>CM054128.1:111787377-113207270 GCA_028751855.1 Ambrosia trifida
CTATGACCATGCCCACCAACCTAAAATTATGGTTTATGTCATAAGCTAAATTGGTTACGTATAATATGCAAAACTGTAAAAGTTACATTAGAAATTGGGGTAAATTCCATAATTAAAATCTTACTGTTGTATACACAATCATTTTTTAGTGGTTTTATGCTTCTAAAGTTTTAGTATGCAAAACAAAATTAAAACAGTAAAAGTTAATGATAATAAAAACAACAACAAATAATACGACGATATCCCATGCGAATATGTCCACTGATTATATTGACCAATATATATCCACACTAGCCAAATGTCATTATAATTGTGGTCAAGTAATTGATGTCATGCACACATAACCTAGCAGTGTCGGAGCAAAGAATTATTTTCATATGAGTCATTATTTTTAGGTATGCGCTTATGGAGTTACTTTTACCAGGTCGGGTCGGGTCATCAAAATGGTTTTGTAATTGAATTGGGTTGTGTCATCAAAATTGCATATGATAAATCGATTTGGTTTATGATGAATTTGAAGGTGATTTCAGATCTAATAAACTGAAATGTAACCATAAAATAAAAGAAAATCAATCATACAAATACTTTTATCATTGTAAATAAATCAATAGGATTTAGCAAAGAAAAATATACCCTGAGAGTTGATTTGTTCCTCATAATCACGCGATCATCTCTTTTCCTGCAATCAGTTACCAAAAATATGAAGGTTTGAAATTGGATCAAAGAAATAAAACAACGAACAAGGATTTTTGCAAAACGCTACTCCACGTTCACGACTCTATTTATTTATCAAAGCAAACAACCAAAACAAAACAATACAATCAAAGTCAATGAAAAACAAGAATGAACACCTATGCTTAAATACTAATCTAATCCTATTTGACTTAGGAAAGGAAAACTAATAGATAAAGATAAACTAAACTTAATTTCTTAATCTATCCAGTAACTTAGCCGACATCAATTTTTGACTTCCACATTGTTTGGAGCCCAAACTTACGCAACCTCTGTTACTGGGCCAAATAAACTTCTTGATATGTCCTCTAGTAGCCGACTCAAGCTCTTTGCAACCTCATCCACGATTTTTATTATAATTAAAACAACTAGCCTTATCCAACTACTTTGACCAGGCCCGTCTTCAATATACCAGTTGACTTGGGTCAAACAATTAAACGAGCCAACAATCACCCCCTAATTTTTGACCCGTATCATTCCAATCTTTCACGCCAAAACGATCACGCATCTCTACAAACTCAAACATTGGAAACGCCTTTGTAAAATCTTCAATTACTTTCTGATTAGTTCCAGCAACAAATAAATCTTCAACATAAACCACCAAGATCAATAACCCACTTTTGTTTACTGGCTTGTAGACGACAGCTTCATATGGACACTTTGCAAAAATAATTTCTTCCAAGGTTTGATTCAGCATATCGTTCCAATCTTGGAATAGTAGTTTCAAACCATAAAACGCCTTGTCTAAGCAATAAACCCAATTTTCTTTTCCCTTTTCTACAAAACCACCGGGTTTCCAAACATATACCTCCTCATTCAATACGCCAACAAGAAACGCTGATTTAATGTCTACGTGATGAACTTTCCAACCTTTTAAATCTGTCAGCAAACTTCGTAACCAAATCACTTGGCATGTCATTGCAGTAGCGCCTATAATCTCCGCCTCACAAGACGACAATACAACAGTTTGTTGCTTCTGACTAGCCCATGCGATTAGCCACTCTCGAAAGAAAAATACCATCCCGGTAGTTCCCATTCTGTCATTCTGAATTGTAGCATAATTATAATCTCCATTTCCAACTAGCTCTTTTTCGCCACTATTATTGCAACAAATTCCATAACTCATGGTTCCTTTTTTATACGAAGGTCTTGTATGCATCAAATACTTCAAACTTCCAAACTATTTTTCAAATTCCAACTTTAAAACAATACCTGCACGTTTAGTCAAAATAGCCTCCATGGGATATTTGCATGTCTTGCATTCTGTCATGCCATCAACTTCAAGAACTTTATCTACATATGCTTGTTGCGTGCCTTGTATTACATCTACACCCAGGTAACATGATAAGAACCCACACTTCGATGTTTTCAATTCAGTTCCCCTGGTCAACAAGGCGTCCACATACACATCCACTAATACCATTCCGGTTTCAGCTTCCTCATTCATAGCAAGTTCGTCTTTGTCAATAAGTAAAGAATAAAACGGTCGATCGACTTTCGCCGTATTTTCACATCCAGCATCAAACGAACTAACGCCTCCTCCCGGCGTATCATCGAACTCGTCTTCTTCAAGTTCGCCTAAATAACATGACTCAAAAGATGGCAAGTCTTCACTAACTTGGTGGTCATTCAAAGCTGGCTCAATAGACTCGAATTCATCTTCGGCTTCAAGCTCACCCTCTGTTACAATTAAACTTGTCTTTTCTAATGGTGTTGCTTCTGTTGGTACAACTACAGCCCCTGTCACACCCCGAAAATCCTTGTGGGTTGTTCTCTTTAATACTACGCAGCGGAATATATACTTCTAAGACTCTTTGAACTCCAAACGCCATTTCTAAGACTCTTGGGTTTCCAGTTCCAAGATGTTTGCCTATTCCAACCATGCCATTGCCAAAATCTAAACCTGAAAGACATACTTAAAGACGTCAACATAAAGTTGGTGGGTTCATGGTTTTATATTTGTACTTTGTAAACCCATATTCAATGACGTGATTTCTTCCCATAAATCACCCAACCTGAACCATCTTGTTCAATAATGAGATTTCTTCCCATAGTTTAAAATGTATTTAAAAGCAGAAGTAGTAAAACAAAACGTTCGATGCCAACATGTTTTTATAAAGTAAAAAGCGATTGTCGCATTTACAGGTTTTAAAGCAACTACTCATATTTCTTTAGCTTTTAAAACAAAGGACGTATGATTTCCGTATTACTAGAATAGAATTATGTAGACTAGCTAGGTCATACAAGCATATGATGTATCCTAAGGCTCTTAATCAATCCATAACTTTGTTTCCCGGGGTGCCGTTCTTATCCAAGAGGGACTTGCTGATGTTTATGTTCATTTTTCAAGCAGATTTCGATTCGGTCAAATCATGAAAACGGGGGCGTCAACCCAATAGTACTATAACATAAACAACAGCCTTTTCTGAAGGCTAATGATTAAGGTGTGCTGGGAGAGGGTGTCAACCCGTCGGTCGTGTAACCTCACGAATTTTCCCATTTATTTTGCATTAAAGTATTTCCCGATCCATGATATAAAGTCTAATTTATTTCTAAGTATTCTTATCTTTATCTGTGCACTCTATTTTTCTAAGTTCCTTTTATCATTGTACTTAAAAAAAAAAAATCTTCAATCATAACATATGTCCTATCCTAATTCTATTTATAAAATCGTCATTTTATAAGACGGTGTTTTCTTTTATTTTCTAATTCAAACTAATGATATTTTTTTTATTTCTTAAATAAAGCCTTGAGTCAAATAGTCAAAGTCCTGGTCAAAGTCCTAGTCAAAGTCTTAGTCAAACAGTCAAAGTCCTAGTCAAATAGTCAATTCATCATAAAACCTTACTTTATGGTGTTGAGCAATTTTAATGGTTAATTGAATCCAAAACCAGTATAAAAACCCATCTATGAACCATTACACTTGCCACCTCTAAATCGATTGTTTCAATCCGATTAAACTTTCCCTCATACTTTTCTTCTATAGTCTATTACTTCTACAATTGAAGCTTTGATTATAAGCTCTTGTAATTGGCAACTTTGGGGCAACACATATTCTATTTTCACGAGACATAACATTTTGCTAAGGTGAGTTTTACATAGCCCCTTTTCTATTTATCACCATTTTTGGGGTGAAACATGTTACAACATTCTATATGCAATTCAATCATAAAGTGTCTATGTGTTTTTCTATGTTGCATTATGTCTTAAACATGACTAGGGTAAGCACAATATTCTAGCATAATCATTAACATTGATCAGCCGACGGTATACAATGATAGATCTATTGGACTGACAATCCCACCCGGATACGTGCCTCCTACAAAGGTAGCGTGGGTGATTGTTATCGCATAACATAATCGAGTGAACCATGAGCGTATGGGATGTACCACAATATAACAGTCACAAGGGTTGATTATGCACTCGATTTACTTCTAGTATGTTTTCACATATGGACTAGACTTGACATGACACTTGAATTGTACAAGTTTTATTCAATTATCAAAACCTATGTAATTCTCACCAACTTTTGTTGACCCAAAATATTTTCAAACTTAACATGTTTCAGGTTATAACATGCTCGAAGATTAGAGTTAATGCTTGAAGATGCGTAGCTTGTATTTTTCATTTTGATGTACAAATTCTTAGAACAATTGTATGTAATTTATTTAAATCATTTATTGAAACTTATTATTTACCATGAGCTACTGAACAATCATCAATACGTGACATCCCGATGTTTCCGCCATCGGTTGGGGTGTTACAGGTCGTCACTGGTGTCACGAAAGAATCGTAGCCACCGGTGCACAAACCAGAGGGCATCATATATTCTATATTTCCAGTTTATTCATCATACCCGCATGTTAATCCCCCCGATTGTTAATATGTTCGAAAAATATTTAAATGAAAAGGGTCAAGAAAAACATATAATACCATTTATCCATTTAATACCAATTTGTATCTTCCCGTACAAATTATCCCTTTTTGTACCAATCTGTACAATTCACTGCAATTTATCTCCTTTTATACCAATCCGTATAATCAAATCTATGTTACGTTTTATAGTAAACAGATTTTCATAAAACAAGTATGTCTTCCACCCCGAAAACAGTTATAAAACAGTAAAAGTGGGGCATGAACTCACCTGAACATTCCTGCTAAGTTAGCAATCAACGCTTGAATCATTATTCACATCTTTGTGTCCTAATTACCAACAAAGCATATTATCCCGCTATCTAGATTCGTATGTACGAATCCGAGTCTAGAAAGTGGTGTGACTCAACGAACCAATCACGACTTATTTAGGTGTTAACATACGACGTAGTACTCAAGTTGCGCACTTGTTACCACTCGTGTGTAACCTACGTTGGACTTAGTGCTACGAAACGTATAGCTCCTCATTAATCATAGAATCGGATGAATATATTTGTTTTGTACATTTGTTTCTAGGAAAGTATATTGCACTCGTTGTGCTCTGGATCTTATAAAATTTCGGTAGAGTTTCCTCTGTTTTAATACCATCCAGACAACACAAGTTGTCTATAGTTTACCCAAAAATCAATTACAAATACATATATTCAATATATTAATCCGTATTTCCAATGAACGAGACTTTATACATTTCGCCATTTTATATAAATTATACTTGTATAATTATATACATCATAATTTATATATATGTATATATATATATATATAATTATATAATATAGTCCAACGGTCCAGTCCAATATACAATATTATCAAATCCGTCTTTAATATACAATATAGCTTATTATATAATCCATGTCGGTTCGTTTCGTGAGTCACATTAGTTTCGTATCTATAATATATATATATATACACACTTATATATACTAATAAAAATAATAATAACAAGTCAAGATATTATACCATTTATATACGCATGCAACGCTCGTTGACTAGATCTGACCGAACTCGCTTCTAACCGGCTTCAAACCACAACTTAAACCATCTCCAAACGATTACACCCGAGCACTCGGTCAGACCCGATCTGAACCCGAACAGATCGTGGACCACCACGAAACCACCAAAAATCACCTTCGTCATCCTTATCGGCCAACAACAACCACAACTGACCTGAACCCGAGCCCTACCAGACCCGAACCTGAACCGAAACCCGACATGCAGGCCGCAAACCAGCCCGAACCACTCTTAACGAGCCAGTTCAGACCAGAACCAGACCCAATCTGGTCTGTCCGGCCCGAACCACAACCGCCGCCGCCATCTTCATCCTTTAACCACCACTGTCGCGTCACCTCCAACAACCACCATCTTCACCCTAGCCTGACCCGAACCCGACTGAGCACCACCGCCGCCGCCCCCTTTCACCTGAGTGAAACAACCACTAATTCGACCCTACCCCATTTTTGCCTGGAACCACGTGCTCCGCCCCTTGCTTCTGCCCGATGGGCTTTCAGAACCACCACGCCGCTGCTGCGACCAAGGAGTGGTGGCAGCCGGCTCTGCTACAAGGAAGATGAGGGAGAGGGACGAGATAGAGAGAGAGATAAAGGTAGAGAGAGAGTGACGAGGGAGAGTTAGAGAGAGAGAGAGGTTTGAGAGGATTTCTAGAGAGAGAGAGATGAATGCTAGTGAGAGAGAGAGAGAGAGTAGTTCGCTTACAAATGAAGGAGGAAGGGATGATAAAGCCATTTTATAACCAAGGTTCAAGTTAGGTAGGTATACACCGCGTATCGAACCCGTAATCTCGCGAAACGTCTCGGTTTAGATTTAGGCTCGATAATTAATTATAAAAATTAGTCGGTTTTATTCGAAATCTTAAATAACGTTAAACCGAGCAAAAATATAATTAATATCAGTATCCTACGCGTTCTTTCGGAGCGCCCGTTAGAATCGCGTTATCCTAACCGGTTACCGTTTCCTCCATTTAAACGACCCGATAGCTTTCGATATTAAACAGATAATATTATTTATAATAAATAATAAATCCGAAAGCATATATGCGGTTGAAACCACGCATTTCGATGTCCGGTTCTCATATCGGTACTCTCCGCGTTCTCCAAACGCTACGTTTTAATCCATACTTCAAGCCGATTCCACATCCGATCGCTTCAACAACAAATACGTGCCGTATTTATATGCAATAACTCTAAGTTTGTCCATTCTGACGAATTCTTATCGATATCAGTTCGTTAGCGTTAAGATGCGCCGTCTTTCTTTAGAACATCTAGACGTCCACGAACTTCACGAAAGACATTGTTGGACTTGTAACAACTCAACTTAACTAAAATCAACCTTAGTATATGCGAAGCATATAGGGATCATGATCAAGATCCATTCAACGGTTGACCGAATTTTACCGGTTGTCACAGCCCCACCAGGACTTGTGGTGTTTTCAATGGGCACCACAAAAACACAATAACTATCATCCAATTCTTCCTCAAGAAATTCAAAACAAGCATGCCTACTGTTACAATTTTTTTTCAACATGCTTTGAACAATCACGAGCCTTTCAGACTCAGTTTGCACCCAAATATCGAACCCGTAAAGCCTCCCAAATATCTTTCGGGTCTCGATGTTTTGCAACCTGAAGCAAAACGATACAGTACCCGATTCCCTAACAACATTAACAAGCTGACCAGCGCCTTCACCGTCCGCCATTTCATTGGCTTTTTCTTGATCGACTGATGCGAGATCTTGTGCAATCGAGCGTTAGCCGATTACACGTCTTCAACCTTGAAGCTCTGATACCAATTAAAGTTTTCAAATTGGATCAAAGAAAGAAAACAACGAACAAAGATTTTTGTGAAACGCTACTCCACGTTCACGACTCTATTTATTTATCAAAGCAAACAACCAAAACAAAACAATACAATCAAAGTCAATGAAAAACAAGAATGAACACCTATGCTTAAATACTAATCTAATCCTATTTGACTTAGGAAAGGAAAACTAATAGATAAAGATAAACTAAACTTAATTTCTTAATCTATCCAGTAACTTAGCCGACATCAATTTTTGACTTCCACATTGTTTGGAGCCCAAACTTACGCAACCTCTGTTACTGGGCCAAATAAACTTCTTGATATGTCCTCTAGTAGCCGACTCAAACTCTTTGCAACCTCATCCACGATTTTTATTATAATTAAAACAACTAGCCTTATCCAACTACTTTGACCCGGTCCGTCTTCAATATACCAGTTTACTCGTGACAAACAATTAAACGAGCCAACAAAATATAACTAATTAAAAACACCATTCTAATTTGTTCACCGTTGTCTAAAATGTGCAATTACTCTACATGATATGCTAGAAGAACACGAGCGTTAGAATACATCCAATTGGCCAATGATCTCCAGCCCAACTGGTTTGAGGTGGGAAGGTTTACCTCCTTGGAGGGTTCCTACCCGGGTTTGGTCTTAGGTTCAAATCTAACGCTCCACCGAAAAAATAACCGCTTGGGTTTGAAAGGAGATACCCGTGTGGTGCTATGGGATTCGATCCTGAACAGTGGTCGCTTTGTATCACAGGATTTACCGCGAAAGGACAAAAACAAAACCACTTAAATTTAATGCGCATTTTATTATGATTGGGTCAATCGAAATTATTTATATATATATATATATATATATTAATAACGATTTAAATAGTTTATTTTCAACTTCTTTAATTTCCTCCCCCTATTTTCCTTCTTTTTTCAATAAGGCCTTCATCTACTTTTCCCTATTTTTTTTAACGTTAAACTTCATTAAAAACGGCTAAGCCCACAAAAACAATGACCGCAAAACCACACTACAAACAATTACAACATATACAAAGAAAACAATTACAACATATACAAAGGATAACTAATCCAATCCTTCCAACAAATATCCCGAAATCTAGACCGACTACGTAACCACAGATACGGCCAAGACTTAATACAACCAATCATGTCACAAACCCGCGGCTTAACGTCTTCAAAAATAGCTTTGCTACGAGCTCTCCATATCACCCAACACGCCGTCATAACTATACCTCGAACGATAACCTTTTTCCATCTATCCCCGTTAATCAATTCAGCCAGCTTCAAAATACCTTTGATCTCTATCAAACGGAAAGGGTCCAGCCTACACCATCTATCAATAAAATGCCACACTCCACAGCTAAGTAAACAATCTGTGAAAAGATGGAGAGCGGATTCCTCCTTTGATTGACAAAACACGCAGCAGACATTGCCCACACTAACCTGCCTTCTAGACAACTCCTTCTTAGTAGGTAACCGGTCCATTTCGAGCCTCCAAACATGTAAGTTCACCTTAATTGGCACCCACCCTGTCCAAATAAAATCATGACTCCTCCTCACATCTCTACCACTTCGAATCAGTTTCTTTATGTTCTGGACAGGGAATTCTCCGCCGGGTTCCCAATACCATGAATCAACATTAACTGAGAATGAAAACTTTAACAGCATTTCTTGGAGGTCTCTATACTCGGAGATCTCCTCGACTGTGCTGATACCTTTCCGCCAACTATCAATAAACACGAAAGCTCCATTACACAACCAAATTCTTTCCGAAATTTTGCACCTCTTCGCCTTCTCTAGTTGAAATAAGCAAGGCCATCTATATAATATATAGATGCCGGCTCCTCTATATAATATATATTATATTTCGATATTATACATCTCTTTTGTACAAATGTTGGCTACTTTATTTGTCCCCATATTATCACTTCTTTTCATAGTCATATTTGTTCGGTTTCTGCCCCTGTTATGAATATTATAGACTTGGTTTTTGGATGATGATGAACATGATTGAGTATTTACAAAGATTGTGCAGGGACTCGTATGAAATAGAGGGTGGAGGATTTGTGAATCACACACAATGATAATATTATCCACACACGATACAAATGACACAAGTTAGGGGTATTTATACATAACATAATTGACGGTTAATTAACTAACTTCCTAAAAGACACAACTGATTATTAACCGACATGACTGCAGAATTTTGGCGCCTTTTTCTGCACAGTTGACTTTTTCGTTGACTTTTTCATTTTTTGATTATAATCTTCTAACAATCTCTCCCCTAATCAAGACATGATAATCTTTACTCTGTTCGTGTTCATGCTTCGTTTATGCAGTCCTTTTCTTCTTCTCTTGTTTAATCTTGAACCAATCTTCTAATCTTCTATCTTTGATGCATAATAAGTCTTCACGACTAATCCCTTTGATCCACATGATCTTCTTCTGTCGCTTGTTTCTGATCCGTCTGGTCCTAAAGCGATAAGGGAAAGATGGAGAACACCCAAGTCCATCTTCTTCTTCTAAAATTGCATCCTATAAAATTCGACTTCTCCGGGCCTTCTGCCTTGTATCGAATTCTTCTCGGGTAACGCCTTTGCGTCTTTAAAACCCTTTACTGAACATCTTACTTCTGTTCTAAATGGTTCCTCTTGATTAAAACTTGTTTCGGACTTCGCTGGAACTTTTGGCCGGAAAACATTTCTACTATGTTTTCGTCTTTTGAATCTGTTATGGCCCTTCTTGACTGCATTTTTCTGAACAACTGATGTTAATAACCAAGTCTGATTTGAACAAACAATCATTGTTGTTCGATTTCTTTTCTGGATAAACTTCCGATTCATTTTTCAAAACAGGGGACTTTCTTCTTAATCGAATCACTCGATTTCTTCACAGGTTCTTTCTTCCCAGAATTTTTAACGTGGCGCTCTGATACCATGTTCGGTTTCTGCCCCTGTTATGAATATTATAGACTTGGTTTTTGGATGATGATGAACATGATTGAGTATGCACAAAGATTGTGTAGGGACTCGTATGAAACAGAGGGTGAAGGATTTGTGAATCACACACAATGATAATATTATCCACACACAATACAAATGACACAAGTTAGGGGTATTTGTACATAACATAATTGACGGTTAATTAACTAACTTCCTAAAAGACACAACTGATTATTAACCGACATGACTGTAGAATTTTGGCGCCTTTTTTCTGCACAATTGACTTTTTCATTTCTTGATTATAACCATCTAACAATATTATCACTTCTTTTCAGTTAATTTCCTTAATAAACGTTTTATATAAATTTCAGAGGGGTTTTTAATTCCACTCCACTTAGCTCCGCTCCACTGAAGGTCGTCTAGTGGTACATGGTGCTTGCTCAGGGTGCGGGTTCAAATCAATTCAAGTTTAAGATTATATGGTATTTTTTTTCCCGGTGCACACAAGGTCACACGGTATTAATGTGTTAAAAAGCGTTTAAAAACAATCATGCATGAATGTCTAAATAAAATGTTATTATTCTTATATATACCAACATTATAGAGGTTGTGTTTACATAATTTGTTACTACACCAACCCAGCATGTTAAAAAGATGTTAGACAATGCTTCACATCAATGAGCATGCTGACAATGTAACACACTCTCGTTCTATTGGTTCCGAGTAATATTATTAATGAACATAAGACTACGTGTAGTGTATTGTTGCATCCCCTCCTATTTGGAGGTCCACAAGTATGTCCACCTCCACTCTTGTGCCTGTCAAGCCAATATAAATATGGGGTTTAGCATCCTTCCATGCTTAGGTGTACATGAATGTTAACCTAGTACAATCAGGCTAACATGTTAGGCGACACGTGATATAAATATGGGCCCGATCAAGCAATGTTCTAATTATGGTGTTTGTACTACCCACATGATATCTTTTAGCAACACATACAATTTCCTGAACTTATTTTTTTATTTTTATTTTTTTTTGAAAATAATGATTAATAATGTTCAGATACAATACGTTATCTAGTTGGTGAACTATTAAAAATATATGAATAGTTTTGCGGATTAACGCAACCAGTTTTACTATCATCATCGCATGTAACTACATTTCGGTTCCTTAAGCATTGTCTTCCGGTTCAATTTCGGGGTACTCTTCAACAGGAAAATTGGTCTTAGCAGTCTTCCCTCTGTAACGAATGTTGGCCCGATCATAAGCTCTTGCGGCCTCTTCCGCAGTCCCAAAAGTCCCTAGCCATTTCCGAACTTTCCCCGGAACCATTATCTCCGCTCCCCAATTTCCCGAAGCCCGTAAACTAACTCCTCTATATCTCTTGTGCTCCCTCGCTTCTGCACCACCCGCGGTGTATAAATCACACCCCAAACACTCTTCTGGAATTCTCATTCCACATTGGCCGCATATGTTTTGTTGCGGCAGACTCTCTGTGATCACAATGCCATTCCGCCCAAGTTCGTTGTTACCGCCTTGTATGACATGGATGAGTGCGGAAACGATGACGGAATTCTCATCCACGTTTGTTTGGATTACTGAGGGAGTATTGTTCATTTTAATCTTTTCCAAGCATTGTAATTATTTGCATGGTGAGCTTATATAGGTTGGGTTTGCACGCGGATCGATGATCGAGGCAGCTGGTCACTCCAGTAGTCCAGTATGTACACGCTGACCGCCTGTTGCTGCTAATAGTAATTACCTAGTACATTGTACAACCACTTTCTATATTCAAATACTGATTTAAAAGAAAATGAAGAAACACCAATATAACAATCCGAATATAACAATGTTAATTATATGAATATAGGAAAGGACGTAATTCTCATTAATCAATAAGAAGAATACAGAACACTGATCCAAATTATTATAGAGTTTCGACTATAATCTATCTCTCACAGCTATATAATACGAATTCTCTCTCGTTGAGCCGATCCCTTCTTCTGATGACAAAGGGGGGTATTTATAGGCACCTGAGGTGGTCAGTGATTGGCTGTGAGGAGAATGACAGCTGTCTTGTACTATTGCGACCGTTGTCATTTCTCGCGTTGTCTCTCTGTGATTGGTCCACGTGTCCTGCTATTGTCCTTTTTGTCCTTTCTCGTACCTCGTACAGGCATGAGAACATGGAGCAAGGAATAAACGCCTCTGATTGGCCACACGTCCCTGCTCCTGTCGGGTGACACCTGTCCTTTGTTGACTTTGCGTGCGCCGTCTTCTAGAACTCCACTTCATCTTGTTGTATTGACGTGTGTGTGTCATGGTCGTGCGCACGCGCGGGTACATATCTCTTCAGAAAATAATTATAATTAACCACGTACGTGGAATATCAATGATCGATGTTGATGTAATTTGGATGGTAACTAAACTTTAACTAATGAATTATATTTAAAATGATTAGTAGATAATCTGCACGTTGCAGCAGGAATTTATGTGTGCAAGTCGTTTCGTCAGCAGGATTTTGTGTGTGCAGGTCGTTTTTGTCGATGCTACCAGCTAGGACCAAGTGATATCATTAATTAACGAAAAAAAAAGACCCAAATCCTAAGACAAATCATCATGACATAATTTGATTAACGGTTTTCCTAAGTACTTCTGTGTGGTCATACGCTAGTGGTGTGATACTATAGGTGATTGAATCTAGAAAAGGAATGTACATTACATAGTATTGTGTATGTGGCAAAAGATGAATTTTGCTTTCGTGGATTTGCATACCACATTAGTTGTATCCCCCATTCCTTCTAGTCCAACCTTAATAATAGCAACGTCTGCATGCAATCAAATGTTTTGTGTTTGTCAGTAGAAGAATCATAATGATGAATTGACGATCGTATTTATTTTTTGTCTATCCCGGGAAGCACCCGAGGGATAATCTTAATCCCCATAACTACCCAAGTAAAAGAAACCGTTGGTTTCACTTTGGCATTTATGTTGCTTCTTAAGGTTATTTTGAGGATCAATTATTGTTAGTATTAAAAGCTAAGTAAATGAAATTACAATACTAACCACTTCGATGAATATGAAATGACAACTTTACCTATCTAACACTAGATATAGATAGTATAGATAATTACCATTTTATGACAAAAATAATTTGTATATAGAATACTAAGAGCACTCGTATCAGGTTACTATTCATCTCTACATTTGGTACAAAATTGTTCACCTTCTATAATTTTTATTACATTTTTAAAGGGGTTATGAGTGGAGTAGATATAAAAGGTAATGATAAAAGTATAAAAGGTAATAATTCGTCGAGAATAGAAGTTACACCACTTAATATACATCCCATTTCGTAAGACAGAAACAAATAGTACTATTCTCGTTAGATAGCCTGTTGTTTCAAATAAACATAAACTGTTACAACATTCACATCCTCCCCACCATCTTTTAACCTATAATTTAAGTAAAAATCATATTTTATAAAATTTATCTCTGATTTTAAAAACCTTCCAAAACCTATCCATCATAATTATCTTTATCTTACTAACATACACATCTACCTATATAATATAAGAGTAACTAGGGGTGAGATATCCCATTCCTAGAGTGTCACATCATGCTCCAACTTTATACCCATACCCATGAAGCTACAACTTAACCCATCTTTGAAAATTTTTTGAATTTGGATTAAACTTAAATATGGTAAATTATTTCCTAAAGTATATATATTTAAATTGCAATAACCAATTTTCATTTTCAATATTTTATTAATATACTTCTTTTACTCTTTATATATAACTATATATACCTGTAGAAAGCTTATCATCTATACGTTATCTGTATACAAAAGTTCATTTTTCACACTATCTCATTTTCATATTTTTTGAATATCATCCTCGCTAATGATTCAAGGTATGTTTTTGTAATAATTTCGTGACTAATGTCATTAAATTAAAATCGTTTAGGTTTTTTTTTTTAACATAAAACAAGTCGTATGCAAGTGGAATCATAATTAATGCCATTTCAATTTACGCCGGTTATTTTTGTTTTATTTGTATTCATTGGAAACCATCTTATAACAACAATTATAATAACAATGTTATTTTTGTACCTGTGATTTAGTTTATTACTCTATATCTTCAAGTACTTTATTCTAAGAAAACAATTTCACTATTGTTAAAAATCTAATAAATATGAACATAGTTACAAATTTGTACTTTGTTAGTAGGACCATTAGTTAAATTTTGAGATTAAGTGTTCCAAATTCAATCATTCAACGGTAGCTTTTGACACTGTAAACAAAATTGTACGTCTTTTGTAATTTTATTCTATTAATTTTGTTTTAGTTCTTGAATTCTTTTGTAAAGTCTTTCAATTTTTTGGTTAAAGGGGCCAAAATTATTTACTTTATGCTTCTGAACTAACCTTTTAAAAACCTCTATAAGTTCAAAAACAAAATCATTCTATATTAATCAAATCAAGATGTTTTAAAACCAATTTTTTTTCACAGGTTATGGCATCGATTACATATTAATTTGATGGGAATTTAAAATAAATGGGTGATCTTAACATTGTTGCTGATGTTGTTTTGTTGTATTGAAAGATTTGTTATTTGTTAAGTTTCATTTTGCTTTGATTAACTTTATTTTGTTAATTGTATCTACATAGTAAGTAGATAATTGTATACACATGGTGAGTTAGAAATATAAGAATAAGTAGATTTTATAACTATAAGTATTTTTTAATATAAATGCAAATACAACAACCTTACATTCTCGGTTTTTTAAAAAGTTTATTTAACAACAATCTAATATTCTATAACTATTACTTATTTTTAATTGCATTTTTTATGTAATTTATGTAATATGTTCCTTTATATGTATTTCTTAAACTTTAGCCGTTGTATTTGTTGCACTGTTTGCTTTTACATTTTGTGTTTTATCATCTACTTTTGCGGTTATGTTTGAGATGTGAGTTTGTCAATTATTTATGAAACATGAATAATATCTTGCTTTAATGTTCAGGGAAATATTTATTATACGAAAGACAAAGAAAAGTTTTACAATGTCATAACCACCAAAGTATGATTTCAATTTACCAAAATCTAAAGTTCCTAATAGTAGGCGTACGTCTAACGGTAATGAATTAACATTATATCCTACATTTGTTTATTTTATGTATAAGCTTTGTTATACTAACAAATATTATAAAACATCTATGTAGGTTTTGACACTACAACACCTTTGTCCGATGTATCAAATTGTATGTAATTTAATAGTACGTAAACTTATAAATTAAAAACATAATTTACAGTTACCAATTAACTGTGTTAATAATAATATGTTATTGTCCAGTGAGTTATATTGTTTATGAGAGATGTAAACAGATGAATGCATATTTGGATAATATAAGTTAAAATCTCGAGGGTTCGGCTTCAGACGTTGAAAATTTTCAATACTCACCGAATGTTTAACACCTTCATTAGTTAACAAAGAAAACATGTCACCGGGTAGCATTCTTATGCATTAACAAATATATAATATATTAATTTTCACCAGTTTTATTTTATTTCCTTGGTACACTTTATTATACTCATTTGTTATCTAATTTTACTATGTTATATGAATTAATAAAGTTGAAAAGAGTAGAAAACGCATAAAATCAAATTTGCATATTACATTCTTATTTTCCTTTTTTTTCATTTTACTTTTGGATGAACCGTGGGTACCTACGAGTCTCTAACCTAGTATTTTAATATATTTCTCGTTTTTATACAATCACAATAATTTGAAATTTGATGTAGGGTGAATAGTAGTTTTTCATACAATAACAACTTTTCAAATTATATAGATGAGGTATTAAATCGTGGATGGGATGTAATGTGTTTTTAGTAAAAAAATAATTATTTTACAAATAAATGGGTGTTTTATGGGTGAGTCGTGAATGCCCTTACTCCTAATATAAAGGAATCTATCTCTCTTGGATAACTAATTTTATATATATATATATATATATATATATATATATATATATATATATATATATATATATATATATATATATAGGGTTAGGATACTTTGAAAACCTCCATTAGTTGAGAGAACCATAGGAACCCTTTTGGACCTTTGATCTTGAGCAATCAATGGTTGAGATTTCATCTAACACTTTTTTTGTCATTTTGTGGAATGTTTAACTCTGAATATAATTTGTGATTATAATAATCATCCATGAGGGTATTTTGGGTAGAGATTAGGAAAATGTTTATCACTCCTCTGCACACACAAACGTCACATACATCACTCTCCCACCAAACGTCACATACCCCAGTGTAAAACCGAAAATATACTTATAATTTTGAAAGCCATTGTATCTTTTACACCAGTGTAAAAACAAACAAAAAACATCTACCAACAAAAGCATCTATACATTTGAATTACACCACTGCAAAAATGCCCCACAAAACATCAACAAAGACATCTATACATTCGAATTACACCGCTGTAAAAAACCGAAAACATCTATAAATTCATGTACTATATCCGTTACACCAATGTAAACAAACAAAAAAGTTGCCAAAAAACAACAAAAACACCAATGTAAAAACATATTTACACCAAAAATATATAAACAACCTACATCTAAAAACTAACTCAAAAAATTACACCAGTGTAAAATTTTCAAAAATAAATAATAATAATATGTAACCATTCATCCTTACCATCTTTCTTCATCATCAAATAATCTTCAAAAAACACCAACGCCACTGTGAACACCACCTCCATTCATCTAAAACAGATCTGTGTTTAAACAAAAAAAACCCAGCTCATTATTTCAACAAAAATAAAAAATGCATAGAAAAAAAAATAATAATAAAAATAACAACAGGAAATAATAATAATAATAATAATACCTTTGAAAGTCGGAAACCACCATCAGCCACCACCTTCTTTCCAAAAACCACCACTCAAAACCACCCCCCCCCCCCCCCCCCGAAAACCACCCTCAAAACCACATCCACCACCTCCGTCAACCACCCTCAGCCACCACCATCCCTCAGACCCCACAGCCACCACCACCCCTCAAAACCTCACACCCACCACCGAACAGCCCGTCATCTTCATCATCATCACCATCGAACCCCATCTTCAAAACCCCTCCCCCACCGTCACCACCATCGAATCCCGTCAGATCCACCTCCAAAACCTATCAGATCCACCATCGTCTCCCTTCACCACCCACCGTCTCCTTCACCCCCTCCACCCTCAACCTTCTACAACGACACCCATTCGAACACCATCGATGATCTGGAACCACCATCGAACACCATCGATGATCCAGATCTGGCACCACCATCGATGATCCATATCATCTTTTTCCTGTTTTTAGAGAGAGAATGGACGAGAGAGAGAGAGAGAGAGGTGTGTATGTGTGAGAAATAGAGAGAGAGGGGTTGTGTCTGCTTTTTAAAAAGGTGGGATGAGGTTGGGTGGGGTGGGGTAGGGGAGATAGTAATTGACACAAATGCCCCTCAATAAAATAATCCTACCAAGCATATGTGTCATGATATTATTGGGTTAGAGGAGTTTTCAAGTTCTCGCAACTCAGAGGAGTTTTCAAAATATCCGAATCCTATATATATATATATATATATATATATATATATATATATATATATATATAGGCTAAGTATTTAATGAAAACCCAAAAATTTGAAGAAACCCATGAAAACCCATCATGTGGCTATAATTCAACCACATCACCCCACCCATCTAACCTCTTCAAGGGTGTTTTGGGTATTTACTCCATCCCCTTTTCTCTCTCCACTGATACAAAATGTCAGATTATTGTCTCACTCCATCTCTCTCTCTCTCTCTCTCTCTCTCTCTCTCTCTCTCTGTATTTTATAATTCCAATTTAAGCCACTGTATATCAATCAAAACCCAATCAAAACCCATCTCGTTCATCCACACTGATCATATGAGAGATAACACATCTCTCACACTCTCTCTCTCTTTCTCTCTCTCTCTCTCTCCATCATCATGTCTGGGATCATTGTTTTGGTTGGGGATCAGTTCCGGTGATGGTGGAGCTTGTGTGGTGATATGACCAGTAATTTTGAGCACGATAAATCATCCAGTGGTTGTAGAGGTTCTTATCAGTGGGTTTATCCAGATCTATGTTCCGGGTCGGGCATCAACGATTTTTATCAGATCTGTGATACGGTGTGTTCTTCTTAGATCTTTTGGTATTTGCCTCATCTCATGAATTTCTCTTATGGATATATTTTGTAAAAGGTGTATATATGGAACTAAATGTGTAGATTTGTTTTAACAAAATAATACACACTACTTGGATATAGTTATTAACATGATCAAATTTCTATAAAAAACATGAAGAAGATCAAATTTTTATAAGGACCCGGAAAAAAGAAAGGTATAGGTTATATAGCATAAGGACTGAATGTGTTATCTTTCATATGATCAAAGACATTGGTTGTATAACTTGAAAGAATTGCAATTGTATCCCATGTCCACATCACATTGTTTAGCAATTTTATCAAATGTGGCCTCATCAATTTTATTGTTTTCATACAATAAATTTTTTTATCGTTTTAGTACCCACCTCACATTTCTTAGCGATGCGTATTGTCTAATTTGTCATCCTGAATTATTTTGATGTTTTACACAGGACATTTTTGTTATAAGTTGCGCTTTGATCTTTGTATGTATGTGCAGGTATGTATTCGTATATGTTGCGTGTGTAACAAACGGTAAATTAGGTTTAATGCATGCCCTACATGGGAAAAAAAGTAAGTATGAACATATTGCATGTGCTATGTAGTGATACAAGTTAAGTATGTAAGTGTTGCATATGTTACACTGTTTTTTGTTTACTTTATTAGTGTGATGGCAACCCTACCTTAAAAACATTCAAAGCATTGAACTTGGCTCATTTACCTTCACACAAATAAAAATTTGCTGGTAATATAGTTGTAAAAGGAGTTAGAAGAGTAAAAAACCTGGAAGCTTTGAGTTGTAAGGATTTGTGGTAGGGATTTAATATTTGATGTTTCATTTCAATAGGTTGCAGTGTCTTTGTTTGACAGTAGGTATGATGAATTTGTTACTGTGTTGTGGTTATAAACCTGAATTTAATTGACTCACTTTTAGATTTCATTGCTGATATGCTATTCATTATAGGACATAGAAAAAATAAAGGTATAGGTTGTATAGCATAAAGACTGCAATTGTAGGTTGTATAACTTGAATTTAATTGCAATTGTATCCTATTTTCACATCGCATTGTTATCTAATGTGCCCTCATCAATTTATTTTTTTCATACAATGAACTTTTTTGGTGTTTTAGTACCCACATCACACTTCTTGGCGATATGTATTGTCTAATTTGTCATCCTAAATTATTTTGATGTTTTACTTAGGACATTATTGTTATGAGTTGCGCTGGATCTTTGTGTGTATGTGCAGGTATGTATTAGTATGTGTTGCATATGTAACAAATGGTAAATTAGGTTTAATGCATGTCTTACATCGGTAAAAAAAGTAAGATGCACGCATTGCATGTGCTATGTAGTGATACAAGTTAAGAATGCAAGTGTTGCATATGTTACACTGTTTTTTATTGACTTTATTAGTGTGATGGCTACCCTACCTTAAAAACATTCAAAAGCATTGAAGTTAACTCATTTACCTTCACACAAATAAAAAATTTGCTGGTAATAAGGTTGTAAAAGGGGTTAGAAGAGTAATAAACCTGGAAGCTTTGAGTTTGTAAGGATTTGTGGTAGGGATTTGATATTTGAGGTTTATTTAAATAGGTTGTATTGTCTTTGTTTGACGGTAGGTACATGAAAATTTGTTACTGGGTTATGGTTATAATCCTGAATTTAATTCACTAACGTTTAGATTTCATTGTTGATATGCTATTCATTGTAGGACACAATAATTAACAGCTTATAACACTAAGACTGAATGTATTATCTCTAATATGATCAAAGATATAAGTTGTGTAACTTGAAAGAATTGCAATTATATCCCATGTCCACATCACATTGATTAGCAATTTTATCTAACGTGCCCTCATCAATTTTATTGTTTTCCTTTTTTACACAGGTGTTGAATGTGCGAAAACCGGGAACATCACGGATCGTTGAGTGTTCTTGATGAGGCATATGGAGAAGTTCATGGGGATTTACGTGCCATTTGATTGCCACCTGAGTAGACATTGAAGGAAGAAAGAGATGGAACTGAACATGCTTAGAACAAAGTACGCGACCCATATACTTCGTTCGCTGGAGAATTGTTTAATGTCCAAGGTTGAGACAACAACATTGAATAAGTGAAAAGGCCATAGGCAACGTGTTGTCCTTTGGTGTGTTGGTTGAAAGACATGTTCACACGTATAGTTGGTTGTCTATTTTGGCTAACAAACTGATGTTAGATAAGTCATGTCTGCATGTGTAGGGTATGGTAGTAAAAAACAATATGGTTGGTTGTCTAATTTGCCTAACAAACTCATGTTAGATAAACTATGTTAGATCGTGTTTGTTTTGCATATGTAACATATTTAAACTGAAACCTGTTGGTGCAAATTATTTAAATTTTTTGAGTCTGTTGTTTGCTAATGTCTTGTAAATGTCTCATATAATTTGAGGGAAACAAGCCATCATAAAAAGTGGGGTTTGCAAGTATTAAAGTTATGTACACATATGTTTAAAGTGTAAAAACGTAAAATAGGTTTAATGCATGTTTTATATGGGAAAAAAAAGTAAGTATGCACATATTGCATGTGCTATGTAGTGGTACAAGCTAAGTATGCAAGTGTTGCATATGTTACACAGTGGCAAAAAATAAGAATCCACGTGTTGCATGTGTTACACGTTGATACAAATTAGGGTTGGCAAGTATGAAAGTCCAATACACATATGTTACATGTGTAACAAACTGATAAAAAATAACAAAAATTCACGTGTTGCATGTGTTACACGTTGATACAAATTAGGGTTGGCAACTATGAAAGTTCAATACACATATGTTGCATGTGTAACAAAGTGAAAATTTAGGTGTAATGCATGTATTAGATGAAAAAAAGGAAGTATGCATACATTGCATGTGCTACGAAGTGATACAAGTTAACTATACAAGTGTTGCATACATTACAAGGTGATAAAAAAAATAAGTTAGGTATGTAAGTATGTAACGACATTTTACTTTCAACACAAGATACATGCTTTGATCAATACAAAAGACACATGTCATGTATGGAATGCATGCTACATCTGTTTCATGTGTTACACAAGAACTAATTTGCATATATTACATAAAATATGGAATACAATGCTAAACAGAAAGAAAGTCATTGAGCACGACATATAATTGACTACTTGCAAAAGGAAACATACAATAGTAATAAAGATTTTTTTCTTCTATGTTAAGAAATTGATCATAATTAGGATAAACACTAATACACCTAGAAAACTAAAATGGTGCCAATATAGTCCTAATCCCAGAATACTTGTTCTTTTTGGCTTATTTACGTTGTCGTCCCACTACTCTTCGTTCATTTCTTACTGCTGCCTCATCTATCTCGCTTGATATAACTTTCCTTTTTAACCCCCGACGCAACCCCTCACCACCTGTTGTAAAATAGATAAAGGTTAATGATGTGTTTTGAAACAAACCTTGTTAATATGTTAGTTTTGTATATATTTTAGTCTTTTATTGTGTACTTTTGGTCGGTCTTAGTTATTTATTACTGTGCATGTGTTTTGTAGGTGTTCGTGGATAATGAGCTCAAAACAAAAGAATTTTAATCGAGACACAAACAGTTGAGAGCAGGTAACATTGGGGCGTAGACAACAAATTTTGGTCGAGCGAAGAATACCCGAGTCAGAGGCTACCAATAATAATAATAATAATAATAATAATAATAATAATAATAATAATAATAATAATAATAATAATAATAATAATAATAATAATAATAATAATAATAATAAAAACGTGACAAAGTCATGTAGTGGCCCAAAAACACTCAATTTGAGGGCTTTATATTACTCTTGGAGAACACACAGCAAGAATATATATATATATTCTTTTCGAGAGTTCTTTAGACGGTGGTAAAAAAAAGAGGCGCAACCTTTAGGCTGCAGCAGGAGATCGCAGGCAGAAAAAGGAGGATTGAAGCTTGGATTTTGAAGATGATTATCTAAATCCTTCATTGTAGCTTTTCTCCGGGTGAATCTTTGTATTGATTTTATATTCTGAACTCGTTTTGATTATGTATGAACTAGTATTTTTACTACTTGTGTTGGATTGAATAAACCTTGCTTATATTTGAATCAATTTATCTATTAACTGTGATTTCTGGCATCATAGGGAGATTGGTTGATATTTGTATAGGGATAATTAGGCGTACGGTTTACGTTGAAAACATGTCCCTAGTTATTATTTCAATCTGAATAGTTATTGTGACAGGATAGCTAGTTATTGTGACAGGATAACCAAGGCCATGTCTATGTGGTGTTCTTGTAGTTAAATCGAATAGGTTGCAAGATTATACAAATAGGATCCCGGGTGGAAGTTACATTTATCTTTATTATTTATTTAGATTATTTTGTTATCATTTCAACATTTTTATAAAACAAACAAAAAGATAAAACTAGCAAACTTCATAATTGTATTTTTATATTTATTTGTTAACTAGATTAGACGAAAAAATAATTTATGTGATATTAACCACATGCTCCTCGTGGATTCGATATTCCCTACTTACCCTGGCTACCTAGGTTATTTAGGTTTTGTATGACCCTTGACGACAGACGGTCATCAGTTAAGTTACACTCCATATTACCAAAAAACATATGTTTATCATCTAGACATACCTTCCTCTGTTTCTGAACATGACTTGTAATCAATTATGCATCATCCATACATTTAGACAATACCATCCTTCGTAACCTCATCCGTACGTTTAGTATTTTTATAATCATACCTTCTGTTTCTTTCGATGTCCTATAAAGTCATCCGACACGTCATTGCCTTTTGGTCGTCCTAAAGTTAATAAATTAAACTTAAAACAATCTATAAGTGTTTACATATGCAAACTGTCAACACAAGGTTAATAAATTAAAGCATACCAGTTTGGGGAATCTCGCCGCCCATTTCAACTGCTGTAGTCCCATCACTTTTCCCTTCACCTATGTCGCCTAACGGATCAAGGAAACCTGTCACAACCAACATTTTACGTAGGCAACAACGCATGCATAACGCAATCGTTCATGTGTGCTAACAAAACAAACTTATGATTCTTTTGAGCAATGTCAACGCTAGGAGGTTCTTTTTGTCCAACCACATCAGGGCCGAACAATGGATCTGCAGAGTTGCAAGCACAATCATATACAAGTTTTACATATAAGTGTTACATATGCAAACCTTCAGGACATACAAAACTCACCGGTCTTTTCACACGGCTTAGCATCTCCTTCTTCATTAGGATATACAAAACTCACCGGTCTTTTCACACGGCTTAGCATCTCCTTCTTCATTTGGTAGCTCGCCTTTAGCGCCCACTTCAAGTTTGCAAATCACATTAATATCTTAACATATGAAACGTTTTTATTTCATAATCAACACATACCCGTCAGCTGATCCGTAACATCCACGTCCAACTGTGTTAAGCCGAAACTGAAGCTGGGTCCATCGTACCCCTCATTTGACGTTGTTTTTCCGCACTACTCTCTATTTCGACTACTGTCTGTACCAGACTTTCCACACTTGCCAGCGTCATTCCGGCCTCCCCGCTCCCTTCAGCTTCACCTGTTTCTATGACACGTAAACAACACATTTATAACACACCTCAAAAAACTAATTTATTGTTCAATTCATTTCAGGTTGCAACCTTTGTGGTCATTAACGTCCTTATCACTAGTTATATCCTGTCCCGACGCACCCATGCCATCATGTTGCATACGTATCTTCATCTGCAATGCCTGAAGTATAGCATGAATCCTACGCCTTCTTTACATTGGTAGTAGGGTTGGCTCAAATACGGAAGGCGGCTTATTAGCAACAACCTCCAATCTGTTTTCGGTTTAGCATCATACACACCAAACCCCTGTTATAACACACTAACATTAAACCCTGTTATAAACAATGGATCATCATACACAAACACATACAAAACCCCTGTATAACATGCTAATGAACGTTTATCAACACAAACACAGTATATAAACAATGGATCATCATACACACCAAACCCCTATTATAACACACTAACACTATATACAACAACCCAAAACATCATAAAATTAAAAAAATAATAATAAAATCTAAGTTAACACTAGTATATCCCTAAAACATACCTACCATCAGAATTCTTGTGCTTCCAGTATCATCTCTTTGAAGACATTGACTAGAAAAGGGATTGCATTTTTATTTTGATTGACATACAGGGGTCGATGAACAAGTTTATTAGATTATTGGGTTTTGATTGATGTACAGTGGGTCGATGAACGAGATTATTAGGTTATAAAGTTTCTTCAATGTAATCAGGATGCAGGTTATTAGGTTTTGGGAGCTTGAGAGCTTTTTGATACTTTGAAGTTTTGATCGTATGAGATAATAGGAAGAGAGAGAAGCTTTGTTTATATGTAGGATGATGACGTTGATGGTGAAAGCTCTGCCAATGCACAGAGATATAGAAACCCAATGCAATAACAAATGTCTATTATACCCTTTTTTGTCCATTAGTATACAATTAATCAATATAATAAGCTTGAATGAATAAGAGCCATTGACCTTGGAGATCAATGGTTGTGATGAAGTTTTCATGGGTTTCTTCAACTTTTTTGGGTTTTCATTCTAACCCTTCCCTATATACATATATATATATATATATATACATATATATATATATATAGGGGATGGTTCTGTAGAAAACCCTAAATATTGAGGAAACTCTAGAAAACCCTTAAAAAATCCTACTTCCCGAGCTTTTTTTTTAAAAAAAAATAATAGGGCATGTAATATACATGTTTTTAAGTGTTTTGAGCCAAAAAAATCAAAAAAGCGCCGAAGGTTTTTTTTTTTTTAAAAAATAAGTTTTGCATCATAACATATGTTACCAGTGCAAAAATAAGCTAACATATGTTATGGTGCATAACTTATCTTATTTTTTTTTAAAAAACGCTCGGCGCTTTTTTGATTTTTTTGGCTTAAAACACTTAAAAACATGTATATTACATGCCTTAATTTTTTCAAAAAAAAAAAAAAAAAAAAAGCTCGGAAAGTAGGTTTTTTTAAGGGTTTTCTAGAGTTTTTTCAAATTTTTAGGGTTTACTATGGATACTTAGCCTTATATATATATATATATATATATATATATATATATATATATATATATTAAACATCTTTAAAATAAAATAATAAGTTTCTATGTCTTTTTGATAATAATGTTTATTTCTGTGTCAATAAAAAGTTAATATGTTAAGGAGATTGGCGCTTTTAGGAAAATCTTTTCACTTTACTGATTTACACCAATATTGTTTCGCGACATCAGTTTACTGAAACATTTTTTTGGAGGCGGCACTCCACTAAACTTTTATTTATTTTCATTTAAATACAAATCTAAACCTTTTTTTTTTAAATTCACACGGTTTTATTATTTTACTACCAAATGGTCAGATTTTTATTTACTTTCTGTTAAACCGTCCCACCAACACGGTCAAAAATATTTATGTGCATTAAAACCGGTCTCATCTAACGGTTAGAAAATTGAATCTTACATGCAATACGGTTGAGAATTTTTTGTAAATAAACACTATACCACGATGGTGAAAACACACTTCAACATCCACACCCACACCCTTTAAAATGACGCGCTGAACCGAAAATGAAGAAATGACTTTTGTTCTGTGCGTTAAAGACGCACAAAACGATCCCGCCTTGCAACACAAACATCGCCAAGGCTCGGCGGGAGGGACACACGGTTTCGGGACCGTTTGTTGGGCGACTTCAATCAACAAGTCGGCCAAAACGACCGGACAATCGAGAGCCTCCAGCGGAAATGGACCAATCTCAACAACAAATGGGATCGGTGGACCACCTGCTAAGAGCACACCATGAACCGGCACCCGGGCATTGTGCCGGAGTTGGATGTGGAGCTCACCCAGGTGACCTATGCGGCTCGTTACCGCAACACATTTAACCATGTCCAAGCATGGCACCTCATGTGTCAACTTTAAGATTTTTTATGTTTTAATGTTTTTTTAATTATATTTAATATTTAATGAATTATGTTTAGTGTTTTTGTTTATATTTTTTATTTAATTATGGATTAATTTATTTTTATGCTTTAATTAAATTTAGGTGACGCCTGGTCTCCCTTGTCTCAAACATCAAAAGAAAGAAAGTGTGATTCAAGGAAAAGGGGTTATGGGATTCATACACCCTGTGACGTCACATTCTGAGGGTGTGACATCATATTCTGGGGTATGTGGCAACCTCCTATTGGTATGTGATATAGGTCAGGGTGTATGAATTCTAAATAGAGGGGGTATAAATCCTAATTACCCAAGGAAAATAACAAATGAAAATTGGAAGTTGTGCACTCCTTGAGGAGGCTACACACGTGTCTCATGCTAGCTTGTCCATTTGTGCCCACTATCACTAGTCCACCAAGAGTCAAGAGGTATTGTACGCCTGGGTAGCGTGACCCACAATGAGTTGTCTGTGAGTAAACATGTCATCCTTATGCTTGGGCCGGTTTGTACCTTCTGCTTACCGTAGGAACTTAGAGGAGACGGGGTGCTACCCGAATTGGTTAAGAGTATTCATTATTAGCACGGTAATACTACCGTCACCTATGCTGATAGTGGTCTTATAAACCGTTTTGCTGGTTCTATCTAACGGGCTGGTAACCGTGTTTTTTTTTTTATGTTTGAGTTAATATAATTCAATTATTTTTATTATAACTGTATGTTTTAATACTTTTTGTTATTGTTTTTTTATAATTTAAACCGTGTGTTTTAAAAATAATAAAAATAAATTAAATAAAAAAACATAAACATAATTTATTAATATTAAACATTAATGAAAATACATCAAAACAAAAAAAATAAATAAAGCTTAAAGCTGGCGCATGAGGTGTCACGCCTGGATATGGTTAAATGTGCTGCAGTAACGACCTGCATAGGTCACCTGGGGTTATCTCCACAGCAATCTCCGGCCCAATGCTTGGGTGACGGCTCATGGTGCGCTTGTACAATGTCGTCCACCTATCACACTTGACGTTTAGATCGACTCATTTTCTTTGCAGACTCTCGATTGTGCAAGCGCTTTGGCCGACTTGTTGATTGAAGTCAGCCAAAACACGGTCCCAGAACCGTGTGTCCCTGCCACTTGAGCCTTGGCGGTGTTGGCGTTGCAAGGATGCATCGTTTTGTGTGTCTTTAACGCACACAACCAAAGCGATTTCTTCATTTTCTGTCCAACGAGTCATTTTGAAGGGTTTGGGTGTTCTTAATGTTGTGTTGATGTTGAAATGTGTTTTCACCACTGTCGTATGGTGGTTTATATACTAAAAGATCCAACCATATTGCATGCTTTCTGACGGTTAGATAGAACCGATTTTAATGCAATTAAATACTTTTGACCGGGTTGGGTGGAACAGTTTATGGTAATTAATTATGTGCTGACCGTTTGTTGGTAAAATTTAAAAAGCGTGTGAATTTAAAAAAAAAAACGTGTAGATTTGTATTAATTAAAATGAAAAACAAAAAAATAATAATTAGTAGAGTGCTGCCTCCAAAAAATGTTTCAATTAAGTTAATCAGTGAAGTGATGTGACAGTGTAAGATTGGACAAAACCAGTTAAGTAAAAAAAATTTACTAGAGGCGCCCCAACTCCCTTGTCAACATTCATTAACCGCGTAACAAAACAACCAGTACTTGATGAAGATTGTTGTCGTCGCTTATCAAAGCTATAATATCCAATGATAACCCCACACGGTACGGAACGTTAACCCTTACATCATAGTACAGCCGCTTTCAAACTTATTCTATGACGGAATGGTAAAATAGAGATTTCAAATGGCTTCACACCTAGTGACAGAATATCGGTACTTTTTTATTAATGGCTAAATTTGCACAGAGAATTACCCATGACCTTCTATTACCGTAAAGGCCTAAACTTTATGGAATAATCACCATTTTGAATATTGACCATAGAATTACCAAAATAAAGGTCTTAAATTTAGGGACGTCACGTCACATTATCTAACATGTCCCAGAATATGACAAGTGTCTTTAAAGGTGTAACACCCCGACTTTGGCCCCAAAAATTTTCGCACTTTTTATAACCAACAAATAAATATTAGTTATATATAAATGAGTAAATGTAAATACGTCGATTAATTAATACCAAATAAAAACTGAGTATTATGTGTGTAGATTAATTAAACGAGTTAAGTTCATAAAACGCGAGTATCAGTTACGGGTCATATCCGATACGCGGTATTGGTGATTACTCACCACTAGAGACACATGGCACGTCCTTAAGGGTGGTGACGGAAGGTTATGAAGGAAAGCACTAGTGGTGGCTTAACGAGATGTTGTAGTGTTGTTGGGTCAACCTCGGTCAACAAAAGTCAACTCGGTCAACTGGTTGGTAAACCGAATCAGATCTGGTCACCTGAACTGTAACCGAATGTGAGGTATAACCGAACTTACTAACTCGAGAATTATAGACATATATTAATATATAAAACTTTTGCGTGTGGGACTTGGTGTGACAACCGCCACCCTCATCCTTAATCAAGTTGACAATTTTAGTCCTTCGTCCATTTTGAAGTTTCACCGCTAGTCCTCGTCAAATATTATTTATTTTATTTTAATTTTCCTTTTAAAATGGTGTATGTATACATTTTATATACGCATGTTTTGACATATGAATGTACCATACTCGTATAATCATGTTAGCTTATGAAAGTTCCATTTCGTTTATTTAAGTTAAAAAAGTTTAAAATTTATTTTTCTTTTGGCACCCTTACGTTATCTCCATCATTACTAACATGTTACAACTTCCAAAACGTGTTTATTACGCGAGTTAATGGGGTTTTAATCTTGTAACCGACGATTTATGACATAGAGGTCTAACACTTGTTTTTTTGAACAACCATATAAGCCAATCTTGCCATTCCTTTTTTTTTCACCTCTAAAGGTTCCAAACGAATATTAAAACACCGAAAATTGTCCAAAATTTAGGCTAAAATTTCAATGCATGGCTCGGCTTTTTCACCTCCTTTTTCGGGTCCTTTTCGTATTCGTAAGCTTCTTATCTCAATGTCATTTTGTATAGTAACTTGTGGCACCGGAGGTAGGACTTCAACGTCCATTTTTGTCTCCGGCGCTAATTGTGATTCAGGGGGAGCGCTACAAACTGGGTGCAGATAAACTGTTTCCATCTCCACTGGAGGCGGCTTTGTTCCTGGGGGAAGTGGGATTAACGGGCCGGAGCCAACATGATTACCAACTAAGTTCCCATTTTTATCATAGCAAGGAACCTTTAGAACTATGGGACTTGGTCTATTTAGACGCTCGATTATGGCCTTACGTTCCCTATCTCGCTCTTCCCTGTATGATCTAAGCCATTCATCAAATTCCTCCTTTATGTTCAGTTCTGTCCAATGATGCTGCAGGAAATATGGCGTGGTATACGTATTCGCACGATAACCTGGGGGATACCTTGATGCATTTGGGCATTTCACGGTAAAATGGGGTCCTCCACAGATCTCGCACATGATTAATACAAAAAAAATTAATATAATTATATAACAAAAATAAAAGACAAACTCAAAACAAACAACAAGTAGCACGGATATAGCAGATAAGTGTAATCGAAGCTAATAAACGCAATCGCCTAAGAGTCCCCGGCAGCGGCGCCAAAAACTTGATGTGCTCAAAGTGGTTTAATAAAAACTAACTAAATTAACCTAAATTAGACACTCTAAGTTTTAAATTTATAACCTAAGACTCTCTAAACCTAAACCACACAACCGGCAAGTGTACCGGTCAGTGCAGTACAGCTAAAGTAAGTCCGAGTATCGAACCCACGAGACTCTACTAGAAAACGTAAACTAGACTCGATTACTTATCTACAAACTGACTTAATAATGTTCTATTGCTTAAAGGGGGGTTTTCTAATAAACTAATAAAAATAAATAAAATAAAACTAAAATAACTTAAAACACACGCTGGAAACTGGAATTCGGATCAAGTGATGGGAAGGCACTACCTAGGCTAGAATCCTACTCATGAATGATAAGTTTCTAATGGTCATGGAACTGGTGTGGAACCGGGATCTTAAAATACTAAACTTACAGGATAAACTAGAGGACCCTCGACCCTTCTCAAGGAGAAACCTAAGGTTACCTATAAGCCGTTAAACCACCGGTTGAGAGGTTACCCTTACAGTCTACTCGAATCTTAAAGTACCCGCTAGACAGTCTACCTCACAGCGCGAAAGTCACAATACACCCTAAAGTGCAAGGGGTAACTACAATATTTCTGATAAGACTTGGCCTACAAGGAATGCTAGGGAAACTAGGAAGATCTTCTTACAAAGCCTCTAGAACTAGCAATTTAACACCCTAGACAGACCAACAATCTCGCACCTTACAGCTATTGAGAATTGGTAGAACACTTAGAATCATCTAACTAACAATCACAACCCCTATGGATAACCCTAGGCGATTAACCATAAACTAGTTGCTAACACCCAGTCCGCAACCTAACCCACATTCATACATGAAAGACATTCACAAAAACGCAAGTAGAGTTTATAAAAGATATTTAAATAAAACTAAATATGCATACACATCAAACCAGAAAATAAAGAGTTCTTTACTTAAAAATTCACCCACAACCAAAAGTTCCAAAACCAAAAGAAAATAAATCAAACAAGCGTAATCATCATCGCCTAGGTAGTAAAAAGGTTTAGCCTCTAAAAGTCATGATAAAATCAAACCAATAAAAACTAAACATATTAACGGTGTTCACGACGGGTTTAAATAGATAAATAATAAATACCGACCCGTGCTCGCACCTATGCCTCAACCCTTGATCCTCTTCTCTAAATTCCTCTTAAGCTGCTGTGTCGATCTCGTGCTCCTCCTTGAATATTATCGCTGCTCCCTCCAAAATAATAATATCCCTCTAATAATTCTTTCGCACCTCCTTCTCTGGAATGATCTCGTGCGGCCTGCTTGAATATAATATTTGTGCCCTCTTTTAATTTGTGTACTGGGCCATGGGCCGAGAAATTTCCAAACACGTTTCTTTATTTTGTTTTATTTTTTTATATTATTATTATTATTATTATTATTATTATTATTATATATTGTTATTATATATAGCATTCTAGCTCCATGCTCTTGACTCGGGTGTTCTTGGCTTGACCAAATTTGCTCGTTTACATTTCAACGTCCACACGAACACCTACAAAATAAAAAATAAAATAGATAAATACTAAAAATGACCCAAAGCTAATAAAAATTATATAAAACCTATACCAAATAAAATAGACCGGTACAAGCCTAAAACTAATAAAAACAATATCTAAACGACTCGAAAATTATACAAACTTTACACTGGAAATAGATGTATTTTACAATACATCATTAGGGTTTATGTGTAAGGTAGATTGGGGAAGAAGATGACTTGATCATAAATTGTTAAATATATTTTCCTTTCATTATCTTCAATAAAATCTAATTTGGTGTAGTGGTTTGTCAGTTGGTTAGTTACAACACAGATCCGGGTTCGAACCCAGTCACCCGAGATCTGATCCATGTTTTATTTATTTATTTATTTTTTTGCTTCATTGATATATTTATATATATATATATACACACATTAAACTTAGAATATTCATAATAAATCCATTTTTGCTCCAAAAATTATAAAAATTTAGGAGTAGCATCTTGACACCATAAAGAAAATTACTACACTTTTATTTTCTGGAAAATGACATATTTTTATATTTTTATTGAATTTATTTGTTTTAATCGTATTTAATTGATTAAAAATTCATTTTTAATGATTTTAATCTCAAACCTTTTGGTAAATTATTTCTAATCATGATGTACTGAAACAAAAATATTTGGTTCAGAAAACATTTATTTTTATTAATTTTCCTATTTTTAATCATTTAAACATGATTTAATCTCATTAAATCAGTTTTAAATATTAAAAAGTTTATAAAAATTGTGAGAAAACTATTTTCATTAATTTACATCAGAAATAATCCATTTTCTATAAAAATATCATTTTTGGATCATGTCTTGTATTTTTAATCTTATTTATGTTTAATTAGACATAATTGAACATCTATTTATTCACACTATTTAAATATCTATTTTATAAATACTTTTCTTATAAAATAGAAATGTTTTATGTTTGAAAGTCTTAATTACCATTTATTAGATCATTGTGAAACACATAATTATTTATTTATACATTTATGATTATTGTATTTATTTTAATTTAGTTAAAGTAATTAACTAAATTATTTTGTCTTAATTATTCAAACATATTTTTATCTAAATATTCAATTGGCAATAATTATATATTACCTAAACCATATTTACAAACTTTGGTATATTATTTTTTTTAAAATATATAAACTTCTATAATAATTCGATTTATCATAAAAAAACTCTAATTCTCCAATTCGACTTAGCAAACCCTAATGCCTTAGACCCTAGATACCGTAGACTTTGTAGACTTTTCCTTACTAGTATTCATATACATTATAGGTTGAATTCCTCATAATTCCAATTACTTAGCTCACGACTGCTTAAGTTGGATTTTGAACGCTTTCGTAAACTGTGAGTATATCTTTCCCCTTTTTACCGTTTTACTACTTTGGGGTGACTCATGTACTTATATATTAATCAAGTTTCAATTTCTTATACTTAATGCAATTCTCATGTGTGTTTGCTTTATGATAATTGGTGTGTCTATGACTTGTCAAAATCATTAACCGCTGGGCGGCCTAGCTTTTCAATGAATAGTACTATGGTATACCCCCTTGAGACTCTGTTGAGAGAATCTTGGCCATTGTCTTGTTAATTCATTATTCAGTTGGTTAGTCATGTGTTAGTCATTATTCTCAGGTTTGGTTTTGAACGGATATTACTTATTACATAATTGCAAATGGTACCGCACATGAATTGCTAAACACTTTTCTACTATATGTATTCAAACAGTGTATGCTCACCAATACAATTTTTGTATTGACCAAATTATTTTGTACATGTTTTAGGTTATTTTGAGATGCATTCTTTAAGCTTTCAGAATTATATTTAGATTTTGATTCATTGTATTTCAGATTAGTTGGCATTTAGAATCGTTGTATTTCATTTCAATGTAATAAACTATTTAATCAATGTATCAATATTTACACTTTTAGTCCATGAGCTATTGAACAATCGTCACTACGTGACACCTCGATGTTTCTGCCATCGGTTGGGGTGTTACACTTGGCAAGTATTATAAACAAACCAAACATAAAGGTATATGTATGAGAAGATATCACTAATGCTAAGTTGGATGATTGAGATCGAAGATTCGTACACGATTATAACCGGCATATAGTGAAACGGAACATAGTGTTGATGTTGGATTTGGAATATCGGACAAAGAGACTTATGTTTCGGACTTAGTAAGAAACCGACATACTAAGATACTCTATGGATCAACTTGACTTGGAATGAAGGAACATACACATATATAGATAGTTGATAAACAAATAGAAGTGGACGTGACTTAAGAAACTTGGAGCTATGGACATTTTAGACAAATGATTCGGACAAAGTTAGACTCGAAAACTTACTATGACACGACTTAAATATATAAACGCCTATTAAAAACACACATTAGCCTAGTATAACTTAAACTTGGGATTAAGAGGTGGACTTGATAATTGGGACTTGAGAGGTCGACTAGAAACTTGAGACTTTGAATGCAAGGATACATATTAGAATAGAGTCGACACATAACCATTAACAAAGAAAGAGTATTGGACCATTTGGATGACGGAACACTAACTACCAAGATTGAACATAGAAGACTCATTAAGTCGAAAGGACATTAGTACATCTTGAACAACTAAGAACCAAATGACAAAATATACACAATTGCTAGACGCCACACCTAGATTGTAATCTAGACAAAGGATTGGGTAAACCCAAGAAACATTATTGGATAAAATATACTAATTCATACATACCAGAGGTGCGGAATCACAAAAGAATATGGAGTTAGCATTAATAAAAATCATACCCTCAAACTTGTCCCTACATGTAACCTTTATAAATAAAACCTAACTCTAATAATATTTGTCGACTTAGGGTTTGACCAGGAGAATACCAGTATGAGATAACAGGTGCACGTATATAATAGACTATTCATATGCATTGCTTTCAAGTAAGTTTCATGAACCTCCCCTTTTTCTGTTAAATGCTTTGGGGTGAACATATGCTTCCATTGTTAAACCATTTGATGTTACAAGATACCTAGCTGCAAGATAACGCTCACACTCATTAACCCAAGGACATTTGGGCCACTTATGTGACACCCGTCGAAATCATAGGTCATATCCGTACACTTAGCTACACATATACATTGTGCATGACATTACATTTTGCATGTTACACCACAATTGGGCCATACAGGGTTCCAACAAGTTCATCCCGATGCATACAGTCTAGCATTAGACACACTAGTTGATACAATTTCATAACTAGTCTAATAGTTTATCATGAACTATAGGGAAATCTTACAAAACTCTAGCTTTGGGAATCAATACAATTGAACATGTAGTCCCAATTGTGATCCAATCAAGAACAAAAAACAAACAATGCCCATGAATATGAATTGTCCAAGTGTGATGTCCATGAAAGACTAGTAAATTAACTAGTAAAAATACGAACAATACACTCGTATATGATCATAAAATCGGCCATATTTTGGATACACAAGCACTTGTACTGCAATTAAATACACATGATACCATGAGCACACATGAAGGATATGTATAAATGTTTAGAAAAAGTATAAATATATAGAGTTAAATGCCAATTTATTCCCTGAGGTTTGTCAAAATTTGCCACTTTCATCCAAATCTTTTTTTTGTCAATTTAGTCCCTATGGTTTCATTTTTTTTGTCATTTTAGTCCCTGTGGACTAACAAGATTTGGATGAAAGTGACAATTTTTGACAAACCTCAGGGACTAAAATGACAAAAAAATGAAACCACAGGGACTAAATTGACTAAAAAAAGATTTGGATGAAAGTGACAATTTTTGACAAACCTCGGGGACTAAATTGGCAATTAACTCAAAAAATTAATTGACTTTCTGTGAAAAAAGGCTTTCACGTAATGTGAGGAGTCTGGGCTAACCTGTTCCCCTCATGCGACCAACTATTACCCCGGAATGTTATTTTTTTTTTCGCTTGCAATGCGTGTTGTGATCGCCAGTGTCCTTCACGTTGAGCGAGAACCATAAATTTTTTTCTTCTACCCATTTGGTTCTACCACCATTCACTGCCATTTTGCCAAGCAGGTACGTCTTCTTGTTTGTAGTTATATTATGAGTCTAAGTTAGTAGTTTGAGTCTTTTTATATTTGTGTGGTTTGATATTATGCTTGGGTTTTGTTTGTTTCATTTTGTGCAGGTTTGGATTGCACCACCCGTACTCAATCTCCATTCGGGTGATTCCGGAGCTGTTATCATTTATAAAGCCTAGCCCAAAGTTTACCATTGTGTCAGAGCCGATCACGAATGGAATGCTATACGATCGAGTTGGATTGGAGTAGATTTTTAGAGCTTATGCAAAAAATTAACCAGCTAGGTCTTTCCAATTTGCCCTTGTCTTTTTATTTTATTTTTATTTCTGATTTTTTTTTTCAGTTGTTTTCTATTCCTACATTGAGGGCAATGTAGAGTTTAAGTGTGGGGATGGGGAACTGTCGTTTAGTCTGTATATAGAGTCGTTTTGAAAAAAAAAATTGAAAAATTTAGAAAAATGTCATTGATTTTGAAGTTTGCATTATTAAAAGTATGGAAAATGATATGTAAAGTCAAGTGTCTGGTTTTCAAATATTATATGTATTAAGAGATTCAAATTGATTGAAAACGTGTCTGATTTGGGATATGTGGGTAGGCTCGACCGGTAGAAAGGTTTCCCTTGAAGATTAATAAATTATTTATGTTGGACTATTTTGTGGGTTCTCATCTAGGAGAAACGGGGAGACCGAAAACGCCAAAAATAGTATAAGGAGCACCGTTATAAGTTTAAAACCGTTAGAATTTCTAATCAAAAAGAAAAAAAATTGAGCTAGATATATAAAAAAGACAAGGCCAATGGTGTCGTTTTTAGGGATAGCGACTCTGGACTCAACTCCCTCTAGGATTGTCTGAAAAAAATATGATGAGGCCTATGGCGGTTTCTTTTAGGGATAGTGACTTTGATTGAAACTCCCTCTGGGCTAAGTTAGGAAAAATTGAAAAAAAAAATATGCCGAGGTCTACGCTGTCGTTTATGGGGATAGTGACTCTGGGTTCAACAACCTCTGGGATCGATGTATAAGGAAAAAAATGAATGTAAAATATCTAGTTGCTCAAGAAAAATAATAATAAGTGATTTTAAATTTTCTTGGTTTTTTACATAAGACGGTTAGAAAATGGTCAATTGATCGTTCCCTTAGCTCCAAAAGCTTGAGGCGGGATTGTCACACCCCGAAAATCCTTGTGGGTTAATCTCTTTAATACTACGCAGCGGAATATTTACTTCTAAGACTCTTTGAACTCCAAATGCCATTTCTAAACTCTTAGGTTTCCAGTTCCAAGATGTTTGCCTATTCCAACCATGCCATTGCCAAAATCTAAACCTGAAAGACATACTTAAAGACGTCAACATAAAGTTGGTGAGTTCATGGTTTTATGTTTGTACTTTGTAAACCCATATTCAATGACGTGATTTCTTCCCATAAATCACCCAACCTGAACCATCCTGTTCAATAATGAGATTTCTTCCCATAGTTTAAAATGTATTTAAAAGCAGAAGTAGTAAAACAAAACATTCGATGCCAACATGTTTTTATAAAATAAAAAGCGATTGTCGCATTTACAGGTTTTAAAGCAACTACTCATATTTCTTTAGCTTTTAAAACAAAGTACATATGATTTCCGTATTACTAGAATAGAATTATGTAGACTAGCTAGGTCTCACAAGTATATGATGTAATCCAAAGGCTCTTAATCAATCCATAACTTTGTTCCCGTGTGGTGGCCTCTTCCGCAAGAGGTACTTTTTGGAGGTTATGTTCATTTTTCAAGCAGATTTCGATTCGGTCAAATCATGAAAACGGGGGCGTCAACCCAATAGTACTATAACATAAACAACGGCCTTTTCTGAAGGCTAAAGATTAAGGTGTGCTGGGAGAGGGTGGCAACCCATCGGTCGTCACTGGTGTCACGTTTACACTACGTACCCACCGGTGCACTTATCCTAAGGGCATCATATATTCTATATTTCTAGTTTATTCATCATACCCGCATGTTAATCCCCCCCGATTGTTAAGATGTTCGAAAAACATTTAAATGAAAAGGGTCGGGAAAAACATATAATACCATTTATCCATTTAATACCAATTTGTATCTTCCCGTACAAATTATCCCTTTTTGTACCAATCTGTACAATTCAATGCAATTTATCTTCTTTTATACCAATCCGTATAATCAAATCTTTGTTACGTTTTATAGTAAACAGATTTTCATAAAACAAGTATGTCTTCCACCCCGAAAACAGTTATAAAACAGTAAAAAGTGGGGCATGAACTCACCTGAACATTCCTGCTAAGTTAGCAATCAACGCTTGAACGATTATTCACATCTTTGTGTCCTACTTACCAACAAAGACACCTTAAGATCTAACACGAAAAGCATATTATCCAGCTATCTAGATTCGTATGTACGAATCCGAGTCTAGAAAGTGGTGTGACTCAACGAACCAATTACGACTTATTTAGGTGTTAACATACGACGTAGTACTCAAGTTGCGCACTTGTTACCACTCGTGTGTAACCTACGTTGGACTTAGTGCTACGAAACGTATAGCTCATCTTTAATCATCGAATCGGATAAATATGTTTGCTTTGTACATTTGTTTTTAGGAAAGTATATTGCACTTGTTATGCTCTGTATCTTATAAAATTTCAGCAGAGTTTCCTCTGTTTTTATACCATCCAGACAACACAAGTTGTCTATAGTTTACCCAAAAATCAATTACAAATACATATTATTCAATATATTTATCCGTATTTCCATCGAACGAGACTTTATACATTCCGCCATTTTAAATAAGTTATACTTGTATAATTATGTACATCATAATTTATATATAAGTATATATAGATATAATTATATAATATAGTCCAATGGTCCAGTCCAATATACAATATTATCGTATCCGTCTTTAATATACAATGTTACTTATAATATAATCAATGTCGGTTCGTTTCGTGAGTCACGATAGTTTCGTATCTAATATATATATATATATATATAGTAATAATAATAGCAACAAATCAAGATAATATACCGTAAAATATACGCATGCATCGCTTGTTGACCAGATCTGACCGAACTCGATCCGAGCCAGATCTGACCAAAAATACTTCTAACCGCGCCTCAAATCTGATCCATCTTCAAATCCTTTACACCCGGGACCCGAACCCGAGCACCAAGCTGAACCCGAACATTATTCAGGTCCGGATCTGACACAAGCACCCACATGCAGCCCGAAATCCATCAACATAACCAAACCAGACCCGAGTATCCAACTCAGATCTGAACCCGAGCATACTTAACCCAACCCGGACCAAACCTTTGACCCCAACTCCGCCCCGAGCTGCTCCACCACAGCCACCAGGAGCCGCCGCCACTGCCGCTGTCTGCTCCGGCAACCACAACCATCTCCGTGCCCACATGCAGCCACCCCCGGACCACAACTCAGATCTGAACCCGAGCATACTTAACCCAACATAAACGTCGCGGTTTATATCTAGGTTCGATAAATAATTATATAAATTAGTCGGTTTTATTCGTAATCTTAAATAACGTTAGACCGAGCAAAAATATAATTAAGATCGGCATCCTACGCGTTCTTTCAGAGCGTCTGTTAGAATCGCGTTATCCTAACCAGTTACCGTTTCCTCCATTTAAACGACCCGATAGCTTTCGATATTTAATAAATAACATTATTTAAAATAAATAATTATTTCGAAAGCATAAATGCGGTTAAAACCACGCATTTCGATGTCCGGTTCTCATATCAGTTACTCTCCGCGTTCTCCAAACGCTACGTTTTCATCCGATTCCACATCCGATCGCTTCAACAATAAATACGTGCCGTATTTATACGCAATAACTCTAAGTTTGTCCATACTGACGAATTCTTATCGATATCAGTTCGTTAGCGTTAAGATGCGCATTCTTTCTTTAGAACATCTAGACGTCCACGAACTTCACGAAAGACATTTGTTGGACTTGTAACAACTCAACTTAACCAAATTCAACCTTAGTATATGCGAAGCATATAGGGATCATGATCAAGATCCAGTCAACGGTTGACCGAATTTTACCGGTTGTCATAGGGATTAGGAGGAATTGTGGCTTCCTTAGAGTGAGACCCTAGGTAGACTGACTCAGATGAACTTAAATGTAAATGAAAAGGGGCTTGGAAACCGGTTTGGGTTTAAAAGGATCAGTATACCTGCAATCGCAATCAACACGTTAGTAGATTATAAATTAGTTGACTATGATTCCATAGCATGATTCTTTTTTAGGGACGAAAAAGATATAAGTGTGGAGATATTTGATGTATTGTAAAATACATCTATTTCTTGTGTAAAGTTTGTATAGTTTTCGAGTCATTTAGATAGTGTTTTCATTAGTTTTAAGCTTTTAGTTTTCTGTTTTATTTAGTTATTTAGCGTTTATTAGTTTTTATTAGTTTTGTGTCGTTTTTAGTACTTATGTATTTATTTTATATTTTCGTAGGTGTTCATGGACGTAGGAGCGTAAACGAGTAACTTTGGTGAAGTTAAAAACACACGAGTCGAAAACACGGAGTTATAATACTATATATAATAATAGTATAATAATAACAACCTAATAATAATAATAATAGTAATTTTATAATGAAAAAAAACGTGACTTTCTTTGTCACACCTAAACCCAAGGCTCAGTTAATTGGGAGGGTTTCATTAAGTGTAGGATTTTAAAAGGCAGCGACAAGAAGGAAGCTGGATATATTTTTTTTCTTCGGAGGCGCACAGGAGGAGAGACAAAGGATCGAGCAGCAGCACAAAAAAGAAGAGAGGAGGAGGTCAAGGGTTGAAGTATAGGTGTGAGCACGGGTCGGTTTTAATTCAATTATTTATTATTTATCTAATCAAACCCGCTGTGAACATGAATTTGTCTTGCTTTTATTGTTTTGATTTTATTATGACTTTTAGAGGCTAATTATTTTAGCTACCTAGGTTAAAGATGATTGCACTTGAATGATTTATTTTCTTTTGGTTATGGAACTTTTGGTTGTAGTTGAATATTAAAGTAAAGAAATTTTTATTTTCTGGTTTGATGTATATGCATATTTAGTTTTGTTTAAATAACTTTTATAAACTCTACTTGCGTTTTTGTGAATGTCTTTCATGTATGAATGCGGGTTAGGTTGCAGACTGTGTAGAATTCTAGCCTAGGTAGTGCCTTCCCATCACCTGATCCAAATTTCAGTTCCCAGCTTGTGTCTTCAATTATTTCAGTTTTACTTATTTATTTGCAATTAGTTTGTTAGAAAACCCCCCTTTAATAAACAAAACATTATTAATCAGTATTTAGAGGGTGTTTGGGATTGAGTTTCAAAACCACTTATTGACTTATTGGCTTTTCCAAAAAGCCAATAAGTCAATAAGCTGTTTGTGTAACCCAAAAGCACATTCTCTTTTGACTTTTGGAAAAAACAAAATTACAAATATACCACCCATACAACCATTATTCACAATAAGTTAAGCGAAACACTTAAAAAACAACAATTTATTGACTTTTTAACGTTTCTCATCCCAAAAGCTAATCCAAACACTTTTTTTAAAACTCCTTTTTAAAAAGTCATAAGTCAATAAGCACTTTTGACCAAAAGCACTTTTACATCTCCAAACTCAATCCCAAACACCTTCTTAGGATAAGTAATCGTGTCTAGTTTACGTTTTCCAGTAGAGTCTCGTGGGTTTGATACTCGGACTTACTTTAGCTATACTACACTGGCTGGTACACTTGCCGGTTGTGTGGTTTAGGTTTAGAGAGTCTTAGGTTATAAATTTAAAACTTAGAGTGTCTAGTTTAGGTTAATTTGGTTAGTTTTTACTAAACCACTTTGAGCACATCAAGTTTTTGGCGCCGTTGCCAGGGACTCTTGGCGATTGCGTTTACTAGCTTTGATTACACTTATCTGCTATATATGTGCTACTTGTGTTCTATTTTGAGTCTGTCTATTTGTATAATGCGTCTTAGGAGTTTAATTTTATGTGTCTTTTATTTCTTTTGAGTCTGTAAATATGTGTGAAATTTGCGGAGGACCTCATTTTACCATTTTATGTCCTCATTATAAGGGTTCCTCAACACATCATTATGCTAATTCCTTTGTGCAGCCGCGTCCATATTATTCACATGGGTATCCTACATATTATTATGATGACTCGTATCAGTAGCCACGTTTTAATTAGTATTCTAATCAATTTTCTGGAAGCAATTCTCATGAGGATAGTGGTAATGATTGGAGTGAAATCAAAAGTCTGTTGACATTATTAGTTGCTAAAGATGAAAATAACCAGAAAATGTTAGCAGAGCAGGACACCCTCCTAAAAAACCACGATATCCTCATAAGAAACCGACATGCTACTCTTTTAGATCTTCAACGAACAGTAGAAGACATTTCCAGGAGATTAAAGGAAGAAAAAGAAAAGGTTCAGCAAGAGCAGCTGCCGAAAGTTGGTTATACCTATGATGAGGAGGGCAAATACCTCGGTTACATGAATGCTCAAGGAGAGTTGTTCCCAACGTTTCCAGAAGAAGGAAAAGAACCGATCATGGAATACGAAGATGAGTCAGATGAAGAGATCATCCCAATCACGGAGACGAAAATGGACATTGAAGTCCCACCTCCGGTGCCACAAGTTACTATATATGATTTTGGGGGTGACTCTGATGAAGAGGATGACTGTAACACCCCAACCGATGGCGGAAACATCGGGATGTCACGTATTGATGATTGTTTCAGTAGCACGTGGTATATATTGAAATTTTAAATAATTTATTCAAAACATAAATATTCAAAATGAAATGATGTCTAGAAATCCCAAATACATGATATCAAATAAAGCAAATAACTTCAAATAACTTCATAAAAACTTCAAGTATTTCCTCATGCATACTCTAAGCCTCAGCTTCATTGTTACCTGAAACATGTTAATTTTGAAAATATTTTTGGGTCAACAAAAGTTGGTGAGAATTACATAGGTTTTGATAATCGAATAAAACTTGTGCAATTCAAGTGTCATGGCAAGTCTAGTCCATATGTGAAAACATACTAGCAGTAAATCGAGTGCATAATCAACCCTTGTGACTAGAATATTGTGGTCCATCCCATACGCTCATGGTTCACTCGATTATGTTATGCGATAACAATCACCCACGCTACCTATGTAGGAGGCACGTATCCGGGTGGGATTGTCAGTCCAATAGATCTATCATTGTATACCGTCGGCTGATCAATGCTAATGATTATGCTAGAATATTGTGCTTACCCTAGTCATGTTTAAGACATAATGCAACATAGAAAAACACATAGACACTTTATGATTGAATTGCATATAGAATGTTGTAACATGTTTCACCCCAAAAATAGTGAAAAATAGAAAAGGGGCTATGTAAAACTCACCTTAGCAAAATGTTATGTCTCGTGAAAAATAGAATATGTGTTGCCCAACGATGCCAAGTATTACCCTATAATTAAGGTAATAAATATGTCTAAGTCTTTCTAGTCTACAAATATATTCTAGGGTTTCGAATGGGGGATAAGTGTTCGTTTGATTAATAAATAAAATGTTTGATAAATAAGAGAAATTTGATAAATAAATAAACAAAAGTCTTTTTGTAAATTTTAAATTAAAGATGGTCATATTATAAAGTTTTAAGTATGAAAATAATTTTTATAAAATTATTTTCTTAGAAATAGAATATTAAATCTATTTATTACAAATTATCAAAATATAACTTTAATATTTAAAAATACAAAAATTAAAGAATTATTAAATTAAAAACTGTATTTCTGTTCCAAATAAATAGAAATAATTTATATAAAATTTTGGTGTAAAAATATTGAAAAATGAATTTATTATGATTTATTTATGATTAAAACTAAAAAAATTGATTAAAAATATTAAATAAATGATTTTTCAGAAATAAAAATCATTTCAGAAAAGCTTAATGTTATAAAAACTCAGAATAATTTTTGTGGAAATTTATATAATTGTTTTGATATTTTTATAGAATTTTATAAATAAAATAGAATAAACTTGAATTATTTATTATATACATTAAATAAATAAATTTTTGAAAACTAAAATTTGTATGTTAAACTTTTCCACTAGAATAACATAAAATAATTTTTGTAGAATTTATAAAAGAGTTTTAGTATTTTAAAATGAATTTTTAAAATACAAGGGATTATATATATAGATACTTAAATGAAAAAGAATTGTTTGTTGATGCCATGGATCGAACCCGGGCCCTTGGCCGGTTCGTGTGTTTTAAATCACAAGCCCAGACCAACTGGTCTGGACCCTGAGAACGATTAATCTTTGATTAATTTAATTATATAATATAAGGGAAATCTGATTTATATTCATTTAAAAAAGAAAAGGATAGAACCGTTTGTATGGGACTCGAACCCGCGTGTTTCCGTTTAACAACAACAGACACAACCACTTGATCTAGATCAGTGGTTGTGTTGGATTTGTGTTTGTTTAAAATAAATAACCATAGACTGCAACGTGTTCTTCCCCAATTCGAACCTGTTCGAGCCCTAGATTAACAATTATTTGATTTACACAACAATAACCCAATTAATCAGAGGGTTATTGTTGTGTGTATGCCGATGAATAAAACCCACAAGAAAAAGGTAACTTACAAACACGAATTGTGTACGAATTGCCCAGTCAAACAGAAAGGTCAAACTCGAACAAGAATGCTTCGTATGATGAATTAAAACAGAAATTAAAGATTGAGAGGGATATATCGGCGAGTTGAGAAGGATTTGGGAGGTCCAATTTATAGGGTGAGGCTCGGGTTGATGGATTTGGTAAGTTTGACCTCGTATTCATGGTGATGACGCGTAATTCTTATAATTGGTATGTTTTGATCATCAAAACAGCGTGTAAGGGACGCGAAATCATCAGACCAATCATCAACCATACCAAATTAGGAATAATACGCGTCTGAATTGGTTAATTATGGTAGATTGGTGTCACAGTTGACTTTCCTAGTCAACTGTGATGAACTAAACTCGTTATATAATTATAATATGTTGGGATTAAACCAAGTGTGTGTGTAGACCAGTTGGTTGTGATGTTATGCTTGGTTGACCCGGCTTGGGCGCGGGTTCGATTCCCGGCCCAAGCCCTTTATTTTTTTGACATTTAAACTATATATATATAGATATGTATATTATATATAAGTAATATAGTATTAGGGTTCCAAGTGCGTCACAATAATATTTAAAAAGCGAATAATAATAATGAAACTTGACGTTTTATTCAAAATAATTGTAACGTACAAGTATTAATGCGTAATGTTACAGTCTCCCCTACTTTTAGGAACTTCGTCCCAAAGTTGGAGTTGGAGAGTCTGGTGGAAAAAGATGTGGGTATTTAGACTTCATCTGGTCTTTGCGTTCCCAAGTGAATTCTGGACCTCGTTTAGATTCCCAACGAACCTTAACGATCGGAATGCGACTGCGCTTGAGTTTCTTGACTCCAGTATCAACGATCTCGACGGGTTTCTCAATAATGTGCATAGTTTCATCGATTTGCACATCTTCAAGAGGAACATGGAGGTTCTCATCTGCTAAGCATTTCTTGAGATTCGAAACATGAAAGGTTGGGTGAACATTGCTTAGCTCAGGTGGAAGATCAAGTTTGTAAGCCACTTTTCCAATCTTGTCAAGAACTTTGAATGGGCCTACGTATCAAGGAGCTAGTTTTCCCTTTCTACCGAAGCGAATCACTCCCTTCCAAGGGGATACCTTAAGAAGTACAAGGTCCCCAACTTGAAATTCCAAGGGTTTACGACGTTTATCAGCATAGCTCTTCTGACGACTTCTAGCCTTGAGAAGATTATCCTGAATGAGTTGGATTTTGTCTGTGGTTTCCTGGATTAGTTCGGGTCCCGTGATCTGGGCTTCACCAACTTCAGTCCAACAGACAGGTGAACGACATTTACGACCATAGAGTGCCTCGAAAGGAGCCATGTTAATGCTGGCATGATAACTGTTGTTGTATGAAAACTCGACCAAAGGAAGATGAGAATCCCATGCGCCACCAAAATCGATGACACATGCCCTGAGCATATCCTCAAGTGTCTGGATGGTCCGTTCAGTCTGACCATCTGTTTGAGGGTGATAAGCAGTACTCAGGTTCAACTTGGTACCCAAAGCGTCTTGTAAAGAATCCCAAAAGTGAGAGGTGAAACGACCATCACGATCTGAGATAATGTCCAAAGGTATACCATGACGTCATACGATTTCACTTACGTACATCTTTGCCAACCATTCCACAGAATACTTCTCACGAATAGGTAAGAAGTGGGCTGACTTGGTCAAACGATCGACGATTACCCAAATGCTGTCAAAACCTTTGGGTGTACGAGGGAGTTTAGTGATGAAGTCCATTGCTATGCTCTCCCATTTTCATACAGGAATTTCTGGTTGTTCGAGCATACCAGATGGTCGTTGATGTTCAGCCTTGACCTTCGAACAAGTGAGGCATTTTGCAACGAAAAGAGCAATATCTTTCTTCATACCAGGCCACCAATACGAATAACGAAGATCTTGGTACATCTTGTCAGCTCCAGGATGAATAGAATAACGAGACTTATGAGCCTCGTTCATAAGAAAGGTTCGAAGATCATCACGGTTAGGGATCCAAAGTCGGTTAAGAAAATAGAGTAGACCATCAGGTTTGGTTTCAAGTTGAGTCTCAGCACCACAAGACATTTCGTCGTACATGTTACCTTGGGTGACTGAAGTATGTTGAGCCTAGAGGATACGATCCTGAAGATCAGTACGAACTCTTGCACAATGAAGTTTGATACGCTCTTTACGACTGAGTGCGTCAGCAACAACATTCGCTTTGCCAGGATGGTAGCGAATTTCGCAATCATAGTCGTTAAGTAACTTGACCCAACGGCGTTGCCTCATGTTAAGATTTTTCTGGTCGAAGACATGTTGGAAACTTTTGTGGTCCGTGAAAACCACACATTTGGTTCCATAAAAATAGTGTCTCCAAATCTTAAGAGCAAAGACGACAACGCCCAATTCAAGATCATGGGTGGTATAATTCTTTTCGTGAGTCTTGAGTTGTCTAGACGCATAAGCAATAACCTTGCCTCGTTGCATGAGAACACAACCAAGAACTTGGTTTGATGCATCACAATAGACCACGAAGTCATCATTACCATCAGGTAAAGACAGGATAGGAGCTTCACAGAGTTTCAGCTTAAGAGTTTCAAATGCTTCCTCTTGCTTTGGTCCCCACTCATAGGGTTTACCCTTGTGAGTTAAGGCAGTGAGAGGAACAGCGATCTTAGAGAAGTTGGCAATGAATCAACGATAATAACCAGCCAAACCAAGAAAAGAACGGACTTTTGTTGGAGTTTTAGGAACACTCCAATTCTTCACAGCTTCGATCTTTGCGGGATCAACATGAATTCCGTTCATATCAATGACATGTCCCAAAAATTGAACTTCCTTAAGCCAAAATTCACATTTCGAGAACTTGGCATACAGTTGTTCTTTCTTTAGGAGACCCAAAATGGAGTGAAGATGTTGCTCATGATCGGATTTTGATTTAGAGTAAATCAAAATGTCATCGATGAAGACGATCACGAATTTGTCAAGGTAGGGTCTACAAACCCGATTCATTAAATCCATAAACACTGCGGGAGCGTTGGTCAATCCAAATGGCATGACCATGAAGCCTAATGGACCATCATTGGGCCTAGTTAACCACCATTGTATCTAACTAAGCATTATTGACTATAATGCACTATAATTGGGCCTAGTTGACCATCATTGTATTTAATTGGCCATTGTTGAGCCTAATGGATCATCATTGGGCCTAGTTGACCATCATTGTATCTAATTGGCCATTGTTGAGCTTAATGGACCATCATTGGGTCTAATTGACCATCATTGAGCCTAATGGACCATCATTGTGCCTAGTTAACCATCATTGTATCTAACTAACCATTATTGACTCTAATGGACTATTATTGGGCCTAGTTGAACATCATTGTATCTAATTGGCCATTGTTGAGCCTAATGGACCATCACTGGGCCTAGTTGACCATCATTGTATCTAATTGGCCATTGTTGAGCTTAATGAACCATCATTGGGTCTAATTGACCATCATTGAGCCTAAGGGACCATCATTGGGCCTAGTTAACCATCATTGTATCTAACTAACCATTATTGACTCTAATGCACTATTATTGGGCCTAGTTGACCATCATTGTATCTAATTGGGTATTTTTGTTTCCTTTTAAGGAGTGGAAGGAGGTTAAAAAGGGTTTTTTTTTTTTTTTTTTTTAGAGTTTGGTTTTAGCTTAGTTGGTGTTTCTTTGGTTTATGTTGAAAGTAATATATGAATTTGATGTTGTAAATGGTAGTAGAAAGAATTTGTTCTAAAGTAAAAGCTAGTATGCAAGTTAATGTGGTAAGAAGTTTGAATGGGTAGAGATGTAAACGAGCCGAGCCGATAACGAAATGCAAGTTAATTTCTCACAATTTTATAAATAATAATTATTATTATATATTTAATATATTAATAAAAAGAATTATATATATATATATATATATATATATAGTGGGCTCGTTTAGAATTGCGAGTCGGCTCATGCTCGATAACCAATGCTCGGACTTGGGCTTGTTTGACAAACGAATTGGGAACCTGCATATCACTACACAAAAACAACTATCTTGGGTATTTTTTTTTATATTAATGTGGGAACCTGCACATCAAACAAAGTGTAGCATGTTAATGTGGGAATTGATTGCACATGGCTGTAACTTTTAGTCTATGAACTTGGTTGAACATTATAACATTCATTAACTCATTACAAAGAACCTGCACATCATGGCTGCAAAAGAAAGAACATGTATTGACCCATTACAAAGATACATTTATTTGACACAACTTACCACTAAAAGAAAATGAGAAAATGAGGCCAGGTGGTTTGTGATAAGCCATCATGTGAGGCCAGAGAACATATATCCCAAGAACATCTATTTGACCCATCACAACCAGTTTGACCTTCTAAAGTCACACATACATCCATCCCAACAATCTGTATTCACCAACCACTTTGACTTTTTAGAGTCAAGCATATATCCAAGTCCAACCAAATAATCTGAAGTCGCAAACCACTTTGACTTTTTTAAGTCAAACATTCATGGTTTTAATTTCAAGTCAAATATACAATATTTTACCAGCAAAAACAAACTATTAGCAGCCTTGTTCCAACCAAACTACTAAACTCAGTTCCATCTCAAAAAAGAGCCACCAACCCAACCTAAACACCATGCTTGCTATTAGCAGTCTTGTTCCAATTTTTAGACCCATATTTAATGCAGTCACAAATATAGTTAATAAATTACCAAACTAGAAGCACTTTTGACTTTTAAAGTCAAACATACATGTCACAATTAATGATGTTCTCAAAATCCTCACCATGTTTCATTAATATTGGCTGCTACAATGATTGTCTAAATGATTCTCAGTCTCAGCCACTTATCTTGCGTTGCACATTCAGCTTGGTGTGTAGGGCGGTTTGCTAGTGACTCAGTGACGGAAGCAGTTACAAGGAAAAATTGAAATTGCGCCACTCATTCCATGAAATAGCCCTGAGTCTCGATCGCTGCTGCATCCATTCATAAGTTGCCTCTTTTATTTCGTTTACCAAGTTGAAAGCTGATTGCCTCATACTATTGAATATGAATCCATTTCTGTTCCGCCAAATGCTCCACATGGTTTGTAAAATTATTGCGTGTATCACCTTCCTTTTGTTGATGGAAAGCCCCAATCCGTTGACACCTTGCAGCACGTCTGACTGATAACCCCTATTAGCCCACCTGGAAAGTTTGACCCAACAACAAACTTGCTGCGAAACCGCGACTGCAGCCGGGCACAAGATCAGTGCGTGGTCTGTTGTCTCGTCCGAAACATTGCACATTCTGCACATTGTAGTCTACAAGTTTACCCCTCGGCTTACCAGCTCAGTTGCTACAGGAATTTTCTTGTCCAAGGCTCTCCAGGCGAATAAGTTTACTTTTAGTGTTGCGATTCGATTCCATTCGAAAGCGTTAGCAGGCCCATTTAAGTCCAACTGGTTTGCCAAATCCAACTGAACCTGTTTAACAGAAAATTCACGAACCACGATATTTTGATCAGAAATCCATTAATTTTTTTTAGTTAAAAAGCTTCTATTGCTCGAAACTATACTATTTTCATGAAAATAATTAACACAATAAGACTATATCACTAGTACAAAACGGAGACTTTAGTCGCGGTGATTTACACATAAAGAAGCGGGTGGCAACCACGGCTCAATTACGCGTCTTTAGGTCAATTGAGCAAAATTTGCGATGGTTAAATGGGCAAAAGTCACGGATATCTTATTACACCGCATCTTCACTTTGTCAAAAATAACTATTAAAAATCCATCCATAACCACGACTTCTGCTGCCACTTTTTTATTAATAGAACCAGGACTTTAGCTTGCTGCTTACCCTGCTGCTTGCTTCCTGTTTTGTACATTTCTTGCTGGTGGATTTCTATTTATGCGCAACGTTTCATTATGCTATTCCCAACCATGTATGCCGCTTACTTGAGTCAATAACCGTGTAGCCGATGACCTGCAAAAACAACAGTAATTGTTGCTCATCAACAAAGGAAATGGTCTGTAACTTGTATACATACGTGAAGAAGAGGTAACGATAGTTCATCCACTACAACAGTCGGCACAATAGATAATCGATTACACCTACCGCTAACCATATAATTGAATCATTTCAAGTTACCACCGTCCCAAAAAATTAACATAAAACATAAATTGTAAGCAACAAATCACCCAACAATCAAGCTACATAAATTAGGTCCTCTTCTCTGCTTATAACCAGTACAAAAACCAAGATAACAACCAGGTTCCAAATCAGGTCTAGAATCACAATGGGCCATGAGTAGGCACAATCAGTTTCTTTCTTCGATCTGCTCAGCGCATCGACGGTTCCCGGATCCAACACCAAAAAATTCCCAAATCATTAATCACAACTAAAAAAATAGTTCTTTTAATTTTGTTTTAATGCATATAACGGGAACAAAGTTTATATATCTAAGGTATTCCACACCTGAAGCTGGATTCACTAGTCCAAAAGAACAAATTTATTTCACCTCAACATCATCAAACTTATAAAAACCTACTAACTGTGGATCAACTGGCATATGAATCATATCATACCAATCGCAAACTGACTAAACCTGTACCTACTAAGTTGATTCGATTTGGACTATTCAATCTGAATAATTGACCCGCATATCCATCCCCTCTACACACATAAACAAAAACAAATGTTTCAATTTTTTTTAGACAAAACCCATTAGCTAACAATACAAACAATTTTATTACTGTGAAGATTTAAGGAAAACGACACCAAGGTTTTCCAGCAGGAAGCCATGGTTTGAAGTTTGTGACTTGCCGGAACCCTACGAAATTATTACTGTCCACATAACATACCTGAAATCGCTCCACATCCGATCGTATTCTGATTTAAAAAGAAGCGGTAGCGAGATGGCAGGCACTTAATCGTCGGGCAAAGTAGCGAAGAGAGAGAAAGAGAGAGAGAGAGAGAGAGAGAGAGAGAGAGAGAGAGAGAGAGAGGTGATGTAAATGAAGAGGAGCTAGGGAGAGAGAGAGAGAGATAGGTGATATGAATGAAGCTTCCAGTGAAGAAGAAACTAAATAATAATAAACAATTGAAAACACGTAAATAAGTAATAAACAATTGAAAATACAGTATACATGGATGAGAATGCTATGTTTGATGAGAAACGTACGGTGAAGATGCGAGCAGTGTTCATAAGAGTCTACATGTTTTAATTTACGGTCACACATGACGATGAGAATCGTGAGATAGAGAGGGGTTGTCTGAAATTACAGGTCGTTTGAAAAATAGAGTTTGAAACCCCATAACACAGTCACGCATTCAAATTTTAAAGTGTACATTTGTTAGTTTTAGCTACACATAAAAATTTTAAACATGTTCATTTATTACTTTTAGCCACACGCAAAACATTTTACTATAACCATTTATCACTTTTAGCCACACATAAATTCAAAAAAATACCAATATGGCAGTTGGTCACATTTGGCTACACTTTTCTAGCGTGACTAACAAATGTCACAGTTTTTTCTTAAAGTGTGACTAAATGTTTTGAGATGATATGTTTTTGGCCACATGAAACAAATATTGTTGCCGTAAATCATATTTAGCCACACTTTTATAGTATGGCTAATAAATGACACATTTTTTTTCATGAAATGTGGCTAAAAGTTTTGAAAAGATGTGTTTTTGGTCACATGAATCAAAAATCAAACAAATATTGTGGCCATAGATCAAATTTTGCTACACTTTTCTAGTGTGGCTACAAAATGTCACATTTTTCCCTAAAGTGTGGTTAAAATTTTTGAAATAATATATAATAGTCACATGAGTAAATAAAATGTGTGGCTAAAAGTAGGCTAGATGGTTTAGAAATGTAATTAATGACCTTTAGCCACACATATAATCGAAAGTGTGGCAGGACAGTTTTAGGAAAAGTGTGGCCATAGGCCTATTTTGGCGTAGTGAATTCATAATGACCATAACGTGTACGAAAGGCTGTCTTGGGAATATCTTCATCGTGGACTCTAAGCTGGTGATAACCAGAACGAAGATCAATCTTCGAGAAGTGGGTTGCTCCTTGAAGTTGATCGAAAAGATCGTCAATCCTAGGCAAGGGATAACGATTCAAAATGGTGAGTTTGTTGAGTTCGCGATAGTCGATACACATCCTGAGAGATCCATCTTTCTTCTTAACGAACAAGACAGGGGCTCCCCATGGAGAAGAACTGGGGCGAATGAAGCCTTTATCAGAAAGTTCCTGTAGTTGACTGGCAAGTTCTTGCATCTCAGAGGGTGCAAGACGATAAGGAGCTTTGGCGACAGGATTTGCACCAGGAACAAGATCAATCCTAAATTCCACTTGTCGAGTAGGAGGCAAACGAGGTAAATCCTCTGGAAAGACTTCAGGATAGTCCCGAATGATTGGAATGTCTTGGATACTTTTGCCCTTTTCCTTCTTTTCTATTACGTTAGCTAAGAAAGCCGCATACCCATTTCGTAAGTATTTTTGGGCAGTAGTACAAGACATGAGCTTAAGCTTGCCACAAGGCTTCTCACCATAGATCTTCAAAATCTCACCAGATTCGAGAGGAATGCGAATGACTTTCTCAAAACATAGAATTTCAGCACGATGGGTTGATAACTAGTCCATGCCTACTATGACATCAAAACTTCCAAGATGCATAGGGATGAGATCGATAGAGGGAAGTGATTGAAGATGAAGTGGAATTAGGGGACTCCATTGATATGATGTTTGGTGCAGAGGAAGACAATAAGGTTAGTGAAACGTTATTGTGATGAGTTTTTAGATCTTGAGTTAGAGAATTTTCCTATTTATGAAGAAGTAGGGGAGTCTGATCTCGATGGAGATATAAAATGCCTGAATTCCCTACTCGAAGGTGAACCGACAGACGTGATCGAACCTGCACCAGAAGAAATAACTAAGTGCGGGGATCATCCCATGGAAATGGTGGTAGAAGAAGCGCACCATAGCTGGCCCGTGGTATTAGTGATAGATGGAATTTCAAAATCAACAGCACCACGAGAGATGGCAAAGAAGAGAAAAAGAAATAATCGGAACCGAAAAAGGATCAATAGTTGGCATGATTTTGAGATGAAGAAGCCAGTGAACGTCAAGCACGATCAGTCTAATTGCTACATGCCACACATCCAATTTAATCCAGGTAAGTTTAAATTTTGGTGGTTTGACCCGTTAAGCATGGTTAAATTATTTTTCAATTCCACAAATAAATATTTAATTGTTAATAAGAACCAGGTGGAATTAAAGGGTTAGATCGGGTCCAGATAAAAGAGAAGCCCCCTGATTAAGTTTAAGTGTGGGGAGGCTCTGTAGAGTTTGTATTAGTTGCAATTGGTCCGTCCTTCGGTAGTGGTTCATAGGTTTTTTATCTTTCTATTTTATCTTTGTTTTTGTGTCTTTGAGTCTATTTGCAGGTTTGCGTGTTTATTTGGGTAGAGGAAATTTCACCATGAGCGAATCCCATGCATTTATCTTTATATATATATATATATATATATATATATATATATTATGATTGGGAGTTTTGGGTAATAAGAGAGAATTTTTTTCTTAAAAAAATTAATTAACTTTCTGTGAAAAAAGACTTTTCACGTAATGTGAGGTGTCTGGGCTGATCTGTTCCCCTCATGCGACCAACTATTACCCCGGAAAGTTATATTTTTTTTCGCTTGCAATGCGTGTTGTGATCGCCAGTGTCCTTCCCGTTGAGCGAGAACCATAAATTTTTTCTTCCACCCATTTGGTTCTACCACCATTCACCGCCATTTTTCCAAGCAGGTACGTCTTCTTGTTTGTAGTTATATTATGAGTCTAAGTTAGTAGTTTGAGTCTTTTTATTTTTGTCTGGTTCGGTATTATGCTCTGGTTTTGTTTGTTTCGTTTTGCGCAAGTTTGGATTGCACCACCCATACTCAATCTTTATTCGGGTGATTCTGGAGTTGTTATCATTTATAAAGGCTAGCCCAAAGTTTACCATTGTGTCATAGCCGATCGCGAATGGAATGCTATACAATTGAGCTAGATTGGACTAGATTTTTAGAGCTTATGCAAAAAATTAACCAGCTAGGTCTTTTCAAATTTGCCCTTGTCTTTTTATTTTATTTTATTTTATTTTATTTCTTTTTATTTTTATTTCTGATTTTATTTTTGTTTTTAGTCGTTTTCTAATCCTACATTGAGGGCAATGTAGAGTTTAAGTGTGGGGATGGGAAACTGTCGTTTAGTCTGTATATAGAGTCATTTTGAAAAAAAAATCGAAAAATTTAGAAAAATGTCCTTGATTTTGAAGTTTGCATTATTACAAGTATGGAAAATGATAGGTAAAGTCAGGTGTCTGGTTTTCAAATATTATATGTATTAAGGGATTAAAATTGATTGAAAACGTGTCTGATTTGGGATATGTGGGTAGGCTCGACCGGTAGAAAGGTTTCCCTGTAAAATTAATAAATTGTTTATGTTGGACTATTTTGTGTGTTCTCATCTAGGAGAAACGGGGAGACCGAAAACGCCAAAAATAGTATAAGGAGCATCGTTATAAGTTTAAAACCGTTAGAATTTCTAATTAAAAAGAAAAAAAATTGAGCTAGATATATAAAAAAGACAAGGCCAATGGTGTCATTTCTAGGGATAGCGACTCTGGACTCAACTCCATCTAGGATTGTCTGAAAAAAAAATATGATGAGGCCTATGGCGGTTTCTTTTGGGGATGGTGACTTTGATTGAAACTCCCTCTGGGCTAAGTCAGGAAAAATTGAAAAAAAATATGCCAAGGTCTACGCTGTCATTCCTGGGGATAGTGACTCTGGGTTCAACAACCAATAGGATCGATGTATAAGGAAAAAAATGAATGTAAAATATCTAGTTGCTCGAGAAAAATAATAATAAGTGGTTTTAAATTCTCTTGGTTTTTTACATAAGACGGTTAGAAAATGGTCAATTGATCGTTCCCTTAGCTCCAAAAGCTTGAGGCGGGATTAGGAGGAATTGTGGCTTCCTTAGAGTGAGACCCTAGGTAGACTGACTCAGATGAACTTAAATGTAAATGAAAAGGGGCTTGGAAACTGGTTTGGGTTTAAAAGGATCAGTATACCTGCAATCGCAATCAACACGTTAGTAGATTATAAATTAAGTAACCTAAAGTTTGAAACTGGATGTAAACTTGACTATGATTCCATAGCATAATTTTTTTTTCAAGGACGAAAAAATTATAAGTGTGGGGATATTTGATGTATTGTAAAATACATCTGTTTTTTGTGTGAAGTTTGAATATTTTTCGAGTCATTTAGATAGTGTTTTCATTAGTTTTAGGATTGTAGTTTTCTGTTTTATTTATTTAGCGTTTACTAGTTTTTATTAGTTTTGTGTCGTTTTTAGTACTTATGTATTTATTTTATATTTTCGTAGGTGTTTATGAACGTTGGATCGTAAACGAGTAACTTTGGTCAAGTTAAGAACACCCGAGTCGAGAACACGGAGTTATAATACTATATATAATAATAGTATAATAATAATAACCAAATAATAATAATAGTAATATTATAATGAAAAAAAAACGTGACTTTCTTTGTCACACCTAAACCCAAGGCTCAATTAATGGGGAGGGTTTCATTAAGTGGAGGAATTTAAAAGGCAGCGACAAGAAGGAAGATGGATATATTTTTTTCTTCGGAGGTGCACAAGAGGGGAGCCAAAGGATCGAGCAGCAGCACAAAAAACAAGAGATGAGGAGGTCAAGGGTTGAAGCATAGGTGCAAGCACGGGTCGATTTTAATTCAATTATTTATTATTTATCTAATTAAACCCGTTGTGAACACCATGAATTTGTCTTGCTTTTATTGTTTTGATTTTATCATGACTTTTAGAGGCTAATTATTTTAGCTACCTAGGTTAAAGATGATTGCACTTGAATGATTTATTTTCTTTTGGTTTTGAAACTTTTGGTTGTGAGTGAATATTAAAGTAAAGAAATTTTTATTTTCTAGTTTGATGTATATGCATATTTAGTTTTGTTTAAATAACTTTTATAAACTCCACTTGCGTTTTTGTGAATGTCTTTCATGTATGAATGCGGGTTAGGTTGCGGACTGGGTGTTAACAACTAGTTTATGGTTAATTGCCTAGGGTTATCCATAGGAGTTGTAATTGTTAGTTAGGTAATTCTAAGTGTTCTACCAATTCTTAATAGCTGTAAGGTGCGAGATTGTTGGTCTATTTAGGGTGTTAAATTGCTAGATCTTGAGGCTTTGTGAGAAGATCTTCCTAGTTCCCCTAGCATGCCTTGTAGGCCAAGTATTATCAGAAATATTGTAGTTACCAATTGCACTTTCGGGTGTATTGTGACTTTCTCGCTATGAGGTAGATTGTCTAGCGGGTACTTTAAGATTTGAGTAGGTAAGCCTGTGAGAGTAACCTCTCAACTGGTGGTTTAACAGCACAACAATATTCTAGGGTTTCTCCTTGAGAAGGGTCGAGGGTGTCTAGTTTATTATTGATGTTTAGTATTTTAAGATCCCAGTTCCACACCAATTCCATGACCATTAGAAACTTATCATTCATGTGTAGGATTCTAGCCTAGGTAGTGCCTTCCCATCACCTGATCTGAATTTCAGTTCCTAGCTTGTGTCTTCAATTATTTCAGTTTTACTTACTTATTTGCAATTAGTTTGTTAGAAAAACCTACTTTAATAAACAAAACATTATTAATCAGTATTTAGGATAAGTAGTCGAGTCTAGTTTACGTTTTCAAGTAGCGTCTCGTGGGTTCGATACTCGGACATACTTTAGTTGTACTGCACTGACCAGTACACTTGCTGGTTGTGTGGTTTAAGTTTAGAGAATCTTAGGTTATAAATTTAAAACTTAGAGTGTCTAGTTTAGGTTAATTTAGTTAGTTTTTACTAAACCACTTTGAGCCTATAATGACACAAGACTATATATGTAGTAGTGTGGCATCTCCTTCTATTTGGAGGGTTCTTATTTGCCTATATATAGGTTAACATAGGGGGTCCACAAGTATGCTTACCTCCACTCTTATGTCTGTGTGCCAAGCCACTTACTGTTAAGTAATCTTAATAGTTCGGGTCGAACCGGTCACAGGTAAATGGGTTACAGAATAAATAGGATGTGAACGTTGGACTAGTTGCATGAAAATAAAAGAACATGGACTATTTCACATGGAGTTTGTTTTGTCTTTAGTTATAAATAGAACTAGTTGTTGCTTTGTTTTGTACCCATTTTCTCTCACTCGAATGAATACAATAGTTGTTTATCTTTTCCTTCACTGCATATTTACATATGGGCCGGTTATTTAGACAACTAGGGTTTTTATCTACATAACCCCCTATGGCCCATCAGGGCCTCCACGGCCCGTCGAGCCCCCACTAGACAGAAACGACGGCCCATCAGGGCCTCGGCGACCCGCCGTTTGGTTTTTTAAATAATGATTGTTTGGTTTTTTATAAGTGTAGTGTGGGTGTTTAAGATGTGGTTGAGATGTGAATATAAATATTTGTTTTTTTATAAATGTTATTTTTTTATTTGTATAATATGATTTTTTTTATATGGATGTGAATATGAATGTTCGGTTTTTATTTACGTTTATATTGCCGAACTAAACAAAACCAAAGATACGAACAATAAAATAAAATAAAGCATAACATTCAAACATTTACATACAAAATAAAACTTGTTGTTCAAATAAAGAAACGATAATATTCAAAATACAAGATCCAAAATATACAAACTAAGGACCCGACCCGTCCGGCTGACCCGACCCGTCCGGCTGATCCGACCCACCCGGCTGACCCGACCTACCCGGCTGACTGGTGGACGCCCCATGCGGCTCCATACCCAATTGTGCTCTCCTATCATTCTCGCTCTGCACCAACCACCATATATCCGCCCGCATCGATCCCATGTCAGCCTGAATCAACCCCATCTCAGCCCGAAGCGACCCAATCTGATCCAGAACCTCCTGAAGTAGCTGGCTCGTGGTGTCAGGCAACCTAATAGCATGATAAACGCGGCCAACATGCTGTCGGGCATCAGGGGCGACCTCTGGCATCGGTACATCCTCCGGTGGATCGCCGTCGCCAACGTGTGGCATCTCCACCTCCTCGGCACGTGTTAGTGCATGATGTCCCTAGGCTAGTATATATGTTGTTTGGACGAGTTTCGGGGTGTTTAGAGACGTTTATACGCGTTTTTGGGTGTGATTAAAGCTATAGGTGATTACAGAGTGGTGATAGGCGATTAGACCCTATCCACCACAACTGTTCATGCGATTAGGAGTTTGCTATAGGCGATTAAGGCTCAATCGCCTATAATTACATGTTGCATAGCATCCTAATCGCTAGAACTGGGCTGGACGAGTACAAGGGGTATAAATAGGCCCAATCATTGCCCTAATCATTAGTTCTGGCCACACACACTCTCCAAACACCCTCCCCAGGTCTGAGATTGTTTGGTTTGATCATTGTAACACTCGTGATCTGTTTTAATGATATAAAAGTTAATCTTTTGACCCGTATGTGTGTTGTAATTACTCGTTTATCTTAGTTTCAAGTTTGATTCTGTTATTAAAGCATATTCAAGGGATTCCGCACCTTGAATATAACCCTCGTGATTGTCGGGTGACACGTTCATCGATCCTACAAGTGGTATCAGAGCCGAGGCTCTTCTCACGAGCGTTTTGATAACAAAAACGAGTGAAAACAGGTGGGTTTTGTGTGAAAGTTGTGATTTTTAATCAAAAACCTGTTTTGAACTTTGAAACTTTGAGTTTTTCACAAAAACCCTTATTTTCAAATTCTTAGTGTGTTTTTATGGATGAAAACATGTGTTTTTTATTAGGTTTTGTTCTAAAATTGTTTTGGAAACTTTTCTAATCATTTGGGGATTAAACACATTGTTTTGGATAAGATTTTGAGGCAAAAATGGTAGTTTTTGAGCAAAAGTGAAGTTACAGATCAGATCAGGCGATTACACAGACATAATCCCTCCAATCGCCTATATATAGGCGATTAGAAATCAAGCTTCACGTGATTACACTGTAATCGCCTATAATCCTTGGTTCGTATACACGATTAGAAGCTAATCGCTAGTTGGATAGCTTCTATATAATCGCCTGAAGGTATCCAATTGCCTATAAACTTGTAATCGCTCAACTGTTCACTAGCAATTACTGTAATACCCGAAAATTCGGAAATCCTAAAATAGTAAATATTGATTTATCAAGTCGAATCTTAAACGAATTTGCAACCTTGTAAAATCGACTAAATGATATGATTATCGACGAATACCAAATGTTTTAATTACTAGTTCTTACTTAAATTGTGTAACAATAATAATTATAACTATCAAGGGAAGTCTCAAATAATGTATTTAGTAAATTAGTAAATAGATGGCCATAGTTATAAATTTTGTTATAAGAAGATGTGTACTAAATATATATAAGGGGTCTATGTATGTGTATATATATATATATATATATATATATATTTATGTTATATAAAGCTATTTATAAATAAATTATGCCAACTTTATCAAAGAATGATATTACTTGAGATATGACTCTAACAAACTCATCAACAAAATCGGGATTTGACTCTCTCAACCAACTTTTTTTATTGGCTTTTAAGCTCTCCAGCCACAAAGGCCATTCAATCTATTGCTTATTCTCTAGTTCCGCTACTTGGGTCATGCTTGAAGAACTGAAGCCGCAAACATCGTAGCACCTATGTTCCGCCCGATATGCCCAGTTCATCGCAGCCGCTACTTCTCCGTTATCCTAGAACCGCGCAGCCGTGTTCTTTCCGTAGTGATCAGCCCCTGATCCGAAACCGTTGTACCGGCCCCTGACTGGTTTTCGCTTACTCGCGTACGGATCCGTTCTAATATGCTCGTTTATCTTAATTCTTGAGGTAATTATTCGACGTTTGTTTATTAGTTCAAACTACTTTGGTTGGATGTTTTGTTTTTCCGGCGCGAAAAGAATCGGTGAATGGTAGCGTATTTTTGTTCCGTTGAGTTTGGGGAAGTAGCTGTGATGCCAAATTTTAAATAATAAATGGATATATGTTTTACAATCGAAAGGTTTAAACTATATATTTATGTTCATACGTTTATGGGTTCTATAAAATCATGATAATATATAATTACAAACCAAATTATAGTTTCTTAAACACACACAAGTATCAGGTTTTGCGTCGGATTATGTTCGTCAGTCGTTTCGATATAAAAGTTTGGTTTCGAGTTTGAAATAGTGTTCGTTTGGCTTTCGTATTCCCTTTCGTATGTTCACTTAGGTCTCAGTTCTATTATGTCTTGCTTTTCTGCTGCGTTGAATTTACTTGTACTGTTGATTTCTCCGTTACTGGGCAATTTTTGGCTCAGCCGTATTTTCTTTTGTTGTGTTCTGTTATTTGTTTCGCAGGTAATATGGGATATTGGGGAATCAGTGAAGAGCACTAAAAGAAGTTGAACAAATCAGTATTCATTAATTTATTTCTACAACATAATAAATGGTAATTATGTTTTTATATTATGGATTGGTTTTGGTTTTGATATATGTAAGAGTGACACGTCAGCCCTAGCCGGCTTGGGGTGTGACAATTACACTCTAATCGCGTGTAATACTAGTGATTACACCTGTAATTGCCTATACAAATCTCTAATCGCCTATAAACACACAATTACAGTTCCCAATCACCTATAACAATCTGAAACTGAAAATTTGACTAAGTATCAGACTTTTAACGAACTTAAACATATGGCAAACCCGTGGGGACATCTGAATCAACCAAGGCAACAATATAATCAACAAATGAACAATCAAACAAACGTACCCACGAACCCTTGGCAATTCTCAGCCGAGCGCAACGCGCAACGGATGCAACAAGCGCAAATGCAAGCGAATGTTGCCGGAATCAATCTGTGGGCGCTAGCGGCTCAACAACAGGCGGTGAATGCGAATCCGTGGGCACTCGCGGCTGCTGCGAATTCACAGACGGGTAGCGGCTCAACATCTGTCATCCGTTCTCATGAGTGACTTAGAGACGGGTAGTTCGAATAGGGCACCGAAACTGCAATACATGTCCGGCTACCACGGATGGAAGGGTACATTTCAGACATACGTTGAGGGTATCGATGGTCTCGTATGGTCAGCAATTGAGACAGGGTACAGCAGGCCGATGGTTGAGAATTCGAATACTCCGATCTCACTGGAAGATATGAATGAAGATCAGAGGAAGAAGTACAACTACGAAAAGAAGGCGATGGCATCATTGAAACAAGCTCTTCCCAAAGATATACTTCATCAATTCGCTTAGTGCACTACGTCACAGATGCTTTGGTTAGCGCTTGCTGAGCGAAACGAGGGAAATCTGAAGACTCGAAAGGTCAAAATGGATCAACTCAAGAAGGAGTTCGATAACTTCAATGCTATTGGGAACAAATCGCTGAGAGACATGACTGCAAGATACTACCACTTGATGTCCGAGATGTACCAGTACGGGGTCTTGTACTCATCTGCAGACCTTGTGGAAAGATTTGCTGAGGCGCTACCTCCTCATTGGCATCAATGGTTAGACATCCTGAAATCAAGCAATGCATATCAGACACTCACCATCAATGAGTTCATAACCGAGTTGGAGAACAAGGAGATAGAAGAGATCAGGAGGGCAAACAAGGCGCTCATTCCACAGAATCCCAGTATCTACTATGGGAACCCTCTTCAGGACGCCAGTGTGGGTGGATCCAAACCACAGATTGCTTTTGTGGTTAACCCGGATTCAGTTTATGCCTTTGACAACTACGGTCCCCCAACTGATGTTCCTCCTCCAACCTATCCTTTCGGACAAGGAAACCAGTATCCTTTGAATTATAATACTAACCAATTTGGTGTTAACCCTTTTTCTCATCTTGCAGCACCAGCACAGGCAACTTCAAACTTTGGTGGACCTTCTTCATCAGGGTTTGGTGGGGCTCCAACTACAAGTTATGGTGGATATGGAGGTGCTTTGACTTCAAGTCAAGGTGGCTATCGGACCAACCCAGTCGTAGAGCAGCTGAACACAGCAGGTTTAAAGAAGGTGACTGTAGAGTTAGCTCAAGAACACATGGCTCTACAGTCAACCTTGGTCAACTCCTACAGTGGATTGGTTGTAGGACAGATCGGGAATCCTCATCTTACACAAGAGGATTACTCGCAGATCGATAAAGATGACATGGATCTGATAGACATCCAGTGGCACTTCGCAAGTGTGGTGAGAAGGGCAAAGGAGTATATGGACAGGACAGGGAGGAGAGATGTTCTAATAAACAACAACACTAAGTTTGGGTTTGACAAAACTAAGGTCACGTGCTACAACTGTGGCACCAAAGGGCACTTTGCAAAAGAATGTGACCGACCGAAGCAACAAGGTCATCAGAATCCCTTCAACAACAACAGAGCCAAATAGAATCAGAGGCAGCAAGCTCAGACACAACCTAATCCAAATACTGAGCGAGCTCTTGTCTCAGTAAATAACTAGAACCAGAACCAGAGGCCTCCTGCAAACAACAATCAAGGACAAGCCCTGGTAATTCAAGCTGAAGAAGGTTTCAACTGGAACCATCTAATCACTGGAGAAGAAGCTTCCCAGGGTGGTACTGCTTGTTTTGCCCAACAAACTACTGATGCACTAGTTGAAGTTGAAGAATGCTCAAGTCAGTCTGGCGTTATTATTTCTAAAGCTGAAGTGTCCGACTGTGACTCTGAGTGTGATTCTGATATGGGGGAAGACTTGGAAGACCTGTTAGCTGAAGCAGACGCGTTGATCAGCAAAAGATCGTTTCTTGTGGATGCTGACTGTACCAAGAAGACTGCAGCTCATTATGCTTTGATGGCTATTACAGAATCGTCAAACAAGGTAAGTTCTTCCTCCAATTCTAAGATAGAGTGTGTAGAGTGTAATCAGCTAAAACTCAGAATCAAAGAACTAACTGAAGAGAATCTGAATTTAAAAGCTGATGTTGGTCCATTACAAAGGTCAATTGATTCCTTAAGGCAAAAAGAGAAAAATTTTCTAAGTACAATTGAAAATTACAAGAAGGATGTTTCTGAACTGTCGAAGACTCTAGCAAACAAGCAAATTGCTATAAATAATTACATAAATGAGGTAGAAGACACAAAGAAACACTTGGCCATTGTAAACTATGACTATGAGAAGATCAAGAAGAAACTTGAAAGTTACCTAAACTGCAAGTATGTTCTTGATCACATAGTTGAACACTCAGAAAAAGAAAGCATTTCCACCAGTCCCAAATATTCTCAGTGTCCACCTCCGGTAAGATTCGAAAATCACAATTTTGATGTCTTACCGAAGGAGGAACTTGTGGACGTGGCAGCAGCAGCAGCAAAAGCTGCAGAGGCGGCCAAAGAAACTGAAGCAGCTAAACCTGCTGAAGTTACTAAGGCTGCAACACCTGCTGAAGCTGTCAAACTTGGTGAGAAAGCTGATGATATCAGTGTGTATGACACAGACTCGTCGGATGATGAGCTTGATGAGCCTCCTAGTGTTAGGACAAAGAGGATTGGTGAAACCACTTTTGGAAACCTTAGTCTAATTCACTTCTGTCATTTTGGCTAAGTATAGAAGTACTGAAAAGAAAACAAAGAACTGCTGAAGAGAAAATAAGAGAAGTGCTGAAGAAGAAACTGCATCAGAAGTTCTGAAGTCCAAACCAGACAAGTTCACTTCAGAAGTACTGAAGACAAACTACTTTTCAGTAGTTTGTCATTCATCAGCACTAAGCATCAGATATTTTCCACCGCCTTTTGCATCAGTAGTTTTATTGTTTATTATTACTTTTAGTTGTATTTGTTTGTTTCAATGTTGCAACTTGTGCAACTTGTTTCTGATATTTGTATACTTGCTTTATGGGCAAGTTACATGTATGTAAACGTCTATAAATAGGAGGCTTCAACCTTCTATTTTAGACATTGATTTTAATAGAAAAATCCTTCAAACACTATCACTATTCTATTCCATTTCTGTATTTATTGTGAATCTGTCTAAGTATCTAATTCTCATTTATTGCTTAGATTCATAATAAATACTTGTCATTTATTAGTTTCAATCATCAAGGGGGAGTAATAACTCTTCCTTAGTATAAAAAGTGTTGCTTTAACTTATACATTCCGCTGTGCTTATAATCTGATTTACAAGGGCTTGCTAAACACTTAAGTGTCAAGATAGCAAGTTCTTACTTAGCAAAAAGAGCAAACTGATCCAACAATTGGTATCAGAGCATTGGTTTATCTGATCACATATCAATCTAACAAATTGAGAATCAGACACAAAGCTCTTATTGATATTCAATAAAAAGATCAAAAGTTCACTTTTTATCAACATCCATCACTTAAAAGAGTCATCTGACAAATCTATACTCTTTAAAATGGATCCACATAATACTGGTTCTGCCACTAAACCTGCCATGCTTGTGAGAAATGAGTACAACATATGGCAAAAGAGAATGGCACATACCTTGTCACAAACCAACACAGGTTGTTGGAAATCTGTGATATATGGTCCTCACATATCAGTAAATATTAATCTTGAAACTAATGTTAAGGTCCCTAAGGACCCTAAAGAATTTACAGATGATGATTTCCTAAAACTTGAGCTAGATGCAAAAGCATTCTCTATGTTGGCAATGGCTCTCCCAAATGAGATATACTCTGGCCTTTTACATTGTGAAAGTGCCAAAGAACTCTGGGATTGTCTTAAAGAACAGTTTGGAGGAACTGAAGAGGTGATTGCCAACACCAGAGAGATCTTAGCTCAACAATATGAGACATTTGCTCATATTAATGGGGAAACTTTAACTCAACAATTTGAAAGATTCTCCTCATTAATATCTGAGCTAAACTTAAATGGTCAGACCTATACAACAATGTCTATGCTACATAGATTTTTAAGGTCTTTACCAGACAAATGGGAAACATACTCCATTGTTTTAAGATCCTCACCAGATTTTAGCTCCCTCACTCTTACAAAACTCCATGGGAGATTACTTACTTTTGAGAGAGAAATTGATCAAAAGAAGAAATTACAATCATCTGGTAAAACTGCTGATGACTACCTACCAGGTAGTACAACACTTTTGGGACAAGATTCACCAACTTGTTCCTATGGATCTTATGACAATATTGACATAACCACTGGGATCTCATCAGAAAGATCTTTCCCAGGTTATGACAATAATGACCAAAGTCAAACTGCTGATAATCTATGTTTTATCATGGATGATTTGAAAAACTTTAGCAGTGATGACTTAGAAGAAATGGACATATTACACCAACTGGCCATGCTAAGCATTAAAACTAACAAGTTTTATAAAAGGTCAGGAAGGAAATTTCCAGGATTGACCAGTAATACAAAAATTGGTTTTGACAAATCTAAATTGAGATGTCACAAGTGTCAGAAGTTGGGACACTTTGCTAGAGAGTGTAGAAGCTCTAGCTTTAACCAATCACAATCTGGAAATAACTATAACCCCAATTATAATAGGAATAATGGAACTCAAGGGAGTGCTCATTTTGTACAGGCACAAGCTCCTCAACAGCAATACATGCCACAAGTACAATATGTTCAAGTGCCTGCTCAACAGATGCAGAGCCAACAATCAATCCCTCCCTTTCCAGCTGCTCAACATCCTCCACAGCCTCAACAACCCTCTCAACAAAGTCTTTTCACCTCAGGGTATGTTAACTGGAGCAGTCTCCCTTTTGACACCACAGAGTGCAATCCTGATGCAGACAACAAAATGTTTGACATCAACTGGGGAGAACCAGACAATGGCAGAAAGAACTTTGCCTTAATGGCATTTGAAGGCTGTACTTCAAAATCTGCATTGTCACAGGTATCAAAAGAATCTTTGACAAAACTTTGCTCAAATTCTTGCAAAGAAACTTTTGCTCTCATAAGAGAGACAAATCTGCACTTACAAGGTAAAGCCAATGATTTAGAAAGAAAATACACACAGATAAAATGTGATTTAGAAAGAAAACTGTGTGCTAAAACAAAAGAAGTTTCTAAATTAACTGACTCAGCTATTGAAACCCAAGCACAAATTAAAATCATGCTAAATGACCTGGGAGATGTCAGACAAGAGCTTGCTGACACCAGGATCACATGTGAAAAATGGGTGGAATCTTGTAAGGGGTATCAATTATTGCTAAACAAACAAAGTGCTTCAAATGTTAAGTTTGGCATAGGATACCATCATGTTGAAACACCAACAGATTTTTCTCCCAAAACTACTGAAGATGGGAGAAGAATTGTTTCAAATGAAACTTCTGAAGGGAAAGAATGCACATCTTTCCATGAAAACTTTCTAAACAGAAATCCTGGCATTTTTAAAGAAAGTACTTCAGAAGTATTAACAAAATCTGACAACAAGCCATCAGTAGTTTCATCTACATCAGGAGTTGAGACCCTGAAAACTACTGATGAGCAAAATCTCTTCACAAATGTCAGAAATTTGCCTTTAGATCAAAAACAAAAGGCAAAAGAGTGTGAAATTTGTGGTCTGTTCAACCACAAAACTGAATTTTGTAGATACAGAAAAGGAATTCAGTTCAATCAAAAGATTAAACAACAGGTTGAGGGAAATCAAATCAGCAATGATTATGAAAGAATCTTTAAACCCAAGAAACAACAACCTGAAAACACCTTTTCTCAGAAAAAGATAAAATCTCAACCAAAATCTTTTTCTCAAAATTCTTTGTCAGTAGTTAGACCTAGATCATCAGCAGTTTCACAAACTGCTGAGATACAAAATCTAATGAACATGGTACAACTACTGATGACCAAGGTTGATGGTGGTCCTGAAAAGGATACCACCATGGTTCTTAATGAAAAATCCATTGCCAAAAAGACATGGATTTCTCAACCTGGTCAAGAACAAACCGTAACTGTTCTCAAGAGCAAACCCAAAGCCAAACAGGCTTGGGTTCCTAGATCTAACTAATTTGCTTTTATGTGCAGAGAGTTTCCAGGGGCTTAAACAGCATATTGTATGTTGATAGTGGAGGCTCTATGCACATGACTGGATGCAGATACCTGATAAGCAACTTTATCAGCCAAAGAGAAGGATCTGTATCCTTTGGGAACAATGCTAAGGGATATGTGCTAGGACATGGCAATGTCTCCTCTGGCAAAATATAGTTTGACAAGGTCAATCTGGTGGAAAACCTTGAATACAACTTGCTGAGTGTGTCACAAATGTGTGATAAAGGATATTCTTCCTTTTTCACAAAGACAGCATGCAAGATCATCTCACCAGAAGGCCAGAAGTTGATAGAGAAGATTATTGAAGATCATACTTTGCTGATTGCCAAAAGATGTGGCAATGTCTATGCAGTGGACATTGAGAAAGACAAAGTATTGAACAACACTGCCTGTTTCTTCTCAAGGGCATCAACTTCAGAAACAGATCTCTGGCACAGGAGACTTGGCCATGTGAACTTTAAAACCATAAATAAAGTCACAAAAATGGGCTTGGTCAGAGGTCTACCTTTGAAAGTATACCAGTGTCAAGAACACTGTGTATCCTGTTTAAAGGGAAAACAGCATAAGTCCTCCTATAAGTCTATTGAAGAATCAAAAACAACTGCATGTCTTCAACTACTCCATATGGACTTATTTGGACCTGTCAAGATTATGAGCCTTGGTAAAAAGAAGTACTGCTTAGTCATCATTGATGACTACTCAAGATTCACATGGGTATTCTTCTTATTCTCCAAGGATGAGGCTGCTGAAATCATCAAGTTCTTCATTCTACAAGTAGAGAAACAATATTCTCTATCTGTCAAAACCATTAGAAGTGACAATGGGACAGAGTTCAGGAACAAAACTCTGGATGAATTCTGTTTGTCTAAAGGGATTATTAGACAATACAGTGTTCCCAGAACTCCTGAACAAAATGGTGTAGTAGAAAGGAAGAACAGAACATTGATAGAAGGAGCAAGAACAATGTTAGCTGATTCTGGACTGCCCTTGTACTTTTGGGCAGAAGCAGTTAACACATCATGTTATGTTCAGAATAGAGTTCTTGTGGTCAAGAGACATTCCAAGACTGCCTATGAAGTTCTTCATGGCATGAAGCCCCTTATCTCCTTTTTCAGGGCTTTTGGGTGTCAATGTTTCATCTTGAACATCAAGGAATCTATTTCAAAGTTTGCTGCCAAAGTTGACTCAGGTTACTTTCTTGGTTACTCTTCAACTAGAAAAGCCTACAAGGTTTTTAATTCTCACACCAGGATAGTAGAAGAAACATTGAATGTCAAGTTCAATGAGTCAAAACACACTCTTATTCCAGCACATCCTGCTGAACTCTTTGACCTTGACAACTTCCACTTTGGACCTGAAAAGACTGTTACTCCTTCCAAACCTACTTATTATGGTGATCAAAGGTTTGAAGATGAGGATCCTACACCATGGACTCCTCAAACAGTCATTAAGTCAACTTCAACACCATCAGAAGTTTCACAAACTTCTGATCAAACAAATACTGAAGGCCAAACTCAAACATCTGCTTCAGCACCTGCAACTACTGAAGAAGCTAAAACTGCTGAACCAGATATTATTGACCTCAGTAGTTTGTTTGAAGATCAAGAGCCACCTACACCTGTCAGTGGTTTACAACAACTGATTGAACACAGAGATCATCCACTTGATCAAATCATGGGTGATATAGCTTCAGGTGTTCTTACCAGAAACCAGCTCTCCAACTTTTGCCTATTTTCAGCCTTTATTTCACAGTTGGAACCAAAGAAGTACCAGGAAGCCCTCAAAGACAATAATTGGGTGCAAGCTATGCAAGATGAACTGCTTTAGTTCAACAAGCAACAGGTCTGGGAAATCTGTCCCTTACCTCCAAACAAGCAACCAATTGGCACAAGATGGGTTTTCAGGAACAAACAAGATGAAGCTGGTATGATAATCAAGAACAAGGCAAGACTGGTAGTTCAAGGGTACTCTCAAGAAGAGGGAATTGACTATGATGAAACCTTTGCTCCGGTTGCAAGGCTTGAGGCCATCAGGTTATTTCTGGCCTATGCCATTTCCAACAAAATTAAAGTTTATCAAATGGATGTGAAAAGTGCATTTTTGTATGGAAAAATAAAAGAAGAGGTGTATGTCTGTCAGCCACCTGGGTTTGAGGATCCTTCTCATCCTGAGTGGGTGTACAGACTGGACAAAGCTCTTTATGGGCTCAAACAGGCTCCAAGAGCCTGGTATGATACACTCTCCACCTTTTTACTCAAAAATAACTTTACAAGAGGTGCCATTGATAAAACTCTTTTCATTAAACATGTTGGAAATCATGTCTTACTTGTTCAAATTTATGTTGATGATATCATTTTTGGTTCAACAAACACAAAACTGTGTGATGATTTTAAGAAACTCATGCAATCAAAATTTGAGATGAGTACCATCGGAGAACTGCAGTACTTTCTAGGACTGCAGATCAAGCAACAAACAAATGGAACTTTTATACATCAATCAAAATATGTTAAAGAATTATTGAACAAATTTTCTTTAAATGACTGTAAATCATGTTCCACTCCCATGACACCTATCACACAAGTTGAACCTGATGATCAAGGAAAACAGGTTGATCAAACCATGTACAGATGCATGATAGGTTCCCTTTTATACTTAACTGCTTCTAGACCAGATATTATGTTTTCAACATGTGTCTGTGCTAGATATCAATCAGCACCAAGGGAATCACACCTTATTGCAGTCAAAAGAATTTTCAGATATCTGAAAGGAACTCCAACACTTGGAATTTGGTATCCTGCTTCAAGCAATACCAAATTATCAGCTTTTTCAGATAGTGACTATGCAGGATGTAAGATGACAAGAAAGTCAACATCTGGTGGTTGTCAATTCCTGGGTAACTGTCTAGTGTCATGGCAATCAAAGAAACAAACATCTGTTGCAACTTCAACTGCTGAAGCTGAATACATTGCAGCTGCAAGTTGTACATCACAGATACAATGGCTCCAATATCAACTTCTTGATTATGGAATCAAAGAGACCAAGACACCTTTGTTTGTAGACAGCAAATCTGCCATTAGCATCATTCAAAATCCGGTACAGTTCTCAAAAACCAAACATATTGAGATCAGGTACCATTTCATAAGAGATTGCTATGAAAAAGGCAAGATTGAGGTGAAGCATGTAGCAACAGCTAATCAAATAGCTGACATCTTCACAAAACCCCTTGACACATCAACATTTCAGAAGTTAGTATCCATGCTTGGGATGCTAAATTTGTAAGTGTTTATTTTCTTATTTTGCAATTTTTCATTTTTCACTTACAAAAACAGACAAAAAGTCTGAAACAAAACTTCTGAAGAGAGAGAAACTACTGATGAACAAACATCAGTATGGGGATAATTTCTGAAAAGTGTGTAACTTCTGATAAAATAAACTTCAGAAGTTATGAATAAAAGTATTTATAAAAACATTTCTCATCAGCTGTTAAAACTACTGAAGAGAAAATGGGAACTACTGATGAAGTAATCCTTCATCAGCAGTTTAAGTCAAAAGGGCAAATCTGACTTTTCCCATCATCAGAGGTTTGACCTAATCAGTTTAAAACCTCTGATAAAAAGATTTTTAACCAAAGGCGGTTCAAAAACTTCTAATAAAGAAGACTCAAGCGGTTAAAACTTCTGATAAATACCTTTTTCTCCACACTTATCCTTTCAAACTCAAAATATCCCTCCTTCTCTCTCAAAAACTCTCTCAATAACCTAAACCTGCAAATCAACTGTTCGATCAAAACCCAAACCACATGGCTCTAGTTCTAAAGCAGGGACACAATCAAAGGGCCTTTCTTGAAAAACAAGAAGGCTGGTCCCAATACGATGAGATCATTGATCTTGTCGTAAAATCCCAATATTTTACTGCTCTCACAATAAACCCACCAATTCACACTGAAACTCTGAATGAGTTCTGGGCAAATGCTGAGACGGTGACAACGGATGATGAAGTCATTTCCCTCAACTCAAGAATAAAAGGGAAACCACTGACCATCACACCGGCCACACTGGCAACAAGACTGTGTCTGGATGATGTAACTGCCCCTGACCATGTTGCTAATTCTGATATTCACCTAACCATGACTGAGTTTGGTTATCAAGGTACTCTCTCCCATGCTACAATCTTTAAAAAATATTTTGAACCAAAATACAAATTTTTGTTTCATTATATTATTATGTGTTTGAGTCCAAAAACAGGGTCTTATGACCAGATGCCCTCTACTTTTCAACCAATATTTCATTCCATTGTGAATGAAACTAAATTCAGGGCATCAAAACTATTTTTCAATGAGTTGGTGTTACATCACAATAATACCAAGAAAAAGTTTTTGTTGTACCCAAGGTTCATTATGCAATGCATAATAGGGGAACTGGGTAATGAGGTGCTTGTGGGAAAAATTTCAACTTTAAATCCTTTAACATCACAAGCATACTCAAGGCATAACAAACCGGCTGCCTAGCCAGAAGATGATCAGGGAGAACAACAACAAATCCCCCTGAAACCCACATCTTTCAAACTCACACCACCAAAAGCCAAAAAGCCCAAGCCAACAAAGACAAAAACCCACCAACCCAAAAGAAAAGCTGTTCAGGAGGTTGAGATGCCTGAACATGCTCATGAGCATTCTGCTCTTCAAATAGGTGAGACTGAAACACCCTCTCAGTCTCATCCATCTCAAACCCCACCAAGAGCAACCATAACCATATTATTCAAAAGAAAAAGACTTAGAAAAACTATTGAAACACACTCTTCTTTTGAAACTGCTGAACAACAAAATTCACCTATTGCCCAAACTACTGAACCAACCCCACAAATTTCTGAACAAGAGGCAATAGAAATTGCCAAACTTCTCTCTGGGCTAAAAGAGAAGGTCCCATCTGATTATGTCAGTCCCGTACAACCACAACAAACAGGGGACATAACCACTACATCAGACATGGATGTGGACATCTCTAGCCCTATCCCAAGAGATGAGGGTGGACCAGAGTCTTTGAGCCCAATTTTAGAGACTCTTGGGGCATCTGAGGCTGCTACTACTCAGTTACCACCCAGTGGTGGATCTGAGGATAGAAGTAACATAGCTAAGACCTCAGATGTGGCAACTACTGATGAAGGCTTAATGCCTGAAGTAGGAAATCCTCAGAACCAAGAACAAGAGGTTCATGGGAGAACTGAGTTGGGCTCAGCTCATGATTTAACTGAGACAGTCCTCATTGAGGACAACATCAGGGATTCAGATGATTCCATTAATTTGGATGATGTTTCACAAACACAAACTACTGAATTGACGGCACATTATGAAGGTCCTGTTTCAGGGGTATCCAGGCTCAAGAAGCCAGTCACCCCTGCACAGGTTAAAGCCCACTCAATCCCTAAAACCCCTAGAGTGGCATCCTCTGTACAACATGAGGATCTCACAAAAACACCCCCTTCACAACAAATGCCTACCCAATTCCCTGGGCAAACAAGCATAGACCTGAACCAGCTATGCAGCCCAGAGGGTCCCCTGTACCACATGATGAATACTCTCATCAGAAATCACTTCCAAACATACACAGCTAACTTGGAGCTGTCTATCAAGAATCAATTTGGAGTGATCAAGACCAAGATGAATGATCTGTCCAACAAAATAGACTTCAACAGCAACCAGATTGCTCATCTTCAAGGACAATTCTCCCAACCCTCAACTTCAAAAGTTAAAATTGATGAATCCAAAAAGGGGGAGAAGATCAGGGAACCTAAGGAGTCATTCCAAGCCAGGATAAGGGCAAGAGTGGCCATCCTTGAAAGAGATCAAAAAGATCAGCCAGGAAAGAAAAACTGGCCAAACAGTTTGGTGTCTCAGTAGAAGAGATTGAAGCAGCAGAAAAAGAAGATGGGACCCAAACATCTGAAGAATCCCTAAGGCTCAATGAAGAAACTTCTGATGGCAAAACTTCTGATGAAGAATCAGAAAGTACTGAAGACAATCCTTCAGTAGTTGACAAACCATCAGCAGTTGTCAACCCATCAGAGGTTAACACTTCCAAACCTCAAACTGCTAACCCTTCCAGAACCACTGCTCCCATTCAACCAACATCTGATCCTATCAGGCCTACAACTGTTACAACAATGACTGTACTAAACCCTTCTCCCATCTCTCAATCAGCTAAATTATTAGAGAAGAGCTTAGTTGCAGCCAACAAGAAGGCCAGAGAAGATCTGATCTGGAAAACTCTGGAAGAAAGGGATGATCTAGATTTAAGCCATGAAGAAAAACTTCAGGCTTATGAAGCTGAACTACAAAGGCAGGCTAGCCTTGATGAGATTGCTGAACAAGATAAAAGACAACAACTGGTGTCTTACATTACCAAGAACAGCAAGACTAAAGCCTTTACACTCAAAGGACTCTCTATGCAAGAGCTGACAAGAAGAGCACAACTGCTTGCAGATAAAATGGCCACTAGCAAAGAAGGAAAGGCCAAGAGAGCCCAGATTATAGAAGAACTAGTAGCAGAGGGCTATGGTTCAAAAGCCTCAGTATCCAGATGGAAAGAAGAAAGACTAATGGATACTTACAGAAAATACTTGGCTGCCAAGGCTGCAAATCCAGAGAAGTTTCAAACTACTGATCCTTCAAGATCAGTAGTTAGAACTTCTGGTGTATCAAGAAGACCTGCTACTCAGAGAAAGAAGGCAGAGGACAATGTCAAAACTGACTTCAAAATGGTACTACTTGAAGGAAGTTCAATAGTCCATTCAGATTTTGACATTGAGGAGAAACCTCTGTTAACACAATTCAGGGATCCTTCCACTTTTGCCTACCAAATACAAAAGACCATCAAAGAAAAGCTGCATACCAGAGTAGTGACTGAACATCATCTCCCAACTGTTCAGATGCCTGATATGCAACAACAACAAGGAAGAGACTCCCACCTGAGGCTATCTGAAACTGAAAGCATCCAGCACTCAGGACCATCAACCCAAGGGACAAGTCTGGTTCCCTATTCTTCTGACTTTAACAAGTCAAAGATACCTATCATCAGATGGTCACTTACTGATAACAACTCAGTATTGTTGACAAGAAGAGACCTCTCAAGCAGGGCTTACAAGAAGATCAGTGATCTGAAGAAACTGTCAACACAAGACCTGCTCACAATTCAACATCTAGAACCACAGAGAGGATCTCTATCTGATGGTCAGTTAAACCAGCTCAAGAACACCATGTACAAAGAGATATGGAAGATTGTTCAAGACAGAAGAAAAACATAAGGAATTAGTAAGGTTTTGGCTTCATCAATCCAGGGGGAGATTGTTAGGACAAAGAGGATTGGTGAAACCACTTTTGGAAACCTTAGTCTAATTCACTTCTGTCATTTTGGCTAAGTATAGAAGTACTGAAAAGAAAACAAAGAACTGCTGAAGAGAAGATAAGAGAAGTGCTGAAGAAGAAACTGCATCAGAAGTTCTGAAGTCCAAACCAGACAAGTTCACTTCAGAAGTACTGAAGACAAACTACTCTTCAGTAGTTTGTCATTCATCAGCACTTAGCATCAGATATTTTCCACCGCCTTTTGCATCAGTAGTTTTATTGTTTATTATTACTTTTAGCTGTATTTGTTTGTTTCAATGTTGCAACTTGTGCAACTTGTTTCTGATATTTGTATACTTGCTTTATGGGCAAGTTACATGTATGTAAACGTCTATAAATAGGAGGCTTCAACCTTCTATTTTAGACATTGATTTTAATAGAAAAATCCTTCAAACACTATCACTGTTCTATTCCATTTCTGTATTTATTGTGAATCTGTCTAAGTATCTAATTCTCATTTACTGCTTAGATTCATAATAAATACTTGTCATTTATTAGTTTCAATCATCAAGGGGGAGTAATAACTCTTCCTTAGTATAAAAAGTGTTGCTTTAACTTATACATTCCGCTGTGCTTATAATCTGATTTACAAGGGCTTGCTAAACACTTAAGTGTCAAGATAGCTAGTTCTTACTTAGCAAAAAGAGCAAAATGATCCAACACCTAGGTATGCACCGTTCAAGACTCAAAATGTACCTCTTGAAAACCATATCATTACTACTGAAACCTTGAGTGAACTTGAACCGAAAGTGCAAACCGAGGATGGCAGAAGGATTAAGGTGTTTTATAAACTTAAAGGGTCTGAAAAGGTATATGCTGATGAGGAAGTCCCTCTCAGATGTATTGCCCCTGGTCTCATTGCTAAAATCTGGCAAGAATCTGTCATTACCGTTGAAAAGGAAACCTGGAATAAGAAGAAGGGTAAGGGTAAGGGTAGAAAAGACCAGGGTAATCAGTCAAATGAATACAACAAGAAAAATCAAAAGAAAAACACCGTTAATCCTCAAAGTCATGCTCTGAAGAAAAGTCCGAAGAAGCATGTCACTGAATTTGTTAGATCTACCGGAAATGAGATTAACGACGATCCACATGTCAATGTGCAAAGAAAATGCCTTGAGGATCTAAAACACAAAAACACATTTGCCAGTTCATCAAACAGAAAGAACAAAAAGGAAAACAAGTCCGAATCTCCTCGATTTGAAGAATACAGATCCTGTCATAAATGTGGGGAACGTGGGCATTTAGTTGCTGCGTGCCCTGAATTGAGACGAGAAAGGATCAAAGTGGATGATGCTCCCAGTTCTAGCAAAACTAAGCAACCTGTTTCCCCTAAACTTTCTGAAAAACAAAAGGGAAAGCAGATTGTTTATGACAACCGAAACAAGATTGCTATGAACCAAAAGCCAGTTGATGGCAGGGGTCCACAGTTGAGGGGGAGCATTGTTCCCACAAAGGTTCAAGCAGTGCCTAAGCCAACAACAAAGTGATGTGCTCAAAGTGGTTTAATAAAAACTAACTAAATTGACCTAAACTAGACACTCTAAGTTTTAAATTTATAACCTAAGACTCTCTAAACCTAAACCACACAACCGGCAAGTGTACCGGTCAGTGCAGTACAACTAAAGTAAGTCCGAGTATTGAACCCACGAGACTCTAATGGAAAACGTAAACTAGACTCGACTACTTATCTACAAACCGACTTAATAATGTTTTATTGCTTAAAGGGGGGTTTTCTAACAAACTAATTGCAAATAAATAAAAAAAAATTAAATAATTGAGGACACAAGCTAGGAACTAAAATTCGGATCAGGTGATGGGAAGGCACTACCTAGGCTAGAATCCTACACATGAATGATAATCTTCTAACGACTATGGAACTGGTGTGGAACCGGGATCTTAAAATACTAAACATCAAGAATAAACTAGACACCCTCGACCCTTCTCAAGGGGAAACCCTAGAATACTGTTGTGCTGTTAAACCACCGGTTGAGAGGTTACCCTCACAAGCTTACCTACTCGAATCTTAAAGTACCCGCTAGACAGTCTACCTCACAGCGCGAAAGTCACAATACACCCGAAAGTGCAAGGGGTAACTACAATATTTCTGATAAGACTTGGCCTACAAGGAATGTTAGGGAAACTAGGAAGATCTTCTCACAAAATCTCTAGAACTAGCAATTTAACACCCTAGACAGACCAACAATCTCGCACCTTACAGCTATTGAGAATTGGTAGAACACTTAGAATTACCTAACTAACAATTACAACTCCTATGGATAACCTTCAGAACTAACCATAAACTAGCTGCTAACACCCAGTCCGCAACCTAACCCGCATTCATACATGAAAGACATTCACAAAAACGCAAGTGGAGTTTATAACAATTAGCTAAATATGCATACACATCAAACCAGAAAATAAAAAGTTCTTTACTTTAAAATTCATCCACAACCAAAAGTTCCAAAACCAAAAGAAAAATAATCAAACAAGCGTATTCATCATCGCCTAGGTAGTTCTATGATCTAGCCAATAATTGTCATGAAAAAATCAAAACAATAAAAACTAAAGATATTCATGGTGTTCACTACGGGTATGAATAGATAATTAATAAATACCGACCCGTGCTTGCACCAATGCTTCACCCTTGATCTGCGCCTATAATAATTATGCAATGTTTGTTGCTTCTGTTGTGCTCCACTAAAAGTCGATCCTCTCCACCAGAATAATATTATGCGGCTCCTCCAATCCTCTCCAAATATTATATTGTGCGCAGCTCTCTCTTCCATCTCAATTGTGGCCGCCCTTTTTCTTTTAATTAGGGGTGCAAACGAGCCGAGCCGAGCCCGAGCTCGACCAGGCTCGAACTCGAGCTCGATTAAGTTATAAGAGCTCGAGCTTGAGCTCGGCTTGATTCGAGCTTTGTTTTCAAAGCTCGAGCTCGGCTCGCTTGTAATTTCTCAAGCTCGAGCTCGGCTCGTTTAGTATTTATTAATTAATATATTAAATAAAAAATAATATAAATAATTGTTCATTTAGGCTCGTGAGCTCGATAAGTGAAGCTCGGGCTCGGGGCTCGTTTACTAAACAACTTTAAATGAATGGTAAATATTATTAAATATTAAAAAACTAATATTATACTAGGCTCGATAAGGCTCGACGAGCCTAACGAGCTTCGCATCCCAGGCTCGAGCTGAAGCTCGATAAATAAACGAGGTTTGTTTTAGGCTCAAGCTCGACTCAAGCTCGATAAAGCTCGTCTCGTTTCGAGCTTTTTGCCGAGCCGAGTTCAAGTAGCTCACGAGCTGCTCGACTCGTTTGCACCCCTACTTTTAATGATTTGCTGCCCTCCTTGTGTTGGGCCTTGAGAAGACCAAAGTCACGTTTTAGTTTTATTTTATTTATTTTTTATTATGATTATTAAACATATTATTATTACTATTAGTTTATTATTAATATTATATCTAATATACTATTATTTATATATAGCATTATAACTTCGTGTTCTAGGCTCGGGTGTTCTTGACTTGACCAAAGTTGCTCGTTTACGCTCCAACGTCCATTAACACCTACCAAAATATAAAATAAAATAGATGAACACTAAAACAGACCCGAAACTAATAAAAATTTATAAAAACCTATACTAAATAAAATAGACCGGTACAAGCCTAAAACTAATAAAAACATTATCTAAACGACTCGAAAATTATACAAACTTTACACTGGAAATAGATGTATTTTACAATACATCAAATATCCCCACACTTATATCTTTTTCGTCCCTGAAAAAGAATTATGCTATGGAATCACAATCAAATAATCTGGCCTCAAAACATAGGTTACTTTAATTTTAAAAATCTAATCACGTGCCAATTGCGATTGCAGGTATACTTGTCCTCTTAAACCCAACTGCCGGTTTCTAAGCCCCTTATCATGATAGTTTAATTTTAGGTTCATTTAGTCTACCTAGGGTCTCACACTAACGAAGCCATAGTTTCACCTAATCTCGCCTCAAGCTTATGAAACAAAAGGAACAACCAATTGACTATTCCTAACCATCTTATGTAGAAAACCAAGAGAATTTAAAATCACTTATTATTATATTTTTTTCCATCTCAGCATACTTAACTCAGAGGGTGTGACCAATCCAAGTCGCTATCCCAGTGGCCAGGGAGTCGAGTCCGGAGTCACTATCCCTAGAAACGACACCATTGGCCTTGCCCTTATTTTATATCCAGCTCCTTTTTTTTAGTAGAAATTCTAACGGTTTTAAACTTATAACGGCATTCCTTATACTATTATTGGCGGTTTCAGCTTCCCCATTTTTTCCTAGATGAGAACCCACAAGGTATCCTAATATTTTTAGGTGTATTAGCTCAAAGGAAACTTTTCTACCGGCTGGGCCTACCCACACATCCCAAGTCAACACGCTTTTGATTATTTATTATTCTAATACATATAATATTTGAAAACCAGACACTTGATTTTATCTATCATTTCCCATATTTTATAATGCAAACTTCAAAATCAGGGACATTTTTCTGAATTTTTTGATTTTTTTTTTCAATTTTTTATTTTTTATTTTTTTTACTCAAAATGACTCTATATACAAACCAAACGACAGTTTCCCATCCCCACACTTAAACTCTACATTGCCCTCAATGTAGGAATAGGAAACGACTCAAAACAAAAATAAATTCCGAATACAAAAATTATATTAGAAAAATATAAATAAAGAAAAAAACAAGGGCAAATTGGAAAGGACTTAGCTGGTTAATTTTTCTTCGTAAGCTCTAGTCCTATCCAGCTCGATCGTATAGCATTTCATTCCCGATCGGCTCTGACACAATGGTAAACTTTGGGCTTTCCTTGATAAATGATAACAGCTTCGGAATCACCCGAATGGAGATTGAGTACGGGCGGTGCAATCCAAACCTGCGCAAAACGATACAAACAAAACCCGAGCATAATACCGAACCACACAAAAATAAAAAATAAAAAAAAGACTCAAACTACTAACTTAGACTCATAATATAACAACAAACAAGAAGACGTACCTGCTTAGCAAAATGGCGGTGAATGGTGGTAGGACCAAATGGGTAGAAAGAAAAAAATACGATTCTCGCTTAACGTGAAGGACACTGGTGATCACAACACGCGTTGCTAACGAGAAAAAAATATAACTTTCCGGGGTAATAGATGGTCGCATGAGGCGAACAGGTCAGCCTAGACTCCTCACATTACATGAAAAGACTTTTTTCACAGAAAGTTAACTAATTTTTTTTTTTAGAAAAATTCTCTTTTATTATCTAAACCTTTACCAAACTCCCACTCATAAAATATATATAAAGATAAATACATGGGATCCGCTCATGGTGAAATTTCCTCTACCTAAACAAACACGCAAACCTGCAAACAAACTCAAAGACACAAAAACAAAGATAAAATAGAAAGATAAAAATCTATGAACCACTACCGAATGACGGACCACGAATAAAAAAATTTGAAAAGCCAGAAAAAAAAATAAGTATAAATATAAATTTACAAATTCTACAGAGCCTCCCCACACTTAAACTTAATCAGGGGGCTTCTCTTTAACTGGACCCTATCTAACCCGTTTAATTCCACTCGACTCTTATTAATAATTAAATATTTATTTGTGGAATTGAAAAATAATTTAACAGTTCTTAACGGGTCAGACCACCAAAATTTAAACTTACCTGGAATTAACCGGATGCGTGGCATGTAGCAAATAGACTGGTCGTGCTTGATATTCACTGGCTTCTTCTTCTCCAACTCGTGCCAGTCTTCGATCCTTTTCCGGTTCCGATCCTTTCTTTTTCTCTTCCTTGCCCTCTCCCGTGGTGCTGTTGATTTTGAAATTCCATCTATCACTAATACCACGGGCCAGCTATGGTGTGCTTCTTCTACCACCATTTCCGTGGGACAATCCCCACACTGAGTTCTTTTATCTAGTGCAGGTTCGGTCATGTCTGTCGGTTCACCTTCGAGTAGGGCATCCAGGTATGCCATATCTCCATCAGGATCAGACTCCCCTAAATCTTCATAAACAGGCAAACCTTCTAACTCCAGGTCTAAAAACTCATCCTCTTCAGACAATGAATTCTCACCCATCTCATTATCTTCCTCTACACCAAACATCATATCAACGGAATCTCCCAATTCCACTTCTTCTTCAATCCCTTTTTTCCTCATAAAAGACCTTTGATACGCCGCCCATTCTTCTTCGTCGTCCTCTTCGTCAGAGTCACTCCCAAAATCATATATTGTAACCTGTGGCACCAGAGGTGGGACTTCAACGTCCATTTTCGTCTCCGTTATTGGGATGATCTCTTAATCTGACTTATCTGCGTATTCCATGATCGGCTCTTTCCCCTCTTCCGGAAACGTTGGGAACAACTCCCCTCGAGCGTTCATGTACCCGAGGTAGTTGCCCTTCTCATCATATGTATAACCAACTTTAGGCAGCTGCTCTTGCTGAACTTATTCTTCTTGTTCTTCCTTTAACTTCCAAGCAATGTCTTCTACTGTTCGTTGAAGATCTAAAAGAGCAGCCTGTGGGTCTTTTATGAGGATGTCGTGGTTTTTTAGGAGGGTGTCCTGCTCTGCTACCATGTTCTGGGTATTGGCATCCTTAGCAACTAGTAATGTCAACAGACTTTCTATTTTACTCCAATCATTACCACTATTCTCACAAGAATTGCTTCCAGAAAATTGATTAGGATATTGATAAAAATGTGGCTGCTGATACGAGTCATCATAATAATATGTAGGACACCCCTGTGAATAGTATGGCTGCGACTGCACAAAGGAATTAGCATAATAATGTGCAGAGGACCCCTCATATTGTGGACATAAAATAGTAAAATGGGGTCCTCCACAAATTTCACACATATTTACAAACTCAAAAGAAATAAAAGACACATAAAATGAGACTCCTACGACTCATAATACAAAAAGACAGACTCAAAACAAAAAAAACAAGTAGCACAGATATAGCAGATAAGTGTAATCGAAGCTAATAAACGTAATCGCCAAGAGTCCCCGGCAACGGCGCCAAAAACTTGATGTGCTCAAAGTGGTTTAATAAAAACTAACTAAATTGACCTAAACTCGACACTCTAAGTTTTAAATTTATAACCTAAGACTCTCTAAACCTAAACCACACAACCGGCAAGTGTACCGGTCAGTGCAGTACAGCTAAAGTAAGTCCGAGTATCGAACCAACGAGACTCTAATGAAAAACGTAAACTAGACTCGACTACTTATCTACAAACTGACTTAATAATGTTTTATTGCTTAAAGGGGGGGTTTTCTAACAAACTAATTGCAAATAAATAAATAAAAAACTTAAATAATTGAGGACACAAGCTAGGAACTAAAATTCGGATCAGGTGATGGGAAGGCACTACCTAGGCTAGAATCCTACACATGAATGATAATCTTCTAACGACTATGGAACTGGCGTGGAACCGGGATCTTAAAATACTAAACATCAAGAATAAACTAGACACCCTCGACCCTTCTCAAGGGGAAACCCTAGAATACTGTTGTGCTGTTAAACCACCGGTTGAGAGGTTACCCTCATAAGCTTACCTACTCGAATCTTGAAGTACCCGCTAGACAGTCTACCTCATAGCACGAAAGTCACAATACACCCGAAAGTGCAAGGGGTAACTACAATATTTCTGATAAGACTTGGCCTACAAGGAATGTTAGGGAAACTAGGAAGATCTTCTCACAAAGCCTCTAGAACTAGCAATTTAACACCCTAGACAGACCAACAATCTCGCACCATACAGCTATTTAGAATTGGTAGAACACTTAGAATTACCTAACTAACAATTACAACTCCTATGGATAACCTGCAGAACTAACCATAAACTAGCTGCTAACACCCAGTCCGCAACCTAACCCGCATTCATACATGAAACACATTCACAAAAACGCAAGTGGAGTTTATAACAATTAACTAAATATGCATACAAATCAAACCAGAAAATAAAAAGTTCTTTACTTTAAAATTCATCCACAACCAAAAGTTCCAAAACCAAAAGAAAAATAATCAAACAAACGTATTCATCATCGCCTAGGTAGTTCTATGATCTAGCCAATAATTGTCATGAAAAAATCAAAACAATAAAAACTAAACATATTCATGGTGTTCACTACGGGTATGAATAGATAATTAATAAATACCGACCCGTGCTCGCACCAATGCTTCACCATTAATCTGCGCCTATAATAATTATGCAATGTTTGTTGCTTCTGTTGTGCTCCACGAAAAGTCGATCCTCTCCACCAGAATAATATTATGCGGCTCCTCCAATCCTCTCCAAATATTATATTGTGCGCAGCTCTTTCTTCTATCTCAGTTGTGGCCGTCCTTTTTCTTTTAATGATTTGCTGCCCTCCTTGTGTTGGGCCTTGGGAAGACCAAAGTCACGTTTTAGTTTTATTTTATTTATTTTTTATTATTATTATTAAACAGATTATTATTACTATTAGTTTATTATTAATATTATATCTAATATACTATTATTTATATATTGCATTATAACTTCGTGTTCTAGGCTCGGGTGTTCTTCACTTCACCAAAGTTGCCCGTTTACGCTCCAACGTCCATTAACACCTACCAAAATATAAAATAAAATAGATGAACACTAAAAAAGACCCAAAACTAATAAAAATATATAAAAACCTATACTAAATAAAATAGACCGGTACAAGCCTAAAACTAATAAAAACACTATCTAAACGACTCGAAAATTATACAAACTTTACACTGGAAATAGATGTATTTTACAATACATCACAAAGGCTGCAGCTAAACCACAGGGCAACCCTAAAACTGCTCCACGTACAGTTAAATCTGAAGTGGATTCAAAATCTGTTCCTCCTAAGGAATCTAAAGCTGAATCTTCTAGCCCCAAAGCATAGAAGAAGCCCAAGCCAAAGAAACCGGAACAGGTTTGGAGACCCAAGTCACCAACCAAAATTGGAGAATCATTTGCCTGTGATAACACTACCGGATCATCGGGAACAACACAAACTCCAAACGGAAGATGGGTTGATTTTCCGACATTAGATGAAGATGGTAGACCCAAGACTGTGAAGGCTTGGGTCCCCCTTAACCACTGAACTTTGAATGTTTGTGCAGGGAGTTCCACAGGGCCTTATCAGCAGCCTATGGATTGTTGATAGTGGAGCTTCTGGGCACATGACAGGTGACTTATCCCTGCTTTTTGACATAAAGAATATCAACGGAGGGTATGTTGCTTTTGCTGGTAATAAAGGGGGTTATATTACAAAAGAAGGCAGTATGAGTTACGGAATTGTAAGCTTTGAGAAGATAAGCTTTGTAAAACAAATAGACCACAACTTGCTGAGTGTCTCGCATATATGTGACAAAAAGTTCACTGTGTTCTTTGATGACAATGCTTGTTTCATTCTGAAACCTGGATTCAAGATACCAAAAGAGTGGGTTATGGTCTCAGCTCCCAGGGTCAACAACCTATACGTCCTGGATATGAGCAGAGCCATGACAACAAAAGGTCAAGTCACTTGTTTTCTATCGAAAGCGACAGAAAAGGAATCGATCATGTGGCACAGACGTATGGGGCACATCCACCTAAGAAAATGAACCATCTGGTTCAGAATCAACTGGTGGAAGGTGTTTCTGTTAAAATTTTTTATCTAAATGACGTTTGTGTCTCATGCAAGAAAGGGAAGCAGAAAAGGAAGTCTCACAAACCTAAGAAGACAAATTCAGTTAGTCTACCTCTCGAACGTCTACACATGGACCGGTTTGGCCCAGTCAATCGGAAGAGCAAGAACGGTGACTTATACTGCTTGGTGGTTATGGATGACTATTCTAGGTTTTCTTGGGTCGTGTGTATGAAGCACAAGAGCGAAACTTTTGAATACTTGAAGAATCTGTTCACAAAACTTGAAAATCTATATCAGCTAAAGATCCGTAGGATTGGAAGCGATAATGGGACAAAATTCAAGAATCATGCTATGGAGTCGTTATGTGCAGAAAAGGGTATTCATCATGAATTTACAGCACCGTACACTCCTCAGCAAAATGGGGTTGCAGAAAGAAAGAATCGGACTCTTATTGAGGCAGCCAGAACAATGCTCGCAGACTCGAACTTGCGTGTGATCTTCTGGAACGAGGCAGTTCACTGCGCGTGTTACACTCTAAACAGGGTTCTAACGGAGGAAACCGAACTTAGAGTTTCTGGAACCTTTCGGAACTCCATGCACCATGATACATTCTGATGGGAAGTTTGGTGCAAAGGCAGAAGAAGGTTTCTTTGTTGGTTACAGCACTCCAAATAAAAGAGTGTACAACAAAAGAACCAATTGTGTTGAAGAGTGGCTTAATGTCGATGTTCAACGCTATACTGCCAATGCACCTGGTGTTGGACCTGATTGGTTGTTCAACTATAAGAGTTCATTTCATTCTTTCAACGTGGATAACTTGGTAGATGATGTTGTAGCGCAAATGTATTACGAGTGTGAAAACGCAGCTAGCTCACCGCTAATGCGTCCGATCGTCGTCAATGCACCTGCGCCAACAACATCTAATGCCTCTGCATCCACGGGTCCCCCTGGTAAAACCGCAGCAGCAGAAGTTGAGGAAGTCTTTCAGGAAGCGTCAGCAGAGGTTCTAGAATCTTCATCTTCAGACGATGATTTTGCAGAGTCTCATGAAACACTTACTGAAGAACAAGCTGGAAATGGAGAATCTACCACTAGAGCTCCAGTTATTCCGACAGGAAACAATCAAGCTGGTCCTTCTTCTTCAGCAGCTCCAGGGATAGGTCTTAGAAATGATCTCTCAGGTTTCAATATGCAACCCGCTGCTCCCTCCAGTTCAAGCGCTGCAGAGACAAATTTATCTCAAGGTTTGGAAAACCTTAATCTGCATTTGGATGATCTAGTGCCGGCACATCCGAAATCTCGGATTCACGACACTCATCCGATGCAGAACGTGATTGGTGATCTGGCTAGCAGAGTCATGACTCGCAGTCAGCTCAGAAATGCTAGTCCAAATGACAATACAGGTACCTTAGAACTCTATTCGGAGATCAGGAAAGCAGGTCATCCAGAACGACTGGTCCTTCGCTCTTTATGTGTCTCAAACAGAACCAAGAACGGTGCTAGAGGCTTTGAGGGAACAACCATGGATTGAAGCAATGCAAGCCGAGCTTCAACAGTTCCAAAAGCTAGGAGTGTGGCACTTAGTTGACTTACCACTAGGCTCGAAGAAAATTGGAACAAAGTGTGTCTATAAGTGTAAACGGGATGACCGCGGGGTGATTATCAGAAACAAAGCTCGATTAGTTGTCCTCGGCTTCCGTGAAATCGAAGGAATAGATTACAACAAAGTATACGCTCCAGTTGCGCGCCTTGAAGCTATCCGGATGTTCTTAGCTTACGCTTCGTACAAACTGTTTAAGGTGTATGTTGCTCAGCCACCGGGTTTTGAGGATCCGCTTCATCGCGAAAAAGTTTACAAATTGAATAAAGCGTTGTACGGACTCCATCAAGCTCCGCGTGAATGGTATCAAATGCTTAGCAACTATCTTATATCCAACGGGTTCAAACGTGGACTCGTGGATTGCACCTTATTCACCAAGGAAAAGGGTGGTGACCATCTTCTGGTACAGGTTTATGTTGATGATATTATTTTTGGGTCTACTAATGATGAAATGTGCAGGGAATTTGAAAAGCTTATGCAGGACAAATTCGAGATGAGCTCGATGGGGGAGATGCAATTCTTCCTCGGTCTACAAGTAGAACAACAAGAGTCGGGGATCTTCATCCACCAAACAAAATACGCTGCTGACATCTTGAGCCGGTTCCAAATGGAAGACTCAACTTCAGTAGGCACACCAATTCAGACCAATCATGGGATTGGTCCTGACGAGAAAACACAAACCGTTGATCCTTTTCTCTATCGAGCAATGATTGGATCACTAATGTACCTCACTGCATCAAGATCTGACATAATGTTCGCGACATGTCTACTTTCAAGATACCAGTCAAGGTCGTAACAGTCTCACCTGGTTGCTGTGAAGAGGATCTTACGTTATCTAAATGGTTGTCCGACCAAAGGTCTATGGTACCCTAATGACGATAAGTTTGACCTCATCGCTTTTAGTGATGCTGACTATGGCAGATGCAAGACAGACTTAAAATCCACATCGGCTGGATGCCAGTTTCTGGGACCAAGACTAGTCTCGTGGCAGTGCAAGAAGCAAGCCTCGGTAGCCTTATCCACCTGTGAGTCGAAATATGTAGCGGCATCTAGTTGCTCCCAGGTTCTTTGGATACAACAACAAATGAGAGACTACGGTTTGAAATTTCTTAATACTCCCATTCACTGTGACAATGAGTCCGCTATAGCTCTTGCTAAAGACCCAGTTAACCATTCCAAGGCGAAACATATCTTGGTTTAGTATCATTTCATACGCGATTGCTATGAAAAGAAACTTATCGATATGGTCAAAATCCACACGGATTACCAACGTGCCGGTTTATTCACCAAAGCTTTTGACGGTCCTCGTTTTGAGTACCTGTTAATCTTAAACGGCATTAAAGTAAAGCAGGATTAGATCCTCATCGGTAATTGTTTTTGTAAATATTTTTTTCTTCAAAAATCAGAAAAATCCAAAAATATTGTCTTTTCGAAAATTTTTAGATTTTTAGGGGGAGAAAATTCAGAAAAATACAAAAACATCAGAAAATGCAAAAATTCAAAAAAAAAATGAGAAAATCCCAAAATCAAAAAAAAATTGAAATTGAAAAACTGCAAAAATGAGTTTCTTTGTTGAAATAGGGAAGATGATATTAACCCATCAGTTGGACTGTCTGGACTCTTATCATCTTAAAAATATTGGAAATGGTAAGTAGCCTCTACAATGATGTGTCGGTAGGCTCAAAAACATTTCCAAGTTCGGCACGGTGATACAAACCTAAATCAACTGAAACAGGTGTGGATCAACGTGCGTTGGCATATGGTCTTTGTACCGAAATCTCGTTTGATAGCAAGCCAAAATCCGAGGTTTCATGGTCTTTAAGAGGTTGGTACATCCGGGGTGAACTGGACGTCTCTCAGAATAAAAAGGAGTGGCACATGTGTCGTACGTTGGGTTCGGAGCCTACAACTGAGACGCCTCTATGTCGTTTCCTGGAAAAAAAAATAGAATAAATTCTGATCAAGAGACGTCCGGTAATCCTAAAAGAGCGAAAAGATTCATAAATGCCAAAACCCAATTCTCAAAGAGAATTCGCTCAAAGGTATCAAATCATATACCTAAAGCATCGTACCGTGAAAAATCAAAAATACGGTATTTAACTTGAACCCTGGTCTGGATCTCACTGGTCTCTCTGTTGTAGCGTTTCTGCAGACCTGATCACCACTAAGTCTATTCCTTGTAAAATACGGATGACAACAGCTTACTCACCGGTTACGAGGAAGTTTTGTGCATGACTTGATACGGGAATGTGTCGCGTGGCGGGGAACACCTTGTACATCAGTCTTAATATTACCTTAACGTATCTAAAGTGCATAGCGATAAAACTTGATTTTGAGTTTAGGTGGACAACAATATCGGCAGTTGTTGTAGGATGCTTATCGGTAATTTAAACTAAAACGGAATATATAAGGGTACTAGTATGGTCCGTACACTGATATGATTCCCTAACTGACGAAACTCGCAAAAATATGATAGTATATAGTTAGTTGATCTCCCGTTTTGTTTAATTTCTGTTTAATTTTATCTGTTTAATCATTCTTGATTGCCGATGATGGAATCCTAATCCATTGTAATCTTACTTCTTCAAAAATAAAACGCCGAAAATCAACAAATTGAAAATTGTGTTTTTGCCAGGTCAAAACCGTACTTTCTCTTAAGTACAGGGCTTGAAAATGAAAATATTTCAAAATTTGAGTCATCATCTGAGTCGTCTGTGAAAACGGGGTGAAAAACCCATGTTTAGCACCTTAACGGGTCGAATATGTGAAAATTAGTGCTGCAGGGGCAATTTGGTAATTTGTGTGAAAGCTTTAAGCATTTAGAGTCCTAATCGCCCTTAACCTCAAGCGATTACCACACTCGTGTGTCTGTTTAGGCGATTAGCACTATAATTGTGCTTATGATTACACGATTAATACTCCCAGTCGTGTGCAAGTTCAAGCGAATACAAGGAATTCTACTCGTGTGATAGGGTAAGCGAGTAGGCAAATCGTGTGGAAACACTAGCGATTGAGGCTCCATTCGCTTATAATTTTTTTTAATCGTGCCTCTATCACACGATTGGGAACAGGTATAAAGGTGGGACTTAGAAACTTTTTCTTCATTATTTTCAAACCAACTTCACTGTGCTTCCATTTCCCTCTAATCGGCCCTAACCAAATCTTGTTGCCCGTGATTCTTTGATCCTATATTATTGTTCTACACCATCTAGGTAATGTATACTCGAATTTTCAGATCATATCATCAAATTTTCATGGGTTAAATCTCATTATTTGTAGCCGTAACCCTAGGTTATGGGTTCTTGATTGTTTGAGTTAATTACATGTTTGTTAATGTCAAATGTTGATAGGGGTTTCTTAATCGGCTGATTTAGGATCTTTCCATGCCAAAATTTTGATCTAAAACATCCTAAATCAAAAAGCCCCAAATTTAAACCATTAAGAACCCTAATTCTTAATCCGGCTAATCAACCCAGTAAACGAACCTAATGTGGAAAGAATGTTTAGGGGTCTTGCTAGACGGCTGTTGTAGGCTCTAAAATGACAAGAACCTTCAGTCATTGTGACCCAATACGAGATTCGACAAAAAGGATGATCACTGGTTCTGTTCATGCGAGTAGAATTCTACTCACGTGAACAGTAGGCGATTAAGGCTACTTGTGAGTTATAATCGCATGAACAGTATGGCGATTAGGATCCAATCGCTTATAATTCCATATATTTGGCGTATTCTCCCCTGATTAATGGCGATTACAAGTTTGTAATCGCCTATAACAAGCTGTTCACCAAGTTTTGTCCGATTTAGTCTGTTTTTGTCCGTCTTTTGCATTTTTGATCTGTTTGTGGTTTTATGACTTGTTTCTATGTTCAGGATGATGAATTGGAAAACCTCTCCTAAGCACAACTGTTGTGCCTTTCTTGGACCAATTACAATGGAGAAGTGCAAAACGTTCAAAGGCGTTATCGATTTTCTGAAGCGTTCAAGAATCCATTATGCGATAACCAAGCAACATGCAGCGTATAAGGACATCTTGCTGGAATTTTACAAGAACGCTAAAGTGGACTACAAAGCTGTGCCGATTGTGATTACAAGTTCGATACAAGGCGAAGAGGTGATTATTACTGAAGAAATAATTCGAGAAGAGTTGCAGTTTGTCGATGCAGATACTGATCCTATTGTGTTCGACGCCATCTTGATTCGAGGCGGTTTCTTGAGAATGAAGTACATAGGAATAGTCAAAGAACAAAAGATGCTCATGAAAGGTCTATTACCGCTCGAACTCAAGTACCTCACGCATGTAGTCTTGAAGTGTATTGGTCCAAGGAAGGAACTTTTGATGCTATCAGGGATACTTTGGCTTCAGCGATAGTCGCTTTGACGCTCAATAAGCCGTTCAACTTTTTCAAAATGATCTTACATCACTTGAAGGAGATCATATTGCAGAAGGCGACAAAGACCTCATTCATCGTTTATCCTCGCTTTCTGCAAATGATAATCGATCGCCAAATCCCAGACTTGATAAAGCATCCTGCGGAGTTCATTGTGATTGAGGACATAAGTGAGAAAGAAATGAACAGAATGAGAAGTTACAAGAACAGACCGAAGTCTGATTATCCTCCAAGCAGGGGTGTATACGGGCACATGAGTAGAGAAGACTATGTGTCACCACCGGGCAATAGGTGGAGACACGATGATAGTGATTCTGAAGATGACGCCCGAATTCATAAGCTGGTGTTAAAAGAGGGGATAATATTGGGAGAGAGACAGCCGAGTTAGGCGAAAACGCTCCTGGCAGGACTACTGATACTTCTGCAGGTAATGAGGATGCGTTTGATCCGGATGTTCTACATTTCACGGAACCTTCCGGTGCTGCGATAGAACAAGAATCCTCACGATCAGCTAAAGGTAAAGAACAAATTGATGAAGATGCCCCAGTCAATATAACAGATGCAGAAGATGACTCAGATGACACAGAAAGTGATTCCCCTGATACGTTTGTTGAGAAGCAAGAAAGGGCAAAGAGAAAGGCAGCAGAGGAGAAAGCTAGCGCAGCTGAGGCGAGAGCTCTTGCTGAAGATCCCACATTTAGTGTGGAACAGGGCGATATAGTTGCAGATATAGATGCAGAGCTCGACACTTCACCTCCTCCCAAGAGACAAAAGACTACAGCGAAGAAAGATAATGTTCGTGGAAAGAAGACAATGTCGCACAAACCACAAATGGTGAAAACTTCAAGGAAAAGATGATTTAATCTTCCTGAAGCATTTGGGGTTCAAGACACTCAATCTTCCCAGGCAGCAGCAATGACAACAACAACAACAACAGCAGCAGCAACCTCATCAGTTCCCACATCTGTTAGTGCAGCTATGCCTGCAAGAGTCATCATGTCAATGCCTACTTCGGTAATCTTCACTGAGCAAATCTCAGTTACCGAAGCAGCGACAAGCTCTCAGATTGTTTCTAATCCAATTGGTGACCGGATAAAGAAAATGCGACAAGAAGTTCGACCTCCGGCTTCTAAGTCAACCGATCAGACCTCCTCTTCCTCAGCATCTACAACGAATGAACAACTTCAGCGCAAAATCAGCGAATTAACTGCTATACTTGCTACACAAACGCGTGAGATAGCTGAGTTAAGAACCAAGAATGCAACTATTGAAGAGAATGAAACGGGGATGCTAGAGCTGATCGGTGAAACAATTCAATCCAACAAAGAGCTGCAAGCGACTGTCAACGCGCTTACTCTGTCAAATCAGCAGGTCATTGAATCAAGTAGGCAGCTCATGGAATCTCACCAGCAGCTGATACAGTCAAACCAAAGCACTTTGGAGGGACTTACAGGTGTCGAAGCCAAGAACAGCGAGCTTCAACTTGCTAATGTGAACAATGAACGTAGAATCACCAGATTCGAGAAGGAGAACACGGAGTTGAGAACTAGGTTAAACGAGTTAACTGGAACTCAACCTAGACTCACTGGTGGTGCAATTTCAGAAGCTGGGGCTAGTGCTAGTGCTGGTGATGATGATGATGAAGAAAGTAACGATGAAGAAGATGATGACGAGGAAGATGATGAAGATGAATCGGATGATGATGATACTGGTAAAGGTGGTGATGGTGGTGATCCTGGAGCCACAGGTGGTGGCGGATCATCAGCTGGATCTGGGTCTAGACGTACCAAGAAAGGTCATGACAGACAAGGCAAGGATCCCGCAGTAGGTTCTTCTGCCCAAGGGGAGCCAGGTCCCGTGAAAGACAAGATTCAGCAACTACGGGACGCTATGAAGAAAGCCGTAGTTCTAGTAGAGTATGTTGAGCCTTTGAACTGTTATTTTGCTTATGATGACGAAGGCAACCTACTCCCTCCTCCTGCTATTCCAGAGTATGACTTAGAAGAAGGTGAGATACCTCCTGAGATGACATCTGATGACATGAAAGAGATGTATGGACACGCACACGGAGAATCTTCTGGTGCAATTCAAAGTCCTCCTCCAGAGATGCATCCAGAGAACAACGAGGTTAATTTGGAAGAGGGAACCAGTGTGCCAACTCCGGAATACGTGGTTGATCATTCGGGCACTAGGATTCCTAATATTTATGAGGAGATGATTCATGAGGCTGAAGAAAAGCTGAAGACTAATCCTACTCCTGTTCCTGATAAAGTGAAAGAAAGACACGATAAGATCGGGCAGAAATATCCAAATTGGTTTCCATCAGTAGAAGAGGAAAAGAAGAAGAAGGGTCCTGTACAAGCTTCTATCTTTAAGAAACGTCTGTCCAAGATGTCTGGAAACGTTATCAGTTGGGCTTATGTGGAGAAGACGAAGATGTTGGGCGTCAAATCGGAAGAAGGCCTGTTATACATCAATCCTTATCGGAATGTCCTCAGTCTCCCTTTCTGGTATATCCGAGATCTTATCAGACTATATTTTCCTCTGTACTATGAGAAAGAGTCAAGCCTAGATACTTTTTACAACCTTCTAGCTGAAGAAAGTCGAACTCAATGGAAAACCTTTAAACCTCAGTATCCCAAGTCGTACAAAAAAGACAAGATTCATCCATACACCAAAAGTCCTATTTGGGAACATAAGATCAAGCCACCGAACTGTGTTTCGAAGATTCCAATTGTCCCGGTTGAGCAAGACTTCTCCTCTAAGTTCTACTATTGGCACTATGATGCAATTACTACTGAGGCAGTGATCGTCTTGAGCAACTCTCCTAAACCTTACAGAAAAATCAGAATTTGGGACCCGATGTGGCTTATCAATTGTTCGGAGAAAGATGTGGAGACGCTGTTCCTGTATCCCATTCAGCACTTGAAGGCCGAAGCTGATCAAGCCTTGAAGTATCAGAGGGTGATTCGCTTTTGTCACGCCAACAAAGTTCAAGCTGGGTGCTACTGGTCGAGACTTTCAAGGATCAGGACGATGTCGAAGTGATGAGAAGACTGAAGATGCTGCTTGTTATGTTATGTTATGTTTGTTTTCTATTTTCGAGTCTGTAAAGTTGTTGTGTTTTGTTATAAACGTTGTCTTTTGAAGTCTCTGTACGTATACTAGCCTGGTCCAAGGGGGAGTCTGTTAGTGCATGATGTCCCTAGGCTAGTATATATGTTGTTTGGACGAGTTTCGGGGTGTTTGGAGACGTTTATACGGGTTTTTGGGTGTGATTAAAGCTATAGGCGATTACAGAGTGGTGATAGGCGATTAGAACCTATCCACCACAACTGTTTATGCGATTAGGAGTTTGCTATAGGCGATTAAGGCTCAATCGCCTATAATTACATGTTGCATAGCATCCAAATCGCTAGAACTGGGCTGTATGAGTACAAGGGGTATAAATAGGCCCAATCATTGCTCTAATCATTAGTTCTAGCCACACACACTCTCCAAACACCCTCCCCAGGTCTGAGATTGCTTGGTTTGATCATTGTAACACTCGTGCTCTGTTTTAATGATATAAAAGTTAATCTTTTGACCCGTATGTGTGTTGTAATTACTCGTTTATCTTAGTTTCAAGTTTGTTTATGTTATTAAAGCATATTCAAGGGATTCCGCACCTTGAATATAACCCTCGTGATTGTCGGGTGACACGTTCGTCGATCCTACAGCACGCGGCCACTCAATATGTTCCGGCGGCTGTGGAACAAAACGCTCACCAGGTGTACCCCAAGCGAGCTGGTAATATGCGGCTGGTTTGCTGTTCAGGACCCGGATCGCCACCTTCATCTGCGTAATAGTCGTAATATTTAATGGCCTGAAACGTACAACAATAATAATAATATTAAATAATAATAAATAATAAAATATAAATTACAATAAATAATAAATAAATAATAATCATACTTGGGCAGCATCGGCATCAGTAGTGTCTCGTCCACAATATTGATCCACAAGTCGGCCGGGCATACGCGCAATGCTAAGGCGGTGACTAACCCACCAATAGGAATAGCCCCGGCTGAATGCCTATGAGGGTAGCCGGCAACGTACTCAGCGAAGCACTTGTGCAGTGCAACCAGCCTCCCCCTAAGGACGCAGTACAAAAAGAAAAGGTCCGTCTGATTGACCCTTTCGTTAGAACTACACCGCCCGGAAATAGACCAGGTAATCACACGGTGTAGGTAACGAATCAGAGGGTCCCTAATGTTACTGGACCTGCACAGGATAATAATAAAATTATAAAATTTTCGGCAGAGTTTCCCCTGTTTTTGTACGAACCAGACAACACAAGTCATCTAAAACAACAACAACAACAACAGTAATAATATTAATAAAACTAAAACTTGAAAATAATAATAGTACCTCTCGTCATTCGTCGAATACGCTGCACCACCACCGATAGTGGGCCACCACGATATCAACATGTCGTCAGGCAAAGTGGTCAGACCTGCAACGTACATATCCTGGACGAGCTCGTCCTCGGTGTACCACCCTAAACACCTCGTAGCAAAATCGTCCATCGAATACGTGTGGAGGTGTCCAAACATCCTGAACCGTATCTCAGGATCGTGATCAGCATCGGGATCCGCACCGGCTGGGAGCGACATATAGCAAAAGGTGGAGATGAACTCGACCATAAGCGGCCGATGCACATCCTGGTGGAGGTCTACAAACATCCGCCCCCACGGGCTGTCGGCGGGGATACACTCCAAAAATCTCGCCGCCCCATCGATATCCCAAAGTGCAGTCCGGTCGATGCCGCGCGATCCGAAAATAGGATGTGACTCCATCTTGTCCCACCGAGAGACCTCATAAGGATCGTGGTGGGACCTGTATACCTAGTCTCTCATCTGACCCAACGCCATAGGATCCCCATCCTCAGGCTTGGAAGCACGCTTCCTTTTAGGTGCCATATCTGCAAAACAAAACAAAGATTATTATGACAACAAAAATTAAACAAACTAAATACCAACTTTATGTTTAGGCGCGCATAAACGTTTAGGCGCGCCTTTATGTTTAGGCGCGCCTTTATGTTTAGGCGCATGCATTCATTAGTACAAACGAGATTCTGTACTCGTTCGTTTTGTAGGTGGCGTCGATCAGAATCACATGTGGGAAGGCACGCCAGAGATTTTACGAGACCCGGTGTGAAAAGAAAATATTATCAACAGCATCTGTCTCCAGATTCTGCTTGGTGAAGTAAGTAAATTTCTTTTCAACCAGGATACTCTCGAGTATCTGCATAACAATAATAATAACAATATTTAATATTTAACAACAATAATAATAATATTTAATATTTAACTATAATAATAATAATAATTAACAATAATAGTAAGTAATAATAATACCTAAATTGGAGTTTTGTCGCCGTAAATTCTATGTTTAATCTTGCTAATGGTATTGTGTATGTCTCGTAGAATGCATACATTATTCGGATTTTGTCCTTTAATGGCCAAATGTATGTTTGCTGGTTCCAGGCCCTGAAAATAAAGCGTTTCCACCATTTCTTCTTCATGTGGTGTCAGCCTCCTAGCAAAAGCGTGACCCTCAACATGTTTAAAAGGGTCGTGGTTATGATTCGGGTCTTCAACCTCCAACTTCCAACCGTCTTTGCGTAGCCTCCCTATTAACATAAATGGACAGTTAATCTTTTTGCTACCCGAAGCCCGTACTGTGGCTGTAGTTTGGTATTCGCCAGCACGGTCGCATCTCAGGTCTATCCTAATTTTTCTTGCATTATTTCCCATGCCTTTTGAAACAGAACGCCCGGTCACTAGGACGTAACCGCCAGCGAGGGCTCTATCGTAAGCCCATTGTTTCATCTCTTCAACATACCCGAATACCTGAAAATTTATACAAGAGTCTAGTCTAAATTCATACTACTCTAAATTATATACTACTGTAAATATATACTAGTTCAATCCAACAAACCCTAAAACGTGTAAAGATATACTAGTGTAAATAATTAAACGCACCTACTCGGTTTCATACGAAACATCCGGGTTAGGTTCAACTTTTATGTTAACACCTTCATAAGCGTCTTTCTGGTTGTCATCATCCGGGTTAGAGCCGTTATAATCTTCCTTGAAGTCCTTAGCATCACTCCCGCGCGAATGGTAAGTCCAGTACGTGTACTGCGGGTAGCTTGGTGGCACGAAAAATGACTCATGTTCCTCTACATATTCCTGGTTGAGATCGGGCAGCATCTTCCCGTCATTACCACGAACCCCGGATTTAACCTCCTCTTCACCAACTTGAACCCTGGGTTCATACCCTACGCTTTCAGAGATGTAAGACTCGTTCTCAGACAGGTCAACGGTTGAAAAGCTTTGTAAATATGACATTGTGAGACCGGGAAGTCGAGATGGGACGAGGGTTTTGGTGGTGGTGATTTTTAAGTTTTGGTTCAAATGGGGAAGAAGCTGATCACATTTTGGTTAAATTTGAGATTATTACGGGCCGTCGAGGCCTCCACGGGCCGTCGAGGCATTAAATGTCTAAATATAATCCATTTTTACGGGCCATCAAGGCCTCCACGGGCCGTGGTGAAACACCTTTTCAGACTTTTCAGTCTGAACTCCCTGCTTTTCAGACTGACACCTCGTACCTCGTATCACGACGGGCCGTGGAGGCCTCCACGGCCCGTCGTTTTTCACTTTTTTTTTATTATGACGAGCCGTGGAGGCCTCCACGGCCCGTCGTTTTTCCCTGATTTGTCCACAATGGCCCATCAAGGCCTCCACGGTCCGTAGAAAGGTTGTTTAGGGTTTTTTTTTGGGTTGTGCAGATAGCATCACCCTTACATATACAAATCGTCAGTGTGTATATTAGTGGGGCCTGAACCAACAATTGGTATTAGAGCAAGATCCATCAAAGGGCTGACATGAGAAGAGGGAGCAGCCCTTGGCTGCGGGGTTGAGAACAGAAGATAGTTGGAAGGCTAGTTGATTTGTGATCACTAGCAAGAAAGCTGGAGGCTTGAACACCGGTAGCTACAACAGCAAAAACCGAAGTAGGAGTCCGAGTCACCGATAAATAACCATACTAGTATATAAAAGAATGATCGGCGATAAGACCGAAGCCTTAATAGACCGAACAGATTGAAGTTAAGACCGAAGAACTCGCTAGAAAGACCAAATATGTGAACCAGAGACCGAAGCGCTTCACATCAGACCAAAAGAAAGAAGACCGCAATAGCGCCAGTGCGCCACAAGAGAGAAAGAAGAAAGCGGCCGTTGCTGACCAGACCGAAAGAAAGACTGATAAAAAAGAAGGAGAAAGAAGTCGTCGATTCCAGCCGAGAAAGAAAAGAAATCGGAGATAGTATGATTAAGAAAGAAAACCAAGGAAGGAGATGACCATTTTTTGCAGTCGTGTAAAGATTTGAAAGCATGCAACTAAGTTATGTGGTTATAAATTATAATCAATTGTAGAAAAGTTGTAGAATGAACGGAGATGGCCATGATGCATTACGTATGCATGGTGTCATGTGCAAAAAGGACATGGAATTTTGGCAATATTATGCATCACAGCAAGACTGAAGAGTCGAAGAAAGAAATTATGTTGGGTTAAAACCTTTGAATCTTTAAGAAAAGAAAGAAACACGAGGTGTCACAAGAAAGAATGAAAGAAGTTGGCCTCGCTTCGTAAGAAAGAAAGATGGCCTCCTAAGAAAGAAAGAAAGAGACCGGTGGTATTGCAAGAAAGTAAGAAAGTAGCAAGCCACAAAATAGGAATGACGGGTGTCGATACAAAAGAATAAAGAAAGTTCGACAACCGAAAGAAAGAAAGAATGAAAGAAACGGGCACGTGTTTGTTCGTAAAGAAAGAGAAAGATTGGATAGTTGTGATTCAGATAAAAAGCACGAAAGCAAGCAAGTAGCAAAACCAAAGAAGAAAGACGCAAGAACCGACATCTAGATTACGGGGTGAATGTTGGGTAATTTTGATGGTTCGGGTCAAACCAGTCACAGGTAAATGGGTTACTGAATAGCAAATCATTATGGGTATAGAATTGGACTAAGGTTGACCAAACTAAATGGGATGTGAACGTTGAAGTAGTTGCATGAAAATAGGAGAACATGAACTATTTCAAATGAAGTTTGTTTTGTCTTTAGTAATAAATAGAATTAGTTATTGTTTTGTTTTGTACCCATTTTCTCTCGCTTGAATGAATATAGTTGTTTATCGGTCCCTTGGAATGGGGTTTAGCATCCTTCAATGCTAAGCGTGAACATTAACCCACTACTCTCAGCCAAACAGTGGCGAAGCTTGACCCGAAAGTTTGGGGGGTCGGAAGTCACTAGTTTCGGGGAGTCGAAACCCTATATTTTCAAAATTTTCTATACGAATACTATATAATCGGAACTTTTGCGCGAAAATTCGGGGGGGTCGGCCGCCCCTGCCTGCCCCAACTAAATTGCGCCCCTGCAGCCAAATGGTGACCCGTGATATAAATATGAGCCCACTCAAGCAATGTTGTAAGTTGCTTGTAGTACCGGTCCACACGATATCCTTAGCAACACATATAATTTCCTGAACTATTTTTGTTAAAATAGTGACTATTAATGTTCAATGTAGCATTTGTAATCACATATAGTTATCCAGTTGTTTTTTTTTTTTTTCAATGTAGCATTTGACACATTTGGGGCCTTGCTCTCGAAGCAATTCGGTTTTTAGATCGAGTACAAAAGGTGGTGCAGAGTAACTCTCCTGCAGCCATGGACACAAGCTTTATATTTAATAGAGTAGGCTTTACTATTCAAAAAGGGGTTGCGGCGCAGCTTGTTGCCCGTGTACCCACGCCTCACTTGTAATTCTTGTTGGTATCGCTATAATCTCATTTTATTTAAAAAAAATTGCTCTAAAATTTTTTTATAAATTTATCCGTAGTTTTGCGGATTAACGCAACCGCAACCAGTTTTACTATCGTTATCGAAGCCAACTGCATTTCGGCTTCCTTAAGCATTGTCTTTGGGTTCAATCTCCGGGTATTCTTCCATAGGAAAATTGGTCTTGGCAGCCTTCCCTCTATAACGAATGTTGGCCCGATCGTAAGCTCTTGCGGCCTCTTCCGCGGTCCTAAAAGTCCCTAGCCACTTCCGCACTTTCCCCGGAACCATAATCTCCGCTGCCCAATTTCCCGAAGCCCGTAAACTAACCCCTCTATATCTCTTCTCCTTCCTCTCTTCTCCACCAGCCGCGGTGTATAAATCACACCCTAAACACTCTTCTGGAATTCTCATTCCACATTGGCCGCATATGTTTTGATGCGACATCCTCTCTGAGATCACAACACCGCTAGGCCCAGCATCATTACCGCCTCGTATGACATGGGCGAGTGCGGAAACTATGACGGAAGTCTCATCCAACCTTGTTGCGATTATTGAGGGATTATTGTTCATCTTGGTTGAACAAGGGACGGGTGAGACTTTGTTTCCATGCATTGCATGGTGATCTTTTATAGTTTCGATTTGCGGATATATGTGGATAGCTGGCAGATCATGCCGAACGCTGACCGAGTCATGAGGAGGCTTTTTACATCACATGAAACTCCTGTCGTGAACTCATTTTTTTAGTCCTGTTTTACTAGAAGCATTTTTGGTAAAAGGATTCAAACACTGCTAATCATAATTTAATAAAGCAAATTGATGATAAAATGATTAACCAGATTTTTATGTGATTAATAAACTTAAGGTGATGTCCATTCTATATACAATAATAAAACCAAACGTGAACAGTTAAAAATCATGATTGGTTAACTTTGTCGGTTTGACCATGTGCGTAGAAGTACTACTTTACTTTCTAATTTTTGTTTTTTTTCCAGCCGAACCTCCTCCTATTATATAGGGACCATTTTTGCCCCTAATCCCTTAAGAGCACTTACATCCCTTCCATCAAATGTATGTGAGTGTGTCTATCAAATTATATGGGGTAACTGTAAGTGGTTGTGAGTGGAGGAGAGAGAAAATATTTGGTGGAAACACTGTTCCACCCTAAATATGAAAAGCTACTGTTCACCCCTATATATATTTTAATATTTTTGTAAGTAGTTGTGAGTGAGTAGAGAGAAAATGTAATGATAAAAGTATGATTATTTTAATTAGGAGAGAGAAGATTTAGGGGTGAAATAGTGATTTTTAGTGTAATTTGATGGAGAAGATTTGATGGATTGGTTGTGAATGCTCTAACATCTATTGTCTTTTTTCTGCTCATTTTTTATTTTAATTTTCTTATTCCTAACCTCTTCTATGTTATAACAACTATACTTTGAGTTTTTCGATTGTTACTTAGTAATATCTTTTAATTAATGTTGTATACTTTGATTTTTTTCATGTAATTTTTTTATACTATTATAGATTAATTATTGTTATTATTATTATACAAATAATATTAAATCTTTTTTTTTTCCTAATAACTTGTGTTCTTTAACAAGAAAATAGAATATGTAGCTATTTTAATTATTTTTTTCTCAACATTTTAACATAAGTTTTGTTTAAAACGGTGTTTTATTCAAAATAGAGTATTGTTTGATATCGTAAGTTATACGAATGCTAACACCATGAAGCTAATACCTATTCGTTCTCATAGTCTTCAATTGTTGTAAAACATCATGTTGATATATTTTTGAACATATCACAACTTTTTTTTTTCAATTGCTATACCGAGCGTTTGGTAGCTTCTTAATGATCATTCAGAGGGTACCTCTTAATAGTCCATAACCTCTGAATGGTTAAGAGGTAACCTTAAGTCTGAATGGTTAAGAGGCAACCATTAAGATGTTACCTCTTAACTGTCCATACTTAAAATTACGTCTTAACCATTAAGAGACTATGAACTATTCAGATGTAGCCTCTTAATAACCATTCAGAGGCTACCAAACAGCCCCTTAGTACCGTAACAAATATTCTTGATACTGATCAAATCCTCGTCACGTAGCGCAGGGTAGTGTTGCTAGTTTTATGACAAAAATAAAAAAAATTACACCATTTAGTACTAGTAAATAAATGAGTATTACCAATAGAATTCCAACGGATTCCGGCAGAAGCAGAAAATAAAATATTAACACTACTTAACATATACAATCCGGTATTGTAACCAAACACTATTCTCCTGGAATTAAAATGGAAGAAGGAACCGTCCCTGGATAGGAAGAATGAATTCGGTATATGTTTGGAGCTTCTAAAAAGAGTAACAATGAAGGATTTAAAGGATGAAAGTGTGTGGCCAGGAGACGAATCTGGATAGTTCTCACTTAGAGAGCGTACATGAAGCAAGAGTTGATTCTGTACGTAATCTCAAAAGTGTAAGCAAGCAGGTAAAATCACTACCGTCTATATATACAAGATCAAGTGAGGCGGTGTAGGCACAACAAACTAACTAACCACCTAACTCATAACTAGCTTCACAACATAAAATAGTTTAGCTTATTTTGTGCTTTGGCCCGTTAGCTAGTAAGCCTTAAACAGGCTATGTAATGTTTATTTCTCTTTCGTTTTGTAAGTTACTCTTTTCTACTAAATAAACCCTAGCCGTTTTAAACATGCTATCAAGTCGATCCATGCTTATTGATCTGATTATGAAAGAGTTTTAGCAAGTATCGGTTGAAGCTCACCATCGTTGGTGTTTTTTTTGGTTTTGGTGGAAAATGTTTGACTGACATCGTTGGTATGTTCTTGCATCATTCCATTAAATTAGGGGGATATTATTTACACAAGAAGGAAAAGTTAATTTTCACAGCCCTCTACGGCCCGTATAGGGCTCTACGGGCCGTAGAGGGTGTCAGTGTAATAAATGCTCAACCCTCTACGTCCCGTAAAGCCCTATACGGCCCGTAGAGGGGAGTTTGGTGGGGTGCATTTAACCCTATACGGGCCGTAGAGACCTCTACGGCCCGTAGGCTGTACGAGGTACGAGGTGATTGAATGAACTGTCTGACATTCAGTGTGTCAGTCTGAAAAGTCTCTGAAAAAGCTAACCCTATACGGGCCGTAGAGGGCTATACGGCCCATAGGAAACCTGGTTGTTGGGAGCATTAAACCCTATACGGCCCGTAGAGGCCTCTACGGGCCGTAGAGGGTCCAGATATATTCTTCTTCCTTGTCTTCTTTCTTCAGTTAACGAAAGAAAATTTAAAAACGCGGTGCACAAAAATCCGATCGATTCCAAGCTACCACGATGTCTTCGGGTCACTACAGTAATGTTTCGGATGAATGGGAGTATTCGTTTAGCCTATCTCACGTCTCGGAAAGCCTTTTCGGAGCCGTGGTGGAACGTGGTGAGGAGGAGGTTAGCTCCGTTGTTCGCTATGGTGACGGGAATGCACTACCCGATTTGAACCTGCTGCCCGATTTGAACGAGGAGTACGTAGAAGAACCGGGGTCATTTTACTTGCCTCCGCCAAGTCATCCACAGTACGAGGGAGGTGATAACGGTGGCGAGGAACCTGTCCCGGATGTTTCGTACGAAACGAATCAGGTGTGTTTATGAATTTGCACTTGTTTATAATTTAGACCCGTGTATATTTAGACTCGTATATTTAGGGTTTGTGAGATATTTAGACCCGTGTACATATTTAGACTCGTATATTTAGTCCCGTACCTAAATTTGTTTTAGGGTTTGTGAGATTTGAACTCGTATATATTAGTTGTTATTTGAACTCGTAGGGTTTGTGAGATTTTGAACTCGTAGGGTTTGTGAGATTTTGAACTCGTATATATTAGTTGTTATTTGAACTCGTAGGGTTTGTGAGATTTTGAACTCGTAGGGTTTGTGAGATTTGAACTCGTATATATTAGTTGCTATTTGAAGTCGTATATAAATTTTGCAGGTATTCAGGTCTCTTAAAGACCTCGCAGAGTGGGTTTATCAAAGAGCAAAAGAAAATGGTTACATTACCGTATTCGGACGTACTGTTTCTGATGGCAGGGGGCCGAATAGGAGGGTAACATCGGCATGGATACGATGTGACCGTAGTGGCGTACATCATAGTGTAGCCACGGTTCGAAAGACGGGCAGTAAAAAATGTAATTGCCCGTTTCAACTAATAGGGAGATACCACTCCGGCCACGATGGTTATATTTTGGAGGTCCAAAACCAAACACATAATCACAAACCTTTCCAACACATCGAGGGTCACGCGTATGCTAGGAGGCTGGGTCCGGCCGAGTTAAAATTGGTGGATACACTTTATTTTCAAAATGTTACACCAGTAGACATACATTCGGCCGTTAGAAAACAAAACCCGGATAGTCACTGCATCTTAAGAGACATACATAACACAATAACTAAGGTTAAGCATTTGTTATATGGGGGCAGGACTCAAATGCAGGTATTATTATTATTATTATTATTATTATTATTATTATTTTTATTATTATTATTATTATTATTATTATTTTAATTATTATTATTATTGCTATGCAGGTACTCGAAGCCACATTGGTGGAAAAAAAATTTGTTTACTTCACCCGGAGGAATGCCTCGACAAATGCGATCGAGGATATTTTGTTTGTCCATCCCACCTCGCACAGGTTATGGCGTGCGTTCCCGCATGTGCTGATGATTGATGCGACCTACAAAACGAACGAGCATAAACTTCCGTTTATTCAAGTTGTGGGGATGACATCAACATCCAAGTCGTTTATTGTCGCCCATGCATTCATCTCCCGTGAAAAAAAAGATAACTACTTGTGGGTGATACAAAGGCTTAAAGAGTTGCTAGAAGATAGTACGGAGCCCCGTGCTATAGTTACTGATTGTGAGAAAGCCTTGATGAATGCATGCGACATTGTATTTCCAGCAGCTTCGAAGTTGTTATGCAGGTATACATGTTGTTATTATTATTATTATTATTATTATTATTATTATTATTATTTTTATTATTATTATTATTATTATTATTATTATTATTATTGTTGTTGTTGTTGTTGTTGTTATGCATTCAGGTGGCACATTCAACGAAATATACTGAAGCACTGCAGACAAGCCTTTGGAGATGAAGATTGGAAAATATTCGTGAAATCTTTTAAGCGATTATGTAGATCTTCATCTCCGGCATTTTATCAGCACTGGTTAGACCGATTCTACAGACGACTATGTCAAGACGAACGAACTGGTACATATTTTATTAATTTAGTTTAAAACGCATACACACATTAACAAATATCTTTGTTCTATCTTTACAGATGTTTTTAAATATATAGACCGGGTCTGGCTCCGTGACTACAAAGAAAGGTTTGTTTCTGCATGGACAGACACAAACTACAACTTTGGTCAATATACGACCAACAGAGCTGAGAGCCAGCATTCACGGTTTAAGATGCAGATTAAGGGGCCGAACAACTCGCTCCACAAACTTGTGATGATTGCAGACGATGTGGTAACGTCACAAGAGAGGGCAATAAATCACTCGTTTGAAGAGAGTTTGTCTGTGAAAAAGGTGCACCATGACATACCGATTTTTGAGGACCTACTCGGTAAAGTTTCCCATGCAGCGATCGAGAAGATGATAAATGAGATAAAAAATATAGAGAAGTTGAGGAAACGAAAAAAGAGTTGTGGTCACCAGCTTTTCGCGAGTTCTGGGTTACCGTGTGCATGTCGATTAGATTCGTATATAAATAAAGGTAATACCATTACTTTATTATTATTATTATTATTATTATTATTATTATTATTATTATTATTATTATTATTTTATTGAATACAGGAATAAAAATTCAGCTGTCCGAAATAGACGTCTTCTGGACACGACTGAATTACGAACCGGAAGTAGTATGGAGCGAACCTGACCTTGCGAGTGAGTGGGAAATAGTCAAAGAGACACTGCTGTCTCAATCACCACGCGTTCAGAGAAATATGTTGTCAAAAATAAAGTCGGTGGTAAATCCAAGTATGACTGACACTCAACCTCCTGAGGTACAAAAGAATACTCGTGGGCGCCCAACTACAAAATCAAAGAAAAAAAATCAGCAGGAGGATGCGCAAGAAGACGTTAGTATTATTATTATTATTATTATTATTATTTATTATTTATTATTGTTATTATTTATTATTATTATTATTATTATTATTTATTATTATTATTATTTATTATTATTTATTATTGTTATTGTTATTATAATTTTATTGTTATCCATTGTAGGAAGACGAGCCTGTTAGGAGACGTAGGCCATCAGACCCAGGTAGAGATACAATGAGAGTGTGTAGCAAAAAGTATCCACTCTTAAGAGGGGACAGGTACATAAATAACTATTTATACATACATACATACATATATATACAGTACACATCCCCTAATCATGATTTCCCAATGTTTGGCTGTGACAGGTATAAATTTGTGCTTAGAGCATTTAAGCATCAGATTGATCCCCTGTATCGACGGTTTGTCACGCATATTCAAGATGTTCAGCCAGACGGTAACTGTGGGTTCCGATCTGTAGCTGTGGCTTTGGATAGGGAGGAGGAAGACTGGGATTTGATCCGCCACGTTCTTAAAGAAGAGTTGATGGGTCAATACCATGAGGACTGGTACGAGATTTTGAACGGATTCGACGATAACGCGTTCGCCCGCATATACTCGTCCATAGATTGGAGGGGACTCGGGAATGCACCACACTCAAAATGGATGGAGATGCCTTTGACTGGATTAGTGATTGCTCAGGCATTTGGTGTGGTCCTTCAATTCTTCAGTCCTCTTGGAGCGTGCACATTCTTCCCTATTCACATTCATCCTGAAAGCGTGATACAACATCGGGTCATTTCGATGGCCTTCGTGAACGGCAACCACTTCATCATGCTGAAGCTAGCAGACGACGCTCCGATGCCTTATCCGAGCGGAGCATGGAGGCGTTGGGTAGATGTAAATCACAACCCATGGTTAGCACTATACAGGGATCGTCTTGATGAGGGGCGTAGGCTATCTCAAACAGATCCAGAGTGGTTTGACCTAACAGGCTGTCCTGATTCTTCTAATAGTTCGGTGTAAATTTGTTTTTATAATGTATAATAATTTATTAAATACATTTTTTTATTTTTTATTATTATTTTACATATACAATATGAAATGAAAACGTTATTTTATAAAAAAAAACCTATACCACCTAATTAAAACTAACAAAATTAAAAAAAAACAAAACTTGTATTGGGCCGTAGAGGGCCCTATGGGCCGTAGGTAAGATTTATCTACGGGTCGTATGGCCCTCTACGACCCGTAGGCTTCTGGGAGATGCTCGTAGGAGACCCTCTATGGGTCGTAGATGGAATTAGTCTACGGGCCGTAGACGTCTCTACGACCCGTAGAGAAAAATTTTTTTTTTCAAACAATTCTTGAAGTTTATATATATAAATCAGTAGTTTTTTTAAAAAAAAATATGAGTCTACGACCCGTATTGGTCTCTACGGGCCGTAGACGATGATTTTTTTTAAAAAAAATTGGGTTTTCAGTGTTATGTTATATATTATTTTTGTGGGATATAAACCAGCGAACTGGTAGCCCAGATGGTCCCCATTGTTACTATAAGTGTGTATGTGTGTGTGTGAGAATTGATAGGCCCACGTTCGAACCTCGTCCCAACCGTTTTTTTACAATTTTTTTCACCTACGAGCCGTATAGACCTATACGGGCCATAGAAGAGTTTTAATGCCCATCTACGGCCCGTAAAGCCCTATACGGGCCGTAGGAAAGTTATTAAACCCCTTTTGAGACAGACGAACAGATCAGAAACAATAACACACTTTCCCAACCCTAACCCCAACCCCATCGCCCCCTTCATCCTAATCCACCACCACCACCCTAATCCACCACCACCACCCTAATCCACCACCACCACTTCCTTCTCCACCACTGCAACCACCACCACCACCCGAATCCGACCACGAAAACCCCCCTTTCAACCCGAATCCATCCCCATTTCGAAAAAGGTATTTTTTTAAAGTTAATTTTAATTAGTTTTTATGTTTAAATTAGTTAATAGTTGTAGATTATTGTTGAGGGTTTAGATAATTGTTGATTTTAGTTTTTTTTTTTTCATTTTTTTTCAGTTTTTTTTTTTTTTTTTTTTTTAGATAATTGTAGAATATCCTATAGAATAGTTGATAATTGTTATTATTGTTGATTATTGTTGATAATTTTTTTCAGTTTTTTTTTTTTTTTCAGTTTTTTTTTTTCAGTTTTTTTTTTTAGGGTTTAGATAATTGTTGATTATTGTTGATGGTTGTAGATAATGGTTTGATATAGTTTTGGCGATTCTTTTGAAACGCCAAAAACTATATAGTTTTGGCGATTCTTTTGAATCGCCCAAAACTATATAGTTTTGGCGATTCTTTTGAAACGCCAAAAACTATATAGTTTTGGCGATTCTTTTGAATCGCCAAAACTATATTAGTTTTGGCGATTCTTTTGAATCGCCAAAAACTATATAGTTTTGGCGATTCTTTTGAAACGCCAAAACTATATTAGTTTTGGCGATTCTTTTGAATCGCCAAAACTATATTAGTTTTGGCGATTCTTTTGAATCGCCAAAAACTATATAGTTTTGGCGATTCTTTTGAAACGCCAAAACTATATTAGTTTTGGCGATTCTTTTGAATCGCCAAAACTATATTAGTTTTGGCGATTCTTTTGAATCGCCAAAAACTATATAGTTTTGGCGATTCTTTTGAAACGCCAAAACTATATTAGTTTTGGCGATTCTTTTGAATCGCCAAAAACTATATAGTTTTGGCGATTCTTTTGAAACGCCAAAACTATATTAGTTTTGGCGATTCTTTTGAATCGCCAAAACTATATTAGTTTTGGCGATTCTTTTGAATCGCCAAAAACTATATAGTTTTGGCGATTCTTTTGAAACGCCAAAACTATATTAGTTTTGGCGATTCTTTTGAATCGCCAAAACTATATTAGTTTTGGCGATTCTTTTGAATCGCCAAAACTATATTAGTTTTGGCGATTCTTTTGAATCGCCAAAAACTATATAGTTTTGGCGATTCTTTTGAAACGCCAAAACTAGATTAGTTTTGGCGATTCTTTTGAATCGCCAAAACTAATATAGTTTTGGCGATTCTTCTTTTGAATCGCCAAAAACTATATAGTTTTGGCGATTCTTTTGAAACGCCAAAACTATATTAGTTTTGGCGATTCTTTTGAATCGCCAAAACTATATTAGTTTTGGCGATTCTTTTGAATCGCCAAAACTATATTAGTTTTGGCGATTCTTTTGAATCGCCAAAAACTATATAGTTTTGGCGATTCTTTTGAAACGCCAAAACTATATTAGTTTTGGCGATTCTTTTGAATCGCCAAAACTATATTAGTTTTGGCGATTCTTTTGAATCGCCAAAAACTATATAGTTTTGGCGTTTCTTTTGAATCGCCAAAACTATATAGTTTTGGCGATTCTTTTGAAACGCCAAAAACTATATAGTTTTGGCGATTCTTTTGAAACGCCAAAACTATATTAGTTTTGGCGATTCTTTTGAATCGCCAAAACTATATTAGTTTTGGCGATTCTTTTGAATCGCCAAAAACTATATAGTTTTGGCGATTCTTTTGAAACGCCAAAACTATATTAGTTTTGGCGATTCTTTTGAATCGCCAAAACTATATTAGTTTTGGCGATTCTTTTGAATCGCCAAAAACTATATAGTTTTGGCGATTCTTTTGAAACGCCAAAACTATATTAGTTTTGGCGATTCTTTTGAATCGCCAAAAACTATATAGTTTTGGCGATTCTTTTGAAACGCCAAAACTATATTAGTTTTGGCGATTCTTTTGAATCGCCAAAACTATATTAGTTTTGGCGATTCTTTTGAATCGCCAAAACTATATTAGTTTTGGCGATTCTTTTGAATCGCCAAAAACTATATAGTTTTGGCGATTCTTTTGAAACGCCAAAACTATATTAGTTTTGGCGATTCTTTTGAATCGCCAAAACTATATTAGTTTTGGCGATTCTTTTGAATCGCCAAAACTATATTAGTTTTGGCGATTCTTTTGAATCGCCAAAAACTATATAGTTTTGGCGATTCTTTTGAAACGCCAAAACTATATTAGTTTTGGCGATTCTTTTGAATCGCCAAAACTAATATAGTTTTGGCGATTCTTCTTTTGAATCGCCAAAAACTATATAGTTTTGGCGATTCTTTTGAAACGCCAAAACTATATTAGTTTTGGCGATTCTTTTGAATCGCCAAAACTATATTAGTTTTGGCGATTCTTTTGAATCGCCAAAACTATATTAGTTTTGGCGATTCTTTTGAATCGCCAAAAACTATATAGTTTTGGCGATTCTTTTGAAACGCCAAAACTATATTAGTTTTGGCGATTCTTTTGAATCGCCAAAACTATATTAGTTTTGGCGATTCTTTTGAATCGCCAAAAACTATATAGTTTTGGCGTTTCTTTTGAATCGCCAAAACTATATAGTTTTGGCGATTCTTTTGAAACGCCTTAATTATAGAAACGCCCTAACTAACTATATATTCTTTTGATTTTGCAGTTATGGCAGATTTTGTAGACGAGCAGTACATGGGCGAGGAGGAGGAGCAGCAGCAGGAGGAGGATGAGGCCGCGGTGCAGGCGGGGGCTGACATGGCAGGGGGTGACATGTCAGGCTATGAGCATTGCATTTTTCTGCGAGTCGATTACGCGGGTGCCAGATTTCATAGGTTGAGGAAGAAGAAGACTGTGCCGGCGCGTGGGATTTCTTGGGCGGCGCTTCGGGAGTGTAGGGGTGCTGAGGCGATTGCCCGACAGTGGATCCCGGAAGGGAGCCCACTGGACAGGTTTTTCGACGACTTTTGCGCGCCGTCCCATAGGCCGTTGGTGATAGAGTTTCTATCCACCTTTCGGTTTCGCCCGCCCGGTGCCGGATCGTCGGACGCCGGATCGTCGGGCGCCGGATCTTCAGGCCGCCCACCGAGGGATATTGAGTTTTCCATACTCGGCGTTGAGTATGGTTATTCTCTAGATGAGTGGGCTACGCACCTCCGGTGGTACACTCGCGACGACCTTGTAGAGGTATTAATATTATTTTTATTTTTATTATTATTATTTTTGTTTTTGTTCTTATTCGAAATGTTAATGTTAATGTTAATGTTCAGGATGTCTACACTAGGGCGGTGACTACTGTCGCTGATGACGACCTCTATGCGTGGTGGCCCACCATTGGCGGTCCCGTGTTCGGCAACCCGACAGAGAAGTATTATTATTATTATTATTATCATCATCATTATTATTTTTTTTCAATATCTTTGTTCTGATTATTATTTACTATTATTATGCTGTGCAGGGATAGGTGTGACAGGGCATCCAACATTCGTCACCCCGTAGTTCGTTACATTCACCGTTGCATTACTTATTCCCTAACGGCACGGGGGAATAGTAACGAGCGGGTGACGAAGACGGACCTGATGTACCTGCATTGCATACTCACCGGCAAGCCGATTGCCTTGCATCGGGTCATGGCCGAGTTTTTTGCCGCCTTCCCCCATAAGCCGTTGAAGGGAGGCCTCCCATGCGGGGGGCTCATCAGCAGGATTGCTGAGCGCTGCGATGGCGTGAAGTATTACGGTTATGTTAACCGTAATCGGTTTCCGTCACTACCGCCCAGGTATTTCGGTTATTAATGTTGTTGTTATTATTATTATTATTATTATTATTATTATTATTATTATTATTAATGTTAATGTTTTTGAGTTTCTTTCAGCCCATTAGGTCTACAAACGATGAAGGGTATGCTTTGTGCGGCGAAGAAGGCGAAGACGCCGGATCATGATGAGTTCCACTATCTGATTGGCACCGGTGGCGTGGAGTTTGTGCATGAGCCGTTAGTACATCGGGGCCTTAGAGGTATTATTATTATTATTATTATTATTATTATTATTATTATTATTATTATTACTATTATTATTTGGGAAACTTGTAGACAACTTGTGTTGTCTGGATTGCCTAAAAACAGGGGAAACTCTGCCCAATTTTTTTATAAAATCCTGGAATATTATTATTATTTATTAATTATTTATTGTTATCCATTGCAGGTGATGCTGTGGAGGTCGGGTTGCAGTTTGTGCATGAGCAGGAGGGGGGCGGTCTTAGGGACGTCGAGATGCCTCAGCAGCAGCCTGAGGACTTGCAGATACCGGCGCGCGTTTATCACTCCCTCAGGTTGCCTCCTGATGTTAGGGCGGACGTTCGTGCGGCTGCCGAGGAGGCTGTCGAGATGCGTGCATGGCGTCAGCAGATGGACACCTGGCGTCAGCAGCAGGACACCTGGTGTCAGCAGCAGGACACCTGGCGTCAGCAGCAGGACACCTGGCGTCAGCAGCAGGACACCTGGCGTCAGCAGCAGGACGCCGATACGCGTCAGTGGCGTGATCGGCAGGACGACGCGATGCGCTGGTTGATTGCTGGCCAGCAGGATATGTATCGCCACCTAGGCATGCAGGCTCGTGTCCCACCGACTTTAGGGACCAGCACGCACGAGCCCGTGACGTCCTCCCAGCAGCCCGACACGTCTTCGCAGGAGCCCGGGACCGCGCCGCCGACTGACTCTACGATGTTTTATTTCTGATCATCTTATGTATTTAAACAATCTTTATTTTGAACGCCTCTGTTAACTTTTAGTTTTATTTTGTTGCGTATATAAACGATTAGTTAACTTTGTGTTTATATTGGTTTATGGTAGACGACGTTTGTGTTTATGTTTTGGTTTATCGTTTATATCGAGACGACTTTGTGTTTATATTGGTTTATGGTTTATATCGAGACGACTTGTGTGTTTGTGTGATAATGTCCGCAAGATCGAACCTCGTAGAGTTACTGTTATGTTTTTTTAGCCTTCTACGGCCCGTAGAGGTCTATACGGGCCGTAGGTCACACAAATCAAACTTATCCTTCTCATCCTTGCCCTCCATTCTGCTAAAATAAGTTTGGATTCTTCTATGGGCCGTAGGGACTTCTACGGCCCGTAGGTAATCATTACCAATGATTGACAATCATTCAATCATTGTGATGATTACCTACGGGCCGTAGAGGCCTCTACGGCCCATAGAACAAGAAAAAATGTGGTATACGGGCCGTAGAGCCCTCTACGGCCCGTAGAGGGTTGTGTGGATAAAAATTTTGCTTGTGCAAATAGTGGGAGCCTTAAATTATTATAATTTATTGTTTGTTTATTTAATCAAAACATTGCGTGACATCATCCTTGGTACTTATTATTTGTTCCAATTGCGACGGCTAGTTTCGTGAAGTTCTTGGTTAGGGCTGTAAACGAATCAAACGAACACGAATAAGACTTTGTTCGTGTTTGTTTGTTAAGGTTTGTTGGACAAACGAACCGTTCACGAACACACTAACGAACATAATTCTATGTTTGTGTTTGTTTGTTAAGAAATTAAGTTGTTTGTGAACTGTTCGTGGACACGGGTCTTAAACACAAACAAACAAACAAAAACAAACATTTAATATGCAACTAACTAAAAAAACATTGTTACTATTAACCGTTAGACAAAGTACGTCTACTAAACGATGTCGATAAGTCAAATTGTACTAACTTAGACATAATTATCTAAAATTACTTAGGCATAGGCATGAATACATGATATTCCTAATTCAAAAGATCATAATTATCCTAAGTTTTAACTAGTGATCGAACATAAACAAACATACATGAACGGATATAAATAAATGAACATAAACAAACACATTGTCGAACGTTCACGAACGCAATCGAACGAATGAGACATTTGTTCGTGTTTGTTTGTTTAGTTAATCAAACGGAATTTTTTGTTCGTGTTCGTTCATTTATTAAACAAACGGACACAAATGAACTTTCCGCTGAACGGTTTACGAACTGTTCACCGAACGTTTGTTTTGTTTACAGCCCTATTCTTGGTGTATGGCTACCGTCCCGGTATAGCCAGTTATTGTTGAGATTTAATAGAGAGAATTTATAGAAACATGCTATATTATAATTGAATCATCCAAATACAAATAAAGGGGTATAAGACTATTTATATGTGGTGAAGAGGTATGACACCCTTTAGTGAACCAACACAATGGTTCAAAATAACCACCATAACCGCCACAACTATATATTATACAACAATAATACATTCTAAATAATCTAACTTAGGATAATCAAATATTATGTCCAACATTCTCCCCCCTAATTTTGATTTATCCTTTCTTGCTCCATAGTAGGGTTGATCTCTTCTTCATGCATGCGAATGGAGTCTTTCTTGTTCTTTGCTTTCTTCATGCTTCATAGTAGCCATAACTTTCTTCATCATTGTTGTTGACATCTTATTAAATTTCACTTGCAATGTTGTCAACCGATGTTATTGCTTCTTTCCCAATTTCTTTCTTGCTTGTTACTTGCTATAACTTTGCTAAGTTCCTTGTTGCTTTGAAGCAAAGGTCTTCTTTCTTGATTTGCCACACAGGTCGAACTTGCCACAGAGGTCTAACTTGTAACGAAGGTCTAACTTGCCACGAAGGTCTAACTTTCCACAGAGGTCTAACTTGCCACAGAGGTCTAACTTGCCACAAAGGTCTAACTCGCTTGATGTTCTTGCTTGAGTTTGATCAAATTATCCAATCTACTTGCTAATTGGACTTTGATATGATCAACTTGCTATTGGCCAACTTGCTAACCAATTTTCTTGCTTGCTCCCAACCAACTTGCTAATTGGGGCTTTGTTCCTGACCTACTTGCTAATCAGGTTTTATGTGCTCCTGACCGACTTGCTAATCAGGTTCTTATGCACTAACTTGCTATACTCAACGAATAGAATTCGGAGTTGACTTGCTAATCTAAACGAACAAATGTTCGGAGTCACTTGCTATACTCGACGATCCACGAATGCTCGGAGTTACTTGCTATATACTCAACGAGTCACAAAGTCTCGGAGTCACTAGCTATTTCTCAACGAACCAAAAGGCTCAGAGTATCTAGCTAATTTTCTCGATGAACCGAAATGGGCTCGGAGTATCTTGCTATACGAATCGTTTATGATTCGATTTTTGACTTGCTATGTGGAGTTTTAATGATTTTTGATTTTTTCTTTCAACGATCAAAAACTTATTTCTTAAAAAATCTCCACAAAATATTTAGAATTCAAAGGATTTTGCTTAAAACTGATCCTTCGAATAAAATGCTAACTTGCCAAAAACAATCAGTAACCCAAAACTGATTTGGTTTTATCTTGACTTTTTTAAAAAAAGTTCAAACTTTCTGCAATAAAACGTGACAATTTTCCTTTATATTATTTTATTTCTTAAAAATTTGTGTTGACTTTTGAAATTCAAATACTTTCCTATAAAACCTTTCTGCAACACAAAACAATCGTGCTCTTTCTTTCTTTCCTTCTTTTTTGAATAAAACTATTAGTCTTTGACTTTTGAAAAGTCAAACTATCAAAAACTGTCCTGTCAAAAATCTTGCGCCCTTTTCTTTCAAATCTGAAAACGAATTCCAGTTTCTTTCTTATGATTCGTTTTCCACAGTATTTTGACTTGATTCTTCTTAATCAAATCCTTGCCTTCTTGTTCGAATACTTTTCTTATGAACCAACTTTTTCGGGTTTTGGTTTTGATTCTTAATCCACGGTTAATCTTGAATGATTTTGTATGAAATCAAATGGTTTTGTTGATGTCTGGATTTAAAGGATTCACAGAGATGTTCCTGCGTTTAATTTCATATAAAACAATTTTGGCGGGAAATTTTTCTTCTCCACCGAAACAGGGGAACATAAAGGGTTGGCATATAAACGTCAAACCGTAACGTTTGATCTTTCCTTTTTGTTTTCTGTCTTGCCGGAACTTCGCCGGAGTCGTTCTTCCGGTGATGTTCTTTCTCTTTTATGGTTATAATCTTCAAATAATGATCTTCCTTATCATTTGGATTGAAAAAACGTTCTGTGAATCGATATGAAATGATTCCTTGGCAGTCTCTATATTCATTCGAAAACAGGGATGAAACCTTTCTGTGATTCTCTATTCTTTCACTGTTATGGATCGATGATACCAAGTCTCTGATGCCATGTTGAGATTTAATAGAGAGAATTTATAGAAACATGCTACATTATAATTGAATAATCCAAATACAAATGAAGGGGTATGGGGCTATTTATATGTGGTGAAGGGGTATGACAACCTTTAGTGAACCAACACAATGGTTCAAAATAACCACCATAACCGCCACAACTATATATTATACAACAATAATACATTCTAAATAATCTAACTTAGGATAATCAAATATTATGTCCAACAGTTATCTTGAAATGAAAAATTTTGTTGGTCGTCTAAAAAAGTTTCGTTAAGAATATCTATTGATTTGGTGTATAGAATACTGTGAAGTATTATTTTGGTCAAGTTTTCAAATGCTGACATTATTGTGAGGAAATTCATTAGTTTTATTGTTTTTTTACACGGTGGTCAAACATTTGTTTGTCGTTTGTCTGTTTATAGTTGACAGAATATAAGCAAGAGTCTGTGATTTGTGGTTCGAAGTTTGGTTCGTATTTGTTGCATTCCCTATTGGGTGGGTTTGGTTTTTTTTTTTTGGGGGGGGCTGAGGATCTTGTATTTATACTTCATATTCATATGTATGGAAAGGATGACTCTTTTCAGTCGATTAGTACCCAACTTGATGGTAAAAACTATGCATGTTGGAGTATGTAATGAAAAATTTTCTTCGTGTGAAACATACGTGGGGTTATGTTACTGGTATTAAAGGTAAGGGTTTTATTAAATAATAGAGAGTTTTGAATTTTGTGATTTATTCTAAATATTCAATAACTTGATTTCTAATAATGAGGTCAATTTTTTATTTGTTATTTTGTGCGTTGTTCTATTATTTGCCATTGAGATTGCTAAATCTGCACAATTTCCCCTTCATGTATGGTTCCCTATGCAATAGAAGGGCTGACCCCTATTTCGCCCTTATACATGCTGCTATAGATTTAGCCCCGTTTACGGTTATGCGCATATAATGTATATATGTATGGCCCTCGGGGGCAAAAGTATTGTACTAATTTTAACGTTATTTTACTAATTTCGTGAAAATGATGTTAAAACGATGGATGGTTAATTATGCATCATGTGGTGGCGTTGATAGCCAAAAGACAAGGGGTTACATGCACCAATCGGGCTTGTCCCGATTGCTAAGTGTTATGACCCTTATGACCAAGGCTTGATACAAAACCACTATCGAGCCGAGGGTCTCACTGGAAGCAGCCTCTCTATTCCCATGGGGTAGAAGTAAGGTTGTCTACATCTTACCCTCCTCAGACCCTACCTTAGATTTGCTATTGGTGGGATTAACTGAGTATGATGATGATGATGATGATGATGATGATGATGACGACGACATGCTGCTATAGACAAGTCTAAGCCTACTGAGTATGCATTGTTATTTGATACATGGGAAACTGATAATTCATAAGTTATCACTTGGATCAACAATTCAGTTAGTCAGTCAATTAGCAGTCTACTCGTTTAGTATCACATAAAAGGAAGTTTGGGATCATTTGGAAAGATTGTATACTTAGTCTATTTTTGCAAAGCTATACTAGTTAGGGGTATGATATTCACGCTCTCTGATAGAACAACATGACTATTCAGGATTTTTATGGTGCTATGTCAAAATTATTTGACCAGTTGGCGTTTACAAAGTCTATAAAACTGTAGGTTTTTAAGCCTTATCTTGCTAGAAGGGAAGAGCAACGTTTGGTACAATTTTTGATGGTATTACGTTCTGATTTTGAAGGATTGTGTGGATAATCCTTCGTTGACCTCCTCTTCCAAAAGTTGATTAAGTTATTCATGAGTTAATTTCAGAGGAGACTCGCTTAAAATCACACGTTGATAAGGCGTCGACATTAACTACTACACATACTGTGTTTTTTGTTCCAAATGATCATTCTAGATAACAGCGATCCCAATCTTCAAATCAGTCTAGACAAGGTGTTAAAATTGCTTTTGATGAATATGCTTTTAACAAATGGAAGAATCATTGGAAGTCTCAATGTCTTTTGTAATTCAACAGGGCAAAACAGTACCAAGAGCCGCCACAACAGAACAAATTAAGGGCACAGTTTCAGTCTCCCTCATATGCTCCATCTGGTTTGCCTTTCAGGATATCTCATCCACCACAGTTCACTGTTGCTGCTACACCTTCATTAGACACTGATATCCAAACTACCAACATGTCGCATTATGCTTTGGATCCACGTCATTGAACAATTTCGACAATTCCTTGCTGCTAATCCTGCTGCTATGTCAACATCCATATCTCACTCAAGCATGTCTTCGTTAGGTAGCTCATGTATTTCATCTCCTTGTAGTTTTTAGATTCTAGTGCCTGAAACCATACATCACCCTAATTATCTTCCTTTGTTTCCATGTCTCCTATTTCACCGGTTTCCACAAAGTCAACTAGTGCAACATCAATGTCAATGGAGGGTGTTACCTCTGTTGCTACCCCTCACATATCTTTCACTTATGTGTATTATAATCCTAAACCTGATTTGAATCTTGCTTCGGCCAGTCAATTACGTAAATCTAGTCATTGGGTTTTCTTTTTTGACTCCGTGTTGCGTTGTAACTTGTGCAGGACCAACACACTTAAAGGGTGATTGGGATTGGGCATAGATTGGGAGAATTATATGTCTTGGAAGAACTCAAAGTTTCCGGTGTTGTTGCCTCCAATGTTGACTTGTCTTCTTTTCGTTTAAGTCATTTGTCATTTGAATTATATGTTTGGCATTCTCGTTTAGGACAGGTGTTAGTGTCTCATTTAGGGTTTTTGATTTCTACAGATGCTTTGGATCAATTAAACACCTGTGATATATCTGATTATAGTGGTTACAAACTTGCTAAATTTCCTGCTATGCCTTTTGAAAAAAGTATTTCTATTGCTCCATTTGATATTGTGAATTCAAATATGTGGTCCCATCACCAATATCCACTAAGGGTAGGTCATTGTATTATGCATCATTTATTGATGATTATACTCGTTATACCTTGGTGTATCTTATGAAACATAGATATGAGTTCTTTGGCATTTGCAAAAATTTAGGGCTTATGTTAAGACGCAACACTCGGCTATGATAAAGACATTGGTGCTGAATATACCTAAGACGTTTTTACATAGTTACTTGCGTCTGACGGTACAATACATGATGCATCTTGTAGCGACCCCTCAACATAATGGTGTTGCTGAAAGGAAACATGGTCATCTTATGGGTACTGCTCGCTTGCTTCTTCTATCTGCTGATGTTTCGAGTGTCTTTTGGGGTGAAGCATTCCTAGCTGCCCAACATGTGATTAATCGGATCCATACTGCTAGCAATTCTAGGATGTCTCCATTTCAAAAACTATACAGAATGTCAAACAAGTCTACCTTATGTGTATTCTTGGGTTATGACTGTGGTCCGAAAGGTTATGGAACAGGTCAAAAAGGATATCGTTGTTTTGATTATGTAAGTAAGAAGTTGTATGTCTCAAGGCATGTTATCTTCCTCTAGCATATTCCTTTCTATTTGATTCCATCCAAATCGCACAATCTAATGGAGTTGAATCTTGTGAATATTGATCATTTTACTTGTGATACCGATGCATCAGAATCATCTGATGTTCCAACTACTCCTAGTGACTTTGATGTGGTTGTAGAACCTGATGGGTCAATTCAAGACACATATACTTTGTCAAACACAATTTATGGCTAGGCTATGCCTCAGATGACCCCTTCATTTGTTAAGACAACATCATCTCTGAAAAGGTCCAATCGTGAATGTAAGTCCACCGAGCTACCAGATTTTGTTTACTTTGTCGCAAATATACATAATCTATCTAAACCTAAATCGTATAGAGAGGTTGTAACACCCTAATTCCGAATACAGAAAACTCGCAGCGGAAATTACCAACCTAAAAATTCATTTCTTTTAAAAACAACCTTGGATGTTTAGAACCCAAATCTACTAAGCATTTTAGGTATTACATCTTTTAAATATGTTCTATTACATTAAACGTGACCCATCTATATCACGTTATGGGGTCGTGTCCCCGTACAATCCGCCTCCTTGCTCGATCTCCATCCTTTCCTTACTCTATTAGGTAGACAAGACAAGCTGCAATCACCAAATAACCGTTTCGTTAGTTCATTTAGTGACTTAATGCACACTACTCAAAATGCGGAGATAATATCCATAGATACTCCATGATCTCGTTCCAACGCCTTTTTGCAAGTTCAGGTGTGGTACCCCGAGCCGAACCTACAAGTCTCATGCATTCACACTTATATACCTGCATCTTCATTACCATTCACATAACAAAGGTCAATAACCCCACAATTCCTACAAATATACAATTCCCTCAATACCCCACAATACATACAAGCATACAATTTCCTCATATAGCCCCACAATACCTACAAACATACAATTCCCTCATATAACTTACTTTGACCCGTCAGGTTACTCTTTCTTCGCCAATCTCTAAGACAAATATGACGTTTCCAATCCTATACTCAATCTACACATAACTACCAACCCTTACATACATGAAACTCTCTCTCAAACCCGAGCATGAGTACACATATGTACTATAAATGAGTTTTGGAGTTACTCGGGCAAGGTACGGAAGCATAAACAAGCTGAAAAATCAACATCCAAGGCCGAAGGGTGAGTTGGCGTAGGGTACGCCAAAAGTGGCGTAGCCTACGCCACTTGCGTAGGCAAGGAGTGACAGAGTGGCGTAGGACAGAAGGATTTGGCGTAGGCAAACTGGGCTTGGCGTAGCCTACGCCAAAACTGGCGTAGGGTACGCCAACAGCAGGTTTTGCTTAACGCTTTCCTTTTTCAACGCAATATCTTTCATGCCATTCTTACCCACAATTTCCGACATTCTAGCAGCTCATTTACTAACTATCCCACCCATCATTCCACACATACCTTGATCAAGTCTCGGATCGAATGCACGCCCCTACTAGCTTCCAGTTTGAGTTCAAGTGCCTAATATACTTGATTCGCTCCAACCTTGGCGACACTAGTTACATTTACAAAAGACAATGTCCAAGTTAGCTACCATTTGAATCTTTGACCCATAACCAAAACCATGTACTCCTTCAAGATTCCCATTCTCTGTGAACATAACTCAATATCATAGAGGCGAGTTAAGTTCGGGAATCACTTACCTCAAGTCCTCCAAGTTCATGCTTGTTTATTTGCCTCCTCTTGACCCGTTAGCTTCCCATGGTTGAGTCCATCCTTCCTATCCTTTCATATCATCATGTTCACATCATTGTTAGCATACATGATCATATCACACTAACAACCATTCTCAACCAAATATCACATTGACTTTCATTAGTCAACTTCTATCATATCTAAAACATACATTCACAACCACATTTATTCTCACATCATGTAATACCACTTACTATCATATATGTCTCATAGCTTTAACATATTATGCGTCGCATAGTGTTAAATCACACAATCAAGTTTGGGAGCCTAACCATGCTATTCTACATTATTGACTTGGCGGAAAGTCAACTTTCAACCATTCAAACTTTCTAGTTAGAAACATATATCCATTTTAGTGTATTAGACCATATGAACTTCACCATAACAATATTCTCATATTATTCGGAACACATACAACCCCATGATCACAACGGTTGTCATATACGTTCATACATTTCCTCACATACATACTAGGGCCTTCATAATCTCCAACTAGCAACATAGCCTAAGAATATCTCATAACACTAAATCCCTACATGAATACTCCCTAGAACACAATTCTCATGCTAATCCACTTTCAATTATATGTATTATCACATTACTTTCATACTTGTCCAATCTTGCCTACAATTTCACAAGTTAGACTAATCTAGACATTTCATCAAACACTTGGTATGCATACAACATTTAAAACACAATGTACAAGTATTTCATGCCTACTTTCATAGCTCATAACATCAATCATCACATTTCATACCCACATCAATTACCCTTCATTCCATAGATATTAAACATAACAAAACCTCACTTTCTTTCTAATCTATTCACCCATTTAACTAAGAATGACCATGGGTTACACTAATAGCAACATCTACTTTCAACTCTACACATATCCTTCAATTCATTCAATTTCTATACAATTAACACATATACAACTTTCAATCATCATCAATTTCCACATGCATGTCACCAACTACACATTATTCTTACTATTACATGGATTTACCCATACTAAAGCAATATCAAAGCTCTAATGAAAACCCAATATCATCATCTATGCAAATAAGCAACTTCTAGTGATTATCTCATCTCTAAACCATTAGAGATGGTCAATACCACTTACAATCAAGCCATAATATGAATTTAACATGTTTTCCTCAAAACCCACATGTGGGGTTCGAATTTCATACCAATTGAGGGTTAGGGTTCTTACCAAGGCTCCTGAACTTGTAGAAAACCTCAAATTTGCAACCCCTCAAGACAACCCTCAAACCACCTTGCATTTCTTCTTCAATTTTGGCATTTAGGGTTTGATTTATGGCTCAAGATGCCCCTAGGGGCTGCTCACGATTTTTGCACCCAAATGGGTGTTTTGACCATTTTAATCTTGCTCCCAACATACCCTTTTAGTCCCTCAACTTTACCTAAAGTTACTCTTTATAAAAACTAACTAATCAAGCTAGTTTTAAATATAATTTTCTCATTAGACACACAATAATACTAAGTAGGTTATTCCCATATTCGAATAAACCCACACTCTTCTCATATAAGTCCCGTTTTATTATTTTGCTGCTTATGCCTAATGAAGAAATCAGGCGAAACGAGTTTCAGGGCGTTACAGAGGTTGTCTCTAATTCTCTTTAGCAGAATACTATGGCTGAAGAGCCCACCACTCTTTTTCAGACACATAAACATACACAGGATTTGGTTCCATTACCACGTGGTAAACGTGCAATTGGTTATTCTTGGTACAAAAGATTCAAATGGATTTGTTAAGTGATATAATACCAGACTTGTAGTGAAAGGAAACTCACAAAAGTATGGTTTGGATTATGAGGTTTCGTTTGCCCTAGTAGCTAAAATGACTATTGTTCATACTCCCATAGTTCTTGCATTTGTTCGTTAGTGGAACATTTGTCATATGGATGTTAAGAATGCCTTTTTGAATGTTGATCCTCATAAGGAGTTCTTCAAGACCCCCTCCCCCCTAAGGAATTGCTCATAAACCTACTGAAGTTTGGTTTTATTCCTAGTAATCATGATTCAACATTGTTTGTCTATTGTACGGGTGCATGATGTGTTCTTCTGTTTGTACATGTGATGATTACGATGGTATTGATTCCTTGAAACGTGATTTGGCTCACCGTTTTTCTATGAAGGATTTGGGTCTGCTACGGTAGTTTTTGGGTATTGAGGTGGCTTAGTCTCAGAAAGGATACTTCCTTTCTCAGACAAAATATATATCGAATCTGTTTTAACGAGCAAGGCTTTCTGATAATAAAACTGTAGACACTCCTCTTTAAACTAATGTGCGATATTCTCCCATAGATGATGTCCTCTTGGCTGATTCGAATCTGTATCGCACTATTTTAGGCAGCTTGGTTTATCTTACAGTTACTCGCCCCGATACTGTTCATGTTATTCATGTGGTTATCCATTTTGTTACTACTCCCACTTCTGTTCACTAGGAGCTGTTCTTCGTATTCTGAGATATATTCATGGCACTCGATTTCATAGTCTTATGTTTCCCTTAGCATCTTCTCTAGAGTTACATGCCTACACTCATGCTGATTGGTATTGTGACCGTAATGATTGCAAATCCACCGATGGTTTCTGTGTTTACCTTGGAGATTTATTTATCTCATGGAAAAGTAAGAAGCAAGATGTTGTTTCAAGATCTTCTACTGCGGCTAAGTATCATGATATGGTTGTGACTACATGTGAAATTGTTTGGTTACAATGGTTTCTTGCAGATATAGGGGTTATTATCTCTCAGCCTACCTCCTTAAATTGTCATAAGCAATATGCAACGCACATTTCTAAGAACACTGTTTTTTATGAGCGAACAAAACATACTGAGATTGATTGTCATTTTACTCGTCATCACCTTCATATCGGGACAAACCACTTCCCTTCATACCTTCTGCCTTGCAGATTGCAAATGTTTTCACCAAGGCCCAGTTGGCGTTTCAGTTTCTATGTGACATAATTTAGTTTGTTATGGGCTTTGGCCCATTAGCTAGTAATCCTATATATAGGCTATATCATGTTTATTTCTCTTTCATTTTGTAAGTTACATATTTCTACTTAATAAACCCTGGTCGTTATCCTCTTTATATGTTTATCTTTTAACACTTGTAACATGTTATTTTGCAAATAATATTTGGATAAAACGAATGTTAGTTGGTGGAAATCCCTTTAAAATCACGCAATACCATTAGGGAGGGATTAGATAGTGAGAGGGTTCTTTGAAGAAATTGAGGCAAGCACTTTATCGCCATGGTTAGTGTGGGGTGCGAGAAATGACAAGTTGTTTAGATGTGATCCAACATGTTGAAAGGTGTCGATCATACAAATTCAAATGCGTTCGTAAGGAAAAAAATACAGTGCAACCAAACAACAAGGTGGTTCGGTAATGGAATTGTGGCATAATTTCCAATTGTAGCTCGTATTTCATTTTTGAATACTATTTCGCATTTAAAAAAAATCCCGTGGATAAAAAATAGTGTGACCAAACTACCATATAATTAAGTGATTGAATTTGTGGCATAATGTAAGATCGACACAAGAATTGAATATCGTGCGCGTATCGGATCGAGGGCGGAATCAATGATCCGGTTAGTTGTTATTGTTTTGGTAAAAAATTATTAAGTAAAAATAGCTTTGTATTCCAAATTAGTAAATGTGAGGTAGAGTGCTAAAAGTGTTTAATATGTTCAAAATTCAGTTGTATCTTTAGGATGATAGTTTAAGGATATCAAAGAAACCTTTATTGACAACTATGTTCAGGATAACAAAGGAAAAGCTAAGGATGAACAGTTATATCTGGAGGATGTAACTATCTAAGGAAAAGATGTAGAGAATGAATATAAGTAAAATGCAATAAGAGAACAATACTCAATGTATGAGGAAAACCCTTGATCAGTGATGATCGCTGGCACAAAACCTCAGGAGGAGTCTAAGCCCCTGCCTTTGTTTGTTAATATTAATAAGAAAAATGTGTACAACTTTGGAAATGTGATGAACAAACTACTAAGATTACAATTCAGTGTTGCGTGTGCGATACTAAGGAAAGTCTGAGTTCAAGTGCTTCGAAATGAGTAGAAAGGTAGTCAGTGTCAAGTGTGGAATGTAAAAGTCTCCTAATTTCGTTCATCACATCTCTATTTATAGTATTAAGCATTAAACAAGATATCCCTAAAAATCAGCTATGCTAGGACTGTTTCAGCTCAACGTCTCTTTCTTGAATGAATTCCCAGCCGTTACATAACTTCCTTACGAGATATTCGCCTGTATTTAATCTTGGACGGTTACACTTAGACCACTTTTTCATCAAGGGCTTGAGTTGCACGTTATTCTCTTCTCCTTTGACTTAGAATAGGTCAATAGAGCCGTTGGGGCATTGTCATAAGTCTTTGATGTAGTTTAAGTATACCTGCATTCATAATATTAAGATAATTCGTTAGTCCATCCTCAGGATGTACACAAGATGATACACAGTTACATCCTAAATCCTGCTCAGCCTTTTGTATCCTGAGGATGTCACATAGAAAATACAAGTTAGTTTCATCCTGAAGATTTCACCACCAACAGTTATACGTGGGTGTTTAAGGATAAGATAATAATAATGAGATGAGAGCACACGCACACAAAAACACACATAAAGGATTGAACTTCTATTGGAATGGGCAAAAGTTACAAAAGTTACAAAATGACTAAGGCATTGGGGTGATTATAGTAGAACTCATACACCTCCCTTTCTTGCACGCTTATCACTCATACATGTGGGGGGTACATGTATGAATCTCATACATGTGGGGGCACATGTATGAGATAACCAAGGAGGTGTATGTAACATATAAAATACCTAAAATACCCTTAAGCCTATAAAAACACTATAATGCAACCCGATAACATCTAAAACGTTATACAATCACGCCTACGACTATTATGGACCGATCACTAGCTGGGAACATACATGAAGTGCACTAACAATCTCCCCATTGGACCTAGCTAGTGATCTGCAGACTCCCCTTAAGGTCTAGCTAATGATCTTCGATCTTTAAGTCTTTAAGTCTTCAACATACACCGCAATGCTCTAACACATAATTTCAAATTGTAGCTCGTATTTGGTTTTGAATAATATGCTGCATTTCGAAACAAAACAAAATATTGTTCCACACGATGTCATTAAAATTTATTTGATGTATAAAAGATGATAGTTTAATCATCAATATCTTATCAGTTATCTATATAAACTAATATAAGTTTGAACATGTGTCATTCACTAGAACTATCTGTTTTTATATTTTCTCAACTTTATCCTACGTATACTCTATCTGTAATTCAAAATGTTATTTCTCCTATTTAATTAAGGATACTTAACTTTAAATTAAATATATTTATTTTTCTATCTTAGTTAATTATGGATAATTATTTTTTTAATTACATATAGATATTATATTAGAGTAAACTGCCATTTTGGCCCCTAAGGTTTGCCAAAAAATGCTTGTTTAAACACCAAACTTGATTTTTATCACTGGTAACCCTGACGTTTCATTTTGGTGCCATTTTGGACACTTTTTTAATTCAGTCAGAAAAGTCAGTTAACTCTAGGGGCAATTTGGTCATTTTAGGTCCTATCGTTAAGAAACACATATTTACTCCTTCGTTATGCATTCCAAGTTCAATTTTCATCTCTAAAATGGATAGGCAAGTTGTTATTGCACAACCTGCATTTCACAAGCTTGAAATTGTTGATCCAGAGACTGTTGAAAAGGATGATGAAAAGGTGGTTGAAGATAATTTTGAAGAGATTGAAAAGGTTGATGAAAAGGTTGTTGAAGAGGCTGATGGAAAGGCAGTTCAAGAAGCGGTTGAAGAAGAGGAGCTTGACCCAGAGGTGTTGAATAACACATGGAATTATTCTAACCTAGAGGAGGATGATTGGTACCATGATCCCTATGAAGGAGAATGTGGAACAGATTCGTACTACTGTTCGGATGACGATTGTCATTGGAAGTAGGCTTGTTGTTTCCTGTTAGTTATGTCATGTTAGTTATGTTTCTTGACTTCTTATATGTCATGTTTCATCTTGTCTTTCATGTATGCACTAGACTACTTTAACTATCTACTTTGCTGCTTTTGTATGTTTCTGTTTGTTCATAAGCATGGTTCTTGATCATTACAAACTTTCATTTATCATTATAACAAAATCATGATGATTACAAAGCAACCTAAATTCAAGATTTGCAAACATACATAGATCATTCAACCTTTAGTGGTCATTATAATAAGAAACACCATACATTTCATGTACTTGATCATTACAAAAGAACCTACATTCAACTAAAACATGATAAAATACATGATGATTACAAACCAAGTCATCCAAAGATAAGTTTTCAGCTTCTTGTTCTCGGATTTGAGTGTCCCAACCAAGGTCGTTAAAGTTGTGTTCTTGAGTCTCGGTCGTTTTTCATTCTCTTCACTATTATTGATAGTGCTCATCAAACTAGGAATCTGACACAAGGGTAGTTCGGCCCAACAAACGAAACCACAAGTCCTTTCCTTCTTGTTGCAGTAGAAAAAACATCTACCAGGGTTTGAAGAGGTCGAAGACACACGTATTGTAATTGGGGCTTCAGATTTGCAGAATACCATCGTCGATTTGAGTTTCTATGATTTGATCGTCGATTTGGGTTTCTATGATTTGATCGTCGATTTGGGTTTCTATGATTTGAAAGTCGATTTGGGTTTCTATGATTTGGGAATTAGGGTATTTTTTTTTTTAAGAGAGGTGGAAGAAACTGTGTTTGAATCGTTGTCTATGAAGAAGAATGAGTATATATTTTTTTAATGTTAGGACATAAAATGACCAAATTGCCCCTGGAGTTAACTGACTTTACTAACTGAGTTAAAAAAAGTGTCCAAAATGGCATCAAAATGAAACGTCAGGGTTACCGGTGATAAAAATCAAGTTTAGTGTCTAAACAAGCATTTTTGGCAAACATCAAGGGCCAAAATGGCAGTTTACTCTATTATATTATTATGGACAAGTTATCCTACACAATGTAACAAAAATAAGAAGGGTGAGAAGGATACAAAAAACACAATGGATCACAAAATATAACAAAATGGGCCACAAAATATAACACAATGTTGAAGAAAAAAGACACAATAAATCACAAAAATGACACAACGATAAAAATAAGAATAAGACACAACGCTAGATAAAAGACACAATGATATAACGTAAATTCTAAAAACTACAAGCTAAAAATTCCAAAAAGCGAAAACCTAAATACTAAGATCGTAGGGTTCAATGAAACGGTTTCAAAGCCGCTTGAATGAGTTCAATCAGAATATGTTTAATACCCTTCCTAAGACTTCCTATTTTTTACTGTGTATTTGATCATTGCCCTATATTATTAAACAAATAAATTTAATGAAAAATTAATTATTAATACTTTAAATAAACTTGTATATATTTTAACTTAAAACTTCAACAATTTCAAACTTATGTTAGCTAAAATACTAAAAATGAAAAATAATGAAGATAATTGTTTTTGTAAGTGATATCTGAAAAATATTAAATACTTGATGTGGTTGGATGATAAATAATAGTAAAAGTACAATATGTTAAATAATAATAAAAAGATAGTGTTAAAAAATCAAAGTTAATTCTCATTTGAAAATAAATAATGTTATAAAAATTAACTTAACAAAATTTATAATTGTCACGTCAATGTTCATTTTTTTAATACATATCTAGACGACTGTATATGTTAACAAATTAAATTATATTTTATTCTATTTATATAATTTACCGATTTTTTCAACTTTGAAATGCATATGTTTTTCTTAAACGTAATTTTTTTTTATAATTATATAACATTAAATTTATGAACCCGTGTAATAACATGATTGTAACCTTTTTTTAATAACAAACTTCATTAAACACACCAAAGGCGACTTATCTCCAAGACGGAAATAAGAACGCCCAAAAACCAAACATACTTACATCATATCAAGTTTACACCACCCATTCCAGTCTACAGACCTAGCTTTTGATCTACTCCTATACCATAAAAAGCCAATAGCTTTAATATCGGAGACAATCTCGACCACAATCATCTTGAAAGAAAACAACAACTCATTCCTTGCTTTCCATATCCTCCAACATTTAATAATGTCAATCCCATATATAATCTTTTTCTTCAAATTAGTAGTCACCCAATGTTCATGCAATTCCAATACATCATTTACTGAAAAAATATATAGAAAATTGCTCAAATAGTCCCTGTGGTTTGCTCAGATTTCACCTTTAGTCTCCAACTTTTAAAAATTACATCTGTAGTCCTCAACTTTTGTTGTTTCTTAACTCGGATAGTCCCTGGAGTTAACGGAGGTTAGATTATCTAGTTAAATGGGTGTAAAAATACTAAACTAGCCTTACTTTAATAAAAATATATAATAATAAAAAATAATACTAATTAATGTAGGTCCCACACTTCATCTTCCTCACTTCATCTTCTCCACCTCATCACCTCCACAAACCATCACCACCCATCTCCACCCTTCACCATCACCGAAATCCACCAACCACCACCACAACCACCCCCCGCCCAACAACCACCACAGCCCCACCAACACTCTCCTACGAAAGCCCATCTCTAACACCCGCAACAACCCTGGTAGCCAGCCTCACCCATCACCTCCACAAACAACCACCACCAACACCTCCCCAAACAACCACCACCCGTCTCCACTTTCACCACCACCACTACCATCGACATCCCAACCACCACAGCCACCTCCACACCCATCAAATCAAATTAGGTTTTCACTCATTGATTCTCAGATCTCGCGATTCGTTCTTGATGGCATCGCTACTCCATAACTTGAAGACAAAATTTCAATAGTAGCAGGTCGATTCGTTAAGGAAAATCCCTCGAGATGTTGATTCTGCGTCTAGGTATCAATCGAAACTCGTATGTATTGATATATGATTATTCATCTTCAATCGAAAATTTCTTCATATAAACGAACGCTAATTGCTTCTCTGTGTTTCCAAATCATCACGTTTTGTTAAAATAATTAAGGGAGATTATTATCGGAGATGGAGTGGTAGTGAGGGGGAAGTGGTTACAGTGCAGACATAGGGGGGAGTGTTAGTGTGATGTGATGGGGAGGTGTTGGTAGTGGTGGTTTGGGGAGGTGTTGGTAGTGGTGGTTTGGGGAGGTGGCCCCCACTAAGAATGGGTGGAGACACATGATTGGCTAAGGGGTTAAGTGGGGTCTCTTTATATTTTATTAATTAATTGATTTTTTTATTTTATTAAAGTAAGGGTAGTTTAGTAATTTTGCACTTACTTAACCGGATAATCTAACCTCCGTTGATCCAGGGACTATCCGAGTTAAGAAACAGCAAAAGTTGAGGACTACATATGTCATTTTTAAAAGTTGGGGATTAAAGGTGAAATCTGAGCAAACCACATGGATTATTCGAGCATTTTTCACAAAAATATATGGAGTTGGAATCCCACACCATGTCGCCACACCTTGCCAAACTCCACTTGAAAACACACAAGCTGCAAAAATATGATCCGTCGACTCTTCGTAATCTCCACAAAAATGACACAAAGTATCCCCCACATCAATATTCCTCCTACTTACCACTTTAATCGGGAGACGGTCTAGCATTTCCCTCAACATAAAGATATTACATTTGTTGGAGATCCATTTACACCAATTAAACTTGTTAGATATATTGGGAGGTTCACCACTTTTTGATCAATGAAACAGAAAAAACGTCATTCGAACCATCATTCCATCACCATGCATCATGCTTAACCGACAAAGAGACACCCGCGATCATCCTTTGACATTCAACGAGCTCGCGTGCTTGATCTTTTGAAGTAGGATAAGATGCTCAATCCCACGACACAACACCGGCGTGACCATCAATACCCTCCCGATCAGCAACTAAACACCATTTGTTCTTCTCCAATCGAAACAAAGAAGGAAACAAATTTTTAAGAGGGACCGGAGCTATCCAAGGATCAATCCACAACTGAATTCACCACCCAATTCCAACTTCTCCCCTATGAATACTATTAAAGCCCACATCACCAACTCTTATTTTTTTTAACCGCGTTAACCTACCTACTCCAAGTACCAGTAACACTTTTATCACAAGCAATCGATTCCCACCTCTGTCTAGAACCGTGAATAGCATCAATAACCTTCCTCCATAACGCCTTTTCTTTATCGCCATAACCATTTCAATAACAGTGCGTTATAACAAGTGTCTAATTTGCTAAGACCCAAGCCACCCTCACATTTGGAACGGGTGACCTTCTCCCAAGACAATGAATGCACTTTATTAACATTTGTACCACTTCCTAATAACAATTTCTTAATCAATGATTCCAGCTTCTTAATAACAGCAACCGGAGCTTTATATAACAAAAAATAATAAGTCGGAAGGTATTCAAGAACCGACTTTATCAAAGTGACCCTACCACCAATAGATAAAGTCTCAGCTTTCCACTTTGACAGTCTTTTCTGAAATACGTTTTCTACCACCTCCCAGTTAACAACCATGTTCATATTTGCTCCCACCCTAATACCCAAATAGACAAAGGGCGCTTCACTCGAACCATATCCCAAATCATCCACTTTTGATTTTACATCTCCATAAATCTTGCCAATACCATATAAAGTGGACTTATGCAAATTTATTTTCAACCCCGAAAAAAGATAAAATATTCTCAACATCATCTTCATATTATTAAAATTGAAATTTAACCAATCACCCATTATCATAGCATCATCCGCATATAGAAAATGAGACAACAGCGGCCCTCCATTCGGTAACACGACGCCACTAAAAGCCCCAATATTAGAAGTTGTATTAAGCATTCCTGAGAACGCCTCCATAACACTAATGAACAAAAAAGGAGAAATGGGATCACCCTTGCGAATACCCTTGCCACAATCAACTTCAAAAGTAGGCGCACCGTTAACAAGAACCGACGACCTCGCCGAAGCCAGAATGCCTTGAATCCACCCGCACCACAAATCTAGAAAACACATTTGTCGTAAAATCGACAATAGAAACTCCCAATTAACATTATCATTAGCGTTTTCAAAAGCAATCTTAAATAAAAAAAACTCCATCCCCTTCCGTCTCGTCCACACTAACACTTCACTAATCATCAACGGGCCATCAAGAATATATCTGCCAGCAGAAAAGCAGATTGAGTCTCTGAAGTAATACTCCCCATAACCCCTTTTAACCTATTTGCTAAAACTTTTGAAATCGTTTTGCTAACCACGCCTATCAAATTTATAGGTCGATACTCTCCAAGCTCCACAGGATCAGAAACTTTCGGAATTAGCGTGATAAACGACGATCTCACACCTCGACTAACAGTACTTGCATCGGAAAAAATTGGAAAATCCTCCCTAAATCATCCGAAAAAAATCTCCATAAATGTTTAATAAAACGAAAATTAAAACCATGTGGCCCTGGCGCTTTATCATCACCACACTCAAAAACTGCATCTTTTATTTCTTTCTCAGTAAATGGCGCAACTAATCCTTCCGCATCATCATCGCCTATACTCTTCAATCCAAAACATTCTAGAATCGGCCGCACATTCATCTCTTCTACAAATTTATTGCGAAAAAATATGAGAATCTCTTTTATAATCTCAACCGGTTTAGTCACCAATTTCCATCCACCATAATACCCGGTAACGAAATAGAAATCTGTCTCTTGTTGATAACCCCATGAAAATATGTTGAGTTTTCATCCCCTTCCTGGGCCTATTTCACACGAGCCTTTTGTTTCAAATCTTTGTACTTGTAATATTCCAACCCTTTTTTTGTCTAGAACCCATAACTCCACCTCCGAAAGATCTCTATCCTCCGGAATAACTTCCAAATCCTGGATATCCTTTTTCAAACTACACTCTTCCTCATTTTCAACCTCTTTCTTTTTAACCTTCCACTCTGTAATCGCCCAACGAAGACTTTTGAATTTTTGTAGTAAGACAATGTCTGGAGCCTCTTCTCCTTGGAATTCGGTCAATGTGTTAACAACCACCTCCTCAAAATCTTCTCTACCCAACCAAGAATTGAAAAAAACGTAAAGGTTTCGGGCCAAACTTCCTTGAAACAATTTTCAATAACAGAGGACAATGATCCGATTTTCTTTAAAAAGAACTCTGTACTCCACCTCTAGTCACTTATTCAAGAATCTCCGAGACACAAATATTCTATCCGGCTCATCTTCTCACCAAATAAGAACGTAAATTTCCTTCCTTTAAGCGCATACTGATGTAACCCTTTTGAAAACATGATTGTAACCTAGTCACATAATAACTACTAACAAGATTTAACGATGATTTTGTTGCAAGTATTCATAAATATAAAAAATTAGCAAATCAATAATGGTTGTCACTTGTCACTAATATTTAGACTAGTAAGTTTGATATAAATCCCTTTCATTACTTTTCTAATCGGTCGTCTGCTTTCTATATATGAAGACGATGTTGCGACTCGTGATCATATACATGATACGTTAACGCTTACGTCATGCAGCTGGTTTCAAACTTATGTTGACTACACGGAGATTTTATTTCCCTTTCACATGCCTCCAAATGACTAGCGGTCAAATAGTGGTACTAGATATTATTTTGATCAGCAAAAAGAAAAGCCTAATCATTGAGGGGAAGAAAGTCGCCATTGTCATGTCATTTTATTGTTCATTGTCCATTTTATTTAATATTAAAAGAAAATGCGTGTTTTGTATTTCGTGGAAAATTTAAAAATTGGCAACTTGATTTTGAGAGTAAAAAAATAACATGCATATATACCTCTTTAAAGAAAATAATAGAGAAGCTAAAATATTGTCAATCTACGGATAGAGTTAAGATGAAATACACAGTGGAAGAAAAATAGAAAGTCGTAGAAAATGTATTAAATAGACTATGACAGAACTCATCAAGCGACATTGGAAGCGTCTCATCGAACCCTAAATATACTAGGATCTTGTCGATTCGAGGTTTCATTACACACAATTAAGTTTTCATACTTGATTTTCATTTAAACATATAATCTTTAAAGAATATTTTACATTAGTTCTCCCACAAATAAATTCCAACACTTAGAAAAGTGTTATTTACATTTTCACCTATAATTATCTTATATATATTTGTCCATAAATATATATTACACATTTACATTCAACCTCAGAGTAATTATTTACATTCAACACAATAGCATATATACGTGTATCTTGTAGGAAGTTATACCATATATAATTATTCGTCTGATTTACATTTTTGTCCGATAACTCGTCGTAATACAATACGTTCATGTCTGATTTGTCAAACTTATGTATTTTCCACATCACAAAGAGTATAAGTTACACATATATATTTTTGTAGGCAAAATACTTCTCATCGTAATATCATTTTATCTACTTTCCAATATATATATATATATATATATAAATATATGTTGTTATTTTTCTCAATTTCCAACAATATGTTTTACATGAAATTAATCAATTTTAATTTCTACTAAGACTTGGTTACTTTCAACATTAAAAATGCTCCAACATTTTTATATTTGTCACACCCTCAAAATCCACTTGCGGAGTTCTACCGCGAGGCGCATGACAAACCAGGATCCAAACCAACGATCACAATAAACAAGTCTAAATGTATATAAATGCAATTTCAAAACAAAGTTTAAAATCCCGTTTACAGCGGAAGCTTATTCATAACAGTATCTCAAAAATGAAACAATAGTTCAACGTTTATAAGACCATGCTACCCTAGTTAGACGCCGTGCAGACGCGTGCGCCCTAGTCCAGTCGTGCTACCTTAGCGACCTGAGAAAACATGTAAAAGTTTACGTCAGCACAAAAATGCTGGTGAGTTTACAGGTTTTGTAATCCAAGTACCAAGTCCACCTGTCCATACTATAACAAATCGAAAACCAGTATACGCTAGCTAGGCGTACGTTTTGTTACTACCACGATTGGAAAACCATTACTAACTCGAATACCAGATGTTGTGCCCGAAAAGTAAACCAGTTGTTCCTGTTGTTCCTGTTTGAGACAATATGCACTCGCCCGGCCCTCCAAGCCGACGAGCGGGGTTGGTCACTCCCAATAGCGCTATTCACATTTCCCCGTTGTGCAAACCCGCACATTCATGGTTCCCCCCGGGACTTCCAAAGATCGTGTAGTACTCAATAGAAACCCATAGTATGACAGTAGTTACCAAATAATCGTTTTAACACATGTTTTCTCCCCCGAAAATGTGAAACCAGTTTAAAAGAGGGGCCGTAAACTCACCTTATGTTGCGTTACTCCTTAACCCGAGTAAACTCAGCTGCTATGCTAGTCCCGTAAAGCGGCGACCTAACATATGACAGTTACAAGTACTTAGACTAATAACCCGCAGGTTAATTAGTCCCTAAATGTCCAGACCATAACCAAGTTCGTTTGAAAACACCGTGACTGTTTAACTGACCCAAAGTACAAGACTCGACATCCCATTGGTGACCCGAGACTCCCCGTGTTATGTTTACGCTCTAAAACATACAATAACGCAATCACACTTAACATACGTTAACGCACAACAAGTTATAGCACATAGTTCTCGTATCACCGTATTACATCCAAACATATGTTACCATGTTATTAGACATGTTACGAGGTTCCTAGCATGTTACTACATGTCAAATCGGGTCTCGGAATGCTAATTTACACTTACAGTAGCAGTACATGCGATTAGGAAAAGTAAACTAGCATTTAGGACTGATTGCATATAAAAACTAGCAATCAGGGCTGATTGCATATAAAAACTAGCAATCAGGGCTGATTGCATATAAAAACTAGCAATCAGGGCTGATTGCATATAAAAACTAGCAATTAGGGCTGATTGCATGTAAAAACTAGCAATTAGGGCTGATTGCATGTAAAAACTAGCAATTAGGGCTGATTGCATGTAAAAACTAGCAATTAGGGCTGATCGCATGTAAGTTCATGCGATTGGGCCCTAATCGCATGAAAAACTGGCGATTAGTCTCCTAATCGCCTCTAACATAGGCGATTAGGATTGCTAATCGCCTGTAACCTTGCTGTTCTAGTTTTTCGCGCGTTTAACGCTCCAAATCAGATCCAGAACGTGTGTAACTACCCAATATCATCCCAAACACTATTCTAAACATGTTTCAACTAAAACCCTTCGTTTTGCCTCGTATTATCAGCCCTGCATGCAATCACGTAATCCAAACACCATTCCCATAGCATGCAATCATCATACTAACATGCATAACAATAACCCTAATAATCAATTACTCAGATATTATCATCATAACATTAATATTATTCTGATTTAACCTAATAACATGTTAATCCATCATTATGAATCATAAAAACCCTAGCTTTCTAATCATAAACACCCATAACACATGTATACTAGTTAGAATCCGATTAACAACCCTTATTAACGATTATCAGAAAGCTTTTTCGTTTTAGAACAGGTCTGGACCATTAGGGATTGATAAAAAAACGTTTATAAAGATTCATGGATGGAAACCAAACCTTAGAATTGTGAAAGAATGAAGGATTATGCTTGAATCCTTGTGTTTTGATCAAAAATCGCGTTCCAGAGGTTGTGTGTGTGTTGGGGCAGGTTATGGGACGACTAGGGTTTGTATAATGAAGTTTATGAGGTCAAGTATGGTATTTATAGTCGTTTTTAGTCGTCCAGCACGTAACACGCGATTATTCAGCTTTACACGCGATCAGGAAGCCTAATCGCATGTAAGTTCATGCGATTGGGGCCTAATCGCATGAACAGTCATGCGATCAGTCCCCTAATCGCCCCTAAGGTCCCCCAGTCGCCCCTCCTATAGGCGATTGGGCTATCCTAATCGCCTATAGGGGCCTGTTCCGTGTGTTATGCGCGTTAAACCCCGTTTTAACATATGTTAACACATATTCACGTACCGACAAGTCACATAATGATTGTAAACACATAACACATGTAATTACACATATTCACACTCGTTCACCAATTCCCGGGACTCGAGACTTGTATGTTCCGTATGCCCTGACGATCCTACAAATCGTCACCGTTTGTACACTTGGTTAAGGACCGACATTTAATGAACCCCTAGACCAACATCCAATGATCCTCTAGACTAAACCGATAGTTCCCGAACCATAACCCGACTTAACTAACCCAGTTAAGTACAATATACGCGTGACTCGCTAAGGTATACTTTCATCTAGACAACGTTGTTAACCATAATTTGCCGGGTGTCACATCATCCCCACGTTAAAAGAATTTTCGTCCCGAAAATTGCACAAGTACCAAAAGAACAAAAGAAATAACGAAGGGAACAAACAAAAGATAGAAACCAAGAGAGAGATTTACCCGAGTTGTCACATCATCCCCACGTTAAAAGGAATCTCGCCCCGAGATTCATTCAGCTGCAGAAGAGACATATCTCGACTCGAACGCTTCCTTAGGAAAGAGGTGAGGATATTTTGACTTCATCTGATCCTCCCGTTCCCACGTATACTCTGGTCCCCGGTTCGAGTTCCACTGAACCTTAATGATACGAATCTTGCTGTGACGTAGGCTACGAATCTTGTAATCAAGGATCTCCACAGGTTCTTCCACAATCCGAAGACGATCATCAACCTTGATCTCTTCTAGTGGAACGATGAGAGACTCGTCAGCCAGACACTTCTTCAAGTTTGACACATGGAAGACGTTATGTACGTTACCGAGCTCCGTCGGTAAATCAAGACGATATGCCACCGGTCCAATCCGTTCCAGGATCGTAAATGGTCCGACATACCGTGGGTTGAGTTTGCCACGCTTCCCAAAGCGTATGACGCCCTTCCACGGTGAGACTTTTAGAAGTACTTTGTCATTAACTTGGAATTCCAATGGTTTGCGACGCCGATCGGCATAACTCTTTTGCCGGTCCCGTGCCGCTGCCAACCGATTACGAATCTGTACGATCTTTTCCGAAGTTTCGTACACTAGTTCAGGCCCAGTGAGTTGACTCTCACCCACTTCAGCCCAACAAAGAGGAGAACGGCATTTCCGTCCGTACAGTGCCTCGAACGGAGCCGCCTTGATGCTCGTGTGATAACTGTTATTGTACGAGAATTCTACTAACGGTAGATGAGCTTCCCAACCCTTGCCAAAATCGATCACACATGCCCGCAGCATGTCTTCTAAAGTTTGAATCGTACGCTCACTCTGACCGTCAGTCTGTGGATGATAAGCTGTACTCATGTCTAGTTGGGTACCCAAAGCCTTGTGCAAAGACTTCTAGAAGTGCGAAGTAAAATGGGAGTCACGATCCGAGATAATAGAAACTGGCACCCCGTGCTTAGAAACAACTTCCTTCAAATAAAGACGAGCCAAACGATCCATGGTGTCGGTCTCCTTAATAGCAAGAAAATGGGCTGATTTCGTCAACCGATCGACAATCACCCATATCTTGTCATTACCACTTGGTGATTTAGGAAGTTGCGTGACAAAATCCATGGTAATCCGTTCCCATTTCCATTCCGGAATTTCAGGTTGTTGCAAGAGACCCGACGGTTTCTGGTATTCCACCTTGACCTTAGCACAGGTCAAGCATTTGCTCACGTATGAGGCTATATCCGACCTCATATTTGGCCACCAGTAAAGCACCTTCAGATCTTGGTACATCTTATCCGAACCAGGATGAATAGAATACCGGGACTTATGAGCCTCATCTAGGACAAACTCCCGTAGTCCCCCAAATAAAGGAACCCATATGCGTTCTGCGAAGTAGTGCAGGCCATCAGGCCTTCGCTCAAGGTGCTTGTCGGCACCGTGCATAGTTTCAGCTTTAAGGTTTTCCTCCTTCAAAGCTTCTAACTGGGCAGAACGGAGTTGATCAGGTAGGGATGAATGAATGGTGAGCTGCAACGCCCGAACGCGACGAGGTTTAGTTGATTCCTTCCTGCTCAAGGCGTCTGCTACAACATTCGCCTTGCCAGGATGGTACTTTATGGCACAATCATAGTCGTTCAAAAGTTCAATCCAACGACGCTGCCGTATGTTCAAGTGTTGTTGGTCGAAAATATGTTGGAGACTCTTGTGATCGGTGTAGATGGTGCATTTGGTACCGTACAAGTAATGTCTCCAAATTTTCAACGCAAAAACCACTGCACCCAACTCCAAGTCATGGGTGGTGTAGTTCTTCTCGTGCACCTTGAGTTGACGAGAAGCATACGCAATTACTTTCTCGCGTTGCATCAATACGCAACCGAGACCATGAATAGAAGCATCATAGTAGACAACAAAATCATCAGGGCCTTCAGGTAAGGACAAAATAGGAGCGGAACAAAGTTTAGACTTTAGTTCCTCAAACGCTGATTCTTGTGGTTCACCCCAGTCAAATCTTCTATCCTTCTGCGTGAGAATGGTCAGGGGTTGAGCGATCTTCGAGAACCCCTGAATGAAACGACGATAGTAGCCCGCAAGGCCTAGGAATTGCCGCACCTCAGTTGGCGTCTTTGGTGCTCCCCAGTCCTTGATTGCTTCGATCTTAGCTGGATCGACATGAATTCCTAGTTCATTAACCACATGTCCTAGGAACTGAACTTCGCGTAACCAAAAGTCACACTTTGAGAACTTGGCGTAAAGTTGTTCCCGTCGCAAGAGTTCCAAAACTAACCGCAGATGTTCCTCGTGTTCGGTCTTGTTCTTAGAGTAGATCAGAATGTCATCAATAAACACAATTACGAACTTGTCAAGATATGGTTTACAGACGCGGTTCATCAAGTCCATGAAAACCGCCGGTGCGTTTGTGAGACCGAAAGGCATGACCAAGAATTCGAAATGGCCATAACGTGTACGAAAGGCAGTCTTTGCAACGTCAGCTTCCCTTACCCGCAACTGGTGATAACCGGACCTCAAGTCAATCTTGGAATAATAACTAGAACCCTGGAGCTGGTCGAATAGATCATCAATACGTGGAAGAGGATAACGGTTCTTAACGGTCAATTTGTTCAATTCCCTGTAGTCTACACACAATCGGAAACTTCCATCCTTCTTCTTGACGAATAGAATCGGGGCTCCCCAAGGGGAAGAACTTGGTCTGATGAAGCCCTTGTCCAAGAGTTCCTGTAACTGGCTAGACAATTCCTGCATCTCGGGAGGTGCAAGACGGTAGGGGGCCCGAGCAATAGGAGCAGCCCCTGGTACAAGATCAATACTGAACTCGACTTGACGATGAGGAGGAAGACCAGATAAATCATCGGGAAAAACATCAGGAAACTCGCGTACAACCGGAATATCGTCGATCTTCTTCTCATCACCAGAGGAAACAGATAAAAGTGCCAAAACGGCTGGATAACCCTTTCGAAGACACTTAAGGGCTTTCATGCTAGAGATGATGTTTAGCGGAACACCACCCTTGATACCGTACACAGAAAGGAATTCTCCATCAGGGAGAGGAATCCGAATTACCTTATCGTAACAGACAATCTCCGCGCGATACAAAGATAACCAATCCATTCCTACCACAACGTCAAAACTACCCAATGGTACCGGCATAAGGTCGATGGGGAACGATAAACCCGACAACTCTAATTGACACTCCCGAAGGACACTAGTAGCTTCAATCTTTTTACCGTCAGCCAACTCAATAATATACTTGGTCTCTAATGGTACGGGTACTACATCTAGCAGTCGACTAACATCCATGGATACAAAACTCTTGTCGGCACCAGAATCAAATAACACACTAACAGAACGATTATTGAGAAGGAACGTACCGGTGACTGTGTCAGGGTCCTGTCTAGCCTCAGCGGCTCCAATGACGAAGGCACGTGCATTTCTGCCGCCGCCCCCGTTGTTCCCATTACTGTTGTTTCCACCCTGCTTCAGCTTTGGGCAATCCTTCTTGTAATGCCCAGTGTCACCACAGTTGTAGCATCCTTGTTTTCCTGTAGTCCCCTGAGTAGTCGGAGCTGAGTTAGTAGTCGGGGCCTGGGTCGATGGAAGTGTAGCCCGACAATCCTTAGCAAAATGCCCAATTCGCTGGCAGCGATGGCAACGGTTACTGTCGCAGTTTCCTTGATGGTGACGTCCACACTTGTTACATTTGGGCAGTTTCCCCGCATAACCACCCTGCTTGTTACCCGAAGAAGAAGAACCCCCATTATCAAACTTCTTACCCTGCTGTGTTGGCCCAGATCCTTTCCCGTCATTTTCCCACTTGCGCTTGTTGTTCTCTGGGGCCTTAACAGTCGAACCCTTCGCAGGCAAAATACCCTCATTCACCTTTAAGTTGGTCATCCTATGAGCCGATCGAACCACCTCTGCGTATGTAGGATGATTTCCCGCAGCCACTAATCCTGCAATTTCCGGTACTAACCCCGAGACATAGTGTTCAATCCTACGGTATTCTGGCACATGCAGATCGGGACACAGCACTGCCAACTCATTCCGCCTCACAGTATACTTCTCAATTTCCGAACCAGTCATCTTGAGGTTCCACACCTCGTGCTCCAGCTTCTGTACCTCTTCTCTCGGGCAGTATTCACGCTTCAACAGTTGCACGAAATTCTCCCATGGCATAGCATATGCCTCCCCAATACCCATATTCTGGGTGATGCCATTCCACCAAGTCAATGCCACATCCTGGAATAACGCAGCAGCATACTTAACCCGATCTTCTGGAAGACAGTTACACATCAGAAATACTGACTCCACTTTCTCCAACCACCTAAGCAAGCTCACCGCACCCTCAGTGCCAGAGAATTCCTGGGGCTTACAGTCCCGGAACATCTTGTAGGTGCACATGGGTGGGGGTGGGTTAACAGGACCACCTGAAATGAAACGTATGGGAAACCACGAAGAATGTAAACAAGGTTCACCAATGAGGCAAAGAAAATGGATAAATCAACTTACCACCACCGTTGTGCCCTAACTGAAAGGCAGCTTGGAGCAAGTTGTTCAGATCAGCCTGCGATAGGTTAATACCTCCACCACGACCACCAGCACCACCGCGACCACCACCACGTCCACCATTGCGACCACCTCCACGTCCTCCTCGTACTCCAGACATGATTCTGGCAGAAAGAACGAGAAAATTTAGTTTCGCAGTTAAAGATAACCACTAATGTTCACAAGATCAAAGCTAGATCCAATGCAGGACTATCCCCTCAAACCCAGAGCTCACTAGGGCTTCCATGCATTTCGGTTTATGATTTTGTGTGCACCCAAAATGATAAACCGCTCTACATGGTCCTCCAAGTGTTCTCCTAGTTCAAAGTTCAAATCACCGAACATAGACTCTTAGCTACACACCGTAATACTACGGTAGTTTATGGCAAGTGTTTCTATTGGAGTACGAAAGGGAGATGTCCGAGCCTTGGACAAATTTCAAGAGCACACGAGTTACTCCAATAGACTACACTGCCTAGAAAACAAGTAACTCAACCTAAGATAGAACGGATGACGTAACGTAGAAAGACCAACGATTTAGAGACACCCCGACAAGACCATACGTAAACCACTATTACGTTTAGTACCATGTGATCGTCTAGTGTGTGCGACTCGGCTATAGACTAGACTCTACATGCAGTCCTAGTTCACTATAACCATTGGCTCTGATACCAATCTGTCACACCCTCAAAATCCACTTGCGGAGTTCTACCGCGAGGCTTATTCATAACAGTATCTAAAAAATGGAACAATAGTTCAACGTTTATAAGACCATGCAACCCTAGTTAGACGCCGTGCAGACGCGTGCACCCTAGTCCAGTCGTGCTACCTTAGCGACCTGAGAAAACATGTAAAAGTTTACGTCAGCACAAAAATGCTGGTGAGTTTACAGGTTTTGTAATCCAAGTACCAAGTCCACCTGTCCATACTATAACAAATCGAAAACCAGTATACGCTAGCTAGGCGTACGTTTTGTTACTACCACGATTGGAAAACCATTACTAACTCGAATACCAGATGTTGTGCCCGAAAAGTAAACCAGTTGTTCCTGTTGTTCCTATTTGAGACAATATGCACTCGCCCGGCCCTCCAAGCCGACGAGCGGGGTTGGTCACTCCTAATAGCGCTATTCACATTTCCCCGTTGTGCAAACCCGCACATTCATGGTTCCCCCCGGGACTTCCAAAGATCGTGTAGTACTCAATAGAAACCCATAGTATGACAGTAGTTACCAAATAATCGTTTTAACACATGTTTTCTCCCCCGAAAATGTGAAACCAGTTTAAAAGAGGGGCCGTAAACTCACCTTAAGTTGCGTTACTCCTTAACCTGAGTAAACTCAGCTGCTATGCTAGTCCCGTAAAGCGGCGACCTAACATATGACAGTTACAAGTACTTAGACTAATAACCCGCAGGTTAATTAGTCCCTAAATGTCCAGACCATAACCAAGTTCGTTTGAAAACACCGTGACTGTTTAACTGACCCAAAGTACAAGACTCGACATCCCATTGGTGACCCGAGACTCCCCGTGTTATGTTTACGCTCTAAAACATACAATAACGCAATCACACTTAACATACGTTAACGCACAACAAGTTATAGCACATAGTTCTCGTATCACCGTATTACATCCAAACATATGTTACCAAGTTATTAGACATGTTACGAGGTTCCTAGCATGTTACTACATGTCAAATCGGGTCTCGGAATGCTAATTTACACTTACAGCAGCAGTACATGCGATTAGGAAAAGTAAACTAGCATTTAGGACTGATTGCATATAAAAACTAGCAATCAGGGCTGATTGCATATAAAAACTAGCAATCAGGGCTGATTGCATATAAAAACTAGCAATTAGGGCTGATTGCATGTAAAAACTAGCAATTAGGGCTGATTGCATGTAAAAACTAGCAATTAGGGCTGATTGCATGTAAAAACTAGCAATTAGGGCTGATCGCATGTAAGTTCATGCGATTGGGCCCTAATCGCATGAAAAACTGGCGATTAGTCTCCTAATCGCCTCTAACATAGGCGATTAGGATTGCTAATCGCCTGTAACCTTGCTGTTCCAGTTTTTCGCGCGTTTAACGCTCCAAATCAGATCCAGAACGTGTGTAACTACCCAATATCATCCCAAACACTATTCTAAACATGTTTCAACTAAAACCCTTCGTTTTGCCTCGTATTATCAGCCCTGCATGCAATCACGTAATCCAAACACCATTCCCATAGCATGCAATCATCATACTAACATGCATAACAATAACCCTAATAATCAATTACTCAGATATTATCATCATAACATTAATATTATTCTGATTTAACCTAATAACATGTTAATCCATCATTATGAATCATAAAAACCCTAGCTTTCTAATCATAAACACCCATAACACATGTATACTAGTTAGAATCCGATTAACAACCCTTATTAACGATTATCAGAAAGCTTTTTCGTTTTAGAACAGGTCTGGACCATTAGGGATTGATAAAAAAACGTTTATAAAGATTCATGGATGGAAACCAAACCTTAGAATTGTGAAAGAATGAAGGATTATGCTTGAATCCTTGTGTTTTGATCAAAAATCGCGTTCCAGAGGTTGTGTGTGTGTTGGGGCAGGTTATGGGACGACTAGGGTTTGTATAATGAAGTTTATGAGGTCAAGTATGGTATTTATAGTCGTTTTTAGTAGTCCAGCACGTAACACGCGATTATTCAGCTTTACACGCGATCAGGAAGCCTAATCGCATGTAAGTTCATGCGATTGGGGCCTAATCGCATGAACAGTCATGCGATCAGTCCCCTAATCGCCCCTAAGGTCCCCCAGTCGCCCCTCCTATAGGCGATTGGGCTATCCTAATAGCCTATAGGGGCCTGTTCCGTGTGTTTTGCGCGTTAAACCCCGTTTTAACATATGTTAACACATATTCACGTACCGACAAGTCACATAATGATTGTAAACACATAACACATGTAATTACACATATTCACACTCGTTCACCAATTCCCGGGACTCGAGACTTGTATGTTCCATATGCCCTGACGATCCTACAAATCGTCACCGTTTGTACACTTGGTTAAGGACCGACATTTAATGAACCCCTAGACCAACATCCAATGATCCTCTAGACTAAACCGATAGTTCCCGAACCATAACCCGACTTAACTAACCCAGTTAAGTACAATATACGCGTGACTCGCTAAGGTAGACTTTCATCTAGACAACGTTGTTAACCAGAATTTGCCGGGTGTCACAATATTCCCATATAAAAATGTTCATTTTTATACAATTTTTACGAAGCCTTTTAATTACCAATTTTTCTATAAAACCTTAGTTTTTTATATTTCTCAACATTTTTAGTAATATATATTTTTAGAAAATTGCATTCTATAAAAATAACACTTTGTACAAAAATACAATTTTTATAAGTCTTGTAAATATTTTCTTTATCAACACTTGAAAGCATAACTCTTCATTTGAACACCAAACGATACAAAGTCACATTTTGAGACTTAATTTTTCAAAATGACACTTTACGCCCCTTAACTATTGAAGTCACCAAATAACATTTTTATCTTTGAAAAGTCACATTTTTATCCTTAAACTTTCAAAAGGGACAATTTCTACTAAAACCAATAAACTTTATTTTGTCAACTTTTTCATTATAGATTATTATTATGTTTCAACATTATTAATAGGCCATAATGATAATATTAAGGATACTAGTAAGTGTTTTTTGGTGTATTAAGACCATTATGTGCCCCCCATAGTGCCGGGTACACCGCCCCCAGGCACTATGGGGGCGTTATGGTTTAAAGCTCCATTTTTATATATATATATATATATATATATATATATATATATATAGGGGAAGCATTAAGAGAACACCTTGATTTTTGAGGAAACTCTAGTAAACTCAATACTTGGCCAAGGTTTGTCCACATCACCCACAAACATTAGTTACATATTATATTAGCAAGGGTATTCTAGACAATTTAACTCTCTTTCTTTTCACTTTCCTGACATATGTCACCTCCCTCTACCTATATCTTTCAATTCTCTCTCTTTCTCTTAAAAACAACAAACCTCTCTCATAAACTAGATCTAAATCTTGCTCTCTTTCTCTTTTCTCTCAAAGTCACCAGGAAAATGAAGCCACCATCGAAGGTCTCTCATAAACCTAGCTTATCAGACAACTAGATCAACGAAGGTGACGGTCGAGTACCATCATCTACTTTTACCACCCAAAAAAAAAAAAACTAGAAAATAGGTAATCACATGTTTTAGATCTACAAAGAAGAAAGCTTTTGATGGCAAGCTAGGCATCTGGAACTGCATATGAGGTTCATTTTAATTTTTTATTTATTGTGTTTTAATTGTGTAGATCTAGTTTCAAAGATGAAAGGGCAAATTTGGTGATTTTAATGGCTTTAATTGTCTGGATCTGGTTTCGATGATGTTCATAACACACTCCAAAGCTAAATGTTCACAGAACCTTTCATCATTCTCACTTAACTATTGTTTATTTTAATTATAATACTATTATACCTTTTTTTAAAATATATTATCCAAAACAATTATAGTATCAATCATTAAATTCTATAAGAATCATAAAGTTGTTAATGGGGATAATGATTTTATAATATATAAACAATTTTGGGGATAGTTTGTCCGCACACCAAGTGTTTGATCAAATGCTTGAATGAAAAAAAAAGTTAGGTTAACCTTTTTGATTTTTATTATTATTATTATTATTTTATTTATGTTAGATTGGATGTTAAAAAGATCATATTTTTTGAATTTGGGTAATGTGTTTTTATTGCATATTTTTTTGTTTTAAGGTCTTTTAGTTCTGAATTAGGAGCTGAATTTATCCCAATTAACATGTGTTAGGGTTCAATTAACATGTGTTAAATAGAAAATGTGTTTTTTATTTTCTTGGTACATCTTTTGATTTTTCTCTAATAATTTTACTTTTTATTTCTTATATATATATGTTTATTCTGTGTGAAGGTTTTGAATTTTTTTTGTATTGGTGCTTACTGATGTGTCAGGGTTCAATTAACACCTGTTAGTGATGCTAACACATGTTTGTATTGGTGCATACTGATGAATCTATCCCAATTGACATGTGTTAGGGTTCAATTTACATGTGTTAGTAATGCTAACAAATGTTAGTATATGCCTAACTAACATGTGCTAGGGTTCAATTAACATGTGTTAGTGAAGCTAACACATGTTAGTATATGTCCAACTAACACCCAAATTAACCCAGTTAACATTTTCTAGTTACAAATTTTTAATTATTGAAAATAATTAATGTAGAATGTTCTATGAACAACCACCGGACTTCAAGCCGGCTACTCCTCACAAGGATCGACTAGAGATGGAGTGCTAAGGATTAAAACATGAAGCCGTAGATGCCCAATAAGGAATGAAGCATAACGCCGAAGACGACTATTAAAGAATGAAGCATAATGTGTTCTTTTATGTTAGTTTATGATAGTTTGTATCATCTTTTTAATTGTTTAGATTTATATGAAATTAATTTGTTACATTCAATGTTGATTGCAATATATATATATATATATATATATATATATATATTCCTTTATGTTGTTATACTAGTCCAAAATTAATGAGATAATTATTTAAACCAATTACACGTGTTAGTGATGTGTGTGAAAGGAGTTTGTTTGAAGAGAACAACTAACATGTGTTAAAGGGCTTGTGTGACATACGTTATTAATAAATCTAGATATTTGAGTTAATATGTGAAAGAAGTTGTAGAGAGAAAAGTAGGAGAAATGAGGTGGAGAGAGAGTGTTTGGTGAAATGAAATGTAGAGAGAGAATGTAAAAAGGTGAAGAGAGAAGGTGATAAGATGGAAAGAGAAAGTAAAAAGGTGGAGAGAGAAGATGGATAAATTACCCATCTACCCTTTTTCTATTATAATATTAATTAATGTGTATTATGTATTATTATAATCAAAAGGTGGGACCATGAATTACAACCATTGATCATGCTAGATCAATGGTTGTGGTAGGGTTTATAGAGTTTCCTCAAATTTTTGAGGTTTTCTATAGAACCTTACCCTAAATATATATATATATATATATATATATATATATATATACACACACACACACACATATCACAAATCATTTAACTTCTACACAAACAAATCACCATTTAACTTCTACACAAACAACTAACCATTTAACTTCTACATAAACAAATCACCACAATGTCATTTCCTCCATCCAAAGACTCGTTTACCGATCTTTATCAAAGGTTTTTTCACGACGACGGCGCGGAAGAGGAAGAAATGGTTACGAGTGCGGTTACGCTAGTGATGAACGCCATGCAACATGTAAACAATCCCACCCCCCCCCCCCCCACAGGAGAGATTGACTGGGGAATATATACAGCGAGACCGTGTATTCGAAAATGAGCGTTTAATGAATGATTATTTCAATCCTTCTGCAGTTTAAGGCCCTGATATGTTTAGGCGATGATTTTGGATGAATAAAAGGTTATTTCTGCGCATTACCGAAGATTTAGAATCAAGATATGACTACTTTAAGCAAAAACCCGACTGTAGAGGGTGTTTAGGATTCACCCCAATTCAAAAGGTCACTTCCGCATTACGTGTGACGAATATTTGAAGATGGTGGAGAAAACCACACGCGATACCTTGGAATATTTCGCCTACGTTATATTTATAATTTTATATATAATTATAATTAGTAGTTACATTTTATAAATATTTATGTATTTTTTTTAATTTTTTAGGTATATGCGAATTATGTGGAAAATGATACTTGAGAAATCCGACATGGAATGACCTTCAACAGCTATACGAAGTGAATTTACAAAAACATGGCATACCCGGCATGATTCGTAGTATAGACTGTCGTCAATGGCGGTGGTATAGTTATCCATCTGCATGGCGAGGTCAACATACACGCGGTGACCAAAATTGACCAACGTTGGTTTTACAAGCCATTGCCTCACAAGACCTTTGGGTTTGGTCGGCTTTCTTTGGTCTCGTCGGGTGTACGAACGACATAAATACTTTTCAATTTTCCCCATTGCTAGAGTCTTACATTGGCAAAAAAATAATAATAATTACTACGAGCATCGATACTACTTGGCGGATGGTATATATACGGAGTATTCAATGCTCGTCAAAACGTTTTCTCAAACACTCGATCAAAAAAGACAATATTTTAAGAGAGACTTCATGAGTCCGTAAGAAAGGACATCGAGAGGTGTTTTGGGGTTCTTCAATAACGATAGCATTTTGTTAGAAATCCTTATCATGTGTGGGAAAAAGAAAGAATTAGAATGGTGATGTATGCTTATATCTATATCTATATCTATATCTATATCTATATCTATATCTATATCTATATCTATATCTATATCTATATCTATATCTATATCTATATCTATACAATCTTATAAAGCATTTTCTAAGAACTTCTTAAATTTTAAGAGGTACAAGTCTAAATGCCTATGATACAACACATAATGCATAAAATAACTATTTTTTAAGGGTAAATATGTCTTTTAAACACCATATTTAATTAAAAGAAAGTCAAGAGTCATGAGATGTTTATGAAACCACATGACATTCAATTTTATAATTATTTTAAACATATTAAATAAAAAACATATAAAAAACAATTCATGATGTTATATGTTATGTTATAACATTTTATATAGAGTTGGGTACTTTAAAAAACTTAGAGTTTTATAAACTTGATCATACTATATAGAAATCGAGAAATCAATAGTGGAAGTTGTGTGTTTAATCATTAGGTAACGATTCGAATTCTGAAATTATTATGTTATATTCATACACACAAACATGCATAATTTGATCTAAACTATATGATCATTGGATTCAATAACCGAAGAAGAAAGCTTCTATTTATAATGAATTTCAAACAAAGGTATTCAGAAATATTCATGTAATAGTGGTTAGGTTTATAGTAGGTATGTTAGGTTAGTATGTGCTCTACAAAAGAGTTTCGGTTACACCCGCTGCATCGCGCGAGCCAACCCACTAGTAATGCATAATATGATACTTAAAAACAAAGTAAAAGCAATATGCCAAAACTATTTTATGAAAGATGTTGTTCAAGGGACACAAGCGACAATGGAGCAGAGAATACAAAATAATACCATGTTGCGTTCCAAGAATATACATAATGCGTTAAAGGCGGATTTGGTTGAGCAAGCATGGGCGATTCGCCATATTCAAAACAACGAAGAAGAAGAAAATAAAGAAGAACCAAATGAAGAACTAGAAGAAGACGACGAGTACTATTTGTATTTTTTTTATTTGTAATTTTTTATTTAATGAAATATTATTTAGTATTTAAATTGTTATTTAAATAAAAACATAATAATTAACCAATGATTACCCAATCATTTATAAAACCCCATAAAGCCCACACTCACTACACATCTATTTACCATAAAGCCCCATAGAGCCCCTCTTAATAATTTAATTCCATAAAGCCCTATGAAGTCCCATGGAGCCCCCCACTACACATCCACGTAAACATGTAACTTTTTCATCTTCCAACGTTTTGTAAGTTTAACATAATATTATATTTTAGATGGTTCTTTTTATGAAGCTTATTTTTAGGTGTATTGAAGTTATTCTTTTAAACATCACCTAAAACTTATTCTAAAACAAGTGTCTGTTAACTTTTATAAATTACAAATGCATAAAAACAACCATCACCCTACGGCCTAAACACAACTTTTCAGAGTTCCATTTTAAATTGTAAAAACACACATCTTATGTTCAAAACCTTTGTTAAAAAAAAATTCCATGTACAACTTGCATCTAAACACAAAATATATAAATTTTAAACAAAGAAAAGTATAGAATACTTACAACTATCACAAGGCTAAGAGTTTTAGTGTTAAGAAGTTGAAAAAATGGTAAATGTGGATGCTCCTAAACAATCAAAAGAACAAGAAAGAAAGGCTTTGTGATTTTTATGAAAGATCATGGAAGATTACAAAGGACATGAAATCAACTTTCCATGTACAATTACTATATTATAATCTACATTCCATTTCTCATATCCCATATTTTATGGAAAACAAAAAATTTGGTAATGTGGTGTGGTTTTGGATGGATTTTTGGTTGGATTTGTGGGGTCTATATGTCGGGAAAATATCTAGCATTTTTGTTGAGTTTAATTATATAGTTTTCGGGTTCAATCGGATCTTAATTGAATTTTAATAATGAGCTATCTGAACAATAAAATAGCCTTTAGTAACCCTTAAATAGTGCTTAGTTTAAGTGTTTTTTAAGGCAATGCTTAGTTTAAGTATTGGTAGGTTATTTAGGCCTTTGTTAGGTGAAAATATAAGTTATACACGTATCGGACGTGATACGCGAACTTTATTCGTTACTGGGAGAATTTAGTTTTGTGCAAACATTTGGTGTTTTGGAGTTCCAAAACACTTTATATTTTTGAGTTAATAGCCATTTTCGTCCCTGAGGTTTGGGCCAGTTTGCCACTTCAGTACAAAAGTTTTTTTTTTGCAATTCCTTCCCTAAGGTTTGGATTTTTTTGCTAAATTCGTCATTTTCACTAACCCAGTTAAAAAAGCTCGTTAATGTCAGGGGTAGTGTTGTCTTTTTACCTCAGAGACGAATTTGGCATTTAAAATTCAACCTTACCTCAGGGACGAATTTGGCATTTTTATAAAACCAAACTTATTTTGACTTCATTTATAAAAAAAATAAAATCAATTTACATTTTTATATCTTTGTACATATTAAATTTTCTTTAAATTCAAACTTATTTTGACTTCATTTAAAAAAAAAACACTTGACATTTTATTCATTTTGAATTATTAAAATTGTGTTTTTGAAAAGTGGCATATCAAAAACGACGGTTCTTTAGTTTTAAGTTTTAACAATTATGAACAAAATATATTTAAAAAAAAACTATGTTTTTGAAAACAGAAAGATCCAAAAGACCAAAACGTCGGTTCCCTTAATAACATCTATCTATAAAAAAACAATTAAAATCCAACATTCTTCACTTCCCCTTAATCAATACAGTCAAAATAATTGATATTTGACTTTCCTTTTCTTACTAACCAAATGTTGATTAATAAAGTCAATATATCCCCAAATGAATTTGCAGTAATCTGTCCCATTTTTTCTTTTATTCAGAATCCTTTATGAAATAATCTTTCTAGAATCGAATATTTATTTTAGGAAAAAAGGAATTTGTTTTTTTTTTCTAATTTGTTTTGAACCAACGATCTTATCCTTTCAAATTTGTTTACTTTGTTAAATAGAAAACGTTTTGTTCTTGTTTCGGAATCTTTGTCGAAAATCGTATTCGTCTATTTGCTTTTGTTTAGTGGTCTGGGTTGTAATCGACAATTCTTTCTTGATCGATTGTTGAGGGTAATTATGTTGTTATCGAGTTTCGGTTCCAAGTGTCGTCTCAGTTTTTATTAAGAAATAACATCAATCAAAGTGTTCTTCATGAAACTTTGTAACCGGTGTTAGATTGCCATTAACATGGTTGAAGAAGGCCTTGTAGAAGAAAAAAATGGAACGGAGAGTATGTGGAGGAAGAGACGTAGGAAAGAAGTAAATTGGAACTTGGGTAAGGTGTACGAATTTATTATGGTGTGAGGGAAATATTAACGCCGTTAAAAGTGAGTTTAAACGGCCGTTAAGTTGCTTTTTGTATTAATATATATATATATATATATATATAATTAAGAGTTAAATGCCAAATTCGTCCCTGAGGTAAAAAGACAATACTACCCCTGACATTAACGAGCTTTTTTAACTGGGTTAGTGAAAAGGACGAATTTGGCAAAAAAATCCAAACCTCAGGGAAGGAATTGCAAAAAAAAAAACTTTTGTACTGAAGTGGCATACTGGCCCAAACCTCAGGGACGAAAATGGCTATTAACTCTATATGTTTCAATTACGCCATTTATTTTATTTCTCAAGAATTTGGGATCGTTTTCGGTTATGTAATTGTTACCGGGTAATCACTAACATCCGTATCGGACAAGTTTATTCGCACGTGATTGTGTCATGCTTTTAATTAAATAAATGCAACCCTTTGCATCCTTTGGTTAATTTGCTATTCTCTAAAAGCTAAATTAATCCAATTAAATTAAATATACACTTAAAATCATTAGTTAAATATTCTAATTATATACGGAAACACACTGATTTTTGCCGGATGTCACATTACTATGCTCAAATTAAAGAGAAAAACATGTTCGTTTGTACAGTGTAATAATATTAAGAAAATATTAACGTTTGCAAAAGTTGTGGACGTTTAAAAATCGTGGGCAGTAGTTGGTTAAAATAAGGGTGAAAAGTGACATTATTATTTAAATAAACAAAAGTTGAGTAAAATTGAGGGGGCAGGTGTGTATGTATTGTATAAAAGACATATTTGCCCTAAAAAGTAGTTTACATATGCATTGTGTGTTGTGCTCTAAGCAATTATGTTTGTAAAACTTAAATTTAGGCATGTAAACGAACCGAGCGAACACAAACACATGCATGTTCGTGTTTGTTCATTTAACTTTAACCGAACACGAACACATAATCGAACACATTTTTGTGTTCGTGTTCGTTCATTAAGAAATTGTCGTGTTCGTGTTCGCTTATGTTCGTTCATTTAAAACCTAAACGAACAGTTCATGAACATAAACGAACACATATGATCAATATAAATGAATATAAATGAACACAAACAAAACCAACTTAATAATGATTCGTGACAATTCAACATAAACGAGGTAGGGCTGTGAAGTGTGGAGGCTGGAGATGGGGCTGGAGAGGGGGTTGTGGAGGTGGTCGGTCGGAAGTAGAAGAAGATTAGGCTGTGGAGTGTGGAAATGTTTGGAATGTTAGGGTTAAGTGTGTGTGTGTGTGTGTGTGTATATATATATATATATATATATATGTATAGGGGGAGGATAAATAGAAAACCCTCCTTAGTTAAAAAAACTCAGAAAACTCTATCATATCCATCCATTGAAAGTGATCTACGGTTGAGATTAAAACTGATTTTAAAAATTTAAAGAATTTATGGACTTTAGTGGGTTGAAGTACATAAGGGAAAGATAGGAAATTAGCATATCTTTTTTTTTTCTTCCTGACACTTGTAGAGGTACTATCTCATTTTACCTTTTCAAAAGTCAAGCTACTTTAATGGAAAGTATGATTATATCTATTATTTAATGATTCAAAATGGAGTAATGTATATTTGGTTATTCTTTATAAAATTATACCTATGTTACGGTGTTACTTTTGTAACTCGTATATAAAATTCATTGTATTTTACGTTTGTTGTTACATTGTAACATAATATTTACTTTATGTTACATTTTTAACTCGTATGTAAAAAACCATTTATATATGGAAATATTATGTTACAGGTGCAAGTCAACGAACAGAAACATACGTTTTTTTAGGATTTTAAATATCTTTTATTATGTTACATAAATGTTTTTTAATAATTTAAAAGTTGTAAATAGTATGTTATAATTGTAACAATGTTACATACTTTTTTTAGAATTTTTACAATGTTACATAGTAGATAAAAAATAGTAAATAAACTATACATAATTTACAATGTCATATAGTCCGTATAATTTGCATGTGTGATAATGAAAAAACACATGATTTTAGGACTTTTAAAATATGAACATGGTAAGTTACAGGTTTAACAACAAACAAAAATATGCGGGGTTTTTTTTTTTGGATTTTATGTACACATTATGTACAGGTGTAAGAACGAACGTCACATACGTGTTTTAAGAATTTTAAAATATGTAAATAGTATGTTACAAGGGTAACAATGAGCATCCCGTACATTTTTAGAATTTTTACAAATGTCACATAGTTTTTACAATGTCGCGTAGTCCATATATATAAAAAATAGTAAATAAACGATTAATAATTTACAATCTTACTTACATAGTCCGTATAATTTGTGAGAATGAAAAAAAGTACGAAAAATAGACCTATAACTTTAACTACAAACATTTCACATACATAACCTTCAAAACAATATCTAACCAACTTTTATTACAAAATAAATTTTAATACAACATGTTAAGAAAGTAGAGTGGTTTGGACAAACAGAGACCAAATGGTTTAACAACATTCAACCATGAAAGCTTTTCAAAATGATTTTGGGTTTTACCCATTCAAAACCAACTAAAAAAAAGATATAAATATAAAAATAGGAAAAGAAATTTAAGCATATTTATTCATCACCAGCAACTAAAAAATTTATGGTTCAAATTCTAAAAATAAAAAACATATCGTATATTGATTCACCATCACTAAAAGTTTGAAGGTATACTAGAAAATAAACAATATTTGTAGGAAACAATATTATAATCACAAAATTTTGTAGATCCACACACAATCTATCACTCTCACACACAATCTCAAAAAGAAAAAAGAAAAAAAAAACATCTAAACAATGCCCTGTTCTTCTCCATCCTCATCATCAACAACACCACCACCACCAACCTTATCCCTTCTATCCTTCTCTAACTACACACTCAGAAATTGCATATCTGCCTCTACACAACTAAGAGGGAAAAAATCACCATTTAGAGTAAAAAACACACAAACCTCGAGCCATCAACTTCTTCGGAAATTATACTCGTTTCTTTATGCATCTTCTTCCATAAATCGTCTTTTTCGCGAGCTGATGCCACTTTTTTACGGGAAAAAAACCATGATTCTTGGTTTTGATTTGTTCATATTAGTTACAAACAAAGAGATCTGTAATCCATATTTACTATTCAAACACCAAATCTCATACATCACTGAAAAAACATATTTTTAAAGTGAGACAAAATCCACTTCTTTTATGTCTTTGAGGTGAGAGAAATAACAGCTCGTGTATATGTATGGAGAGATGGATATAGAGAAAGGAGAGAGAGAGAGAGAGAGAGAGAGAGAGAGAGAGAGAGAGAGAGAGAGAGAGAGAGAGAGAGCATGTCTGATTATGCAGGAGGAGAGTGAAGTAAAATTGAGTTAACTACCCAAAATACCCTTTTGGGTTAGTAAGAAAAAGAGTACGTGGATGAACCAAGTCCATAGAATGAGTTTTCTTAGTTTCTTTAACTCAATAGGGTTTTCTAATTATACTTTTCCTATATGTGTATATATATATATATATATATATATATATATATATATATATATATATATATATATATATATATATATAAGGTTCCTCCACAAAGGACATTTTTCGTACAAAGTGTGAGAAGTCTATGTAGTCATTGTGTTTTAAGTTTTCGCTATGATGTTTTTTTTGTTCCTTTTGCATTGTATTATATAGAAAAACACCAAACGTACCAATTTAAAACAAAATCAAATGTATTCTAAACATGACATTTAAAACACACTGATTACTTTCATCATATAGTGTTTTAGATTGCATGTCAATAATACATTAATTATTGTTTTAAATTGTTAAGTTTTGTGTTTTTCTATATAATACCATGCCAAAAGAATATAAAACATCATGCCTAAAATTTAAAACACAATGTCTTTATAGACTTTTCACATTTTGTACGAAAAATGTCCTTTGTACAATAACCTCACCCTGAATTAAGGTTCCTTAACAAAAAGGGAAATAAATAATAAAAATAAAGTAAAGTTTAATTAAACGAAAAAAATAAATGAACATAAATGAACGAACATAAACGAACGTTCATGAATATAAATGAACGAACAAAACGTGTGTTCATGTTCGTTCTTTTATTTAAATAAACGAACATAAATGAACTTCCCGTCGAGCAGTTCATAAACGTTCAGTTCGTTTACAGTCCTACTTAAATTTTAAGAAGTCATTAGAAAATGTATTATAATATAATATATATAAAGAATGGTTTTACATATGTCAACATTTTCCTCATAAACTCAAAAAAAAAAAATTTATTTCTAGAAACTAAATGATAGAATTCTAAAAGGTTACATGCTTTTTAACTTTTGATCTTTTCTATTTATAGTTATTTTATCTTTTTATTTTTGGGAATTGGATTTTAATAACCTAAACTATTTGAAATTGGCCACTGGCACCCCTAACTAAAAAATTGGCCATATATAACCTGAACTATTAACATATTAGAATCTAACACCCACTAACGGTTAAATCACTAACACCGTTAGTGGGTTCGCCGACGTGACAAGATTTGCTGATGTGTCAATCCACGTGTGCACACATTAGCGTGCCACGTCAGCAACTTGTGCACATCAGCGTGCCACGTCAGCAACTTGTGCCACGTCAGCAACCCAACTAACGGCGTCCGTTAGTTGGGTGCTAGATTCCAATAAGTCAATAGTTCAGATTATATATGGCCAACTTTTTAGTTTAGGGTGCCAATGGCCAATTTCAAATAGTTTGGGTTATTAAAATCCAATTCCCCTTTATTTTTTGAACGGCCAACGAATCAATTTCGAGCACTCTCGAGTACCTTTTTGGCGAATCAGGTATTCGAGAGTACCCGGGCTACTAATTGCCACCAATTCCCGGGAAAACCCGACCACTCACCTGTCCGAAGGCACGAAAGTGAAATAATCGGTAAAACCGGTCGGGATCAGGACTCGAACCCAAGCCAATGGCCGGGTCATCCCTTATTTCCCCTCCACCAATGTCCTCTAAATGTAGCTAGTCGGAATTGAACCAAGCCTCCCATAAAAAAATTTAGGCCCTCAACTAACTGGGCTACAAGTGTTAACATTTATAGTTATTTTATCGACGTTCACATTTTCATAGACTAACCTATTAATGATATATAATAACATATATAAACCCATTTTAAAATTTTAAATTTTTGTTATTAATAAATGTTTGAAATTTGAGATATCGCAATATGAGTACCATGGCGATTAAGACATCGGTATCAAATGCCGGTACTGTAACAAGACAATCTACATCTCCATTTTTTTTTAAAAAAAAAATAACAGATTGCATGTTTAATTTTATAATCCAAGTAAATGGCTACAGTTTTGCTAGACTATCGACTTACCATAAATCCCTTACTTAATCTTCACCGTAAAACGCAAGTGATAGTAATAGTACTAGTTATCAGCTAAGGGGGGAAGGGTGCACTACAATGAATTGTTTTTCATTTCATTGATTTCAATCAATCATGTACTGTCACATCACTTTACTGATTCTTTACTAACAAATAATTATTTTTACACATAATAATATTATTATTATTATTATTATTATTATTATTATTATTAAATATATATATTATAAAAAATAGGTTTATGCAATATGTTGCCCGGTTCAAATTTTATATAAAAAAGGTTTATTATATAAGAAATTTAAATAAAAAAAAATATTTAATACTTAAAAAAGATAAAAAGAAGAAAAGTTTTGTCCTATTCTCCTTCTTCAACACAATTCTCCCCACCTATTCCACCCATTCTCTATCATCAACACCATATTCTCCATCTTCAACACCACATTCTTATAAAAAAAAAAAAAAAAAAACCATGTCATCGGAAAAATTATCTCTTCACTATTCTCCGAAGGAATACTGAACCCCAAGAAAGCTCTTATTTTTAACTTGATCTATAAAAAACCGTCCAGAAAATCTTTGAATATTAGTGATTTGATAGAGGGAGAGAGAAAAATCAGGTGTTTCCAACACGATAACTAGAACCCGAATTTGGTTTACGGGACCACTACCAGCATGGGTGAAGGCAGTGTTACCGTGCTGATAGTGAGGTACGTACCCATAACCAAATCGGTAGGCGTCCGTCCCCCTAAATAAAAGAAAATAGATCTTAAAAGTGAGTTGTTGCTAAAATACATCAACGGCCAATACATGGATGCCACTTCACATCTACTATCTTCTTCTTAGGCCAGCTGGGGTTGTCTGTGATGGCCATTCCGTGACGGCGTAGTGACCGCGAAACACCGCCCCACTTGAAACTTTCAAGGCCGCGAAGTGTTTTAGCTGATGGCCATCACGTTGGTTTGGCCAACGGTCATTTTGACCGTTTTGGGCTATGACGTGTGCGTAACTATACATATTTTACAATAGATTTTAACACACGTTTTGCTTTAATATTTATAAAAATGGTTTAGACCTTAATATTAAAACACACACAATAGGGCAAGTGTACCCTGTCATATATGTAGTAACGTACAGATAAGAACCAGATATCGATCCATGGACGCGCGCGGAGCAATTGTACTAAAACTCTGTCCCCGATTTACCAGTAGGAAAAGATAAGTTTGAGTTTTGTTTAAGACTAAATTAATTCTAAAACATGTAAATAACTTAACTACGACTCCAAATAGAAAATATAACTATATAAGCTGTAATACGCCAATCCTAGCATGTCATCTATATAAGAAATAAAGGCGTGATCAACATTCCCATTTTCCGACAGTTAGTGTCCCTTTCGGGCATCCTAACATGACAACTATATGGAAAGCTAACGCGAATACACACGTTAGCCACCTCAAGTCGTTTATTAGCGCGCAGCTGATATGATCTCATGAGAATCTTTAAAGAAGGGTTAGTATCACCTTTCGGGAGTCCTCAACCGCACTAGCAAAGGAAAGCAATATCGAATACACAATACGACCACCGAGACTAGCATAAAGTAGAGCATTTCACAACCTATTCCATTTTACTAACTTTGAACACAAATCTACTAAGATCGCTATTTCTACCAAAATAACTAGCAAAGATCATTAACCGCGTCAAAGATTAGTAACAACACCATTAAGCTTTTTAAACTCTTTTACGTGCCGGTAAACATTAACCGTGTCAAAGATTAATAACAACACCATTAAGCTTTTTAAACTCTTTTACGTGCCGGTAAACATTTATAATCATTATCCGAGTGACTTTAACCAAACCAATACCCGGTTACAGTTTCATGGTGTAAACTTTATTAACAAGTTAACTAGTTTACTACCGGACGATTAAACGGACGGTTTTCTCAACAAGTAATCCGCCTAACACATTCGATAATCATCAAAGTCATCCGAACACAACTACAAATCTATCAACAACGAAACAAGGTTGCATTATGATCATCAAGATTCAAACATGAAAAACGCCAAATTTATACAAAACTTGATTTCACGCAAATGATTGTTTTAACTACTAACTACTACTAATGTTCTTGCCCGTAGGCGTACGATTAACTAAAATAACATCAATGTAGCAAACAAAATCAGATTTGGATCTAAGAAAGCTTAAAGGATCAAACCATAAGATTGCTAAAGAGATGGATTGGATGATGAAGGATGGAACGGATGGATTCCCGAGCTTGTTCCACGCCTATGCAGCACTTCGTTAGCCCTGAAAATCGCCAGAAATCGCCCCCCAAAGATCCAATATTTGATCAGTGGGTTCTGCTCTGTTTTTATAGAAAGTTTGATTTTTGGCACGGCCGTGCGCATAAAGTGCACGGCCGTGCACTCGATCAACTTGATTTGACGTGCAAGTGGGCAAGTGGGCAAGTGGCTGTTCCTGGAAATATCTAGATATTCCGCACGGCCGTGCACCTAAGGTGCACGGGCGTGCGGGTCTGGTTGTGGCCGAGTGCTGATGGTGCACTGCCTGGTGCACTGGCAGTGCACCCGGGAACTTGAGTCGCACGGGCACCCGCACGGCAGTGCTGATCAGGGTGCCCGAGAACAACAGCTGCACGCCAGGTCGCACTGGCAGTGCAGCTCCTCTGTGTCCGGGTAGACTGAGTCCGCACGGGCGTGCACCTGGGGTGCACGGCCGTGCACTATTTCCAGACTTGGCTGATTTTGCAGAAACTTTCCGTCTTGTCTGTTTTTCACCCGGTTTCTTCGACTTTGTTCGTGGGACGTCATTTAAGACCTGAAATAAAATATGAAGCGGTTAAGTACCGAATTCGTGCAATTATGGTCGAAAACGCGTAATTTGGGAGTTTAATCGGGGATTTAAATATGTATATTTTAACGTATATCAAACCTCCCCACACTTGAACTTTGCTTGTCCTCAAGCAAACATTTAAACAGAAATAAACGAAACACTCGCCAAATGGCAACAAAGACAAAATATAGCCTGTACAGACGATAATAGATAAGCCAACAAAGATATATAACAGGTGATAAGATAACTAAAAAGCAACGACTTACTTCCGATCTACAAGCACGCAAACCCGTACACGACTCACAATGTTCACACACACTCGGTTTTATTTATGATACATACGTGTAATGTGTATGTGTAAATCGCTCCATTGCCAAGACAATGAATCGTGCAATATCATAAGCTTGTCAAAAGATCTAGTCTTCACCAACTAACGTGTGAAAAAGCACAAATCAAGAGGTCAAGAAGGGTTGTAATGTTAGGCAAAGGTAGGGGTGTGGAATGGACATTTAAAGTGACAAATCGGCTAAAACCCGGCGGTTATGTCTAACTAATAGCAACAACTACAACTGTACAATAAGAATTCTACTATAAGCGAATTTTCTTTTGAAACGGGCTAAACACAAACTTTTAGCTTTTAAAGCTCTAAAAACTGCTCGAATCACTGCTAATTCACCCTATTTTAGGGTGTTCTATTTTTCTGGATTTTTTTTTTTTTTATATATATATCTATGATATATATATACTAAACAGAAACTGAAATATAATCAACAAACGGGTTCTAAATATATATACCCGAAATGAACTATTTACAACGTAAAAACTAGTCAAACAATAACCTAAACCGAGCTTTAACACAAAAAAGGTTTAAAAGAAAAAGGCTATTTGGTTTAGTGGTGAAATGGTGTGGTAAATAAGAAAAAACACGGGAATAGGTTCAACATGGTTAACTAGTGGATAATATATAGGTGTGGGAAATAGACAAAACGAAAAGAAAAGGCTAAATCAAAAGGGTATCCTAAATGCCTCAATCATGTTCGTACAATCTCACACGTATCTGGTCTAAACAAGTATACTAGTGACAAGTTCTAAACTGCACAAAACATCCGGCACACTAGCAAGCATGTCAAAGAAATGTTATCTATTCTAAGGCTCGAACGCTCACGTAACCGGAAGGAAATGGGTGCAAGTGTACGAATATAACATGCTCGTATCTCATCTGTTTGTCGCGCCTCGAGTTATCTTTGTCAAAACTTAGTTAGGCTTGATGTTTATATGAGAATATATACATATATGTACTTTTAAAGGTTTTTTTTTTTTTTTTTTTTTTTTTTTTTCAAACATATATATATATATATACAAGAGGACAAACACGATTATAATCCCTCCCCACACTTGAACTTCACATTGTCCCCAATGTGACAATAGAAAGCGTTTATGAATTAGCTATCTATAGTGGGAAAAAGGAGAATAATACTCCCCTTTAGTCGATAACTCGAAAAGTACGGTGATCGCATTGAGCATCCATTCCGGTGCTCGCCGTTTCCTGCACTATCACCATTCTTGACAAAACCAAAAGATATCAAACACATCCGTACATCATCACAATTATTCAAACACAGCAAATATACTGAAAATTAAAGTGCAGAAAAGTAAATAGTTCAAATGCAAAAACTAAAAAGTCATGGGTACGCAGACCCGAATACGAACTGCAAAAATGAATAAAAAGTACTAACACATGCATGCAATAGATTGCCGTGGCTACTGGTCGTCGTCGTGGTGCTGACCGGAGCTACCTGGCTGGTCGCCAGGAGCACCATAAGGGAATGAGGGAGGGTTACTGAAATAACCCGGATGCACCTGCTCTAACCCAGCGAAAAGGTACTCGAAACTGTGCCTCACATCCTGCTGTACACGATCCATAGTGGACCGCATGTACTGCTGGTCCTGCCTGATCTCCACCTGGTTTGCACCGATGTTGTGCATATTCAGCTCCATCGCCTGGAACCGCTGGTAGAACTCAGGGTATGTCGGGATGCCTGGAGGCCACTGCTGGTCCTGGGGCTGGAAGTGCTGAGGAGAGTGGTGTGGAATGTCGTGGTGCTCGTCACCACCGCCTCCTGCATGCTGCTCCTGCATCTCCTCATCCTCCTCGTCGGCCTGTGGTGGCACGGGGTCCCATATAATATCCTGACTAATAAGTCGTGGACCCCCGTCCGTGTCAGCTAGCAGGTTCTGAGACCTGAGTGATCTAAAGTCCAGCATAACCCCATTAGTTACCCATGTCAGCGTGGCCCTGACCTCGTCGGTCAGAACTCCCAGTGCCATCGCAATCTGGGTGACGTACTCTCCGCCATGGATCTCACTCCCGTCCTTGGTGCCCCCAGCAGTGAGAAAGAACTCGGCCATTCGTGCGGCCAAGTTCAGCGGGGCACCCTCATAGAAATGATACATATAGAGAAGATCGGGAGTGGGACAGTTCCCCGAACTGTCCTTTCGGCCACAGATCGTGTGGCTGAACACATGGTGTAAGAGGCGGAGTAGCGGGTCCTTAATCCTAGTGGCCTTGGCAGACCTCGGATTATAAGGTCCACCAGTGGCAATGGATGCCCAAAATGCGGCCCGCTCGTCATTATCCACGAAGCTGTGGATCCCGCAAAAATCCTCAGAGTCAGTCTCTAAATGCTCATATATCCCCAGCTTCCTTCCCAGTCGCGCAACCGACCAATGATACCATTTTTTACAAAGCCTAAACCGAATGTCTTTCGAATGGAAGTCCTTATATACCCCCTCCTTTGGTTTTTTGTAGGAGAAGGATGACAAGAACTCGATCGTGATCTCTCTGTAAACAGGCTGGTTTATACTAAGTAGTTTCGCCATCTGGGGCGAGACAAATCCATCATATCGTTCACGCTGATTCAGCGCGGTGAGTAGGTCTAAGTTAAGCCGAATAGGAACACCGAATGAGTTCCTCCTACCCCAGAGCTTCATGAACTTTTCAATACATGGCGCCTCCTTTTTGTCACGGTTGTCAAAGCCGAGGAAATCATGAGCCATCTTAGTTGATTTGGAAGGAAAAGATTGAAGATTTAGGCCTAAAGAGATGATTAATCGGGTTGTTTGGCTGCTTGGAACGCGGGTGCAGATTGGGAGTGCAAGTCTTTAGGGTTTTGAAGTTAAAGATGCTTAAATAGCCACGAATTTGGGCCGGGCTTTTGGGCCCGCACGGTCGTGCGCCTGAGTCGCACGGCCGTGCAGTGGCCTTGCACTCCCCCTTGCACACCTGTGCTGATCAGGCTTGCTGGTCAGCCAGGCTCGCACGGCCGTGCATATTTTTGGCACGGCCGTGCACAGTCTGCAGACTTGCAGAAATGCAGCCTGCAGCTGCGCAGCCACCCTGTTTTGTCCGAAAACATCATTTTAAACCATTTAAACCTGTTTGTCAACTGTTCACGCTCCATTGCTCCTTCCCGCTTTGTTCAAAACCGGTACGAACCTGCACATTACTAGAAACAACGTTAAACTAAAAAAAATTAAAATGAAGCAAGATATATATACACTAATTACATATTTACCCTTTGGCGCGCCCATACACGCCGTGCTATATTTATTAACGAGTCGCTAGCTAGACTCACTTCCCCACACTTTATGAGGCGTGTGGGGCGTAGATATCGATTTCATCTACGGTTTGGTCAATCGGTCCTTCAACATAGACTTTTAGGCGATGACCGTTGACTTTGAAAGTCAAACCCACAGAATCTGCGATTGCGACAGCACCGTATGGATATATTTCCTTAACAGTGTACGGTCCTGTCCAGCGGGATTTCAACTTTCCAGGAAAGAGGCGCAGGCGAGAATTATAAAGCAAAACTAAATCGCCCACCTGAAAATCTTTCTGGCTTTTCAGGCGACTGTCGTGCAGTCTCTTTGTGCGCTCTTTATATAATATCGAGCTCTCATAGGCCTGCTGCCTAAGCTCCTCCAGCTCATGAATCTGTAAGAAACGGGTCTCACCGCCGGTCTTGAGATCCAAATTCGCCGTTTTAAGAGCCCAGAATGCCCTATGTTCCAACTCGACAGGGAGATGACACGCTTTGCCATAGACCAGCCGAAAGGGATTCGTCCCAATAGGCGTCTTGTAGGCAGTTCGAAAGGCCCACAGCGCGTCATCAAGCTTGTCAGCCCAATCCTTGCGGTTTTGATTAACCGACCGCTCAAGGATTCGCTTCAATCCACGGTTCGTGACCTCCACCTGTCCACTTGTCTGTGGATGATACGGGGTGGATAACCTGTGCTGGACGCCATAACGTGCTAATGCGCGATCAAGCTGCGCATTGCAGAAATGCGTGCCACGGTCACTTATCAGTGCCTTTGGGGCACCAAACCGCGAGAACAAGCTTCTAACAAACCTCACTACTACTCGGGCATCATTTGTGGGTAAGGCTTGCGCCTCCACCCACTTTGACACATAGTCAACTGCCACAAGTATATATTTATTACCCCGTGAGGAGGGGAATGGTCCCATGAAGTCTATGCCCCAAATGTCAAAGACCTCACAAACTTGGATGGGATTTTGCGGCATTTGGTCGCGTGCCGATATGTTCGTTGCCCTCTGGCACGAATCACATGCACCGACCAGTATCTGAGCGTCACGGAAAAGTGTGGGACAATAAAACCCGGAGTCTAACACTTTTTTGGCAGTGTAATTCGCTCCGTGGTGACCTCCGGTAGGCCCCTCGTGACAGTCGCGCAAGATCTGCGCCGCCTCAACCCCGAACACGCAACGGCGAATCAGCTGATCCGCCCCGACCCGGAACAAAAATGGGTCATCCCAGAAGTAATGCTTTAGGTCCGCGAAGAACTTCCTCTTTTGCTGGTGCGACAATCCTTTGATGAGGATCCCGCATGCGAGGTAGTTCGCAAAATCCGCGAACCATGGTGATACATCTTCCACCGACTCGACGTTCATCAAGAACTCGTGGGGAAAGTTGTCATTAATGGTATCCCACGCGCAGTTCTTGGCATCATCATGCTCGAGTCTGGACAGATGATCAGCAGCAACATTCAGGGCACCCTTCTTGTCCTGAATCTCTATATCGAACTCTTGCAACAGCAAGATCCACCTAATCAGGCGCGGTTTCGCGTCCTGTTTGCTGAATAGGTATCGGATCGCTGCATGGTCCGTATAGACAATGGTCTTCGACAGCACCAAATATGATCTAAACTTGTCGAATGCAAATACTACAGCAAGAAGCTCTTTTTCAGTCGTGGTGTAATGCTCCTGAGCATCATGCAGAGTCTTACTCGCGTAGTAGATCGGGTGGAAGTGCTTGTCCTTCCGCTGTCCCAAGACCGCCCCTATCGCGAAGTCACTTGCGTCGCACATAATCTCGAATGGCAGCCCCCAGTCGGGTGCTACCAATATAGGGGCCTCAACAAGCAACCGCTTCAGAAGGCCAAATGCCTTCACACACTCTGCACCAAACACAAACGGTGCATCTTTTTCCAACAAACGGGTCATCGGTCGGGCGATCTTTGAAAAGTCTTTGATAAATCGCCTGTAAAATCCCGCATGACCCAAAAAGCTGCGGATCGCTCTGACAGAGGAGGGTGGAGGGAGCCTAGAAATGATATCTACCTTGGCAGGATCAACCTCCAACCCACTTTGGGAGACCTTATGCCCCAGGACTATTCCTTCCTTTACCATGAAGTGGCATTTTTCCCAGTTTAGCACAAGACTGGTCTCCTCACACCTCTGAAGCATCCGCTCCAGGTTCCCCAGACATTGATCGAACGAACTCCCGAAAACGGAAAAATCATCCATGAACACCTCCATGGAGTCCTCGATCATGTCATGAAAAATGGCAACCATGCAACGCTGGAAGGTCGCCGGCGCATTGCACAGCCCAAATGGCATACGCCTGTAGGCGAATGTGCCAAAAGGGCATGTGAAGGTCGTCTTATCCTGGTCCACAGGATCGATAGGGATTTGAAAGTATCCAGAGAAACCATCAAGGAAACAGTAATATAACTTCCCCGACAGTCGTTCCAACATCTGATCGATGAATGGAAGCGGGAAGTGATCCTTGCGGGTGGCGTCATTGAGCTTGCGATAGTCAATGCAAACTCTCCACCCCGTGACGGTCCTCGTAGGAATTAACTCATTCCTATCATTTGTGACCACCGTCATGCCACCCTTCTTGGGCACGACGTGCACAGGACTAACCCAAACAGAATCCGAGATGGGATATATCAATCCAGCATCAAGCAGTTTAATCACCTCGGATTTAACAACATCTTGCATGTTCGGGTTCAGACGCCTCTGGTGCTGCGCACAAGGCTTGTAGACATCCTCCATCAAGATTTTATGAGTACAGAAAGAGGGATTAATCCCCTTGATGTCTACGATCTTCCAGGCAATTGCCCGTTTATGAAGTTTTAAAACCCTCAACAATTCGCTCTTTTCTTCCACAGTCAATGAAGACGATATGATCACCGGTAGACGCCCCTCCTCATCCAGAAATGCATACTCGAGATGCGGCGGGAGCTCCTTCAGCTCTAGAGACGGTGGATCCTCAACAGACGGCTTCGCCTTCTCCTCTTCCTCTCGCTCAATTTCCACAAAACGCTCCGGACTTTGGGAACCATCATCACCGATCTGATAGACCGGCTGCTCATCTATATGGCCCTCCTGCATAATGCCATCTAGGTTCCCACACAACAGATGTGTGTCCGAAACATCTCTCTCCCAAGCACCTCTGACATGAGAGCTAACACACTGGTCTACTATATCGAGATAGTATAGTGTATCGTCTTGGCTCTCAGGATGGCGCATCGACCTCTGAATATCAAAAGTCACGTGCTCATCATTGACTCGGAGTGTGATCTGGCCCGCAGCCACGTCAACAATCGTCCTTGCCGTGTTAAGGAAAGGACGTCCGAGAATCAAAGGGACTTTAGAGTCCTCATCCATGTCTAGGATAACAAAGTCCACAGGGAAAACGAATTTGTCAATCTTGACAAGCATATTTTCTACAAACCCTCGTGGATACTTGATCGAACGATCAGCGAGGCGAATACTCATCCTGGTGGGTGAAGGTTCACCCAGATCCAACTTCTCGAAAACCTTATAAGGCATAAGGTTTATGCTGGCCCCCAAGTCTGCGAGTGCATTACTGACAGTCATATCACCTATCAGACAAGGGATGGTAAAGCTACCAGGATCGCCCATTTTCATGGGCAGTCTATTCTGCAGAATTGCAGAGCAGTTCTCGTTCAACAGAACGCAGGACAGGTCCTCAAGTTTTTGTTTATTTGTGAGGATGTCCTTCAAGAATTTGGCATACTTAGGCATCTGTGCTAAGGCCTCAACAAACGGGATGTTTATATGTAGCTGCTTGAACAGCTCGAGAAATTTCCCGTATTGCGCCTCGTCTTTCTGCTTCCTAAGTCTACCAGGATATGGAACAGGAGGAGTGTAGTCTGTGACTGGCTTCGGTAGCTGTGCTGTACTTGCTGGGACTCGCCTAGCGTGCACCTCGTCCGAAGACTCAGTCTGGACCGTCTCAGTGATCGGTGGTGAGCCCGATGTGTCTGGTCCCGTGGTTTTACCACTCCTCGTCATAATGGCATTAACATGCCCTCTTGGGTTCGGCTCAGTGTTGCCTGGAAGACCACCCTGCTGTCTCTCAGACATCATTTTCGCCATCTGGCCAACCTGGTTCTCTATGGCCTGCATCGACGCCTTTTGGCCCCTCATTTCTCCCTCATAATTCGTGAAGCGCTCCTCATGCTGCTGGTAGCGCTGCTCAGCGATCTGATTGGAATTAGAGGTGTTGGTAAGGAGCTGAGACATCATCTCCTCCAGCTTAGACATACCATGAGGGGCGTGCTGCTGGGAGCTGCTCCCGGCGCCCTGGTTCTGGTATTGGTTCGGTCTCTGCTGGGACGATTGACCACGACCCTGGTATGGCTGTTGGTTGGACTGGTAGGACTGTTGGTTGGACTGGTAAGGCTGTTGGGACTGGTAGGACTGTTGTGGTGCGGCGGCTCTCTGCTGGAATCCGAGAGGGTTCTGATTGGAAGTACCAGATCTCCACCCGAAGTTCGGGTGATTTCTCCAACCCGGATTATAAGTGCTGCTGTAAGGGTTATTCTGGGGTCTCGTTTGATTACCCATGTAGTTCACTTCCTCGTGGCCTGTATACATTACCCCCTGAGCACACGAGCCAGGCTCGTGAGATACCCCGCACTCCACACACAAACAATCGGACTGCGCTACGTGTTGCTGAGAGTTATCGAGTCTCGTAGCCAGCGCCGCTATCTGTGCCGAAATCGCCGTATAGTTATCCACGGCATGCACACCAGCCTTGGCAGATGAAGACCTAGATCTATCATTCTGCCGGGATTTAGATTTCAGGGATGCCTTCTCAATAATGCTCCACGCTTCCCTAGGAGACTTTGTTCCGATGTCTCCCCCTGCGTATACATCAAGGCGTTCCTGAGACGCATACCCGAGTCCCTGATAAAAAGTTTGCACCAAATGCCTTTTCGAAAGCTCATGGTGCGGGCAACTCAAGAGTAGGTCTTTAAACCTTTCCCAGGCTGTGTATAATGATTCATCGTCATCTTGACGAAATGTCATGATGCGATTCCTCAGTTTTTGTGTCTTTTCAGGAGGAAAATTCTGCTGCATGAATTGTTGTGACAACTCTGCCCAAGTCGTGATCGACCCTGCGGGTTGTGACAGAAGCCAAGTCCGGGCTTTGTCCCGCAGTGAGAATGGGAAGAGTCGGAGACGGATAGCATCATCGGAGATGCCCGTCATCTTAAAGGTGGCTAAAACCTCTAAGAATGCAGCAATATGTCGGCCTGGATCCTCGTGCTCCAGTCCACCGAATTGCACCGAATTTTGTATCATATTCACGATACTAGATTTGATCTCGAAATGGTCCGCCAAAATAGCCGGACGGACAATACTCGGCGCGAGTCCATCTCCTCCTGGACGACCACTATCATTCAGCGGAATGTCGTCATCCGCCATGATAATGTCGCTATGGGCGTCCGACCCGTTGTCGTCGGCCAGATCGTGCCTCGCCTCCTCAATTGGGACCTCAACAATAGGAGCAGCAATAAGAATATCAGAAACAAGACGCAATTTATGAAGTCTAATCCGCTCGCTTCTCCTCAGGCGCCTTAGCTCCTCGTCACAAAGATCACCAGAAGACCCAGGGTTTGTGGACATCAACCTGCATGTAAGAATGATATAGTTGCAACAGGCGAATATATGACAAACCCAAAAAGGCGATAAAAGACAGAAAAATAAATAAAAGAAATAAAGAATCAATAAATTCATGCGATAATAACGGAAAGCAAATACATTCAAGAAAATAAAATATAAACAAATAGAATCAATGAAATGAACAGTAATAAGCAGACTAAGCCTAAAACTATACAAAGAATGAAATTAATAATAAGTCCAAATACGAACAAATAAATCTAATTAATTAAATAACGAACAAATCAAATTCATAGACAAACCAATTAATCCAATATTCAATAAATTAAATCTATCAACATCCTAATGAACGAAAAATCAAATCAAACAATCCTATAAGCAGATAAATGAACGAATCTATATGCAACCTATAAACCAATCTAAAATTAATCCAATATATCAACAGACAGATAAATCTAATAAAAATTCAAATAATCATATGTGCAAATAAATGAATGAAATAACGAATCAAAGAAGTATAAACAAGTATTCACAAGCATGTACACTGGTAAAAAGTTGACTCGGTTCGTTCCTAAAGCTCGTCGCGTCCCCGGCAACGGCGCCAAAAACTTGACGTGTGCGTAACTATACATATTTTACAATGGATTTTAACACACGTTTTGCTTTAATATTTATAAAAATGGTTTAGACCTTAATATTAAAACACACACAATAGGGCAAGTGTACCCTGTCATATATGTAGTAACGTACAGATAAGAACCAGATATCGATCCATGGACGCGCGCGGAGCAATTGTACTAAAACTCTGTCCCCGATTTACCAGTAGGAAAAGATAAGTTTGAGTTTTGTTTAAGACTAAATTAATTCTAAAACATGTAAATAACTTAACTACGACTCCAAATAGAAAATATAACTATATAAGCTGTAATACGCCAATCCTAGCATGTCATCTATATAAGAAATAAAGGCGTGATCAACATTCCCATTTTCCGACAGTTAGTGTCCCTTTCGGGCATCCTAACATGACAACTATATGGAAAGCTAACGCGAATACACACGTTAGCCACCTCAAGTCGTTTATTAGCGCGCAGCTGATATGATCTCATGAGAATCTTTAAAGAAGGGTTAGTATCACCTTTCGGGAGTCCTCAACCGCACTAGCAAAGGAAAGCAATATCGAATACACAATACGACCACCGAGACTAGCATAAAGTAGAGCATTTCACAACCTATTCCATTTTACTAACTTTGAACACAAATCTACTAAGATCGCTATTTCTACCAAAATAACTAGCAAAGATCATTAACCGCGTCAAAGATTAGTAACAACACCATTAAGCTTTTTAAACTCTTTTACGTGCCGGTAAACATTAACCGTGTCAAAGATTAATAACAACACCATTAAGCTTTTTAAACTCTTTTACGTGCCGGTAAACATTTATAATCATTATCCGAGTGACTTTAACCAAACCAATACCCGGTTACAGTTTCATGGTGTAAACTTTATTAACAAGTTAACTAGTTTACTACCGGACGATTAAACGGACGGTTTTCTCAACAAGTAATCCGCCTAACACATTCGATAATCATCAAAGTCATCCGAACACAACTACAAATCTATCAACAACGAAACAAGGTTGCATTATGATCATCAAGATTCAAACATGAAAAACGCCAAATTTATACAAAACTTGATTTCACGCAAATGATTGTTTTAACTACTAACTACTACTAATGTTCTTGCCCGTAGGCGTACGATTAACTAAAATAACATCAATGTAGCAAACAAAATCAGATTTGGATCTAAGAAAGCTTAAAGGATCAAACCATAAGATTGCTAAAGAGATGGATTGGATGATGAAGGATGGAACGGATGGATTCCCGAGCTTGTTCCACGCCTATGCAGCACTTCGTTAGCCCTGAAAATCGCCAGAAATCGCCCCCCAAAGATCCAATATTTGATCAGTGGGTTCTGCTCTGTTTTTATAGAAAGTTTGATTTTTGGCACGGCCGTGCGCATAAAGTGCACGGCCGTGCACTCGATCAACTTGATTTGACGTGCAAGTGGGCAAGTGGGCAAGTGGTTGTTCCTGGAAATATCTAGATATTCCGCACGGCCGTGCACCTAAGGTGCACGGGCGTGCGGGTCTGGTTGTGGCCGAGTGCTGATGGTGCACTGCCTGGTGCACTGGCAGTGCACCCGGGAACTTGAGTCGCACGGGCACCTGCACGGCAGTGCTGATCAGGGTGCCCGAGAACAACAGCTGCACGCCAGGTCGCACTGGCAGTGCAGCTCCTCTGTGTCCGGGTAGACTGAGTCCGCACGGGCGTGCACCTGGGGTGCACGGCCGTGCACTATTTCCAGACTTGGCTGATTTTGCAGAAACTTTCCGTCTTGTCCGTTTTTCACCCGGTTTCTTCGACTTTGTTCGTGGGACGTCATTTAAGACCTGAAATAAAATATGAAGCGGTTAAGTACCGAATTCGTGCAATTATGGTCGAAAACGCGTAATTTGGGAGTTTAATCGGGGATTTAAATATGTATATTTTAACGTATATCAGGCTAAAAAAAATAAAAAATAAAATATTTCAACTCAAATCTCTATATATCTATATATATATTTCATTTTCATCCAAAATCAATACCAACCAAAATAAAAAAAAAATTATAAATATCAAATGAAAGGCCCCTCGTGTTCACTCGACTCGTCTAGTTCTTCCAACTCGTCAGGTTCTTCGATGGAGTTTTTTGCAATGGTTTGCGAAGCAGCGCAACGTGAAAATACAGAACGCCCAAAGAAAAGAATGGTGCAGCGTGATCAGGGGGGGCAAGTGACGTTTTGATGAACAATTACTTTGTAGAAAACCGAAAGTACAACGACGAGGTGTTTAAAAATCGATTTCGTTTATCAAAGAAATTATTTTTAAAGATTGTCAGGGACATCGAAGCTAAGTTTGAATGGTTTCAAGTAGGGTATGATGCTAGGGGAAAAGGAGTTTTACGGCGATACAAAAATGCACATCCGCGATACGCCAACTTGCTACCAGTAACGTTCCTGACGAATATGATGAATATTTCAATATGTCTAGTAGAATTTCAAGTGAGTCTATTCACTATTTTTGCAATGCTATTATTGATTTATATGGTAAAGAGTATATCCGAAGACCAACTAGACAAGACATTACCTGTTCGCCGCGCATTAAGCTAGATGGCATTTTCCCGGTATGATCGATAGCATCGACTGTACCCACATCATGTGGAGAAGTTGCCCGAAGCAATTGAGAGGTCAGTTTATGAGAGGTGACCATAAAAAACCAACGATAATGCTCGAAGCCGTTGCGTCGAACGATTTATGGATTTGGCATGCGTACTTTGGTCCCCCGGGCTCAAACAACGACATCAATGTTCTACATCAATCACCGCTTTTCGATACAGAGTTACAAGGAACTGCCCCGACGTGTCCGTTTACGGTGAACGGACGACAATATAGACGTGGCTTCTATCTTGTCGATGGCATCTACCCCGCTTGATCAGTTTTTGTGAAAGTTTACTCGTTTCCGACAATCGAAAAAGAAACACTATTTAGGAAGCTACAGGAATCTGCGAGAAAAGACGTTGAACGGACGTTTGGTGTATTGAAAGGTAAATGGCGCATAATAGACCATCCGGTGCGTTTGGTTGATCAAGCGAAAATAAGTAGTGTTGTGTATGCGTGTGTCATATTGCACAACATGATCATAAAGGAAGAGGGGCGCGCAATATCTCCAGATTACGTTATGGATATGGATATACCAGCAAACGTTCCAAATGATGTTCTTTTGGAGTTGCGGGTGGAACAAGTCCACTATCAGCTTCGATTTGATCTAACGAAACACGTGGGTGATTTAGATATCGAGTACGGGGACCCTTACCCACCGCTCACTTAATTTTTTTATTTAATGTAATTTTTTTATTTAATGTAATGTTTTTTTATTTAATATAATGTTTTTTTATATTTTAAAAAAAGTTTAGTGATGAAATGTGATAGAATGTGAACACCGCCACATGAGTTTAGTGATGGAATGCGATAGAATGTGATACAATGTGATAAAATGAGGTGACAGAATCTGATTGGGTATGATAGTGTGATGAATGTGATGAAAAGAGAACCACCCCTTGTGGCCTTATATATATATATATATATATATATATATATATATATATATATATATATGGGAGGGTTATCTTGAGAACGCTAAATATTGTGAGAACCGTGAGAACAAGTAAAAAATCAATCAAAATCAATGGTCCTTACAAGTTTGATCAATGGTCCTTAATTAATTTGTATTTAATAATGAAAAGCAAGTGGGCCACTTTATTAAAATATTGGATTAAGGGCATTAAGGTAATCTTATGTTTTCTGAATCCTAGGTTTAAAAAGGTTGATATGACACTTGTCAAGTCACCTCTCTCCTACTTTATGCCACTTTTTCCAGCACAAATACTAACGTACGTTAGTGTTGTGATACAAAATTCTGACCTCGTATGAGACATCGCTAACATGTGTTAAACATGCATATACTAAAAGAACATAAGAAAATAACACATAAAATGTGTATTTATTTAAGAATTGATAAAAATAATCATTACAACCAACACTAAAACATACCAAAAATGGTTCATACAAACATAATTATTTGTGAATTTTCAAAAAAACTATCATAACAACATAAAAAAGATCTAGCTATGCTTCGTTCTTGATACCCATCTTCATCTTTAACATAAAAACATCTCTTCACCTACAAAAAAGATAACACATGTTAGTTGGCTTCTCCAAAACACATAATGAGACATCACTGACACGTGTAGTGTATTCTAAAAACATATGTTTTACTGAAATAACGTATGTCATGTGAACGCTAACACATGTTAGTTGGGCACATACTAACGTATGTCATATGAACCCTAACACCTGTTAGTTAGGCATATACTAGCATGTGTTAGCATCACTAACATGTGTACAAACAACACCAAAAATCTGCAATTAGTTGGGCACATACTAACGTATGTCATGTGAACGCTAACACATGTAAGTTGGGCATATACTAGCATGTGTTAGCATCACTAACATGTGTATAAACAAACACCAAAAATCTGCAATTAGTTGGGCACATACTAACGTATGTCATGTGAACGCTAACACATGTTAGTTGGGCACATACTAACGTATGTCATATGAACCCTAACACCTGTTAGTTAGGCATATACTAGCATGTGTTAGCATCACTAACGTGTGTGAGCATACAAGACCCGGACCGCAAAAAAATAGACATATACCCTATACGAGTTCATAACAATTTCACTTGCCAAAAATTTATTAAATAGAATACAAAAATTATTTAAACACCTTATTCACCAAAAAGATTAAAAAATCTATAATCTTTATAAAAAAACATCACTTACCACAGCCACATCATCAACGCCGCCTTCTTCCAATAGCCTACTCATGTAAACCATCACTGAAACAGATACACATGTTAGTTTGGGATCCTCAAACACATAATGGGGCATCACTAACATGTGTTAGCATATACTAACATAAAAAGACTATAAATTTATTCTTCAATCACATGTGATCCATCAACCTCATGTCCACAATCAAATAAAAATCTAACATAAACAAAATAATAATAATAATAAAAAAAATAAAAAAGGTTAACATAAGTGTTTTTTTTTTTCATTCAAGCATTTGATCGAACACTTGGTGTGCGACCAAAAACTATCCCCAAAACTGTTATTATTATTTTTCTAACAAAACCCAAAACCTAACAAAATCAAAACGTAACACAAAACTCACAAATCAAAATGTAACAACTTATTATTATTATTCTAACCAAAAATGTTATTATTATTATTCTAAAAAAAATCAAAACATAATATCTTAAAAAAAACAATGATAACAGCGAAAAAAAAAAGAACAGAATAGTGACTTTCAAATTGAGTTTTATATCTTGTTAAATGATTTTTTTTTTGTCAAAAAACACATCGAAACATATCGCCCCTCATCATCCATGTTAATAATAATAATAATAATAGATCTACTAATAGATCTCACCAAACATAAAAAAAAAGTCTCAAATCTCAAACCTAGAAAATGAATCGAGACTAATAATAATAATAATACCTTATATGCCTTAAACAAGATCTTCTTTGCTCGTGTATGCCTTTGTTTGTATATTTTGAAGCCATTGGATCATATGCAGAATGAGAGAGAGGGTGAGATGATGGTTGGAGGTGGTGGCTGTGGTGGTAGTTGTGGTGGTGGTGTGGTGGTTCTAGAGAGAGAGAGGGTAGATCTGATTTGAATTTGAAGAAAAAATGAAGAGAGAGAAGAGGGAAAACAATATTTATAGGTGGTGAGAGAAGGGGATAGTTGAATTGTCAATATTGCCCCTTTGAATATTATAGAATATTATAATGTAATGGGTGATGTGGCACAATATGGGCCAAGGGATGAGTTTCTTGGGGTTTTTCGATTTGGGGAGGTTTTCTCCCTATACTTCCACTATATATATATATAGGGTTGGGTTAAAATGAGAACTCCCTCTAGTTGTGAGAACTAGAGAACCCCTAAGGACCATTGATCTTGTTGATCTAAGGGTTAAGAATCAATATTGGGGTTTTTTGTTTTGTAGTGGATTTAATACCTCTTTGTTATTATTTTATAATAAAAAAAGGGTTAGAAGGGCATTTTGGGTATCACAAAAACAAAATCCCTGGCACCCCTATCACCCCATCATATCAACCCCCCTCCCATTTTTTTAAAAAAATTTAAATTCACACTTCACTTTCTCTCTCTCCCTGATCATCAAACCCCACGATTTGAAGAACCGTTTTGCCTACCCTTCAAAAACCACCAGCGTTCATTGTTCCCCCTCGCCGATCATCTGATCATCAAAAAAAACTTCACTTTCTCTCTTCGATCATCGAAAAAAGGTCGCACATCATCTGACGATTGAGGTATTTTTTATTTTTTTGGGTATTCTTTTTTAAGTATAATGCCGAATGAAAAAAAATAAGGGTAAGAATCATTTGATGTCAGTATGTATTTTTGTATACATTCTTTTTTTTTTTTTGCATTATAGTACTGTATTTTCGTAGCATTCTTTATATGTATTTTTTTATACATTTTGCTATGAAAAAAAATTATACTTAGGTTTGGGTATTGCCGTTAAAAACGTATGGTTTTTGTTGGTAATTTTTTTTTTTTTTGTAATTCTTTTTTGTTTATGGTTTTTGAGGGTTTTTCTTTGTACCTATGATAATACCATTACCATACTTCTTCATGAAATGGTTGTTCTGTTGTGCTAACGTTGGGGTAAAACATGTAAAAAACAAGTTTTTTTTTTTTTTTTTTTTTTTTTGGGTGTGGCTAGGGCTATGATTGTGTTTCTTGTAGTTTACATCGGGGTAAGACTCACGTTGCTGATATATGTGTTATCCAGGATGGTGGCTGGAACCAGAAATTCAAAACGGTCTAGGGTGCCACATTTTACCCCGGGGGAGGTTATCTGCCTGAGTTCTGAGGAACAAGGTCTGCCCCATTCTTTAAAAAACATGTTTTTATAGTTATTTTATTTATTTTTTTTGTGTTTTTTTAGTTTCTTAATGGCTTCGTTGTTCAGGGGATGATGCGGGTTATCTGCCTAATGTTGACGTTGCCATACATATTGGCTCGTCTGCTGTCCCTGACTCGCCTGCGAGTAGACGAACTCTAAGGAAGCGAAAAAATCGTTCATCCCCTATTCCACTTCAAATTGAAGGTGGTTACGTCTCTGATTCAGTGTCACCGAAGCGAGTGGCTAACCCGCCCCAAAAGCAGTCATGGGGGAGCTTAAAAACGCGTTCATCCCCTCGCCAGCTCTTCCTGGCTGTTTCAAAACTGAGTGGTCGCCAACAGGAAGCGGTTCGGCATATGGGATTTGGGGATCTTTTGCGTTTCAGAGTAGACGGTATCCCGGTGAAGCTCGCACACTATGCGGTAGATGTTTTCCAGCCTGACAAAATGCGAATGTTGTCTCGGAAACAAGAAGTACGAATAGACGCTACTGTGGTGCATAAGGTTTTTGGCGCGCCGTATGGAGGCATTAAATCTTCAACCTTGGCTGAACCGGAGACATGGCATCCTACACTGAAAATCTGGCGTGATCGCTACCCTGCAAAGTGTTACGTATCCACGCCATTGATAGTCAACAATATACTCACTGATGAGTATGAAGACATGTTCATCTTTAAGGTTGACTTCATTATGCTGTTCGTGACAACAATGATCATCTCACATGGAAATGGGCTTTGCAAGGAAGAAATTCCGAAGTGTTTTACAAGTGAGACAAGGTTCGAGGACATTGACTGGTGTGAGCTCATGGTAAGCTCCCTTCGCACGTGTAAGACAAGATGGAGGCGCAGTGATCCAGGTTGCGCCTTTGCTGGTCCGTTGACATTCCTAACGGTAAAAAATAATCAATTTTACTTCACTCCCCCTCCCCTGGTTTTAAATAAATTAGTAAATAATAAAACTGGAACTTAGTTTCTTACTTTGTTTTTTGGTCAACTTCTGTATGTGGATTGTTTTGCAATTGAGGGTATGAACACGCCAGAGGGAGTTCGAGCGATGCATCATTGGTCGCAGGAATTGTTAACCAAACATCAGGAGTATGAGTTGTGTCATGGAGGGTTTAGTCTGGGCAAGTTAAAGGAGTTAACTATAGAGGCTACTATGCATGCCGGTGTTGCTGATGGTGATGTTGAGGTATGATGCGACCGTTGCTTGCTTAATTTATTCTTTTATTTTTTTAACCTTGGGTTGATCGTAACTTTCTTTTTGTGTATAGATCGAATTGCGTACAGCGCGTGAAAGGTTATCACAATTCAAGTCGTTGAAAATGCAGATTGGGTCAACTTTATCTATGCTCAGTTCAAAATATCCAAACAACAGCAACGTGATTCAGTTGGAAGCTGAGTACCAGAGGGAATTATGTTCAGTTCGTCCAGCGCTTGTTGATAATGGGAAGGCACTTGATACGCCTTCTAAGACGATAAAACATGTGGTTACAAGCTTAGCTGGACAGTGCAGCTACGGGTCGCCAGTGGATGAACCGGACAGTTCTGAAGGTATAAAACAAACCTATGGCAGCCCGTTTTATGTAAACTATTTTTTTTATACATTAATGCTTTTTCAGGGGCATCGGACAATGAAGGTGCAGCGTATGTTACCACCAGATCAGATACATCAGAGTCGCAGGGCGATGGTCGCTGGTTGTTTACCAAGTTCGAACCTGCGGTCAGTAAAGGTACACCACAGGCTAAGGTTGTGATGGGGGTCGAGGCAGTGGTTGATAGCAAATTGAGCCGATTGTCCGAGCCTGTTGGTGTTGCGTTGGACACTGGGGTAAAAAAGCCAAGTGTTGAATGTGTAAGCCCAACGATTGTTGCTGTTGGAGTTAGTGGCAGTGGCGGGGGAAAATTAGCAGAGGAAATGGATGCGCACAGGAAGAGGTTTGGTCTTCCAATAATTGGTGCGGGTGTAAATGGTATGTCCCTATCATTTTTCGAATAACAACTTTTTTTTACATGGAAAAAATGTGTTGTTTGGAAGGAAAAAACTGTGTGCTGAAATTTCTTCTTTACCGTCGTTTGACACATAAAATGTAGAAGGAGCATCGGTCCAGGCGACAGCGTTGTTGAGTCAGCCAAGTTTTGACTTGCGACTGACACAAGTGACTCAATCGATTGGGGCTACTGGAGAGAAACCCGTGGTGCTTCCGCCGGTTGCACCCGTGCTGGAAGATACAAACTTGAGCCAACCATCTTTTAGTCTTGGGCTCACACAAGAAACCTCAGGGTGCCCCACGCTGAAAGCCCCGGCTGTTGTTCCTAATTTTACCCTACCGTCTTTTAGCTTGGGGCTGAGCCAAGGCCCAAAGAACTTGGCGACTGCGGCTACAGACGCTTCTAATTCAGGTATTGAGGTTAAGGGTGGGGAAGGTCAGAGTATAAAAACTTTATTTCAGGGTCTGTTTTATTTTTTGCTATGACTTTGTTTTTACACTGGTGTCATTTTGTCCCCCCGGTAGTTTAGAACCTATTTATTTTGATTCGTGTTTTTTGATTTTTTTGGTAGGTCATGAAAAGCTGTGTGCTGTCTCTAACTTACCAACAAATGCTGCTGCGATAGCTACTAACCAAGGTGTTATCCGCCAAACAGCCGCGTCGCGGGGGCCAACAAGGAGTATGGTTGCTAGGTTGCCTGTGGTATTGAACAGTGGCGATGAATTACCCACGAAGACATCGAGGCGGGACCTGCTGGTATGGGATTTTCTGTTTAGGACTACTAGCAAGACAAGGCTGATGGAACTAGCAACCATTGAAGCTAAGACCCAGTAAGCTATGGAATATTATTATAGAGTCATATTGCTTTTTGTGTAAAACGCGATAGTCTGTACGCACGTTTTAGTTCTCATTTTTTTTGTGTGTCCTTTTGTAGAAAAGAAGCTGCTGGAGGTTTTTTTGATGCGGAGAACATTGACCCCACCGAGCATTTCCCGTTAGTGTCTTTTTAAAATAAATATTTGTATGCTTTACATGTAAAATGTGAAACTGGCCCCACCCCTCCCTCACGCTTCTCGTTGTATTAAAAACAAAAATGGCAGGTATGTGCTGTTTGAGACCCCTTACGGGCTGCGTGCTGAAGCCCCGCTGCTCCGGTCTTTGGCAACAGGTAGGAGGTTGTACGGGGCAGTTATTGACGCTTGGGCGAGTGTCCTTAACCACGACCCAATGTACCAGACGCTTGGCGGTGTTCGTCGCTTGTTCCTTGGTACTAGTACCATTCTGAGTACATACACGACTTTGTTTTTTTTTTTTTTTTTTTTATGTCTACTCTCAAAAAACAGGGTGCTGAGATGTTGGTGTGAAAAATAAAAAAAAATCAGGTTAACTGGATGTTGACGTTGGATGAGGACCCGGGGGGCAGCCGTGTGGCTTCGTTGAAGAATGCTATATCAGGCGCAGTGTGCGGGGATGACACGCTACTGGATCTGCAAGCTGTGGACATGGTGTTTGTGCCTGTTCTGGAATGCGAGCATTACTATGTTGTGGTGTTTGATTTCAAGAATGAGGATATCTGCGTGATAGATAACATCGTACGAAGGAAGTCTCCCGTTGTGATATCGGACCACAACTTGTACATTGTTAAAACCACGCCGTACAAAGTGGTAAGAAAAAAAACAGTTACATTGTTACCCCACTGTTTTTTACCTTTGTAAAAAATGTGCCCATGAAAATCGGTAATCCTACCTAACAAAGGTATTTTGTGCAGAAACATATCTTTGTTGACTACTTGACTATGGTCAACCACCCAAAAGCGGAAGTGATGAACGGATGCCCTGTAAGACCAGTCCCTTTGCCCTGGGCCACCTCGAAAAACACTGACGATTGTGGAGTGTTTGTTATGCGCCACATGGAAAATTACTGCGGCACCTCCGTTAATTTCAAATGTGGGTTTAGCCTGAACGGGAAGCGCAAACAGTCCCAGCCGGATAATTTGAGGAAGCGGTTTGCAGCAGTTATGCTTTTGTCATCCACCAACATCTACAACGACCGTGTTTGGCGTGGTAGCGTCTAGCAGGTGTTGAATCTGTTTTCAACAAAAACATTGTGTTTTTTATGGTTTTTTTTTTTACAATGGTTGTGTGTACTGGTTTAAAACATGTTGTGTGGTTTGGTTATTTTGGTTGTGTGTACTGGTTTAAAACATGTTGTGTGGTTTAAAACATGGTGTACTGGTTTGTGTGATGGGTAAAAACACTTTTGATTACTGGTAAAAAAATATGTTTTGTTCTTCGTGAGTGCCTCGAGGATCAAAGTTTACACCATTGTAAGAAACCATTATATAATCTGAAAATGTTTACACCATAAAAAAAAATACCCAAAAAACCGAGGTATTAAATTAGGAAAACAATTATATAAGCAAAGTAATTGAAAAATGCCAAAAAAACATCCCTCTGACATATAAAAAAAAACAAAAACACAACTTTGATCCATGTGGTGGGACTATTTTCCATGGCCCACTTTATCCCTGTACACATGTTTTTTACACTAGAGTAAAATGTATCGTATACTCGTAATTGTAAAAACATCTTAATTTTACACCGGGGTAAAGTTGCTGGGGGTCCTGTAGGTATCCTACCGACGAAATTAGGTGTGCACTTATACCCAAAAAAGGGAATAAAAAACAAATCCTGCTCAATCTACATCATTCACGTGGTGGTTTTTTTTCAACTACTAAAATAATTCTTCCATTGAATAAGTTCACTGCCTTTGTCTATGTTGGATCAGTTTGCTCTTTTGTTCAAGTAAGAACTTGCTATCTTGACACTTAAGTGTTTAGCAAGCCCTTGTATATCAGATAATAAGCACAGCGGAATGTATAAGTTAAAGCAACACTTTTTATACTTAGGAAGAGTTATTACTCCCCCTAGATGATTGAAACTAATAATGACAAGTATTTATTATGAATCCAAGCAGTAAATGAGAATTAGATACTTAGACAGATTCACAATAAATACTGAAATGGAATAGAACAGTGAAAGTGTTTGAAGGATTTTTCTATTAAAATCAATGTCTAAAATAGAAGGTTGAAGCCTCCTATTTATAGACGTTTACATACATGTATCTTGCCCAAAAAGCAAGTACAGAAACATCAGAAACAAGTTGCACAAGTTGCAACATTGAAACTAACAAATACAGCTAAAAGTAATAATAAACAATAAAACTACTGATGCAAAAGGCGGTGGAAAATATCTGATGCTAAGTGCTGATGAATGACAAACTACTGATGAGTAGTTTGTCTTCAGTACTTCTGAAGTGAACTTGTCTGGTTTGGACTTCAGAACTTCTGATGAAGTTTCTTCTTCAGTACTTCTCATATCTTCTCTTCAGCAGTTTCTTGTCTTCTCTTCAGTACTTCTATACTTAGCCAAAAATGACAGAAGTGAATTAGACTAAGGTTTCCAAAAGTGGTTTCACCAATCCTCTTTGTCCTAACAATCTCCCCCTGGATTGATGAAGCCAAAACCTTACTAATTCCTTATGTGTTTCTTCTGTCTTGAACAATCTTCCATATCTCTTTGTACATGGTGTTCTTGAGCTGGTTTAACTGTCCATCAGATAGAGATCCTCTCTGTGGTTCCAGATGTTGAATTGTGAGCAGGTCTTGTGTTGACAGTTTCTTTAGATCACTGATCTTCTTGTAAGCCCTGCATGAGAGGTCTCTTCTTGTCAACAATACTGAGTTGTTATCAGTAAGTGACCATCTGATGATAGGTACCTTTGACTTGTTAAAGTCAGAGGAATAGGGAACCAGACTTGTCCCTTGGGTTGATGGTCCTGAGTGTTGGATGCTTTCAGTTTCAGTTAACCTCAGGTGGGAGTCTCTTCCTTGTTGTTGTTGCATATCAGGCATCTGAACAGTTGGGAGATGGTGTTCAGTTACTACCTTGGTATGCATCTTTTCTTTGATGGTCTTTTGGATTTGGTAGGCAAAAGTGGAAGGATCCCTGAATTGTGTTAACAGAGGTTTCTCCTCAATGTCAAAATATGAATGGACTATTGAACTTCCTTCAAGTAGTACCATTTTGAAATCAGTTTTGACATTGTCCTCTGCTTTCTTTCTTTGAGTAGCAGGCCTTCTTGTTGATACACCAGAAGTTCTAACTACTGATCTTGAAGGATCAGCAGTTTGAAACTTCTCTGGATTTGCAGCCTTGGCAGCCTTGTATTTTCTGTAAGTATCCATCAGTCTTTCTTCTTTCCATCTGGATACTGAGGCTTTTGAACCATAGCCCTCTGCTACTAAGTCATCTATCATCTGGGCTCTCTTGGCCTTTCCTTCTTTACTTGTGGCCAGTTTGTCTGCAAGCAGTTGTGCCCTTCTTGTCAGCTCTTGCACAGAGAGTCCCTTGAGTGTATAGGCTTTAGTCTTGCTGTTCTTGGTAATGTAAGACATCAGTTGTTGTCTTTTGTCTTCTTCAGCAACATAGTCTATTTCAGCCTGTCTCTCCAGTTCAGCTTGATAAGCCTGGAGCTTCTCTTCAAACTCTAGATCATCCCTTTATTCCAGACTTTTCCAAATCTGGTCTTCCTTGGCTTTTTGTTGAACTGCCTTTAACCTCTGCTCAAGAAGTTCAGTTGATTGAGAGATTGGAGCAGGGGTTAGGACAGTCATGGTAGTGGTTGTTGTAGGCCTTGGAGGAGCAGAAGTTGGTTTGACTTGTTCAGTGGATCTGGAAGGTTCAGTGTGTTGAGGTTTGGAAGTGTTAACCTCTGATGGGTTGACAACAGCTGATGGTTTGTCAACTACTGAAGGATTGTCTTCAGTACTTTCTGATTCTTCATCAGAACTTTTGCCATCAGAAGTTTCTTCATTATGCCTTAGGGATTCTTCAGAGGTTTGGGTCTCATCTTCTTTTTCTGTGGCTTCAATTTCTTCCACTGAGACACCAAACTGTTTGGCCAGTTTTTCTTTCCTGGCTTGATCTTTCTGATCTCTTTCAAGGATGGCCACTCTTGCCCTTATCCTGGCTTGGAATGACTCCTTAGGTTCCCTGATTTTCTCCCCCTTTTTGGATTCATCAAGTTTAAGTTTAGAGGTTGAGGGTTGGGAGATTTGACCTTGAAGATGAGCAATCTGTTTGCTGTTGAATTCTATCTTGTTGGACAGATCATTCATCTTTGTCTTGATCACTCCAAATTGATTTTTGATAGACAGCTCCAAGTTAGCTGTGTATGTTTGGAAGTGATTCCTGATGAGAGTGTTCATCATGTGGTACAGGGGACCCTCTGGGCTGCATAGCTGGTTCAGGTCTATGCTTGTTTGCCCAGGGAATTGGGTAGGCATTTGTGGTGAAGGGTGTGTTTTTGGGATATCCTTATGTTGTACAGAGGATGCCACTCTAGGGGTTTTAGGGATTGAGTGGGCTTTAACCTGTGCAGGGGTGACTGGCTTCTTGAGCCTGGATACCCCTGAAACAGGACCTTCAGAAAGTGCCGTCAATTCAGTAGTTTTAGTTTTTGAAACATCATCCAAATTAATGGAATCATCTGAATCCCTGATGTTGTCCTCATTGAGGACTGTCTCAGTTAAATCATGAGCTGAGCCCAACTCATTTCTCTCATGAACCTCTTGTTCTTGGTTCTGAGGATTTCCTACTTCAGGCATTAAGCCTTCATCAGTAGTTGCCACATCTGAGGTCTTAGCTATGTTACTTCTATCCTCAGATCCACCACTGGGTGGTAACTTAGTAGTAGCAGCCTCAGATGCCCCAAGAGTCTCTAAAATTGGGGTTAAAGACTCTGGTCCACCCTCATCTCTTGGGATAGGGCTAGAGATGTCCACATCCATGTTTGATGTTGTGGTTATGTCCCCTGTTTGTTGTGGTTGTAGGAGACTGACATAATCAGATGGGACCTTCTCTTTTAGCCCAGAGAGAAGTTTGGCAATTTCTATTGCCTCTGGTTCAGAAATTTGTGGGGTTGGTTCAGTAGTTTGGGCAATAGGTGAATTTGGTTGGTCAGCAGTTTCAAAAGAAGAGTGAGTTTCAATAGTTTTTCTAAGCCTTTTTCTTTTGAATAAGATAGTTATGGGTGCTCTAGGTGGGGTTTGAGATGGATGAGACTGAGAGGGTGTTTCAGTCTCACCTATTTGAAGAGCAGACTGCTCATGAGCATGTTCAGGCATCTCAACCTCCTGAACAACTTTTCTTTTGGGTTGGTGGGTTTTTGTCTTTGTTGGCTTGGGCTTTTTGGCTTTTGGTGGTGTGAGTTTGGAAGATGTGGGCTTCAGGGGGACTTGTTGTTGTTCTCCCTGATCATCTTCTGGCCAGGAAGCCGGTTTGTTATGCCTAGAGTATGCTTGTGAGGTTAATGGATTTAAAGTTGAAACTTTTCCCACAAGCACCTCATTACCCAGTTCCCCTATTATGCATTGCATAATGAACCTTGGGTACAACAAAAACTTTTTCTTGGTATTATTATGATGTAACACCAACTCATTGAAAAATAGTTTTGATGCCCTGAATTTAGTTTCATTCACAATGGAATGAAATATTGGTTGAAAAGTGGAGGGCATCTGGTCATAAGACCCTGTTTTTGAACTCAAACACATAATAATATAATGAAACAAAAGCTTGTATTTTGGTTCAAAATATTTTTTGAAGATAGTAGCATGGGAGAGAGTACCTTGATAACCACACTCTGTCATGGTTAGGTGAATATCAGAATTAGCAACATGGTCAGGGGCAGTTACATCATCCAGACCCAGTCTTGTTGCCAGTGTGGCCGGTGTGATGGTCAGTGGTTTCCCTTTTATTCTTGAGTTGAGGGAAATGACTTCATCATCCGCCGTTACCGTCTCAGCATTTGCCCAGAACTCATTCAGAGTTTCAGTGTGAATTGGTGGGTTTGTTGTGAGAGCAGTAAAATATTGGGATTTTACGACAAGATCAATGATCTCATCGTATTGGGACCAGCCTTCTTGTTTTTCAAGAAAGGCCCTTTGATTGTGTCCCTGCTTTAGAACGAGAGCCATGTGGTTTGGGTTTTGATCGAACAGTTGATTTTGCAGGTTTAGGTTATTGAGAGAGTTTTTGAGAGAGAAAGAGGGATATTTTGAATTTGAAAGGATAAGTGTTGAGAAAAGGTATTTATCAGAAGTTTTAACCGCTTGAATCTTCTTTATTAGAAGTTTTTACACCGCCTTGGTTAAAAATCTTTTTATCAGAAGTTTTAAACCGACTAGGTCAAACCTCTGATGATGGGAAAAGTCAGATTTGCCATTTTTTTTTTACTAAACTGCTGATGAAGGATTACTTCATCAGTAGTTCCCATTTCTTCTTCAGTAGTTTAACAGCTGATGAGAAATGTTTTTATAAATACTTTTATTCATAACTTCTGAAGGTTATTTTATCAGAAGTTACACACTTTTTCAGAAATTATCCCCATACTGATGTTTTGTTCATCAGTAGTTTCTCTCTTTTCAGAAGTTTTGTTTCAGACCTTTGTCTGTTTTGTAAGTGAAAAATGAAAAATTGCAGAATAATAAACACTTACAAATTTAGCATCCCAAGCATGGATACTAACTTCTGAAATGTTGATGTGTCAAGGGGTTTTGTGAAGATGTCAGCTATTTGATTAGCTGTTGCTACATGCTTCACCTCAATCTTGCCTTTTTCATAGCAATCTCTTATGAAATGGTACCTGATCTCAATATGTTTGGTTTTTGAGAACTGTACTGGATTTTGAATGATGCAAATGGCAGATTTGCTGTCTACAAACAAAGGTGTCTTGGTTTCTTTGATTCCATAATCAAGAAGTTGATATTGGAGCCATTGTATCTGTGATGTACAACTTGCAGCTGCAATGTATTCAGCTTCAGCAGTTGAAGTTGCAACAGATGTTTGCTTCTTTGATTGCCATGACACTAGACAGTTACCCAGGAATTGACAACCACCAGATGTTGACTTCCTTGTCATCTTACACCCTGCATAGTCACTATCTGAAAAAGCTGATAACTTGGTATTGCTTGAAGCAGGATACCAAATTCCAAGTGTTGGAATTCCTTTCAGATATCTGAAAATTCTTTTGACTGCTATAAGGTGTGATTCCCTTGGTGCTGATTGATATCTAGCACAGACACATGTTGAAAACATAATATCTGGTCTAGAAGCAGTTAAATATAAAAGGGAACCTATCATGCATCTGTACATGGTTTGGTCAACCTGTTTTCCTTGATCATCAGGTTCAACTTGTGTGATTGGTGTCATGGGAGTGGAACATGATTTACAGTCTTTTAAAGAAAATTTGTTTAATAATTCTTTAACATATTTTGATTGATGTATAAAAGTTCCATTTGTTTGTTGCTTGATCTGCAGTCCTAGAAAGTACTGCAGTTCTCCCATGGTACTCATCTCAAATTTTGATTGCATGAGTTTCTTAAAATCATCACACAGTTTTGTGTTTGTTGAACCAAAAATGATATCATCAACATAAATTTGAACAAGTAAGACATGATTTCCAACATGTTTTATGAAAAGAGTTTTATCAATGGCACCTCTTGTAAAGTTATTTTTGAGTAAAAAGGTGGAGAGTGTATCATACCAGGCTCTTGGAGCCTGTTTGAGCCCATAAAGAGCTTTGTCCAGTCTGTACACCTACTCAGGATGAGAAGGATCCTCAAACCCAGGTGGCTGACAGACATACACCTCCTCTTTTATTTTTCCATACAAAAATGCACTTTTCACATCCATTTGATAAACTTTAATTTTGTTGGAAATGGCATAGGCCAGAAATAACCTGATGGCCTCAAGTCTTGCAACTAGAGCAAAGGTTTCATCATAGTCAATTCCCTCTTCTTGAGAGTACCCTTGAACTACCAGTCTTGCCTTGTTCTTGATTATCATACCACCTTCATCTTGTTTGTTCATGAAAACCCATCTTGTGCCAATTGGTTGCTTGTTTGGAGGTAAGGGACAGATTTCCCAGACCTGTTGCTTGTTGAACTGAAGCAGTTCATCTTGCATAGCTTGCACCCAATTATTGTCTTTGAGGGCTTCCTGGTACTTCTTTGGTTCCAACTGTGAGATAAAGGCTGAAAATAGGCAAAAGTTGGAGAGCTGGTTTCTGGTAAGAACACCTGAAGCTATATCACCCATGATTTGATCAAGTGGATGATCTCTGTGTTCAATCAGTTGTTGTAAACCACTGACAGGTGTAGGTGGCTCATGTTCTTCAAACAAACTACTGAGGTCTATAATATCTGGTTCAGCAGTTTTAGTGTCTTCAGTAGTTGCAGGTGCTGAAGCAGATGTTTGAGTTTGGCCTTCAGTATTTGTTGGATCAGAAGTTTGTGAAACTTCTGATGGTCTTGAAGTTGACTTAATGACTATTTGAGGAGTCCATGGTGTAGGATCCTCATCATCAAACCTTTGATCACCATAATAAGTAGGTTTGGAAGAAGTGACAGTCTTTTCAGGTCCAAAGTGGAAGTTGTCAAGGTCAAAAAGTTCAGCAGGATGTGCAGGAATAAGAGTGTGTTTTGACTCATTGAACTTGACATTCAATGTTTCTTCTACTATCCTGGTGTGAGAATTAAAAACCTTGTAGGCTTTTCTAGTTGAAGAGTAACCAAGAAAGTAACCTGAGTCAACTTTGGCAGCAAACTTTGAAATAGATTCCTTGATGTTCAAGATGAAACATTGACACCCAAAAGCCCTGAAAAAGGAGATAAGGGGCTTCATGCCATGAAGAACTTCATAGGCAGTCTTGGAATGTCTCTTGACCACAAGAACTCTATTCTGAACATAACATGATGTGTTAACTGCTTCTGCCCAAAAGTACAAGGGCAGTCCAGAATCAGCTAACATAGTTCTTGCTCCTTCTATTAGTGTTCTGTTCTTCCTTTCTACTACACCATTTTGTTCAGGAGTTCTGGGAACACTGTATTGTCTAATAATCCCTTTAGACAAACAGAATTCATCCAGAGTTTTGTTCCTGAACTCTGTCCTATTATCACTTCTAATGGTTTTGACAGGTAGAGAATATTGTTTCTCTACTTGTAGAATGAAGAACTTGATGATTTCAGCAGCCTCATCCTTGGAGAATAAGAAGAATACCCATGTGAATCTTGAGTAGTCATCAATGATGACTAAGCAGTACTTCTTCTTACCAAGGCTCATAATCTTGACATGTCCAAATAAGTCCATATGGAGTAGTTGAAGACATGCAGTTGTTTTTGATTCATCAATAGACTTATAGGAGGACTTATGCTGTTTTCCCTTTAAACAGGATACATAGTGTTCTTGACACTGGTATACTTTCAAAGGTAGACCTCTGACCAAGCCCATTTTTGTGACTTTATTTATGGTTTTAAAGTTCACATGGCCAAGTCTCCTGTGCCAGAGATCTGTTTCTGAAGTTGATGCCCTTGAGAAGAAACAGGCAGTGTTGTTCAATACTTTGTCTTTCTCAATGTCCACTGCATAGACATTGCCACATCTTTTGGCAATCAGCAAAGTATGATCTTCAATGATCTTCTCTATCAACTTCTGGCCTTCTGGTGAGATGATCTTGCATGCTGTCTTTGTGAAAAAGGAAGAATATCCTTTATCACACATTTGTGACACACTCAGCAAGTTGTATTCAAGGTTTTCCACCAGATTGACCTTGTCAAACTGTATTTTGCCAGAGGAGACATTGCCATGTCCTAGCACATATCCCTTAGCATTGTTCCCAAAGGATACAGATCCTTCTCTTTGGTTGATAAAGTTGTTTATCAGGTATTTGCATCCAGTCATGTGCATAGAGCCTCCACTATCAACATACCATATGCTGTTTAAGCCCCTGGTAACTCTCTACACATAAAAGCAAATTAGTTAGTTTTAGGAACCCAAGCCTGTTTGGCTTTGGGTTTGCTCTTGAGAACAGTTACAGTTTGTTCTTGACCAGGTTGAGAAATCCATGTCTTTTTGGCAATGGATTTTTCATTAAGAACCATGGTGGTATCCTTTTCAGGACCACCATCAACCTTGGTCATCAGTAGTTGTACCATATTCATTAGATTTTGTATCTCAGGAGTTTGTGAAACTGCTGATGATTCAGGTCTAACTACTGACAAAGAATTTTGAGAAAAAGATTTTAGTTGAAATTTTATCTTTTTCTGAGAAAAGGTGTTTTCAGGTTGTTGTTTCTTGGGTTTAAAGATTCTTTCATAATCATTTCTGATTTGATTTCCCACAACCTGTTGTTTAATTTTTTGATTGAACTGAATTCCTTTTCTGTATCTACAAAATTCAGTTTTGTGGTTGAACAGACCACAAATCTCACACTCTTTTGCCTTTTGTTTTTGATCTAAAGGCAAATTTCTGACATTAGTGTAAAGATTTTGCTCATCAGTAGTTTTCAGGATCTCAACTCCTGATGTAGATGAAACTACTGATGGCTCATTGTCAGATTTTGTTAATACTTCTGAAGTACTTTCTTTGAAAATACCAGGATTTCTGTTTAGAAAGTTTTCATGGAAAGATGTGCAGTCTTTCCCTTCAGAAGTTTCATTTGAAACAATATTTCTCCCATCTTCAGTAGTTTTGGGAGAGAAATCTGTTGGTGTTTCAACATGATGGTACCCTATGCCAAACTTAACATTTGAAGCACTTTGTTTGTTTAGCAATAATTGATACCCCTTACAAGATTCCACCCATTTTTCACATGTGATCCTGGTGTCAGCAAGCTCTTGTCTGACATCTCCCAGGTCATTTAGCATGATTTTTATTTGTGCTTGGGTTTCAATAGCCGAGTCAGTTAATTTAGAAACTTCTTTTGTTTTAGCACACAGTTTTCTTTCTAAATCACATTTTATCTGTGTGTATTTTCTTTCTAAATCATTGGCTTTACCTTGTAAGTGCACATTTGTCTCTCTTATGAGAGCAAAAGTTTCTTTGCAAGAATTTGAGCAAAGTTTTGTCAAAGATTCTTTTGATACCTGTGACAATGCAGATTTTGAAGTACAACCTTCAAATGCCATTAAGGCAAAGTTCTTTCTGCCATTGTCTGGTTCTCCCCAGTTGATGTCAAACACCTTGTTGTCTGCATCAGGATTGCACTCTGTGGTGTCAAAAGGGAGACTGCTCCAGTCAACATACCCTAAGGTGAAAAGACTTTGTTGAGAGGGTTGTTGAGGCTGTGGAGGATGTTGAGCAGCTGGAAAGGGAGGGATTGATTGTTGGCTCTGCATCTGTTGAGCAGGCATTTGAACATATTGTACTTGTGGCATGTATTGCTATTGAGGAGCTTGTGCCTGTACAAAATGAGCACTCCCTTGAGTTCCATTATTCCTATTATAATTGGGGTTATAGTTATTTCCAGATTGTGATTGGTTAAAGCTAGAGCTTCTACACTCTCTAGCAAAGTGTCCCAACTTCTGACACTTGTGACATCTCAGTTTAGATTTGTCAAAACCAATTTTTGTATTACTGGTCAATCCTGGAAATTTCCTTCCTGACCTTTTATAAAACTTGTTAGTTTTAATGCTTAGCATGGCCAGTTGGTGTAAAATGTCCATTTCTTCTAAGTCATCACTGCTAAAGTTTTTCAAATCATCCATGATAAAACATAGATTATCAGCAGTTTGAATTTGGTCATTATTGTCATAACCTGGGAAAGATCTTTCTGATGAGATCCCAGTTGTTATGTCAATGTTGTCATAAGATCCATAGGAACAAGTTGGTGAGTCTTGTCCCAAAAGTGCTGTACTACCTGTAGGTAGTCATCAACAGTTTTACCAGATGATTGTAATTTCTTCTTTTGATCAATTTCTCTCTCAAAAGTAATTAATCTCCCATGGAGTTTTGTAAGAGTGAGGGAGCTAAAATCTGGTGAGGATCTTAAAACAATGGAGTATGTTTCCCATTTGTCTGGTAAAGACCTTAAAAATCTATGTAGCATAGATACTGTTGTATAGGTCTGACCATTTAACTTTAGCTCATATATTAATGAGGAGAATCTTTCAAATTGTTGAGTTAAAGTTTCCCCATTAATATGAGCAAATGTCTCATATTGTTGAGCTAAAATCTCTCTGGTGTTGGCAATCACCTCTTCAGTTCCTCCAAACTGTTCTTTAAGACAATCCCAGAGTTCTTTGGCACTTTCACAATGTAAAAGGCCAGAGTATATCTCATTTGGGAGAGCCATTGCCAACATAGAGAATGCTTTTGCATCTAGCTCAAGTTTTAGGAAATCATCATCTGTATATTCTTTTGGGTCCTTAGGGACCTTAACATTAGTCTCAAGATTGACATTTACTGGTTTGTGAGGACCATATATCACAGATCTCCAACAACCTGTGTTGGTCTGTGACAAGGTATGTGCCATTCTCTTTTGCCATATGTTGTATTCATTTCTTACAAGCATGGCATGTTTAGTGGCAGAACCAGTATTATGTGGATCCATTTTAAAGAGTATTGATTTGTCAGATGACTCTTTTAAGTGATGGATGTTGATAAAAAGTGAACTTTTGATCTTTTTATTGAGTATCAATAAGAGCTTTGTGTCTGATTCTCAATTTGTTAGATTGATATGTGATCAGATAAACCAATGCTCTGATACCAATTGTTGGATCAGTTTGCTCTTTTGTTCAAGTAAGAACTTGCTATCTTGACACTTAAGTGTTTAGCAAGCCCTTGTATATCAGATAATAAGCACAGCGGAATGTATAAGTTAAAGCAACACTTTTTATACTTAGGAAGAGTTATTACTCCCCCTAGATGATTGAAACTAATAATGACAAGTATTTATTATGAATCCAAGCAGTAAATGAGAATTAGATACTTAGACAGATTCACAATAAATACTGAAATGGAATAGAACAGTGAAAGTGTTTGAAGGATTTTTCTATTAAAATCAATGTCTAAAATAGAAGGTTGAAGCCTCCTATTTATAGACGTTTACATACATGTATCTTGCCCAAAAAGCAAGTACAGAAACATCAGAAACAAGTTGCACAAGTTGCAACATTGAAACTAACAAATACAGCTAAAAGTAATATTAAACAATAAAACTACTGATGCAAAAGGCGGTGGAAAATATCTGATGCTAAGTGCTAATGAATGACAAACTACTGATGAGTAGTTTGTCTTCAGTACTTCTGAAGTGAATTTGTCTGGTTTGGACTTCAGAACTTCTGATGAAGTTTCTTCTTCAGTACTTCTCATATCTTCTCTTCAGCAGTTTCTTGTCTTCTCTTCAGTACTTCTATACTTAGCCAAAAATGACAGAAGTGAATTAGACTAAGGTTTCCAAAAGTGGTTTCACCAATCTTCTTTTATAACCTATGGTCACCCAAATAGGTTCTCCATCACCAAAAAAACACCACTCCTGAAAAAAAGAAAAAAAAGGTATTGATGTTATTTCTTGAAATGGGGGGGGGGGGGGGGTTGAGACACTGGTGTAAAAAACAGTGATGTAAAAACACACTGGTATAAAAAAAATACATATACGTGTGTGTTTTAAGGATGGGGCGTGTGTGGGCCATAAAAACACATATAAGTAAAAAAAAACACTGGTGTAAAAAAAACTGCACAACTTTGGATACGTGTTTTTTGTTTTGTTTTTTTTTTTTTGGTAAAAAACCCCTATGGTACATAAAAAAAACGGGGGTGTAAAAAAAAAAGGAAGGCCCTGGCTTGTGATGTGTGTTTTTTGTAAAAAAAAAAAAGAAAAAAAAAAGACAAATGGGACTTCTTTTTTTTTTAGTGTTATTGGAACACTGATGTAAAAATGTATGTAGGCCACTCTTTTTTGTTTTTGGTGTTATTTTTTTTAACACATACAAATGACATAGCGATAAAAAACAATGATGTAAAAAAACACACACCTTTAGATGTGTGTTTTTTTTTGTGTAAAAACCAATGGTGTAAATAAATGGTTGTTTTACAATTGGTAAAAAAACACTTCAGTCGTTTGTGCATTGTAACACTGGTGTAAAAAATGTATATATAGGCCAGTCTTTTTTTTTTTCCGTTATTTCTTTTAACCACATACAAAATGACAGATCTTTTAAAACACTGATGTAAAACACACACAGCTTTAGATGTGTATTTTTTGTTTAAAAAACACTGGTGTAAACACAAAAAAATCCTGTAAAAAACAGTGGTTGTGTTTGCAAAAACTGGGCAAAACACTGGTGTAAACAAATGCTCTACTGACGTGTTTTACTATTGTTGTTACTTGCGTTATTTTTTTCCCCTTATTTCTTGTTTTTTTAACCCCCTCAATTGAAACAGTATGGCTGATGACAAACCACGGCCTTTCAAGTTCCCCCGTAACGAACGCACAGGAAAATTGGTGCAAGTGTGGAATCGTTCACAGATGGGGGTAACATACAACAACGTCAGTCCCCCCACACACCCGGCCCCAGCTCCTGCTGCATCTTCAGCTGTCCGCCGAGACTACGACACTGGCAAATCACTAAGCCGGGGTACGTACAACCCCCCACCGAACTCTGCACCTCGGGGCATGCATCAACAGTACGACGGAGGCAAGGCGCCAATCCAGAGGCCGTATAGCCCGTCACCAAACTACGGACCGCTACCGGCTTACAGCCCCCGTCCGAACTATGGCCCACTACCGGTGTACCCAGGTTACCGGTGTATTGGTTCTACGGTGGACCCAAGGTCACTCAACAAAAACATCGCCCAGTCGAAGCCACATCAACCAAAACATGTGGTGTCTGCATCAAAAGCACCAATGCCCGAAGAAGACTACCAGGGCTCGCAGTATTACGATGACGAAGATGACGATTATGTGGGCTTTGACTGGCCATCTGAAGACGAAACAGATTAGGACGCAGTGATGTCACCAAAAGGGCGTTGCTAGAGAGTATCTTTTGGCCTTGTGATGTGAAGGTTTAGGTCAATGTATCTAAATAAAAAAAATGTAACTGTTGTTGCTGCTGCTATTTAGGTTTAATGTTTTAAGTCCTATGTTGCCTGTGTTCTGTTTACACTGGTGTAAAGGACTCATGTACTATGTAGCTGGGTATCCCAGTCTTCCTAATGGTTTTATGGATTGCATTATCTATCACATTTTGCCAAAACCAAAACACACTCACAGAAAAAGGTACCAAAAATACACAACAGAAAGATAAAAAATATTATGATATATCCACACATTACAAACTGTTTTTACCAAAAAAAAAAAACACGATAAAACCACCACCCCCCACCGCCCCACACGTACCACCAAAAAAAAGCACCACCCCCACCGCTGCTGGACATTTTCACATGGGCCAAAAAAATGCCAGTTCCGCACATTGTAAACGACATGCGGACCAGACATTTACACCATGTCCCCATCGGGCACCAAAAAAAAAATAACCAAGCCATATTAGAGTCGCTACTACTTATCATAATAAACCATACTACTTATCATAATAAAAACCAACCGGTCGGGTGTGCTGTTGGGGGGGGGGGGGCAGATGCATCATCTAAGGTTCTGGTTCTTTGTTCTTGGATGGACAGTTCCTGGAGTCGTGATCAGTAACGAATTCCCAGCATGTTTTGCATTGGCGCGGGTGCTTTTTCTTCCTTGTTGCAGCTTTCTCGCCAGGGCCGACTAGTCGGCGATTTGTTCCACACCCCTTGTTCCTAATACCCTGCGGGTTACTGCACGAAACTTCGGTCTCCTCTGGTACACGTAAAAGGGTTGCGATGACAGCTTCCTTGACGACCTCAGGTTCTCGTACCTCAGCAGCCTTCCCCAAAACTTGTTCCTTCATGCCCTTGAACTGCTCCGAAAACGCACATAAACGGTCAGGCGATACACTAAGACGATCCACACAATCATTGAACATCTCCAACAAGTCATTCCGCATAACGGCCATGTCGCTTTTGTCAACCCCATACCGAGCATCAATGCTAAAGACAGATTTTGGCAACACGTCTCGCCTCCAACGCGGCATAATATACTTGTCTGGTATTTCCTCAACTTTTTTATACCTAAAAACACAGAAAATATGGCGGCATAGGTATCCAATTCGGGTCCATGAGTTATACGAACATGTCGTATCTCCCGCAGCAGCATCGACCTTAACCTGTGTATTAACAATTCAGGAAAGAACACGGGGAAAATAAAAAAGAGACAACGGTAAAAACCTGCTGTAAAACAAAACGACACTGATGTAAAAAAATTGATGACAAAAAAATACCGTGTATTCGTTGACCACGTCTGACCGCTTATCAAGGTGCGTTACAGTGTACACCTTGACGCCATCGACTTCTTCTTGGTTTGTAATGAAACAAAGCAACAAACCTTTCTGGATTTCCTTTCGCACCTCATAAAATATCGTTTGTGAGTAGACCAACGCACATTGCTTCTCAATCGCCATGCCGGTTTTTAATTCAGGGGCCCTGCACTCAGTTTTGTACTCCGCAACTCTCTGCTTGTATCTCTGCGAGTCCATCGTGGTGTCAAAGCACAACAAGAATTGGACAAGCGTGTTTGCCCAGCTGGAATTTACTTTGAATGCCGCATTTGAGCTTTCACAGTGGGATGTGGTCTTCATGAGGCATGACATGGGGATGTCGCGAAAATATGCGGGCACCCAAAGCTCCTTCATGTTAAACATGTCTCTCAGCCACTCGTTTTCAGTTAACCCGTACTTATCAAGTAACTTTCCCCATCGCCTTTCAAAGGTCTCCGGTTTGATGTACACGTTCCATACCAACTTGTGAAGGGCGGCCCGTACTTCTGCATTGTCGACACCAACTCCTGCAATCTTTGCACAGGAAAAAAAAACCAAAACACGATTCAGCTTTACAAAAAAGCAAGAACAAAGTACCACGTGTCTGAAAAAAAAAACACATCGAAAAAAAGAGAACGAAGCAGTACCTTTGCGGGCAGCTTCTTCATAATGTGCCACATGCATAGGCGATGCCTTGCCTCGGTAAAAACAGCGGGCACAGCTTGCTTCATCGCAGGATCCTGATCTGTTAACACCAACTTAGGCTGTTTCCCATGAGCTCCCAAGAACGTATTAAGCAACCAAACATACGACTCTATTGTCTCATCAAACAACAGGCCAGCCCCGAAGGTTACACATCGTTTATTGTTGTCCACGCCAGTGAATGGGACAAAAATTAAGTTGTACCTAGTTAAAAAAAAAAAAAAACAGTTAGCGATTACGTCGCATGTGATGTGCAGGGAAACGATAAGTATTTCAAAACATATAAAAACTCTCGTTACTAACCTGTTGGTCTGGTATGTCGCATCAAACGCAACCACTTCGCCGAAATGCTGATAGTTTATCTTCGATATCTCGTCCGCCCAGAAAACATGTCTAAGCTCACCATTTACCAAACTGTACTTGAAAGAGAAATTCGGCAGGTGCTTAAGCCTGTCATTCAGCTTCTCAATCATCATAGACGAGTCCCTACTGCCAATGAACATACGGATACTTCTGGCAAAATTCTTGTAGTCAGCCGGGGTACCCTTCACATTGTGATGTCCACCTTTAAGGCTAACCTGCATTCTATGCGCAACTGTTGGACCTACCTTGTTTAGGCTAACACGGTGAATAAAGTCCTTGGTTGCAAAATCCAGCTTCCTCCCTATTTTCGTTAGATCTCTATTGTAGGACGGCACCAACATGTGATTGTGGGTCTCTTCGAAGTGGTAAATCTCCCACAATGACGTAACATTGCACAACTTTGCTCTAATGCTGGCTTTACAGTCACTACGCTGGAACGTTGACTGCCTAACCTTCAAGGATGTTTCTTCCGCTGAGTCAAATTTCCTTTTACTTTGCGGTTTGCCTGCCTTAGAGCAAAGTATGTACCTATGCGTAATGACCCCATTAACCCTTTTGAAAGTCCCACTCCTTGTTGAAAACCCACAGTTCCGAGCATACAACTCATACATTCCAACCACATCTTCCCATTCTCTATACCTAGCACTCATGTTTGGTTTGATTGAGTCATCTACTATAGGTCTCCAGTACCGACTACCATTGGGGGTAAACCAATAATCGCAACCACTCCCTGAACCCAAAAAAAAAAAAAAGGGAAACAGATATACATCAGCAAAAATAAAAAAAATAAAAACATCTCACCCTCATGTTAATTTACACCGGTATCTCACCCACATGTTAATTTAAACTGGGGTAATTTCTACGTGTTTCCTTAATATACAAACAATGGAACAAAAAAATCATAAAAACCACACATTACCCACACTTTGCACCGATTACAACAAATAAACCATATATTTAACCAATAAAAAAAAACTACATAAAACAAGATTAAAAAGAAAAATTTACCGTCGTCTTCCCCGACCAGACGCTGGTTCACTGGAGATATGTTGTTAACCTCGTCAGAAAATCCACCTTCATCAGCCTCAAAAACCCCACCTTCAACGGACGACTGCACCACCTGGATTGTTTCTTCACTTTCGTCCACCACCCGTTTCCCCTTGTCGACCAGTATGTTCGTCATCGACGAGCCCTCCCCTGCCCCTGCATGTGCCTGCCCTTTCCCCCTAAGAAAGATGGAAACCTCTTGTAAATCTTCCTCGGAAATAAACTCAAGATCGTTGCCAGATCATCTGCTTTCTTCATCGTTGCTAAATTTTAAACTATTCTTTTCGATAACTTTTAGAGTAGAGATCAGACTGTTAAATGGGGGTGCATGGAGATATCTTCTATGTTTGTGTGTGTTATAAAGGCATCAAAAGGTGTTAATAAAAAATGGGCGGGAGAAAAGATCAGAATGTGTATTGGGATTGTGATTATTTACTGACACATTGTGCTAATTTTCTTCTAAAAGCATCTTTTGACAGTTGTTTTACTCTTAACACAAAGTGATTTACCTAAATTACCCATTAATATAAAACACACTACGGGGCTATGTGTCAAATGCTTATTGGTCCATTAGGGTTCTCTAGTTCTCACAACTTGATTGGGTTCTCATTTGAACCCAATCCTATATATATATATATATATATATATATATATATATATATATATATATATATATATATATATATTTAGTTTGGCATTTATTATTTATAGCTTCTCAACAAGAAAAAAAAAGGATAAATTCCAACCTAGATGAGATGGTTTGGTGTGTGGGTGCGGGGTGTCGAACCAAATTAACCTCTTGGTTTTAAAGTAAAAGAAACATAACTGGAAAAAAAAATTTCTTCTCCCCCTTTCTTCTCAGTTTCTTTTTTCTGTTTTTTTATTTTTTTATTTTTTACTTTGTTTCCCTTTTCTTTTTACTTACTTACATGTTTTTTATCATTGTTATCTACCTTAGCTTTTTACATTTTCTTATTGTTATTGGTGGCGTACCAAGTGCTAATGATTATACCGCCACATACCAAAACAATTATGAGGGTAGGCGGGAAGTGGCGGACCCAGAAATTGTTTTCATGGGGTGCGGAATCTCTAAGCCACTAGGTCGTTTATCGATCAGGTAGCCCAAGTTGGGTCGGATCGACTCGTGCGGCAAAAATAATAATAATAAAATGATATAATCAACAAAAAGAAACGAAAAGCCAAAATTAATTTAAATAATGTCCTTACATTTGCATTGCATGGAGTATTGAAGAGTCTTTTGTCTTTAGGTATATTATAATGTTACAAGTGGTATTTCAGTTGCCAATGACCCACAGACCAGTTGGTTTGTGGAGAGGTGAGAAGGTTTTCTTTAGGGTTTCTGCCCGGGTGGTCCCGGGTTCAAGTCCCACAATGCGTGTTTACGCGGGCTGACAACCGTTGCAGCTGAGGATCAAACTTGTACGGATAAGTTGATGTAAAAGGTGTAAAAAAGGGTGTAGGAAATTAGCCCTTACTCTTTGTTTTTTTAAGGCTATATATTGCCTCTTTGTTTATCATATAATATAACCCACTTTTAATTAAAAAAAAATACATCTAGACACTTTTTATTAAATCAAATACCAAGGGGTAGCGGTGTAACTTGTAACCCGTTTACCCGTCTCCCACTTGTAAAAAGTTGTTTATCTTAATAGATCAATTAATTCGTTATTGTCGGAAAAAAAAAATACCATGGTAAAAACTGATTTAAAAAACCCTCTACTACAAAAGACAAATGACAATCAAACACTTGTAGCCCAGTTGGTTGAGGGCCTAAAGTTTCTTATGGGAGGCTTGGGTTCAATTCCCACTAGCTATATTTGGAGGACATTGGTAGATGAGAAATGAGGGATGACCCGACCATTGTCTTGGGTTCGAGTCCTGATCCCGACCGGTTTTACCGATTATTTCACTGTCGTGCCTTCGGGCGGGTGAGTGGTCGGGTTTTCCCGAGAATTGGTTGCAATTGGTGGCAATTGATGGCCCGGGTACTCTTGAATACCTGATTCGCCAAAAGGGTGCCCGAAAGTGCTCGAAAATTGATTCGTTGACTGTTAAAAATAACAAAAGACAAATGACCTCACTTCAATTTAAACTATAATAATAACAATGATACTTTTCCTCGAAATGGACATTGAATAGCATGCTAACCTTTAATTTAGAAAATAAAATCTTAATTGGGGTGGTGGCCCAATGGTAGAAGCAAAGCTTCTAGAAACACCTAAGAGGGAGGTCATGGGTTCAAGTCCCACAAGGAGTGAAATTTTTCGTTCAAAAAAAGAAAATAAAATCTTAATCCCCCAATGAAGCGGTAAACAAAAAAAATATAGTAGCTCAATTACGAAAATACCCCCATCACCCTATTTATTATCTTCTTCTTCTTTACCTAAACTCCTAAAGTGTTCCAGTTATATTTTCCGGTGAACCTCCGCTTCTCCTCCATCTGCTTCTTGATGTACGCTTTCTTTTAAATACCTTCTCGTTGTGATTGAAAACATTGGTTTCAAAAGTTAAGGGGTGCGATTGAAAATTTTTAAGGGGTGCGGACGGGATTCACGCGCGTGTATAACACTAAAAATTTCTTTTTCAAGGGGGGCGCCCGCCCACCTTGGGCAGGCCTAGGTCCGCCCCTGGGCGAGGCGCTACCAGAATCGGGAACGGGTACCTCACTACCAGCACGGTAACACCGCCGCCACCCATGCTGGTAGTGGTCTCGTGAGCCAAATTCTGGTTCTAGTTAACGGGCTAGTACTCGTGATTTTTCTCTTTCTCTCTCCTCTTTGTCTATATCTCTCTCTAATTGATTGTTGGTAAATAATCAGTGAAGCATTGCCTTCAAAAAATGTTACAGTGAAGGAAATCAGTGAAGTGACATGAAAGTGTAGGATTGGTTAAAATCAGTGATATTGAAAAAACTCATGGGTGGTGCCCGTCCGCTCTGATCTAATTTTCTACACACAACGAAACGATACCAGCTAATAATTACCTGCATCAAGCGTGAGAATGCCTCCTGCGAAGCGCACATACGACCCTAGATACATCAAAAACAATATATAGTACTTGAAATCTAGAAAGTGTTTGTACAGTATAATAAAATACTATTGAAAAGGAGGATGGAGTTGCTTAAACGACTAAAAAGCTATTAATCATCAATTTGACTCGGTCAGCGTATCCCTAATCATCATCCGCGTGGAATCGAAACTTATATAAGATCACCATATGCATGCAACATGGATTGCATGGAAGCACATTCTCACCCTTTGGGAGTTCTGTTTTCTACTTTGTGTTTTTCCTGTTTTTGTTTTCGCTGGAGGGGTTTGGCCCAGTTTTTAATATATAACCTATTTTCTTTGCTATTAAAAAAAAATACTTTCACCCTCCATAATGAACAACCATAATAATAATAATAATCCATTAGTAATCCCAACAAATGTGGATGAGAATTCCGTCATCGTTTCCGCACTCACCCATGTCATACAAGCCAATAATGAAGTTGGGCCAAGTGGCGTTGTGATCGCAGAGAGTCCGCGAGAGCAAAAAGCATGCGGCCAATGTGGAATGAGAATTCCAGAAGAGTGTTTGGGGTGTGATTTATACACCGCGGCTGGTGGAGAAGAGAGGAAGGAGAAGAGATACAGAGGGGTTAGTTTACGGGCTTCGGGAAATTGGGCGGCGGAGATTATGGTTCCGGGGAAAGTGCGGAAATGGCTAGGGACTTTTGGGACTGCGGAAGAGGCCGCAAGAGCTTATGATCGGGCCAACATTCGTCATAGAGGGAAGACTGCTAAGACCAATTTTCCTGTGGAAGAGTACCCGGAGATTGAACCGGAAGATAATGCCTAAGGAACCGAAATGTATAGTTGGAATGATGATGATTGTTTTAGACCAATAAGGAAGCATTAGAAAAGAAAAAAAAAATTAAGATAGCTGTTCCTAAAAAATGAATGGTGTTCGTCAGTATAAATGAGTTCGTGATGGCACTAAGTTGTATGAAAAAAAACAAAATACGTTTAATTAATAACACAATAGAAAGAAGTTTTGATATTGTTCTAGAAACAATGGTAGTGTGAGTAGTCAAAAGCAAATTGTTCTTATATCAATATTGTACTCAACCTTGATAGAGCATGTCTCTATTAACGTGCTCGTTGAACTGTAGCTTTGTGCATCCGTCAACGTTTTCTTAATATACTGGCCTACTGGGTTGGTGTAGTAATACTATACAAACACATAACATCTATATCGTTGGTGTAAGACGTACATAACATTTAGTATATATTGAAAGTGACCCAAACTCATTCACACGTGCATGAAACTGCATGTGATCATATTGAAGAAGTCAAGTGTGAAGCCGTTAAATCTCTCAACTTATTTCCAGTTTTTCAGCATTGTAATTTGAATCAGGTCCGGCCCATCAATGTATCAAACCTAGGCTATGGCCTAGGGCCCCATGTTTTTTGGGCCCCCATTTATAAACCGAAATGATATATATATTATGTTTATCATTGACGTACAAGTTACATTGTTGTAGCATAGTGGATGGAACTCAATTTATAATTATAATGCATGGGAACTTGTTTCGAGTCTCAGTTGCCACGCTTTTTTTCCTTTTTCTTTTTTTTTTATTTGCTAGGTTTTTGGCACAAAATGTAGTATTGTGGTGGACTTAAGTGCTAAGGTGGGGGACACTAAAGTCTCAACAAGTCTTTCTAGGCCCAAATAAGCATATGAAAGTATTTCATATTTCATTTATATTGTGATCAAATATCAATATCATTTCCTTTGTTGTAATGTTTAAGTTATGAGCATGTCTTGGCTCTATTCTTATTGTTTCTTGGTTTATTTTTAGAATATTTTATACATAGAGTCATTAGAGTTCTATGTCTTGATCACTTAACGTGTTAAATGCCAAAGCATAAATCTTTGTTATAGACTCAAATCCTAACCCAAAACCGCTAAGAATCGCTACCCGATTCGATCCACCTGTTTTACCAGGCTTGGGGAACCCTAGAAGGGCCCAAATTTTTGAGTTCGCTTAGGGTCTCCAAAATGGTTGGGCCGGCTCTGTTTGAATAAGTTAGTTCCTGATTTCTAGTTGTTAGCCGTTTGTTATTTCCCTATTTAAAGCATGTAATGTGATGCCTTTGATCATCACTTCAATTCTCGAATTATAATAAAAACCTTGAGAGATTTTGGCTATTTACTGTTTCATTAATATTGCCTGGTCCATCAGTGGTATCAGAGCACAGTTCTTTGCTCTATAATTATTCATATCTCTGTCGTATTCATTCAATGGCTGACCAATCCAGTAACCTTCCCACTTCACCAACCCCCATTCCAATATTCAAAGGAGAAGGATACGATTATTGGAGTATTAGATTGAAGACTATCCTTAAGTCCAGGGACTTGTGGGATCTGATAGAAGTTGGAGTGAATCACTCAGAAACTGATGTGGGAAAATTAAGAAATCAGAAGAAGAAAGATGCTCATGCAATGGACCTCATTCAACAGGCCTTTCATGATCAACTTTTCTCACGAATTGCTTCCGCTGAGTCTGCAAAAGAAAGCTGGGAGATCTTAAAAATAGAGTACCAAGGTGATATGCAAGTGAAGGCCATTAAACTACAAGGGCTCAGACGTGACTTTGAGAACCTTGTGATGAAAGAAGATGAGGCTGTGGGAGAATATTTCTCTCGTGTGATGGCTATAGTCAGCCAGAAGAGATCCTATGGAGAGACAGTTGCAGATCAAGCTGTTGTGGAGAAGATTCTCAGGAGTCTCTCTCCCAAGTTTGATTTTGTGGTTGCCTCCATTGAAGTATCAATGGATCTGTCTCAACTGACGCCAGTAAAATTGATGGGTGCTCTCCAATCCCAAGAAGAAAGAATGAACAGCAGACTACCTGAAAAGAAAGAAAAACTTGATGAACATGCACTACAAGTAATGCATGATACACGAACCTCTCCTGTCTTTAACTCAAGAGGAAAAGGTAGGGCAGCTTCAGAGGTCGTGGTAGAGGAAGAGCATTTGACAAGAGTAGAGTCCCTCAATGTCATGTATGCAAAAAGTTTGGACATCTGGGAAAGGACTGCTGGTACAACAATGAGGAACCTCATGCAAACATGGCGGTAGAAGCTGTGGAGAAAGATGACTTAAGTGAAGAGCCTCACCTGTTCATGGCAATGATAACTCAAGTAAGTGAGTCAAATAACTTGTGGTTTCTTGATTCTGGATGTTCAAATCACATGACAGGGTCTAGAGAAAGCTTTGTTTCTCTGGATGAAACCTTTAAACTTAAAGTTCAACTGGGAAATAAGAAGACACTCAAGGTTGAGGGCAAAGGAACTGTGAGGATCTCTACAGGCTCCTCACAATCCAAATTGTTAAGTGATGTGTACTTTGCACCATCCCTTGAGTATAATTTATTGAGTGTTGGCCAACTCATGAACAAAGGGTACTCCTTACTGTTCGAAGGTGGTAAATGTGTGATCAAGAATAAAGGAGTCCATGAAATGGAAGTAAAGGTGTCATCCAACAACTTGTTCCTACTTGATACTACCAAACCCGTTTCAACTCATGATGAATCCACAGCTGAACCATCTGTAGCCCAGTTATGGCATCAAAGGTATGGACATTTGAATTTCAATAGCCTTAAAGCTCTTCATGATAAACATATGGCTATTGGTGTGCCCAAAATCAGAGGTTCAGAGTTGTGTGAAGGCTGCATACTTGGTAAACAAACCAGGCAGTCCTTCACCTCTCATTCATGGAGGGCAACCAATAAGCTTCAACTCATTCATACAGACTTATGTGGACCTATGCAAGTCCCTAGTCTTGGTAAAAGTCTGTATTATTTACTTTTCACAGATGACTTTACCAGAATGAGTTGGATTTATTTTATCACAAACAAATCAGAAGCTTTTTCAAAGTTTAAAATATTCAAGGCTCTCGTTGAAAAGCAAAGTGAACATGTGATTAAAGTGTTAAAATCAGATCGTGGTGGAGAATTTTGTTCAAAGTAATTTAATGCTTTTTGTGATCAAGATGGGATAAGAAGAGAGCTTACCCCTCCACATACACCACAACATAATGGTGTTGTGGAGAGAAATAACATAACAATAATGGGAATGGCAAGGAGTATGTTGAAAGATAAAGATCTTCCAAATTTTCTGTGGGCTGAATGTGTAGCAACAGTTGTGTATGTCTTAAACAGATCTCCCACCATTGCTCTTGAAGATAAAACTCCTTATGAGTTGTGGCACAATGACAAACCTGATGTATCTCATCTGAGATCCTTTGGTTGCATTCGTTATGGTCACACTTATGCTCAAGGCAGAAGGAAGTTAGACAACAGGGCCAACAAGATGGTGGTTATTGGTTATTCAATGCAGGGTATAGGGTACAGGCTACAGGCTTTATCATCCTGACACTAAGAAGTTTGAAACAAGAGCATGGGATGAAGTCACAATTGTTGAAAAAGCTAAATGGGACTGGCAAACAACCTACAAGGCTAACACAGAAGCCTATGATAGGTTGTATGTTGATCCTTTTCCAATGGAAGATGAGGAACATGTTCAAGACACTTCAACAAAAAGTGAATCATTTCCTGCTGATACTGAAGAACCTCATACTCCTGCATCTGTTCAAGCAGTTTCAAGTAATGAAGAAGGTTCAAGTTCAGCAAGTTCATCAGGCCCAGGCAGAACTAGAACTGTTGAAGATCTTTATGCCAACACACAGGTTATTAACCAATCCCATTGTGATCTTATGAAAATGCAGTTTGCTTTGACTGTTGTAGATCCTATATACTATCATGAGGCTGCAAAGAAAGAAGAATGGAAGAATGCCATGAAGGTAGAATTTGCTGCAATAGAGAAGAATGACACATGGGAATTGGTGTCACTTCCAAAAGGCAAGAACCTAGTGGGACTAAAATGGTTGTTTAAGACAAAGTTGGGTCCTGATGGGTCTATATTGAAGCACAAGGCCAGGCTGGTTGCTAAAGGATACTCACAGAAGAAAGGAGTTGATTTTGAAGAAACCTTTGCACCTGTTGCAAGGTTTGAAACCATAAGACTTGTTTTAGCTGTGGCTGCTCACTTTGGTTGGCTTGTGCATCAACTTATGTCAAGTCAACATTCTTGAATGGAGAACTCTTAGAAGACATTTATGTGGAACAACCTGAAGGATACATTGTAAGAGGTGCAGAAGACAAGGTGTACAGGTTGAAGAAGGCTTTGTATGGTCTAAAACAGGCTTCTAGAGCCTGGTACTCCAAGATAGATGCATACTTCAGTGATCATGGTTTCAAGAGAAGCCTTAATGAGCCCACACTCTATGTTAAAAACACTGGTTCAGGTAATATTATCTATGTATGTTTATATGTTGTTGATATTATCTGTACTAGTTCATGTGAAAGGCTCATTAATGAATTCAAGAATGGGATGAAATGAACTTTCAGGATGACTGATATGGGGCTTCTTCAGTATTTTCTTGGTCTAGAAGTCAAACAGACCCATGAAGGCATCTTTGTTAATCAACACATGTATGCCTTGAATCTGCTGAACAAGTTTGGTATGCAACACTGCAAGTTCGAAAGAATTCCTATGTGTCCCCAAGAAAAATATGTTATGAATGATGGTGAACTGAAGACTAATGAATCTGAATACAGAAGCCTGGTTGGTGGGTTGATTTACTTGACCCATACCAGACCAGATTTGTCATACTCAGTAAGGGTATTATCTAGATTTATGCAGGCTCCTTCCAAGGTTCACTATGGTGCTGCTAGAAAGGTGTTGAGGTACATTGCTGGGACAAGTGAACTTGGAATCTGGTATGAAAAGAACAACTTTGATCAGTTGATAGGTTTCACTGATAGTGACTGGGCAGGAAGTTCAGATGATAGGAAGAGTATTTTTGCTAATGTGTTTCTGTTGGCTAAAGGAGCTGTGTCATGGTCATCCAAGAAACAATCTACTGTGGCCTTATCCAGCACTGAAGCTGAATACATATCAGCAACAGCAGCTACATGTCAAGCCATCTGGCTTAGAAGGCTCTTAGCTGAACTAAATGTCCCCCAATTACAAGCGACTGATATTCAATGTGATAGCAAGTCTGCTATTGATCTGTCCAAAAATCTAGTTCTCAACAACAAAATAAAGCACATTGAGTTTAAACACCATTTTATCAGAGACATGGTTGCACAAGATCAAGTGAAGTTAGAATTTTGCAGCCCTCATGAGCAATGTGCAGACATTTTAACCAAGGCCTTAGCAAAAGAGAAGTTCGTTTATTTTAGACATCAAATTCGAGTTCAGGAGTTTGGTTCAAGAGGGGGTATTGAAAGTTACCCAAACACATTCACACGTGCATGAAACTGCATGTGATCATATTGAAGAAGTCAAGTGTGAAGCCGTTAAATCTCTCAACTTATTTCCAATTTTTCAGCATTTTAATTTGAATAAGTTAGTTCCTGATTTCTAGTTGTTAGCCGCTTGTTATTTCCCTATTTAAAGCATGTAATGTGATGCCTTTGATCATCACTTCAATTCCCGAATTATAATAAAAACCTTGAGAGATTTTGGCTATTTACTGTTTCATTAATATTGCCTGATCCATCAGTATAAACATATCATGCATGTTATCTATTTTTAACAAAGAGTTTTTTTTACGTGTATATTTAAAGTCACGTAAGTTTTGTAAGAGAAAACATAAAGTCATATTATCTAGACATCCCCATCCTAAATCCTAGACCCCCCCTCTCACGGCCTGTGGAGGCCTCAATGGGGCATGGAAAGGAAAAAAATGCGAAACCATGAGCCGTGGGGACCCCACGGAACATCCCCACGGCCTATGGAGACCCCCACAGGACGTAATGATACGAGGTACGAGGTCAGTCAGAACTCCTTGTAAAATTGAAAAATGTACTTCCACGGCCCATTACGGCCTCCACGGGCCATGGAAATGTAGCAGATTGGATCATTTAATCCCTCCACGGCCCATTTTCGTCTCCACGGCCCGTGATGTTTTCCAACTTAACAGAAACGGGAGCAGCTTCATTCTCATTTCAAACATTCAAACATCACCAACGATTCTCTCTCGATTGCTTGTGACTTCTCGATCTCATGATGTCATATTCCTACAGCTATTCCCTCGGTGACCTGTCTCCGAACGAGTCTTACATCTCTGAAAGTGTTTTCGGACCTGGGGTTCAAGTTGGTGAGGAGGAGGTTAAATTCGGGGTTAATTGTAATGACGGGAAGGTGCTGTCCGATCTGAACCAGGAATATGTATAGGAAAAGGACTCATTTTTTGGGCCACCAAGCTGGCTGCAGCACACTTACGGGACTTACCATTCACGCGGAAATGTGATAAGGACTCCTAGGAAGGTGATACCGGCTTCGAGAAAGCTGCTGACGACGAGAAAGGTGCTTATGAAGGTGTTGACCTAAAAGTGGAACCTAAACCGAATGTTTCGTATGAAACCGATAAGGTGTGTTTATTTATTTACACCAGTAAATATTTACAAGTTTTAGGGTTTGTTTGGATTAAACTGGTATATATTTACAGTAGTGTATAACTTAGACTCGTATAAATTTAGACTAGACTCTTATATAAATTTTTAGGTATTCAGGTCTGTTAAAGAGTTGAAACAATGGGTTTACGATAGATCCCTTGATAGCGGTGACGTCATAGTGACAGGACCTTCAATTTCAAAAGGCTAGGGATCGTATGCAAAAAAAGTTAAGATATGGCTATGATACGACCGTGGTGGCGAACACCACACTACAGCCAAAGTACGGGTTTCGGGTAGCAAAAAGGTTAACTGTCCCTCTCAACTGATAGGGAGGATAGGCAACAATGGTTGGAAATTGGAGGTAAAAAAACCCGAATCATAACCTCGACCCTTTTCAACATGTTGAGGGTCACGCGTATGCTAGGAGGCTGACACCAGTCGAAGAAAAGTTGGTGGAAAGGCCTTATTTTCAAAATATGGACCCATTGAAATATACATTTGGCCATAAGAGAAGAAAACCCGAATAGTGTATGCATTCTACGAGACATAGACAATACCGTAAGCAAGATTAAACACACAATGTACGGCGACCAAACTCCAATACAGGTATTATTATTTAATATTATTATTATTATTGTTATGTAGATACTTGAAAATATTTTGGTTGAAAAGAAATTTACACACTACACCCAGCAGAATCCAGAGACAAATGCGGTTGAGGATATTTTCTCTATGCATCGGGTCTCGTACAATCTATGGTGTGCCTTCCCACATGTATTGATGATCGATGCCACCTACAACACGAACGAAATACTCGTTTGTTCAAGTTGTGGGTGTGACATCGACAAACAAGTCGTTTTGTATCGCTCATGCATTTATCTGTAAAGAAAAAACGAATAACTACGTATGGGTGGTACAGATGCTCAGAGATTTTCTACAAAAGTGTCGGGATCCATGTGTAATATTACATATAGAGATCTAGCTCTAATGAAGGCATGCGATAAAGATTTCCCAAAAACTTTGAAGTTACTATGCAGGTATCACATCTCACAAAAATATTGTTGTTGTTGTTATTATTATTATTATTATTATTATTATTATTATTACTTTTATAATTATTGCTATGGAGGTGGCATATTCAACAAAATATTGCAAAGTATTATGAAAAAGGATTTACGGATGCAGATTGGAAAATATTTTTAGCTTCTTGGGCTCGACTGTGTAAATCTCCTAGTCCAGATATATACGACTACAACCTTGACCGGCTCTACCAACGACCGTGTGAGGATGGTCGAAAGGGTATATATTATAATTGTTTACTTTACAAGCATGCATACATACATATTTTATTTATTGATATCGATATTATTTTTTTACAGAGATTTTTGAATACATGCATGAAATTTGGCTCAAAGAATATAAACAAAAGTTTGTGCAAGCATGGACAGACACAAACTATACATTTGGTCAGAATACGACCAACAGAGCTGAGAGTCAACATGCAAGGTTTAAGAGGGAAATTAAGGGCCCAAACAGCTCGCTACACGCACTTGTGATGCTTATAGACAAAGTTATTGAGTCACATCGCATAGCAATAAACCACTCGTTCCAGTTCAGTCGGTCACAGAAAATGGGGCACCATGACTTACTGATTTTTCAAGACAGACTCGGTAATGTTTCCCATGAAGCGATCGAGATGTTGCTCCTTGAGCTTAATATGATAAAATATTTTAGGAAAACAAATAAGACTTGTGATCACCAACTTATGACGAGTTGTGGATTGCCATGTGCATGTCGACTGGATTCGTATGAAAGAAGAGGTAATGCCAATTTTTTATACTTATTATTATTATCTAGATTATTATTATTATTAACTGTGAATTCTTAATAAAGGTATAGAAATATCACTGTCTGAGATCTACGTCTTCTAGACATGACTTGATTATATGCCAAAAGAAGTTGAGGCAACCGAGTGTCACTTTCAGCAGGAAATGGATAAAGTCACAGAGCAACTAAAGTTGCAACCGCCGCAAGTGAAAATAAACATGTTTTCGAAAATAATACGGTGGTGAATCCAAGAATGACTGACCATCAACCTCCTAAGGTACAAAAAGATACTCATGGGCGGCCAACAAGGAAAGAAAAACAAAAAAAAGAGGATAAGTATGCGGTTATTATTATTATTATTATTATTATTATTATTATCATCATTATTATTATTATTATTATTATTATTATTATTATTATTATTATTATTATTATTATTATTATTATAAAATTCAAGGTAGGGGAAGCAGCCATTCGAAAGAGGTAAACAATCTAAGGACAAATTGATTGTTTACGATAAAGATTTTCCACTGTTGGTAAGGAAAGGTACAAACTAATGATATATACATTCGTACATGCATACATATTTATACACATATTAAATCTCACTGTTTGGTGGCGACAGGTACAAACTCGTCATCGACATGTTTAAGAGATGGCTTCCATCTACATATCATGAATACATTTCAGACATTTGAAATGTCCATGGGGACGGTAACTGTTGGTGGTGAAATCTTCAAGATGGAACTAACTGATATTTTCTATGTGACATCCTCAGGATACTAAAGGCTGAACATGATTCAGGATGCAACTGTGTATTATCTTATGTGCATCATGAGGATGGACTAACGAATTATCTTAATATTACGATTGCAGGTATACTTGAACAATACCAAGACACATAACAGAGCTCCAACGGCTCTATTGACTAATTCTAATTCGAAAGGAATGAAGATGACATCCTTCGCAAGTCTTTTATAAAGAAGGAGTCAAATGTAATCGACGAACATTATTAATAGGCGAGTATCTCGGAGAAGAAGTTATGTAATGGCTGGAACTCATTCAACTACATGAACGTTGAGCTGAAACAGTCCATACATAGTGGATTTTATGGGATCTTTATTTATTTACTTGTAACTATATATAGGGGTGTGATGAACGAAATAGGACACTTACACACTTGTTATCGAACACTTGACACCTGATACACACTTTACAACACTTAAACTCATACTTTCCTTAGTCTCACATACAATACACTAAATTGTAATCTTAGTACTTCGTTCATCTCACTTCCAAAATTGTAATCTTTTTACTATATTAATATTAACAAACAAGACAGTGGCCTAGACTCCTCCCAAGGTTTTGTGCCGGCGATCATCATTGATCAAGGGCGCTTTCCTTGTATATCGAGTGTTGTTGGCTTGTTATATTTCATTTACATTTATTTGCTACAAACTGTGTCAGACAGTTCATCCTCAGGATATAACTGTCCATCCTCACTTTTTCCTTTGTCATCCTGAACATAGTTGTCAATAACGATTTCTTTGATATCCACAAACTGTCATCCATAAGATATAATTGAGTTTTTAACATATTAAACAATTTTAGCACTCTACCTTACATTTACTAATTTGGAATACAGAGTTATTTTTACTTAATAATTTTTTACCAAAACAATTTGGCGCCCACCGTGGGGCAAGTGGTGCTAATTTTAACAAAGTCTTTGTTAAAATTCATTCTTAATCAACTCATTTCAAAAATCTTGACAACTATGGCTTCAAACCCAAAATCTGTGTCTTCATCCATGCCATCCTTAACCTGTGCCAAAAATGTGACATTACCACCTCCTCCTGCATTCTCCAAAGGTTTTGATCATGTTACTCGAAATGCTCCTCAAAGTAATCCTAGATCTGGGATGGGACCATCTGGATCTACTCCTCCTATTTTTGTGTCGAATGATGAGCTCCTTTCCATGTTCATAATGGTAAAGGATCAAATAAAGAAGCAGCATGATACCAACCAAATGTTAATGAGAGAAATTCAATCTCTCAAAACATCCTCAAAGAGACCAGTGGAAGAAGTAGTAACTCTTATACAACCTAGGAATTTGGACTTTAATTCTGCCATCTCTGGGGCAATCATCAGGGAGATTTTATTAATCCTCTGACTCCAGGATCTAATACTCCTGAAATCACTTAGGAGGTCAGAATGACAACTACCAGAGATCCAGGATGCACATTTGAACCATCTCGAGGATATAACTATGGTGACAATGTAAATAATAATACTTTTGCTACTAATAATTTTTCCATGCATGATACAGGTATTAGCCCTCAATTGGCAAGAGAACTTCAAAAGATCAAGGACATGGTGTCTAGTGTACCAGGGACAGTACAACCATCAATGTGTTAAGCTACCAACTCCTTGGGGAGTTATCAAAGTGAGCAGCGATCAACAAGAAGCTAAGGATTGCTACACAACATCGATGAAGGCATCATCACAGTCAAGACAAGCATAGCAATTAAAGCAGGATGCACGTGATATCCTTAAGGATGACAAAGCACATCCTGATCAGGATGTAAAGGCAGTCTGCCTCGATGAAGATAATAAGGGTATCACTGTGGAGATCGGTAAGAACATCCTTAAAGATATTGAACAATCCTTAATTTCATTTTTAAAATGCAGGATGTCAGCATTCGCATGGAAACATGAGGATATGACAGGCATCTCCAAGGATGTCATTACACATAAGCTTCGAATTGATAAAAACTTTAAGCCTGTGCAACAAAAACGAAGGAAGTTTGCACCTGAAAGGAAGGTCATTATTCAAGAAGAAGTTGATAGACTATTGAAGTCCAAGATGATAAGGAAGGTCAAATTCCCAAGATGGTTGGCCAATGTGGTAGTGGTACAAAAGAAGAATGGAAAATGAAAGAGTATGTGTAGACTACACAGACCTCAATAAACTTATCCTAAAGATCCATTTCCTCTTCCACATATCGACTTAATGGTGGATGCCACGGCAGGCCATGAAAGGTTAACTTTCATGGATGCATCCTCAGGATTTCAACAAATCCAAATGGAACCAAAAGACCAAGAGGATACTGCATTCATAACACCTTCAGGCATTTATTGTTACATTACCATGCCTTTTAGACTAAAAAATGCAGGTGCAACATATCAAAGATTAGTAAACATGATGTTCAAAGAAAAAATTGGGGACATAATGGAGGTGTACTTTGATGACATGGTAGTCAAATCCAAAAGGGCAGAGAACCATCTTCAGGATCTTAATGAGGCATTTGACATCCTGGATGCCTACAATATGAAGCTGAATCCAGCCAAGTGTCACTTTGGGGTTGGTGCTGGCAAGTTTCTTGGATACTTAGTAACCAAGAGGGGTACAGAAGCCAGTCCATAACAGATGAAAGCCATCCTAGATCTCAAATCTCTTACAAATATCAAGGATGTGCAAAGATTGACTGGCAGGATAGCAGCCCTAAACAGATTCATCTCAAAGTCCTTAGAAAAATGCAAAGAATTCTACGACATCCTGAAAAAGAACAAGAAATTTGACTAGGGACAAACGCATGAGGAAGCATTGCAAGAATTGAAAGAATATCTCGCAGCAGCTCCACTCCTGATGAAGCCTGAGGATGGTGAGCCTCTCTCGTGTATCTTGCTGTCTCTGGAAATGCAATTAGTGCAGTCTCAGTAAAAGACTTCGAAGGACAACAACATCTTGTATATTATGTAAGTAAAACTCTATTAGATGCTGAAACCAAGTACTCACATCTTGAAAAACTCATTTTAGCTTTAATAATGGCATCTACCAAGTTAAGGCACTATTTTGAAACACATAAGATTCACGTTAAAACTAACTATCCTATTAAAAATGTACTTAGAAAACCAAAAATGTCAAGAAGGATGGCAAAATGGTCAGTAAAATTAAGTGCCTTTGACTTGGTCTATGAGCCTAGAAATGCAATCAAATCACAGGCTCTAGCTGATTTTGTGCCTGATTTCAGTAGTGACATCCTAAGTGAAGTAGAAAAAGAAGTACAACAATTAAAAGAAAACATGGAAAAGTGGATTTTATACACCGATGGTGCTTGAAACATGAGAGGTATAGGATTAGGGATACTGCTAAAATCGCCACAAGGGGACATAATACCCCATGCAATTAGATGTGCACTTCAAACAACCAATAATGAAGCTGAATATGAAGCTATCATTGCTGGTTTGCATCTTGCTAAGGATATGCATATTGTAAATCTAGAAGTATTTGTTGATTCCTTCTTGATTACTAACCATTTTAATGCTCTTATGCAGTGAAAGGTCAACAATCAGGTTTTTATCTTAAAATATTTAAAAACTTACCATCTTCCTTTGCAGATTTTACACTAACACAGGTACCCAGGTGTTTTGGTCAAAAATTATCTAGTAAAAATAACTTTGTATTCCAAATTAGTTTATGTGAGGTAGAGTGCTAAATGTGTAAAAATATGTTTGTAAATCAATAATATTTTCAAGATGGTGTATCAGGATGTTTAATAAGCAAAAATATAACAACTATGATCGGGATGGCTTAGGTTAATTTTGGGATGGACAGTTATATCCTCAGGATGGAACTGCTAGGAATGAACAAACAGAGTAATAAACAAGAAGAACAACACACGATCTACGAGGAAAGCCCTTGATCAGTTGTAGATCGCCGGCATAAAACCTCGGGAGGAGTCTAGGCCCTTGCCTTGTTTGTTAATATTAATGTGGTAAAAAGATACAACTTTGGATGAGTATGTGGACGAGTGTACTATGATTACAATGGTTGTGCAAGTGTTTATGATCAGCTAAGTGTATGTGTGTGACTATAGTGTGAGCAATGTGTATGTAAGTGTCCTATACTCGTCCAATACCCCCGTTTATATAGTACATGAAATAAACAAAATATCCGCTATGTAGTTAATATCTTCAGGATGTGCACATGCCGAAATATAGTTATATCCCAAAGTTAGTTGAGTCCTTCAACATCCTAGGGATGGTACATTAGGGATGTGAGGTAAAATCATCTTGAGGATTTTCATCCACAACAATTGTCCCCAAAAATATGTTACCGTTATCTTAAGGGTAAAAATATTTTTCTCAATTGATGGGTCCATCTTTTCACGTTTCGAGACCCTAACGGCTATTTTTTAGGCTATTTCCTCGTGATGACCGTTACACCTCATCATATCCTGCTGCCTATGTCTAGGCTTTCGCTTCCTCCTTTATAATCGACTAAGATTATTTGAAAAGGTAACTAATTCTACTTCTTTCTCGTTTTCTCTTTTTATTCCTGCAAAAAGAATTAATTTTTTAGAATGAGAAAGAAACTGACAAGGGCTCTCGGAAGTGTTGGAATCCCTAAGGATTTCACAGCCCAAAACTTGATCAAAGATCCTGATCAAGAAATCTGTACTTTTTACGATAAAGATATTCAAGCCCTTAAGAAATCAGGGGCTTTTCCTGATTCTGCCGTTTTTAGGCCTTTTGACCTAAATGCAAAGTCTGACTTTGCCTCTTCTGTCTGGGTTTGCTTTTTCTTTTTACCATTCCAGCTTGGCCTCAAATATCCATTCCCAGATTTCATCAAAGAATTATTTGATGCGACAGGGATGGCTTTTGCCCAGGCCATGCCTGAGATCTGGAGAATCTTAATAGTTTGTGATAAGATCATTCAGACTCACGACGTTAATCTTCAAGTTGGTGACCTGCCATACATATATAAGTTAAGGACACATGGGTCAAACCGTTATGTTCTTCAACTTATTTATAAAGAACCTCCTCTGCTACATAACGTTGTGAGATCTGATAGGCCCTGGAAATCAAAATTCTTTTTGGTAAGGAGGGATTCCATTCCTTATGGGGATGAAATTCCTATGTCCTGGTTAAGAAGCGGTAAATATGTTAGATATAAATAAGATAGTCACATCCTGAGGATGTTAGTAGTATTCTAAATCATCTTCATTTTGCAGGTGCTTGTTTTGCAAAACTTGTTCCTACTTTGGACGACGCCTTCATCAGACGTAAGGTAATACTAGAGCTACCTGCTTCAGCAAGGACTTTTGGAATAGAAGAAAGCTTTTCTACAAGTCGTGCCACTAAAATGTCTAGAAGTCATATCCTGAGAATATGCTTATTCCTGATTCTTGTGCTAACCTGTGCATGTCTTTGTATCAGCAAAGAAGCCTGATTACTTTGATCTTGACGAGATCGACAATTAAGATATTAAGTCTTCAAAGATAACTTCTCCATCCAGCTCCAAGATGACAAGTCCTACCCCTGCCCCTAAGGCCAAAGCTGCAACTTCTTCTAAGATGAGAAAGGTTGCCAGTACTTCAACTCAAGAGGTTTCTCCCTTTGATGGTCTTAGTTGTGATGCCATCCTAGGAAAAGTTTCTCAGTTTGTTCTTCAGGTACGTTGTACATCTTGGGAATTGTAATGATTGTTTATAAGGTCTGAATACTTACCTGGCTACTTCATTTTTGCAGGGTCATGAGTACTTGATGAAGTCTCTGGATGACATGAACAAAGAGTTTGCTGATACTAAGGCCAAGCTCGAGGATGCAAAGAAGTCTGCCCTTGATAAAGCCAAACATCATGAGAAGAAAGTAGGAAAGGTGGAGACTGAGCTGAAGGTGGTGAAGGCTGCTCAAGCCAAAAGCATGAGGGACCATCAGAAGGAGATGGAAGAGTATAAGCAAGGGTTGATTCAATCTCCCACTATCTCCGTTTTTCAAGCTAGGGTGAGGATGGCATTGCAGGCTAAGGATCCCAACTTCAAGGTGGAAGACTGGGATGTTGGAGCTTGGCAAGAGAAGATCCTCAGTCTTGGTGGAAAGGAAGTGGCGTCTGAGTCCCTCCCCGCTGCTGTTCATTAGGATGCTGCTAAAGAGGCTGAGGTAGCCAAGGAGTTTCAGGTTGATGAACCGGTGGGCAATGAAGGATGTGATGACTAGGCCAGAGCCCACTTTTTATAATATTTGGTTGGTTTGTGAACAGTTAAACAATTTCTTTTTATTTCTGTATGAACAATGAAAGTCTTTGGGGGTGGAGGGATCTTGATTTTCAAGATGAAGCCCCAAATTCTTTTTCAGCCCTGACTTTTGAAATGCTGACCCCTGGTGGATGGGTCCTGGTTTAGGATGAAGCCAGGGGTTGGTATTATCTTTTTATGAATAATATATCGATAACCTTTTAAATCTTTGTGTTCTATATTTCCTTTGACATTCTGCAAACACTTTAGGGTATAAAGAAATGATAAAAATAATACCTCATGTATCCTCTTTGTTGAGTAATTCTCCCGATCTTTCCATATTCTTCATAAGTCCTTGTCATCGTCAGGATGGTCTTCAATATCCTGAGGATGTCCCCAGTTTCTCTTTCATCCTTGGGATAGTCTTGCATCCTGGGGATGTCCCCAGTGTGATATATTTAGTATAGACTTTAAGTCTATAATCTTTAGAAAGAATTGAATCTTAACAATATCCTGTAAAGGAAAACTTTTGTTATTAAACTGGCGACAAGGCCTTTGGTTTAACTGGGATCAAAACCCTTTTGAAATAATCTTGGTGACAAGATCAACATGCAATATCTTTGAGAATAACTGGCGACAAGGCCCTGGTGACTAGACCAAACACGAGAAAGAGACATTGAAAAATGTCTAAACCTTAAGAGCTCCATCATATATCTCAAAGATAATGAAATTGTCAGCCACTTTTACATGAACTGGTCCCACCATCCCGAGAATATACGTGGGCATCATGCGCTCCAGGCGAGGGTTGCTAACCCAATGTGAAAGGTGAATACCTTTAAACCATAGGAAGGTGATGGACACCTTAACGTAGGAGAAGGTGGCCAACCCCCTAGTCTTCTAAGCATTCCATCTTCAGGATGGTACTGCAAAATTCTCAGGATGGACTATTTCTAGACCATGTGTTGGATCAGTTTGCTCTTTTGTTTAAGTAAGAACTTGCTATCTTTGACACTTAAGTGTTTAGCAAGCTCTTGTATATCAGATTATAAGCACAGCGGAGTGTAAAAGTTAAAGCAACACTTTTTATACTTAAGAGGAGTTATTACTCCCCCTTGATGATTGAAACTAAATAATGACAAGTATTTATTATGAATCTAAGCAGTAAATGAGAATTAGATACTCAGACAGATTCACAATAAATACTGAAATGGAATAGAACAGTGAAAGTGTTTGAAGGATTTTTCTATTAAAAATCAGTGTCTAAAATAGAAGGTTGAAGCCTCCTATTTATAGACGTTTACATACATGTATCTTGCCCATAAAGAAAGTATACAAATATCAGAAACAAGTTGCACAAGTTGCAACATTGAAATAAACAATTACAGCTAAAAGTAATAATAAACAATAAACTACTGATACAAAAGGCGGTGGAAAATATCTGATGCTAAGTGCTGATGAATGACAAACTACTGATGAGTAGTTTGTCTTCAGTACTTCTGAAGTGAACTTGTCTGGTTTGGACTTCAGAACTTCTGATGAAGTTTCTTCTTCAGCACTCCTCATATCTTCTCTTCAGCAGTTTCTTGTCTTCTCTTCAGTACTTCTATACTTAGCCAAAATGACAGAAGTGAATTAGACTAAGGTTTCCAAAAGTGGTTTCACCAATCCTCTTTGTCCTAACAATCTCCCCCTGGATTGATGAAGCCAAAACCTTACTAATTTCTTATGATTTTCTTCTGTCTTGAACAATCTTCCATATTTCTTTGAACATGGTGTTCTTGAGCTGGTTTAACTGTCCATCAGATAGAGATCCTCTCTGTGGTTCCAGATGTTGAATTGTGAGCAGGTCTTGTGTTGACAGTTTCTTTAGATCACTGATCTTCTTGTAAGCCCTGCTTGAAAGGTCTCTTCTTGTCAATAATACTGAGTTGTTATCAGTAAATGACCATCTGATGATAGGTACCTTTGACTTGTTAAAGTCAGAGGAATAGGGAACCAGACTTGTCCCTTGGGTTGATGATCCTGAGTGTTGGATGCTTTCTGTTTCAGTTAACCTCAGGTGGGAGTCTCTTCCTTGTTGTTGTTGCATATCAGGCATCTGAATAGTTGGGAGATGGTGTTCAGTCACTACCTTGGTATGCATCTTTTCTTTGATAGTCTTTTGGATTTGGTAGGCAAAAGTGGAAGGATCCCTGAATTGTGTTAACAGAGGTTTCTCCTCAATGTCAAAATCTGAATGAACTACTGAACTTCCTTCAAGTAGTACCATTTTGAAATCAGTTTTGACATTGTCCTCTGCTTTCTTTCTTTGAGTAGCAGACCTTCTTGTTGATATACCAGAAGTTCTAACTACTAATCTTGAAGGATCAGCAGTTTGAAACTTCTCTGGATTTGCAGCCTTGGCAGCCTTGTATTTTCGATAAGTATCCATCAGTCTTTCTTCTTTCCATCTGGATACTGAGGCTGTTGAACCATAGCCCTCTGCTACTAATTCATCTATCATCTGGGCTCTCTTGGCCTTTTCTTCTTTACTTGTGGCCAGTTTGTCTGCAAGCAGTTGTGCTCTTCTTGTTAGCTCTTGCATAGAGAGTCCCTTGAGTGTGTAGGCTTTAGTCTTGCTGTTCTTTGTGATGTAAGACATCAGTTGTTGTCTTTTGTCTTGTTCAGCAATCTCATCAAGGCTAGCCTGCCTTTGTAGTTCAGCTTCATAGGCCAGAAGTTTTTCTTCATGGCTTAACTCTAAATCATCCCTTTCTTCCAGAGTTTTCCAGATCAGATCTTCTCTGGCCTTTTTGTTGGCTGCAACTAAACTCTTCTCTAGTAATTCAGCTGATTGAGAGATTGGAGAAGGGTTTAGTACAATCATTGTTGTAACTGTTGTAGTAGGCCTGATAGGAGCAGATGTTGGTTTGATTTGTTCAGTGGGTCTGGAAGGTTCAGTTTGTTGAGGTTTGAAAGTGTTAACCTCTGCTGGGTTGACAACTGCTGATGGTTTGTCAACTACTGAAGGATTGTCTTCAGTATCTTCTGAGTCATCAGTACTTTGACCATCAGAGGTTTCTTTATTTTTCCTTAGGGATTCTTCAGAGGTTTGGGTCTCATCTTCTTTTTCTGTGGCTTCAATTTCTTCTACTGAGACACCAAACTGTTTGGCAAGTTTTTCTTTTCTGGCTTGATCCTTCTGATCTCTTTCAAGCCACTCTTGCCCTTATCCTGGCTTCGAATGACTCCTTAGGTTCCCTAATTTTCTCCCCCTTTTTGGATTCATCAAGTTTAAGTTTAGAGGTTGAGGGTTGGGAGAATTGACCTTGAAGATGAGCAATCTGTTTGCTGTTGAATTCAATCTTGTTGGACAGATCATTCATCTTTGTCTTGATCACTCCAAATTGGTTTTTGATTGACAGCTCCAAGTTAGCTGTGTATGTTTGGAAGTGATTCTTGATGAGAGTGTTCATCATGTGGTACAGGGGACCCTCTGGGCTGCATAGCTGGTTCAAGTCTATGCTTGTTTGCCCAGGGAATTGGGTTGGCATTTTATGTAAAGGGTGTGTTTTTGGGAGATCCTCATGTTGTACAGAGGATGCCACTCTAGGGGTTTTAGGGATTGAGTGGACTTTAACCTGTGCAGGGGTGACTGGCTTCTTGAGCTTGGATACCCCTGAAACAGGACCTTCATAAAGTGCCGTCAATTCAGCAGTTTTGGTTTTTGAAACATCATCCAAGTTAATGGAATCATCTGAATCCCTGATGTTGTCCTCATTGAGGACTGTCTCAGTTAAATCATGAGCTGAGCCCAACTCAGTTCTCTGATGAACCTCTTGTTCTTGGTTCTGAGGATTTCCTACTTCAGGCATTAAGCCTTCATCAGTAGTTGCCACATCTGAGGTCTTAGCTATATTACTTCTATCCTCAGATCCACCACTGGGTGGTAACTGAGTAGTAGCAGCCTCAGATGCCCCAAGAGTCTCTAAAATTGGGCTTAAAGACTCTGGTCCACCCTCATCTCTTGGGTTAGGGCTAGTGATGTCCACATCCATGTCTGATTCTGTGGTTATGTCCCCTGTTTGTTGTGGTTGTAGGGGACTGACATTATCAGATGGGACTTTCTCTCTTAGCCCAGAGAGAAGTTTGGCAATTTCTATTGCCTCTGGTTCAGAAATTTGAGGGGTTGGTTCAGTAGTTTGGGCAATAGGTGAAATAGGTTGGTCAGCAGTTTCAAAAGAAGTGTGAGTTGCAATAGTTTTTCTAAGTCTTTTTCTTTTGAATAAAATAGTTATGGGTGCTCTTGGTGGGGTTTGAGATGGATGAGACTGAGAGGGTGTTTCAGTCTCACCTATTTGAAGAGCAGACTGCTCATGAGCATGTTCAGGCATCTCAACCTCCTGAATAGCTTTTCTTTTGGGTTGGTGGGTTTTTGTTTTTGTTGGCTTGGGCTTTTTGGCTTTTGGTGGTGTGAGTTTGGAAGATGTGGGCTTCAGGGGGACTTGTTGTTGTTCTCCCTGATCATCTTCTGGCCAGGTAGCCGGTTTGTTATGCCTAGAGTATGCTTGTGAGGTTAATGGATTTAAAGTTGAAACTTTTCCCACAAGCACCTCATTACCCAGTTCCCCTGTTATGCATTTCATAATGAACCTTGGGTATAACAAAAACTTTTCTTGGTATTATTATGATGTAACACCAACTCATTGAAAAATAATTTTGATGCCCTGAATTTGGTTTCATTCACTATGGAATGAAATATTGGTTGAAAAGTGGAGGGCATCTGGTCATAAGACCCTGTTTTTGGACTCAAACACATAATAATATAATAAAACAAAGGCTTGTATTTTGGTTCAAAATATTTTTTGAAGATAGTAGCATGGGAGAGAGTACCTTGATAACCACACTCTGTCATGGTTAGGTGAATATCAGAATTAGCAACTTGATCAGGGGCAGCTACATCATCCAGGCCCAGTCTTGTTGCTAGTGTGGCCGGTGTGATGGTCAATGGTTTCCCTTTTATTCTTGAGTTGAGGGAAATGACTTCATCATCAGTCGTCACCGTCTCAGCATTTGCCCAGAACTCATTTAGAGTTTCAGTATGAATTGGTGGGTTTATTATGAGAGCAGTAAAATATTGGGATTTTACGACAAGATCAATGATCTCATCGTATTGGGACCAGCCTTCTTGTTTTTCAAGAAAGGCCCTTTGATTGTGTCCCTGTTTTAGAACGAGAGCCATGTGGTTTGGGTTTTGATCGAACAGTTGATTTGCAGGTTTAGGTTATTGAGAGAGTTTTTGAGAGAGAAAGAGGGATATTTTGGGTTTGAAAGGATAAGTGTTGAAAAAAGGTATTTATCAGAAGTTTTTAACCGCTTGAATCTTCTTTATTAGAAGTTTTTAAACCGCCTTGGTTAAAATCTTTTTATCAGAAGTTTTAAACCGACTAGGTCAAAACCTCTGATGATGGGAAAAGTCAGATTTGCCCTTTTTGACTAAACTGCTGATGAAGGATTATCTTCATCAGTAGTTCCCATTTTCTCTTCAGCAGTTTTAACAGCTGATGAGAAATGTTTTATAAATACTTTTATTCATAACTTCTGAAGGTTATTTTATCAGAAGTTACACACTTTTCAGAAATTATCCCCATACTGATGTTTTGTTCATCAGTAGTTCCTTTCTTTTCAGAAGTTTTGTTTCAGACTTTTTGTCCTTTTGTAAGTGAAAAATGAAAAATATGTGCAGAATAAAATAAACACTTACAAATTTAGCATCCCAAGCATGGATACTAACTTCTGAAATGTTGATGTGTCAAGGGGTTTTGTGAAGATGTCAGCTATTTGATTAGCTGTTGCTACATGCTTCACCTCAATCTTGCCTTTTTCATAGCAATCTCTTATGAAATGGTACCTGATCTCAATATGTTTGGTTTTTGATAACTGTACCGGATTTTGAATGATGCGAATGGAAGATTTGCTGTCTACTAACAAAGGTGTCTTGGTTTCTTTGATTCCATAATCAAGAAGTTGATATTGGAGCCATTGTATCTGTGATGTACAACTTGCAGCTGCAATGTATTCAGCTTCAGCAGTTGAAGTTGCAACAGATGTTTGCTTCTTTGATTGCCATGACACTAGACAGTTACCCAAGAATTGACAACCACCAGATGTTGACTTTCTTGTCATCTTACACCCTGCATAGTCACTATCTGAAAAAGCTGATAACTTGGTATTGCTTGAAGCAGGATACCAAATTCCAAGTGTTGGAGTTCCTTTCAGATATCTGAAAATTCTTTTGACTGCTATAAGGTGTGATTCCCTTGGTGCTGATTGATATCTAGCACAGACACATGTTGAAAACATAATATCTGGTCTAGAAGCAGTTAGATATAAAAGGGAACCTATCATGCATCTGTACATGGTTTGATCAACCTGTTTTCCTTGATCATCAGGTTCAACTTGTGTGATTGGTGTCATGGGAGTGGAACATGATTTACAGTCTTTTAAAGAAAATTTGTTTAATAATTCTTTAACATATTTTGATTGATGTATAAAAGTTCCATTTGTTTGTTGCTTGATCTGCAGTCCCAGAAAGTACTGCAGTTCTCCCATGGTACTCATCTCAAATTTCGATTGCATGAGTTTCTTAAAATCATCACACAGTTTTGTGTTTGTTGAACCAAAAATGATATCATCAACATAAATTTGAACAAGTAGGACATGATTTCCAACATGTTTAATGAAAAGAGTTTTATCAATGGCACCTCTTGTAAAGTTATTTTTGAGTAAAAAGGTGGATAGTGTATCATACCAGGCCCTTGGAGCCTGTTTGAGCCCATAAAGAGCTTTGTCCAGTCTGTACACCCACTTAGGATGAGAAGGATCCTCAAACCCAGGTGGCTGACAAACATACACCTCTTCTTTTATCTTTCCATACAAAAATGCACTTTTCACATCCATTGGATAAACTTTAATTTTGTTGGAAATGGCATAGGCCAGAAATAACCTGATGGCCTCAAGCCTTGCAACTGGAGCAAAGGTTTCATCATAGTCAATTCCCTCTTCTTGAGAGTACCCTTGAACTACCAGTCTTGCCTTGTTCTTGATTATCATACCAGCTTCATCTTGCTTGTTCCTGAAAACCCATCTTGTGCCAATTGGTTGCTTGTTTGGAGGTAAGGGACAGATTTCCCAGACCTATTGCTTGTTGAATTGAAGCAGTTCATCTTGCATAGCTTGTACCCAATTATTGTCTTTGAGGGCTTCCTGGTACTTCTTTGGTTCCAACTGTGAGATAAAGGCTGAAAATAGGCAAAAGTTGGAGAGCTGGTTTCTGGTAAGAACACCTGAAGCTATATCACCCATGATTTGATCAAGTGGATGATCTCTGTGTTCAATCAGTTGTTGTAAACCACTGACAGGTGTAGGTGGCTCATGTTCTTCAAACAAACTACTGAGGTCTATAATATCTGGTTCAGATGTTCCTTGATCTTCAGTAGTTGGATCTACTGAACCAGAAGTTTGAATTTGTTCCTCAGTATTTGTTTGATCAGAAGTTTGGGGAACTTCTGATGATTTTGAAGTTGACTTGATAACTGTTTGAGGAGTCCATGGTGTGGGATCCTCATCATCAAACCTTTTGTCACCATAATATGTAGGTTTTGATGAAGTAACAGCTTTCTCAGGTCCAAAGTGGAAGTTGTCAAGGTCAAAAAGTTCAGCAGGATGTGCTGGAATAAGAGTGTGTTTTGACTCATTGAACTTGACATTCAATGTTTCTTCTACTATCTTGGTGTGAGAATTAAAAACCTTGTAGGCTTTTCTAGTTGAAGAATAACCAAGAAAGTAACCTGAGTCAACTTTGGCAGCAAATTTTGAAATAGATTCCTTGATGTTCAAGATGAAACATTGACACCCAAAAGCCCTGAAAAAGGAGATAAGGGGCTTCATGCCATGAAGAACTTCATAGGCAGTCTTGGAATGTCTCTTGACCACAAGAACTCTATTCTGAACATAACATGATGTGTTAACTGCTTCTGCCCAAAAGTACAAGGGTAGTCCAGAATCAGCTAACATTGTTCTTGCTCCTTCTATTAAGGTTCTGTTCTTCCTTTCTACTACACCATTTTGTTCAGGAGTTCTGGGAACACTGTATTGTCTAATAATCCCTTTAGACAAACAGAATTCATCCAGAGTTTTGTTCCTGAACTCTGTCCCATTATCACTTCTAATGGTTTTGACAGGTAGAGAATATTGTTTCTCTACTTGTAGAATGAAGAACTTGATGATTTCAACAGCCTCATCCTTGGAGAATAAGAAGAATACCCATGTGAATCTTGAGTAGTCATCAATGATGACTAAGCAGTACTTCTTCTTACCAAGGCTCATAATCTTGACAGGTCCAAATAAGTCCATATGGAGTAGTTGAAGACATGCAATTGTTTTTGATTCTTCAATAGACTTATAGGAGGACTTATGCTGTTTTCCCTTTAAACAGGATACACAGTGTTCTTGACACTGGTATACTTTCAAAGGTAGACCTCTGACCAAGCCCATTTTTGTGACTTTATTTATGGTTTTAAAGTTCACATGGCCAAGTCTCCTGTGCCAGAGATCAGTTTCTAAAGTTGATACCCTTGAGAAGAAACAGGCAGTGTTGTTCAATACTTTGTCTTTCTCAATGTCCACTGCATAGACATTGCCACATCTTTTGGCAATCAGCAAAGTATGATCTTCAATGATCTTCTCTATCAACTTCTGGCCTTCTGGTGAGATTATCTTGCATGCTGTCTTTGTGAAAAAGGAAGAATATCCTTTATCACACATTTGTGACACACTCAGCAAGTTGTATTCAAGGTTTTCCACCAGATTGACCTTGTCAAACTGTATTTTGCCAGAGGAGACATTGCCATGTCCTAGCACATATCCCTTAGCATTGTTCCCAAAGGATACAGATCCTTCTCTTTGGCTGATAAAATTGTTTATCAGGTATCTGCATCCAGTCATGTGCATAGAACCTCCACTATCAACATACCATATGCTGTTTAAGCCCCTGTAAACTCTCTGCACATAATAGCAAATTAGTTAGATTTAGGAACCCAAGCCTGTTTGGCTTTGGGTTTGCTCTTGAGAACAGTTACAGTTTGTTCTTGACTAGGTTGAGAAATCCATGTCTTTTTTGTGACACCCGGCAAATTCTGGTTAACAACGTGGTCTAGAATAAAGTCTACCTTAGCGAGTCACGCGTATATTATACTTAACGAGGGTTATCTAGATAGCTAGATAGGACATACGAGCATTATCTCGGGTTTGAGACAACTTACAAAACGTTTTCTAGTCCGGTTTGGGACTACTTTCACATCTCGGGTTATGAGATGCTTTGACTCCTTGTGTGGGTCGGGTTCTGACTCCTTGTGTGAGTTAACATGTGATTTCATGATTAGTGAACCTCGGACGTTGGTGAATAACAAACTTATGTGTCTCGGTGATATCTGACAAACTTATGTGAAAACCATACGTGATTATGTGAACCTAAACCGAACACGTTAATAAAAATTAGTAAAAGTGGAGCGTGAGGTTGATTAGGGTCTTAACGCATGGGGTTACACTTGTTACGGTCCGAAATAACGAAAACGTCGATGGATAACGCGTCGGGAGGCTAAACGAAGCAAAAACACGCGCCCCGGACCTGTGAGCGGCCGCTCACAGGCTCCGAGCGGCCGCTCGAACCTATCTGACGGGTTTAAACCGCCTCAAACTCGTATTTAAGCATCCTTAACCCCCATGCAGCCCTCATACTCAACCCTAATCGCCCCCTTACTGCCCCACACGAATATTTCACTCCAAAAACTCCTGCTAAGGCTCAAGATCATCAATTGGGAGGCTCCAAGGCGCGCGATTGATTGATTTGAAGAGCTAAGGGTATAACTCATGATTTCTTACGCTTTTTACTTTATGTTTTATTGTAAAAATCATATAACAAGTTTGTCCAGGTCTGAATGGGTTTAATAAACATTAAAACATGAGTCTTTTTGAAGATTAAACGGATTAAACCTATTAATAAACGCGTAGTAACATCGTAGGATGCTTGTTGCGCAAGTTATTGGTGTTTTGATCCTAAAAGCTTTGATCTTGACATGTTTGATAATAGGATCTGATGGGAATAGGTATTAGGAAAGTTGTATGATGATTATTAGGTGTTATTGATTGATAATATGCAACTAGGGTTTGATATAATTGATAATATTGCACGATTAGAATCCGGACAGATTCTGAATGTCGACTTGTAGGGTCTGTTTCGTGGCTTGAAAATAATTGGTTTGATCGATTCTTTGCATGATTGTAACGTACAAGGTCTTAGCTTTTCATAATGGGTAAAACCATCGAATTTGGACATCGTTTGAGTCGTTTTTGGAATTTTAATTGATTAGGGGTCATATCAGATTTTCGGATTTGTAAATTGGGCTAACTTTAAATGGTCATAACTTGAGATTTACAAGGAATTAGATTATGAAATTTTTCCAGTAGGTCAATACTGGAAAAATAGAGCTTTTCCAAGTGGATTCATCTCGTTTGGATGAATACACAATTTTTAAGAATTTTCCTACTAAACTGACCTGTTGAGGAGATTTTCTGGACATAGCTGTGTTGTACGAATTTTCATAATTTTTGTGTTTGGAATTAAGGCAAAACAAAAATAGGTATTGTCGAGTGAATCCCAAAGAAAATTTAGTAAACATTTGGGAGGTTAACTCACTGATTTGCTATTTTAAATAAATTCGTTTTGATGGCGCACAATCTGTCCTGAAAACACAGATTGTGTATTATGTGCTTCTGTGATTAATTGAGGTCATAGGTGGTATGGAATTGACATGTAACTGAAGTACACTTGTCTGAGACACATACGGAATGTAGAAACTAATTGTAACCAACGTATTCACCAACGGGTCCGTAGGGTTTACTATTGCATGTAGAATCACTAGACGTCGCATACACACTTTTGAACATTTAAAACGCCTTGGACAAACGAGTTATATGGGTAATGATATTACGCCTATACTCACTGAGCGACACTGTTATTAGGGTGTCGGTAGCATATATTGCTTGCTGTTCGGATTCTTTGCTTGCACGTTAAGGTGAGTTTACGGCCCCTCTTTTAAACTGGTTTCTCATTTTCGGGGGAGAAAACATGTGTTAAAACGATTATTTGGTAACTACTGTCATACTATGGGTTTCTATTGTGTACTACACGATCTTTGGAAGTCCCAGGGGGAACCATGAATGTGCGGGTTTGCACAACGGGGAAATGTGAATAGCGCTATTGGGAGTGACCAACCCCGCTCGTCGGCTTGGAGGGCCGGGCGAGTGCATATTGTCTCAAACAGGAACAACAGGAACAACTGGTTTACTTTTCGGGCACAACTTCTGGTATTCGAGTTAGTAATGGTTTTCCAATCGTGGTAGTAACAAAACATACGCCTAGCTAGCGTACACTGGTTTTCGATTTGTTATAGTATGGACAGGTGGACTTGGTACTTGGATTACAAAACCTGTAAACTCACCAGCATTTTTGTGCTGACGTAAACTTTTACATGTTTTCTCAGGTCGCTAAGGTAGCACAATGGAACTAGGGCGCACGCGTCTGCACGGCGTCTAGTTAGAGTCGCATGGTTTTATATGTTGAACAATTGGTTTACTTTTGAGATACTGTTTTGAATAAGCTTCCGCTGTAAACGGGAATTTTAAACTATGTTTTGAAATTGCATTATATTCATTTAGACTTGTTTATTGTGATCGTTGGTTTGGATCCTGGTTTGTCATGCGCCTCGCGGTAAAACTCCGCAAGTGGATTTTGAGGGTGTGACAGATTGGTATCAGAGCCAATGGTTATAGTGAACTAGGACTGCATGTAGAGTCTAGTCTATAGCCGAGTCGCACACACTAGACGATCACATGGTACTAAACATTATGGTGATTTACGTATGGTCTTGTCGGGGTGTCTCTAAATCATTTGGTCTTTCTACGTTACATCATCCGTTCTATCTTAGGTCGGGTTACGTACTTTCTAGGCGGTGTAGTATATTGGAGTGAATCGTGTACTCTTGAGATTTGTCCAAGGCTCGGACATCTCCCTTTCCTACTCTAATAGAAACACTTGCCATAAACTACCGTAGTATTACGGTGTATAGCTAAGAGTCTATGTTCGGTGATTTGAACTTTGAACTAGGAGAACACTTGGAGGACCATGTAGAGCGGTTTATCATTTTGGGTGCACACAAAATCATAAACCGAAATGCATGGAAGCCCTAGTGAGCTCTGGGTTTGAATGGATAGTCCTGGATTGGATCTAGCTTTGATCTTGCGAACGCTAGTGGTTACCATTAGCTGTGAAACTAAATTTTCTCGTCCTTCATGTCGGAATCATGTCTGGAGTGCAAGGAGGACGTGGAGGTGGCCGCGCTGGTGGGCGTGGTGGTGGCGGTCGTGGTGGTGGTAGTCGTGGAGGTGTGGAACCTCAAGATGACTGGGTCTGAGATTGAGAAGTATACGGTAAGGCGTAATGAGTTGGCAGTACTGTGTCCTGATCTGCATGTGCCAGAGTTCAGGAGGATTGAACACTATGTCTCGGGATTAGTGCCGGAAATCGCAGGGTTGGTGGCTGCGGGAAATCATCCTACATACTCAGAGGTGGTCCGATCGGCTCATAGGATGACCAACTTAAAGGTGAATGAGGGTATTTTGCCTGCTAAGGGTTCGACTGTCAAGGCCCCAGAGAACAACAAGCGTAAGTGGGAAAATGACGGGAAAGGATCTGGGCCAACACAGCAGGGTAAGAGGTTTGATAATGGGGGTTCTTCTTCTTCGGGTAACAAGCAGGGTGGTTATGCGGGGAAACTGCCCAAATGTAACAAGTGTGGACGTCATCATCAAGGGAACTGCGACAGTAACCGTTGTCATCGCTGCCAGCGAATTGGGCATTTTGCTAAAGATTGTCGGGTTACACTTCCATCGACCCAGGCCCCGACTACTAACTCAGCTCCTACTACTCAAGGGACTACGGGAAGACAAGGATGTTACAACTGTGGTGAGACTGGGCATTACAAGAAGGATTGCCCAAAACTGAAGCAGGGCGGGAACAACGGTAACGGGAACAACGGGGGCGGTGGCAGGAATGCACGCGCCTTCGTCATTGGAGCCGCTGAGGCTAGACAGGATCCTAACACAGTCACCGGTACGTTCCTTCTCAATAATCGTTCTGTTAGTGTGTTATTTGATTCTGGTGCCGACAAGAGTTTTGTATCCATGGAGATTAGTCGACTGTTAGATGTAGTACCCGTACCATTAGAGACCAAGTATATTAGTGAGTTGGCTGACGGTAAAAAAGATTGAAGCTACTAGTGTCCTTCGGGAGTGTCAATTGGAGTTGTCGGGTTTATCGTTCCCCATCGACCTTATGCCGGTACCTTTGGGTAGTTTTGACGTAGTGGTAGGCATGGATTGGTTGTCCCTGTATCGCGCGGAGATTGTCTGTTACGATAAGGTTATTCGGATTCCTCTCCCTGATGGAGAATTCCTTTCTGTTTACGGTATCAAGGGTGGTGTTCCGCTGAATATCATCTCTAGCATGAAAGCCCTTAAGTGTCTTCGAAAGGGTTATCCAGCCGTTTTGGCACTTTTATCTGTTACCTCTGGTGATGAGAAGAAGATCGACGATATTCCGGTTGTACGCGAGTTTCCTGATGTTTTTCCCGATGATTTATCTGGTCTTCCTCCTCATCGTCAAGTCGAGTTCGGTATTGATCTTGTACCAGGGGCTGCTCCTATTGCTCGGGCCCCCTACCGTCTTGCACCTCCCGAGATGCAGGAATTGTCTAGTCAGTTACAGGAACTCTTGGACAAGGGTTTCATCAGACCAAGTTCTTCCCCTTGGGGAGCCCCGATTCTTTTTGTTAAGAAGAAGGATGGAAGTTTCCGATTGTGTGTGGACTACAGAGAACTGAACAAATTGACCGTCAAGAACCGTTATCCTCTTCCACGTATTGATGATCTATTCGACCAGCTCCAGGGTTCTAGTTACTATTCCAAGATTGACTTGAGGTCCGGTTATCACCAGCTGCGCGTCAGGGAGGCTGACGTTGCAAAGACTGCTTTTCGTACACGCTATGGCCATTTCGAATTCTTGGTCATGCCTTTCGGTCTCACGAACGCACCGGTTGTTTTCATGGATTTGATGAACCGCGTTTGCAAACCATATCTTGACAAGTTCGTCATTGTGTTTATTGATGACATTCTGATCTACTCTAAGAACGAGACCGAACACGAGGAACATCTGCGGTTAGTTTTGGAACTCTTGCGACGGGAACAACTTTACGCCAAGTTCTCAAAGTGTGACTTTTGGTTACGCGAAGTTCAGTTCCTAGGACATGTGGTTAATGAACTAGGAATTCATGTTGATCCAGCTAAGATCGAAGCGATCAAGGACTGGGGAGCACCAAAGACACCAACTGAGGTGCGGCAATTCCTAGGCCTTGCGGGCTACTATCGTCGTTTCATTCAGGGGTTCTCGAAGATCGCTCAACCCCTGACCACTCTCACGCAGAAGGATAGGAAATTCGACTGGGGTGAACCACAAGAGTCAGCGTTCGAAGAACTGAAGTCCAAACTGTGTTCTGCTCCTATTTTGTCTCTACCTGAAGGCCCTGATGATTTCGTTGTTTACTGTGATGCTTCTATTCATGGTCTCGGTTGCGTGTTGATGCAACGCGAGAAAGTGATCGCGTATGCTTCTCGTCAACTCAAGGTGCACGAGAAGAACTACACCACTCATGACTTGGAGTTGGGTGCCGTGGTATTCGCGCTGAAAATTTGGAGACATTACTTGTACGGTACCAAATGCACCATCTACACCGATCACAAGAGTCTCCAACATATTTTCGACCAACAACATTTGAACATACGGCAGCGTCGTTGGATTGAACTTCTGAACGACTATGATTGTGCCATTAAGTACCATCCTGGCAAGGCGAATGTTGTAGCAGACGCCTTGAGCAGGAAGGAATCGACTAAACCTCGTCGCGTTCGGGCGTTGCAGCTCATCATTCATTCATCCCTACCTGATCAACTCCGTTCTGCTCAGTTGGAAGCTTTGAAGGAGGAAAACCTTAAAGCTGAAACTATGCACGGTGCCGACAAGCACCTCGAGCGAAGACCTGATGGCCTGCACTACTTCGCAGAACGCATATGGGTTCCTTTATTTGGGGGACTACGGGAGCTCGTCCTAGATGAGGCTCATAAGTCCCGGTATTCTATTCATCCTGGTTCGGATAAGATGTACCAAGATCTGAAGGTGCTTTACTGGTGGCCAAACATGAGGTCGGATATAGCCTCATACGTGAGTAAGTGCTTGACCTGTGCTAAGGTCAAGGTGGAATACCAGAAACCGTCGGGTCTCTTGCAACAACCTGAAATTCCGGAGTGGAAATGGGAACGGATTACTATGGATTTTGTCACACAACTTCCTAAATCACCAAGCGGGAATGACAAGATATGGGTGATTGTCGATCGGTTGACGAAATCAGCCCATTTTCTTGCTATTAAGGAGACCGACACCATGGATCGCCTTTATTTGAAGGAAGTTGTTTCTAAGCACGGGGTGCCAGTTTCTATTATTTCGGATCGTGACTTCCATTTTACTTCTCACTTCTGGAAGTCTTTGCACAAGGCTTTGGGTACCCAACTAGACATGAGTACAGCTTACCATCCACAGACTGACGGTCAGAGTGAGCGTACGATTCAAACTTTAGAAGACATGCTGCGGGCATGTGTGATCGATTTTGGCAAGGGTTGGGAAGCTCATCTACCGTTAGTAGAATTCTCGTACAACAACAGTTATCACACGAGCATCAAGGCAGCTCCGTTCGAGGCACTGTACGGACGGAAATGCCGTTCTCCTCTTTGTTGGGCTGAAGTAGGTGAGAGTCAACTCACTGGGCCTGAACTAGTGTACGAAACTTCGGAATAGATCGTACAGATTCGTAACCGGTTGGTAGCGGCACGGGACCGGCAAAAGAGTTATGCCAATCAGCGTCGCGAACCATTGGAATTCCAAGTTAATGACAAAGTACTTCTAAAAGTCTCACCGTGGAAGGGCGTCATACGCTTTGGGAAGCGTGGCAAACTCAACCCACGGTATGTCGGACCATTTACGATCCTGGAACGGATTGGACCGGTGGCATATCGTCTTGATTTACCGACGGAGCTCGGTAACGTACATAACGTCTTCCACGTGTCAAACTTGAAGAAGTGTCTGGCTGACGAGTCTCTCATCGTTCCACTGGAAGAGATCAAGGTTGATGATCGTCTTCGGATTGTGGAAGAACCTGTGGAGATTCTGGAGTACAAGATTCGTAGCCTACGTCACAGCAAGATTCGTATTGTTAAGGTTCGGTGGAACTCGAACCGGGGACCAGAGTACACTTGGGAACGGGAGGATTAGATGAAGTCTAAGTATCCTCATCTCTTTCCTAAGGAAGCATTCGAATCGAGATATGTCTCCACTGCAGCTGAATGAATCTCGGGGCGAGATTCCTTTTAACGTGGGGATGATGTGACAACTCGGGTAAATCTCTCTTTTGGTTTCTATCTTTTGTTTGTTCCCTTCGTTATTTCTTTTGTTCTTTTGGTACTTGTGCAATTTTCGGGACGAAAATTCTTTTAACGTGGGGATGATGTGACACCCGGCAAATTCTGGTTAACAACGTGGTCTAGAATAAAGTCTACCTTAGCGAGTCACGCGTATATTATACTTAACGAGGGTTATCTAGATAGCTAGATAGGACATACGAGCATTATCTCGGGTTTGAGACAACTTACAAAACGTTTTCTAGTCCGGTTTGGGACTACTTTCACATCTCGGGTTATGAGATGCTTTGACTCCTTGTGTGGGTCGGGTTCTGACTCCTTGTGTGAGTTAACATGTGATTTCATGATTAGTGAACCTCGGACGTTGGTGAATAACAAACTTATGTGTCTCGGTGATATCTGACAAACTTATGTGAAAACCATACGTGATTATGTGAACCTAAACCGAGCACGTTAATAAAAATTATTAAAAGTGGAGCGTGAGGTTGATTAGGGTCTTAACGCATGGGGTTACACTTGTTACGGTCCGAAATAACGAAAACGTCGATGGATAACGCGTCGGGAGGCTAAACGAAGCAAAAACACGCGCCCCGGACCTGTGAGCGGCCGCTCACAGGCTCCGAGCGGCCGCTCGAACCTATCTGACGGGTTTAAACCGCCTTAAACTCGTATTTAAGCATCCTTAACCCCCATGCAGCCCTCATACTCAACCCTAATCGCCCCCTTACTGCCCCACACGAATATTTCACTCCAAAAACTCCTGCTAAGGCTCAAGATCATCAATTGGGAGGCTCCAAGGCGTGCGATTGATTGATTTGAAGAGCTAAGGGTATAACTCATGATTTCTTACGCTTTTTACTTTATGTTTTATTGTAAAAATCATATAACAAGTTTGTCCAGGTCTGAATGGGTTTAATAAACATTAAAACATGAGTCTTTTTGAAGATTAAACGGATTAAACCTATTAATAAACGCGTAGTAACATCGTAGGATGCTTGTTGCGCAAGTTATTGGTGTTTTGATCCTAAAAGCTTTGATCTTGACATGTTTGATAATAGGATCTGATGGGAATAGGTATTAGGAAAGTTGTATGATGATTATTAGGTGTTATTGATTGATAATATGCAACTAGGGTTTGATATAATTGATAATATTGCACGATTAGAATCCGGACAGATTCTGAATGTCGACTTGTAGGGTCTGTTTCGTGGCTTGAAAATAATTGGTTTGATCGATTCTTTGCATGATTGTAACGTACAAGGTCTTAGCTTTTCATAATGGGTAAAACCATCGAATTTGGACATCGTTTGAGTCGTTTTTGGAATTTTAATTGATTAGGGGTCATATCAGATTTTCGGATTTGTAAATTGGGCTAACTTTAAATGGTCATAACTTGAGATTTACAAGGAATTAGATTATGAAATTTTTCCAGTAGGTCAATACTGGAAAAATAGAGCTTTTCCAAGTGGATTCATCTCGTTTGGATGAATACACAATTTTTAAGAATTTTCCTACTAAACTGACCTGTTGAGGAGATTTTCTGGACATAGCTGTGTTGTACGAATTTTCATAATTTTTGTGTTTGGAATTAAGGCAAAACAAAAATAGGTATTGTCGAGTGAATCCCAAAGAAAATTTAGTAAACATTTGGGAGGTTAACTCACTGATTTGCTATTTTAAATAAATTCGTTTTGATGGCGCACAATCTGTCCTGAAAACACAGATTGTGTATTATGTGCTTCTGTGATTAATTGAGGTCATAGGTGGTATGGAATTGACATGTAACTGAAGTACACTTGTCTGAGACACATACGGAATGTAGAAACTAATTGTAACCAACGTATTCACCAACGGGTCCGTAGGGTTTACTATTGCATGTAGAATCACTAGACGTCGCATACACACTTTTGAACATTTAAAACGCCTTGGACAAACGAGTTATATGGGTAATGATATTACGCCTATACTCACTGAGCGACACTGTTATTAGGGTGTCGGTAGCATATATTGCTTGCTGTTCGGATTCTTTGCTTGCACGTTAAGGTGAGTTTACGGCCCCTCTTTTAAACTGGTTTCACATTTTCGGGGGAGAAAACATGTGTTAAAACGATTATTTGGTAACTACTGTCATACTATGGGTTTCTATTGTGTACTACACGATCTTTGGAAGTCCCGGGGGAACCATGAATGTGCGGGTTTGCACAACGGGGAAATGTGAATAGCGCTATTGGGAGTGACCAACCCCGCTCGTCGGCTTGGAGGGCCGGGCGAGTGCATATTGTCTCAAACAGGAACAACAGGAACAACTGGTTTACTTTTCGGGCACAACATCTGGTATTCGAGTTAGTAATGGTTTTCCAATCGTGGTAGTAACAAAACATACGCCTAGCTAGCGTACACTGGTTTTCGATTTGTTATAGTATGGACAGGTGGACTTGGTACTTGGATTACAAAACCTGTAAACTCACCAGCATTTTTGTGCTGACGTAAACTTTTACATGTTTTCTTAGGTCGCTAAGGTAGCACAATGGAACTAGGGCGCACGCGTCTGCACGGCGTCTAGTTAGAGTCGCATGGTTTTCATATGTTGAACAATTGGTTTACTTTTGAGATACTGTTTTGAATAAGCTTCCGCTGTAAACGGGAATTTTAAACTATGTTTTGAAATTGCATTATATTCATTTAGACTTGTTTATTGTGATCGTTGGTTTGGATCCTGGTTTGTCATGCGCCTCGCGGTAAAACTCCGCAAGTGGATTTTGAGGGTGTGACATTTTTGGCAATGGATTTTTCATTAAGAAACATGGTGGTATCCTTTTCAGGACCACCATCAACCTTGGTCATCAGTAGTTGTACCAAGTTCATTAGTTTTTGAATCTCAGCAGTTTCACAAACTGCTGATGATTCAGGTCTAACTACTGACAACGAATTTTGAGAAAAAGATTTTAGTTGAGATTTTATCTTTTTCTGAGAAAAGGTGTTTTCAGGTTGTTGTTTCTTGGGTTTAAAGGTCTTTTCATAATCATTTCTGATTTGATTTCCCACAACCTGTTGTTTAATTTTATGATTGAACTGAATTCCTTTTCTGTATCTACAAAACTCTGTTTTGTGGTTGAACAGACCATAAATTTCACACTCTTTTGCCTTTTGTTTTTGATCTAAAGGCAAATTTCTGACATTAGTGTAAAGATTTTGCTCATCAGTAGTTTTCAGGGTCTCAACTCCTGATGTAGATGAAACTACTGATGGCTTGTTGTCAGATTTTGTTAATACTTCTGAAGTACTTTCTTTGAAAATACCAGGATTTCTGTTTAGAAAGTTTTCATGGAAAGATGTGCAGTCTTTCCCTTCAGAAGTTTCATTTGAAACAATTTTTCTCCCATCTTCAGTAGTTTTGGGAGAGAAATCTGTTGGTGTTTCAACATGATGGTACCCTATGCCAAACTTAACATTTGAAGCACTCTGTTTGTTTAGCAATAGCTGGTACCCCTTACAAGAATCCACCCATTTTTCACAACTGATCTTGGTGTCAGCAAGCTCTTTTCTGACATTTCCAAGATCTTCTATCATCATTTTAATTTGTGCTTGGGTTTCAATAGCTGAGTTAGTTAATTTAGAGGCTTCTTTTGTTTTAGCAGTAAGTTTTCTCTCTAAATCACACTTCATCTGAGTGTATTTTCTTTCTAAATCATTGGCTTTTCCTTGTAAGTGCACATTTGTCTCTCTTATGAGAGCAAAAGTTTCTTTGCAAGAATTTGAGCAAAGTTTTGTCAAAGATTCTTTTGATACCTGTGACAATGTAGATTTTGAAGTACAGCCTTCAAATGCCATTAAGGCAAAGTTCTTTCTGCCATTGTCTGGTTCTCCCCAATTGATGTCAAACATCTTGTTGTCTGCATCAGGATTGCACTCTGTGGTGTCAAAAGGAAGACTGCTCCAGTCAACATACCCTGAGGTAAAAAGACTTTGTTGAGAGGGTTGTTGAGGCTGTGGAGGATGTTGAGCAGCTGGAAAGGGAGGGATTGATTGTTGGCTCTGCATCTGTTGAGCAGGCATTTGAACATATTGTACTTGTGGCATGTATTGCTGTTGAGGAGCTTGTGCCTGTACAAAATGAGCACTCCCTTGAGTTCCATTATTCCTATTATAATTGGGGTTATAGTTATTTCCAGATTGTGATTGGTTAAAGCTAGAGTTTCTACACTCTCTAGCAAAGTGTCCCAACTTCTGACACTTGTGACATCTCAGTTTAGATTTGTCAAAACCAATTTTTGTATTACTGGTCAATCCTAGAAATTTCCTTCCTGACCTTTTATAAAACTTGTTAGTTTTAATGCTTAGCATGGCCAGTTGCTGTAAAATGTCCATTTCTTCTAAGTCATCACTGCTAAAGTTTTTCAAATCATCCATGATAAAACATAGATTATCAGCAGTTTGACTTTGGTCATCATTGTCATAACCTGGGAAAGATCTTTCTGATGAGATCCCAGTTGTTATGTCAATGTTGTCATAAGATCCATAGGAACAAGTTGGTGAGTCTTGTCCCAAAAGTGCTGTACTACCTGGTAGGTAGTCATCAGCAGTTTTACCAGATGATTGCAATTTCTTCTTTTGATCAATTTCTCTCTCAAAAGTAAGTAATCTCCCATGGAGTTTTGTAAGAGTGAGGGAGCTGAAATCTGGTGAGGATCTTAAAACAATGGAGTATGTTTCCCATTTGTCTGGTAAAGACCTTAAAAATCTATGTAGCATAGATATTGTTGTATAGGTCTGACCATTTAACTTTAACTCAGATATTAATGAGGAGAATCTTTCAAATTGTTGAGTTAAAGTTTCCCCATTAATATGAGCAAATGTCTCATATTGTTGAGCTAAAATCTCTCTGGTGTTGGCAATCACCTCTTCAGTTCCTCCAAACTGTTCTTTAAGACAATCCTAGAGTTCTTTGGCACTTTCACAATGTAAAAGGCCAGAGTATATCTCATTTGGGAGAGCCATTGCCAACATAGAGAATGCTTTTGCATCTAGCTCAAGTTTTAGGAAATCATCATCTGTATAGTCTTTAGGTTCTTTAGGAACCCCGACTTTAGTTTCAAGATTTATGTTTACTGGTTTGTGAGGACCATATATCACAGATCTCCAACAACCTGTGTTGGTCTGTGACAAGGTATGTGCCATTCTCTTTTGCCATATGTTGTATTCATTTCTTACAAGCATGGCAGGTTTAGTAGCAGAACCAGTATTATGTGGATCCATTTTAAAGAGTATTGATTTGTCAGATGACTCTTTTAAGTGATGGATGTTGATAAAAAGTGAACTTTTGATCTTTTTATCCAGTATCAATAAGAGCTTTGTGTCTGATTCTCAATTTGTTAGATTGATATGTGATCAGATAAACCAATGCTCTGATACCAATTGTTGGATCAGTTTGCTCTTTTGTTTAAGTAAGAACTTGCTATCTTTGACACTTAAGTGTTTAGCAAGCTCTTGTATATCAGATTATAAGCACAGCGAAGTGTAAAAGTTAAAGCAACACTTTTTATACTTAAGAGGAGTTATTACTCCCCCTTGATGATTGAAACTAAATAATGACAAGTATTTATTATGAATCTAAGCAGTAAATGAGAATTAGATACTCAGACAGATTCACAATAAATACTGAAATGGAATAGAACAGTGAAAGTGTTTGAAGGATTTTTCTATTAAAAATCAATGTCTAAAATAGAAGGTTGAAGCCTCCTATTTATAGACGTTTACATACATGTATCTTGCCCATAAAGCAAGTATACAAATATCAGAAACAAGTTGCACAAGTTGCAACATTGAAATAAACAATTACAGCTAAAAGTAATAATAAACAATAAACTACTGATACAAAAGGCGGTGGAAAATATCTGATGCTAAGTGCTGATGAATGACAAAATACTGATGAGTAGTTTGTCTTCAGTACTTCTGAAGTGAACTTGTCTGGTTTGGACTTCAGAACTTCTGATGAAGTTTCTTCTTCAGCACTTCTCATATCTTCTCTTCAGCAGTTTCTTGTCTTCTCTTCAGTACTTCTATACTTAGCCAAAATGACAGAAGTGAATTAGACTAAGGTTTCCAAAAGTGGTTTCACCAATCCTCTTTGTCCTAACACCATGTTTATTGAAAATATAATCGATCGAAATAGATAAAGGATAAGTACTTACATATGGAGATGATTCATATCTATCAGCCTTCACCTTCATCCCACATGTGATTCGGACCATGGTTTCTCTTCCAGAGAGATCAGTCACCTGCATCCCTAAACATGGTAGTGTCTTAAGTGAATTGCATTCCAAGCCCTTGGTAGAATCTCTCCTTCCATTGTTGATAACCAATATGCTCCTTTTTCCAGCTTTAGAATCGATCAAGTATGGTCCTTCCCATTTGGGAGCTAACTTTCCATCACTTGGTTTTGTTGTATTTTGATAGGCTTTTCTTAACACCAAGTCTCCTTCTTGAAATCTTCTTATCCTGATATTCTTATTGTAAGCTTTAGCAATCCTTTGTTGATATGCTGCCATCCTTACTTTAGCAGCATCCCTAAGTTCATCCACAGTTTCCAAATCCTGAAGTAATGCTTCTGAATTTGTAGTTGCATCCTGGAGATGTTTCCTTGCTGTAGGCATGACCATCTCTGTTGGCAGCATGGCCTCTGTTCCAAAGACTAAGGAGAAAGGTGTTTGACCAGTAGCATTCTTGGAAGTAGTCCTATCTGCCCAAAGTACAAATGAAAGTTCTTCTGCCCATTTCCCTTTCTTTTCCCCAAGCTTCTTCTTCAGGTTGTTGACGATGTTTTTGTTTGAAGATTCTGCTTGTCCATTAGCTTGAGCATGGACTGGTGTCGAGGTTACCATCTTGATTCCCCAACTTTCACAAAAGTCAGTTGTTCTTTTGCTTATGAATTGAGAACCATTATCACAAATAATCTCAGATGGTACTCCAAATCTTGTTAGGATGTTTCTTTTGATGAATGAGACCACTTCTTTATCTCTGACTTGCACGAATGCTTCAGCTTCAATCCATTTTGAGAAGTAATCTGTCATTACTAGCATGAATACCTTTCCTCCAGGGGCTTTGGGTAGCTTTCCTATTATATCCATCCCCCACTTCATGAAGGGCCATGGTGAAATAACAGGGTGTAATGGTTCAGTAGGCTGGTGAAGGATGTTGCTATGTCTTTGGCATGGATCACACATTTAGGAATATAGCATGGCATCCTTCTTCATAGTAGGCCAATAGTATCCTGTCCTCAGAGACTTCGAGTAAAGAGATCTTCCTCCTATATGATTTCCACAATCTCCTTCGTGGATGTCTTTGAGTACTTCATTTGCTTCATCCTTGTTGAGGCATCTCAGATATGGACCTGCAAGAGATTTTCTATACAAAATATTGTCTATAATTGTGAATTTAGATACCTTCATCCTGAAAGCCGTTGGATTTTCTTCATCAGGAATGACCTCCTTTTGTTTAAAACGCCTAAACTATAACACACGAACATAAAACATACCAAAACAAAACATATAAGCGCCTAAACTATATATAATCGCCTAAACTATAATCGCCTAAACCATGTAATTTAGGCATTTTAAACAAAACGCCTACACTATATGTTGGACCAGTTCTTATCTATAAACAGATTCTTATCAAGAACACTTGCATGGATTTATCAAAGTATTTAGCACAGCGGAATAAGTATAAGTGTTCTAAGTTAAGATTCCACTTTTAACAGGAGTTATTACCCCCCCCCCCCAAGTTAATGTACTAAAGTAGTAAATGAGAATCAAAGTAATGAGTAAATAAAACAATAAATGCTTTGAATGATTCTCAAAATATATTAGAAGTGTTACTGCAAAAGATTGTCTAAAATAGAGGGGATGAACCCATCTATTTATAGACCAAGAGTACGTACATTGGAAGTATACAAATGATTATAATAATACTACAACAGGCTGTAGTATTGCAACTTGTACATAAAGTAACTTATACTAATATAATACTAAACAGCTGAAGATCAAGGGCGGTGGGAAGCTTCCAAGGAGTACTGATTAGTGACAAACTTATGATGTGTAAACTTCAGGAGTTTGTCTTCAAGAGTTGTTCTTCAGATGTTTGTGTGGTTCATCTTCAGAACTTCTGATCTATACTCTTCAGGGTCTGTTATCAACTTCTTCAGGACTTAGTGATCTTCTACTTCAGCAGTTTCAACAAAACATTCAGAGGATGTAAGACTAAGGTTTATACTGGCTTGTCAATCCTCTTTGACCCTACAATCTCCCCCTACATTGATGAAGCCAAAACCTTTGTCTAACTTTATTTATAAGATCCTCTTTTCCTAAGTTAAGAATTCTCCAAATTCTTTAATCATTTGGAACTTGAGTTCTCTGACTTCTGATTCTAAAAGTAGTCCTTGGTTTGGTACAATGTTCTGAATGGCTAGAAGATCTTCATCTGGTAGTTTCTCTAATTCAGTTTTGTAGTGTAGGACTTTTGATGTGAAATCTTTTCTTTCCAGAACCATGGAGTTGGACTTGTGGGTGAAGTACCATTTGACAATTGGAGATTTGGAATTGAAGAAGTTGTCATTGAATGGTACTAGTTGCAGGTTTAAAGATAGGTCTGATGTTGGTGGTTTTTCTTTTTCAGCTGTGATCAGATTGGATCTCCTTCTATGTTCAACAAGTGCAGTACCAGATATATCACTAAAAATGGGAATGTAATGTTCAGTGATTACCTTGGTCTTTTTTTAATCTATGATGGTCTGCTTCAGTTGATATGCAAACGTTGTTGGATCCCTATCTTGTGTTAACAGAGGCTTTTCTTCAATCATGAAGTCATCTTCAACAATGGTGTTCTTTTCAATCAACAACATTTTGAAGTCTGTTTTTATGTGTTCCTCTGGTTTCTTCTTGGTAGCAGGCCTTGTTGGAGGTTTAGGGTGGACACCAGAAGTTTTGAACTTCTCTGGATTTGCAAGTATTTCAGCCTTGAACTTCTTGTAAGTGTCATAAAGTATATCTTCTTTGCATCTGCACACTTGATTCTTTAAACCATAGTTATTATCTACCAATTCTTGTATGATTTGGGCCTTCTTCAACTTCCTTTCTTTTTCTGTGGCCAGCTTGTCAGATACAAGTTGTCCCCTGTGTGTAAGTTCATCAATTGAGAGTCCCCGAAGTGAGTACTTCTTTGTCTTCCTGTGTTTGTTGATATAAGTCATCAGCTGTTGACTTTTATCTTCTTCAGCAGCAAGGAGTTGTTGCTCAGCAACTCTTTCTTGTTCTTCTAACTCACCTAGCTTTTCTTCATAAGCTATCAGTTTGTCATTATAGCTTATGTCATCCCCTTGCTTTTAAGCTATTCCAGATCTCATCTTCCATAGCCTTCTTCTTTGCTTCTTTTGAACTCTTCTCCATTTGTTCTTTTGAAAATGATATAGGAGTAGGGTTCAAAACAGGTTTAGGAGTGGGAACAAGCTTTGGAATATCAGCTGGAGTAGATTCTGTTGCTTTAGAAGGCTGTTCTGGTTCAGTGCAGGAAGTATCAACTACTGAAGTGTTGATCTGAGCATCAACTATTGAAGGATTGTCTTCAGTACTTTTGAACTTGGCTTCAGCAGTTTCTTCACTAATGCCTTGGGATAACTTCTGAGCTTTTCTCTAAGGAGCTTTTCTTTTTTTTCATACCAATCATGTATTTCTTTTAAAGCTATTTTTTGCTTGTTTTTGACTGTTTCTTTTTGGGCATCCTTGAGTTGTTGTGCTTCTCTAGCCTTTTTGGAGGATTCAAGAGAAACAACTTGTGGTTCCTTTGACATATCCCCCTTTTTAGCTTCATCTACTTCGGGAAACCAAGGAGGTGGAGGTGTTACACCAAATAAATGAGCCAATTGCCTTCTGTTGTATTCCATCTTTCTTGACAACTCACCAAGCTTGTGATCAATTTCATTGTTTATCATCTCTATTTTAGTTTTGTTCTTTAACTTCATAGCAGTCATAAAGGTTTGGAGATGAGCAGAGATAAACTGGTGCACCATCTGGTATAAGGGACCATCTGGGCTGCATAGTTGGTTCAATTCTATGCTAGATGACCCAGAGAATTGGGTAGGCTTTTGTGAGTGTAGAGGGTGTGTTTTGGGGTGATCCTCAGTATGAACTGGGGATGCCACTTTAGGGGAATTGGGGTTCAAGTGGTCTTTAACCTGATCTTCGGTGACTGTCTCTTTGTGTCACATCCTCAAATTTCCACTGCGGGGTTTATACCGCGAAGCGCATGACGAGCCATAAGTCACATGAACGACTCTAAATACCCAAGCCATTTAGTTCGTTTTTGTAAAACCAAGTTTAAAAGTTTTAACCAAACCAAATTAAGTATAGCGGAAGCAAAATAACAAAATAGTTAAATAAAAGTCTGCGCAAAACACCACGCCCAAAACCATAAGTAATTATTTAAAAGTAGTTTAAATGTTCGTCATCCCATGACCTAACATGATGCATGTCCTATTCGTGCTCCATACCTAGTTACCTGCAAAAGCATGCTAACGTGTATCAACATAAAGTCGGTGAGTTCACAAAGTAAAGTAAATGAGTATGTAAATGCGCTGGTTTCCAAAACCACGTAACCAAATAAAATCGTAGGTCCTCCAGACCAAATGTTCAAGTGTTATTAGTTTAAGCGTGTCAGGGGTAGCTAACCCACTCATTGCAACTAAACAGTATTATTGGGACACCTTCAGTAATATAATAGTTTGCCTCAATAACTAGTGTCTATCAACACTATTTCTCAAATGTGGACAGAAGTTCATGCCCATGCTCCCAGCATCGCAAACATGAGGTTGCTTCACAACCTAATAGGGCTATCAACTAATACCACATTCGCTCCCAGCGATTAACCCAATAATATGCAAGGACTTTTCAAGTGATAGAGTGTTTAGTTCACTAAGGACCAATAAGTTTTAAACTAATCAAAATGCAATCCTCCCCGAGGATTCGTAACGAAAACCTGACCCACCCCAGGAGTCAAAACATCTCAATCCGAGATATAACAATAGTCCCAAACCGGACTAGAAAACGTTTATCAAAGTTGTCTCACCCTGAGACGCATGCTTTTGAGAAAAAGTAGTGAAACTCACCTTAGTATGCACGCAAATAAATCCAAACTCCAAAGTAGGGTGCACTACCGAATCCCTAGTATAAGTTTCACTAAGTAAGTATATGTGTAATACCATTACACCATATAACCCGTTTGTCCAAGACGTTTAAATGTTCAAAATCGTGTGAGTGACACCTAGTGATTCTACATGCATAAGTAAACCCTACGGACCTGTTGGTAAATATGTTGGTTACCATTAGTTCTACACTTCATATGTGTCTCATACAAGTGCCCATTCAAGTACATGTCAAATACATACCACATAGCACTCCAATTAGTCACATAAACACGTAATACACAATCTGCGTTTTTAGGACAGATTATGCTCCATGATAACCAATTTATTTAAAATACTTAACCAAAGAATTAAACTTCCAAATGTTTACTGAATATTCTTTGGGCTTTGTTTGTTAACCCATATTTTTGTTTTGTCTCAAAACCAAACACAAAAATTATGAAAAATCATACATCACAGACATGTCCAGAAAGTTTCTACAACAGGTCAAGTTAGTAGAAAAATTCCCAAAACTTGTGTATTCATCCAAACAGGATGAATCCACTTGTAAAAGCCAAATTATTCTAATTTTAATCTACTTTAAAATTTCATAACTTAATTCTTTGTAAAACTCGAGTTATGATGGTTTAAAGTTGACTCTGTTTGTTAATCGGAAAATCTGATATGACCTTTATTCAAAGAAAATTCCAAAAACTATTCAGACGACGACCAAACACTCGATTTTACACATTATGAAAAGTTAAAACCAGGTATAATACAACCATTCAAAGAAATCATCAAAACCATCATGTTAAAGTCATGTAACAGACCCTATAAATTGACCTAAACATTCTGTCCATATTTTAATCATGCATAAACTCTTATTTAAACGACTCACGTGTGCGTATAATCGATCACCAAAAATCAATAATCATTACAAAACATTCATAAGATGTAGCATGATCAGAACCTATCATAACACATGCAAAATCATAAACCCTAACGATCAAAACACACTACAACAAAAAGGGCTTTTAAGGACCTTTTGTGTGGGACGCTTGTAAAATGGGGTCCTAAAAAACTATTTAATAGGACGAATGAACTTTTGGGGTCCTTTTATAATATACGCTACTAAACCAGTGTCCTAAAAAGTTATTTAATAGGATGGATGATTCTTTGGGGTCCTATTATCATATAACTTAATAAGACCCTTAAAATGTAGATCCTAATAAAGTAATTTATAAGACATTTAGTTGTGGGTGTCCTATTATGTGGTAATGTAATAGGACACTTGATCACTGGGGGTCCTATTATAACATAACTTAATACGACACTTTGTAGTTAAGTCATAAATGTTTGATGTTATAGGACCGTTTCTAGTAGAAGTCATATAAGAACATAACTTAATAGGACACTTGACACATGGGTCTTATAACTTTAACCTTTATAGGACGCTTAATCATTGTGATGTTATTATAATACACCATAATAGGACACATGATATTTGAGTCATAAAACATCAGTTTTATAGGACGCTTTTTCACTAGAGTTTTATTATAACATAACTAAATGGTATACTTAACATTTGAGTCTTATAACTTTAACTTTTATAGGACGCTTAATCATGAAGGTGTTATTATAATACACCGTAACATTACCCTTGATATTTTAGTAATAATAAAAAAAACACGTAGAAAACTTATCTATTGCATACAATATCTATACTACATTATAACATGAAATTAACAGTTTTTCCGTTATACTGGGCGTCGAATATTTAGTTAAATCTTGCTGAAAATGGTTTTGGCCGTCTTGGCTTAGTGTGTAGTCGGATGTTATGCGTTGTTAAGTTACTGGCTTGATTAATTATTTGATTTATATTAGAACTGAATCAAGCCTTACATTACGAGATCAACAACTAGTTCCATACAATATTCAAATTAAACTAATATCGATACAAATAATTAACGAAATACGAACTATATAGTACAATATGCTATAATGTCTTTTGCAACTTTGTCTCATAAAAAAACCAAAAGAATCCACTGGTAACAAGCTAAAAAAGAGCATATTACTAATTAACTAAATGAAATTATGAAGCAGCTTCAAATAGATCTTCATCTTCATCGAAAACAAAGATATTCTTGTCAACAACAGTCCCATTTAAACCTCGTCTAACCAATTCAATATTCATATTTTCATCAAGTTGAGGATCCATAGATGTGTCACTCTGCAAATGTGTTTCCACATCATCAATACATGTTTGTTCATTCATGTCATAAGAATCTCTAGGCGTTGTCTTGATTACAACTTTCCATCCTTTGTCAACACGATCTGCAACATAAAATACTTGTTGTGCTTGACAAGCTAGTATAAAAGGCTCGTTATGAGGCTTCAAACCTTCAAAATTGAGTAGGGTAAACCCATTCTCATCTTGTTTTTTCCTTGAACCATTCGAGATCCAATCACAATGGAACAAAACTACTTTCTTGTCAACAGCATACTCCAACTCAATGATATCATTCAAAACCCCGTAGTATGTTACATCTCCCATGATAGGATTGTTATCTCTAGCACTCGAGAAACTATTAGTCATGGCCTCAAGCATAACTCCACTATTTTGTGTTTTCCTATCCGCTTCTAGATCTTTTGTGTGAAATCGGAAACCATTTATGATAAATCCCTTATATTTTTTCACAAACTCAGCTGGGCCACTTGCCAAATCTCTTAGATCTTCTGTGATTCTATGATCCCCTCTAGTATGAAGCTCCGCAACCTGAATTAAGGCAAGATGTGTTAAAATATAAATTATACATCCAACTATATTAGAATCTTGAAAATGTTATATCATTAAAATTGGATTTCAAAAGTAATACACATATATCTATTGCTTACATGATCTTCAAACCACGACTCAAAAGTCTCGCTATGTAAACGTTGAATCTCACGCTCACGTAATTTCCGATTTTCATGACGAACAATCGTCTGATGTTCTCTGCAATGTTAAAAGATGATAATGATGATAACAACAATAACAATCTCAAATAGAATATAAGAAATGGAACTCATAACTTCTAAATAACTACTTACGTTCGAAATTCATCAACTTCACTACAATTGAACAACACATAAGAATGTGCTTTAGCCAAAATGTCAAGGTCTAGCATCTCTACCGTTGTAGAACCTATCGGCCGACCCGACATAGAAAAGATAGGTAAAATATCCATCTTTGTCACTTCAGGAACAAATAAATTTTAGGCCAAAACAAGTTCAAAAAAAACAATGGAGGAGACTTGTGAAGTATTGGAATAAAACAAAGTCTAAGGTATGAAATAACCTTACACTTCAAATATAAATCCTCAAAATTTGGGATGTTACAATTAGTTTATTTCTCATTATGATATTTTATTTTCTATTGAAGATGGTAAGTGAAAAAAACAAGGTGAATCGGTCAAAAAAGAAGATGGTGCAAGTTACGGGTAAAAAAAGTTATGCTCGAGTCCGTGAAGAGTTAAAGGTGATTGTATGAAATAGTGCAATTCTTAATGTAGCATGTCGATATCCGTTGTTACTACTTATTTTCTTTTTATTCAAACAGGCATCTGTGGGACAAGACCCAAGTCGATTGGAAATGTTTCGTGCATGTTTCTCCAAACATGGAACTACAAAAAATGTGGAAGCTGCAAATGCAATTGTAAGTAATTTCTTATATATTCATATACATATCTTTTCTTTATGTTCTTGATGTTGTTAAAAATACATATCTTATTTTTGTTACTATATCTAATACAGGCACTGATGTGTCGTAAAACACATCTATTGTCTTATGTATTTTTTGTTATAATTGAGTCTTTTGTATATAGTTTTTAGTAGTTTTAGGCGTGTATTCGTTTGTTGGCCTATTTTTGTCATTGTATAGATTTTTATTAATTTTTAGTACTTATTTATTTATTTTATATTTTTATAGGTGTTCGTGGAAAATGAGCTCAAAACGAAAGAATTTTAATTGAGACACAAACACTTGAGAGCATGTGTTCAAGGACGTTGGAGCGTAAACGAGCAACTTTGGTTGAGTCAAGAACACCCGAGTCAAGAGCATGGAGTAATAATAATATATAATAATAAATAATAATTAAAAAAAAAGATGTGACTTGGGCCGTAGCCCAAGCCAATTACCAAAACAAAACCCTTGCAACATTAAGTCGGTGATGATAATGTGTGGAAGTATATATATGTTTTAATTATTCCTTCATCATTCATAAGGAGAAAAAGGATTGGAAGGAACAAAATCGCACAGGAGGACGGCGCAGAGGATTGGAGAATTGCAATTAATCATTCAACAGCAAAAGACATATCATTCATACATCACGATTCGCACAACAATCAAGCACCGGCCATAAGCGGTGACGAGCGAAAGGGCACGGAAGGAGAAAAGGCCACGGGCACGTTAAAGATTAAGAGCCAACGAGCTTTGGGTTAGGTTTAATTTTTATTAATTTTTCTCTAGACATGCTTAAAACTATGTTTAATTATTTTGTGATGGTATTTTATAATACTATGAGTGGCTAGACATTTTCATGGCTACTTAGGATGATGATTTAGACAATAATATGATTGAATGACGTTTGGTTTCCGTTTGGATGTGTAGAATTACATGATTTTTATTTTTATTGTTGGATTTGATATATGTGTGTTGGTGTTAATTTTATTTGAAGTTTGTTTATTGGTTTTGTGGAGCTAGGCATGTAGAGATACCCCCTAGGTCTATAAATCAATCTAGTTCGTCAACTTAGGTTAGCGTGCTAGTATTTGGAGTTGGAGTACGACACAAATATAACAAACTAATATAATAAATTAATTAAAACGTGCAGTCCATTCTTGAGGGTGAGAAATCTAACTCGAGAGTGCTAGGTAGCTAACTAGGCATTGTTCGGTAGTTGGCAAGCGCTAGGGCGGGAGTCGCTACTTGTCCGTGTTTAGAGTTTTCCTAGGTTTCTTTCAGTAGAGTTTAAGTCTGCTTCATAGTTTGAGGGTTTTAATCCAGGAGAGGTTTTAACCTGATTTCTGTGGGATTTTGGTACGCTAGGGCGATCCAGATCCATTTTAGCATTTCTACACTTGTCCCGCCTTGATTCTAGCTTACTAGCCTTACCTGCAGGAGGAGAGTAGTTGGATGAAATTAGGGTCTCCAACGGGTTTCTTCGTCAGGATTGAGTATTATGTCTAAGGATTCTTACCTAGGTAGCCAGTCTTTCCCTTGCTTGATTTTTCCATCACCTTAGTTCGGTTTTTATTTTAGTTTTAATTAGTTTTTAATTTAATTTAATTTAGGGTAATTTAGTTAATTAATAGTTAATCAATTTTTATATTTTCAATTTCAACCCCCCCTTAGTTATTAATTTAAACAAGCAATTCAGTGACAGTTTAATCTTCTGTGTTTAATTGAGTCCTTTGGTTCGATACCTGGTCTTATTCGCTTGCTACAAACGAACGGTACACTTGCCGATTGTGCGTGGTTTAGTTGAGTCTAGGGTTTTAACTTGTGCACATTTTTATATATATATCAGCACGCATCAAGTTTTTGGCGCCGTTGCCGGGGACTTTTTACTTGCACTTTTTGATTTTACTTGTTTTGTTTTGCTTGTTTACTTCTTGCTGGATCTGCCTGCGATTATCTGTGCTACTTGTGCTTTTAGTCCTAGGTTATTTGCTATCTATTAGTAACTCCAGCGTGGTTTGCACTTTTAGTGTATGCCACATACTCGCTCACAAGGACCACCTGAATTCACCACCTGCACGGATCCCAACCTCGACATCCACGAGCGCCTTAACGAGTTTCGAACGGTCATCCGGAAGAAAATTGATCAGGTACGCTCGTCTTCTCCATCCTTTTCATCCTTTTCTTTTTCTGAACCTAAACCCACCATCCATTCTCCACCAAAACCCATTCCTTTCCCACCACTCACTGCTGAAATGGCTGAAGGAAATGTCAGACGCACAGTGCATTCTCGTGCCACTGAGGGACTTACTGGGATTCGTTCTCCCATTGCTCGCCCTGCTACTGCTGACGCCAACAATTGGCAAATCCCCTCCCATGTCATGGCCACTATTACTAACGCTACTCAATTTCATGGTCTTGAGGAGGAGGATGCTCATGGACATCTGTCCCGATTTGTGCGCATCTGTGACACTTTCAATCTTTCCCATATCACAAAGGAAGCCATTTATCTGCGTTTGTTCCCATTTAGTTTGTCTGGTCGTGCCGCCACTTGGTATGACACTCTGCCTAATAGTTCCATTGCTACTTGGGAGGACATGCTTGGAAAATTCTTAAGAAAATATCACCCAGCTTCCAAGGATTCCCGCATTAGGGAGCAGATTCACTCATTCCGTATGGATCCTGATGAGCCATACTACATGGCTTGGGAGCGTTTCCAGACCCTACTGAGCCGATGCCCTCATCATGGTCTTTCTGACTGGGCCCTTGTGGAGAAATTCTACAATGGCCTCACTTTTGAGACTCGAGTTCGTTTTAATACAGCTGCACAGGGTAATTTCATGGAAAAAATGGATATTGATGCAGCTAATGAGTTATTTGAGAGTTTTGCCCATTCTGAGAGACCACCAAAGCATACTGTTGGGAATTCAAATCCCATGACTAGTAACGCCTCTTCTACTACCCGAGGTGTTTATCAGATTGCACCTGATACTGGTCTGGCTGCGGTGATTGAGAATTTAACTAAGCAAGTGAGAGATCTTCAGATGAGGTTAGATAGGTGTGAAATATGTAGGGGGGTCATGACACATCTGAGTGTCCAATTCAGAGTCAGGAACAGGTAGATTCTCTAAATTCTGGGTGGCTTAAACCACCTTATCAAAACTACACTTCCAACTCGAACTCCAACTGGAGAAATCAGAACTCCAACTGGCAAGGGGGTAACTCTTCTAGATACCAACCTCGCCAGAATCTGTTCCAAGCTCCCAACTCTGGGGGTCCCACTAGTCGTACTGAGTCTGACCTTACTACCATTCTAGAGAACCAGTCCCAGATTCTTAGTAACATTCAGTCACAACTTGCTGAGAATGAAGCTTTTAGGAAAGGTCAACAAGCTGCGTTTCAAAACCTAGAGGCCAAAGTAGTAGAATTAGCTAATCAGGTTAACCAGAGACCACCAGGAGGCCTTCCTAGTAACACTGTCAATAATCCTAACTCCTCTAGTTCATCATTTAGGCAGCATCAGGCGAAAGCCGTTACTACTAGGAGTGGGAAGGGGGTAGATGATTCGTTACCAGTAGGAGAGGATGAGTCTGTTGATGAGGTAGTTGAGAGAGAGACACCAGCTGGCGAGGTGCAACCTAGGCTCCGCCCAGCAAGTACAGCACAAACCAGCGGGTCTCAAGGTGAGAAGAGAGATGACACTCCGGTGAAGGCCTACAAGCCTAAGCCGCCATTTCCTGGTCGACTTGCTAGACCAGATGATTCTGATCAGTACCGTAAGTTCCTGGATATGCTGAAAAAGATCCAGGTGAACTTACCATTTGTTGAGGCTCTTTCGAAGATGCCTAAGTATGCCAAGTTTCCGAAAGATTTGCTCACAAACAAAAAGAAACTTGAGGAGATCTCTTCTGTTACTCTTCCTGAGCAGGTCTCTGCAGCGCTGCAGAATAAGCTGCCCCCGAAGATGACTGATCCTGGTAGCTTTACCATTCCCTGTCTGATAGGGAATCTCACTGTTAGTAATGCTCTTGCAGACCTTGGAGCTAGCATTAATTTAATGCCCTACTCTGTTTTTGCTAGGCTCAATGTAGGAGAGATGTCTCCTACGCGCATGAGTATTCAGCTCGCCGACCGATCGGTGAAGTTTCCGCGCGGGATAGTGGAAAACTTGTTAGTTAAGGTTGATAAATTTGTTTTCCCGGTGGATTTTGTTATACTTGACATGGACGAGGACTCACAGGTTCCACTCATTCTTGGTCGTCCATTCTTAGCCACTGCTCGTGCTATTGTCGATGTCTTTGATGGCAAACTCACTCTTCGAGTTGCCGACGAGCAGGTCACTTTTGATGTTCAGCACTCCATGAAGCACCCTAACCAGAACGATGATACTCTGTACTTCATTGATTCGTTCATGACTCAGGTGGGGAGCTTTCTCACTAGCTTCTGCGAGCGAGACACCCTTGACACACAGATGCTCGGTACCGAGTATAAAGGGTGCATTGAGATGACTGAGTTTGATCTTGAGCGGGACATGTCTCCACCCGCTGTTCAGTCTCACCTTTCTGATGAGGCCTCCCAGGTTTTCGAGACCACTGATTCGGAGAGACCTCTAGAGACACCATCACTTGAGACACCCCCTACCCTTGAGCTTAAGGAGTTACCATCTCATCTAGAGTATGCATATTTAGGGGAGGACTCTCAGTTGCCTGTCATCATATCATCTGAGTTGACAGAGGATGAGAAAGAGCGGTTGTTGTGTGTACTGAAAGCACACAAGCGTGCTATTGCGTGGAAGCTCTTTGACATTAAGGGCATCCACCCTTCTTTTTGCACGCATAAGATTCTGATGACTGAGGAGTTTAAGCCAGTTGTCCAGCCTCAGCGACGGCTAAACCCGAACATGCAGGATGTGGTTAAGAAAGAAGTGATTAAGTTGTTAGATGCAGGTTTGATTTATCCCATCTCTGATTCATCTTGGGTGAGTCCTGTCCAGGTTGTTCCCAAGAAAGGGGGAATGACGGTTGTCACGAATGAGAAAAATGAGCTCATACCCACTAGGACTGTGACCGGATGGCGAGTTTGCATTGACTATCGCAAACTCAATGACGCCACTCGCAAGGACCACTTCCCCTTGCCCTTTATTGATCAGATGCTTGAGCGTTTGTCGGGTCAGCAGTTTTACTGCTTTCTGGATGGTTTCTCTGGTTACTTTCAGATCCCTATTGCACCTGAGGATCAAGAGAAAACCACATTCACATGCCCCTTTGGCACTTTTGCGTATCGACGCATGCCTTTTGGGCTATGTAATGCCCCGGCCACGTTTCAGCGATGTATGATGGCGATTTTCCATGAGTTGATCGAGGATTCCATGGAGGTTTTCATGGATGATTTTTCTGTCTTTGGGAGTTCCTTCGATCATTGTTTGCGTAATCTAGAGCGTGTTCTTACTCGGTGTGAGGAGACGAACCTGATGCTTAATTGGGAAAAGTGTCACTTCATGGTTCGTGAGGGTATTGTGCTTGGGCACAAGATTTCACAGGCGGGGATTGAGGTTGATAGAGCTAAAATCGACACCATTTCCCAACTCCCGCCGCCTACTTCTGTGAAGTCTATTCGTAGTTTTCTAGGTCACGCGGGTTTCTATAGGCGTTTCATTAAGGATTTTTCTAAGATTGCCCGCCCGATGACCCAACTTCTTGAGAAAGATCGACCATTCGAGTTTTCTGCTGAATGTGTCAAGGCATTTGAGTTGTTGAAGGAGCGTTTAGTGACGGCTCCCATTCTGGTCGCTCCAGATTGGTCTCTTCCTTTCGAGATCATGTGTGATGCTAGCGACTTTGCTGTTGGGGCTGTGTTGGGCCAGCGTAGGGACAAGCATTTCCATCCCATTTACTACGCTAGCAAAACACTCAATGATGCCCAAGAGAATTACACGACGACAGAGAAGGAGTTGCTAGCCGTCGTCTTTGCTTGTGATAAGTTTAGGTCGTATCTCGTGCTTTCTAAGACTATCATTTTTACTGACCATTCCGCTCTTAGGCATCTTTTCTCCAAGAAAGATGCAAAGCCTAGACTGATTAGGTGGATCCTTTTGCTTCAAGAGTTTGATATTGAGATTAGGGATAAGAGTGGAGCTGAGAATGTAGCTGCGGATCATCTATCTCGTTTAGAGAATCCGGAGTTAGAGAGAGGTAGGGAAGAGATGATTAGGGATGATTTTCCTCATGAGAGTTTGATGTCTGTGGTAGCTAGGATCTGTAGGGACTTCCCTTGGTATGCCGACATAGCTAATTACTTAGTTTCGGGTGAGTTTAAGAGTGATATTACTTTTCAGGAGAAAAAGAAATTGATAGCTGACTCTAAGTACTACTTGTGGGATGATCCTTACTTGTTTAGGTTAGGACCAGATCAGGTTTTGAGGAGATGTGTTTTTGGTGAGGAGACGAGAGATATCCTTAGGCACTGTCATGAGGGTAGAGTAGGAGGTCACTACGGGGCGGCTAATACTGCCAAACGCGTGTTTGATGCGGGTTTCTACTGGCCGACCATTTTTAAGGATGCCCATTAGTTTGTGAGACATTGTGATGCCTGTCAGAGGACCGGTAATATCTCATCCCGTAATGAGATGCCCCAAAATCCTATTCAGACCATTGAAGTATTTGATATGTGGGGCATTGATTTCATGGGTCCATTCCCCAATTCTCGTGGGAATAGATACATCCTAGTTGCGGTTGACTATGTTTCTAAGTGGGTGGAAGCTCAAGCTTTGCCTACAAATGACGCACGGGTTGTTGTGAGGTTTTTAAAGACACTGTTTTCTAGGTTTGGTGATCCTAAGTCCTTGATTAGCGATCGTGGTACACACTTTTGCAATGACCAGATGGAGAAAGCTTTGAAACGCTATGGGGTCACCCATCGGCTTTCTACGGCTTATCATCCACAAACAAGTGGTCAAGTGGAAAATACCAATCGCGGGATCAAGAGAATCCTAGAGAAAACAGTGGGGCAGAACCGAAAGGATTGGTCAGATCACCTAGAGGATGCATTGTGGGCTTTTCGCACCGCATTTAAGACACCGATAGGCACCACTCCTTTTCGGTTAGTTTATGGAAAAGCGTGCCATTTACCGGTTGAGTTAGAGCATAAGGCGTTTTGGGCATTGAAGAGGGTTAATTTAGATCTGGATAAGGCAGGTAAGCATAGATACCTTCAGTTGCATGAGTTAGAGGAGTTGAGGGATGATGCTTATATGAGATCGTGGGATTATAAAGAGAAAACTAAGAAGTTGCACGATAAGCGTCTGAAGATAGTGAAAGAATTTAAGTGTGGGGAGAAAGTGTTACAGTATAATTCTCGTCTTAGGTTGTTCTCAGGAAAGCTTAGGTCGCGTTGGACGGGTCCTTATGTTGTTACACAGGTTTTTCCCTACGGTACAGTTGAGATTGAAGGTGAGGATGGCCAGCGATGGAAGGTGAACGGCCATAGGTTGAAGCATTATGAGGATGGGATGAGCGTTGATGAGGAGGTGGAGGTTTCGGACCTCCCTGAGATCAATCCCGAGTAGGTTTGTGAGAGTGTGGGGATACCCCCATGTGTAGAGTTTGTATTTTCTTTTCATGTTCATTACTTAGTTGCGTCGTCTTTGTGTTTTTGCTTTTATTATGTGTCTAGGTTATTAGCTTGAGTCTTTTTATTTTATTATTATTATATTTTTTTTTAGTTCGGTATTATGCTGGGTTTTTGTTTTATCTTGTGCAGGTTTGGATTGTACCGCTCGTACTCAATCTCCATTCGGGCGATTCTGGAGCTGTACGTTATAATGAAGCAACCCAAAAGTTTACTATTGTGTCAGAGCCGATCGCGACCAAAATGCTATACGATCGAGCTGGATTGGACTAGAGTTTTTGGAGCTTACGCGTTAATAAACCAGCTAAGTCCTTTCCAATTTGCCCTTGTCTTTTTATTTTTGTATTCGGAATTTATTTTTTCTTTTGTTTTGAGTCGTTTTCTATTCCTACATTGAGGGCAATGTAGAGTTTAAGTGTGGGGATGGGAAACTGTCGTTTAGTTTGTATATAAAGTCGTTTGAGTCAAAAAAAAAAAAATAAATAAAAAAAAAAAAGTCCCTGATTTTGAAGTTTGCATTATATAAAATATGGGAAATGATAGGTAAAGTTAGGTGTCCGGTTTTCAAATAGTATGTATAATAAGAGATTAAAATTGATTGAAAACGTGTCTGATTTGGGATATGTGGGTAGGCTCGGCCGGTAGAAAGGTTTCATTTGAAAAGTAATAAATTAATTATGTTAGGCTATTTTGTGGGTTCTCATCTAGGAGAAACGGGGAGACCGAAACCGCCAAAAATAGTATAAGAAGCACCGTTATAAGTAGAAAACCGTTAGAATTTCTAATCACTTAAAAAAATATAGAAATCAAAGCAAAAATGCTGAAGCTTAAGGTGCCTGGCCACTGGGATAGCGACTTGGATTGGTCACACCCTCTGAGTTAAGTATGCTGAGATGAAAAAAAAAAAAAAATGCTGAAGCTTAAGGTGCCTGGCCACTGGGATAGCGACTTGGATTGGTCACACCCTCTGAGTTAAGTATGCCAAAAAAAAAAAAAAAAAAGTGATTTTAAATTCTCTTGGTTTTCTACATAAGACGTTTGGGAAATGGTCAATTGGTCGTTCCTTTAGCTTCATAAGCTTGAGGCGGGATTAGGAGGAACTGTGGCTTCCTTCGAGTGAGACCCTAGATAGACTAATCAACATGAACTTAACATAAATAAAAAGGGGCTTGGAAACCGGTGTGGGTTTAAGAGGATCAATATACCTGCAATCGCAATCAATACGTTAATAGATTATTAATTAAGTAACCTATGTTTTGAAACTGGATGTAAACCTAACTGTGATTCCATAGCATAATTCTTTTTCAGGGACGAAAAAGGTTTAAGTGTGGGGATGTTTGATGTGTCGTAAAACACATCTATTGTCTTATGTATTTTTTGTTATAATTGAGTCTTTTGTATATAGTTTTTAGTAGTTTTAGGCGTGTATTCGTTTGTTGGCCTATTTTTGTCATTGTATAGATTTTTATTAATTTTTAGTACTTATTTATTTATTTTATATTTTTATAGGTGTTCGTGGAAAATGAGCTCAAAACGAAAGAATTTTAATTGAGACACAAACACTTGAGAGCATGTGTTCAAGGACGTTGGAGCGTAAACGAGCAACTTTGGTTGAGTCAAGAACACCCGAATCAAGAGCATGGAGTAATAATAATATATAATAATAAATAATAATTAAAAAAAAAAAAAAGATGTGACTTGGGCCGTAGCCCAAGCCAATTACCAAAACAAAACCCTTGCAACATTAAGTCGGTGATGATAATGTGTGGAAGTATATATATGTTTTAATTATTCCTTCATCATTCATAAGGAGAAAAAGGATTGGAAGGAACAAAATCGCACAGGAGGACGGCGCAGAGGATTGGAGAATTGCAATTAATCATTCAACAGCAAAAGACATATCATTCATACATCACGATTCGCACAACAATCAAGCACCGGCCATAAGCGGTGACGAGCGAAAGGGCACGGAAGGAGAAAAGGCCACGGGCACGTTAAAGATTAAGAGCCAACGAGCTTTGGGTTAGGTTTAATTTTTATTAATTTTTCTCTAGACATGCTTAAAACTATGTTTAATTATTTTGTGATGGTATTTTATAATACTATGAGTGGCTAGACATTTTCATGGCTACTTAGGATGATGATTTAGACAATAATATGATTGAATGACGTTTGGTTTCCGTTTGGATGTGTAGAATTACATGATTTTTATTTTTATTGTTGGATTTGATATATGTGTGTTGGTGTTAATTTTATTTGAAGTTTGTTTATTGGTTTTGTGGAGCTAGGCATGTAGAGATACCCCCTAGGTCTATAAATCAATCTAGTTCGTCAACTTAGGTTAGCGTGCTAGTATTTGGAGTTGGAGTACGACACAAATATAACAAACTAATATAAGAAATTAATTAAAACGTGCAGTCCATTCTTGAGGGTGAGAAATCTAACTCGAGAGTGCTAGGTAGCTAACTAGGCATTGTTCGGTAGTTGGCAAGCGCTAGGGCGGGAGTCGCTACTTGTCCGTGTTTAGAGTTTTCCTAGGTTTCTTTCAGTAGAGTTTAAGTCTGCTTCATAGTTTGAGGGTTTTAATCCAGGAGAGGTTTTAACCTGATTTCTGTGGGATTTTGGTACGCTAGGGCGATCCAGATCCATTTTAGCATTTCTACACTTGTCCCGCCTTGATTCTAGCTTACTAGCCTTACCTGCAGGAGGAGAGTAGTTGGATGAAATTAGGGTCTCCAACGGGTTTCTTCGTCAGGATTGAGTATTATGTCTAAGGATTATTACCTAGGTAGCCAGTCTTTCCCTTGCTTGATTTTTCCATCACCTTAGTTCGGTTTTTATTTTAGTTTTAATTAGTTTTTAATTTAATTTAATTTAGGGTAATTTAGTTAATTAATAGTTAATCAATTTTTATATTTTCAATTTCAACCCCCCCTTAGTTATTAATTTAAACAAGCAATTCAGTGACAGTTTAATCTTCTGTGTTTAATTAAGTCCTTTGGTTCGATACCTGGTCTTATTCGCTTGCTACAAACGAACGGTACACTTGCCGATTGTGCGTGGTTTAGTTGAGTCTAGGGTTTTAACTTGTGCACATTTTTATATATATATCAGCACGCATCAGGCACAGATGCAACAACTTAGTTCTAATCTTCCTGATGGTTCGATCGATAAGCCTGGACCAGATGATGTTTTTTCTAAAGTAATGGGGAAAGATCGAAATGGTGATGCAGTCATGTATGGTCTGGGTGTTCGTGCTTCTGATGTTTGGGGTGTAACATCAAGTCGTTCAACATGTCGTAGAGAAAACATCCAATTGAAGTCTAAATGTGAAGAACTTACTAGTACTGTGGCTCGGTTACAAGCCCAAGTATTGGAGATTAAAGGGAGTACGGATGGTCCTAGTGTTCCACCTCTTACATCACCACATTTTCCCATTGCAACCAATGGACCTCCACGTTTACGGGTATTTTTCTATATAAATCTTTATTTTTTTTTTGTGAAACGTTACTTGTACTATTGTGACTAGAGTTTGATATGTTTGTTGAAAACTAAAATCTAGGTCGGAGATGAAGTTGTCCTCAAAAGCATTCTAAACTCTGCCGAGATTGTAGCAAGAGGATGGGTGAAGAGCTTGGACCCAAATGAGCTAGTTGGTGGTACAGAGATTGGACAAGAATGGTGTGAGGTAAACGTTCAAGTAGCAATAAAAATAGATGAAAAGTTGGTGAGACCATATGGGTTATTTTCCACAATTCAAGATTGTATTGGTGCCTCCATTGCATGGCCTTGTCCTTTCATCTCGGTATGTAATTATTAATTTTGTGATACGAATAATTTTAATAATCTGGAACTTAATGCTTATACACGGATGGTTTATTTGTAGGTAGTCGGTGAGGATTGAGGACACATGATGACTCAGGATTCTATGCTGCTTATCTCTTTCGTTGCTTTTAGTTTCTTTGTTAAATGTTACAAAACTTTATGTTGGATGATGCTATAACTTATTCATGTTTAGTGTTTTTGTTATGAATATGTTTATTTGAAATATAATAAAGTTTTATTTCTTTCGTTAGTTGATGTTATATACAGTATATCATAAAATTGTGTGTGTATATGTTTAAAAAACCGTTGTATCATGACTTGTTAGGACTTTCAAATTTGGTCCTATTAAAGTGTACGAATATGCTTTTCTTAGGACGCTATATTGTTTGTTCATTGACATCTTATGCGACCATAAAACTGGTTTCATAATCTTATTTGAGATATTAGGACCCTTTTTTTGGTACTAATGCTTCTATAATGTTACATCATAAGGGTCCTATAACTTAATTTTTTAGGACTCTTGTATGTGTATTAAAAGATTAAAACTAGGTAAGCACATGTTAAAACCTTGTAAAAGTGTCCTAATATGTTTTATTAGGAGTTTTTTTTGGGACATATTATGCGACCATAAAATTGGTTTCATAATCTCATTTGAGATATTAGGACGCTTTTTAAGTTTCGTGACTTATTACGACCCCCTTACATGACACGCTTTTACCGTTGGTCCTATTAAATAAAAGGTCCTATAAAATAACATTTTAGGACACTTTTGTGCGTACTAAAAACCCATTTTTGTTGTAGTGACATCACAAACTTGCGCAATAAGTAACCTATCATATCCCTAATTGCATATGATCATGTTTAACTCATTAAATCTTTATAAACTTCAAGTTTTAATCTTTATAAAAAGGTTTCAGACCTGGACAAACATAGTTATAAGGTTTTTATAACATATCAAGAAGATTAAAGCATAATATATTAAGGATTATACCGCAAGCTCTTCGAAACAATCAACCGAATGCTCTTGAAGCTTCCCGATCGATGTTCTTGCGCCTTAGCAGGTGTTTTGGGGTTAATATTTCGTAAATAGGGCAGTAGGGGCGATTAGGGTTTGAGTTTAGGAGATACAAGAGGCTTAAGGTTGCTTAAATACATATTTAAGTCGGTTTGGTGATGTCAGACCTCCGCGCGCGGCCGCTCGGAGCCTGTGAGCGGCCGCTCACAGCTCTTCGGCCCTTGTGGGTGGCCTGCTTCATCATACGACATGTTTTCTTCGATGTTTTCACTATTTTGGACCATAATAAGTGTAACCACATGTGTTAAGACCCCAACCATCCTACCGGTCCACCTATTACGATTTTTATTAACGTATTCGGTTTAAGTTCACGTAATCACATACAGTTTGCACATAGTTTCACAGAGTATCATAGAAACATGTAATTGCAATCAATCTCAATCAATTAACTCGCAATTGTTTAACTTCGTTGTTCACCAACGTCCGAGGTTCACTAATCATGTATATAGTCTGGTAATTCCCCGAATTACCACTTCATGTAGTTATTAACCTATAACTGTGCAAAGTGTGTCATATCTAACTAACCCTAGTTAAGTATATTGCAAGGAATGTAACTAGAGTTTAGTTAAAGTGAGAACCTGAAATTGCAGGGTATCAGATCATCCCCAAGTTGAAAAGAATTTCGTCTCGAAATTCAGCAAGTAAACGATAAAGCCAGCTAGAAAAGGTATGCGCTTGGTTCCCTGATGTCACATCATCCCCAAGTAGAAAGGAATTTTGCCCCGAAATTCACTTTGAGCGAGCTGCTTTATGTTCGGCATTTGATATATGCACAGGTTCAGGATCAGTAAAGAGGTGTGGATATTTGAGCCACATCTGATCTCTGCGCTCCCACGTGTATTCCGGTCCTAGACGGGAATTCCACCATACCTTAACAATAGGTATAGTGCTTTGTCTGAGTTTCTTGACGCCCTGCTCAAGAATCTCCACTGGTTCTTCCACGAATCGTAGCTGGTCGTCCACTTGAATCTCCTCCAGTGGCACTACTAGTGTCGTATCCGATAGGCATTTCTTTAGGTTTGATATGTGGAATACATTGTGCACTCCACTGAGTTCATCAGGCAAGTTTAACTTGTAAGCTACCGGACCAATCCTTTTGACAATCTCGAATGGTCCAACGTATCGTGGGTTCAATTTTTCCCGTTTTCCAAAGCGTATCACCCCCTTCCAAGGTGACACCTTCAATAGAACCTTGTCCCTAACCTGGAACTCCAAAGGTTTCCTACGCTTATTAGCGTAACTTTTCTGCCGATCTCGAGCAGCAGCCATCCGGCTTCTGATTTGCACTATCTTCTCAGAAGTTTCGTGCACGAGTTCGGGACCTGTTAGCTGGCTATCCCCAACCTCAGTCCAGCAGATGGGAGACCTACACTTACGTCCATAAAGTGCCTCAAAAGGCGCACACTGTATCGAAGTGTGGTAGCTGTTGTTATAAGAGAATTCAATCAAGGGCAAATGCTTATCCCAACTGTTGCCAAAATCCACCACGCACGCTCGTAGCAGATCTTCCAATGTTTGGATGGTACGTTCACTCTGTCCATCCGTCTGTGGGTGATAGGCTGTGCTCAGGTCTAAGCGAGTTCCCAAAGCGTTTTGGAGAGTAGTCCAAAAATGAGAAGTGAATCGCGCATCGCGATCAGATATAATAGACGTAGGCACCCCATGCCTAGAGACTACCTCCTTGACGTAGAGATTTGCTAGTTTCTCCAGCGAGTCCGTTTCCTTTATTGCCAGAAAGTGTGCCGATTTGGTTAAACGATCCACGATAACCCAAATCATGTTATGGCCCGTTGGCGTTCTAGGAAGCTTTGTGATAAAATCCATAGAAATCCCGTCCCATTTCCACATAGGGATTCCTGGTTGCTGAAGTAGGCCTAAAGGTTTCTGATATTCAATCTTAACCTTCGCGCAAGTCAAGCACTTACTAACATAAGTGGCTATTTTAACTTTCATGTTTGGCCACCAGTAAAGAGTTTTAAGATCTTGGTACATCTTGTCCGAACCAGGATGTACCGAATATCGAGAGGTGTGAGTTTCATCGAGCACCAGTTGTCTGAGATCCCCAAAACGTGGTATCCAGACTCGATTCATAAAGTATTGAAGACCATTTGTCTTTAGTTCCAAGTGCTTATCAGCACCATGTAATGTTTCAAACCTGATGTTTTCTTCCTTCAAGGCCTCACCCTGGGCTTCACGTATCTTATCAGGAAGATTAGAATGAATAGTAAGTTGTAAGGCTCGCACCCGTTTAGGTTTTGTTTCATTACGACTGAGGGCATCAGCTACTACGTTAGCTTTCCCTGGATGATACTTGATGGCACAGTCATAAACAATCAGAAGCTCGACCCATCGACGTTGTCGCATGTTCAGCTCCTTTTGATCGAATATGTGTTGGAGGCTCTTGTGGTTAGTGAAGATCGTACACTTCGTCCCATAGAGATAATGCCTCCAGATCTTTAGAGCAAAAACCACTGCTCCCAGTTCCAAGTCATGGGTGGTGTAATTCTTCTCATGAACCTTTAATTGACATGAGGCATACGCGATCACCTTATCACGTTGCATCAGCACACACCCTAATCCTTGGATAGACGCATCACAGTACACCACGAAGTCCTCTGTACCCTCAGGTAATGATAGTATAGGTGCACTGCAAAGTTTCGACTTTAATAATTGAAAAGCAGATTCTTGGGCATCTCCCCACTTGTAAGTAATATCCTTCTGTGTCAATGCAGTGAGGGGTTGAGCGATCTTACAGAATCCCTCAATGAATCTGCGATAATATCCCGCAAGACCAAGAAACTGGCGCACCTCTGTGGGAGTTTTATGAGCCTCCCACTTTTTAATAGCATCAATCTTGGTGAGATCGACATGTATTCCTACCTCGTTAACCACATGTCCAAGAAATTGGACTTCTCGAATCCAAAGTTCCAAGATCAGCTGCAGGTGTTGCTCGTGCTCTTCCCTGCTCTTGGAATAAATCTGTATGTCATCTATGAACACTATGACGAATTTGTCCAAATAGGGCTTGCACACCCGGTTCATTAGATCCATGAACACAGCCGGTGCATTTGTTAGCCCAAATGGCATCACCAAAAACTCATAATGCCCATAACGAGTTGGAAAGGCTGTCTTCGCCACATCCTCCTCTCGGACTCTCAGCTAATGGTATCCTGACCTCAAGTCAATCTTAAAATAGAAGCTCGACCCTTGCAGCTGGTCGAACAAGTCATCAATACGAGGCAAAGGGTAGCGGTTCTTAACCGTCACTTTGTTCAACTCCCGATAATCAATACACATGCGGAAACTCCCATCTTTCTTCTTAACAAACAGAACAAGAGATCCCCATGGAGAAGAACTAGGTCTAATAAAACCCATATCCAATAGCTCTTGGAGTTGGGTAGATAGGTCTTGAAGTTCGCCTGGTGCTAGGCGATATGGTGCGCATGCAACTGGAGCTGCTCCAGGCGCAAGATCAATTTGGAACTCAACTTGACGAACGGGTGGAAGTCCAGGTAATTCCTCTGGGAAAACATCTGGGAAATCTCGGATTACTGGGATGTCCTTAATCTTGGTTTCAGTTTCAGCTCGAGTGTCAGATATGTTAGCCAAAATGGTTGGACAGCCATTACGAATACACTTCTAGGCTTTCAAAAAGGAAATGATGCCCACCATGGCACCATCACGATCACCCTAGATAGATAAAAGCTCTCCACTTGGGAGGGGGATACGAACAATCTTCTCCTGACAGAGAATTTCAGTGTGTTGCTTGGACAACCAGTCCATGCCAACTACGAGGTCAAAGCTACCTAGGGTGATAGGTAGGAGGTTGATGGCAAAAAATTGCCCATCCAATTCGAGCTTACAGTCACGATGTATATGGGTTACCTCAACAGGCTTCCCATCAGCCAATTCTATAGAGTACGGGGTATCAAGAAGAGTAGGAACCATCCCTAATTGTTTACTAAGTTTCGATGACACAAAACTATAGTCCGCACCAGTATCATATAAAATAAAAGTAAGAGTGTCGTTCAAAGAGCACGTACCCGTCACGACATTGTTATCAGTCCTTGCCTCCCTAGAGCCAATCACGAATGCTCTTCCACGAGCCCCATTGTTGTTGTTGTTTCCGTTGTTGTTATTGCCAGCATTGGTGGTGTTGTTGTTCCCCGTCTTGTTACCACCACCGTTGTTGTTGTTACCCCTATTGTTGCCATTACCATTACCATTCAGCTGTGGACAGTCCCTCCTGAAATGATTCTCACTTCCACAATGAAAACAACCTTTACCACCTCTCTATTGTTGCCCCTGCTGTGCAGCTGGCGGATTTCCCGGGATATACACCCTGCAGTCCTTCTGCTTATGTCCCATCTTGCCACAACGATCACACTTAACATTACCACATGTCCCAGTGTGATGCCTATTGCACCTGTTGCACTTAGGTTGGTTTCCTTGATAACCTCCCTGAGAGTTGTTGCGGTTGTTACTACCGCCATGGTTGTCATGTCTCTTATTCTGCTGCTGCTACTGACTGCCATTAACTGGGAGTTTTCCAGACGCATTCTCCCACTTCCTCTTGTTATCGTTAGTACCAGAAGATGAAGCACCACGGGGGGTAACGGTCCCTCTTCCACCTTCTGATCAGTCAGCTGTTGAGCCATACGAATAACCCGCTGAATGTCATTGAGGTTAGCAGCAGTAACCATACTCTTGATTTGGGGCACCAAGCCCTTGATGTATAACTCGATCTTTTTGTAGGGCGGATTGGAGTAATATGGGCACATCGCCGCCAGCTCATGTGATCTAGTGGTATCGTTCTCAATCTCCGATCCCACCATCTTCAGATTGAGATACTCAGTCTCCAACGTTTGAATCTCATCTCGAGGACGGTACTCCTCCTTCATCAGTTCCTTGAAATCCACCCAAGGTGTTGCATTAGCCACATCAACACCTAGCATCTGCACCTGAGAGTTCCACCAGGATAATGCCAAATTTTCGAGAGTAGCAGTGGCATATTTCACCCTGTCAGCTGGTGGACAGTTACACATAGCGAAGAAAGATTCTAGTTTTTCGAACCACCTCGGTAGCCCGACAGCCCCTTCAGATCCTCCAAAGTTCTGCGGCTTGCAGTCCATGAAAGACTTGTAGGTGCAAACTGGAGGGTGATGCACAGGTTGACCTAAGTACAAAGAGCGAAGAAACCACGAATTAATAAAAGATCATAACGTTGGATTCTAGAGGAAAGTTTAGAGCAAAATAGAGTTACCAGCTTGAAAAGTTGCGAGGGCTTCAACCACTCTGTCGTTGATGAGTGCGTTCAACTCTGCTTGAGTCATGTTAATGTTTCCTCTCCCGTGTCCTCTTCCCGCCATAGTAATTCTACATTTACACTATACTCATGAGAAAACAATAATATGTCCCACATACAATCGTTCACATAGTGCAAGTAAACTAGAATATAAATAACATGCGTGAGAATAAAATAAGTAATCGATTAATAGTAGTAATAAAAATCCAAACATAAGACAAACGATCCTCAAGTCTCACAACGATAAAACAGAAGTCATAATAAGAATGCATAGGGAATACTAAGATAACAAGATAGTAAAAGAAGTCAATCGTCCTCGCGATCCATGGCGACATATGAGACCTCATCCTCGCTCTCATCCTGGATCTCTATCTCCAGTGGCTCCTCCTCCTCCTCAGGTTCAAGCTCCTCCTCGAGCGCCGCATCTAGTGCTGTCCCGAGAGCATCGAATCCTCCTACTGCAGGCTCTTCCTCGGGATCCTCCTCAAGATCTCCCTCCTGCTCTGGTTCTTCACCATTTTGACCTAAAGCTTCCTCGAGCCTGTTACGAACCAAGGTCAACTCCTCCCTAATAAGTGTTGTCTCCTGATTAGCAATCGACCCTTCATGTCTGGCCTCATCAGCTTCCTTTTTAGCCCTTCCCAGTTCACCAAACAAGTGGTCGATTTGTCTCTCCATGTGTTTAATAGTCTCATCAGCATTTCTTCTCCAAGACTGAAATTGCTTTACAACATTATAGGCGTTCTCCAGCTCTATATGCACGTGCCTAACCATCCCTGCCAAAGACCTCTCCAATGAATCAATATTGGGAGGAACCTGAGCTGGCACTCCGTATCCCACAACCCACGAGTGTAGCATGTCAGTGAACCACAACCAGCGATTTGTATCCTCATCTGGATTCCTCGCCTGAGCTGGCTGTTCATACGGATTCAGAGATGAGTTTTGCGAACTCCCAAGAGGACGATAAGAAGAGTAGTTACGATGAACAGGGTTAGTCATGTCTTCCTGCAATACGTTAGATCAGTATACGTATCCAAGAAATAATAAGTGGTGTGCTTAAAATAGTGAGTGTACTAATACTTATGCTATGATGATTATAGACTAGATGCAAATCCTAGTTCACTATAACCAATGGCTCTGATACCAATCTGTCACACCCTCAAATTTCCACTGCGGGGTTTATACCGCGAGGCGCATGACAAACCAAGATCCCATAGCCATAAGTCACATGAACGACTCTAAATGCCCAAACCATTTAGTTCGTTTTTGTAAAACCAAGTTTAAAAGTTTTAACCAAACCGAATTAAGTATAGCGGAAGCGAAATAACAAAATAGTTAAATAAAAGTCTGCGCAAAACACTGCGCCCAAAACCATAAGTAATTATGTAAAAGTAGTTTAAATGTTCGTCATCCCATGACCTAACATGATGCATGTCCTATTCGTGCTCCATACCTAGTTACCTGCAAAAGCATGCTAACATGTATCAACATAATGTCGGTGAGTTCACAAAGTAAAGTAAATGAGTATGTAAATGCGCTGGTTTCCAAAACCACGTAACCAAATAAAAGCGTAGGTCCTCCAGACCAAATGTTCAAGTGTTATTAGTTTAAGCGTGTCAGGGGTAGCTAACCCACTCATTGCAACTAAACAGTATTATTGGGACACCTTCAGTAATATAATAGTTTGCCTCAATAACTAGTGTCTATCAACACTAGTTCTCAAATGTGGTCAGAAGTTCATGCCCATGCTCCTAGCATCACAAACATGAGGTTGCTGCACAACCTAATAGCGCTATCAACTAATACCACGTTCGCTCCCAGCGATTACCCCAATAATATGCAAGGACTTTTCAAGTGATAGAGTGTTTAGTTCACAAAGGACCAATAAGTTTTAAATTAATCAAAATGCAATCCTCACCGAGGATTCATAACGAAAACCTGACCCACCACAGGAGTCAAAACATCTGAATCTGAGATATAACATTAGTCCCAAACCGGACTAGAAAACGTTTATCAAAGTTGTCTCACCCTGAGACGCATGCTTTTGAGAAGAAGTAGTGAAACTCACCTTAGTATGCACGCAAATAAATCCAAACTCCAAAGTAGGGTGCACTACCGACTCCCTAGTATAAGTGTCACTAAGTAAGTATATGTGTAATACGATTACACCATATAACCCGTTTGTCCGAGACGTTTAAATGTTCAAAATCGTGTGAGTGACACCTAGTGATTCTACATGCATAAGTAAACCCTACAGACCCGTTGGTGAATATGTTGGTTACCATTAGTTCTACACTTCATATGTGTCTCATACAAGTGCCCATTCAAGTACATGTCAAATACATACCACATAGGACTCCAATTAGTCACATAAACACATAATACACAATCTGCGTTTTTAGGACAGATTATGCGCCATGGAAACCAATTTATTTAAAATACTTAATCAACGAATTAAACTCCCAATTTTTACTGAATATTCATTGGACTTTTTTTGTTAACCCATATTTTTTTTTTTGTCTCAAAACCAAACACAAAATTATGAAAAATCGTACATCACAGACATGTTCAGAAAGTTTCTACAACAGGTCAGGTTAGTAGAAAAATTCCCAAAAATTGTGTATTCATCCAAATGGGATGAATCCACTTGAAAAAGCCAAATTATTCCAATGTAATCTACTGTAAAAATTTCATAACTTAATTCTTTGTAAAACTCGAGTTATGATGGTTTAAAGTTGACTCTGTTTGTTAATCCGAAAATCTGATATGACCTTTATTCAAATAAAATTCCAAAAACTATTCAGACGACGACCAAACACTCGATTTTACACATTATGAAAAGTTAAAACCAGTTATAATACAACCATTCAAAGAAATCATCAAAACCATCATGTTAACGTCACATAACAGACCCTATAAGTTGATCTAAACATTCTATGCAGATTTTAATCATGCATAAACTCTTATTTAAACGACTCAAGTGTGCGTATAATCGATCAGCAACAATCAATAATCATTACAAAATATTCATATGACCTAGCATGATCAGAACCTATCATAACACATGCAAAATCATAAACCCTAACGAATAAAACATCACAAACTTGCGCAACAAGTAACCTATCATATCCCTAATCGCATATGATCATGTTTAACTCATTAAATCTTTATAAACTTCAAGTTTTAATCTTTATAAAAAGGTTTCAGCCCTGGACAAACTTAGTTATAAGGTTTTTATAACATATCAAGAAGATTAAAGCATAATAGATTAAGGATTATACCGCAAGCTCTTCGAAATAATCAACCGAATGCTCTTGAAGCTTCCCGATTAGGGGTTAATATTTCATAAATAGGGTAGTAGGGGCGATTAGGGTTTGGGGTTAATATTTCTTGCGCCTTAGCAGGTGTTTTGGGGTTAATATTTCGTAAATAGGGTAGTAGGGGCGATTAGGGTTTGAGTTTAGGAGATACAAGAGGCTTAAGGTTGCTTAAATACATGTTTAAGTCGGTTTGGTGATGTCAGACCTCCGCGTGCGGCCGCTCAGAGCCTGTGAGCGGCCGCTCACAGCTCTTCGGCCCGTGTGGGTGGCCTGCTTCATCATACGACGTGTTTTCATCGATGTTTTCGCTATTTTGGACCATAATAAGTGTAACCCCATGTGTTAAGACCCCAACCATCCTACCGGTCCACCTATTACGATTTTTATTAACGTATTCGGTTTAAGTTCACGTAATCACATACAGTTTGCACATAGTTTCACAAAGTATCATAGAAACACGTAACTGCAATCAATCTCAATCAATTAACTCGCAATTGTTTAACTTCGTTGTTCACCAACGTCCGAGGTTCACTAATCATGTATTTAGTCTGGTAATTCCCCGATTTTACCACTTCATGCAGTTATTAACCTATAACTCTGCAACGTGTGTCCTATCTAACTAACCCTAGTTAAGTATAATGTAAGGAATGTAACTAGAGTTTAGTTAAAGTGAGAACCTGAAATTGCGGGGTATCACACTTTGAGCACAGATACATTAGATTCAGGACCTTCACAGTCAGCCATCAATTCATTTTGTGGAGATTTTGAAACATCATCCAAATTAATGGAATCATCTGAATCTCTGACAACATCATCAATGATGAGGTCATCAGTTGTACCTTGAGTTAGGCCCAACCTAGTTGTCTCATGAACCTCTTTTTCTTGGTACTGAGGTTTTCCTACTTTAGGCACAAGGCCTTCATTAGTAGTTGCCACATTTGAGGTCTTAGCTATGGTACTACTGTCTTCAAATCCACCACTTGATGGTATAAGAGTAGTAGCAGCCTCAAATGTACCTAAAGTATCTAAGTTTAAGCTTAGACACCTTGGTTCCTCCTCATCTCTTGGGTTAGAGCTGATAACATTCTCATCAATGTCCATATCTGTGTTTTGATCCCCTGTTTTATGTGGTGATTGGGGATTGACATTTTCAGATGGAATGTTTTCTTTCAGCTCAGAGAGAATACTAGCTATCTCAACTGCTATGTGTGATGGTTCTTGTTCAGCAGTTGGGTTTGTTTCAGTTGTTTCAAAAGAAGGGTCAGTGGTTATGGTCTTTTTTAGCTTCTTTATATAAAACTGAATGGATATTGGTGCTCTTGGGGGTTTTTGAGATGGATGAAACTGAGAGGAAGTTTCAGTCACATCTTTTAATAGTGCAGATTGCACATCAGCAGTTTCAGGCATCTCATTTTCCTGAATTGCTTTTCTTTTTGGGTTGGTGAGTTTGATTTTTGTTGTTTGGGTTGTTTAGGCTTTTTGGGAGTGGGTTTTGAAGATGTTGGCTCCTTGGGGACTGTGGCTTGTTCCCCTTGGTCATCATCTAGCAAAAGTGCCGGTCTGTTATGCCTAGAGTATGCTTGTGAGGTTAAAGGGTTTAAAATAGATGTTTTACCCACAAGTACCTATTTTCCAAGTTCCTTAATAATGCATTGCATGATGAAGCTTGGATACAACAAAAATTTATTTTTATCATTTTGGTGATGCAACACCAAGTCATTGAAAAAGTATGAAGATGCCCTGTATTTAGTTTCATTCACAATGGAATGAAAAATTGGTTGTAAAGTTGAGGGCATCTGATCAGACGATCCAGTTTTTGGACTTAAACCTATGATGATATAATGAAACAAAAGTTTATATTTTGGATCAAAATATTTCTTATAGATAGTTGCATGTGATAAAGTACCTTGGTAACCACACTCAATTATGGTTAATTGGATTGTTCCACTGGGAATTTGATCAGGCGCTTCAGCATCATTCAGACCTACTCTGATTCCCAGGGTAGTTGGTGTGATTGCCATCTCTTTCCCTTTGATCCTCGTCTTCAAGGAAGTGACTTTACCATTCACGGTAACAGCCTCAGCGTTTGCCCAGAACTCATTGAGACTTTCAGTATGGATTGGTGGGTCAATGGTGAACGCCGTGTAATATTGAGATTTTACGACCAAATCAATGATTTCATCATATTGGGACCAGGCTTCATCCTTTTTGAAGTAGCCTCTTTGATTGTGTCCTTGTTTAAGAACTAGAGCCATATTTGTTTGATAGAACAGTTGTAGGTTTCAGAGAGGGTTTGAGAAAGGGAAGTTTTGTTTTTGAAACGATAATAATGAAAAGAGGGGTTTGAGAAATTTAATAACCGCCCTAGGTTAAACTTCTGAAAATAGAAAAAGACTGATTTGCCCTTTTTGTCTAAAACTTCTGATGAACAATTGATCATCAGCACTTTCCTATTTTGTTCTTCAGCGGTTTTAAACAACTAATGAGTTTTGTTTAAAAATACCCAAAATCAACTTCTGATGATTTTATTATCATCAGCAGTTTCTCTTTTCAGAAATTTTCCCATACAGATGTTTTTATATATCAGTACTTTCTCTCAATATGATCATCAGAAGTTTTGTAACAAATGAATAATTAAAATAAGTGAAATTGAAATATGTTTAAAAAAATGAAAACACTTACAAAAATTACTCAAAATTTAGCATCCCAAGCATGGATACTAAATTCTGAAAGGTTGTTGTGTCAAGAGGTTTTGTGAAAATGTCAGCAATTTGATTTGCTGTTGACACATATTTGACCTCAATCTTGCCTTTTTCATAGCAATCTCTAATGAAATGATATCTGATTTCAATGTGTTTAGTCTTTGAAAACTCAACAGGGTTTTGATTTATGCTAATGGATAAGGTACTGTCTAGTAGTAATGGTGTCTTGGTTTCTTTGATTCCATAGTCAAGCAATTGAATTTGAAGCCATTGTATCTGTGAAGTACAGCTTGCAGCTGCAATATACTCTGTTTCAGCAGTTGATGTTGCCATAGATGTTTGCTTTTTTGATTGCCATGACACCAGAAGTTTCCAATGAATTGACATCCACCAGATGTTGATTTTCTTGACATTTTACACCCTGCATAGTCACTATCTGAAAAGGCTATCAATTTGGCACTGCTGATAGCAGGATACCAGATTCCTAGATTAGGAGTTCCTTTCAGATATCTAAAAATTCTTTTGACTGCCATAAGGTGTGATTCCCTAGGATATGATTGATATCTAGCACAAACACATGTTGAAATCATACATCTATAGGTGGTTTGATCAACCTGTTTTCCTTGATCATCTGGTTCAACTTGTGTGGTTGGACTCATGGGGGTGGAACATGATTTACAGTCTTGTAGAGAAAATTTATTCAATAATTCTTTAACATATTTAGATTGATGTATAAAAGTTCTATTTGCTTGTTGTTTGATCTGTAGTCCAAAAAAGTACTGCAGTTTTCCCATGGTACTCATCTCAAATTTAGATTGCATAAGTTTCTTAAATTCATCACACAATTTTGTATTGGTTGAACAAAAAATGATATCATCAACATAAATTTGAACAAGAAGGATGTGATTTCCAACATGCTTAATGAAAGGAGTTTTATCAATGGAACATCTTGTGAAGTGATTTTTGAGTAAAAATGTTGAAAGTGTATCATACCAAGCTCTGGGAGCTTATTTTAGACCACATAGATCAAGTTTGTACACCTAATTGGGATGATAATGATCCTCAAACCCAGGTGGCTGGCAAACATACACTTCCTCTTTTATTTTGCCATATAAAAATGCACTCTTTACATCCATTTGAAAAACTTTGATTTTGTTGGAAATTGCATAAGCCAAAAATAACCTAATGGCTTCAAGCCTTGCAACTGGAGCAAAAGTTTCATCATAATCAATTCCTTCTTCTTGTGAGAAACCTTGGACCACCAATCTTGCCTTGTTCTTAATGATTAAACCATACTCATCTTGTTTGTTTCTGGAAACCCATCTTGTGCCAATTAGTAGCTTGTTAGGAGGTAAGGGACAAATTTCCTAGACTTGTTGCTTCTTGAATTGTAGCAACTCATGCCGCATAGCTTCAACCCAATTGTTAACTTTGACGGCTTCCTGGTATTTCTTTGGTTCCAACTGTGAAATAAATGCAGAGAAGAAGCAAAGTTGGAGAACTAGTTTCTTGTAACTACCCCTGCAGCAATGTCACCCATAATTAGTTCCAATGGATGATCTTTGTTGTAACCTCGCGAATTTTCCCATTTATTTTTGCATTAAAGTATTTCCCGATCCATGATATAAAGTCTAATTTATTTCTAAGTATTCTTATCTTTATCCGTGCACTCTATTTTTCTAAGTTCCTTTTATCATTGTACTTAAAAAAAAAAAATCTTTAATCATGACATATGTCCTATCCTAATTCTATTTATAAAGTCGTCATTTTATAAGACGGTGTTTTTTTTTATTTTCTAATTCAAACTAATGATTTTTTTTTCATTTCTTATTTAAAGCTAATCATTTTTCCAATTACATTTATAATCTCAAACAAGGAAGATATAAATTCATTTCAAAATAAAGCCTTGAGTCAAGAGTCAAAGTCTTGACAACATAATTCTTGGAGTCAAAGTCTTAGTCAAACAGTCAAAGTCTTAGTCAAATAGTCAATTCATCATAAAACCTTACTTTATGGTGTTGACCATTTTTAATGGCTAATTGAATCCAAAACTAGTATAAAAACCCACCTATGACCCATTATACTTTGCACCTCTAAATCGATTGTTTCAATCCGATTAAACTTTCCCTAATACCTTTCTTCTATAGTCTATTACTTCTACAATTGAAGCTTTGATTATAAGCTCTTGTAATTAGCAACTTTGGGGCTACACATATTCTATTTCTCGAGACTTAATACTTTGCTAAGGTGAGTTTACGTAACCATGTTTATGCAATTCTTTATACTTGCAACATTATACTTAAGCAATTCTACATACATGTCTAGTTGTAAACTTTAATGCCTCATGATTTAGACTACAGCAACAGTTTCAACGAGTTTCAACATTACATAACCATTAGCTATGGCCAAGCCGGCGATACTCAATAATAGATCTATTAGATTGACAATCCCACCCGGATACGTGTACCTCCTACATAGGTAGCGTGGGTGATTGTTATCGTTCCAACATATTATTAAGGTGAACCGTGGATGACGGGATGGACCTAAACTAGTCGGAGGTTTGATTATGTCGATTCAACATTCCATGTTTATTCATGTAGACTTAAACTTACGATAGACATATGAATTGCTAAACTTTTATACTTAAACTTATTTGCTTGACATGGCTTATGTATTCTCACCAACTTCTAGTTGACCCCCCCCCCATTTTTACAACTCAACAGGAAATAATGATGCGTGAAGATTAGAGTGTTAGCATGAGAAGACAAATTGAAGTTTATGCTTATTTGGTTATTTTGATGTATTAGATTCCATTTAAAACTCATTATGTATTTTCACTTTTGGATATTTGCACTTTAAATTATTTCCAATTAAAATTTGATTACCATGTGCTACTGTATACTCATTCTTACGTGACACCTCGATGTTTCCGCCATCGGTTGGGGTGTTACAGATTGGTATCAGAGCCATGGTTATAAGGAATTAGGTTATTAGAAAAAAAAATAATCTAGTCTATAACCATAGGATTTTAATCAGTACTTGCTCCTTTTACTTGCAACCTTACTTGTTTCTATTCTCTATCTCCCTCCTACTTCTTATCCCTACTTTAGTCCCTACAAGAAGATTGTTCTCCATCACAAGATCTACTCTTAGACTAATAGGACAAACCCTCAGGTTTAGCCTGAACCACCTTGAGATCTCGTCAAAGTTCTAGATTTTAATAACGAACACGTGCAATCTGGAAGGGTGAACGCCTGTATTCTGAGTCTTCCGTCTAGGCTGGCATTGCGCATATATCCCAATCAGACGAGGGACCCGGATGCCTACCTGGGAATTCTCGGGATGTGTGTTCACTTATAGGCTAAAGCATGTCTTCACTATGTTATTAGAATCTAGAAGTTTTGATAAGTCACCGTTTTCGTTTATTCGTTTTAATTAATGAATAAATGATTACACTCACTTTCCTTAAACTAAGCTCTAAAATCTCAAAATTTTACAGCTTAAATCAATCTCATTTCATAACCATCTATGGATTTCACAATCACACTTCACCTTACCATCTTAGCCACTTTTTAAATATTCTACACCCTACCCAAATCATATTATTTCATTTATCCACATGTTACTTATTTTTAAAAACTATAACCTCATACCTTAGCACAAACTAAAGATTTCTAAATCCTGTTGTATTTTCATTACCTAGTAACTTTACAAAGTACATATTTTTGTCAAAAGATGTCCTCGAACTTAAATTCAATTGTTTATTTATTGACGTAACAAACGATTTTCTATATAATGCTTTAAACTATTAAAAATCACTTAATAGAACCTTGATCTTCAAAACCTAATGTCATGTTCGAAATCTCCAACTAACGGGAATATTTTAATCAAAGCCCACTTAGCTTGTACTATTTAACAACTTTTGCTTTATGTATAAAACCAATTTTGAAAATAATTTTTTTTAATCCATAGGAATAATATCTAGTCTCTAGATTCTCCATCGACACTCACTCATTTTCAACTTGTTCAAAATTTTACAATATTTGGCATATACCACAATCATGTTTTCTTATACACTTGATTATAATCTTTAATCCAAACCCCACAAATTTACACTGCTACATAATCTCCTTACTATAAAATAAACTCATTATCAACTATCTTCACATTCACTATCTCTCACAACCTTGATTCTGCTTCAAGATTTTTCATAATCCTCTCAAGAGCTAAATTCATATCGTTCACCTTCTCACACATGAGCTAGTTACCCATGATAACCAAACTATTGAAACTTGATTGTGTGTTGCATCAAACATAATCCTTAGTTACATGAGGATTCGACTATCTACCATATTCGAACATTTGAAACTAGAATTCATGAAATATAAACTATTTGCTATAGACACACCTAGAGTCATTAACCTTGTCTAGGGCAACTCTATTACAAATCACATGCTATACTTGATACTTGATTGCTTACATGTACATATTATCAATTTGCAATTTATGTGTGTGTGTAAATTGGTACACTTAATCAAACAACTGATAAAGGATGAAGTACTTGCTCAAAAGTTAGTAGAGTACCAAATAACCTACTCAACGATTGGTAGAGGTCATCATGCCTGCTCAACAGTCGGTAGAGGCCCTACAACCTGCTCAATGACTGGTAGAGGCTATCGTACCTGCTCAACAATCGGTAGAGGTTCTTACTCACTGACTGGTAGAAGTCTTTTTCCTGCTCAACAGTTGGACTTATTTTTGGATACATTGTATACAATTCAATCACAAGGTTATTTTGCATTACTTACATGTGTGTTTAGAGTCATAGAAGGACAAAAAACCCTAATGTAAGGTAAATTGGTGATTGCGGTCCGGAACGTAATCATGAATTTACAGGTACGTTAAGGTAGTGTGAAATTCTATCAAGGTTTTTGGTAGATAACCAATTATAAACTCTAGTTACCTGTTTAGTATTTCTATAGTCAATTAACTCATGCATTTCTTTTTAAGATTCCTAAAACTTAAAGTTTAGTGTTTTGCTAGATTCTTATTCTCCTTGCTATTTTAGACGAACCTAATCCAACCCTTAAAACCCACACCTATCAAACCTCTTACCAAATTATTCGAAACAGTTTATTTTGTTACCTATAAATTCATGTCATGCCTTAACACAAATTTTCCAAACCACAGTTGCCCTAATTTCTACCCAATCACCCTCAACCCGGTGTTTTTTTTTATTACTTCGGGACGAAGTTTCTAAAAGTAGGGGAGACTGTAACCTCACGAATTTTCCCATTTATTTTTGCATTAAAGTATTTCCCGATCCATGATATAAAGTCTAATTTATTTCTAAGTATTCTTATCTTTATCCGTGCACTCTATTTTTCTAAGTTCCTTTTATCATTGTACTTAAAAAAAATCTTTAATCATGACATATGTCCTATCCTAATTCTATTTATAAAATCGTCATTTTATAAGACGGTGTTTTTTTTTATTTTCTAATTCAAACTAATGATTTTTTTTCATTTCTTATTTAAAGCTAATCATTTTTCCAATTACATTTATAATCTCAAACAAGGAAGATATAAATTCATTTCAAAATAAAGCCTTGAGTCAAGAGTCAAAGTCTTGACAACATAATTCTTGGAGTCAAAGTCTTAGTCAAACAGTTAAAGTCTTAGTCAAAGAGTCAATTCATCATAAAACCTTACTTTATGGTGTTGACCAATTTTAATGGCAAATTGAATCCAAAACTAGTATAAAAAACCCACCTATGACCCATTATACTTTGCACCTCTAAATCGATTGTTTCAATCCGATTAAACTTTCCCTCATACCTTTCTTCTATAGTCTATTACTTCTACAATTGAAGCTTTGATTATAAGCTCTTGTAATTGGCAACTTTGGGGCTACACATATTCTATTTCTCGAGACTTAATACTTTGCTAAAGTGAGTTTACGTAACCATGTTTATGCAATTCTTTATACTTGCAACATTATACTTAAGCAATTCTACATACATGTCTAGTTGTAAACTTTAATGCCTCATGATTTAGACTACAACAACAGTTTCAACGAGTTTCAACATTACATAATCATTAGCTATGGCCAAGCCGGCGATACTCAATAATAGATCTATTGGATTGACAATCCCACCCGGATACGTGTACCTCCTACATAGGTAGCGTGGGTGATTGTTATCGTTCCAACATATTATTAAGGTGAACCGTGGATGACGGGATGGACCTAAACTAGTCGGAGGTTTGATTATGTCGATTCAACATTCCATGTTTATTCATGTAGACTTAAACTTACGATAGACATATGAATTGCTAAACTTTTATACTTAAACTTATTTGCTTGACATGGCTTATGTATTCTCACCAACTTCTAGTTGACCCCCCCCCCCCCATTTTTACAACTCAACAGGAAATAATGATGCGTGAAGATTAGAGTGTTAGCATGAGAAGACAAATTGAAGTTTATGCTTATTTGGTTATTTTGATGTATTAGATTCCATTTAAAACTCATTATGTATTTTCACTTTTGGATATTTGCACTTTAAATTATTTCCAATTAAAATTTGATTACCATGTGCTACTGTATACTCATTTTTACGTGGCACCTCGATGTTTCCGCCATCGGTTGGGGTGTTACATTTGTGTTCTATCAATTGTAATACCATAGGAGTGGACTCTTGAGCTTCTTCAAACAAACTACTGAGATTAATGATGTGTGATTCAGCTGTTTGTATAGCTTCAGAAGTTTTGGGAACTGAATCAGAAGATTGTGGTGTTTCAACAGGTGTTTGATGTATAGAATCAGAAGTTTGTAAAACTTCTGCTGGTTTTGGAGTTGATTTGACTGTATTGGGAGTCCATGATGGAGGACCATCATCAAACCCTTGATCACCCTAATAAGTGGGTTTAGATGAGGTAATAATAGTCTTCTCAGGTCCGAAATTAAAATTTTCAAGATCAAAGAGTTCAGCAGGATGTGCTGGAATGGGAGTGTGTTTTGACTCATTGAACTTGACATTCAGTGTTTCTTCAACTATCTTGGTTCTGGAATTGAAAACCTTGTAGGCTTTTCTTGTGGAAGAGTAACCAAGAAAGTAACCTAAATCAATTGTTGCAGCAAACTTTGAAATAGAGTCTTTGATATTCAGAATAAAGCATTGACATCCAAAAGCCCTGAAAAAGGAGATTAAAGGCTTGATGTTATGAAGAATTTCATATGCAGTTTTGGAATGTCTTTTGTTGACAAGGACTCTATTTTGAACATAACATGTTATGTTGACTGCTCAGCCCAAAAATAAAGAGGTAGGCCTGAATCAGCTAACATTGTTCTTGCTGCTTCAATCAATGTTCTATTCTTCCTTTCTACTACACCATTTTGTTCAGGAGTTCTGGAAATGCTGAACTATCTAACAATCCCTTTAGACAGACAGAATTCATCCAGATTTTTGTTCCTGAACTCTGTCTCATTGTCACTTCTTATTACTTTGACAGAGAGAGAATACTATTTTTCTACTTGTAGAATGAAGAAGTTAATAATATCAGCTGCCTCATCCTTGAAAAATAAGAAGAAGACCCATGTAAATCTTGAATAATCATCAATGATGACTAAGCAGTATTTCTTCTTACCAAGGCTCATGATCTTGACTGACCCAAATAAGTCCATATGGAGTAGTTGAAGACATGCAGTTGTTTTTTATTCTTCAATAGACTTATGTGAGGACTTATGCTGCTTACCCTTAAGACAGGAAACACAGTGTTCTTTACATTGATATTCCTTCAAGGGTAGACCTCTGACCAAGCCCATTTTAGTGACTTTATTTATGGTTTTAAATTTCACATGGCCAAGTCTCCTATGCCAAAGATCTGTTTCTGAAGTTGATGCCTTTGAGAAGAAACAGGCAGTATTGTTCAATACCTTGTCCTTTTCAATGTCCATTGCATAGACATTGCTACATCTTTTGGCAATTAACAAGGTATGATCTTCTCTATCAACTTATGGCCTTCTGGTGATATGATCTTGCATGTTGTTTTGGTGAAAAAGGAAGAATATCCCTTGTCACACATTTGATAGACACTCAGCAAGTTGTACTCTAGGTTTTCAACCAGATTGACCTTGTCAAACTGCATTTTTCCAGAGGATACATTGCCATATCCTAGCACATATCCCTTGGCATTGATCCCAAAGGACACAGATCCTTCTCTTTGGCTTATAAAATTGTTGATCAGGTACCTGCATCCTGTCATGTGCATTGAGCCTCCACTATTAACATACTAAATGCTATTTAGACCTCTGGAGACCCTCTGCACAAAAAGTAGATTAGTTAGTTTTAGAAACCCAAGCCATTTTGGTGAGCAGGCATTTGTACATATTGTATTTGAGGCACATATTGGATTTGAGGAGTTTGTGCTTGTACAAAATGAGCACTTCCCTGTGTTCCTATATTCCTATTATAATTGAGATTAGTTTGGTTTCCAGACTGAGATTGGTTATAGCTAGAGCTTCTACACTCTTTAGCAAAGTGTCCCAACTTCCGACACTTGTGACATCTCAATTTTGATTTGTCAAAACCAACTTTTGTTGAACTGTTCAGTCCGGGAAAATTTCTTCCTGACCTTTTGTAAAATTTGTTAGTTTTAATACTTAACATGGCCAGTTGGTGTAGTATGTCCATTTCTTCTAAGTCATCACTACTGAAAATTTTTAAATCATCCCTAATAAAACACATGTTATATGTAGTTTGACTATTTTCTTCATTGTCATAACCTGGATATGACCTTTCTGATGAGATCCCAGAAGTTCTGTCAATGTGATCAAAAGATCCAAATCATTTGAACAAGTTGGTGAGTCTTGTCCCAAAAGTGTTGTACTACCTGGAATATAGTCATTAGCAATTTTACCAGAATTTTGTAACTTTTTCTTTTTATTGATTTCTCTTTCAAAAGTGAGTAATCTCCCATGTAATTTTGTGAGTGAGAGACAATCAAAATCTGGTCAAGATCTGAGGACTATAGAGTAAGTTTCCCATTTTTCTGGTAAAGACCTTAAAAATCTATGCAACATATATGAGTTTGTGTATGTCTGACCATTTAATTTTAACTCAGATATTAAAGAAGAAAATCTTTCAAACTGTTGTGTCAAAGTTTCTCCATTGACATGAGTAAAGATTCATATTGTTGAGCAAGAATTTCTCTGGTGTTGGCAATCACCTCATCAGTTCCTCCAAACTGTTCTTTTAGGCAATCCCATAGCTCTTTGGCACTTTCACAGTGTAAAAGCCCAACATATATTTAATTTGGGAGAGCCATTGCCAACATAGAGAATGCCTTAGCTGCAAGCTCAAGTTTTAGGAAATCTTCATCGGTGTAGTCTTTTAGTTCTTTTGGTCTTTCTACTTTAGTTTCTGGATCAGTTATTACTGGTTTATGGGGTCCATACATGACAGATCTCTAACATCCAGTATTTGTTAAAGATAAAGTGTGTGCCAACCTCTTTTTCCAGATGTTATATTCATTTCTGACTAGCATAGGAGGTTTATTGGCAGATGCAGTATTATGAGGGTCCATTTTTAAGAAATTTGATTGATCAATGGTTTCTTAAAGTGATGGATATTTAAAAAGTGAACTAATATCCTTTATTGAATATCAATAAGAGCCTGTGTCTGATTCTCAATTTGTTAGATTGATATTTGATCAGATGAACCAAAGCTCTGATACCAATTGTTGGATCAGTTCTTTTCTATAAACAGATTCTTATCAAGAACACTTGCATGGATTTATCAAAGTATTTAGCACAACGGAATAAATATAAGTGTTCTAAGTTAAGATTCCACTTTTAACAGGAGTTATTACTCCCCCTCGGTTAATGTACTAAAGTAGTAAATGAGAATCAAAGTAATGAGTAAGTAAAACAGTAAATGCTTTGAATGATTCTCAAAATATATTAGAAGTGTTACTGCAAAAGATTGTCAAAAATAGAGGGGATGAACCCATCTATTTATAGACCATGAGTACGTACATTGGAAGTATACAAATGATTATAATAATACTACAACAGGCTGTAGTATTGCAACTTGTACATAAAGTAACTTATACTAATATAATACTAAACAGCTGAAGATCAAGGGTGGTGGGAAGCTTCCAAGGAAGTACTGATGAGTGACAAATTTCTGATGTGTAAACTTCAGGAGTTTGCCTTCAGGAGTTGTTCTTTAGATGTTTGTCTGGTTCATCTTTAGAACTTCTAATCTTTACTCTTCAGGACTTGTTATCAGTTTCTTCAGGACTTAGTGATCTTCTACTTCATCAGTTTAAACAAAACATTCAGAGGATGTAAGACTAAGGTTTATACTGGATTGTCAATCCTCTTTAACCCTACATTATACTTTTTAAGGCGGTTTAAACAAAACGCCCTAACTTTTAAAAGTTTGAGCATTTTTGCAATGTGTCGTAGGGGTACTATATATATAAAAAATAATGGACTTCTAATGAGTATCTATAAATACTCATTCTGCTCGCTTATTTATTTTGTTTTGTTTTGCAATTATGGCAAACGCTAACGCGCCTGGGGATCCTATGGCATTGGTTGACCTGGCAGACTAGCCATACAGGCCAGTCCATGCCGCTTATAAGGTGGCTTGATGGGAGAAGATGATTGAGAATCCTATAACACCTGTTGTGCGAAATAAATTGGGATGCCCTTCGGAAAATCGGTGCAGAGGAGAGGGCTAGGGAATGGATCCCAGAAGATAGCCCTTAGGATCGGATGTTTAATGACTACAACCGCACTGCGCATCGGCCCTTATCGATCGACTTCATCTCCACCTTATGCTATACGCTACTAAAGCCTGGTTAGGATCCCGATTCGGAGCATGATCCTGAGATCAAATTCAGGTTATTTGGTCAGCACTTTACATATTCGGTCGACGAGTAGGCTACACGTATCGGCTGGTTCACCGAGGATGAGCTCATCCAGGATATGTATACTACCGGCTTGACCACACTGCCAGATGACATGCTTTTGGCATGGTGGCCCACCATTGGTGGTCCAGAGTTTGGGACGCCCGGCGAGAGGTATTATGATTATTTGTTATTATTCTTACTATTATTTATTATTATTATTATTATTATTACTATTATTACTATTATTTATTATTATTATTACCGTTATTATTATTACTATTTATTATTATTATTATTATTATTATTATTATTATTATTATTATCATTGTCATTGTCATTGTCATTGTCATTGTCATTGTCATTGTCATTGTCATTATCATTGTCATTGTCATTGTCATTGTCATTGTCATTGTCATTGTCATTGTCATTGTCATTATCATTATCATTATCATTATCATTATCATTATCATTATCATTATCATTATCATTATCATTATCATTATCATTATCATTATCATTATCATTATCATTATCATTATCATTATCATTATCATTATCGTTATCATTATCGTTATCATCCTGTGCAGGATGGATATGACGAGCAACAATCAGGACCCTGTAGTTCGTTACATACACCGTCTGATTAGTTGGTCTATTGCTGGACGGTGTACCAGTAACGAAAGGGTCTCGAAGACCGGCCTTTTTTATCTGTACTGCATCCTCAGGAGTAGGCCGGTTGCCCTGCATAGGTGTTTGGCCGAGTACATTGCTGCCTACCCTAATAGGCATTCAGCGGCGGGTATTCCGGTTGGGGGGATCATCACCGCCATCGCGGAGTGTGTTGCTCTAGCCTCTTTGTTTACTCATATTGACGAGCATATTATGCTAGATTCGATGAGGCCCAAGTATGATTATTATTTAGTTATTATTTATTGTTACTATTATTATTTATTTATTATTTATTGTAATTATTTATTATTTATTATTTATTATTATTTAATATTATTATTGTTGTGCATTTCAGCTCGTTAGATTTACAAACTATGTTGCAGATGAAGGTGGTGGGAAAGACCAAGGCCACTCCACTCGTTCATTACCAGCGCCGCTGGTACATATTAAGTTTGAGGGTGGGGCCGAGGAGGTTGAGATGCCTTTCGTTGCCGAGCCGGAGCATTAGGGCGATCCAGAGGTGGATGTAGAGACGGAGGAGGTGCCTCTTGATGCCCTACAGCATCCTGCCTGCGTTTATCACGCCGTTAGGTTGCCTCGTACCACGAACCAGTTACTTCAGCAGGTTCTGGAGCGGATGGATGAGATGCAGTCTGATATTCGGTGGTTAGTAGAGAGCGAGCTCGATAGGCTAGTTGCAGTGGGTTTGGGGTCGCGTCCTGTCACACCCTCAAAATCCACTTGCGGAGTTTTACCGCGAGGCGCATGACAAACCAGGATCCAAACCAACGATCACAATAAACAAGTCTAAAAAGATCATAATGCAATTTCAAAACAATGTTTAAAATTCCCGTTTACAGCGGAAGCTTATTCAAGACAATATTCAATAGTAAACCAATGTTCAACGTTTGTAAAACCATGCAACCCTAACTAGACGCCGTGCAGACGCGTGCGCCCTAGTCCAGTCGTGCTACCTTAGCGACCTGAGAAAACATGTAAGTGAATACGTCAGCACAAAAATGCTGGTGAGTTTACAGGTTTTGTAATCCAAGTACCAAGTCAACCTGTTCATACTATAACAAATCGAAAACCAGTGTACGCTAGCTAGGCGTATGTTTTGTTACTACCACGATTGGAAAACCATTACTAACTCGTAAACCAAATGTGTGCCCGATGTAGTAAACCTGTTGTTCCTGTTGTTCCTGTATGAGACAATATGCACCCGCCGACCCTCCAAGTCGACGAGTGGGGTTGGTCACTCCCAATAGCGCTATTCACATTTCCCCGTTGTGCAAACCCGCACATTCATGGTTCCCCCCGGGACTTCCAAAGATCGTGTAGTACACAATAGAAACCCATAGTATGACAGTAGTTACCAAATAATCGTTTTAGCACATGTTTTCTCCCCCGAAAATGTGAAACCAGTTTAAAAGAGGGGCCGTAAACTCACCTTAAGTTGCGTTACTTCGTAATACGAATAACTCAGCAGCTATGCTAGTCCCGTAAAGCGGCGACCTAACATATGACAGTTACACGCACTTAGACTAATAACCCGCAGGTTAGTTAGTCCCTAGATGTCCAGACCATAACCAAGTTCGTTTGAAAACACCGTGACTGTTTAACTGACCCAAAGTACAAGACTCGACATCCCATTGGTGACCCGAGACTCCCCGTGTTATGTTTACGCTCTCAAACATAAAATCATGCAATCACACTTAACATACGTTAACGCACAACAAGTTATAGCACATAGCTCACGTATCACATAATTACATCCAAACATATGTTACCAAGTTATTAGATATGTTACGGGGTTCCTAGCATGTTCCTACAGGTCAAATCGGGTCTCAGAATGCTAATTTACACTTACAGCAGCAGTACACGCGATTAGGAAAAGTCAACTAGCATTTAGGTTGGTCAACTGGCATTTAGGAAGGCTAATCGCCTCTATTATAGGCGATTAGGGCTATACCACATGTAATTACTAGCATTTAGGGCTATACCACATGTAATTACTAGCATTTGGGGCTATACCACATGTAATTACTAGCATTTAGGTCATAAGACATGTATCTACTAGCAATTAGCCTCCTAATCGCCCCTAACATAGGCGATTAGGGTTGCTAATCGCCAGTAACCCAGCTGTTCCGGTTTTTCGCGCGTTTAACGCTCCAAATCAGATCCAAAACGTGTGTAACCATCCAATATCATCCCAACAACTATTCTAAACATGTTTAAACTAAAATCCTTCGTTTTGCCTCGTATTATCAACCCTGCATTGCAACCACGTAATCCAAACACAATTCACATAGCATGCAACATCACATTAACATGCATAACTATAACCCTAATAATCAATTACTCAGATTTTATTATCATGACATCAATATTATTCTGAAACTAACCTAATAACATGTTAATCACTCATCTTGAATCATAAAAACCCTAGATATTAATCATAAACACACATAACACATGTATGATTGTTAGAATCCGATTAACAACACTTATTAACGATTTTTAGAAAGCTTTTTCGTTTTAGAACAGGTATGGACCATTAGGGATTGAGTAAAAACGTTTATAAAGATTGCATGGATGGAAACCAAACCTTAGATTCGTGAAAGGATGATGAATTAAGCTTGAAACCTTTTGTTTTGATCAAAAATCGCGTTCCAGAGGTTGTGTGTGTGTGTTGGGGCGGGTTATGGGACGACTAGGGTTTGCATTATGAAGTTTAGGAGGTCAAGTATGGTATTTATAGTCGTTTTTAGTCGTCCAGCCCGTAACTAGCGATTGTGCAGCATTTACACGCGATTAGGGATCCTAATCGCATGTAACTTCATGCATTTGGGGCCTAATCGCATGAAACTTCATGCATTTGGCCCCTACTCGCCTATAAGATTGCCCACTCGCCCCTCCTATAGGCGATTGGGCTTCCCTAATCGCCTATAGGGGCTGGTTCCGTGTGTTTTGCGCGTTAAACCCCGTTTTAACATATGTTAACACATATTCACATACCGACAAGTCACATAATGATTGTAAACACATAACACTTGTAAATACACATATTCACACTCGTTCACCAATTCCCGGGACTCGAGGCTTGTGTGTTCCGTATGCCCTGACGATCCTACAACTCGTCACCGTTTGTACACTTGGTTAAGGACTGACATCTAATGAACCTCTAGACCAACAACCAATGATCTTCTAGACTAAACCGATAGTTCCCGAACCATAACACGACTTAACTAACCCAGTTAAGTATAATATACGCGTGACTCGCTAAGGTAGACTTTCATCTAGACAACGTTGTTAACCAGAATTTGTCGGGTGTCACATCATCCCCACGTTAAAAGAATTTTCGTCCCGAAAATTGTACAAGTACCAAAAGGAATAACGAAGGAAACAACAAAGATAGAAACCAAAAATAGAAACCAAAACGAGAGATTTACCCGAGTTGTCACATCATCCCCACGTTAAAAGAAATCTCGCCCCGAGATTCATTCAGCTGCAGAAGAGACATATCTCGACTCGAACGCTTCCTTAGGAAAGAGATGAGGATACTTAGACTTCATCTGATCCTCGCGTTCCCACGTGTACTCTGGTCCCCGGTTCGAGTTCCAGCGAACCTTTACGATGCGAATCTTGCTATGACGTAGGCTACGAATCTTGTAATCCAGAATCTCCACAGGTTCTTCCACAATCCGAAGACGATCATCAACCTTGATCTCTTCCAGTGGAACAATGAGAGACTCGTCAGCCAGACACTTCTTCAAGGTGGACACATGGAAGACGTTATGTACGTTACCGAGCTCCGTCGGTAAATCAAGACGATATGCCACCGGCCCAATCCGTTCCAGGATCGTAAATGGGCCGACATACCGCGGATTGAGTTTGCCACGCTTCCCAAAGCGTATGACGCCCTTCCACGGTGAGACTTTCAGAAGTACCATGTCATCAACTTGGAATTCCAATGGTTTGCGACGTTGATCAGCATAACTCTTTTGCCGATCCCGTGCCGCTGCCAACCGGTTACGAATCTGTACGATCTTTTCCGAAGTTTCGTACACTAGCTCAGGCCCAGTGAGTTGACTCTCACCCACTTCAGCCCAACAAAGAGGAGAACGGCATTTCCGTCCGTACAGTGCCTCGAACGGAGCCGCCTTGATGCTCGTGTGATAACTGTTGTTGTACGAGAATTCTACTAACGGTAGATGAGCTTCCCAACCCTTGCCAAAATCGATTACACATGCCCGCAGCATGTCTTCCAAAGTTTGAATCGTGCGCTCACTCTGACCGTCAGTCTGTGGGTGATAAGCTGTACTCATGTCTAGTTGGGTACCCAAAGCCTTGTGCAAAGACTTCCAGAAGTGAGAAGTAAAATGGGAATCACGATCCGAAATAATAGAAACCGGCACCCCGTGCTTAGAAACAACTTCCTTCAGATAAAGACGAGCCAAACGATCCATGGTGTCGGTCTCCTTAATAGCGAGAAAATGGGCTGATTTTGTCAACCGATCAACAATCACCCATATCTTGTCATTCCCGCTTGGTGACTTAGGAAGTTGCGTGACAAAATCCATTGTAATCCGTTCCCATTTCCATTCCGGAATTTCAGGTTGTTGCAAGAGACCCGACGGTTTCTGGTATTCCACTTTGACCTTAGCACAGGTCAAGCATTTGCTCACGTATGAGGCTATATCTGACCTCATGTTTGGCCACCAGTAAAGCACCTTCAGATCTTGGTACATCTTATCCGAACCAGGATGAATAGAATACCGGGACTTATGAGCCTCATCTAGGATAAGCTCCCGTAGTCCCCCAAATAAAGGAACCCATATGCGTTCTGCGAAGTAGTGCAGGCCATCAGGCCTTCGCTCGAGGTGCTTGTCGGCACCGTGCATGGTTTCAGCTTTAAGGTTTTCCTCCTTCAAAGCTTCTAACTGGGCAGAACGGAGTTGATCAGGTAGGGATGAATGAATGGTGAGCTGCAACGCCCGAACGAGACGAGGTTTAGTTGATTCCTTCCTGCTCAAGGCGTCTGCTACAACATTTGCCTTGCTAGGATGGTACTTAATGGCGCAATCATAATCGTTCAGGAGTTCAATCCAACGACGCTGTCGTATGTTCAAATGTTGTTGGTCGAAAATATGTTGAAGACTCTTGTGATCGGCGTAGATGGTGCATTTGGTACCGTACAAGTAATGTCTCCAAATTTTCAACGCGAATATCACTGCACCCAACTCCAAGTCGTGGGTGGTGTAGTTCTTCTCGTGCACCTTGAGTTGACGAGAAGCATACGCAATAACTTTCTCGCGTTGCATCAACACGCAACCGAGACCATGAATAGAGGCATCACAGTAAACAACGAAATCATCAGGGCCTTCAGGTAAAGACAAAATAGGAGCAGAACAAAGTTTAGACTTCAGTTCTTGAAATGCCGACTCTTGTGGTTCACCCCAGTCGAATTTTCTATCCTTCTGTGTGAGAGTGGTGAGGGGTTGAGCGATCTTCGAGAACCCCTGAATGAAACGACGATAGTAACCCGCAAGGCCTAGGAATTGCCGCACCTCAGTTGGCGTCTTTGGTGCTTCCCAGTCCTTAATCGCTTCGATCTTAGCTGGATCGACATGAATTCCCAGTTCATTTACCACATGTCCTAGGAATTGGACTTCGCGTAACCAAAAGTCACACTTTGAGAACTTAGCGTAAAGTTGTTCCCGTCGCAAAAGTTCCAAAACTAACCGCAGATGTTCCTCGTGTTCGGTCTTGTTCTTAGAGTAAATCAGGATGTCGTCAATAAACACGATGACGAACTTGTCAAGATATGGTTTGCAAACGCAGTTCATCAAATCCATGAAAACCGCCGGTGCGTTTGTAAGACCGAAAGGCATGACCAAGAACTCATAATGGCCATAACGTGTACGAAAGGCAGTCTTTGCAACGTCAGCTTCCCTTTCCCGCAACTGGTGATAACCGGACCTCAAGTCAATCTTGGAATAGTAACTAGAACCCTGGAGCTGGTCGAATAGATCATCATTACGTGGAAGAGGATAACGGTTCTTGACGGTCAATTTGTTCAGTTCTCTGTAGTCCACACACAATCGGAAACTTCCATCCTTCTTCTTGACGAATAGAATCGGGGCTCCCCAAGGGGAAGAACTTGGTCTAATGAAACCCTTGTCCAAGAGTTCCTGTAACTGACTAGACAATTCCTGCATCTCGGGAGGTGCAAGACGGTAGAGGGCCCGAGCAATAGGAGCAGCCCCTGGTACAAGATCAATACCAAACTCGACCTGACGATGGGGAGGAAGACCAGATAAATCATCAGGAAATACATCAGGAAACTCGCGTACAACAGGAATATCGTCGATCTTCTTCTCATCGCTAGAGGAAATAGATAAAAGTGCCAAAACGGCCGAGTAACCCTTTCGAAGACACTTAAGGGCTTTCATGCTAGAGATGATATTTAGCGGAACACCACCCTTGATACCGTACACAGAAAGGAATTCTCCATCAGGGAGAGGAATCCGAATAATCTTGTCATAACAAACAATCTCCGCGTCATACAGGGACAACCAATCCATGCCTACAACAACGTCAAAACTACCCAAAGGTACCGGCATAAGGTCGATGGGGAACGATAAACTCGACAACTCTAATTGACACCCCCGAAGGATACTAGTAGCTTCAATCTTTTTACCGTCAGCCAACTCAATAATATACTTAGTCTCTAATGGTACGGGTACTACATCTAGCAGTCGACTAACTTCCATGGATACAAAACTCTTGTCGGCACCAGAATCAAATAACACACTAACAGAACGATTATTGAGAAGGAACGTACCGGTAACTGTGTCAGGATCCTGTCTAGCCTCAGCGGCTCCAATGACGAAGGCGCGTGCATTCCTGCCACCGCCCCCGTTGTTCCCATTACCGTTGTTCCCGCCCTGCTTCAGTTTCGGGCAATCCTTCTTGTAATGACCGGTCTCACCACAGTTGTAACATCCCTGTCTTCCTGTTGTTCCCTGAGCAGTAGGAGCCGGGGTATTGCTTGGGGCCTGGGTCGATGGAAGTGTAGCCCGACAATCTTTAGCAAAATGCCCAATTCGCTGGCAGCGATGACAACGGTTACTGTCGCAGTTCCCTTGATGATGACGTCCACACTTGTTACATTTGGGCAGTTTCCCCGCATAACCACCCTGCTTGCTACCCGATGAAGAAGAACCCGCATTATCGAACCTCTTACTCTGCTGTGCTGGCCCAGATCCCCTCCCTTCATTATCCCACTTGCGCTTGTTGTTCTCTGGGGCCTTAGCAGTCGAACCCTTAGCAGGCAAAATACCCTCATTCACCTTCAAGTTGGTCATCCTGTGAGCCGATCGGACCACCTCTGAGTATGTAGGATGATTTCCCGCAGCTACCAACCCTGCGATTTCTGGCACTAACCCCGAGATATAATGCTCAATCCTCCTGTATTCTGGAACATGCAGATCGGGACACAGCACTGCCAACTCATTACGCCTCACAATATACTTCTCAATTTCAGACCCAGACATCTTGAGGTTCCACACCTCGTGCTCTAACTTCTGCACCTCTTCCCTCGGACAGTACTCTCGCTTCAACAGTTGAACAAAGTTTTCCCAAGGCATAGCATACGCCTCCCCAATACCCATATTCTGGGTGATGTTATTCCACCAGGTCAAAGCGACATCCTGGAATAACGCAGCAGCATACTTAACTCGATCCTCTGGGAGACAGTTGCACATCAGAAACACTGACTCCACCTTCTCCAGCCACCTAAGCAAGCTCACCGCACCCTCAGTGCCAGAGAATTCCTGGGGCTTACAGTCCCGAAACATCTTGTAGGTACACATGGGTGGGGGTGGGTTAACAGGACCACCTGAAATGAAACGCGTGAGGAAACACGACGAATGTAAACAAGGTTCACTAATGAGGCAAAGAAAATGGATAAATCAACTTACCACCACCATTGTGCCCTAACTGGAAGGCAGCTTGTAGCAAGTTGTTCAGGTCCTCCTGTGATAGGTTAACACCTCCACGACCACCAGCACCACCGCGACCACCACTACGTCCACCATTGCGACCACCTCCACGTCCTCCTCGTACTCCAGACATGATTCTGGCAGAAAGAACGAGAAAATTTAGTTTCGCAGATAAAGATAACCACTAATGTTTACAAGATCAAAGCTAGATCCAATCCAGGACTATCCCTTCAAGCCCAGAGCTCACTAGGGCTTCCATGCATTTCGGTTTATGATTTTGTGTGCACCCAAAATGATAAACCGCTCTACATGGTCCTCCAAATGTTCTCCTAGTTCAAAGTTCAAATCACCGAACATGGACTCTTAGCTATACACCGTAATACTACGGTAGTTTATGGCAAGTGTTTCTATTGGAGTATGAAAGGGAGAAGTCCGAGCATTGGACAAATCTCAAGAGTACACGATTCACTCCAATATACTACACTACCTAGAAAGTAAGTAACCCGACCTAAGATAGAACGGATGATGTAACATAGGAAGGTCAGATGATTTAGGAACACCCCGACAAGCCCATACGGAAACTACCATAATGTTTTTAGTACCATGTGATCGTCTAGTGTGTGCGACTCGGCTATAGACTAGACTCTACATGCAGTCCTAGTTCACTATAACCATTGGCTCTGATACCAATCTGTCACACCCTCAAAATCCACTTGCGGAGTTTTACCGCGAGGCGCATGACAAACCAGGATCCAAACCAACGATCACAATAAACAAGTCTAAAATGATCATAATGCAATTTCAAAACAATGTTTAAAATTCCCGTTTACAGCGGAAGCTTATTCAAGACAATATTCAATAGTAAACCAATGTTCAACGTTTGTAAAACCATGCAACCCTAACTAGACGCCGTGCAGACGCGTGCGCCCTAGTCCAGTCGTGCTACCTTAGCGACCTGAGAAAACATGTAAGAGAATACGTCAGCACAAAAATGCTGGTGAGTTTACAGGTTTTGTAATCCAAGTACCAAGTCAACCTGTTCTTACTATAACAAATCGAAAACCAGTGTACGCTAGCTAGGCGTATGTTTTGTTACTACCACGATTGGAAAACCATTACTAACTCGTAAACCAAATGTGTGCCCGATGTAGTAAACCTGTTGTTCCTATTGTTCCTGTATGAGACAATATGCACCCGCCGACCCTCCAAGTCGACGAGCGGGGTTGGTCACTCCCAATAGCGCTATTCACATTTCCCCATTGTGCAAACCCGCACATTCATGGTTCCCCCCGGGACTTCCAAAGATCGTGTAGTACACAATAGAAACCCATAGTATGACAGTAGTTACCAAATAATCGTTTTAGCACATGTTTTCTCCCCCGAAAATGTGAAACCAGTTTAAAAGAGGGGCCGTAAACTCACCTTAAGTTGCGTTACTTCGTAATACGAATAACTCAGCAGCTATGCTAGTCCCGTAAAGCGGCGACCTAACATATGATAGTTACACGCACTTAGACTAATAACCCGCAGGTTAGTTAGTCCCTAGATGTCCAGACCATAACCAAGTTCGTTTGAAAACACCGTGACTGTTTAACTGACCCAAAGTACAAGACTCGACATCCCATTGGTGACCCGAGACTCCCCGTGTTATGTTTACGCTCTCAAACATAAAATCATGCAATCACACTTAACATACGTCAACGCACAACAAGTTATAGCACATAGCTCACGTATCACATAATTACATCCAAACATATGTTACCAAGTTATTAGATATGTTACGGGGTTCCTAGCATGTTCCTACAGGTCAAATCGGGTCTCGGAATGCTAATTTACACTTACAGCAGCAGTACACGCGATTAGGAAAAGTCAACTAGCATTTAGGTTGGTCAACTGGCATTTAGGAAGGCTAATCGCCTCTATTATAGGCGATTAGGGCTATACCACATGTAATTACTAGCATTTAGGGCTATACCACATGTAATTACTAGCATTTGGGGCTATACCACATGTAATTACTAGCATTTAGGTCATAAGACATGTATCTACTAGCAATTAGCCCCTACTCGCATGAAACATAGGCGATTAGCCTCCTAATCGCCCCTAACATAGGCGATTAGGGTTGCTAATCGCCAGTAACCCAGCTGTTCCGGTTTTTCGCGCGTTTAACGCTCCAAATCAGATCCAGAACGTGTGTAACCATCCAATATCATCCCAACAACTATTCTAAACATGTTTAAACTAAAATCCTTCGTTTTGCCTCGTATTATCAACCCTGCATTGCAACCACGTAATCCAAACACAATTCACATAGCATGCAACATCACATTAACATGCATAACTATAACCCTAATAATCAATTACTCAGATTTTATTATCATGACATCAATATTATTCTGAAACTAACCTAATAACATGTTAATCACTCATCTTGAATCATAAAAACCCTAGATATTAATCATAAACACACATAACACATGTGTGATTGTTAAAATCCAATTAACAACACTTATTAACGATTTTCAGAAAGCTTTTTCGTTTTAGAACAGGTCTGGACCATTAGGGATTGAGTAAAAACGTTTATAAAGATTGCATGGATGGAAACCAAACCTTAGATTTGTGAAAGGATGATGAATTAAGCTTGAAACCTTGTGTTTTGATCAAAAATCGCGTTCCAGAGGTTGTGTGTGTGTTGGGGCAGGTTATGGGACGACTAGGGTTTGTATTATGAAGTTTAGGAGGTCAAGTATGGTATTTATAGTCGTTTTTAGTCGTCCATCCCGTAACTAGCGATTGTGCAGCATTTACACGCGATTAGGGATCATAATCGCATGTAACTTCATGCATTTGGGGCCTAATCGCATGAAACTTCATGCATTTGGCCCCTACTCGCCTATAAGATTGCCCACTCGCCCCTCCTATAGGCGATTGGGCTTCCCTAATCGCCTATAGGGGCTGGTTCCGTGTGTTTTGCGCGTTAAACCCCGTTTTAACATATGTTAACACATATTCACATACCGACAAGTCACATAATGATTGTAAACACATAACACTTGTAAATACACATATTCACACTCGTTCACCAATTCCCGGGACTCGAGGCTTGTGTGTTCCGTATGCCCTGACGATCCTACAACTCGTCACCGTTTGTACACTTGGTTAAGGACTGACATCTAATGAACCTCTAGACCAACATCCAATGATCTTCTAGACTAAACCGATAGTTCCCGAACCATAACACGACTTAACTAACCCAGTTAAGTATAATATACGCGTGACTCGCTAAGGTAGACTTTCATCTAGACAACGTTGTTAACCAGAATTTGTCGGGTGTCACACGTCCACCGCGTACCGATCAAGATGGGTCGTCCAACATTCAAGCTGGTTCGTCCGGTGCGTCTCAGGGGCAGGATGATTAGTGGTTTGTTTGGATATTATTATTGTATGAACATTTTAATTATGTAAACGTTTGAATATTATGGTTTATTTTGTTTTATTGTTCGTATCTTGTGTTTTGTTTAGTTCGATTACATAAACTTTAATGTTTACGCAACGATTATTATATCATTTTATATAAATAACCAGAAATACATTTATAAAAACTCAAACATTTTGTTTAATGTATAAACATTTATATTTTAAACAACATTTATAAAAAAAAAATCAATATTTTTTTACACTTTATATATATATATATATATATATATATTCTCCAACGCATCCCAAACACCCATGTACATTTATTTTCACCTCTCTAGCACATCTTAAACACCCACACTTCTTTTTCACAACTCTCATTCACTACCAATCATTGTCAATCATTGCAGGGCGCCCACATGGCCCGTGGAGGCCTCAATGGGCTATGGAAAAGTTTACCACGGCCCTTGGAGACCACGGGACGTGGTTTTCTAATTTTTGCTTTCCATGACCCATGGTGGCCTTCACGGGACGTGAGAAGGGATGTCCAAGTAAAAACCTTAAATGTCTGAATAACCGAAGCCCAAACATTATATCACTAGATTAGTAGGTCATTACTTCAAAGGGTATATATGCCCATACGTACCATCATCATTATTCCAAATCAATGTAAAGTATGTTATACCAAAACAATGACATGTTCACATGGGAAACTTTCTTTTTTGTTTTGTTATTATTATTGTTGTTGTTTTACATATATAATAACAATATTTGTACCTTCTATAGGGAAAAGGCTAGCAAGTAAGAATTCCACAGAAACATACAATACTTGTACCTTCTAAAAAACATACAATAATATTTGTACATTTCAAGGACAAGGCTAGCAAGTGAGAATTCTACACAAATCATGATAGCAAACCAATCATTAGGCTGGTAGGTCTAAAATGGTGTCTCTTCTACATGTGCAAAACAACGCGTAATAATGTCCTTCCCTCCCATTGCATCGGCTCTATTGGAGGGACGCCATTGAGTGGTCATTATCAGAATAGCGAGCTTCAACGAAAGAAGAAGGTGGCTCATCTGTATTATGAAATGTGTTGTTATTGTTGTTGGGTGAATGTTGTTGTTTTTAGTAGTTTAAAAGATAACATTTTCCAGTGCCAAAAGATTTGATGTTATAAACACCAAAAACGTTGGTTTTCGAAAAACAAAATATGGGTTTTACTAAAACAATATCAAGTTTTACATTTATAAGTAAACGATAATTAATTAAACACCAAAACTAACACATAGACAGGGAACCTAATTTGTATAGCATAGTTTCTAGGGTAAATATTGAGTATCGTATTTTAAAGAACACACTTTCCTCTACTCAACCTTCCATCACTTTCATTAATCGGTATTCGAAAAAAATAAAACGGAGGGTTTGAAAAGATAGTTTTTGGAAAAGGTTTTTATTTTAAAATAAAAAGATAAATAGTAGGTTTAGTAAACATGCTAGTCTTAGGTACTATTCGAATAAGCAAACTAATTATATTAAAAGTAGTAATAGCTTTAGTTCTTAATGTAGAAAACGGGTTTGAACGGTTCCTTCAGAATTAGGAGATGGGCAAAGAAATGAATAAGGGATGAGGTTCTGGAAACTAAAGGGGTCATGTGCAGGGGAAGTACATGAGTCCCCATAAAGGTATCTTCGGACTGTCCGCCCGTATGTCAATCTTCTCCTAGTTGACAAGTGCTGTCGATCCTAACACACACAAGTCGTGCAGTTCATTTGAAAGTTTGGGTCCTGCTTTTAGACACTTCCCAAACCACCGCATAACCACTCGTTTAAGCACTAGGCTTTTTATAATTTAACTTCTTTAATTTAATTAGGGAAGAACTCCAATTGGGATCCCTTCATCCTCTCTTAACTCTCACTTTTCGTACCGAATGATTAATTGTTGTATTAAATCCTATAAATAGTAAACGGCTTTGTACTAATGAGAATTAAATAAAATATTCTTGTAACGATTATCTTTATATAGTATTTATATTTCCTGTCTTTAAACAACTCCAAGCCACTTCCTAAACTTTGACGATTGTTAATAAATATTTAGTGATCAATCAAATATAAGTTTGGTTTAGTGATTATTAATTAAATGACTTGACAATTACAACCCTTAACACTTAAGCCTTGTGAATGATAACTTTACCAAAGGTGGAACATGCTTCTAAATGTGTGTAGCCCAAAGATCACTGGTGCACCCGTAGAGATTCCAACCATTACCAAGAAAACTACTCACAGATCTAGTGTGATCCCATAAACTTGTCACTCGGATTCAGTCAACTTCAGAAGCCATTGTTTGGAATCCGGTTTAGATATCAGAAATTCGAAGGATCTGTGTCACTACCAGAATCCTCACCTTGGATCTAGCTTGGGCCTACCAAAAGCTGTACGAAACCCATGATAGTTTTTAGTTACGTTAAGTTTTGTTGGTTTTAGGATTGTTAAGTTAGCCACTAGTTAAAACTGTCACAAAAGATAAACAAACAAGAACTAATTAAGAAGATAAACACCTCAAGTAACTAAATATAAACTACTAATAATATAAAAAAATTAACAAATCGAAGAGTTTACAGAATGCTGGATGGATACAACAATCTAAAGATAACAACATAAGAAAATGAGAGCCTTCCACTCATAGACAATCTTCAAACCACCATGATCCTATGCGTATGATGTGATTCTTGCGACCCTTGACTTTATTGCATGTAAACTCCTCCTACGGTTCCATTTCTAGATCCTGAGTCCAAGATAGGAAAGCTCCTACCATTGGAGAGGGTTTTGTCTGCCCTAAGCCTCCCTACGTGTCCCCGAGAAGGTGAAAAATGGCTCAATAAAGGCAGTAGTTTGGTTGGATTGAAACTGCTATTTATAGGTAAAATTTTAGGAGTCGCACGGTCGTGCACGCCCAGACATCTGTTCTAGTTACGTTTTGTTGCTGCAGGGAATAGTTATGTCTGTACTTTAGTGGCTACGCGCCCGTTCACATAGATTACAACCCCAAAATGAGAGTAAATTAGTCTTTCAAAAACTAATTACACTTTAATACCACAACTTCTTCATACATTAATACTTTTTAAAAAAAAAAAAATACACAATTAAAACGTGCATTTTATTTTCTTTAATTTGATTATATTGTTGCTATTTACATACCCGTTAATTCATTAAGTAAAAAAATAATAATAAATATTATAACAAAAATTTATATAATTGTAAGACTTACTCTTTTTAAAAACTAGTTAAATTATAATAGCTCTATGCGGATGACGCCCTCATTATGGGGGAATGGGATGATGAAAATATTAAAAAGATGGCACGGATATTGCGTATTTTTTACATATGTTCGGGGCTGAAAATCAATCTCCATAAATCAAACTTGTATGGGATGGGTGTTTCTGATGGTGATCTACAAGATATGGCAAACGGCTTGGGTTGTCGTGTGGGTGAGGCTCCCTTTGAGTACTTGGGTATTAAGGTTGGTACTAGTATGAACCGGTGTATAAATTGGAGGAAGGTGGTCGAGGTATTTGAAAGCAGGTTATCATTGTGGATGGCCAAACTTCTATCGATTGGTGGGAGAGTTATATTGATTAAATCGGTTCTTGAAAGTCTCCCAGTGTATTACTTTTCTTTGTAAAGGCACCACTAAAAATCATCGAGACTTTGGAAAAACTCATTAAAAAGGTTCTTGTGGGCGGGCTCGGATTCTATTCATAAAATCCATTGGGTAGCGTGGGAATGATTAACGGGTCCTAAAAAAGTTGGCGGGTTGGGGCTCACTAAACTTAAAGACTCTAATGAGGCTTTATTGTCTAAGTGGGTTTGGCGTTTCAAGTGTGAAGATACTTGTCTTTAGAAAAGGGTCGTTGTCGCGTGTAATTCGGGTAGACAAAGATGGTCTTTCATTCCAAGATCAAGTCGTTCTAGTGGTGTTTGGTCAGCTATTGCAAGAGTGTGTGAAAAACTAAAATTCTGGGACATTTCATTCACGACCTGTTTTAGAGGTAAGTGTGGCAATGGAAGGACGATCAGGTTTTGGTTAGATCATTGGCTCTTAGACGCCGCGCTCAAAGATAAATTTCCTATTCTATACAGTCTGGAGGCTACAAAAGACTGTCTGGTTCGAGATAAGTGGAATAGAGAGCCGGGTATGGGTTGTTGGCAGATTTTCAATTCAGATCAGATTACTACTGAAGAGGGATGGGCAGAACCTGATGTTCTGGATGCGGCGTTGCAGCAGCAAAACATCATAAATATTTCTGACTCTTGGAATTCGTTTGGTTCGGGAGCGACTACCTTTTCTGTTAAAGATGTGAAATTTATGATGCAAAAGATTAGGACCTACGGCGAGTGGTATAAGTTCAAATGGGTCAATTGGGTACCATTAAAATGCAACATTTTTGCTTGGAGGTCCGAGATGGATCGAATTTCGACAACTCTTACTTTGGCTAGAAGAAATGTTCATATTCAGGATCAGGTCTGTGTGCTTTGCAACTATGATTTGGAATCTTCTTTACATCTTTTCTCGGGCTACAGGTTCTCCCATGGTGTATGGGCTGCCATAGGCGGTTGGTGTGGGCTGAACATGATGATAGCGTTTCACGTGAGTGATTTATTGGAAATGGCCAACTGTAACACCCCGACCGATGGCGGAAACATCGAGGTGTCACGTGTTAGGACAAAGAGGATTGGTGAAACCACTTTTGGAAACCTTAGTCTAATTCACTTCTGTCATTTTGGCTAAGTATAGAAGTACTGAAAAGAAAACAAAGAACTGCTGAAGAGAAGATAAGAGAAGTGCTGAAGAAGAAACTTCATCAGAAGTTCTGAAGTCCAAACCAGACAAGTTCACTTCAGAAGTACTGAAGACAAACTACTCATCAGTAGTTTGTCATTCATCAGCACTTAGCATCAGATATTTTCCACCGCCTTTTGCATCAGTAGTTTTATTGTTTATTATTACTTTTAGCTGTATTTGTTTGTTTCAATGTTGCAACTTGTGCAACTTGTTTCTGTTGTTTCTGTACTTGCTTTTTGGGCAAGATACATGTATGTAAACGTCTATAAATAGGAGGCTTCAACCTTCTATTTTAGACATTGATTTTAATAGAAAAATCCTTCAAACACTTTCACTGTTCTATTCCATTTCTGTATTTATTGTGAATCTGTCTAAGTATCTAATTCTCATTTACTGCTTAGATTCATAATAAATACTTGTCATTTATTAGTTTCAATCATCAAGGGGGAGTAATAACTCTTCCTTAGTATAAAAAGTGTTGCTTTAACTTATACATTCCGCTGTGCTTATTATCTGATATACAAGGGCTTACTAAACACTTAAGTGTCAAGATAGCAAGTTCTTACTTAGCAAAAAGAGCAAACTGATCCAACAATTGGTATCAGAGCATTGGTTTATCTGATCACATATCAATCTAACAAATTGAGAATCAGACACAAAGCTCTTATTGATATTCAATAAAAAGATCAAAAGTTCACTTTTTATCAACATCCATCACTTAAAAGAGTCATCTGACAAATCTATACTCTTTAAAATGGATCCACATAATACTGGTTCTGCCACTAAACCTGCCATGCTTGTTAGAAATGAATACAACATATGGCAAAAGAGAATGGCACATACCCTGTCACAAACCAACACAGGTTGTTGGAGATCTGTGATATATGGTCCTCACAAACCAGTAAATGTCAATCTTGAAACTAATGTCAAGGTCCCTAAGGACCCAAAAGAATATACAGATGATGATTTCCTAAAACTTGAGCTAGATGCAAAAGCATTCTCTATGTTGGCAATGGCTCTCCCAAATGAGATATACTCTGGCCTTTTACATTGTGAAAGTGCCAAAGAACTCTGGGATTGTCTTAAAGAACAGTTTGGAGGAACTGAAGAGGTGATTGCCAACACCAGAGAGATCTTAGCTCAACAATATGAAACATTTGCTCATATTAATGGGGAAACTTTAACTCAACAATTTGAAAGATTCTCCTCATTAATATCTGAGCTAAAGTTAAATGGTCAGACCTATACAACAGTGTCTATGCTACATAGATTTTTAAGGTCTTTACCAGACAAATGGGAAACATACTCCATTGTTTTAAGATCCTCACCAGATTTTAGCTCCCTCACTCTTACAAAACTCCATGGGAGATTACTTACTTTTGAGAGAGAAATTGATCAAAAGAAGAAATTACAATCATCTGGTAAAACTGCTGATGACTACCTACCAGGTAGTACAGCACTTTTGGGACAAGACTCACCAACTTGTTCCTATGGATCTTATGACAATATTGACATAACAACTGGGATCTCATCAGAAAGATCTTTCCCAGGTTATGACAATAATGACCAAAGTCAAACTGCTGATAATCTATGTTTTATCATGGATGATTTGAAAAACTTTAGCAGTGATGACTTAGAAGAAATGGACATTTTACACCAACTGGCCATGCTAAGCATTAAAACTAACAAGTTTTATAAAAGGTCAGGAAGGAAATTTCCAGGATTGACCAGTAATACAAAAATTGGTTTTGACAAATCTAAATTGAGATGTCACAAGTGTCAGAAGTTGGGACACTTTGCTAGAGAGTGTAGAAGCTCTAGCTTTAACTAATCACAATCTGGAAATAACTATAACCCCAATTATAATAGGAATAATGGAATTCAAGGGAGTGCTCATTTTGTACAGGCACAAGCTCCTCAACAGCAATACATGCCACAAGTACAATATGTTCAAGTGCCTGCTCAACAGATGCAGAGCCAACAATCAATCCCTCCCTTTCTAGCTGCTCAACATCCTCCACAGCCTCAACAACCCTCTCAACAAAGTCTTTTCACCTCAGGGTATGTTGACTGGAGCAGTCTCCCTTTTGACACCACAGAGTGCAATCCTGATGCAGACAACAAAGTGTTTGACATCAACTGGGGAGAACCAGACAATGGCAGAAAGAACTTTGCCTTAATGGCATTTGAAGGCTGTACTTCAAAATCTGCATTGTCACAGGTATCAAAAGAATCTTTGACAAAACTTTGCTCAAATTCTTGCAAAGAAACTTTTGCTCTCATAAGAGAGACAAATGTGCACTTACAAGGTAAAGCCAATGATTTAGAAAGAAAATACACACAGATAAAATGTGATTTAGAAAGAAAACTGTGTGCTAAAACAAAAGAAGTTTCTAAATTAACTGACTCAGCTATTGAAACCCAAGCACAAATTAAAATCATGCTAAATGACCTGGGAGATGTCAGACAAGAGCTTGCTGACACCAGGATCACATGTGAAAAATGGGTGGAATCTTGTAAGGGGTATCAATTATTGCTAAACAAACAAAGTGCTTCAAATGTTAAGTTTGGCATAGGATACCATCATGTTGAAACACCAACAGATTTTTCTCCCAAAACTACTGAAGATGGGAGAAGAATTGTTTCAAATGAAACTTCTGAAGGGAAAGAGTGCACATCTTTCCATGAAAACTTTCTAAACAGAAATCCTGGTATTTTCAAAGAAAGTACTTCAGAAGTATTAACTAAATCTGACAACAAGCCATCAGTAGTTTCATCTACATCAGGAGTTGAGACCCTGAAAACTACTGATGAGCAAAATCTCTTCACAAATGTCAGAAATTTGCCTTTAGATCAAAAACAAAAGGCAAAAGAGTGTGAAATTTGTGGTCTGTTCAACCACAAAACTGAATTTTGTAGATACAGAAAAGGAATTCAGTTCAATCAAAAAATTAAACAACAGGTTGTGGGAAATCAAATCAGAAATGATTATGAAAGAATCTTTAAACCCAAGAAACAACAACCTGAAAACACCTTTTCTCAGAAAAAGATAAAATCTCAACCAAAATCTTTTTCTCAAAATTCTTTGTCAGTAGTTAGACCTGGATCATCAGCAGTTTCACAAACTGCTGAGATACAAAATCTAATGAACATGGTACAACTACTGATGACCAAGGTTGATGGTGGTCCTGAAAAGGATACCACCATGGTTCTTAATGAAAAATCCATTGCCAAAAAGACATGGATTTCTCAACCTGGTCAAGAACAAACTGTAACTGTTCTCAAGAGCAAACCCAAAGCCAAACAGGCTTGGGTTCCTAAACCTAACTAATTTGCTTTTATGTGCAGAGAGTTTCCAGGGGCTTAAACAGCATATGGTATGTTTATAGTGGAGGCTCTATGCACATGATTGGATGCAGATACCTGATAAACAACTTTATCAGCCAAAGAGAAGGATCTGTATCCTTTGGGAACAATGCTAAGGGATATGTGCTAGGACATGGCAATGTCTCCTCTGGCAAAATACAGTTTGACAAGGTCAATCTGGTGGAAAACCTTGAATACAACTTGCTGAGTGTGTCACAAATGTGTGATAAAGGATATTCTTCCTTTTTCACAAAGACAGCATGCATGATCATCTCACCAGAAGGCCAGAAGTTGATAGAGAAGATCATTGAAGATCATACTTTGCTGATTGCCAAAAGATGTGGCAATGTCTATGCAGTGGACATTGAGAAAGACAAAGTATTGAACAACACTGCCTGTTTCTTCTCAAGGGCATCAACTTCAGAAACAGATCTCTGGCACAGGAGACTTGGCCATGTGAACTTTAAAACCATAAACAAAGTCACAAAAATGGGCTTGGTCAGAGGTCTACCTTTGAAAGTATACCAGTGTCAAGAACACTGTGTGTCCTGTTTAAAGGGAAAACAGCATAAGTCCTCCTATAAGTCTATTGAAGAATAAAAAACAACTGCATGTCTTCAACTACTCCATATGGACTTATTTGGACCTGTCAAGATTATGAGCCTTGGTAAGAAGAAGTACTGCTTAGTCATCATTGATGATTACTCAAGATTCACATGGGTATTCTTCTTATTCTCCAAGGATGAGGCTGCTGAAATCATCAAGTTCTTCATTCTACAAGTAGAGAAACAATATTCTCTATCTGTCAAAACCATTAGAAGTGATAATGGGACAGAGTTCAGGAACAAAACTCTGGATGAATTCTGTTTGTCTAAAGGGATTATTAGACAATACAGTGTTCCCAGAACTCCTGAACAAAATGGTGTAGTAGAAAGGAAGAACAGAACATTGATAGAAGGAACAAGAACAATGTTAGCTGATTCTGGACTGCCCTTGTACTTTTGGGCAGAAGCAGTTAACACATCATGTTATGTTCAGAATAGAGTTCTTGTGGTCAAGAGACATTCCAAGACTGCCTATGAAGTTCTTCATGGCATGAAGCCCCTTATCTCCTTTTTCAGGGCTTTTGGGTGTCAATGTTTCATCTTGAACATAAAGGAATCTATTTCAAAGTTTGTTGCCAAAGTTGACTCAGGTTACTTTCTTGGTTACTCTTCAACTAGAAAAGCCTACAAGGTTTTTAATTCTCACACCAGGATAGTAGAAGAAACATTGAATGTCAAGTTCAATGAGTCAAAACACACTCTTATTCCAGCACATCCTGCTGAACTCTTTGACCTTGACAACTTCCACTTTGGACCTGAAAAGACTGTTACTCCTTCCAAACCTACTTATTATGGTGATCAAAGGTTTGAAGATGAGGATCCTACACCATGGACTCCTCAAACAGTCATTAAGTCAACTTCAACACCATCAGAAGTTTCACAAACTTCTGATCCAACAAATACTGAAGGCCAAACTCAAACATCTGCTTCAGCACCTGCAACTACTGAAGACACTAAAACTGCTGAACCAGATATTATAGACCTCAGTAGTTTGTTTGAAGAACAAGAGCCACCTACACCTGTCAGTGGTTTACAACAACTGATTGAACACAGAGATCATCCACTTGATCAAATCATGGGTGATATAGCTTCAGGTGTTCTTACCAGAAACCAGCTCTCCAACTTTTGCCTATTTTCAGCCTTTATCTCACAGTTGGAACCAAAGAAGTACCAAGAAGCCCTCAAAGACAATAATTGGGTGCAAGCTATGCAAGATAAACTGCTTCAGTTCAACAAGCAACAGGTCTGGGAAATCTGTCCCTTACCTCCAAACAAGCAACCAATTGGCACAAGATGGGTTTTCAGGAACAAACAAGATGAAGCTGGTATGATAATCAAGAACAAGGCAAGACTTGTCACACCCTCAAAATCCACTTGCGGAGTTTTACCGCGAGGCGTATGACAAACCAGGATCCAAACCAACGATCACAATAAACAAGTCTAAAATGAACAAAATGCAATTTCAAAACAATGTTTAAAATTCCCGTTTACAGCGGAAGCTTATTCAAAACAATATTCAATAGTAAACCAATGTTCAACGTTTGTAAAACCATGCAACTCTAACTAGACGCCGTGCAGACGCGTGCGCCCTAGTTCCATTGTGCTACCTTAGCGACCTGAGAAAACATGTAAAAGTTTACGTCAGCACAAAAATGCTGGTGAGTTTACAGGTTTTGTAATCCAAGTACCAAGTCAACCTGTCCATACTATAACAAATCGAAAACCAGTGTACGCTAGCTAGGCGTATGTTTTGTTACTACCACGATTGGAAAACCATTACTAACTCGTAAACCAAATGTGTGCCCGATGTAGTAAACCTGTTGTTCCTGTTGTTCCTGTATGAGACAATATGCACCCGCCGACCCTCCAAGTCGACGAGCGGGGTTGGTCACTCCCAATAGCGCTATTCACATTTCCCCGTTGTGCAAACCCGCACATTCATGGTTCCCCCGGGGACTTCCAAAGATCGTGTAGTACACAATAGAAACCCATAGTATGACAGTAGTTACCAAATAATCGTTTTAACACATGTTTTCTCCCCCGAAAATGTGAAACCAGTTTAAAAGAGTGGCCGTAAACTCACCTTAAGTTGCGTTACTTCGTAATACGAATAATTCAGCAGCTATGCTAGTCCCGTAAAGCGGCGACCTAACATATGACAGTTACAAGCACTTAGACTAATAACCCGCAGGTTAGTTAGTCCCTAGATGTCCAGACCATAACCAAGTTCGTTTGAAAACACCGTGACTGTTTAACTGACCCAAAGTACAAGACTCGACATCCCATTGGTGACCCGAGACTCCCCGTGTTATGTTTACGCTCACAAACATACAATCATGCAATCACACTTAACATACGTTAACGACCAACAAGTTACAGCACGTAGTTCACGTATCACATAATTACATCCATACATATGTTACCAAGTTATTAGATCTGTTACGGGGTTCCTAGCATGTTCCTACAGGTCAAATCGGGTCTCGGAATGCTAATTTACACTTACAGCAGCAGTACACGCGATTAGGAAAAGTCAACTAGCATTTAGGTTGGTCAACTAGAATTTAGGAAGGCTATTCGCCTCTATTATAGGCGAGTAGGGCTATACCATATGTAATTCTATGAGCTTATAGGCGATTACGCTATCCCACATGCAATTCAGGGCTTAACTAGCATTTAGGATCGTAAATGCATGAAGTAAAGGGGAATAGGATCCTACTCCCCTATACTATAGGCGATTAGGGCTCCCCTTCAGGCGAATAGGCTCCTAATCGCCTATAGTATAGGGGATTAGGATTCCTATTCGCCTATAGCACGTCTGTTCCGGTTTTTCGCGCGTTTAACACTCCAAATCCAATCCAGAACGTGTGTAAACATCAAACATCAATCAAATAACTATATCAAACATATATTAATCAAAATCCTTCGTTTAACCTTGTTCTATCAGCCCTGCATTCAATCATGTATCCCAAAAACAACACATATAGCATGAATCATCATATTAACATGCATAACCGTAACCCTAATTAACAATAACTCAGATTCATCATCATGATAACATTATTATTCTGAAACTAACTTAATAACACGTTAATCACTCATCTTGAATCATAAAAACCCTAGATATTAATCATAAACACACATAACACATGTATGATTTTTAGAATCTGATTAACAACACTTATTAACGATTTTCAGAAAGCTTTTTCGTTTTAGAACAGGTCTGGACCATTAGGGATTGAATAAAAACGTTTATAAAGATTGCATGGATGGAAACCAAACCTTAGATTTGTGAAAGAATGAGGAATTAAGCTTGAAACCTTGTGTTTTGATCAAAAATCGCGTTCCAGAGGTTGTGTGTGTGTTGGGGCGGGTTATGGGACGACTAGGGTTAATAATATGATGTTTAGGAAGTCAAGTATTGTATTTATAGGCGTTTTTAGTCGTCCAGCACGTTATAGGCGATTACGCAGCATTATCAGGCGAATAGGGATCCTATTCGCCCTTAGTATAGGCGAATACCTTTGATAGTCCTATTCGCCCCCCTATAGGCGATTAGGACCCCCTATTCGCCTATAGGGGTTGATCCCGTGTGTTTTGCGCGTTAAATCCCGTTTTAACATATGTTAACACATTTTCACATACCGACAAGTCACATAATGATTGTAAACACATAATACTTGCAAATACACATATTCACACTCGTTCACCAATTCCCGGGACTCGAGACTTGTATGTTCCGTATGACCTGACGATCCTACAAATCGTCACCATTTGTACACTTGGTTAAGGACTGACATCTAACGAAACTCTAGACCAACATCCAATGATCTTCTAGACTAAACCGATAGTTCCCGAACCATAACCCGACTTAACTAACCCAGTTAAGTATAATATACGCGTGACTCGCTAAGGTAGACTTTTATCTAGACAACGTTGTTAGTGTGTTATTTGATTCTGGTGCCGACAAAAGTTACCGATTGTGTGTGGACTACAGAGAACTGAACAAATTGACCGTCAAGAACCGTTATCCTCTTCCGCGTATTGATGATCTATTCGACCAACTTCAGGGTTCTAGTTACTACTCCAAGATTGATTTGAGGTCCGGTTATCACCAGTTGCGCGTAAGGGAAGCTGACGTTGCAAAGACTGCCTTTCGTACACGTTATGGCCATTTCGCATACCGACAAGTCACATAATGATTGTAAACACATAATACTTGCAAATACACATATTCACACTCGTTCACCAATTCCCGGGACTCGAGACTTGTATGTTCCGTATGACCTGACGATCCTACAAATCCTCACCATTTATACACTTGGTTAAGGACTGACATCTAACGAACCTCTAGACCAACATCCAATGATCTTCTAGACTAAACCGATAGTTCCCGAACCATAACCCGACTTAACTAACCCAGTTAAGTATAATATACGCGTGACTCGCTAAGGTAGACTTTTATCTAGACAACGTTGTTAACCAGAATTTGCCGGGTGTCACATCATCCCCACGTTAAAAGAATTTTCGTCCCGAAAATTGCACAAGTACCAAAAGGAATAACGAAGGAAACAACAATAGAAAGAAACCAAAAATAGAAACCAAAAAGAGAGATTTACCCGAGTTGTCACATCATCCCCACGTTAAAAGGAATCTCGCCCCGAGATTCATTCAGCTGCAGAAGAGACATATCTCGACTCGAACGCTTCCTTAGGAAAGAGATGAGGATACTTAGACTTCATCTGATCCTCCCGTTCCCACGTGTACTCTGGTCCCCGGTTCGAGTTCCAGCGAACCTTTACGATGCGAATCTTGCTGTGACGTAGGCTACGAATCTTGTAATCCAGAATCTCCACAGGTTCTTCCACAATCCGAAGACGATCATCAACCTTGATCTCTTCCGGTGGAACAATGAGAGACTCGTCAGCCAGACACTTCTTCAAGTTGGACACATGGAAGACGTTATGTACGTTACCGAGCTCCGTCGGTAAATCAAGACGATACGCCACCGGTCCAATCCGTTCCAGGATCGTAAATGGACCGACATATCGAGGGTTGAGTTTGCCACGCTTCCCAAAGCGTATGACGCCCTTCCACGGTGAGACTTTTAAAAGTACTTTGTCACCAACTTGGAATTCCAATGGCTTGCGACGCTGATCAGCATAACTCTTTTGCCGATCCCGTGCCGCTGCCAACCGGTTACGAATCTGTACGATCTTTTCCGAAGTTTCGTACACTAGTTCAGGCCCAGTGAGTTGACTCTCACCCACCTCAGCCCAACAAAGAGGAGAACGGCATTTCCGCCCGTACAGTGCCTCGAACGGAGCCGCCTTAATGCTCGTGTGATAACTGTTGTTGTACGAGAATTCTACTAACGGTAAATGAGCTTCCCAACCTTTGCCAAAATCGATCACACATGCCCGCAGCATGTCTTCTAAAGTTTGAATCGTTCGCTCACTCTGACCGTCAGTCTGTGGGTGATTAGCTGTACTCATGTCTAGTTGGGTACCCAAAGCCTTGTGCAAAGACTTCCAGAAGTGAGAAGTAAAATGGGAATCACGATCCGAAATAATAGAAACCGGCACCCCGTGCTTAGAAACAACTTCCTTCAGATAAAGACGAGCCAAACGATCCATGGTGTCAGTCTCTTTAATAGCGAGAAAATGAGCTGATTTCATCAATCGGTCAACAATCACCCATATCTTATCATTCCCGCTTGGTGACTTAGGAAGTTGTGTGACAAAATCCATGGTGATCCGCTCCCATTTCCACTCCGGAATTTCAGGTTGTTGCAAGAGACCCGACGGTTTCTGGTATTCCACCTTGACCTTAGCATAGGTCAAGCATTTGCTCACGTATGAGGCTATATCCGACCTCATGTTTGGCCACCAGTAAAGCACTTTCAGATCTTGGTACATCTTATCCGAACCAGGATGAATAGAATACCGGGACTTATGAGCCTCATCTAAGACAAGCTCCCAAAGTCCCCCGAATAAAGGAACCCATATACGTTCTGCGAAGTAGTGCAGGCCATCAGGCCTTCGCTCGAGGTGTTTGTCAGCACCGTGCATAGTTTCAGCTTTAAGGTTTTCCTCCTTCAAAGCTTCTAACTGGGCAGAACGGAGTTGATCAGGTAGGGATGAATGAATGGTGAGCTGCAACGCCCGAACGCGACGAGGTTTAGTTGATTCCTTCCTGCTCAAGGCGTCTGCTACAACATTCGCCTTGCCAGGATGGTACTTAATGGCACAATCATAGTCGTTCAGGAGTTCAATCCAACGACGCTGCCGTATGTTCAAATGTTGTTGGTCGAAAATATGTTGAAGACTCTTGTGATCGGTGTAGATGGTGCATTTGGTACCGTACAAGTAATGTCTCCAAATTTTCAACGCGAATATCACTGCACCCAACTCCAAGTCATGGGTGGTGTAGTTCTTCTCGTGCACCTTGAGTTGACGAGAAGCATACGCAATCACTTTCTCGCGTTGCATCAACACGCAACCGAGACCATGAATAGAAGCATCACAGTAAACAACGAAATCATCAGGGCCTTCAGGTAAGGACAAAATAGGAGCAGAACACAGTTTGGATTTTAGTTCTTCAAACGCTGACTCTTGTGGTTCACCCCAGTTGAATTTCCTATCCTTCTGCGTGAGAGTGGTCAGGGGTTGAGCGATCTTCGAGAACCTCTGAATGAAACGACGATAATAGCCCGCAAGGCCTAGGAATTGCCGCACCTCGGTTGGCGTCTTTGGTGCTCCCCAGTCCTTGATCGCTTCGATCTTAGCTGGATCGACATGAATTCCAAGTTCATTTACCACATGTCCTAGGAATTGGACTTCGCGTAACCAAAAGTCACACTTTGAGAACTTAGCGTAAAGTTGTTCCCGTCGCAAAAGTTCCAAAACTAACCGCAGATGTTCCTCGTGTTCGGTCTTGTTCTTAGAGTAAATCAGGATGTCGTCAATAAACACGATGACGAACTTGTCAAGATATGGCTTGCAAACGCGATTCATCAAGTCCATGAAAACCGTCGGTGCGTTCGTGAGACCGAAAGGCATGACCAAGAATTCGAAATGGCCATAACGTGTACGAAAGGCAGTCTTTGCAACGTCAGCTTCCCTTACGCGCAACTGGTGATAACCGGACCTCAAATCAATCTTGGAGTAGTAACTAGAACCCTGAAGTTGGTCGAATAGATCATCAATACGCGGAAGAGGATAACGGTTCTTGACGGTCAATTTGTTCAGTTCTCTGTAGTCCACACACAATCGGAAACTTCCATCCTTCTTCTTGACGAATAGAATCGGGGCTCCCCAAGGGGAAGAACTCGGCCTAATGAAACCCTTATCCAAGAGTTCTTGTAACTGACTAGACAATTCCTGCATCTCAGGAGGTGCAAGACGGTAGGGGGCCCGAGCAATAGGAGCAGCCCCTGGTACCAGATCAATACCAAACTCGACCTGACGATGGGGAGGAAGGCCAGATAAATCATCGGGAAAAACATCAGGAAACTCACGTACAATTGGAATATCGTCGATCTTCTTCTCATCGCCAGAGGAAACAGATAAAAGTGCTAAAACGGCCGGATAACCCTTTCGAAGACACTTAAGGGCTTTCATGCTAGAGATGATATTCAGCGGAACACCACCCTTGATACCGTACACAGAAAGGAATTCTCCATCAGGGAGAGGAATCCGAATAATCTTGTCGTAACAAACAATCTCCGCGCGATACAAAGACAACCAATCCATGCCTACCACCACGTCAAAACTACCCAAAGGTACCGGCATAAGGTCGATGGGGAACGACAAACCCGACAACTCTAGTTGACACTCCCGAAGGATACTAGTAGCTTCAATCTTTTTACCGTCAGCCAACTCAATAATATACATAGTCTCTAATGGTACGGGTACTACATCTAGCAGTCGACTAACTTCCATGGATACAAAACTTTTGTCGGCACCAGAATCAAATAACACACTAACAGAACGATTATTGAGAAGGAACGTACCGGTAACTGTGTCAGGATCCTGTCTAGCCTCAGCGGCTCCAATGACGAAGGCACGTGCATTTCTGCCGCCGCCCCCGTTGTTCCCGTTACCGTTGTTCCCGCCCTGCTTCAGTTTCGGGCAGTCCTTCTTGTAATGCCCAGTCTCACCACAGTTGTAACATCCTTGTCTTCCCGTAGTCCCTTGAGTAGTAGGAGCTGAGTTAGTAGTCGGGGCCTGGGTCGATGGAAGAGTAGCCCGACAATCTTTAGCAAAATGCCCAATTCGCTGGCAGCGATGACAACGGTTACTGTCGCAGTTCCCTTGATGATGACGTCCACACTAGTTACATTTAGGCAGTTTTCCCGCATAACCACCCTGCTTGTTACCCGAAGAAGAAGAACCCCCATTATCGAACCTCTTACCCTACTGTGCTGGCCCAGATCCTTTCCCCTCGCTTTCCCACTTACGCTTGTTGTTCTCCGGGGCCTTGACAGTCGAACCCTTAGCAGGTAAAATACCCTCATTCACTTTTAAGTTCGTCATCCTATGAGCCGATCGGACCACCTCTGAGTATGTAGGATGATTTCCAGCAGCTACCAACCCTGCGATTTCTGGCACTAACCCCGAGATATAGTGCTCAATCCTCCTGTATTCTGGCACATGCAGATCGGGACACAGCACTGCCAACTCATTACGCCTCACAGTATACTTCTCAATTTCGGACCCAGACATCTTAAGGTTCCACACCTCGTGCTCTAACTTCTGCACCTCTTCCCTCGGACAGTACTCTCGCTTCAACAGTTGCACGAAATTCTCCCAAGGCATAGCATACGCCTCCCCAATGCCCATATTCTGGGTGATGTTATTCCACCAGGTCAAAGCGACATCCTGGAATAACGCAGCAGCATACTTAACCCGATCTTCTGGGAGACAGTTACACATCAGAAACACTGACTCCACCTTCTCCAACCACCTAAGCAAGCTCACCGCACCCTCAGTGCCAGAGAATTCCTGGGGCTTACAGTCCCGAAACATCTTGTAGGTACACATGGGTGGGGGTGGGTTAACAGGACCACCTAAAATAAAATGCGTGAGAAAACACGACGAATGTAAACAAGGTTCACCAATGAGGCAAAGAAAATGGATAAATCAACTTACCACCACCGTTGTGCCCTAACTGGAAGGCAGCTTGGAGCAAGTTGTTCAGATCATCCTGCGATAGGTTAATACCTCCACGACCACCAGCACCACCGCGACCACCACCACGTCCACCATTGCGACCACCTCCACGTCCTCCTCGTACTCCAAACATGATTCTGGCAGAAAGAACGAGAAAATTTAGTTTCGCAGATAAAGATAACCACTAATGTTTACAAGATCAAAGCTAGATCCAATCCAGGACTATCCCTTCAAACCCAGAGCTCACTAGGGCTTCCATGCATTTCGGTTTATGATTTTGTGTGCACCCAAAATGATAAACCGCTCTACATGGTCCTCCAAGTGTTCTCCTAGTTCAAAATTCAAATCACCGAACATAGACTCTTAGCTATACACCGTAATACTACGGTAGTTTATGGCAAGTGTTTCTATTGGAGTATGAAAGGGAGATGTCCGAGCCTTGGACAAATCTCAAGAGTATACGAGTTACCCCAATATACTACACTGCCTAGAAAGCAAGTAACCCAACCTAAGATAGAACGGATGATGTAACATAGAAAGATCAGATGGTTTAGAGACACCCCGACAGCCCATACGTAATCCATCAAAATGTTTAATACTATGTGATCGTCTAGTGTGTGTGACTCGGCTATAGACTAGACTCTACATGCAGTCCTAGTTCACTATAACCATTGGCTCTGATACCAATCTGTCACACCCTCAAAATCCACTTGCGGAGTTTTACCGCGAGGCGTATGACAAACCGGGATCCAAACCAACGATCACAATAAACAAGTCTAAAATGAACATAATGCAATTTCAAAACAATGTTTAAAATTCCCGTTTACAGCGGAAGCTTATTCAAAACAATATTCAATAGTAAACCAATGTTCAACGTTTGTAAAACCATGCAACTCTAACTAGACGCCGTGCAGACGCGTGCGCCCTAGTTCCATTGTGCTACCTTAGCGACCTGAGAAAACATGTAAAAGTTTACGTCAGCACAAAAATGTTGGTGAGTTTACAGGTTTTGTAATCCAAGTACCAAGTCAACCTGTCCATACTATAACAAATCGAAAACCAGTGTACGCTAGCTAGGCGTATGTTTTGTTACTACCACGATTGGAAAACCATTACTAACTCGTAAACCAAATGTGTGCCCGATGTAGTAAACCTGTTGTTCCTGTTGTTCCTGTATGAGACAATATGCACCCGCCGACCCTCCAAGTCGACGAGCGGGGTTGGTCACTCCCAATAGCGCTATTCACATTTCCCCGTTGTGCAAACCCGCACATTCATGGTTCCCCCCGGGACTTCCAAAGATCGTGTAGTACACAATAGAAACCCATAGTATGACAGTAGTTACCAAATAATCGTTTTAACACATGTTTTCTCCCCCGAAAATGTGAAACCAGTTTAAAAGAGGGGCCGTAAACTCACCTTAAGTTGCGTTACTTCGTAATATGAATAATTCAGCAGCTATGCTAGTCCCGTAAAGCGGCGACCTAACATATGACAGTTACAAGCACTTAGACTAATAACCCGCAGGTTAGTTAGTCCCTAGATGTCCACACCATAACCAAGTTCGTTTGAAAACACCGTGAATGTTTAACTGACCCAAAGTACAAGACTCGACATCCCATTGGTGACCCGAGACTCCCCGTGTTATGTTTACGCTCACAAACATACAATCATGCAATCACACTTAACATACGTTAACGACCAACAAGTTACAGCACGTAGTTCACGTATCACATAATTACATCCATACATATGTTACCAAGTTATTAGATCTGTTACGGGGTTCCTAGCATGTTCCTACAGGTCAAATCGGGTCTCGGAATGCTAATTTACACTTACAGCAGCAGTACACGCGATTAGGAAAAGTCAACTAGCATTTAGGTTGGTCAACTAGCATTTAGGAAGGCTATTCGCCTCTATTATAGGCGAGTAGGGCTATACCATATGTAATTCTATGAGCTTATAGGCGATTACGCTATCCCACATGCAATTCAGGGCTTAACTAGCATTTAGGATCGTAAATGCATGAAGTAAAGGGGAATAGGATCCTACTCGCCTATACTATAGGCGATTAGGGCTCCCCTTCAGGCGAATAGGCTCCTAATCGCCTATAGTATAGGGGATTAGGATTCCTATTCGCCTATAGCACGTCTGTTCCGGTTTTTCACGCGTTTAACACTCCAAATCCAATCCAGAACGTGTGTAAACATCAAACATCAATCAAATAACTATATCAAACATATATTAATCAAAATCCTTCGTTTAACCTTGTTCTATCAGCCCTGCATGCAATCATGTATCCCAAAAACAACACATATAGCATGAATCATCATATTAACATGCATAACCGTAACCCTAATTAACAATAACTCAGATTCATCATCATGATAACATTATTATTCTGAAACTAACTTAATAACACGTTAATCACTCATCTTGAATCATAAAAACCCTAGATATTAATCATAAACACACATAACACATGTATGATTTTTAGAATCTGATTAACAACACTTATTAACGATTTTCAGAAAGCTTTTTCGTTTTAGAACAGGTCTGGACCATTAGGGATTGAATAAAAACGTTTATAAAGATTGCATGGATGGAAACCAAACCTTAGATTTGTGAAAGAATGATGAATTAAGCTTGAAACCTTGTGTTTTGATCAAAAATCGCGTTCCAGAGGTTGTGTGTGTGTTGGGGCGGGTTATGGGACGACTAGGGTTAATAATATGATGTTTAGGAAGTCAAGTATTGTATTTATAGGCGTTTTTAGTCGTCCAGCACGTTATAGGCGATTACGCAGCATTATCAGGCGAATAGGGATCCTATTCGCCCTTAGTATAGGCGAATAGGGCCTATTCGCCCCTTTGATAGTCCTATTCGCCCCCCTATAGGCGATTAGGACCCCCTATTCGCCTATAGGGGTTGATCCCGTGTGTTTTGCGCGTTAAATCCTGTTTTAACATATGTTAACACATTTTCACATACCGACAAGTCACATAATGATTGTAAACACATAATACTTGCAAATACACATATTCACACTCGTTCACCAATTCCCGGGACTCGAGACTTGTATGTTCCGTATGACCTGACGATCCTACAAATCGTCACCATTTGTACACTTGGTTAAGGACTGACATCTAACGAACCTCTAGACCAACATCCAATGATCTTCTAGACTAAACCGATAGTTCCCGAACCATAACCCGACTTAACTAACCCAGTTAAGTATAATATACGCGTGACTCGCTAAGGTAGACTTTTATCTAGACAACGTTGTTAACCAGAATTTGCCGGGTGTCACAAGACTGGTAGTTCAAGGGTACTCTCAAGAAGAGGGAATTGACTATGATGAAACCTTTGCTCCAGTTGCAAGGCTTGAGGCCATCAGGTTATTTCTGGCCTATGCCATTTCCAACAAAATTAAAGTTTATCAAATGGATGTGAGAAGTGCATTTTTGTATGGAAAAATAAAAGAGGAGGTGTATGTCTGTCAGCCACCTGGGTTTGAGGATCCTTCTCATCCTGAGTGGGTATACAGACTGGACAAAGCTCTTTATGGGCTCAAACAGGCTCTAAGAGCCTGGTATGATACACTCTCCACCTTTTTACTCAAAAATAACTTTACAAGAGGTGCCATTGATAAAACTCTTTTCATTAAACATGTTGGAAATCATGTCTTACTTGTTCAAATTTATGTTGATGATATCATTTTTGGTTCAACAAACACAAAACTGTGTGATGATTTTAAGAAACTCATGCAATCAAAATTTGAGATGAGTACCATGGGAGAACTGCAGTACTTTCTAGGACTGCAGATCAAGCAACAAACAAATGGAACTTTTATACATCAATCAAAATATGTTAAAGAATTATTGAACAAATTTTCTTTAAATGACTGTAAATCATGTTCCACTCCCATGACACCAATCACACAAGTTGAACCTGATGATCAAGGAAAACAGGTTGATCAAACCATGTACAGATGCATGATAGGTTCCCTTTTATACTTAACTGCTTCTAGACCAGATATTATGTTTTCAACATATGTCTGTGCTAGATATCAATCAGCACCAAGGGAATCACACCTTATAGCAGTCAAAAGAATTTTCAGATATCTGAAAGGAACTCCAACACTGGGAATTTGGTATCCTGCTTCAAGCAATACCAAGTTATCAGCTTTTTCAGATAGTGACTATGCAGGGTGTAAGATGACAAGAAAGTCAACATCTGGTGGTTGTCAATTCCTGGGTAACTGTCTAGTGTCATGGCAATCAAAGAAGCAAACATCTGTTGCAACTTCAACTGCTGAAGCTGAATACATTGCAGCTGCAAGTTGTACATCACAGATACAATGGCTCCAATATCAACTTCTTGATTATGGAATCAAAGAAACCAAGACACCTTTGTTAGTAGACAGCAAATCTGCCATTCGCATCATTCAAAATCCGGTACAGTTATCAAAAACCAAACATATTGAGATCAGGTACCATTTCATAAGAGATTGCTATGAAAAAGGCAAGATTGAGGTGAAGCATGTAGCAACAGCTAATCAAATAGCTGACATCTTCACAAAACCCCTTGACACATCAACATTTCAGAAGTTAGTATCCATGCTTGGGATGCTAAATTTGTAAGTGTTTATTTTATTATTCTGCAATTTTTCATTTTTCACTTACAAAAACAGACAAAAAGTCTGAAAGAAAACTTCTGAAAAGAGAGAAACTACTGATGAACAAACATCAGTATGGGGATAATTTTCTGAAAAGTGTGTAACTTCTGATAAAATAACCTTCAGAAGTTATGAATAAAAGTATTTATAAAAACATTTCTCATCAGAAGTTAAAACTACTGAAGAGAAAATGGGAACTACTGATGAAGTAATCCTTCATCAGCAGTTTAGTCAAAAGGGCAAATCTGACTTTTCCCATCATCAGAGGTTTGACCTAATCAGTTTAAAACCTCTGATAAAAAGATTTTTAACCAAAGGCGGTTTAAAAACTTCTAATAAAGAAGATTCAAGCGGTTAAAACTTCTGATAAATACCTTTTCTCAACACTTATCCTTTCAAACTCAAAAATATCCCTCTTTCTCTCTCTCAAAAAAAAAAAAAAAAAAAAAAAAAAAAAAAAAAAAAAAAAAAACCTCTCTCAATAACCTAAACCTGCAAATCAACTGTTCGATCAAAACCCAAACCACATGGCTCTCGTTCTAAAGCAGGGACACAATCAAAGGGCCTTTCTTGAAAAACAAGAAGGCTGGTCCCAATACGATGAGATCATTGATCTTGTCGTAAAATCCCAATATTTTACTGCTCTCACAATAAACCCACCAATTCACACTGAAACTCTGAATGAGTTCTGGGCAAATGCTGAGACGGTGACAACGGATGATGAAGTCATTTCCCTCAACTCAAGAATAAAAGGGAAACCACTGACCATCACACCGGCCACACTGGCAACAAGACTGGGTCTGGATGATGTAACTGCCCCTGACCATGTTGCTAATTCTGATATTCATCTAACCATGACAGAGTGTGGTTATCAAGGTACTCTCTCCCATGCTACTATCTTCAAAAAATATTTTGAACCAAAATACAAAAACAGGGTCTTATATTATTATGTGTTTGAGTCCAAAAACAGGGTCTTATGACCAGATGCCCTCCACTTTTCAACCAATATTTCATTCTATTGTGAATGAAACTAAATTCAAGGCATCAAAACTATTTTTCAATGAGTTGGTGTTACATCATAATAATACCAAGAAAAAGTTTTTGTTGTACCCAAGGTTCATTATGCAATGCATAATAGGGGAACTGGGTAATGAGGTGCTTGTGGGAAAAATTTCAACTTTAAATCCTTTAACATCACAAGCATACTCAAGGCATAACAAACCGGCTGCCTGGCCAGAAGGTGATCAGGGAGAACAACAACAAGTCCCCCTGAAGCCCACATCTTCCAAACTCACACCACCAAAAGCCAAAAAGCCCAAGCCAACAAAGACAACAACCCACCAACCCAAAAGAAAAGCTGTTCAGGAAGTTGAGATGCCTGAACATGCTCATGAGCATTCTGCTCTTCAAATAGGTGAGACTGAAACACCCTCTCAGTCTCATCCATCTCAAACCCCACCAAGAGCACCCATAACCATTTTATTCAAAAGAAAAAGACTTAGAAAAACTATTGAAACACACTCTTCTTTTGAAACTGCTGAACAACAACTTTCACCTATTGCCCAAACTACTGAACCAACCCCACAAATTTCTGAACAAGAGGCAATAGAAATTGCCAAACTTCTCTCTGGGCTAAAAGAGAAGGTCCCATCTGATTATGTCAGTCCCCTACAACCACAACAAACAGGGGACATAACCACAACATCAGACATGGATGTGGACATCTCTAGCCCTATCCCAAGAGATGAGGGTGGACCAGAGTCTTTAAGCCCAATTTTAGAGACTCTTGGGGCATCTGAGGCTGCTACTACTCAGTTACCACCCAGTGGTGGATCTGAGGATAGAAGTAACATAGCTAAGACCTCAGATGTGGCAACTACTGATGAAGGCTTAATGCCTGAAGTAGGAAATCCTCAGAACCAAGAACAAGAGGTTCATGAGAGAACTGAGTTGGGCTCAGCTCATGATTTAACTGAGACAGTTCTCATTGAGGGCAACATCAGGGATTCAGATGATTCCATTAATTTGGATGATGTTTCACAAACACAAACTACTGAATTGACGGCACATTATGAAGGTCCTGTTTCAGGGGTATCCAGGCTCAAGAAGCCAGTCACCCCTGCACAGGTTAAAGCCCACTCAATCCCTAAAACCCCTAGAGTGGCATCCTCTGTACAACATGAGGATCTCCCAAAAACACCCCCTTCACAACAAATGCCTACCCAATTCCCTGGGCAAACAGGCATAGACCTGAACCAGCTATGCAGCCCAGAGGGTCCCCTGTACCACATGATGAATACTCTCATCAGAAATCACTTCCAAACATACACAGCTAACTTGGAGCTGTCTATCAAGAATCAATTTGGAGTGATCAAGACTAAGATGAATGATCTGTCCAACAAGATAGATTTCAACAGCCAACAGATTGCTCATCTTCAAGGACAATTCTCCCAACCCTCAACTTCAAAACTTAAAATTGATGAATCCAAAAAGGGGGAGAAGATCAGGGAACCTAAGGAGTCATTCCAAGCCAGGATAAGGGCAAGAGTGGCCATCCTTGAAAGAGATCAAAAAGATCAGGCCAGGAAAGAAAAACTGGCCAAATAGTTTGGTGTCTCAGTAGAAGAGATTGAAGCAGCAGAAAAAGAAGATGAGACCCAAACATCTGAAGAATCCCTAAGGCTCAATGAAGAAACTTCTGATGGCAAAAGTTCTGATGAAGAATCAGAAAGTACTGAAGACAATCCTTCAGTAGTTGACAAACCATCAGCAGTTGTCAACCCATCAGAGGTTAACACTTCCAAACCTCAAACTGCTGACCCTTCCAGAACCACTGCTCCCATTCAACCAACATCTGATCCTATCAGGCCTACAACTGTTACAACAATGACTGTACTAAACCCTTCTCCTATCTCTCAATCAGCTGAATTATTAGAGAAGAGCTTAGTTGCAGCCAACAAGAAGGCCAGAGAAGATCTGATCTGGAAAACTCTGGAAGAAAGGGATGATCTAGATTTAAGCCATGAAGAAAAACTTCAGGCTTATGAAGCTGAACTACAAAGGCAGGCTAGCCTTGATGAGATTGCTGAACAAGATAAAAGACAGCAACTGGTGTCTTACATTACCAAGAACAGCAAGACTAAAGCCTTTACACTCAAAGGACTCTCTATGCAAGAGCTGACAAGAAGAGCACAACTGCTTGCAGATAAAATGGCCACTAGCAAGAAGGAAAGGCCAAGAGAGCCCATATTATAGAAGAGATAGTAGCAGAGGGCTATGGTTCAAAAGCCTCAGTATCCAGATGGAAAGAAGAAAGACTAATAGATACTTACAGAAAATACTTGGCTGCCAAGGCTGCAAATCCAGAGAAGTTTCAAACTGCTGATCCTTCAAGATCAGTAGTTAGAACTTCTGGTATATCAAGAAGACCTGCTACTCAGAGAAAGAAGGCAGAGGACAATGTCAAAACTGACTTCAAAATGGTACTACTTGAAGGAAGTTCAATAGTCCATTCAGATTTTGACATTGAGGAGAAACCTCTGTTAACACAATTCAGGGATCCTTCCACTTTTGCCTACCAAATCCAAAAGACCATCAAAGAAAAGATGCATACCAAGGTAGTGACTGAACACCATCTCCCAACTGTTCAGATGCCTGATATGCAACAACAACAAGGAAGAGACTCCCACCTGAGGTTAACTGAAACAGAAGACATCCAACACTCAGGACCATCAACCCAAGGGACAAGTCTGGTTCCCTATTCTTCTGACTTTAACAAGTCAAAGATACCTATCATCAGATGGTCACTTACTGATAACAACTCAGTATTGTTGACAAGAAGAGACCTCTCAAGCAGGGCTTACAAGAAGATCAGTGATCTGAAGAAACTGTCAACACAAGACCTGCTCACAATTCAACATCTGGAACCATAGAGAGGATCTCTATCTGATGGACAGTTAAACCAGCTCAAGAACACCATGTACAAAGAGATATGGAAGATTGTTCAAGACAGAAGAAAAACATAAGGAATTAGTAAGGTTTTGGCTTCATCAATCCAGGGGGAGATTGTTAGGACAAAGAGGATTGGTGAAACCACTTTTGGAAACCTTAGTCTAATTCACTTCTGTCATTTTGGCTAAGTATAGAAGTACTGAAAAGAAAACAAAGAACTGCTGAAGAGAAGATAAGAGAAGTGCTGAAGAAGAAACTTCATCAGAAGTTCTGAAGTCCAAACCAGACAAGTTCACTTCAGAAGTACTGAAGACAAACTACTCATCAGTAGTTTGTCATTCATCAGCACTTAGCATCAGATATTTTCCACCGCCTTTTGCATCAGTAGTTTTATTGTTTATTATTACTTTTAGCTGTATTTGTTTGTTTCAATGTTGCAACTTGTGCAACTTGTTTCTGTTGTTTCTGTACTTGCTTTTTGGTCAAGATACATGTATGTAAACGTCTATAAATAGGAGGCTTCAACCTTCTATTTTAGACATTGATTTTAATAGAAAAATCCTTCAAACACTTTCACTGTTCTATTCCATTTCTGTATTTATTGTGAATCTGTCTAAGTATCTAATTCTCATTTACTGCTTAGATTCATAATAAATACTTGTCATTTATTAGTATCAATCATCAAGGGGGAGTAATAACTCTTCCTTAGTATAAAAAGTGTTGCTTTAACTTATACATTCCGCTGTGCTTATTATCTGATATACAAGGGCTTGCTAAACACTTAAGTGTCAAGATAGCAAGTTCTTACTTAGCAAAAAGAGCAAACTGATCCAACATCACGTAGTGACGATTGTTCAATAGCTCATGGACTAAAAGTGTAAATTTTGATATATTGATTAAGTAGTTTATTACATTGAAAGAAAAATACAAGATACAATAATTCTAATATGACAACTAAAACTGAAATACAATGAATCCAAAATCTAAGTAAAAATTCCAAAAGCTTAAAAGTCATCTCATAAATAACCTGAAACATGTACGAAAATAGTATATGTCAATACAAAAATGTATTGGTGAGCATACCCTGTTTGAATACATATAGTAGAAAAAGAGTTTCGCAATTCATGTATTATACTGTCTACAATTTAGTGTTCAAGCTATGTACAAATGCTACCCAAAATCAAACATTTGTTCATAGAATCAAGAGTCACATATATATAGTATTTGCTCATAGTACGCGACGAGAATAATCGTTCACACATAACAATAATCAAGTACTATTTATTGTCATGCTAGGCCGCCCACCGGTTAATGATTAAGGTCATAAGTACACACTGTCAGCGATCAACAAGTAAAACACATACAAGAATTGCGATTGTGAATATATGATAAAACATGATTAAGTGAGTGAAGTAATATGCGTACATGAGTCACCCCAAAAGTGTAAAACATGAAAAGGGGGAAAGATATACTCACAGTTTGCGAAAGCGATCAAAATCCAACTTAAGCGGTCGTGAGCTAACTAATGGGAATTCCGAGGAATTCAACCTATAATATATAAATGCTAATAAGGAAACATCTAAGAGTCTAAAGTATCTAGGGTTCTAAGGCATTAGGGTTGCTAAGTCGATTTGGGAAGTTAGAATTTTTATGATAAGTTGAATTAATATAAAGGTTGTATATTAAAAATAATATACCAAAGTTTGTAAATGTGGTTTAGGTAATATAATTATTACCAACTGAATATTTAGATCAAATATGTTTGAATAATTAAGACAAAGTAATTTAATTAATTACTTTAACTAAATAAATATAATAATCATAAATGTATAAATAAATAACTATATTATGAGTTACACAATGATTCAACAAATAATAACTAAGACTTTCCAACATAAGAATATTTCTATTTTATAAGAAAAATATTTATAAAATAGATATTAAATAGTATAAATAAATAAATGATTAATTATGTCTAATTAAACATAAATAAGAATAATAATACAAGACATGATCCAAAAATATTATTTTTATAGAAAATAAATACTTTATGATGTAAATAAATGAAATTAATTTTCCTGTAATTTTTCTAAACTTATTTATATTAAAAACTGATTTAATGAAATTAAATCATGTTTAAATAATTAAAAATAGGAAAATTAATAAAAATAAGTGTTTTCTGAACCGATAATTTTTATTTCAGTTCATTATGACTAGAAATAATTTATCAAAAATTTTGAGATTAAAATCATTAAAAATGAGTTTTTAATCAATTAAATATGATTAAAGCAAAATAAATTAATAAAAATATAAATTAAGACATTTTCCAGAAAATAAAAATGTGTAAATTTTCTTTATGGTATCAAGATACTACACCTAAATTTTCATAATTTTTGGAGCAAATATGAATTTATTATGAATATTTCAAGATTAACGTATTTAAATCTATATAAGTAAATAAGTAAATGATAAGTAAATAAATAAAAAAAATATAAGATCAGACTGTGAAAGGTGGGACTCGAACCCGGGTCTAATCTAGGTACAAGTATGCCAACAACCACTCCACTGTATTAAGTTATGTTGATTTTAGTTAGAAAATAAATATTATAAATATTGTTTCCAATGCATCTTCTTCCCTAAATCAATCAACTAAGAACCCTAACCCTAAGCTCTCAACAATAACCCGTTATAAACACAATATACAATCTGTAATAAAGGGTTTCTGCTCGGAAACTACTAATAAACAAAATGGCAAAATGAAAATCACCTTACACGATTTGAACAAGGTTTTAATGGTTTTGAATCGTGGAATGATGCAGAATAAGGTTTGTGAGGTCTATTTATAGTGATACCTGAGTATAATGATCATTTAAACTCGATTTAGGTTCGACGGTTACACACCTTAGACTCGAATTAAAAACGTGATTAAACTTTGAATAACGCATGATTTAAATGTGGAACGGTTAAGTTTATCATGAAGAAATGTTTGGGAAATGATAACGGACGTTGAAACGCGTTAAAACGGGTTTTAGAAGGTGGCCGGACAGCTAGCCGGAATCTCAGTCGCCGCCGGCGACTATTGCCGGAAAACCGAGGAAACAGGAGGAGAGGCAAAGTTGATTTTTGTAAGTTTGAATGATTGGCAGAAAAGGTCCCTATAGTTTTTACTAGGTTAGTTTATTGTATAACTAAGTTAATTTTTTTTCTTTTATAAAACATAACCATGTTAAGTTAGTTTAACCAAAAAGTTTCTACAACTTTATAAAACTTGAAATTTTTATAAAATTCATTGCGTAGACGTTTCAAGATACGTATTTGATTAAAACTTATACCCGATCCATAATAAATATAAATGATAAAATTTTAGTTCGCTCTAAAATTAAATTTGATACGACGAAACTTATAGGGACTATAATGGAAATATTTGAAGGACTAATAATGTCAATTTGATGGAAGACGAGGGTGACGGATGTCACACTAACCAAGCTACAGAAGATAGGAGGGGTAGGAAGTTGATTCAAGGTATTATTATCATTACTTTGTGGTTGATTTGGGACGCCAGAAACAAAAAGATTTTTAATGATAAGGATACTAAGGTGCATGAGGTGGTGTCGAGCGTCAAGTCTTTGTCGTTCTTATGGTTTAAAAGTAGGAGCGGGTTTAAAAATATTGTATGGAAGGATTGGGCTGTTTCGCCTCTGTATATGTTGTAACAGGTTGTGTAGTGGTCCTCGTTTTGAGGACGCGCTCGTTTTTTAATGAAAGTTGATGTTCAAAAAAAAAAGTTAAATTATAATAGCTATGCAATGGGTAGGGTTAGACAACAGATGCCATTTTTCCTAAAATTTCTGAAATGTCTATGTAGGCATTGTGTTTTAAGTTTTGTTCATGATGTTTTAGATTCTTTTTAATGATATTATATAGAAAAACACCAAATGTAACCATTTATAACACAATCAAATATATCTTTTTTTTTTAATAGCATCTAAAACACATTATTTCACTTTCCGCATGGTGTTTTAGATTTCATGCCTAAAATATATTTTATTCTGTTTTAAATTTTTCTGTTTGTTTTGTTCTATATAAACGAATGGTTGTGAGACCGGTTCGGACCGGAATTCGCTGCAATGGATGATCCGATTCCTGCAGTTCGTTAGATTGTTTAAAAATCGACCGGTTCGATTTTTTCTGTGTTTGGGTGGATCGTTAAATCGGGCGGTCGGAGCGGCGTATTTGTTTTTTGCCCTTTTTTCTGTGGAAGCAAGAGTGTCGGAAAGCGTTGCAGATGGAAACTGAGAAGTTAAAGTGAAGAAGATGATCGATTTTATTTATTTATTTTAGAAATGGGGTGTTGGGGGTTGTGAAATAATAAAGAAAACACTAATTAACATAATTTACGAAGTATAGAGATAAAGAAAACATTAACATTGGGATTTACATTTAAAACATATGTAAATATCAAATTTATTTAATCTTTAACCATATATTAAGTTTTTATTTTTTTAGATCCGGGCATAAATATTTTTTCTATTTTGGTTTACTTAATTTGTTAGAGAGATTTACCTATTTTTTAAACTCTTTTACTTTATTTATGTATTCTTTAGTTTTAGACTTCTTGTTTTCAGTTTTTTATTAAGGATATTTAATAAAAAGATAAGTACTATATATAAATCCTATAAACAACAATTAAAGTAACATTAAAAAATCTGTCATCCGGTTCATAAATCCGGTCGGACCGGGTGAATCGGTCCGACCAGTGAACCGGTAAGGCGTCCGATTCGATGACCGATCCGGTTCTAAAAACATTGATATAAACCATGCCAAAAGAATTTTAAACATCATGCTTAAAATTTAAAAAAAAACAATACCTATATAGTTTACTCAAATTTCTTAGGAAAAATTTTCTTTGTAGTTGAACCTTTACACTCTGTTCCAGAGTTTCATTAAAGGATGGAAGAGAAAAGATTGGGAAGAAAGTGGGAAAAAAATGTGTTCCAGAGTTTTTTGTAGGAGGGAAAGGGGGGAATGAGAGGAATAATAAAGAGGTTTTTAGGGTGATTTTCAATCTTTCCAATTTGGAAGGAACCGGAGAGAAAGGAAGAGGATGGAGATCCTTTCTCTTCCCTCCTTTAATGAAACTCTGGAACAGAGTGTTAACGTTAAGTGATAATAGATAAAGATTTAAGAAATAAAATATATATAGTTTTGATGTCGTATTGTTCAAATCCAGATTTAGGAAGGGTTTGACATTAGTGATACGTTGATCATGTTTTACGTAAAAGCACTTTAGTTTAGGGATGGCAATCAAACCCAAACCCGATGGATAAACCTGAAACCCGACACATTTGGGATGGGTTTGGGGTCGGGTAATCGGGTGTGGATCCGGGTATGGGATTGGTTTTTATTTTTTTCACGGACGGGTTTGGGATTTGATGATATACCCATTTACCCGACCCGATTACCCGATAAAGTATTCCGTTTACCCGATGAGATATCCGATGTAATGTCCTATATATCTTTTAAAATATGTATTCATAATATATCTAATTGTCCATCTAGATTGACATCTTAAAAAAAACACCAATTATTTGTGTATAATATCTGTTATCTATGTCTTTTAGTGTTTTTATATGATTTAACTATTTTATATTTATACATTGTAATCATTTACATACATATTTGATAATGCTAAATGTATTGGTTAGTAGTCACGTAATAGATACCCGACATATTTTTAGTCAGATATACCCAATGGATAAGCTTTTAAAATTAACGGGTTTACCCGATACCCGAGGAGTAATTACTTGATACAAACCCGACGGGTTTTGGGACGGGTTTGGGACAAGCATACCTAATCAGGTATGGGGTTGGGATTACCTAAACCCGTCCCAAACCCGACCCATTGCCATCCCTACTTTAGTTCAACAGTTAAGTTTTCTCATGAGTTTTTAGTCGCTGCAGGAGTTTCAAAAAAAATACTAGAAGACCAAAAAATAATCTATTTTTTTATGCACCCATATATTTTTTGGTTACACCAAGTTTTCTACCTGGAAACGTTGTTGAAAAATCAGGTAACATTAAAAGTTAGCAACAACGTTTTTGCGGTGAAAGCTTACGTAAATTTTTTTTTTAAAACTGTACGTTAACTCATATGAAGCGAGACCTATAGAAAATTGATGACAACTCATAGGGCTACATTATGTAAAATGTTCATGTTATTTAGACTTAGATTGTGTCAATTATGACCCATGCAAGGCACCCTAATATTTTTGTTACGAATTCAGCACTCACTTATTTTTGTAAATTTGAAAATTCTAGCTTACACATTTCTAAAGTTATGAATATCTATGTGAGTTGATAATTTATAGTTATGCATCCTAGGGTCAAGAATTATCTTATTTGGGTCTCTTATGGCCGTTACAAAAACAAGTTTTGAAGATGATTGAACATAGTCTTTACCGGTTCATGTTTTAACGTGTTTTAATGATAAATCTCATATAAATATTATTGGTCCCAAAAGTATCGGTCGAACTTTTAAGCAAATGGCAATATGATTTCAACAAGATACGTAAATAATGTGCGGAATAAGAAATCAAAATTTCAGAAACAATAGAACACAAAGTATTTAAGATGTTTTGAATTTATATATTGATCACCTTATTCAAGGATATCATGTAATCTTTACAAAAGAATGACTCAAAAAAATTCTTATGGCTCGTGTGAATGTGGTGTGAAGTTCGTGTTTGAATGATGTATCTAAGTATCAACTCTATTAGCTTTGTTATCACACAACTCACGTTCACACTTGGCACTCTTCATCGACGGATGATGTCTTCATCGACGTATGATGAATAAAGGATTAGTCTGTTTTCCTTGTATCCCATAAAGTTGGTTCTTTTGTCCCATATTTCAGTCTTTCTTTCCAGATTTCATCAGTTAGGAGTTCTACTTATCATAGATTGTCTAATTTTTCAAGGAGATCTTGTTCTTGAATCTTTGTTGGATTTAATCTCTTTATCTGATACTTGTTCTGAATATTCTTCTCAAGCCAGCTTCTGGTTCTTTGCTTTAGTTTTCTTCAACACTTTAATTTTCATATTTAAGTCTGAAAAATATCACACAATAAGACCAATCAACATCTTTTTATTACATTTTTAAGTGTATTTTAGGTTTTAAACATCTAAAATTTCCATAAATCAAAATAACCAAAGTGTTGTTTATCGAAGGCGTTTTGATGACGGTTGCAGTTTCCTCACTACTACTGCTACCGCCACCGCCACTCTCACAGTCGCCGCCGCCGCCACCACCACCACCATCTTTCCTAACTATAAAAGTCCAAAATTATATTTTCTAAGTATCAAAGTCCGAACACTGATTCCGCATTTGATTCGAATTAAACCCTGTTGGTTAATGTAACACCCAACCGATGGCGGAATCATCGAGATGCCACGTAGTGACGATTGTTCAATAGCTCATGGTTCTAAAGTGTATATTGATATATTGAATAAATAGTTTATTACATTGTAATGAAATACAAAGATACAATGATTCTAAAGTGTCAAGTCAAACTGAATTACAATGAAGACAAGCCTAAATATAAATCCAAAAGCTTAAAAGAAACGTCTCAAAATAACCTGAAACATGTACAAAATAATTTTTTCAACACATATAATGTATTGGTGAGCATACCCTGATTTGAATAATTATATAGTAATAAAAGTGTTTAGTAATTCATGTGTGGTACCATTTGCAATTATGTAATAAGTAATATCCGTTCAAAATCAACCCTAAGAATCAAGTATCAAGAATCAAGAATAAAACAACCACTTTGAAATCCATTTTTGAGTATAATGAATCACATAACAATGACCAAGGACTTAACTCGAACACGTAAGTCAACAAAGGGGTATATACCATAGTACTATTCATTGAAATGTCAGGCCCTCAAAGGTTAATGATTTTGACAAGTTATAGACACACAAATTAACATAAAGCAAACACACATGAGAATTACATTTAGTGAAAGAATAATATTTAGTCATAAATAGCCCCAAAAGAGTAAAACATGAAAAAAGGGAAAGATATATTCACTTTCGCCAAATAACTAGATGACTAAGCGAGCGTGAAAATACGAGCAGTCCAAAGACTCAACCTAATGTTTCGAGTATCCAAAAATAAGTATATAAACTTAATAAAGTCTAGGGTTCTTATTCTAAGGCACTTAGGATGTTACGACTATATTTGGGATTTTTAAGTAATAATAATAATGGCGAAAAAAATACAAACTATTAAGGTTGCTACCACGTCTTATGAAAATAATAACACGAGTTTAGTTTCTCGATCACAAATATTTTCCAAGACTGAAATAATATATTTTATTCAGAAAATATATAAAATAAATTTAAGAATCTTAATTGTATAAAACTAAATCAACAAATAAAGTTTAGTTAAAATACAAAAATGTTTTAAAACAAAATCAATTTGATATGATAATTATCCTAACATATTTATATACACTTCCACCAGTCTTGATGTCAAAATTATTTATTTACAATTTTATATGAATTAATCATAATTAAAAATTACATAATTCATAAATAAATATAAATCACTTTTAAAAATAAAAGCTTTTGTGAAATCTCAAACTACTAACTTAGAAACCTCAAAGTAAATCTTATAGGATTTTTTAGATTAAAATAGATTTAGTATAAAAATTATTTGTATAAAATCTATTTAACAAATAAAAATGAAACAACATAGGAATCCGTCTCAAAATTGGTGGAAAATGTCATGATAACTATCTTAGCATAGTGAAACATTTTTCTACAAATTTTCATAACCATAAGTACTACCAATAATTTATTATGAATTAACTAAGATTAAATCATCATAAATTAATTAAAAATATTAATCAGTGGCTAAAAATCCCAAAACTAATTCTAAAATTTCTAAATGATCATATAAGCCGTCATGCCAAATTTCATGATTTTTGGATCAATAACCAACGAATTCTGAATTTTTAAAATTTACAAGTTTTTAATTGAAAAATACTCAAATACATCCTAACACCATAGAATCCAATCGAAGCCCTTAGAGACTATAATCGATATAACAAGTAAAAGGCTATTATTCTACTGATAATAGTGAATCAAAATGCAAAAGGAATTAGAAAAACTCACGAATTTGATATCCCAAAATGATGAAATAAAAACCAAAAAATATCATGAAAATAAGCTTCTAATTCGACTTGGATATGAGATGAAAATTGGGGTTTCTTGTGCAGAGGTGATAGACTAATAGAGGAGAGGGTGTGATAGTGTTTAATCGAAGTAGAATGATTGATTTAGAGGTGCAATGATAATGGGTCACATAAGTGGGTTTTTATACTAGTTTGTGATGAATTCTTGACATAAAAGCCATTAAATAGAGAATTGACCACTAGTGAAACTTATGGTCTTTAGTCTTTTATCATAAAGATGAGTTTTGACTCGAATTAAAAGCCAGATTTGACAATGGGCTGAAAATGACATGTTTGACCGGGACTTTGACTGTTTGACTGTCTCCGCGGACCGCGAGAGCTAAAAAAATCATTTTTTTCTAATTTAATCTATTTTAAGTTCCGGACTTGTTTCCTTCAATTTCTAAGTTGTTTTAGGACCGAAAATTAAAGGTTTCGGGTATCAAGTTCTAAAACATACATGCTCGGGTGTAGATGTGATTATAAAACGCGTATACTTTTACTTATAAAAATTATAAGTTTTATTAAATTGTGACTTTTGGTCCTATAAAATACGAGGGTTAAAATGAAAATTTTGAAATAGTTGAGAGACCAATTATGCACATTTATGAAAAGTGAAGGGTGCAGGTTGTCACAGTTAAAGTTTTTGTTCGACGAAGAACACGGTACTACATATATCCTAGGATCGATTTATACGTCTCAACGCACATATATTAAACGCATTACTCAAAAAAAAGATATAAAACATCTAAAACGGGCGAGATGATCTATATGCCTCAATAAACATTATGTTCAAACTAAAAAATAAAATAACGTTCAGAAATGAAAATATTTGACATTTAGAAACATGTGGGTAAGTTGGTTTATATAAAATTCGTAGGGTGATCCTAACAAATAAAAAAATGGTACTATAAATAACATACAAGTCAGTTGTACCTTAAACAGGAAAATCATTATATCAATAACCGATAAAATTATGTAGAACGTCTGTTGAATGGGCATTGTGTTCTCTATTGGTTTTACCTACCTTAATCAATAATTGATAAAAACTGATCTCGCAAAAACTATTTGTGTTAACTTTTAGTTAGTATATAATCACTAAGGAAAATATGTTGGAAGCTGAGACTGTTTGAAAATATTTCTTGTGTTAGGAAGTGATTAAACTTTTTTTCTTTTTTACAATTTACACTACAAGTTCTGATAAATAGTCTTGCTTTTAATATATCTTTTGTTATTTTAAGGTGTGCGCTCTTCACTTATAACCCAAAAACCTTATAAAATCAGCAGAGGAGAAAGAGTTCGACTTAGCAAAATGCCCAGTGAACAAATATGCCAAAAGGAGATGATACATAACTCTAACAAAAAAAAAAACAATAATAGGACACGAAATATACTGAAACTTTAAGGCGGCCATTATCTATATCTATATCTATACTACATTATAAAGGAGGAGAGATGGCTAAAATAGTCACTTCTTGTCAATTTTAAGATGGCATACAAAAGGTCACAAGGTAAACAACTATCTTTTTGCCAAATCCTTCCCTTTATGCCCCTATGTGTAACATTTGATTACAATTGTACAAATGACTAATGTAAGTCATCTCTATTATTATTTTATTATTATTATTATTAGATTATCAATAGCCAAAGATACTTTTTCTAATTCACGGCTTTATTCAAATTTCAAGAATTACTTAATTTGCTACTTTACTTTACCTTCGTTGTTTTACAGGTTTAACAATGTATGCATGAATTTGATTTTTTTTAAATTATTTAATTACTTTTTACTTACTTTTATCTATTTTGTCATTTACTTCTATTAGAATAAAATTGAGCATACAAAAACAAAAGTAACATTAATCTATCTGCATGAATTTGATTTTTTTTAATTATTTAATTACTCTTTACATACTTTTATCCATTTTGTTATTTACTTTTCATGAATTTTAAGATGACATAGAAAATGTCTTATGCTTAAAACCCAAATGCATGTATTTTTTTTTCTTTCTACCCTTCATGCAAAACCTACTTGTACATATTTTTTTATCATAACCTTCAATTACCATTAACTATATCTATAATATCCTTATGTCTATGTTTATACCACAAAAAACTACACGATTTCACCTCCGCGATGATATACACCACAATTTCATGTTTATTTAGAAAGATAGTTTTCGATTGTAGTATAGACGGATTTGTGTCATATGACCACACATCATGTTTTAAGAAAAATGTTTTTAAAGTAGAATTATTATATATGGTGTATGAAAAAATATTACATACTTGCGACAAAAAACCTAAATATCATAATGTTGTATTGCAACCCATTTGTAGATCCTGCTGCAACGCGCGGGTAAACCCACTAGTACTACATTATAAAGGAGAAGGCATGGGTAAATATTTCCAAATTGTCCAAAGTTAACATGGTATACCAAGAGTCCTTTACAAATCTCTAATTTTTTGTCATTTTCTTACATTTATGCCCTCATGTACAACCTTTAATACTAATTGTATATGCCTCTTATGCACTCTTTGTATCCACATGAAATTATTTGTTTGATGAGTAAGTTAATATAAATATTAAATATTAAATTTATAAGTTAATCATGAAATTAACATGGGTATTTGCAAGGGTACATAACCATTTATTCATTGGTAGCTTTATATAAAACTATATATAAATATAATTAAGCTTATAAATAAAATATCTATAAGAAACAATCAAATTGTCATTAAAAAGCAATCAAATATGGAGCCGATGACCGCAATACTAATTTGAGGTCAACATGTCAATTAAGAAAAAAAATAATTAAGTTTGGTGGAAAGATTTTAAAAATTGTCAATTAAATATAGAATTGTTCATTAATGCATCTATATACGATACTGAGCCATTTGTTCTTCCTAACTGCATTTGGATAACGGTTTCACTTTGTAACAGAAATTAACACCCATCAGGTCCCATTAAATTTGACGCTCCTTAGTCCTTACGGTTTGTTATAAAACGTGCGACCTTGGTGCAAGTAACAAAAAACACCCTCTCTAAAAGAGACTCGGTGTCACCCGCCGCATCGTGCGGGCCAACCCACTAGTTTCATACAAGTAAGCTAAATGAATCCAACTGATGCCGCGCGGGTTTCCACTAATTTAAAAGAGTTTATATGTTAATTTGGGCCATAAAGTATATATCCAACCCATTTCACACTTGGAGGACGTTAATAGTTGGCCCGTTATGGAATGCCCTCAACCCATTAAGACCCGTTCTTTATATTAAAAGAGGCTTTAGTTGGCAATATGGACTTGTTATGTGATTTAGCATCACCCAAATCTGCCCGAAGTGTTTCAGATCTGTCTAACACCAACACATTTTCCATACAATGGAGTCAAAATTTCAGGTTTACTTTACTTAAAAGGTTAGGTATCAGAAGCCCAAAATCTTGTTGAGTTGTTGGATACATATTGGTCCAGCCCAAGTTAAGAATGGGCCGGATTCGAAATAATTTTCACTCTGAAAAAGGTTAACCATTTGCATATGCTCCACAAATTAGGAATTTAAGGTGGGTTTCAATGTTTGAATTTGTTGTATTTTATTGAATAACCCTATATTTATATACAAAGTCTAGCATCATTAATCAAAATCATAATCACGATCGTCCAGTTTATGTAATATAACACTAACCTTTGATATGCATGATAATAAGGATCATATTGGTTGAAGATATTAGATAGGCTCATTGCTCAACCTTAGTAACTCACTTTGTAACAAACTTCCCGCTACGAAAGACTTTGTAGACGTGACACATTAGTTACTACTAGCGAACTTCATCGTGTTGTGTAGACATATTTAATTGTTCAACTAAAAACTGATTTGTATATTTGTTTTTGTAAAAAACATCACTCGTAACCTAAACACAATAAAAATCATGTAATTTGAATACGACTCGTTTAACCTAGGTATGAGTTCGGCATTATACTGGTACCGAAAGTACCCATCTCGAAAAGCACCAAAAATGGGTATCGTGGCCGAAAATGCTCGGTACAAACATACAATACAATATGGTATGGTACTGTATTCAAAGTATAAAAGGGGATAAAACAACATATTGTACTAAATCGAAGGTATTGATATGAAAAAACGCCAAACAGGGACCTAATTGGTACTAAAATTCTATCGGTAGGTATAGTTCGGTACCGGTATTTTTCGGTACTCAATATAATTGCTAATCCCTATGGTCTGTTTGGTATGGGGTAATGGAATGGATGAGGTAATAGAATGGACGAGGTAATAGAATGAATTATTACCATTCCATGTCTTGTTTGGTTGCCATGTGGGAATGAAACAAAACATTACTTTGTGTTGTTAGATAGACAGGAAAAGACGAAATAAAATCAGTGGTTGTGGTGGGTGTTGTTCAGTTACGGTGATGGTGGGTGGTGATATGTGGCAGTGGTGGCGGTGGCGAGTGGCGGTGACAGTGGTGGCGACGGTGGAACGTGAAGGTGGATGGCCGTGATGGGGGTGGGCGACCATGGTGAGTGGTGATGGTGGTGGTGTGTTGTGGTTGGTGGCGGCGACAGTATGTGGGGCTGTGTGGCAGTAACGTGGTGGTGGGTGGCAACGACGGTGGTGGCGACGATGGCAATGGGTAGAGGTGGATGGCGGTGATGGTGGGTGGGTAACGGTAGTGGGTTGCAGCGACGACGATGGTGGGTGGTGACGGTGGTGGTAGGTGGTGGGCGGCGTTGGGTGGCGTTGGATGGCGGCGGTGGTGGGTGTCGGCAGCGGTGGGTGGGTGAAGGTAGTGGGTGGCGGTGGTTGGTGGCAGCGACAATGGTGGTCGGTGGGTGAAGGTAGTGGCGGCGACGACGACGATGGTGGTGGTGGGTGGTGACGGCGTTGGTGGGTGGTGGCGACATCGATGGTGGGTGGTGACGGTGGTGGTGGGTGTTGGCGGCGACGGTGGTGGGTGGTGGTGGCAGCGTTGGTGGATTGTGACAATGGTGGTGGGTGGTGGGTGGTGGTTGGTGGGTTATGGTGTCGTTAGTAAAGGGTGAATAAGTGATAGAATGAAAAAAAAACATGGGTTGTAGATGGAATGGTTTTCAGGGAATAGAATGCCTTGTGGAATGGGTGATTCCATTCCTTTAACCAACCAAACACACTATTTTTCAGTACCTCGTAATGGTGCATTCTAATCCCCCTTCCATTCTATCATACCAAACGCTATCCTAGTTTAACCCATTTATACCTAATCGAGTTGATGAATTAGCAGGTATTAATCAAGTTGTAACATGTTAATAAGATATGTGGGTTGTAAATTGTAATCAACTAGTATTATACTCGCGCGCGCTTCGCTGCGCAAACATAGTTCTAAACATACATGGCAGCATCTTGCCACTCTGCTACATTCACTTTAATCGTTACTAACCGTACACTTGACACAATTTGAAAGGCCTATTCTACTGCAACTGAGTAAGCTTAGAACTTTCAAATACAAACAATAGTGAAGATTAAAGTGTATTTGGATCTATGAATTTATGTCATCATGAATACTATAACATTTCAAACTTATCTCAGTAATAGCAAGGGGAAATAGCTTTTTTTTTTCCTTAGTGAGAGAGGAATAGAAAGTTGTCCTTGAGATACCCACCGAATAAAAAAAAACTACCTTGGAAATCATTTTACCCATACAAATACATAATCTTTCTGACTCCCCTCACTCAATCACTCACTCTCTCTTTCTCTATCTCCAGCTCTTTATCGCCCTCTCTCTACAGCTCTACCACCGTCACCACGTAACGACCACCGTCCTCACCACCACAGCCATAACCCCGACGTCTCAAGTCAAGCGCCACGCGCCACCAGCACATCTTTCACACGCCGCCGCTTGGACTTTCTTTCTGTACGCACACGCCACATGCCACCTCCACGGTTCCTGTCACATGCAATGACAGATCTGGTCTTGGTGTGACGGCGTGCCAATGCTACCACTACGACGATGGTGTGGCCATCCGTGGTGATGTGCTGACGGTGGTTGTTGCAGCGGTTATGGTGAAACTGGCCGGCTTTCATGGGTTTCTCCGATTAAAGTGACTTTGCAAAGGGTTGTCGTGAAGTCCAGTAAATTGTTGTTCAACGGCAGCGCATGTAGTCGTTTACGACGACAAACCCAAGAAAACCCATACGCCTAAACCCTCGTACGGGTGGACGTGAGTACCATCGGTCACAGTGGAGTGACGGAGCAGGGTGGAAACGATGGGCGGCTATCATCAGGTTGTGGTCACCACGAATGAAGAAGGCGGTCAACAAAAGGCCTAGGCGAAGACTGGTCAAAGTTGTCAGCTGTAGAAATGGCGATTTCGTAATTACCTTGTAAACATAAGGTCATTTACGCTACTGTAGCGCTACAGTAGAATATGTGAGTACAACCGATGTTGGTAATTGATATATATATAAATAAATATAAATTGGTTAAATGGGTTAGCAAGTGGACTTGTTTAATAAAAATGGTTAAACATGAGCCCGAACCAGTGGCGGATTTATTCAGTTAGTAGGATAGGCACAGGTCCACCATGCAGTCCCACTGTATATGTATATATTATATTTTTTTTTCTTAGTAAAGCTCAAGTACCCAAGCATTTGTTTTTCCTATTTTGAGTTGTGGGTTTTGAATGGGAGGTATAATTGCACGTTTGTGTTGATTGTTTTTTATTTTAGAAGTTCCATGTTATACACGTTTTTCCAAACAAGAAGATGATATACGGTGGCATGAAAAAGACGCATAAAAAATCTAAATTGAGTTGAAAGGTCAAAATTAAACAAAACTAGTGTGATAAACGGGCACGCGTTGCGCGCCTTGTGATTTGGTAGTAGCAAAAACACTAAAACACTATTTTCAACTAAAAAATGACCAACTTCATATCAAAGTTCAACATAGACATCTCATACAAACGTATAAGATACAAATTTAGTATATATAATCATAATGTGTCTTCTAAAACCGCCTGCAAATGGGTTAAGCAGTGGTGGTGAAAACAGTTGATTTGCATACAATGTCGTCGTTGAAATGACATCCAAAAGTCAATACGTGGCGAATGTTACCTGTTACTAAATGCGATGACAATATGAATATTGGCTCAAGAAACTATAGCATCGGTGAGATTCAAAACAGCGCGTACATACACATACCTTACTCTAACTCTAGGAAAGAGGTAATCCCATTGCTCGACTAATAGCAAAAAATAAAATATCTTATAACCCATAAAATTCTTTACCTAATAACCCCTAGTACCACAAAACTCTCAAATCTAGTAGCCATCTACTTTTTAATTGCACTATGCTGCATATTTTGCATATAAAGCAAACCATTCAGTTGGGCTTTCTCACCTATGCATTTGATCGAACAGGTTATGTGCAATTCAATAAAAGCGTAAAAAACATGTGAACAGAAAGTACAAAAAGCCAGAACAAAGTAGTAGCAAATAAACACCAGCCAAAAAAAAACTCATAAAACAACTACAATTAACACTCATCAAGATCCAACAACAGTAAAGTAACCAATCAGTAAGAATCTAAAATCAAGAAAAAGGATAAAAAGAATGATGAATTTGTTGACAGGGAAAAAAGGTAGAAGAAAGACTCATGTGTCTCCGCATTCCCAGTTTTCTTGATGGCAACTTGTTCACATGTCTCGTGACGTGTTTAGATAAGTTCCGATGATGCAACATCGTATTAACAACCATCTTCACTGTCGTTTATCCGTTTATGTTGTTCGCAACTGACGTCTGCTGCGGTAAAAGTCCACACACATTCTCAGACCTACACGTATCAGGAGAGTGGCACCCCAGACATTGTTACCATACAAAAACCCCCAATTAGGTACGCACCATCACACAGCCACGCACCATCACGGCTCCATATCGTCGGAACAGATCTGTAACCCACTTGGTGTCAGTCCATTCAGACTTGTTTATCCCTGGCGGAGCTTCGACCATGTGTCGAGGCGGTCGGACAAACACCGCCATGACCAACAGCCATCACCAACACCGTAGCTTCCTTCATCACCGCCGTTGACCGCGAGCTCCCTCATCACCCACTCAACCTCTCTCTCTCTCTCTCTCTCTCTCTCTCTCTCTCTCTCTCTCTCTCTCTCTCTCTCTCTCTCTCTCTCTCTCTCTCTCTCTCTCTCTCTCTCTCTCTCTCTCTCTCTCTCTCTAAAAAGCAGGTTAGGGCCATGGTTTTCAGTTTGTGTGGATAGGTAGGAGAAGGAAGAGAATAACAGAGAGAGGAGGTAGGATGTGGTTTTCTAGAGGGATGAGATGACTGCATAACCAAAAGACGAAAATGCCATTCGAAACCATGAATATTACGAAGATGCCATAAACTGTTCAAATGAGCGGAACGTTAAATATATATAGAATTGTATATATATACAAGAGTAAATTCCTATTTGAGTCCCTGTGTTTTGTTGATTTTAACTACTTGAGTCCAACATTTACATTTTTAACCCTTTGAGTGCCTGGTTGATAATTCCATAACCATTTGAATCTAATTTTCTAACCCCATCCATAAAGTCTGTTAGTTTTTTTATGAAAAGACAAATATGCCCTTATCATTTAAACAAAATAAAAATAATAAATAACATAAATACCCCACAACCTCTCTCACAAGTCACAACTCCTTCATCTTCAACCTCTCTTTTCTTCTCTCTTTCTTTGCAGACAACCACCAACACCACCATAACAGATAATCATAACTGCCACACCACCACCTCCTCAGCTAACCCCACCTCCATCTTCGACCGACTAAAACACAAAAAATCATCCTGCACTAAAAAATCTAGCACTAAAACACTCCAAGTCGTATAAATTGACTCGCCGGAGTCGATAAACTTCCGGCCACCCTTCTCCTTCTCTGTTTTTCTGAAACTACTCATAAGTTCTTTATTCAGTTAGGTTCTTACTTGGTTAAGGATCAAAAACCCCGTGGTTAATTGAGTTATCGAAGTCTGTATCGAGTCCAATTGATCAGAATAGGATCTAGGGTTTATAAAGGGGATATGGTTCTAATCAGTTTTTGTTTAAAATACATATATACCGATACATCCTCAAATCAATTTAGGTGAATTTTCACAAATCTTACTATATATAATATGCGGTACGTTTACAAAAGAGAAAGGGAAAAGGTCCACATTCCTTTTCTGTTGAAACTTACATTATTTTTGTAACATCTTGATGCCCATATAGGCATAGACATGCAATAATTTGAATTGCATCAAACTTGAACTTGAGGTTGAACTTGACTACTTGAGGCTGACCAAGCTGAACGTCTTTGTTCACCTTGAAAACAGGTTCAATGTTAAATGAATGGTTTTGGTTAATGGGGTTAGGGTTCAGATTGATGTGGTGGAGTGGTGGTGGTTTATGGTGCAGTGGTGGTGGGATGGTCGATGTGGTGTGGTGGTGGTGGTGGTGGTTTATGGTGTGGTGGAGAAGAAAGTGTGTGTGAGAGAGAGAGTGTGTGTTGTGTGTGAGAGAGAGCTTTATTATTATTATTATTATTATTATTATTATTATTATTATATTATTATTATTATTATTATATTTTATTTATGCATTAAAGACTTGTACGTTATATTTTATGCATTACAGAGTGATACCTATGTGTAAAATGACTGAGATACCCTTATAGTTAACTGACTTGGTTAACGACGTTAGAAAATTGGACTCAAACCATAACAAACTTAAAACACTAGGATTCAGAATGTTAAAAATGAAAATGTTGGACTCAAGTAGTTAAAATCAACAAAACTCAGGGACTCAAAAAGGAATTTACTCTATATACAAAGAGTAAAGATCAAATACAAACTGTTTTTTGATAAGAACCGTAAGAATCAAAGGGGGTAAAAAAATTTATTTTTTTTTTAGAATTTTTTTTTCCCATATATTTAAACATACTTTCTAGATGAATAATACAAAAAAAAAAAAAAAATTTAGTGTGATTACGTCATTAAAGTAAATACACTAGTTTACACTAGAGTAATTATGTAATTACTCTACACGTGTAACATCCCGTTTTTATTATATAAATAAAATGTGTTGGTTCATAATTATCTACTAATCTACTAATATATATAAATAAAAGTAGTTTAGGGACACTTGTCATGTTGTGAGGGCCTCCCTTCTTTTTTTTCCCGCTCAAATGAATGGGTCATGAATTTGGGTTATGGATCCTTTAATGGGTAATGGATACTCCTAGAAATTTGGTCCAATAAAATCGGTCTATAGTTACACACTACTTTCCCTATTTTCCTCCCAAACCCTAACTACCAAATCCTCTCTTTCACAATCTCAATGCAAATAAATCAGATCAAATTCGTTCTTTTCAAATAAATCTGAATGTTCTCTCCGCAATTGCTTTCTTCATCTATTAGGTTTGCGCCTCTTTGTGTTCGAATCAAAAGGCAATTGCCGCTTTCTTTATTCACAAAACCTTACTCTTAACAGGTATGTGTCATGTTTTTTTTTTGTTTTTTTGTTTAACATTGTTAATCCCTTCCGTCACGTACGCATTTTTGTTCATTGTTTATTTCTTGCTATCTCGCAAGTCGGGTGATTGTCACAGCTGGAGATGGTGGTGGTGACATTTCCGACCGGTGACGGTGATGCAGTTGCGGAATGGAGATGATGATGTTGGTTAGGTGATGCAGTCATGTTGAGGGTGATGTGGTCGTGGTGACTGTCATGCGGTTATGGTGATGGTGACACACCCGTGGAACGGTTCAGGTGAAGTTGGCTAGGGTTCCGGGAAGTGTCCGGCAATCGATTCAGGTATGCATGTTTTATTTACTGTAAGATTAGGTTTTTGCGAGTGTTCAACCAATGATATATGTTTATCCAGCAACCTTAGGTGTTCCGATAAACTTTTGTCAATGCCAACAAATCGTTTGACCATAGTTGGATATATATTTGCTTGTGTTTGTTGCTAAAATCTACTCATTGCTTAAAGTTTTATTAATGGTCTTATGAGTTGTATGTGTTGTTCGTTTTGTTTGTTTCTGCTGTGAATTTGGTTTTAAATCAAAAGGTTTGTACAGTTCTAGACGTAACTTGGGTTGTGCAGAAAATGATGTGAACCACTCCTACTCACTCAGCGACATACTGTACAAACAGAGAGACCGGGTGGTCGTTCCCGATGGAGTCAGAGAAGATGTATCGATTCCTCGAAAATTTAGGATCGATCTCTCTTAAGTCCACAGGTGTGTCGATATTCATCCCTACATGTTTTTATAAATTTAATGATTTTATTAACTTGCCCTCTGTTTTGTAGTGTATGCCGTTGATGGAGCTTTTACGTTCAACCCTTTGTTATGATCCGTTATTTCAGTTTTGTTCTTAGCTACTATAATTCATGTGTTCAAATTGGATCACTACATTGTTTGGGTGTATATGAATTCGTGTGTGATGACTGTAGATGTACATGATTCTAACTTCTAAGTAATCTGGGTTATCTTCGGCTGGGACTCTACATTGTCAAATATTCTAGATAATTGACAACAATTTTTTTTTTTGCAATAAACAAGGTTGATGTTTGGAGTAGGCCTGAACACCCAAAACTTAACAATTGTATAGGCTTATTAGTTACATCAATAAGTTTACCTTTCCACCATATTGTGTTCTCTTTTCCTATGATCTTATGTAATCCACTAATGTTTTTCTTCCTTCAACTAAAAAGTGAGTTTTCGCTTAAAAAATGTAGGAAGTATGTTAAAATAAGAACATACATGTTGGGCTGGAAAGTGGTAAAGAGTATTGAATTTTACGAGCATGCTCATAATCCTGTTGTAGTAGTCATGCCATGGTATTTATGCTTTCTTATAAACTCACAAGCTGTTGTTTATTTGTAAATACCACATTATTGATCTTTTTTCTTTGTGCATCTACATCTAGGGTTCAAGAACACACATGGGAAACACAATGAGAGCTGGCTTTCGAAGAATGTTGCTACAAACATTTGATTGTATCAATATAAAAATGTAAGAAATTATAATCCTAACTACTTAAATTCATAATTCATAGAACACCATGAAGCCACACCCCTTTGGTTCTTTTTTGTAGTGTTTAAATTTGAGAATATCTTGGGACTTTTGTTTGGTTATCATGCTTATTTTTTTTACCAAGTATTAAAATCCAGATCGAGTATGTTAATGAGCAGCATTGACATCATTATGTGGTTAGTTATTTTCAAGGGATATGGTATTGTGGTTGATTATCTTGTGGTCACATACTCTGTTGAGTTTTTCATTGTCATATAGAAGAATCTTGAAGTTGTTGGGGATCTAGATAAAAAACGGCTTAAGATTCGTGGGGGAGGATGAAAGTGGTCAACATATGGAGATACGGTTTATCATAGACACTTGATATTTGCTATAATGGATAGTTTGATAGTTTTGAGAACTAAATTAGATTTAAAATTGATATTATATACTTAGGCATGTCAACCATGTGATGTACTGTGTAGTTAGGATTCTATCTCGGTTACATGTTATTTGATCTCCAAATTTTATCATGTCGTTCCCTAAAATTTGTAATGTTGTCCTTATTTTTGTCAAACTTTTAAGCTAATTTTTTAGTTAGCAAATGATATGCTTTGTGATATCTATTTTTTTTACAAGATGCACAGACATATTTGTCAATGGATAATCATATACATTAACCTATTTAGTCATAGCTTAATTCATGTTAACTTTTTTCTATTCCTCATATGATATAAAAGGTTTTGTGCAATAGAATTGCTATTTTGGTTCGACTTGTGAAACATTGTATGACAGAAGTGGGAAATAAATATTATGATGGATATGGTAACATCTACCTCTAAATGGGTCTTTATGTAGTTCAATAATTTTGGTAGTTTAATTGAAATGTTTATATTTTGTACATTTGTGTATCATGACGTGATTATATACATGTTTGTAGACTGGAATTTCCTTTTGTTAGACCAAAAGCAGTGGCTGCATGCGTTAAACTTAGGTTATTAGTTTATAACAGTTCCTTGAATAATATTGTGGCATTTGCAGTTTTGTTTGTTTCAATGTGTCCTTTCATCGTTTCTTGAGTGGTTGCATGGGTGGTACTGCATAATGCAAGTTACTCTTGGAGTTTATATTATCTTATCACCAGTATAAATTCACCTGATTGTTGCTTGTGTGCCTTGTAGTTCTTTCAAAAAATTCAGTTAATAAATTGATAAAGGTCTCAACAAGGTTAATTAAATCGCAAAAGTAAGCAGTTTAAACAAAACACTTTGTGTCAATCTTCTTGGTATAAATTGTTAAGAGTTCTATATATATTTTTGTAATCAACTCTCATTAGTAAAATAGATAGAAATCATGTCAAGTTATTTAGAATATTCGTTAATCCGAATAATATTCGTTAATCTGAATATGTCAATAATCAATTAACACCGTAAGTTAGTTTCTTTATATAATAAGTTGTATTCGTTATGAATAATAATGTAGGGAATCCCGTGCATCGCACGGGAACTAACCTAGTTAGTGTATAAAACGAGTCATTAATTAGTAAAACGAACCAATAACATGTGAGATAGATATATGCGTATTTGAAATTAGTTAGCGAGTGGGTGATAAATAGCATGATTATTTGAGATATGAGATCTAAGCAACTAATTAGTGCTATAATAGGTCGTTTAGTAATAATATAATATTATATATTATATTTGAACCCTACTCCGTTTTTAATGAAACTTAGGTTGACGCGTAGATAAAAATTAGCTCGTCTAAATGGTGTATTCGAAATTTTTATACAACGTTATAATTTAAAAAGTTATACGAGGAAAACGAGTTAAACAGTCAAAATATATAATGATAGTAATAATACAATAACAAAACCTTAAGGATACAAAAGTGTATGTATTGTTATCCATGTCCACATCGACATAAATGGAAGTTAGTATCCCACATCGAACTCCATAGGAATAATTAAGGTGGCTGCACGCTTCTGTCCCTCATGAAATTATAAGTTTTTTTTTAAGAATAACTTTCATTAAAAAACGAGGCGGAGGGAGGCAAAACGACGAGATGACAGAAGACGAAGAGTGGCAGCAGCCACATCGTCGGAAACGTGGACAACGACATCAACAAGGGGTTAGCAGGTACGAATTCGACAACGCTATAACTTTCCTGGTTTTTAATCTTTCGGGCTATTGCAACAAAACGGAAGTTTGGAGAGAGTTTCAAGTGTTCGGGGAACTGGTAGACGTTTTTATTCCGAGGAAGATGGACAGGGGTGGGAACAGATTCGCATTCATTAGATATGAAATGGTAGGAGATGAAGAGAAGTTGTTACATGTTTTGAACAAGGTAGTCTTAAAAGGGGCCAAACTTTCAGTATCCAAAGCTAGATTCAGAAGGGACGGTAAACCGTTTGAGGAACCAAGGAATAAGCACCAACACCCAAATAATAGGATGGAGGCTACAACGCAACCGGATAATCTGGATATTCCGACCGACGGTTGCACCACCAAGCCATTTCGGGCGGCTTTGGCTTGTGGCGCTGGTTCATCTACGAAATCTTTTGATTTCGGCAACAAAGTATTCAAGTTCAAGGATGCTTGGGCCAAGAATTCACTTCTGGTTGAAACTACGGATCTTAACACCTTACGCAACATAAAACTGGTTATGAAGAATGTGATCAACTATCTATCTAGCTTTAGATATGTAGGTGGTCTCAAAGTTTTACTAACTTTCCACCGTGATGTCCACTGTGATGCTATCTTCGAATACTATAGGACCAAACCTTCAACATGGTTCTCTAGTGTTAATAGGTGGGAAGGTCAAGCAGTTATTCAAGACAGAGTCGCCTGGCTCAGAATCGATGGTGTTCCTCTTCAGATATGGGATAAAGAAGTTTTTAACACCATTGGTAACTCCTATGGGAAATTAATATACTCGTCCCCGGCAGAATGGAAAGATGGTAATTTGTCCTTTGAAATCGTTGGGGTGTTGGTACCTTATAGCCGGGAAATTTCGGAGGAAGTTAAAATCTTCTGGCAAGGGAATGAATATCGTTTATGGGTCTCGGAGGTTATGAAAGAATGGGTTCCCGACTTTCTTACCGGTTTGCAAAAGCTTCCGACATGTTTCTTAATGTCAACACATCTCGAAAAGCCCACTCCGGTAGTACCACCGGATTCAGGTTCAGATGTCGGACTCAAAGAAGGGGAAATTGAAAAGTCGGATATGGAGAATCTTAATTTTCAAGAACAATTACTAGTGGGGGATAATAATAATAATAATAATAATAATAATAATAATAATAATAATAATAATAATAATAATAATAGTGGGGCAACAAAAGATCATGCGGAATCTTTTTTGGACGATGTGGACCCTATGCCTTCTTAACATAATGTTGTTTCCAAGGTGCAAAGTCCGATGGAAATTGAAATGCAAGGTAACGGTCATGAGCTGGATGAGAAAAATTTAGAATTAATTAACGATGAACAATTCTCCCACGCCATTGCAAAAATAAATGGTGAAGATAAAAAAGCTACTATGGAAGAGCAAAATCAAAATAATGGTGGTGGCCCCACCTTGGAGGTTTTGGAGAAATCAAGTTATGATTCGGGAGAGCTTAATTATGGCGAAACACCAATTCCACCTTCAATTGGTAAAAGACCTAGAAATTTAAGGAGTCCACCTTCATTGGGATCCATTCAAGACCCACGTATTAGAGTTTGCTTTGGGGATACCTCTCAGAGGACAAAACCTATTGCTGTAAATCCCCCAGAAAATCAACCGGTGGAGCCTGAGGATGAAGATGTTCGGTCACATGCAGGTGATGGTAAGGTGCAGGCGGATGAGGCGCCTGGAGAACAGCCACGTAATGACATTAATACGCCAGTTGGGGAAAGTGGAGAGGTGGGCCAGATAATCAATGGAGTTAAAAATGGTCAAATTTATTTCTTCGGGTCAGTGGGGAAAGAAGGTCAAAGGGGTGAGGCTATCCGTAAAAAATGGTCTAGGCGTATAAGAAACCCAGGCCATCAAGGCCAAGCTTCTGCGGAGAATGGGAGAGATAACGTAAAAAGATGAATATGGGGTATTTAATTGGTGATACTCTCGAACGAATGCTCTTAATGGGTGTATCTGGGTACAAGTATAGGGGGTGGTAAGCAATATGGAGTGGGTGAAACGAGTCAATTTTGATGACATGGGGTAAAAAGATTATTTGGTAATAGTAGTATCTTCGGGGTGTTTTCGGGTATATTACATTGTGTTAGTGTCTTGCTTTTACGATGTAATTATCATTTGGGGAATAAAAGATTTTTGCCGTTCAAAAAAAAAACTTTCATTAAAAAACACTCGGCGGAGTCCTCAAAGCAAGGACAACACCCCTAAATATACATCATGAACAAAGGATTTCTACACCAATCCTCTCAAATGAGGTCCTTAAACTTAGACCTATGTTTTAACCATAAAAACGACAAAGATTTTACGCTACCAACCACGCGCGAAACCTTAGGCTCCATCCCCTTGAAGATTTTCTCATTCCTAGTGTTCCAAATCAACCAAAAAGTCACCAAGATGATACCATGCACTATCTTTTTTCCCCCACTTTCCGTTTGAAGCTTGTTTGTATAGATCTAGGAGATCTCTTGTGTGGTAGACGGAAACTGATTTCAAACCACACCAATGCCAAATACTAGCCCACACCCCATACGAGAACCCACAAACAGCAAAAATGTGATTTGAAGTTTCAAAACAGGCATCGCATAGATTGCATCTATCGTTGGAAAGAGTAACATTACGTCTGCTTAAGGCTTCAACAGTTGGGATCCTATCCATCTCCGTTCTCCATGCTAATATATGACACTTCAGCGGGACCCAACCAACCCATTTGAGTTTATAAAAGTTGTCGTAACATCTGTCCTCATTTACCTTAGCTTTAACCCCTGCAACCGTAAAAATAGAAGAACCAGCCCATTCCCATTCATCCGGCACTCCTCTACCTGACCTGCATTCATGGGCAATGAGTAATCAACAGGAGACCACATACCATTAACTCTGCAGTCACAAATCAGTTTCCGCTTGCTTGGAGCCACTCGGTAAAGGAGAGGAAATCTATGCATCCTATATAGAAAGTTAAGGTAAATTGAGGTGGGTGCTTGCTTGATACAGTCCCACATCGAAGGAAAAAAGAAAAGAGAACTGCTAGCTCTTAGTATAAATACAGTAGCTCAATAAGTTTTAGAATATAAGTTTAACTTTGGGAACACTCTATTATAAAGAGGATCCTTAGCCTACGATACTTCATTGGGTGTTGTTATTAGTCATTTTTAGAGCACTAGTAGGGGCACGAGTAGGGGAGGCTCTACACCAACTGGACGTAGATAGTTTTGAGTTATGTTTTCGTTTAAGTTATGTTAAGTTCATTATTATTTTATTAGTATTATATATTAGTAGTAGTGTAGCGTTATTATTTTTAGGTGTTAGGATTATTATTAAGGTTGGGTATCGGGTAGCCTAGCCTTAGTTAGGCATGGACTGATCATCCATGCTTAAACAAGGTAGCGCTAACCAATATCCAACTGTAATAATAATTAGTTAGGTGTACATTTACCTAACCTAGGGTTGTATGATTGGATCAGGACCCTGAGATAGTACCTGGTTGTATTAGCGTTGTCAACTGCTAAAGGACTGATAAAGAGGTGAGTACTATTGTCACACCCTCAAAATCCACTTGCGGAGTTTTACCGCGAGGCGCATGACAAACCAGGATCCAAACCAACGATCACAATAAACAAGTCTAAAATGAACATAATGCAATTTCAAAACAATGTTTAAAATTCCCGTTTACAGCGGAAGCTTATTCAAAACAATATTCAATAGTAAACCAATGTTCAACGTTTGTAAAACCATGCAACTCTAACTAGACGCCGTGCAGACGCGTGCGCCCTAGTTCCATTTTGCTACCTTAGCGACCTGAGAAAACATGTAAAAGTTTACGTCAGCACAAAAATGCTGGTGAGTTTACAGGTTTTGTATCCAAGTACCAAGTCCACCTGTCCATACTATAACAAATCGAAAACCAGTGTACGCTAGCTAGGCGTATGTTTTGTTACTACCACGATTGGAAAACCATTACTAACTCGAATACCAGATGTTGTGCCCGAAAAGTAAACCAGTTGTTCCTGTTGTTCCTGTTTGAGACAATATGCACTCGCCCGGCCCTCCAAGCCGACGAGTGGGGTTGGTCACTCCCAATAGCGCTATTCACATTTCCCCGTTGTGCAAACCCGCACATTCATGGTTCCCCCCGGGACTTCCAAAGATCGTGTAGTACACAATAGAAACCCATAGTATGACAGTAGTTACCACATAATCGTTTTAACACATGTTTTCTCCCCCGAAAATATGAAACCAGTTTAAAAGAGGGGCCGTAAACTCACCTTAACGTGCAAGCGAAGAATCCGAACAGCAAGCAATATATGCTACCGACACCCTAATAACAGTGTCGCTCAATGAGTATAGGCGTAATATCATTACCCATATAACTCGTTTGTCCAAGGCGTTTTAAATGTTCAAAAGTGTGTATGCGACGCCTAGTGATTCTACATGCAATAGTAAACCCTACGGACCCGTTGGTGAATACGTTGGTTACAATTAGTTTCTACATTCCGTATGTGTCTCAGACAAGTGTACTTCAGTTACATGTCAATTCCATACCACCTAAGACCTCAATTAAGCACATAAGCACATAATACACAATCTGTGTTTTCAGGACAGATTGTGCGCCATCAAAACGAATTTATTTAAAATAGCAATTCAGTGAGTTAACCTCCCAAATTTTTACTGACTTTTCTTTGGGATTCACTTGACAATACCTATTTTTGTTTTGTCTTAATTCCAAACACAAAAATTATGAAAATTCGTACAACACAGCTATGTCCAGAAAATCTCCTCAACAGGCCAGTTTGTAGGAAAATTCTTAAAAATTGTGTATTCATCCAAACGAGATGAATCCACTTGAAAAAGCTCTATTTTTCCAGTATTGACCTACTGGAAAAATTTCATAATCTAATTCCTTGTAAATCTCCAGTTATAACCATTTAAAGTTAGCCCAGTTTACAAATCCGAAAATCTGATATGACCCCTAATCAATTAAAATTCCAAAAACGACTCAAACGATGTCCAAATTCGATGGTTTTGCCCATTATGAAAAGATAAGACCTTGTACGTTACAATCATGCAAAGAATCGATCAAACCAATTATTTTCAAGCCACGAAACAGACCCTACAAGTCGACATTCAGAATCTGTTCAGATTCTGATCGTGCAATATTATCAATTATATCAAACCCTAGTTGCATATTATCAATCAATAACACCTAATAATCATCATACAACTTTCCTAATACCTATTCCCATCAGATCCTATTATCAAACATGTCAAGATCAAAGCTTTTAGGATCAAAACACCAATAACTTGCGCAACAAGCATCCTATGATGTTACTACGCGTTTATTAATAGGTTTAATCCGTTTAATCTTCAAAAGACTCATGTTCTAATGTTTATTAAACCCATTCAGACCTGGACAAACTTGTTATATGATTTTTACAATAAAACATAAAGTAAAAAGCGTAAGAAATCATGACTTATACCCTTAGCTCTTCAAATCAATCAATCGCGCGCCTTGGAGCCTCCCAATTGATGATCTTGAGCCTTAGCAGGAGTTTTTGGAGTGAAATATTCGTGTGGGGCAGTAAGGGGGCGATTAGGGTTGAGTATGAGGGCTGCATGGGGGTTAAGGATGTTTAAATACGAGTTTGAGGCGGTTTAAACCCGTCAGGTAGCATTGAGCGGCCGCTCGGAGCCTGTGAGCGGCCGCTCACAGGTCCGGGGCGCGCGTTTTTGCCTCGTTTAGCCTCCCGACGCGTTATCCATCGACGTTTTCGTTATTTCGGACCGTAACAAGTGTAACCCCATGCGTTAAGACCCTAATCAACCTCACGCTCCACTTTTAATAATTTTTATTAACGTGTTCGGTTTAGGTTCACATAATCACGTATGGTTTTCACATAAGTTTGTCAGATATCATCGAGACACATAAGTTCGTTATTCACCAACGTCCGAGGTTCACTAATCATGTAATCACATTTTAACTCACACAAGGAGTCAGAACCCGACCCACACAAGGAGTCAAAGCATCTCATAACCCGAGATGTGAAAGTAGTCCCAAACCGGACTAGAAAACGTTTTGTAAGTTGTCTCAAACCCGAGATAATGCTCGTATGTCCTATCTAGCTATCTAGATGACCCTCGTTAAGTATAATATACGCGTGACTCGCTAAGGTAGACTTTAATCTAGACAACGTTGTTAACCAGAATTTGCCGGGTGTCACATCATCCCCACGTTAAAAGAATTTTCGTCCCGAAAATTGCACAAGTACCAAAAGAACAAAAGAAATAACGAAGGGAACAAACAAAAGATAGAAACCAAGAGAGAGATTTACCCGAGTTGTCACATCATCCCCACGTTAAAAGGAATCTCGCCCCGAGATTCATTCAGCTGCAGAAGAGACATATCTCGACTCGAACGCTTCCCTAGGAAAGAGATGAGGATATTTAGACTTCATCTGATCCTCCCGTTCCCACGTATACTCTGGTCCCCGGTTCGAGTTCCACCGAACCTTAACGATACGAATCTTGCTGTGACGTAGGCTACGAATCTTGTAATCCAGAATCTCCACAGGTTCTTCCACAATCCGAAGACGATCATCAACCTTGATCTCTTCCAGTGGAACGATGAGAGACTCGTCAGCCAGACACTTCTTTAAGTTGGACACATGGAAGACGTTATGTACGTTACCGAGCTCCGTCGGTAAATCAAGACGATATGCCACCGGTCCAATCCGTTCCAGGATCGTAAATGGTCCGACATACCGTGGGTTGAGTTTGCCACGCTTCCCAAAGCGTATGACGCCCTTCCACGGTGAGACTTTTAGAAGTACTTTGTCATTAACTTGGAATTCCAATGGTTTGCGACGCTGATCGGCATAACTCTTTTGCCGGTCCCGTGCCGCCGCCAATCGGTTGCGAATCTGTACGATCTTTTCCGAAGTTTCGTACACTAGTTCAGGCCCAGTGAGTTGACTCTCACCCACTTCAGCCCAACAAAGAGGAGAACGGCATTTCCGTCCGTACAGTGCTTCGAACGGAGCCGCCTTGATGCTCGCGTGGTAACTGTTGTTGTATGAGAATTCTACTAACGGTAGATGAGCTTCCCAACCCTTGCCAAAATCGATCACACATGCCCGCAGCATGTCTTCTAAAGTTTGAATCGTGCGCTCACTCTGTCCGTCAGTCTGTGGATGATAAGCTGTACTCATGTCTAGTTGGGTACCCAAAGCCTTGTGCAAAGACTTCCAGAAGTGAGAAGTAAAATGGGAGTCACGATCTGAGATAATAGAAACTGGCACCCCGTGCTTAGAAACAACTTCCTTCAAATAAAGACGAGCCAAACGATCCATGGTGTCGGTCTCCTTAATAGCAAGAAAATGGGCTGATTTCGTCAACCGATCGACAATCACCCATATCTTGTCATTCCCGCCTGGTGATTTAGGAAGTTGCGTGACAAAATCCATGGTAATTCGTTCCCATTTCCATTCCGGAATTTCAGGTTGTTGCAAGAGACCCGACGGTTTCTGGTATTCCACCTTGACCTTAGCACAGGTCAAGCATTTGCTCACGTATGAGGCTATATCCGACCTCATGTTTGGCCACCAGTAAAGCACCTTCAGATCTTGGTACATTTTATCCGAACCAGGATGAATAGAATACCGGGACTTATGAGCCTCATCTAAGACAAGCTCCCGAAGTCCCCCGAATAAAGGAACCCATATGCGTTCTGCGAAGTAGTGCAGGCCATCAGGCCTTTGTTCGAGGTGCTTGTCGGCACCGTGCATAGTCTCAGCTTTAAGGTTTTCCTCCTTCAAAGCTTCTAACTGGGCAGAACGGAGTTGATCAGGTAGGGATGAATGAATGGTGAGCTGCAACGCCCGAACGTGACGAGGTTTAGTTGATTCCTTCCTGCTCAAGGCGTCTGCTACAACATTCGCCTTGCCAGGATGGTACTTAATGGCACAATCATAGTCGTTCAGAAGTTCAATCCAACGACGCTGCCGTATGTTCAGATGTTGTTGGTCGAAAATGTGTTGGAGACTCTTGTGATCGGTGTAGATGGTGCATTTGGTACCGTACAAGTAATGTCTCCAAATTTTCAACGCGAAAACCACTGCACCCAACTCCAAGTCATGGGTGGTGTAATTCTTCTCGTGCACCTTGAGTTGACGAGAAGCATACGCGATCACTTTCTCGCGTTGCATCAACACGCAACCGAGACCATGAATAGAAGCATCACAGTAAACAACGAAATCATCAGGGCCTTCAGGTAAAGACAAAATAGGAGCAGAACAAAGTTTAGACTTTAGTTCCTCAAACGCTGACTCTTGTGGTTCACCCCAGTCGAATTTCCTATCCTTCTGAGTAAGAGTGGTCAGGGGTTGAGCGATCTTCGAGAACCCTTGAATGAAACGACGATAGTAGCCCGCAAGGCCTAGGAATTTCCGCACCTCAGTTGGCGTCTTTGGTGCTCCCCAGTCCTTGATCGCTTCGATCTTAGCTGGATCGACATGAATTCCTAGTTCATTAACCACATGTCCTAGGAACTGAACTTCGCGTAACCAAAAGTCACACTTTGAGAACTTAGCGTAAAGTTGTTCCCGTCGCAAGAGTTCCAAAACCAAACGTAGGTGTTCCTCGTGTTCGGTCTTGTTCTTAGAGTAGATCAGAATGTCATCAATAAACACAAGACGAACTTGTCCAGATATGGCTTGCAAACGCGGTTCATCAAGTCCATGAAAACCGCCGGTGCGTTCGTGAGACCGAAAGGCATGACCAAGAATTCGAAATGGCCATAACGTGTACGAAAGGCAGTCTTTGCAACGTCAGCTTCCCTTACTCGCAACTGGTGATAACCGGACCTCAAGTCAATCTTGGAATAGTAACTAGAACCCTGGAGCTGGTCGAATAGATCATCAATACGTGGGAGAGGATAACGGTTCTTGACGGTCAATTTGTTCAGTTCTCTGTAGTCCACACACAATCGGAAACTTCCATCCTTCTTCTTGACGAATAGAATCGGGGCTCCCCAAGGGGAAGAACTCGGTCTGATGAAACCCTTGTCCAAGAGTTCCTGTAACTGACTAGACAACTCTTGCATCTCAGGAGGTGCAAGACGGTAGGGGGCCCGAGCAATAGGAGCAGCTCCCGGTACGAGGTCAATACCGAACTCAACCTGACGATGGGGAGGAAGACCAGGTAAATCATCGGGAAACACATCAGGAAACTCGCGTACAACCGGAATATCGTCGATCTTCTTCTCATCACCAGAGGTAACAGATAAAAGTGCCAAAACGGCTGGATAACCCTTTCGAAGACACTTAAGGGCTTTCATGCTAGAGATGATATTCAGCGGAACACCACCCTTGATACCGTAAACAGAAAGGAATTCTCCATCAGGGAGAGGAATCCGAATAACCTTATCGTAACAGACAATCTCCGCGCGATACAGGGACAACCAATCCATGCCTACCACTACGTCAAAACAACCCAAAGGTTCCGGCATTAGGTCGATGGGGAACGATAAACCCGAAAACTCCAATTGACACTCCCGAAGGACACTAGTAGCTTCAATCTTTTTACCGTCAGCCAACTCAATAATATACTTAGTCTCTAATGGTACGGGTACTACATCTAGCAGTCGACTAACATCCATGGATACAAAACTCTTGTCGGCACCGGAATCAAATAACACACTAACAGAACGATTATTGAGAAGGAACGTATCGGTGACTGTGTCAGGGTCCTGTCTAGCCTCAGCGGCTCCAATGACGAAAGCGCGTGCGTTCCTGCCACCGCCCCCGTTGTTCCCATTTCCGTTGCTCCCGCCCTGCTTCAGTTTTGGGCAATCCTTCTTGTAATGACCGGTCTCACCACAATTGTAACATCCTTGTCTTCCCGTAGTCCCTTGAGTAGTCGGAGCTGAGCTATTAGTCGGAGCCTGGGTCGATGGGAGTGTAACCCGACAATCTTTAGCATAATGCCCTGTTCGCTGGCAGTGATGACAACGGTTACTGTCGCAGTTCCCTTGATGATGACGTCCACACTTGTTACATTTGGGCAGTTTCCCCGCATAACCACCCTGCTTGTTACCCGAAGAAGAAGAAGAACCCCCATTGTCGAACCTCTTACCCTGTTGTGTTGGCCCAGATCCTTTTCCATCATTTTCTCACTTGCGCTTGTTGTTCTCTGGGGCCTTAACAGTCGAACCCTTCGCAGGAAAAATACCCTCATTCACCTTTAAGTTGGTCATCCTATGAGCCGATCGAACCACCTCTGCGTATGTAGGATGATTTCCCGCAGCCACTAACCCTGCGATTTCTGGTACTAACCCCGAGACATAATGCTCAATCCTCCTGTACTCTGGCACATGCAGATCAGGACACAGCACTGCCAACTCGTTCCGCCTCACAGTATACTTTTCGATTTCAGACCCAATCATCTTGAGGTTCCACACCTCGTGCTCTAGCTTCTGCACCTCTTCCCTCGGACAGTACTCACGCTTTAGCAGCTGCACAAAATTCTCCCAAGGCATAGCATACGCCTCCCCAATGCCCATATTCTGGGTGATGTTATTTCACCAAGTCAATGCAACATCCTGGAATAACACAGCAGCATACTTAACCCGATCCTCTGGGAGACAGTTACACATCAGAAACACTGACTCCACTTTCTCCAGCCACCTAAGCAAGCTCACCGCACCCTAAGTGCCAGAGAATTCCTGGGGCTTACAGTCCTGAAACATCTTGTAGGTACACATGGGTGGGGGTGGGTTAACAGGACCACCTGAAATGAAATGCGTGAGGAATCACGAAGAATGTAAACAAGGTTCACCAATGAGGCAAAGAAAATGGATAAATCAACTTACCACCACCGTTGTGCCCTAACTGGAAGGCAGCTTGGAGCAAGTTATTCAGGTCCTCCTGTGATAGGTTAACACCTCCACGACCACCAGCACCACCGTGACCACCACCACGTCCACCATTGCGACCACCTCCACGTCCTCCTCGTACTCCAGACATGATTCTGGCAGAAAGAACGAGAAAACTTAGTTTCACAGCTAATGGTAACCACTAGCGTTCGCAAGATCAAAGCTAGATCCAACCCAGGACTATCCATTCAAACCCAGAGCTCACTAGGGCTTTCATGCATTTCGGTTTATGATTTTGTGTGCACCCAAAATGATAAACCGCTCTACATGGTCCTCCAAGTGTTCTCCTAGTTCAAAGTTCAAATCACCGAACATAGACTCTTAGCTATACACCGTAATACTACGGTAGTTTATGGCAAGTGTTTCTATTAGAGTAGGAAAGGGAGATGTCCGAGCCTTGGACAAATCTCAAGCGTACACGATTCACTCCAATATACTACACCGCCTAGAAAGTACGTAACCCGACCTAAGATAGAACGGATGATGTAACGTAGAAAGACCAAATGATTTAGAGACACCCCGACAAGACCATACGCAAATCACCATAATGTTTAGTACCATGTGATCGTCTAGTGTGTGCGACTCGGCTATAGACTAGACTCTACATGCAGTCCTAGTTCACTATAACCATTGGCTCTGATACCAATCTGTCACACCCTCAAAATCCACTTGCGGAGTTTTACCGCGAGGCGCATGACAAACCAGGATCCAAACCAACGATCACAATAAACAAGTCTAAAATGAACATAATGCAATTTCAAAACAATGTTTAAAATTCCCGTTTACAGCGGAAGCTTATTCAAAACAATATTCAATAGTAAACCAATGTTCAACGTTTGTAAAACCATGCAACTCTAACTAGACGCCGTGCAGACGCGTGCGCCCTAGTTCCATTTTGCTACCTTAGCGACCTGAGAAAACATGTAAAAGTTTACGTCAGCACAAAAATGCTGGTGAGTTTACAGGTTTTGTATCCAAGTACCAAGTCCACCTGTCCATACTATAACAAATCGAAAACCAGTGTACGCTAGCTAGGCGTATGTTTTGTTACTACCACGATTGGAAAACCATTACTAACTCGAATACCAGATGTTGTGCCCGAAAAGTAAACCAGTTGTTCCTGTTGTTCCTGTTTGAGACAATATGCACTCGCCCGGCCCTCCAAGCCGACGAGTGGGGTTGGTCACTCCCAATAGCGCTATTCACATTTCCCCGTTGTGCAAACCCGCACATTCATGGTTCCCCCCGGGACTTCCAAAGATCGTGTAGTACACAATAGAAACCCATAGTATGACAGTAGTTACCACATAATCGTTTTAACACATGTTTTCTCCCCCGAAAATATGAAACCAGTTTAAAAGAGGGGCCGTAAACTCACCTTAACGTGCAAGCGAAGAATCCGAACAGCAAGCAATATATGCTACCGACACCCTAATAACAGTGTCGCTCAATGAGTATAGGCGTAATATCATTACCCATATAACTCGTTTGTCCAAGGCGTTTTAAATGTTCAAAAGTGTGTATGCGACGCCTAGTGATTCTACATGCAATAGTAAACCCTACGGACCCGTTGGTGAATACGTTGGTTACAATTAGTTTCTACATTCCGTATGTGTCTCAGACAAGTGTACTTCAGTTACATGTCAATTCCATACCACCTAAGACCTCAATTAAGCACATAAGCACATAATACACAATCTGTGTTTTCAGGACAGATTGTGCGCCATCAAAACGAATTTATTTAAAATAGCAATTCAGTGAGTTAACCTCCCAAATTTTTACTGACTTTTCTTTGGGATTCACTTGACAATACCTATTTTTGTTTTGTCTTAATTCCAAACACAAAAATTATGAAAATTCGTACAACACAGCTATGTCCAGAAAATCTCCTCAACAGGCCAGTTTGTAGGAAAATTCTTAAAAATTGTGTATTCATCCAAACGAGATGAATCCACTTGGAAAAGCTCTATTTTTCCAGTATTGACCTACTGGAAAAATTTCATAATCTAATTCCTTGTAAATCTCCAGTTATAACCATTTAAAGTTAGCCCAGTTTACAAATCCGAAAATCTGATATGACCCCTAATCAATTAAAATTCCAAAAACGACTCAAACGATGTCCAAATTCGATGGTTTTGCCCATTATGAAAAGATAAGACCTTGTACGTTACAATCATGCAAAGAATCGATCAAACCAATTATTTTCAAGCCACGAAACAGACCCTACAAGTCGACATTCAGAATCTGTTCAGATTCTGATCGTGCAATATTATCAATTATATCAAACCCTAGTTGCATATTATCAATCAATAACACCTAATAATCATCATACAACTTTCCTAATACCTATTCCCATCAGATCCTATTATCAAACATGTCAAGATCAAAGCTTTTAGGATCAAAACACCAATAACTTGCGCAACAAGCATCCTATGATGTTACTACGCGTTTATTAATAGGTTTAATCCGTTTAATCTTCAAAAGACTCATGTTCTAATGTTTATTAAACCCATTCAGACCTGGACAAACTTGTTATATGATTTTTACAATAAAACATAAAGTAAAAAGCGTAAGAAATCATGACTTATACCCTTAGCTCTTCAAATCAATCAATCGCGCGCCTTGGAGCCTCCCAATTGATGATCTTGAGCCTTAGCAGGAGTTTTTGGAGTGAAATATTCGTGTGGGGCAGTAAGGGGGCGATTAGGGTTGAGTATGAGGGCTGCATGGGGGTTAAGGATGTTTAAATACGAGTTTGAGGCGGTTTAAACCCGTCAGGTAGCATTGAGCGGCCGCTCGGAGCCTGTGAGCGGCCGCTCACAGGTCCGGGGCGCGCGTTTTTGCCTCGTTTAGCCTCCCGACGCGTTATCCATCGACGTTTTCGTTATTTCGGACCGTAACAAGTGTAACCCCATGCGTTAAGACCCTAATCAACCTCACGCTCCACTTTTAATAATTTTTATTAACGTGTTCGGTTTAGGTTCACATAATCACGTATGGTTTTCACATAAGTTTGTCAGATATCATCGAGACACATAAGTTCGTTATTCACCAACGTCCGAGGTTCACTAATCATGTAATCACATTTTAACTCACACAAGGAGTCAGAACCCGACCCACACAAGGAGTCAAAGCATCTCATAACCCGAGATGTGAAAGTAGTCCCAAACCGGACTAGAAAACGTTTTGTAAGTTGTCTCAAACCCGAGATAATGCTCGTATGTCCTATCTAGCTATCTAGATGACCCTCGTTAAGTATAATATACGCGTGACTCGCTAAGGTAGACTTTAATCTAGACAACGTTGTTAACCAGAATTTGCCGGGTGTCACATCATCCCCACGTTAAAAGAATTTTCGTCCCGAAAATTGCACAAGTACCAAAAGAACAAAAGAAATAACGAAGGGAACAAACAAAAGATAGAAACCAAGAGAGAGATTTACCCGAGTTGTCACATCATCCCCACGTTAAAAGGAATCTCGCCCCGAGATTCATTCAGCTGCAGAAGAGACATATCTCGACTCGAACGCTTCCCTAGGAAAGAGATGAGGATATTTAGACTTCATCTGATCCTCCCGTTCCCACGTATACTCTGGTCCCCGGTTCGAGTTCCACCGAACCTTAACGATACGAATCTTGCTGTGACGTAGGCTACGAATCTTGTAATCCAGAATCTCCACAGGTTCTTCCACAATCCGAAGACGATCATCAACCTTGATCTCTTCCAGTGGAACGATGAGAGACTCGTCAGCCAGACACTTCTTTAAGTTGGACACATGGAAGACGTTATGTACGTTACCGAGCTCCGTCGGTAAATCAAGACGATATGCCACCGGTCCAATCCGTTCCAGGATCGTAAATGGTCCGACATACCGTGGGTTGAGTTTGCCACGCTTCCCAAAGCGTATGACGCCCTTCCACGGTGAGACTTTTAGAAGTACTTTGTCATTAACTTGGAATTCCAATGGTTTGCGACGCTGATCGGCATAACTCTTTTGCCGGTCCCGTGCCGCCGCCAATCGGTTGCGAATCTGTACGATCTTTTCCGAAGTTTCGTACACTAGTTCAGGCCCAGTGAGTTGACTCTCACCCACTTCAGCCCAACAAAGAGGAGAACGGCATTTCCGTCCGTACAGTGCTTCGAACGGAGCCGCCTTGATGCTCGCGTGGTAACTGTTGTTGTATGAGAATTCTACTAACGGTAGATGAGCTTCCCAACCCTTGCCAAAATCGATCACACATGCCCGCAGCATGTCTTCTAAAGTTTGAATCGTGCGCTCACTCTGTCCGTCAGTCTGTGGATGATAAGCTGTACTCATGTCTAGTTGGGTACCCAAAGCCTTGTGCAAAGACTTCCAGAAGTGAGAAGTAAAATGGGAGTCACGATCCGAGATAATAGAAACTGGCACCCCGTACTTAGAAACAACTTCCTTCAAATAAAGACGAGCCAAACGATCCATGGTGTCGGTCTCCTTAATAGCAAGAAAATGGGCTGATTTCGTCAACCGATCGACAATCACCCATATCTTGTCATTCCCGCCTGGTGATTTAGGAAGTTGCGTGACAAAATCCATGGTAATTCGTTCCCATTTCCATTCCGGAATTTCAGGTTGTTGCAAGAGACCCGACGGTTTCTGGTATTCCACCTTGACCTTAGCACAGGTCAAGCATTTGCTCACGTATGAGGCTATATCCGACCTCATGTTTGGCCACCAGTAAAGCACCTTCAGATCTTGGTACATTTTATCCGAACCAGGATGAATAGAATACCGGGACTTATGAGCCTCATCTAAGACAAGCTCCCGAAGTCCCCCGAATAAAGGAACCCATATGCGTTCTGCGAAGTAGTGCAGGCCATCAGGCCTTTGTTCGAGGTGCTTGTCGGCACCGTGCATAGTCTCAGCTTTAAGGTTTTCCTCCTTCAAAGCTTCTAACTGGGCAGAACGGAGTTGATCAGGTAGGGATGAATGAATGGTGAGCTGCAACGCCCGAACGTGACGAGGTTTAGTTGATTCCTTCCTGCTCAAGGCGTCTGCTACAACATTCGCCTTGCCAGGATGGTACTTAATGGCACAATCATAGTCGTTCAGAAGTTCAATCCAACGACGCTGCCGTATGTTCAGATGTTGTTGGTCGAAAATGTGTTGGAGACTCTTGTGATCGGTGTAGATGGTGCATTTGGTACCGTACAAGTAATGTCTCCAAATTTTCAACGCGAAAACCACTGCACCCAACTCCAAGTCATGGGTGGTGTAATTCTTCTCGTGCACCTTGAGTTGACGAGAAGCATACGCGATCACTTTCTCGCGTTGCATCAACACGCAACCGAGACCATGAATAGAAGCATCACAGTAAACAACGAAATCATCAGGGCCTTCAGGTAAAGACAAAATAGGAGCAGAACAAAGTTTAGACTTTAGTTCCTCAAACGCTGACTCTTGTGGTTCACCCCAGTCGAATTTCCTATCCTTCTGAGTAAGAGTGGTCAGGGGTTGAGCGATCTTCGAGAACCCTTGAATGAAACGACGATAGTAGCCCGCAAGGCCTAGGAATTTCCGCACCTCAGTTGGCGTCTTTGGTGCTCCCCAGTCCTTGATCGCTTCGATCTTAGCTGGATCGACATGAATTCCTAGTTCATTAACCACATGTCCTAGGAACTGAACTTCGCGTAACCAAAAGTCACACTTTGAGAACTTAGCGTAAAGTTGTTCCCGTCGCAAGAGTTCCAAAACCAAACGTAGGTGTTCCTCGTGTTCGGTCTTGTTCTTAGAGTAGATCAGAATGTCATCAATAAACACAAGACGAACTTGTCCAGATATGGCTTGCAAACGCGGTTCATCAAGTCCATGAAAACCGCCGGTGCGTTCGTGAGACCGAAAGGCATGACCAAGAATTCGAAATGGCCATAACGTGTACGAAAGGCAGTCTTTGCAACGTCAGCTTCCCTTACTCGCAACTGGTGATAACCGGACCTCAAGTCAATCTTGGAATAGTAACTAGAACCCTGGAGCTGGTCGAATAGATCATCAATACGTGGGAGAGGATAACGGTTCTTGACGGTCAATTTGTTCAGTTCTCTGTAGTCCACACACAATCGGAAACTTCCATCCTTCTTCTTGACGAATAGAATCGGGGCTCCCCAAGGGGAAGAACTCGGTCTGATGAAACCCTTGTCCAAGAGTTCCTGTAACTGACTAGACAACTCTTGCATCTCAGGAGGTGCAAGACGGTAGGGGGCCCGAGCAATAGGAGCAGCTCCCGGTACGAGGTCAATACCGAACTCAACCTGACGATGGGGAGGAAGACCAGGTAAATCATCGGGAAACACATCAGGAAACTCGCGTACAACCGGAATATCGTCGATCTTCTTCTCATCACCAGAGGTAACAGATAAAAGTGCCAAAACGGCTGGATAACCCTTTCGAAGACACTTAAGGGCTTTCATGCTAGAGATGATATTCAGCGGAACACCACCCTTGATACCGTAAACAGAAAGGAATTCTCCATCAGGGAGAGGAATCCGAATAACCTTATCGTAACAGACAATCTCCGCGCGATACAGGGACAACCAATCCATGCCTACCACTACGTCAAAACAACCCAAAGGTTCCGGCATTAGGTCGATGGGGAACGATAAACCCGAAAACTCCAATTGACACTCCCGAAGGACACTAGTAGCTTCAATCTTTTTACCGTCAGCCAACTCAATAATATACTTAGTCTCTAATGGTACGGGTACTACATCTAGCAGTCGACTAACATCCATGGATACAAAACTCTTGTCGGCACCGGAATCAAATAACACACTAACAGAACGATTATTGAGAAGGAACGTATCGGTGACTGTGTCAGGGTCCTGTCTAGCCTCAGCGGCTCCAATGACGAAAGCGCGTGCGTTCCTGCCACCGCCCCCGTTGTTCCCATTTCCGTTGCTCCCGCCCTGCTTCAGTTTTGGGCAATCCTTCTTGTAATGACCGGTCTCACCACAATTGTAACATCCTTGTCTTCCCGTAGTCCCTTGAGTAGTCGGAGCTGAGCTATTAGTCGGAGCCTGGGTCGATGGGAGTGTAACCCGACAATCTTTAGCATAATGCCCTGTTCGCTGGCAGTGATGACAACGGTTACTGTCGCAGTTCCCTTGATGATGACGTCCACACTTGTTACATTTGGGCAGTTTCCCCGCATAACCACCCTGCTTGTTACCCGAAGAAGAAGAAGAACCCCCATTGTCGAACCTCTTACCCTGTTGTGTTGGCCCAGATCCTTTTCCATCATTTTCTCACTTGCGCTTGTTGTTCTCTGGGGCCTTAACAGTCGAACCCTTCGCAGGAAAAATACCCTCATTCACCTTTAAGTTGGTCATCCTATGAGCCGATCGAACCACCTCTGCGTATGTAGGATGATTTCCCGCAGCCACTAACCCTGCGATTTCTGGTACTAACCCCGAGACATAATGCTCAATCCTCCTGTACTCTGGCACATGCAGATCAGGACACAGCACTGCCAACTCGTTCCGCCTCACAGTATACTTTTCGATTTCAGACCCAATCATCTTGAGGTTCCACACCTCGTGCTCTAGCTTCTGCACCTCTTCCCTCGGACAGTACTCACGCTTTAGCAGCTGCACAAAATTCTCCCAAGGCATAGCATACGCCTCCCCAATGCCCATATTCTGGGTGATGTTATTTCACCAAGTCAATGCAACATCCTGGAATAACACAGCAGCATACTTAACCCGATCCTCTGGGAGACAGTTACACATCAGAAACACTGACTCCACTTTCTCCAGCCACCTAAGCAAGCTCACCGCACCCTAAGTGCCAGAGAATTCCTGGGGCTTACAGTCCTGAAACATCTTGTAGGTACACATGGGTGGGGGTGGGTTAACAGGACCACCTGAAATGAAATGCGTGAGGAATCACGAAGAATGTAAACAAGGTTCACCAATGAGGCAAAGAAAATGGATAAATCAACTTACCACCACCGTTGTGCCCTAACTGGAAGGCAGCTTGGAGCAAGTTATTCAGGTCCTCCTGTGATAGGTTAACACCTCCACGACCACCAGCACCACCGTGACCACCACCACGTCCACCATTGCGACCACCTCCACGTCCTCCTCGTACTCCAGACATGATTCTGGCAGAAAGAACGAGAAAACTTAGTTTCACAGCTAATGGTAACCACTAGCGTTCGCAAGATCAAAGCTAGATCCAACCCAGGACTATCCATTCAAACCCAGAGCTCACTAGGGCTTTCATGCATTTCGGTTTATGATTTTGTGTGCACCCAAAATGATAAACCGCTCTACATGGTCCTCCAAGTGTTCTCCTAGTTCAAAGTTCAAATCACCGAACATAGACTCTTAGCTATACACCGTAATACTACGGTAGTTTATGGCAAGTGTTTCTATTAGAGTAGGAAAGGGAGATGTCCGAGCCTTGGACAAATCTCAAGCGTACACGATTCACTCCAATATACTACACCGCCTAGAAAGTACGTAACCCGACCTAAGATAGAACGGATGATGTAACGTAGAAAGACCAAATGATTTAGAGACACCCCGACAAGACCATACGCAAATCACCATAATGTTTAGTACCATGTGATCGTCTAGTGTGTGCGACTCGGCTATAGACTAGACTCTACATGCAGTCCTAGTTCACTATAACCATTGGCTCTGATACCAATCTGTCACACCCTCAAAATCCACTTGCGGAGTTTTACCGCGAGGCGCATGACAAACCAGGATCCAAACCAACGATCACAATAAACAAGTCTAAAATGAACATAATGCAATTTCAAAACAATGTTTAAAATTCCCGTTTACAGCGGAAGCTTATTCAAAACAATATTCAATAGTAAACCAATGTTCAACGTTTGTAAAACCATGCAACTCTAACTAGACGCCGTGCAGACGCGTGCGCCCTAGTTCCATTTTGCTACCTTAGCGACCTGAGAAAACATGTAAAAGTTTACGTCAGCACAAAAATGCTGGTGAGTTTACAGGTTTTGTATCCAAGTACCAAGTCCACCTGTCCATACTATAACAAATCGAAAACCAGTGTACGCTAGCTAGGCGTATGTTTTGTTACTACCACGATTGGAAAACCATTACTAACTCGAATACCAGATGTTGTGCCCGAAAAGTAAACCAGTTGTTCCTGTTGTTCCTGTTTGAGACAATATGCACTCGCCCGGCCCTCCAAGCCGACGAGTGGGGTTGGTCACTCCCAATAGCGCTATTCACATTTCCCCGTTGTGCAAACCCGCACATTCATGGTTCCCCCCGGGACTTCCAAAGATCGTGTAGTACACAATAGAAACCCATAGTATGACAGTAGTTACCACATAATCGTTTTAACACATGTTTTCTCCCCCGAAAATATGAAACCAGTTTAAAAGAGGGGCCGTAAACTCACCTTAACGTGCAAGCGAAGAATCCGAACAGCAAGCAATATATGCTACCGACACCCTAATAACAGTGTCGCTCAATGAGTATAGGCGTAATATCATTACCCATATAACTCGTTTGTCCAAGGCGTTTTAAATGTTCAAAAGTGTGTATGCGACGCCTAGTGATTCTACATGCAATAGTAAACCCTACGGACCCGTTGGTGAATACGTTGGTTACAATTAGTTTCTACATTCCGTATGTGTCTCAGACAAGTGTACTTCAGTTACATGTCAATTCCATACCACCTAAGACCTCAATTAAGCACATAAGCACATAATACACAATCTGTGTTTTCAGGACAGATTGTGCGCCATCAAAACGAATTTATTTAAAATAGCAATTCAGTGAGTTAACCTCCCAAATTTTTACTGACTTTTCTTTGGGATTCACTTGACAATACCTATTTTTGTTTTGTCTTAATTCCAAACACAAAAATTATGAAAATTCGTACAACACAGCTATGTCCAGAAAATCTCCTCAACAGGTCAGTTTAGTAGGAAAATTCTTAAAAATTGTGTATTCATCCAAACGAGATGAATCCACTTGGAAAAGCTCTATTTTTCCAGTATTGACCTACTGGAAAAATTTCATAATCTAATTCCTTGTAAATCTCCAGTTATAACCATTTAAAGTTAGCCCAGTTTACAAATCCGAAAATCTGATATGACCCCTAATCAATTAAAATTCCAAAAACGACTCAAACGATGTCCAAATTCGATGGTTTTGCCCATTATGAAAAGCTAAGACCTTGTACGTTACAATCATGCAAAGAATCGATCAAACCAATTATTTTCAAGCCACGAAACAGACCCTACAAGTCGACATTCAGAATCTGTCCAGATTCTGATCGTGCAATATTATCAATTATATCAAACCCTAGTTGCATATTATCAATCAATAATTCCTAATAATCATCATACAACTTTCCTAATACCTATTCCCATCAGATCCTATTATCAAACATGTCAAGATCAAAGCTTTTAGGATCAAAACACCAATAACTTGCGCAACAAGCATCCTATGATGTTACTACGCGTTTATTAATAGGTTTAATCCGTTTAATCTTCAAAAGACTCATGTTCTAATGTTTATTAAACCCATTCAGACCTGGACAAACTTGTTATATGATTTTTACAATAAAACATAAAGTAAAAAGCGTAAGAAATCATGAGTTATACCCTTAGCTCTTCAAATCAATCAATCGCGCGCCTTGGAGCCTCCCAATTGATGATCTTGAGCCTTAGCAGGAGTTTTTGGAGTGAAATATTCGTGTGGGGCAGTAAGGGGGCGATTAGGGTTGAGTATGAGGGCTGCATGGGGGTTAAGGATGTTTAAATACGAGTTTGAGGCGGTTTAAACCCGTCAGGTAGCATTGAGCGGCCGCTCGGAGCCTGTGAGCGGCCGCTCACAGGTCCGGGGCGCGCGTTTTTGCCTCGTTTAGCCTCCCGACGCGTTATCCATCGACGTTTTCGTTATTTCGGACCGTAACAAGTGTAACCCCATGCGTTAAGACCCTAATCAACCTCACGCTCCACTTTTAATAATTTTTATTAACGTGTTCGGTTTAGGTTCACATAATCACGTATGGTTTTCACATAAGTTTGTCAGATATCATCGAGACACATAAGTTCGTTATTCACCAACGTCCGAGGTTCACTAATCATGTAATCACATTTTAACTCACACAAGGAGTCAGAACCCGACCCACACAAGGAGTCAAAGCATCTCATAACCCGAGATGTGAAAGTAGTCCCAAACCGGACTAGAAAACGTTTTGTAAGTTGTCTCAAACCCGAGATAATGCTCGTATGTCCTATCTAGCTATCTAGATGACCCTCGTTAAGTATAATATACGCGTGACTCGCTAAGGTAGACTTTAATCTAGACAACGTTGTTAACCAGAATTTGCCGGGTGTCACATCATCCCCACGTTAAAAGAATTTTCGTCCCGAAAATTGCACAAGTACCAAAAGAACAAAAGAAATAACGAAGGGAACAAACAAAAGATAGAAACCAAGAGAGAGATTTACCCGAGTTGTCACATCATCCCCACGTTAAAAGGAATCTCGCCCCGAGATTCATTCAGCTGCAGAAGAGACATATCTCGACTCGAACGCTTCCCTAGGAAAGAGATGAGGATATTTAGACTTCATCTGATCCTCCCGTTCCCACGTATACTCTGGTCCCCGGTTCGAGTTCCACCGAACCTTAACGATACGAATCTTGCTGTGACGTAGGCTACGAATCTTGTAATCCAGAATCTCCACAGGTTCTTCCACAATCCGAAGACGATCATCAACCTTGATCTCTTCCAGTGGAACGATGAGAGACTCGTCAGCCAGACACTTCTTTAAGTTGGACACATGGAAGACGTTATGTACGTTACCGAGCTCCGTCGGTAAATCAAGACGATATGCCACCGGTCCAATCCGTTCCAGGATCGTAAATGGTCCGACATACCGTGGGTTGAGTTTGCCACGCTTCCCAAAGCGTATGACGCCCTTCCACGGTGAGACTTTTAGAAGTACTTTGTCATTAACTTGGAATTCCAATGGTTTGCGACGCTGATCGGCATAACTCTTTTGCCGGTCCCGTGCCGCCGCCAATCGGTTGCGAATCTGTACGATCTTTTCCGAAGTTTCGTACACTAGTTCAGGCCCAGTGAGTTGACTCTCACCCACTTCAGCCCAACAAAGAGGAGAACGGCATTTCCGTCCGTACAGTGCTTCGAACGGAGCCGCCTTGATGCTCGCGTGGTAACTGTTGTTGTATGAGAATTCTACTAACGGTAGATGAGCTTCCCAACCCTTGCCAAAATCGATCACACATGCCCGCAGCATGTCTTCTAAAGTTTGAATCGTGCGCTCACTCTGTCCGTCAGTCTGTGGATGATAAGCTGTACTCATGTCTAGTTGGGTACCCAAAGCCTTGTGCAAAGACTTCCAGAAGTGAGAAGTAAAATGGGAGTCACGATCCGAGATAATAGAAACTGGCACCCCGTGCTTAGAAACAACTTCCTTCAAATAAAGACGAGCCAAACGATCCATGGTGTTGGTCTCCTTAATAGCAAGAAAATGGGCTGATTTCGTCAACCGATCGACAATCACCCATATCTTGTCATTCCCGCCTGGTGATTTAGGAAGTTGCGTGACAAAATCCATGGTAATTCGTTCCCATTTCCATTCCGGAATTTCAGGTTGTTGCAAGAGACCCGACGGTTTCTGGTATTCCACCTTGACCTTAGCACAGGTCAAGCATTTGCTGACGTATGAGGCTATATCCGACCTCATGTTTGGCCACCAGTAAAGCACCTTCAGATCTTGGTACATTTTATCCGAACCAGGATGAATAGAATACCGGGACTTATGAGCCTCATCTAAGACAAGCTCCCGAAGTCCCCCGAATAAAGGAACCCATATGCGTTCTGCGAAGTAGTGCAGGCCATCAGGCCTTTGTTCGAGGTGCTTGTCGGCACCGTGCATAGTCTCAGCTTTAAGGTTTTCCTCCTTCAAAGCTTCTAACTGGGCAGAACGGAGTTGATCAGGTAGGGATGAATGAATGGTGAGCTGCAACGCCCGAACGTGACGAGGTTTAGTTGATTCCTTCCTGCTCAAGGCGTCTGCTACAACATTCGCCTTGCCAGGATGGTACTTAATGGCACAATCATAGTCGTTCAGAAGTTCAATCCAACGACGCTGCCGTATGTTCAGATGTTGTTGGTCGAAAATGTGTTGGAGACTCTTGTGATCGGTGTAGATGGTGCATTTGGTACCGTACAAGTAATGTCTCCAAATTTTCAACGCGAAAACCACTGCACCCAACTCCAAGTCATGGGTGGTGTAATTCTTCTCGTGCACCTTGAGTTGACGAGAAGCATACGCGATCACTTTCTCGCGTTGCATCAACACGCAACCGAGACCATGAATAGAAGCATCACAGTAAACAACGAAATCATCAGGGCCTTCAGGTAAAGACAAAATAGGAGCAGAACAAAGTTTAGACTTTAGTTCCTCAAACGCTGACTCTTGTGGTTCACCCCAGTCGAATTTCCTATCCTTCTGAGTAAGAGTGGTCAGGGGTTGAGCGATCTTCGAGAACCCTTGAATGAAACGACGATAGTAGCCCGCAAGGCCTAGGAATTTCCGCACCTCAGTTGGCGTCTTTGGTGCTCCCCAGTCCTTGATCGCTTCGATCTTAGCTGGATCGACATGAATTCCTAGTTCATTAACCACATGTCCTAGGAACTGAACTTCGCGTAACCAAAAGTCACACTTTGAGAACTTTGCGTAAAGTTTTTCCCGTCGCAAGAGTTCCAAAACCAAACGTAGGTGTTCCTCGTGTTCGGTCTTGTTCTTAGAGTAGATCAGAATGTCATCAATAAACACAAGACGAACTTGTCCAGATATGGCTTGCAAACGCGGTTCATCAAGTCCATGAAAACCGCCGGTGCGTTCGTGAGACCGAAAGGCATGACCAAGAATTCGAAATGGCCATAACGTGTACGAAAGGCAGTCTTTGCAACGTCAGCTTCCCTTACTCGCAACTGGTGATAACCGGACCTCAAGTCAATCTTGGAATAGTAACTAGAACCCTGGAGCTGGTCGAATAGATCATCAATACGTGGGAGAGGATAACGGTTCTTGACGGTCAATTTGTTCAGTTCTCTGTAGTCCACACACAATCGGAAACTTCCATCCTTCTTCTTGACGAATAGAATCGGGGCTCCCCAAGGGGAAGAACTCGGTCTGATGAAACCCTTGTCCAAGAGTTCCTGTAACTGACTAGACAACTCTTGCATCTCAGGAGGTGCAAGACGGTAGGGGGCCCGAGCAATAGGAGCAGCTCCCGGTACGAGGTCAATACCGAACTCAACCTGACGATGGGGAGGAAGACCAGGTAAATCATCGGGAAACACATCAGGAAACTCGCGTACAACCGGAATATCGTCGATCTTCTTCTCATCACCAGAGGTAACAGATAAAAGTGCCAAAACGGCTGGATAACCCTTTCGAAGACACTTAAGGGCTTTCATGCTAGAGATGATATTCAGCGGAACACCACCCTTGATACCGTGAACAGAATGGAATTCTCCATCAGGGAGAGGAATCCGAATAACCTTATCGTAACAGACAATCTCCGCGCGATACAGGGACAACCAATCCATGCCTACCACTACGTCAAAACTACCCAAAGGTTCCGGCATAAGGTCGATGGGGAACGATAAACCCGAAAACTCCAATTGACACTCCCGAAGGACACTAGTAGCTTCAATCTTTTTACCGTCAGCCAACTCAATAATATACTTGGTCTCTAATGGTACGGGTACTACATCTAGCAGTCGACTAACATCCATGGATACAAAACTCTTGTCGGCACCGGAATCAAATAACACACTAACAGAACGATTATTGAGAAGGAACGTACCGGTGACTGTGTCAGGGTCCTGTCTAGCCTCAGCGGCTCCAATGACGAAAGCGCGTGCGTTCCTGCCACCGCCCCCGTTGTTCCCATTTCCGTTGCTCCCGCCCTGCTTCAGTTTTGGGCAATCCTTCTTGTAATGACCGGTCTCACCACAATTGTAACATCCTTGTCTTCCCGTAGTCCCTTGAGTAGTCGGAGCTGAGCTATTAGTCGGAGCCTGGGTCGATGGGAGTGTAACCCGACAATCTTTAGCATAATGCCCTGTTCGCTGGCAGTGATGACAACGGTTACTGTCGCAGTTCCCTTGATGATGACGTCCACACTTGTTACATTTGGGCAGTTTCCCCGCATAACCACCCTGCTTGTTACCCGAAGAAGAAGAAGAACCCCCATTGTCGAACCTCTTACCCTGTTGTGTTGGCCCAGATCCTTTTCCGTCATTTTCCCACTTGCGCTTGTTGTTCTCTGGGGCCTTAACAGTCGAACCCTTCGCAGGCAAAATACCCTCATTCACCTTTAAGTTGGTCATCCTATGAGTCGATCGAACCACCTCTGCGTATGTAGGATGATTTCCCGCAGCCACTAACCCTGCGATTTCTGGTACTAACCCCGAGACATAATGCTCAATCCTCCTGTACTCTGGCACATGCAGATCAGGACACAACACTGCCAACTCGTTCCGCCTCACAGTATACTTTTCGATTTCAGACCCAATCATCTTGAGGTTCCACACCTCGTGCTCTAGCTTCTGCACCTCTTCCCTCGGACAGTACTCACGCTTTAGCAGCTGCACAAAATTCTCCCAAGGCATAGCATACGCCTCCCCAATGCCCATATTCTGGGTGATGTTATTTCACCAAGTCAATGCAACATCCTGGAATAACGCAGCAGCATACTTAACCCGATCCTCTGGGAGACAGTTACACATCAGAAACACTGACTCCACTTTCTCCAGCCACCTAAGCAAGCTCACCGCACCCTCAGTGCCAGAGAATTCCTGGGGCTTACAGTCCCGAAACATCTCGTAGGTACACATGGGTGGGGGTGGGTTAACAGGACCACCTGAAATGAAATGCGTGAGGAATCACGAAGAATGTAAACAAGGTTCACCAATGAGGCAAAGAAAATGGATAAATCAACTTACCACCACCGTTGTGCCCTAACTGGAAGGCAGCTTGGAGCAAGTTATTCAGGTCCTCCTGTGATAGGTTAACACCTCCACGACCACCAGCACCACCGTGACCACCACCACGTCCACCATTGCGACCACCTCCACGTCCTCCTCGTACTCCAGACATGATTCTGGCAGAAAGAACGAGAAAACTTAGTTTCACAGCTAATGGTAACCACTAGCGTTCGCAAGATCAAAGCTAGATCCAACCCAGGACTATCCATTCAAACCCAGAGCTCACTAGGGCTTTCATGCATTTCGGTTTATGATTTTGTGTGCACCCAAAATGATAAACCGCTCTACATGGTCCTCCAAGTGTTCTCCTAGTTCAAAGTTCAAATCACCGAACATAGACTCTTAGCTATACACCGTAATACTACGGTAGTTTATGGCAAGTGTTTCTATTAGAGTAGGAAAGGGAGATGTCCGAGCCTTGGACAAATCTCAAGCGTACACGATTCACTCCAATATACTACACCGCCTAGAAAGTACGTAACCCGACCTAAGATAGAACGGATGATGTAACGTAGAAAGACCAAATGATTTAGAGACACCCCGACAAGACCATACGCAAATCACCATAATGTTTAGTACCATGTGATCGTCTAGTGTGTGCGACTCGGCTATAGACTAGACTCTACATGCAGTCCTAGTTCACTATAACCATTGGCTCTGATACCAATCTGTCACACCCTCAAAATCCACTTGCGGAGTTTTACCGCGAGGCGCATGACAAACCAGGATCCAAACCAACGATCACAATAAACAAGTCTAAAATGAACATAATGCAATTTCAAAACAATGTTTAAAATTCCCGTTTACAGCGGAAGCTTATTCAAAACAATATTCAATAGTAAACCAATGTTCAACGTTTGTAAAACCATGCAACTCTAACTAGACGCCGTGCAGACGCGTGCGCCCTAGTTCCATTTTGCTACCTTAGCGACCTGAGAAAACATGTAAAAGTTTACGTCAGCACAAAAATGCTGGTGAGTTTACAGGTTTTGTATCCAAGTACCAAGTCCACCTGTCCATACTATAACAAATCGAAAACCAGTGTACGCTAGCTAGGCGTATGTTTTGTTACTACCACGATTGGAAAACCATTACTAACTCGAATACCAGATGTTGTGCCCGAAAAGTAAACCAGTTGTTCCTGTTGTTCCTGTTTGAGACAATATGCACTCGCCCGGCCCTCCAAGCCGACGAGTGGGGTTGGTCACTCCCAATAGCGCTATTCACATTTCCCCGTTGTGCAAACCCGCACATTCATGGTTCCCCCCGGGACTTCCAAAGATCGTGTAGTACACAATAGAAACCCATAGTATGACAGTAGTTACCACATAATCGTTTTAACACATGTTTTCTCCCCCGAAAATATGAAACCAGTTTAAAAGAGGGGCCGTAAACTCACCTTAACGTGCAAGCGAAGAATCCGAACAGCAAGCAATATATGCTACCGACACCCTAATAACAGTGTCGCTCAATGAGTATAGGCGTAATATCATTACCCATATAACTCGTTTGTCCAAGGCGTTTTAAATGTTCAAAAGTGTGTATGCGACGCCTAGTGATTCTACATGCAATAGTAAACCCTACGGACCCGTTGGTGAATATGTTGGTTACAATTAGTTTCTACATTCCGTATGTGTCTCAGACAAGTGTACTTCAGTTACATGTCAATTCCATACCACCTAAGACCTCAATTAAGCACATAAGCACATAATACACAATCTGTGTTTTCAGGACAGATTGTGCGCCATCAAAACGAATTTATTTAAAATAGCAATTCAGTGAGTTAACCTCCCAAATTTTTACTGACTTTTCTTTGGGATTCACTTGACAATACCTATTTTTGTTTTGTCTTAATTTCAAACACAAAAATTATGAAAATTTGTACAACACAGCTATGTCCAGAAAATCTCCTCAACAGGTCAGTTTAGTAGGAAAATTCTTAAAAATTGTGTATTCATCCAAACGAGATGAATCCACTTGGAAAAGCTCTATTTTTCCAGTATTGACCTACTGGAAAAATTTCATAATCTAATTCCTTGTAAATCTCCAGTTATAACCATTTAAAGTTAGCCCAGTTTACAAATCCGAAAATCTGATATGACCCCTAATCAATTAAAATTCCAAAAACGACTCAAACGATGTCCAAATTCGATGGTTTTGCCCATTATGAAAAGCTAAGACCTTGTACGTTACAATCATGCAAAGAATCGATCAAACCAATTATTTTCAAGCCACGAAACAGACCCTACAAGTCGACATTCAGAATCTGTCCAGATTCTGATCGTGCAATATTATCAATTATATCAAACCCTAGTTGCATATTATCAATCAATAACACCTAATAATCATCATACAACTTTCCTAATACCTATTCCCATCAGATCCTATTATCAAACATGTCAAGATCAAAGCTTTTAGGATCAAAACACCAATAACTTGCGCAACAAGCATCCTATGATGTTACTACGCGTTTATTAATAGGTTTAATCCGTTTAATCTTCAAAAGACTCATGTTCTAATGTTTATTAAACCCATTCAGACCTGGACAAACTTGTTATATGATTTTTACAATAAAACATAAAGTAAAAAGCGTAAGAAATCATGAGTTATACCCTTAGCTCTTCAAATCAATCAATCGCGCGCCTTGGAGCCTCCCAATTGATGATCTTGAGCCTTAGCAGGAGTTTTTGGAGTGAAATATTCGTGTGGGGCAATAAGGGGGCGATTAGGGTTGAGTATGAGGGCTGCATGGGGGTTAAGGATGTTTAAATACGAGTTTGAGGCGGTTTAAACCCGTCAGGTAGCATTGAGCGGCCGCTCGGAGCCTGTGAGCGGCCGCTCACAGGTCCGGGGCATGCGTTTTTGCCTCGTTTAGCCTCCCGACGCGTTATCCATCGACGTTTTCGTTATTTCGGACCGTAACAAGTGTAACCCCATGCGTTAAGACCCTAATCAACCTCACGCTCCACTTTTAATAATTTTTATTAACGTGTTCGGTTTAGGTTCACATAATCACGTATGGTTTTCACATAAGTTTGTCAGATATCATCGAGACACATAAGTTCGTTATTCACCAACGTCCGAGGTTCACTAATCATGTAATCACATTTTAACTCACACAAGGAGTCAGAACCCGACCCACACAAGGAGTCAAAGCATCTCATAACCCGAGATGTGAAAGTAGTCCCAAACCGGACTAGAAAACGTTTTGTAAGTTGTCTCAAACCCGAGATAATGCTCGTATGTCCTATCTAGCTATCTAGATGACCCTCGTTAAGTATAATATACGCGTGACTCGCTAAGGTAGACTTTAATCTAGACAACGTTGTTAACCAGAATTTGCCGGGTGTCACAACTATTTTCAAAACATGATACTTGCCCATAAAACTGTTTTGGTGGTGATTGATCATGTATATGCATCGAACCATAGGTGTGGCATCCAGGGTGTTATATATATATATATTTATATATATATATATTATAATGATCATTATATTTTCCATGCGTGGACATACACGTACAGCTATATGGGGTGTATTTTACGCTGTATGTGTGAATATATAATGCTTAGGCCGGATATATGATTATGGTGACATGCAAGGAGCTCATACTTGATCAATAAAATATTTATGTGGTTGTTTTACTAATGAGTCGGTTTATGTGACTCACCAGCTGTGTGCTGACGTATTTTTATTACTCGAGCATGTATCACAGGTTGATGGTGTAAGGAATGGGAGTTCCTAGCTGAGAGTTGGAATACTTTAGACGGTTCATCTTATTATAGTTAAGCTTTGTTTAGCTTGGTGGTACTTGGATCGCACTGGCTTGTAATAAATACTCAAGTTATGTAATGAGATTACGTTTCCGCTTTAAGTTTGCGCCGACTGGTCACTGTAAGTGCCCCGTCCTGGGCGGGGTGTGACAACACGTAATTACTCTACACCAAATTTTTTTTTTTTAAGTTTTCAATACTATAATACATGTTTAACAATATGGGAAAAAAATTCACCAAAAAAAAAATAAAAAAAAAATACCGTACTTTGATTCTCACAGTTCTTACCGAAAAAACACTTTATACCGGATCTTTCCCCTATATACAAATAGCAACATAACGGTAGAAGTTAATATAACGTTAGAAGTTAATTGTGATTGACACCATCCTTTCAAACAAAACTTACTATTTAAAATATTAAATTCTGAATTTAAGTAATAATTATCCCTAAATATGTCCCTTCATAATCTCTGATTTGTACTTATTAACAGTTTTGGGCTTTAAAAAATGATCATTCCTGATCGTCTAATGTTGGAACTCACTAATGGAAGAAGCCAAATTTAAAACCAATTCAATATCTCTTTGAAGGCCGACACCTCTCCTCTTGAAATCATATTACAAAAAAGATTATTATTTTTATTACTGGCTCGGTAAAACCAAAGTGTTTTTTAGAAGGGAACTTAATTGGGCCAAAGTTTTGCGTGTGCAAATTATTCATGTTTGTATATATTTTTTGATTTTTTGTGTTTTTTTATTATCAATTGTTGCTTTATTTTATTTTATATAATTTAAATGTATATGAAACAGAGAAAAAAATAATTTATTATAAATGAAATAAAGTTGTCAAAATCAATTCAAAATCGCAAAATAACACAACGAAGAACAAAAAGAGAGACAACGGAATATACTAAACAATCAAGAATCATCCGTTTCTGAAACTGTATAGGACGAGGGTTTCGTTATCCCGTCACCAATTGTTTTGTTAATCGGGATGAAATGAAAGTTGAAGTCATCGCGTATATCAACATTGTTGTGATGGCATCCGATATGGTATATAGCACAAACATGAAACCATATCTTGAACGACGAGTGAAGTATCGACACATAGTTGCATTTTCATATCTTGAACATGTCTGGCGGAGTAATTTTACCAAAGAACGGCGAGAAATCAAGGAAGACAACGACACCACCTCGACCAGGTGATGAGACGTGGTGGTATATCATGAATATCACAACAATTTACATACCTCGACTGTGACACCCGGCATGTTCGGCTTAAACATATTAGTAACATCTAAGTCTACCTTAGCGAGAAACGTTTATAAACAAACTTAACTGGGTTAGTTGGTCGGGTCAAGTTAGGATTGTCCAGGGTACAATGATCTGGAGGATCATTGGGAGTCATTTTGGTAATACACTGGTACCGGGTTCCGTTGTTGGTGACATTACATGAACTAATTAAGTATATGTGTAGATTATAGGTCGTGTGGTGGATTATATACATAGATGTGTTTAAATGATGTGTAAATGATTATCTGTGCTTAAATGTGTTAAATATAGACTAAGGATGCATGCTTATGTGTTAAGATGTGTTAGAATGCGTTAAACACGACAAACTGGAAAACTAGTTAAAAAGGGGTTCTGGTTCGACCACTTCGAGTGGTCGAAGGAGAGGAAAAGTGTCTGGTTCGACCCATGCAAGTGGGCGAACCAGGGAAGTGGAATTTGAGGAATTCCCTTCGACCAAACAGGGCTCATTCGACCCTGTGAAAGGGGCGAAGGAGACCACATTCGACCAATGAATTGGTGCGAAGGAAGATTAGTATAAATACCAACCTTTGTCATTTTTCATCATTTCACAAACCCTAACCGTCCCAAAACGCTCTCAAACGATCTTAAACACTAAGGAAGGAGTTTTTGCTCTTCTTTTTCATAATCTAACCCATCTACAACATCTAAACAAGAATCCAAGGTGTGTTCATAATCCTAAATCTTTTTAAAAGCATTTTAATTCGTTTTCATCTAACCCTAATTGTCTGGATCTGTTCTAAAGGTGTTTTTATGATTGAAAACCTTTTAAACATCTTTCTAAATCAAAACATGATCATTTAACATAGGTTTTCATAATGAATAACATGTGTAAATTGTGTGTTATGTGGTGTTATGTGTTGTTCACTGATTTGCTGCTATATCTATGATAGAAACATGATATAGGATTGTTGTTAATGAGGGAAATATTGTTGTCTAGGGTTAGGAATGGATATGATAATATTTGGGGGTTTTATTGGATTAATACTTGATGTATGAATATTTATGATCAATAGAATGAATAAGAAAGATTGGATAATCGACAAACTGAGTATTTTAAGCTAAACATGAATCGATTTCAAAAGTTTCCAAATTGGGTAAATAATTCATGCATGAAAGTGATGTTTCCATAATCTTTACCATTTTGGGAAAGGGCTGAAACGGACGTATTATCGGGGGAAATCGATGGGGTTTTGTAGGGATAAGTTATTCATGCTTGACTGCTGTGTTTGATGATGTTTCGGGTCGTTTTGAATGTGTTTGAAGCGTTTTTAGGAAAAATTATACAACAGGGGCGAACCTGGCCTCCTTCGACCAGTTGATGGTGCGAAGGAGGGATCCAGGGTCGAACCTGGCTTTTCATTGGACAAACGTAATAAAACGGGTGAAGGAAGCATCAAACGGTCGAACGAGACGTAAAAGGTGCGAAGGAGACTAAAAGGTGCGAAGGAGACTTAAAACTGACTGGTTCGACCGTTCTGATGCAGAAATGAGATTTTTGATACAAACTAAGTGTTTTATGCTTGAACCTTGTGTGTAATCTATGTGTACTTGATTAGTTAGGGTAATGGGTCACCAACGGGATGTCGGGTCGGTCTAGTGTGTCGGTTAAACATCTAAACACGTTTTAAAACATACTTGGTTACGATCTGGACAATCGGGGACTAGATAACCTTATGGTTATTAGTCAGAACACTTATGTGAACATTTTGATAGATCTCCGGTAGAGGGATTATCAAGGGCTAAACATCTTTACTTATATTTGAAGAACGCTACTTAAGGTGAGTTCACGGCCCCACTTTTTACTGCTTTAACTTTTGGGGGAGAAAACATGCACTAAACTATTTTGGTAACATATGTCATGCTATGGTTTTAAACTTGTGTACTATACGATCTTTTAAAGTCCCGGGGGAAACCATGAATGTGCGGGAATGCACAACGGGGGAAATGTGGATAGATCTATTAAGTTTGACAAACCCCACTCGACGGCTTGGAGGGCCGGGCGGGTGCATATTGTCTCGAACTGGTAACACTCGTAGCGTGGCTACAACACATCGGGCTGAACACATGGTAACAGTCTAGTAATGGTTTTCCAATCGTAGTAGTAACAAAACATACGCCTAGCTAGCGTACTTGGTAACATGGATATAGTATGGACATGGTAACATTCTGGTAACATCTTGATAGCATTTTGAACAAACCTGTGAACTCACCAGCATTATATGTTGACATCTTTTTGGCATGTTTTTCTCAGGTCGCTAAGGTAGCAACAAATGGAACTAGGCGCACGGGTCTGCACTGGCGTCTAGAGTTTAGTTCACGTTTTGCATTAAACATTTGAAACATTGAAACTTTGGATTGTAACTCGTTGAATGCTTCCGCTACAGTTTATGGGTTTATGAAAACTATGTCTTTTGAATGTTATGTATTTTCATATAGTGTTGTTTATTGTGACCGTTGACTTGGATCCTGGTTTGTCATGCACCTCGCGGTAAAACCCCGCAAGTGGTAATTTGAGGGTGTGACAGATTGGTATCAGAGCCAATGGTTATAGTGAACTAGGACTGCATGTAGAGTCTGGTCTATAGCCGAGTCGCACACACTAGACGGTCACATACTTTGGGTCTATTAGTGGGATACGTACTAACGTTGTCGGGGTGTCCTTACATCATCATCATGTCTCTCCGTTACATAATCCGCTTTTATTTGGGTTCTTACCTACTCTTGTCTTCTTCTTCTTCTGGATTGAAGGAGGAGGGGTTGATTTGTTGGTTCTAGCACACACATGCCTTCTTATACTTGCACCTATTGCCACATAGGCGACAATGTTCGGTGACTGGGGTCTAGATTAGGGGTACATTTGGAGGACCATGTAGAGCAGTTTATCATTTCGGGTGCACACGAAATAATAAACTGAAATGCATGAAAATCCCGATGGACTTCGAGTTTGGATGTATAGTCCTGAATTTGTCCCTAGGTTAACTCTTGTAAATTTCTAGTGGTTGACACTGGAAGTGAATCTGAATCTCTTGATTTCTTGATTTGTTAGATCATGTCTGGTGCTCGCGGTGGTGGACGTCGTGGTGGCGGTGGTGGCCGTGCTGGCGGTGGTGGTCGTGCCGGAGGCGGTGGTCGTGGAAACATCAACATGACCCAAGCTGAATTGAAAAACTTGCTCCAGCAGCAAGTGAACATGGCCATGGCTAATTTCCAGGCTGGGATTAATGCCATGGGTGGTGAGTTGATTTCTGTCGACCTTGTCTCATTTTCGGGTTTCGTGCCTTTTCGTTTGTGTTTTATTCGTGTACCGTGTTTCAGGTGCTGGTGCCAATCCACCCCCACCTCAGTGCTCTTATAAGAAGTTTAGGGACTGTCAGCCCCATAACTTCGCTGGAACTGAGGGAGCGGTGGGACTGCTCCGATGGCTGGAGAAGGTGGAATCTGTCTTTGTTATGTGTAACTGTCCTGCTGGGGACCGGGTGAAGTATGCTACTGCGACATTTAAAGGACCTGCATTGTCATGGTGGAATGCTACTACTCAGAACGTGGGATTGGGAGAGGCTATTGCTATGCCTTGGGCGGAGTTTGTGCAGCTTTTGAGAGGTGAGTACTGTCCGAGAGAGGAGATACAGAAGTTGGAGCATGAGGTCTGGAGTTACAAGATGGTTGGGTCTGAGATTGAGGAATATACTGTGAAGAGGAATGAGCTGGCGGTGTTGTGTCTTGACTTACACACACCCGAGTACAGGAGGATCGAGCACTATGTGTCTGGACTAGTGCCCGAGATTGCTGGGTTGGTGGCTGCTGGGAATCTTCCCACTATTGCTGAAGTTGTCCGATCAGCTCATCGGATGACTAACCTGAAGGTGGCGGAAGGCGTTTTGCCACCAAAGGGTGCTACTGTGAAAGTTGCTGAGGGGAACAAGAGGAAATGGGAGAGTGTGGGGAAGAGTGTGGTGCCAGCTCAGCCGGCGAAGAAGTTTGAGTCGTCTGGATCGTCTTCGGGGCAGAAGACAGGTGGATATATCGGGAAGCACCCCAAGTGTAACCGGTGTGGATACCATCACTCGGGGAACTGTGATAAGGCACGCTGTCATCGGTGCAACCAGCTTGGGCACTTGGCCAAGGATTGCAGGGCAACACTTCCATCGACCCAAGCTCGTACCTCTACTCCTGCTCCTGCTCTCGCTGTTCAGGGAACTCAGGGGAGGCAGGGGTGTTACAACTGTGGTGACACGGGACATTTCAAGCGTGACTGTCCCAAGCTGAAACAGGGCGAAAACGGGAAGAACGGGAACGGTAACGGGAACAATGGCGGCGGAGGCAGGACTGCACGTGCTTTCGTCATTGGATCTGCAGAGGCTAGGCAGGATCCAGACACAGTTACCGGTACGTTCCTTCTTAATGATCGCTATGTTTCTGTCTTGTTTGATTCTGGTGCCGATAAGAGTTTTGTATCTTTGGATGTTAGTCGATTGCTAGATATAGTACCCACACCTTTAGAGGCTAAGTACTTAATAGAATTGGCTGATGGTAAGAAAATCGAAGCGACACACACCCTTAGGGAATGTCGCTTGGAACTGTCGGGTTTGACTTTCCCCATTGACCTTATGCCGGTACCCCTGGGTAGTTTTGATGTCGTGGTTGGCATGGATTGATTATCGCTATATCGCGCGGAGATCGTTTGTTTTGACAAGGTTATTCGGATCCCTCTCCCTGATGGAGAGATTCTTTCGGTTCATGGCGAGAAAAGCGGTGCTCCGCTGAGTATCATTTGTAGCATGAAAGCCCGTAAGTATCTTCGGAAGGGCTGTTCGGCCATTCTGGCACTTGTTAACGTTTCTACTGACGATGAGAAGAAGATCGAGGATATCCCGGTGGTTCGTGACTTTTCTGATGTGTTTCCTGATGATTTACCTGGTCTTCCTCCCCATCGTCAGGTTGAGTTTAGTATTGATCTCACTCCGGGCGCAGCTCCTATTGCCCGAGCTCCGTATCGTCTTGCACCTCCTGTGACACCCGGCAAATTCTGGTTAACAACGTTGTCTAGATGAAAGTCTACCTTAGCGAGTCACGCGTATATTGTACGTAACTGGGTTAGTTAAGTCGTGTTATGGTTCGGGAACTACCGGTTTAGTATAGAAGATCATTGGATGTTGGTCTAGAGGTTCATTAGATATCAGTCCTTAACCAAGTGTGCAAATGGTGACGATTCGTAGAATCGTCAGGTCATACGGAACATACAAGTCTCGAGTCCCGGGAATTGGTGAACGAGTGTGAATATGTTTGTTTGCAAGTGTTATGTGTTTACAATCATTATGTGACTTGTCGGTATGTGAAAATGTGTTAACATATGTTAAAACGGGGTTTAACGCGCAAAATACACAGAACCAGCCCCTATAGGCGATTAGGGGAGGCTAATCGCCTATAGGGTATGCATTTGGGGATCATTTCATGCGATTAGGGGGCTACTCGCATGAAATGATAGGCGATTAGCCCTAAATGCATGAAATGTCATGCGATTAGCAATGCTAATCGCGTATAGCTGCTGCACAATCGCGTGTTACATGCTGGACGACTAAAAACGACTATAACTACAATACTTGACCTCCTAAACTTCATAATATCAACCCTAGTCGTCCCATAACCCGCCCCAACACACACACAACCTCTGGAACACGATTTTGGATCAAAACACAAGGTTTCAAGCCTATTTCATCATCCTATCACAAATCTAAGGTGTGGTTTTCATCCATGCAACCTTATTTAACATTTTCATTGAATCCCTAACGGTCCAGACCTGTTTTAAAACGAATAAGCTTTCTGAAAATCGTTAATAAGTGTTGTTAATCGGATTCTAACTATCATACATGTGTTATATGTGTTTATGATTAGAAGCTAGGGTTTTTAAGATTCAAGATGGATGATTAACATGTTATTAGGTTAGTTTCAGATTAATAATGATATCATGCTAATGAAATCTGAGTAATTGTTCATTAGGGTTATAGTAATGCATGTTAATGTGATGTTTCATGCTATGTGTATTGTGTTTGGATTACATGATTGCATGCAGGGCTGATAATACGAGGTTAAACGAAGGATTTTGGTTTAAACATGTTTGGTATAGTTGTTGGATTGATATTGGATGATTACACGCGTTCTGGATCTGATTTGGAGTGTTAAACGCGCGAAAAACCGGAACAGCTGGGTTACTGGCGATTAGCAACCCTAATCGCCTATGTTATAGGCTATTGGGAGGCCAATCGCCTATAAAGATGCCCTAATCGCCTATATACCATGCAATTGGGGACTAAATGCCTCTATTACATGCAATTGTGATCCTAAATGCTAGTTAAGTCCTGAAATACATGTCTTATAGCCCTAATCGCCTATAAGCTCAAGGTTTACATGTCTTATGACCCTAATTGCCTATATTATAGGCGATTAGCCTTCCTAAATGCCTGTTGACCAACCTAAATGCTAGTTGACTTTTCCTAATCGCGTGTACTGCTGCTGTAAGTGTAAATTAGCATTCCAAGACCCCGATTTGACATCTAGGAACATGCTAGGAACCCCGTAACATATCTAATAACTTGGTAACATATGTTTGGATGTAATTAGGTGATACGTGAACTACGTGCTATAACTTGTTGGACGTTAACGTATGTTAAGTGTGATTGCATGATTGTTTGTTTGGGAGCGTAAACATAACACGGGGAGTCTCGGGTCACCAATGGGATGTCGAGTCTTGTACATTGGGTCAGTTAAACAGTCACGGTGTTTTCAAACGAACTTGGTTATGGTCTGGACATCTAGGGACTAACTAACCTGCGGGTTATTAGTCTAAGTACTTGTAACTGTCATATGTTAGGTCGCCGCTTTACGGGACTAGCATAGCTGCTGAGTTTATTCGTGTTACGGAGTAACGCAACTCAAGGTGAGTTTACGGCCCCTCTTTTAACTGGTTTCACTTTTCGGGGGAGAAAACATGTGTTAAACTTATGTTTTGGTAACAACTGTCATACTATGGGTTTCTATGGTTTACTATACGATCTTTGGAAGTCCCGGGGGAAACCATGAATGTGCGGGTTAGCACAACGGGGAAATGTGAATAGCGCTATTGGGAGTGACCAACCCCGCTCGTCGACTTGGAGGGTCGGCGGGTGCATATTGTCTCAAACAGGAACAACAGGTTACTACATCGGGCACGACATCTGGTTTGCGAGTTAGTAATGGTTTTCCAATCGTGATAGTAACAAAACATACGCCTAGCTAGCGTACTTTGGTTTTCGATTTGTTATAGTATGGACAGGTTGAACTTGGTACTGTGATTACAAAACCTGTAAACTCACCAGCATTTTTGTGCTGACGTAAACTTTTACATGTTTTCTCAGGTCGCTAAGGTAGCACAATGGAACTAGGGCGCACGCGTCTGCACGGCGTCTAGTTAGGATTGCATGGTTTTCGAACGTTGAACACTTGGAATATTTTGGATTATGTTTTGAATAAGCTTCCGCTGTAATTGGGGATTTTAAACTATGTTTTCTTAAATTGCATATGTTCATTTAGACTTGTTTATTGTGATCGTTGGTTTGGATCCTGGTTTGTCATACGCCTCGCGGTAAAACTCCGCAAGTGGATTTTGAGGGTGTGACAGATTGGTATCAGAGCCAATGGTTATAGTGAACTAGGACTGCATGTAGAGTCTAGTGTATAGCCGAGTCGCACACACTAGACGATCACATAGTACTAAACATTTTGATGGATTACGTATGGGCTGTCGGGGTGTCTCTAAATCATCTGACCTTCCTATGTTACATCATCCGTTCTATCCTAAGTCGGGTTACTTGTTTCCTAGGCAATGCGGTATATTGGGGTAAATCGTGTACTCTTGAGATTTGTCCAAGGCTCGGACATCTCCCTTTCATACTCCAATAGAAACACTTGCCATAAACTACCGTAGCATTACGGTGTATAGCTAAGAGTCTATGTTCGGTGATTTGAACTTTGAACTAGGAGAACACTTGGAGGACCATGTAGAGCGGTTTATCATTTTGGGTGCACACAAAATCATAAACCGAAATGCATGGAAGCCCTAGTGAGCTCTGGGTTTGAAGGGATAGTCCTGGATTGGATCTAGCTTTGATCTTGTGAACGTTAGTGGTTATCATTATCTGCGAAACTAAATTTTCTCGTTCTTTCTGCCAGAATCATGTCTGGAGTACGAGGAGGACGTGGAGGTGGTCGCAATGGTGGACGTGGTGGTGGTCGCAGTGGTGCTGGTGGTCGTGGAGGTGTTAACCTATCACAGGAAGATCTGAACAACTTGCTACAAGCTGCCTTTCAGTTAGGGCACAATGGTGGTGGTAAGTTGATTTATCCATTTTTGCCTCATTAGTGAACCTTGTTTACATTGGTCGTGTTTTCTCACGCATTTTATTTCAGGTGGTCCTGTTAACCCACCCCCACCCATGTGTACCTATAAGATGTTTCGGGACTGTAAGCCCCATGAATTCTCTGGCACTGAGGGTGCGGTGAGCCTACTCAGGTGGTTGGATAAGGTGGAGTCAGTGTTTCTGATGTGTAACTGTCTCCCAGAGGATCGGGTCAAGTATGCTGCTGCTTTATTCCAGGATGTTGCTTTGACCTGGTGGAACAATATCACCCAGAACATGGGTATTGGGGAGGCTTATGCTATGCCTTGGGAGAATTTTGTGCAACTGCTGAAGCGTGAGTACTGTCCAAGGGAAGAGGTGCAGAAGTTAGAGCACGAGGTGTGGAACCTCAAGATGTCTGGGTCCGAAATTGAGAAGTACACGGTAAGGCGTAATGAGTTGGCAGTGCTATGTCCTGATCTGCATGTGCCAGAATATAGGAGGATCGAACACTATATCTCGGGGTTAGTGCCAGAAATCACAGGGTTGGTAGCTGCTGGAAATCATCCTACATACTCAGAGGTGGTCCGATCGGCTCATAGGATGACCAACTTGAAGGTGAATGAGGGTATTTTGCCTGCTAAGGGTTCGACTGTCAAGGCCCCGGAGAATAACAAGCGTAAGTGGGAAAACGAGGGGAAAGGATCTGGGCCAGCACAGCAGGGTAAGAGGTTTGATAATGGGGGTTCTCCTTCTACTGGTAACAAACAGGGTGGTTATGCGGGGAAACTGCCTAAATGTAACAAGTGTGGACGTCATCATCAAGGGAACTGCGACAGTAACCGTTGCCATCGCTGCCAGCGATATGGGCATTTTGCTAAAGATTGTCGGGCTACACTTCCATCGACCCAGGCCCCAAGCAATACCCCGGCTCCTGCTGCTCAAGGAACTACGGGAAGACAGGGATGTTACAACTGTGGAGAGACTGGTCATTACAAGAAGGATTGCCCGAAACTGAAGCAGGGCGGGAACAACGGTAACGGGAACAACAGGGGCGGTGGCAGGAATGCACGTGCCTTCGTCATTGGAGCCGCTGAGGCTAGACAGGATCCTGACACAGTTACCGGTACGTTCCTTCTCAATAATCGCTCTGTTAGTGTTTTATTTGATTCTGGTGCCGACAAGAGTTTTATATCTGTGGAAGTTAGTCGACTGCTAGATGTAGTACCCGTACCATTAGAGGCTAAGTATATTATTGAGTTGGCTGACGGTAAAAAGATTGAAGCTACTTGTATCCTTCAGGAGTGTCAACTAGAGTTGTCGGGTTTGTCATTCCCCATCGACCTTATGCCGGTACCTTTGGGTAGTTTTGACGTTGTGGTAGGCATGGATTGGTTGTCTTTGTATCGCGCGGAGATTGTTTGTTACGACAAGATTATTCGGATTCCTCTCCCTGATGGAGAATTCCTTTCTGTGTACGGTATCAAGGGCGGTGTTCCGCTAAATCTCATTTCCAGTATGAAAGCCCTTAAGTGTCTTCGAAAGGGTTGTTCGGCCATTTTGGCACTTTTATCTGTTTCCTCTAGCGATGAGAAGAAGATCGACGATATTCCTGTTGTACGCGAGTTTCCTGATGTATTTCCTGATGATTTATCTGGTCTTCCTCCCCATCGTCAAGTTGAGTTCGGCATTGATCTTGTACCAGGGGCTGCTCCTATTGCTCGGGCCCCCTACCGTCTTGCACCTCCCGAGATGCAGGAATTGTCTAGTCAGTTACAGGAACTCTTGGACAAGGGTTTCATCAGACCAAGTTCTTCCCCTTGGGGAGCCCCGATTCTATTCGTCAAGAAGAAGGATGGAAGTTTCCGATTGTGTGTGGATTACAGAGAACTAAACAAATTGACCGTCAAGAACCTTTATCCTCTTCCACGTATTGATGATCTATTCGACCAACTTCAGGGTTCTAGCTATTACTCTAAGATTGATTTGAGGTCCGGTTATCACCAGTTGCGCGTAAGGGAAGCTGACGTTGCAAAGACTGCCTTTCGTACACGTTATGGCCATTTCGAATTCTTGGTCATGCCTTTCGGTCTCACGAACGCACTGGCGGTTTTCATGGACTTGATGAACCGCGTTTGCAAGCCATATCTTGACAAGTTTGTCATTGTGTTTATTGATGACATCCTGATTTACTCCAAGAACAAGACTGAACACGAGGAACACCTGCGTCTAGTTTTGGAACTTTTGCGACGGGAACAACTTTACGCTAAATTCTCAAAGTGTGACTTTTGGTTACGCGAAGTTCAGTTCCTAGGACATGTGGTTAATGAACTAGGAATTCATGTCGATCCGGCTAAGATCGAAGCGATCAAGGACTGGGGAGCACCAAAGACGCCAACTGAGGTGCGGCAATTCCTAGGCCTTGCGGGCTACTATCGTCGTTTCATTCAGGGGTTCTCGAAGATCGCTCAACCCCTCACCACTCTTACTCAGAAGGATAGAAAATTTGACTGGGGTGAACCACAAGAGTCGGCATTTCAAGAACTAAAGTCTAAACTTTGTTCTGCTCCTATTTTGTCCTTACCTGAAGGCCCTGATGATTTCGTTGTTTACTGTGATGCTTCTATTCATGGTCTCGGTTGCGTGTTGATGCAACGCGAGAAAGTGATTGCGTATGCTTCTCGTCAACTCAAGGTGCACGAGAAGAACTACACCACCCATGACTTGGAGTTCGGTGCAGTGGTTTTCGCGTTGAAAATTTGGAGACATTACTTGTACGGTACCAAATGCACCATCTACACCGATCACAAGAGTCTTCAACATATTTTCGATCAACAACATTTGAATATACGACAGCGTCGTTGGATTGAACTCCTGAACGACTATGATTGCGCCATTAAGTACCATCCTGGCAAGGCGAATGTTGTAGCAGACGCCTTGAGCAGGAAGGAATCAACTAAACCTCGTCGCGTTCGGGCGTTGCAACTCACCATTCATTCATCTCTACCCGATCAACTCCGTTCTGCCCAGTTAGAAGCTTTGAAGGAGGAAAACCTTAAAGCTGAGACTATGCACGGTGCTGACAAGCACCTCGAGCGAAGGCCTGATGGCCTGCACTACTTCGCAGAACGCATATGGGTTCCTTTATTCGGGGGACTTCGGGAGCTTGTCTTGGATGAGGCTCACAAGTCCCGGTATTCTATTCATCCTGGTTCGGATAAGATGTACCAGGATCTGAAAGTGCTTTACTGGTGGCCAAACATGAGGTCGGATATAGCCTCATACGTGAGCAAATGCTTGACCTGTGCTAAGGTCAAAGTGGAATACCAGAAACCGTCGGGTCTCTTGCAACAACCTGAAATTCCGGAGTGGAAATGGGAACGGATTACCATGGATTTTGTCACGCAACTTCCTAAGTCACCAAGCGGGAATGATAAGATATGGGTGATTGTTGATCGGTTGACAAAATCAGCCCATTTTCTCGCTATTAAGGAGACCGACACCATGGATCGTTTGGCTCGTCTTTATCTGAAGGAAGTTGTTTCTAAGCACGGGGTGCCGGTTTCTATTATCTCGGATCGTGACTCCCACTTTACTTCCCACTTCTGGAAGTCTTTGCACAAGGCTTTGGGTACCCAACTAGACATGAGTACAGCTTATCACCCACAGACTGACGGTCAGAGTGAGCGCACGATTCAAACCTTGGAGGACATGCTGCGGGCATGTGTGATCGACTTTGGCAAAGGTTGGGAAGCTCATTTACCGTTAGTAGAATTCCCTTACAACAACAGTTATCACACGAGCATCAAGGCAGCTCCGTTCGAGGCACTATACGGGCTGAAATGCCGGTCTCCTCTTTGTTGGGCTGAGGTGGGTGAGAGTCAACTCACTGGGCCTGAAATAGTGTACGAAACTTCGGAAAAGATCGTACAGATTCGTAACCGGTTGGCAGCGGCACGGGATCGGCAAAAGAGTTATGCTGATCAACGTCGCAAACCATTGGAATTCCAAGTTGATGACAAGGTACTTCTGAAAGTTTCACCGTGGAAGGGCGTCATACGCTTTGGGAAGCGTGGCAAACTCAACCCTCGGTATGTCGGTCCATTTACGATCCTGGAACGGATTGGACCGGTGGCATATCGTCTTGATTTACCGACGGAGCTCGGTAACGTACATAACGTCTTCCATGTGTCCAACTTAAAGAAGTGTCTGGCTGACGAGTCTCTCATCGTTCCACTGGAAGAGATCAAGGTTGATGATCGTCTTCGGATTGTGGAAGAACCTGTGGAGATTCTGGATTACAAGATTCGTAGCCTACGTCATAGCAAGATTCGCATTGTTAAGGTTCGCTGGAACTCGAACCGAGGGCCAGAGTACACTTGGGAACGGGAGGATCAGATGAAGTCTAAATATCCTCATCTCTTTCCTAAGGAAGCGTTCGAATCGAGATATGTCTCCACTGCAGCTGAATGAATCTCGGGGCGAGATTCCTTTTAACGTGGGGATGATGTGACAACTCGGGTAAATCTCTCTCTTGGCTTCTATCTTTTGTCTGTTTCTTTTGTTATTTCTTTTGGGTACTGTGCAATTTTCGGGACGAAAATTCTTTTAACGTGGGGATGATGTGACATCCGGCAAATTCTGGTTAACAACGTTGTCTAGATGAAAGTCTACCTTAGCGAGTCACGCGTATATTGTACGTAACTGGGTTAGTTAAGTCGTGTTATGGTTCGGGAACTACCGGTTTAGTATAGAAGATCATTGGATGTTGGTCTAGAGGTTCATTAGATATCAGTCCTTAACCAAGTGTACAAATGGTGACGATTCGTAGAATCGTCAGGTCATACGAAACATACAAGTCTCGAGTCCCGGGAATTGGTGAACGAGTGTGAATATGTTTGTTTGCAAGTGTTATGTGTTTACAATCATTATGTGACTTGTCGGTATGTGAAAATGTGTTAACATATGTTAAAACGGGGTTTAACGCGCAAAATACACAGAACCAGCCCCTATAGGCGATTAGGGGAGGCTAATCGCCTATAGGGTATGCATTTGGGGATCATTTCATGCGATTAGGGGGCTACTCGCATGAAATGATAGGCGATTAGCCCTAAATGCATGAAATGTCATGCGATTAGCAATGCTAATCGCGTATAGCTGCTGCACAATCGCGTGTTACGTGCTGGATGACTAAAAACGACTATAAATAAAATACTTGACCTCCTAAACTTCATAATATCAACCCTAGTCGTCCCATAACCCGCCCCAACACACACACAACCTCTGGAACACGATTTTGGATCAAAACACAAGGTTTCAAGCCTATTTCATCATCCTATCACAAATCTAAGGTGTGGTTTTCATCCATGCAACCTTATTTAACATTTTCATTGAATCCCTAATGGTCCAGACCTGTTTTAAAACGAATAAGCTTTCTGAAAATCGTTAATAAATGTTGTTAATCGGATTCTAACTATCATACATGTGTTATGTGTGTTTATGATTAGAAGCTAGGGTTTTTATGATTCAAGATGGATGATTAACATGTTATTAGGTTAGTTTCAGATTAATAATGATATCATGCTAATGAAATCTGAGTAATTGTTCATTAGGGTTATAGTTATGCATGTTAATGTGATGTTTCATGCTATGTGTATTGTGTTTGGATTACATGATTGCATGCAGGGCTGATAATACGAGGTTAAACGAAGGATTTTGGTTTAAACATGTTTGGTATAGTTGTTGGATTGATATTGGATGATTACACGCGTTCTGGATCTGATTTGGAGTGTTAAACGCGCGAAAAACCGGAACAGCTGGGTTACTGGCGATTAGCAACCCTAATCGCCTATGTTATAGGCGATTAGGAGGCCAATCGCCTATAAAGATGCCCTAATCGCCTATATACCATGCAATTGGGGCTAAATGCCTCTATTACATGCAATTGTGATCCTAAATGCTAGTTAAGTCCTGAAATACATGTCTTATAGCCCTAATCGCCTATAAGCTCAAGGTTTACATGTCTTATGACCCTAATTGCCTATATTATAGGCGATTAGCCTTCCTAAATGCCTGTTGACCAACCTAAATGCTAGGTGACTTTTCCTAATCGCGTGTACTGCTGCTGTAAGTGTAAATTAGCATTCCGAGACCCGATTTGACATCTAGGAACATGCTAGGAACCCCGTAACATATCTAATAACTTGGTAACATATGTTTGGATGTAATTAGCTGATACGTGAACTACGTGCTATAACTTGTTGGACGTTAACGTATGTTAAGTGTGATTGCATGATTGTTTGTTTGGGAGCGTAAACATAACACGGGGAGTCTCGGGTCACCAATGGGATGTCGAGTCTTGTACATTGGGTCAGTTAAACAGTCACGGTGTTTTCAAACGAACTTGGTTATGGTCTGGACATCTAGGGACTAACTAACCTGCGGGTTATTAGTCTAAGTACTTGTAACTGTCATATGTTAGGTCGCCGCTTTACGGGACTAGCATAGCTGCTGAGTTTATTCGTGTTACGGAGTAACGCAACTCAAGGTGAGTTTATGGTCCCTCTTTTAACTGGTTTCACTTTTCGGGGGAGAAAACATGTGTTAAACTTATGTTTTGGTAACAACTGTCATACTATGGGTTTCTATGGTTTACTATACGATCTTTGGAAGTCCCGGGGGAAACCATGAATGTGCGGGTTAGCACAACGGGGAAATGTGAATAGCGCTATTGGGAGTGACCAACCCCGCTCGTCGACTTGGAGGGTCGGCGGGTGCATATTGTCTCAAACAGGAACAACAGGTTACTACATCGGGCACGACATCTGGTTTGCGAGTTAGTAATGGTTTTCCAATCGTGATAGTAACAAAACATACGCCTAGCAAGCGTACTTTGGTTTTCGATTTGTTATAGTATGGACAGGTTGAACTTGGTACTGTGATTACAAAACCTGTAAACTCACCAGCATTTTTGTGCTGACGTAAACTTTTACATGTTTTCTCATGTCGCTAAGGTAGCACAATGGAACTAGGGCGCACGCGTCTGCACGGCGTCTAGTTAGGATTGCATGGTTTTCGAACGTTGAACACTTGGAATATTTTGGATTATGTTTTGAATAAGCTTCCGCTGTAATTGGGGATTTTAAACTATGTTTTCTTAAATTGCATATGTTCATTTAGACTTCTTTATTGTGATCGTTGGTTTGGATCCTGGTTTGTCATACGCCTCGCGGTAAAACTCCGCAAGTGGATTTTGAGGGTGTGACACCTCCCGAGATGCAAGAGTTGTCCAGCCAGTTACAGGAACTCTTGGAAAAGGGTTTCATTCGACCGAGTTCTTCCCCGTGGGGAGCTCCTATTTTGTTTGTGAAGAAGAAGGACGGAAGTCTTCGTATGTGTATTGATTATCGTGAGCTGAACAAAGTGACCATCAAGAATCGTTATCCTCTTCCTCGCATTGATGATCTCTTTGACCAGCTTCAGGGCTCCAGCTACTATTCGAAGATTGATTTGCGGTCCGGTTATCACCAGTTGTGCGTCAGGGAAGCTGACATTCAGAAGACTGCTTTTCGCACTCGTTATGGCCATTTTGAGTTCTTGGTCATGCCTTTTGGTCTCACTAACGCACCGGCGGTGTTCATGGATTTTATGAACCGCGTCTGTAAACCTTACCTTGATAAGTTCGTCATCGTGTTCATTGACGACATTCTGATCTATTCCAAGAACAAGGCGGATCATGAGGAACATCTGCGGTTGGTTTTGGAACTTTTGAGACAGGAGCAATTGTATGCTAAGTTCTCGAAGTGTGATTTTTGGTTGCGTGAAGTTCAATTCCTAGGACATGTGGTGAATGAACTGGGAATTCATGTCGATCCGGCTAAGATCGAAGCTATTAAAGACTGGGAAGCACCAAAGACGCCATCTGAGGTGCGGCAATTCCTAGGTCTTGCGGGCTATTATCGTCGTTTCATTGAGGGATTTTCGAAGATCGCTCAACCCCTCACTGCTCTTACCCAGAAGGACCGAAAGTTCGACTGGGATGAACCACAAGAATCAGCATTTCAGATGCTGAAGCTTAAACTTTGCTCTGCACCTATCTTATCCCTACCTAAGGGTACGGATGACTTTGTTGTGTACTGTGATGCTTCTATTCGTGGTCTCGGTTGCGTGTTGATGCAGCGCGAGAAGGTTATTGCTTATGCTTCTCGCCAACTCAAAGTTCATGAGAAGAACTACACTACTCATGACTTGGAACTGGGTGCGGTAGTCTTTGCGTTGAAAATCTGGAGACATTACTTGTACGGTACCAAGTGTGAAGTATACACCGATCACAAGAGTCTTCAACATATTTTCGACCAGAAGGTGTTGAACATGCGGCAGCGTCGCTGGGTTGAACTCCTGAACGATTATGACTGTGCCATCAAGTACCATCCTGGCAAGGCGAACGTTGTGGCGGACGCCTTGAGCAGGAAGGAGTCTGCGAACCCTCGTCGTGTTCGAGCCTTACAGCTCACCATCCATTCGTCACTGCCTGACCGAATCCGTACTGCACAGTTGGAAGCCTTGAAGGAGGAAAACCTTAAGGCTGAAACTATGCACAGTGCTGACAAGCATCTTGAACTCAGGACCGATGGTTTACACTATTTTGCGGGACGTGTTTGGGTCCCATTGTTCGGGGGATTGCGTGAGCTTGTCTTGGATGAAGCTCACAAATCCCGGTATTCTATTCACCCTGGCTCCGATAAGATGTATCAGGATTTGAAGATACTTTATTGGTGGCCGAACATGAAAGCTGATATAGCTTCTTACGTCAGTAAATGTTTGACTTGTGCTAAAGTCAAGGTGGAGTATCAGAGGCCGTCTGGTCTCCTGCAACAACCAGAGGTTCCAGAATGGAAGTGGGAACGAATCACGATGGATTTTGTCACCAAGCTGCCAAGGTCACCTAGTGGTTATGATATGATCTGGGTGGTTGTTGACCGGCTGACAAATTCGGCGCGTTTTATACCTATTAAGGAAACCGATGGACTCGAGCGGTTGGCTCGACTTTACCTTAAAGAGGTGGTTGCTCGGCACGGGGTGCCTGTTTCTATTATCTCTGATCGTGATTCTCGTTTCGCTTCGCGTTTCTGGAAGGCTCTGCACAAGGCTTTGGGTACTCAGTTGGATATGAGTACGGCTTATCATCCGCAAACTGATGGACAGAGTGAGCGGACGATTCAAACCTTGGAAGACATGCTTCGGGCATGTGTTATCGATTTTGGCAAAAGTTGGGAGATCCACCTGCCGTTAGTGGAGTTCTCCTACAACAACAGCTATCACTCTAGCATCAAGGCAGCTCCGTTTGAGGCTCTTTACGGACGGAAATGTCGATCACCACTTTGTTGGGCCGAGGTGGGCGAGAGCCAGCTCACTGGTCCGGAACTCGTGTACGAAACTTCGGAGAAAATCGTACAGATCCGTCAACGTTTGGCTGCTGCACGGGATCGTCAGAAGAGCTATGCCGATCGCCGTCGAAAACCATTAGAGTTCCAGGTTGGGGACAAGGTACTTCTGAAAGTTTCACCATGGAAGGGCGTCATACGCTTTGGAAAGCGTGGCAAGCTTAACCCTCGTTATGTCGGACCGTTCGCAATCCTGGATCGGATTGGACCGGTGGCATACAGACTTGACTTACCGGCAGAGCTCGGTAGTGTACATAACGTCTTCCATGTGTCTAACTTGAAGAAGTGTTTGGCTGATGAATCCCTCATTGTACCACTGGAAGAGATCAAGGTTGATGATCGTCTTCGCATTGTGGAGGAACCTGTCGAGATTCTCGACTACAAGATTCGTAGCCTTCGTCAGAGTAAAATCCGCATCGTTAAAGTCCGTTGGAACTCGAACCGTGGACCGGAGTTCACATGGGAACGGGAGGATCAGATGAAATCTAAGTATCCTCATCTCTTTCCGAAGCGCGCGTTTGAATCGAGGCATGTTACTGCTGAAGCGGAATGAATCTCGGGTCGAGATTCCTTTCAACGTGGGGATGATGTGACATCCGGTAAGTTTCTTTTCGTTCTGTTCTTTCCATTTCTTTCTTTTGGGCCTTGCGCAATTTTCGGGACGAAAATTCTTTCAACGTGGGGATGATGTGACACCCGGCATGTTCGGCTTAAACATATTAGTAACATCTAAGTCTACCTTAGCGAGAAACGTTTATAAACAAACTTAACTGGGTTAGTTGAGTCGGGTCAAGTTAGGATTGTCCAGGGTACAATGATCTGGAGGATCATTGGGAGTCGTTTTGGTAATACATTGGTACCGGGTTCCGTTGTTGGTGACATTACATGAACTAATTAAGTATATGTGTAGATTATGGGTCGTGTGGTGGATTATATACATAGATGTGTTTAAATGATGTGTAAATGATTATCTGTGCTTAAATGTGTTAAATATAGACTAAGGATGCATGCTTATGTGTTAAGATGTGTTAGAATGCGTTAAACACGACAAACTGGAAAACTAGTTAAAAAGGGGTTCTGGTTCGACCACTTCGAGTGGTCGAAGGAGAGGAAAAGTGTCTGGTTCGACCCATGCAAGTGGGCGAACCAGGGAAGTGGAATTTGAGGAATTCCCTTCGACCAAACAGGGCTCATTCGACCCTGTGAAAGGGGCGAAGGAGACCACATTCGACCAATGAATTGGTGCGAAGGAAGATTAGTATAAATACCAACCTTTGTCATTTTTCATCATTTCACAAACCCTAACCGTCCCAAAACGCCCTCAAACGATCTTAAACACTAAGGAAGGAGTTTTTGCTCTTCTTTTTCATAATCTAACCCATCTACAACATCTAAACAAGAATCCAAGGTGTGTTCATAATCCTAAATCTTTTTAAAAGCATTTTAATTCGTTTTCATCTAACCCTAATTGTCTGGATCTGTTCTAAAGGTGTTTTTATGATTGAAAACCTTTTAAACATCTTTCTAAATCAAAACATGATCATTTAACATAGGTTTTCATAATGAATAACATGTGTAAATTGTGTGTTATGTGGTGTTATGTGTTGTTCACTGATTTGCTGCTATATCTATGATAGAAACATGATATAGGATTGTTGTTAATGAGGGAAATATTGTTGTCTAGGGTTAGGAATGGATATGATAATATTTGGGGGTTTTATTGGATTAATACTTGATGTATGAATATTTATGATCAATAGAATGAATAAGAAAGATTGGATAATCGATAAACTGAGTATTTTAAGCTAAACATGAATCGATTTCAAAAGTTTCCAAATTGGGTAAATAATTCATGCATGAAAGTGATGTTTCCATAATCTTTACCATTTTGGGAAAGGGCTGAAACGGACGTATTATCGGGGGAAATCGATGGGGTTTTGTAGGGATAAGTTATTCATGCTTGACTGCTGTGTTTGATGATGTTTCGGGTCGTTTTGAATGTGTTTGAAGCGTTTTTAGGAAAAATTATACAACAGGGGCGAACCTGGCCTCCTTCAACCAGTTGATGGTGCGAAGGAGGGATCCAGGGTCGAACCTGGCTTTTCATTGGACAAACGTAATAAAACGGGCGAAGGAAGCATCAAACGGTCGAACGAGACGTAAAAGGTGCGAAGGAGACTAAAAGGTGCGAAGGAGACTTAAAACTGACTGGTTCGACCGTTTTGATGCAGAAATGAGATTTTTGATACAAACTAAGTGTTTTATGCTTGAACCTTGTGTGTAATCTATGTGTACTTGATTAGTTAGGGTAATGGGTCACCAACGGGATGTCGGGTCGGTATAGTGTGTCGGTTAAACATCTAAACACGTTTTAAAACATACTTGGTTACGATCTGGACAATCGGGGACTAGATAACCTTATGGTTATTAGTCAGAACACTTATGTGAACATTTTGATAGATCTCCGGTAGAGGGATTATCAAGGGCTAAACATCTTTACTTATATTTGAAGAACGCTACTTAAGGTGAGTTCACGGCCCCACTTTTTACTGCTTTAACTTTTGGGGGAGAAAACATGCACTAAACTATTTTGGTAACATATGTCATGCTATGGTTTTAAACTTGTGTACTATACGATCTTTTAAAGTCCCGGGGGAAACCATGAATGTGCGGGAATGCACAACGGGGGAAATGTGGATAGATCTATTGGGTTTGACAAACCCCACTCGACGGCTTGGAGGGTCGGGCGGGTGCATATTGTCTCGAACTGGTAACACTCGTAGCGTGGCTACAACACATCGGGCTGAACACATGGTAACAGTCTAGTAATGGTTTTCCAATCGTAGCAGTAACAAAACATACGCCTAGCTAGCGTACTTGGTAACATGGATATAGTATGGACATGGTAACATTCTGGTAACATCTTGATAGCATTTTGAACAAACCTGTGAACTCACCAGCATTATATGTTGACATCTTTTTGGCATGTTTTTCTCAGGTCGCTAAGGTAGCAACAAATGGAACTAGGCGCACGGGTCTGCACTGGCGTCTAGAGTTTAGTTCACGTTTTGCATTAAACATTTGAAACATTGAAACTTTGGATTGTAACTCGTTGAATGCTTCCGCTACAGTTTATGGCTTTATGAAAACTATGTCTTTTGAATGTTATGTATTTTCATATAGTGTTGTTTATTGTGACCGTTGACTTGGATCCTGGTTTGTCATGCACCTCGCGGTAAAACCCCGCAAGTGGTAATTTGAGGGTGTGACATCGACGGCATACCGCCACCTTTAACAAGTTCCACCCGTGTGCATTCTGTAACGACTCGGTGTTACGACTGCACTTGCTGTAAATGCGTTGTTTGTCCACACGATGAGATGTAACACGGGTTGTCTCTCCAGATTGTCACGAGTTTGAGTGGCTAAACTGTTTGAGAAGTTGTGTTATCACCTTGGTAGATATTTTGATAAAATTTTGGGTTTAGACATTTTGAAGGTTAAAAAACTGTCTACTTCATTCCTTATATTTTTTTAATCACACCTTAATTTGATGCAACATGCCATTGTAGACTTGATTTTTTTACAAGTCTTCACTAATATGCCAATTAGTATTTTCAACAAGTAAATTGTGATTAGTTTTGCATTCATGAATCTTTTGTTCGGAGATTCGCAAATAAATGGTTTAGTGTGGTATTGTAGATGGGAGATGGAGCAAAATGAAAAGAACGTTTTGTATAAACTGAAAACTTTTCGCATTTTATTTAGTGATGCAAAAGACATTTATAATCGAGTTTAAATGGTTTAGTGTGGTATTGTAGATGGGAGATGGAGCAAAATAAACGTCTCACTGCAACGCACGGGTTGACGTCAACTCGTTCATGTTAAATTTGAAATCGAGTTTAACCACAAAAAAAGTGTTAGGGATTGGAATGACAATTAAATGTGGACTTTGATTAATGTGGATCATGAATTCCCTAGACGCGACAAAACCAGATGACCACTTCATCAAAAACATCTACGGTAAACCACTGCTAAACACCAACTAGTCTCTTTCTATCATGCACAGACGTGTGTCATATTTTAATTGGTTACTTAGTGGGTCCTTGATATGAGGAAACGTCTATTCTAAAGTCTTTTTTAAGACTCTACACTTAATTATTTTAGCAATGATAATTGAGTCAATGTTTAAATTGGTGATTTTCCGATAAGAAAAATATGAAAGCTTTAAATTATTTAAAATTATAAAAATAGATGATTTAAAGCTACAGACAATGAAACTAGCTGAATATCCCAAAGCTTGGGGTTGTATAAGTAAGTATTTCTTTTAAATAAAAAATAAGAACTATATAACTATAAATACCGTCTATAATCTATATACTCACACTTAGACCATGCGTAGTGGGGGGCTTTATTTATAAAGCCCTCCTTCCTGATTGGTCTACGTGGCTGCTGAGTCAGCGTGGAGATAGAAATTGAAAAGGGGTGTAGTGGTGGGGCTTTATTTATAAAGCCCCTGATTGTGATTGGTTGATTTTTTTATTTTTTTTAATCTTTTAATTCAAAATAATTAAAATAAAATGCAAATAAATATAAAAAAATTACAAATAATATTAAAAACTAATATTAAAAAAAATTACAAGTAATATTAAAAAAAAGTTACAACTTATATTAATTTTCATCTTCGGATTCTTCATATTCGTCTTCGTCTTCGTTTTCGTCTTCGTCTTCTTCTTCTTCTCCTTCATCTTCGTTTCCTCCTAGGTTTGGAATATACCGAACCGACCACGCTTGTTGGACCAAATCCGCAGCTAACGCGTCATGTACTTCATGGTCACGAAGTTCATGTGCGTTGAGCACTCTTTCTTGCATATTAGCTTGCGGTAGATCCTGAACGGCTTCCGGTACATAATTTTGGCATATCGCTTTACCTTCATCTTCTAATATCATACTATGCATGATTATACATGCATAGATAGCATCTCGCAGCTTGTCTGTGGTCCATGCACGAGCAGGGTTTCTTATGTAATGTCAACGCTGTTGAAGAACCCCAAAACATCTCTCTATGTCCTTTCGTGCCGCCTCTTGGACCTTTTTAAAGTGTGCCATTTTTTCATCGTACGGGTTACTAAACGTCTTAACGATAATGCTATACCTCGGATATATTCCGTCAGCCAAATAGTATCTGTGTGGGTAGTAGTTTCCATTTGCATAAAAGCACGCCTTTGCTGCCCTGCCAGAAATGAAATCCTCAATAAGAGGCGACTGCTCAAAAACGTTTAAGTCATTGCATGAACCCGCAACACCAAAATAGGCCGACCAAACCCAAAGATCGACTGAAGCCACCGCTTGAAGAATAATCGATGGTCCTTTTTGGTCACCACGCGTGTGTTGACCTCGCCAAGCGGTTGGGCAATTATACCACCGCCAGTGACGACAATCAATGCTACCCAGCATTCCTGGTAACCCATGTTCATTCGTATGCACCTCGTAAATTTTTTGTAAGTCGTACCAAGTGGGCCTTCTAAGATAACGGGCTCCGTACAACTTTATTATTCCTAAAACAAATAAATACAAACATATATAAAAAATAAATACAAACATATATAAAAAATAAATACAAACATATATAAAAAATTGATCTACCTTGGCAAAAATACTCCAAAGAATCGCGTGTTGTTTTCTCGGCCATTTTTAAATACTCGTCGTTGATATCCGTCGTGTTGCCGTATGCGAGTATACGCAGTGCCGAGGTACACTTTTGAATAGACGTGAATCCCATCATCCCCCTAGCATCCGCTTTTTGTTTAAAGTATGGAAACGCGTTTTCAAGATCTCCGGATATACGTAGAAATAAACGTTTGCTCATCCGGAAACGACGCCTAAAGATCTTTGGGTCGGGGTAAGTCGGGTTTTCATCAAAGTAATCCTTCATCAATCGAGCATTTGTCGATACACGATCTCGTTCGTAGTACTGCCTACTTTGTTTTGGAGGTGTAGGCGTACTAGTGATTTTTAAGATTGAAAAATATGTGTTTTTGTGTGTTTTATGTGATATATATATATATATATATATATATATATATATATATATATATATATATATATAAATAGTCGTTCAAAAATTAACGGTAATATTACCGTTCACCACCACCACCACGTGGCTTTTCCTGATTGGGCCATCAAATAAGAAGCAGCGTTGTTTTTATCGCGCCATAGCAAGAAAATGGAAAATAGCGCCCCCCCCTGTTCCGGTGTTGGGGGCGCTATTTTTGCAAAATTTGGAAAAAAAACGCCCCACTACGGGGGGTCTTAGGGGCTATTTGGTAAGCCTCTTAATGAGGCTTTAAACCATTCATCACTGAATGATTCAGCATTCAGCACGTTTGTTTCAACTTCTGAATGGAATGGTTAAGATTGAATCATTAAAATTTGAGATGTTGCTAAACCATTAATCACTGAATCATTAAGCATTGAACTAAACTGAATCATAAAGAGGCTCTTCTACCAATGTGGGAAAAAAAATACCAACTGTAAAGAGGTCTAACTTAATGTTCAGCACTTAACCAATCAGACCTCTTAACCATTTAGACCTTTTACTGATTCAACACTTAACCAACCAAATAACCCCTTAACTACTTTTGAAACAGTCTCAGAAAAAAAATAATGGTTGAAAGAAATAGATTCCGTTTATAATTTATTAAATAATTCTAAAGCAAATTATGCTAAAGCCTAAAAGCATAAACAGCATATACATATAGAACATACATAAACAAGTCCCTTATCGATTGGTTTAAAAATATGACATAAGTTTGATTACGGCAAACTATATAAACTTACAAAAACAGATCAAAATGTCAAAAAATACATAATATCATAAATCTTATTACCATATGAACTAAACATTACCTTGACATTTATTATTATACTATTGAACTACTGGATCAATGATATAATGGTCGTGTTTTTATTTGTTAATTGAATACTTTGGTTGACTGCCCCGTAATAGCATACATATTCATCTCCGTGGCAGAGTTGTTAAACTTGTTCATCTTCATTTCTTTCCTTTTAGTCCCCAAAGAATCATTTACGTCATCGCGGCCCCTCTTTTTCTTTTCTTCTTGCAACAATACTCCAAACAACTTGAAACCATTCCTTTTTTCGTCATCATCATTTGACTCATAGTCGCCACTCGCCTTCGTCTCATCAACCACAATGTCTCCATTCATGATCCGATTGATCTGATCAGGCGCGACCTTCACGTTTTGAGTCAGGAACGCTACCAAATCATCACATTGTTTCTTCATTTGTGCAAGTTCTGAAGTCAATATAAGTTTCTCCTTTTTTAGTTTCTCGTTTTCATCTGACAAGTTTTCCAACTTCTCCATGGTTGGAGTGTCTACCGAGCCAGGATTCTTAGAATCTGGCGACGAGGTTGAGCTAGACCCTAGATCTTCCCCTGAGCTAGTTGGTGAAGATGTTGGGCGATCGTTGTCAGCTGGCTTCCCGTTTGTAGGAGATTGGGATGTTGTCACGGTTTTTCGACGACAGATTTTGAGTAGAAGTTCTCTTTCCCCACGTTTAAAGTTCTCATTTGCAAACTCCCATTTATCTGGTACCGTTTTTCGAAACCCCTATAAGAATCAGCATCACGTAATCATAATATTAGTTATGTAGATTGATATACAAAGAGAGAATCAATTCATAACATACACTAAATTTTCCCGGAAGTGTAAAATTAAATTCTAAACCATTTAATTTGTTGATTAATTTTCATAGATTTTTAGTTTTGTACGTATTACTAACATATGGATGTGTATATCATATACATAAAAAAAAAGAGACCATCAAAATAATTTGTTTGTGTGTGTATATATAGGGTAGGGTTCCTGTAGAAATATTGTTTTGTGTGAGAATTATAGGAAGAATTAAGAATTGACATGTAAGCATCATGTTTTTCTAAGCAAAGCAATCAAAACATCATGAATACGTAAAAAAAATATGCATACATATCAATTTTTAATCCTTCCTACAGTTCTTACACACATAAAGTAATTTATGTGTTTAATTATAAACTCTTAGAAAGACGACATAAAGTAATAACGATCACGTCTATAATCATTTCCTTATATTTAATTTACATTAAAATTTGGGTGGGTGGATTGGCATGATAACTTATATAACACATGTTGAGATAATCTAATTCGACTCTAGATCCTTCCATTGTTTCTATTCTTCTATCTAGGGACCCACTAAAGCACTGCCGACCGTGTTAATTTCACTTGCTGGCATCCGATGCCCATCCACTAGCATGTTTCATGATTATTAATAATTACCAGAAAACATTCAAATGCCAATCATTAAACACCTCATATAAATTTTTTAACCATTACCTAAAATATACCCTACCCATATGATTAAAGAATGAGAGACAAAGTAACTAATTTAGCAAAAAGACAGGGACAATCAAGTAATAGGCTCATTTTATTGGGACACTTAAAATCTTGTTCACACATCTTTCGGTAATCTATCTCCCTATACATGTGTTTGTAAAAATCTCGCCGAACCTCCGATTAAGGGGCTGGTTGGAGGTTCACCGAATAAACACCGATTAATTATTAGGCAGTGACTATCTATCGATTCCAGCCAAATTTCGACCAAAATCTGTAAATTTCAATCAGATTCCGACCAAAAACATGTAAATTCTAGCGATTTAATCCTATATACTTAAAGATATAAGTTGAGGAAATAGCTAAAAGTTAAAACATGCCTACTTAAAACACCTACATATAAAACCTGAAAATTACATAAAAAAAAAACCCCAATCCGATTAATCCCTACTAATCTCAATTAATCGCTAGTCGGTATCCCACCGACCAACTAGCGGCTAGCGATTCTTATAAGACTATAAAGCGAGATAGAGTGTAAGGATGCCCAATATAACGCACTAAAAATATCATAGGATTAATTACGTTTAGCACGACCCTAAACAAATTTTCATAGATATTTGGTAAACAAACGCCTATTAAACTAACAAATGCATGATGAAGTTGAAATAAATTGATAGAACATACATAGGTATTAAGCTGACGAACGAAGCTCGAGAAGTTGTTGTGTTTGAACGAATTCGGTAGCAAATCCTTAGCAAAATCAGCAGTTTTCCACACGACGAACGTCGTCCCACTTTCGTTCCACGAAATCACATCATCCGTCGCAGGATCATCAACCAACGAATACGTCTTACTTAGAAAAGGCGCTGGAGCCGACCGATGAGTCATTTTTTATTTATTTTCCTTGCTTCTTCTTCTTCTTTTTCTATCTTACCTATCTTTGACCTAAATTCACTAAACTTCTAAACTAATTATCAAACAAGAAATCAACAACTAAACAGCAAAAGAGCGGTTAGGAATTCCCAGCCCCAGCAATAAAACCCGGAAAGAAACAAACGAGATCGAGCCAGGTCGTAGTTAGAAAGGTTAATATTATCGGCAGCCGATGACGATTTCTTAGATTTTTCCATGAGCGTGCACGAACATAACTTTATTCACAAGCTCGTATCCGACGATTAAAAAAAACAAGAAGAAGATTATACTGATGATGATAAGAAAGCTATAAGGTTATGGGGAAAACACTTGGGAGATGGTTTATATAATTGCAGGGGCTGTGGAAAAGGATGTTCTAGAAAGGATTGGAAAAACAAACAGTGTAGCAAGTGGGTCGGCAGGTTGAAAATAATAAGATACATGACTCCAAAGTTTTCTAAATACTACGGCTGTGGGGCTTTTTCCTTTAGAAAAACAAAAAAGAAGAAGAAAAGATAGATTTCTTTTACATTTTTCATTTAAGGTAGGTGAATGTTATGAGGTTTAACGAATATCATCATCCTCGGTTAATTCCACCTAGAGCAAAGCTAAGATAGGGTCTGAGGAGGATAAGATGTAGACAACCTTACCTCTACCCCTAATAATAGAGAGGCTGCTTCCAGTGAGAATCCCGGCTCGATGTGGTTTGGTATCAAGCCTTGGACATAAGGCACAGAACACTTAGGAATCGGGACAAACCCGATCGGTGCATGTACCCCTTTGTCTTTTGGCTATCCACACCACCACATGATGCATGATTAACCATCCGTCGTTTTTAACGTTATCGAATATGATTCTCCTATATAAAGTTTATTAGTTTATTAGTTTATATCTGAGAATGTCTCGCGGTTGAAAATTTTAATATGACGTAATAAAATCTTTAATATATAACTTAAATCAGTCATTTCATTTGGATTAAAACTATAAACTGCTTACGGAATTCCTTCTGCAGATCCAATAGCAATATTCATCTTTCGATTCCAATCAAGAAGACATATTTAACTACCTAAAAAATGGTTACAACAAAGGATTAGTACTATCTACTTCGGCAACAAAGTTCATATCAAAGTAGGTTGCTAAAGTTAAAGTATTGGTTGATTATGAATTTATGATCTTATACCATATTACACTTTCTTGAAATTTCATTAAGATTGACTTTTCCATACCCTTGCCATGTAGAATACAACCTGTTATGCATAGTTCTCTGTAAGGGCTTCCAAAGTCTATAAGCTAGCTCCATACAAAGATCATATCATAACAGCTCAAATTATTGTTAACTTGTCATATGAAAAATAATAGTGGATTAGAACCTCTGTTTAATTTTGTGAGTGGTTAGAACAACTTAAATATGTTTAACAACCAACTGAACCATATGATGCTAAAAAATGTTAAAGATTAATGTACTAAGACTCATATATACAAAAATTTGAACCACATGGAGGGGAGGGCGTCAAATGCATCAAACACACCTATCCATGAATCCCTTGCTCTGATCCGAAATGGCCAAGCAACAAAAGAGGCTACGGTAATGCTTCTACACCTTCAGCAAAAGAAGATGATGTCTTTTGTATTACTTTCTTGTGCTAAAATCATTCACTCAGAAATAGGATCGTAACCTTCAAGGATATCCAGTGAATTCATATTTCCTTATGTTTCTAATCTTGTCAACAAATATAAACACCCTAGTCAAACCAATAAATTCTCAAATCACGTAATGATCACTAAGATAATGATTACATATGAAGGGTGAAAATTATAACTTCCTACAATAGTTTGACAGCACAACAACCAAAGCAAATCTGATGCAGAACGGTTCATCCTTAAGCTCACCATCAGAAAAATCCGCAACATGCCACACACCCTATAACATTCGGCATATTTCCAATAATATAAAAATAAAAAAAACCTGTAAACTATACTTTAACGTAACGTTGGATTAGAAGTGTAATACCTGAAAATTTTAAAAAAAAATCTAGAATAATAAATACCGATTTAATATGCCGGATACTTAAACGAATTTAATACAACATAAAACTAATTAAATGATTATGGTTATGTTATATTTTTTTAGAATGTTATATAAATATTTTGTGCAATAATTAAAATAATAATGGTACCGGATTGTTATGCTAAGACTAAACCAATTAATACTCCATAAAATCGATTTGACCATAAAGACGTTTCACATAAATGGTGATTGAAGGAGTAGTACTAAATGATAGTGTTATAATGTTGAATACAAATATATGAATATAAGGTGTTAATTATAAATAAAACTTAACTATAAGGTTTGTCTTGTATGCAAGCAAATAGTATGTGGTCTCGATGAAATTTATGAAAAGTATATGATGTGCATCTTCTCAATATTTTCTGTAACTTCCGATCGAAGATTCGAAACCGTCGCCAACTTTTCATTTTGTAACTGATTTTCAATAATATAAACTTTATTACATTTATCATCAACATTAAAACTTAAACTTAATATATAGTAATTTTTCAACTAGAACCATTTCATGGAAAATCATTATTAAGTCATATATCTCCGTCTCTATACCTCGCTCTCATTATCTATCGAAGATGGCTCTAATAGTGACACCAAACAAGCAGGCGTCTGTAGTATAGTTCTAACCACGACCAAACCAACATCATCTGCCACTACCGATACTACCTCCGAGCACATCAAATCCTCTCTGTCAAAACGTATAACCGAACCTTTACGATTTCAATCTCAGGTAACCCATTTATCATTTGCATTCTATCAATATGTATATACATAGTGATAAATTGAATTTATGGGGGATTGGATTTTTAAGAAAAATATGTCGACGTCTCTGTTGGATATATAGTATGTCCGATGTAATTAAAAGTCGAGGTCAACGTAACCCGACCCGGTACGATCCGAAGAGTTACACGTTGGTACACGAATCAGATAAGTTCATGTGTTGGTGGATTATTATTTCTGAAATAATAATAGTTTTGAACTCGAGGGACTAAATAGTAAAGTTTACACTTTGACTAGTCAAATGGTCAAGTGTATGACTTTGACTAATTAAGTGGTCAAGTCTTTGACTAGTCAAATGGTCAAGTGTATAACTTTAACTAATTAATTGGTCAAGTCCTTGACTAGTCAAATGGTCAAGTGAATGACTTTGACTAATTAAGTGGTCAAGTGCCTTTTATCTTTATAAATAGGTGTGATAGATCAAACTCTAAACACACATGTTTTGAAAAAGATAAAACAACATAACACTTGTCTCCTCTCAAGATTTGTGGCCACCCTTAGGAGCCGTCGCCCCTTTGTCCGCCGCAAACCACCACCATTGCCGCCTCCACCTTGCAAAGTGTTGCTATTGGTTGGTCAGTGCTCGGGTGTGAACTTCCTACTAGCGAGGATTCGTTGTATCCCGCGTGTTACAATTCCGATGTAGTCGTCAAAGGTTGATTACTAAACCCCCCTATGGTTGTTTATAATTTATTTGTTTATACGCGTTTAACCAAGATCCTGATTAGGAATATTTTGTTAATTGGATTAATAAAATTAAACATATATTTTATATATATATATATATAAAATCGGCTCATATTATATATTGTATATAATCGATTTTATTAATAAATAAAACTGCTTCCGCTGTGTATTTGATACTATGATTCCCAACAGTCATATCAGAGCCACGGTTACGCGCGTATAGATGGTAAAGTTATAATTTTGATCTATGTTTTATTTGTCAAATTTTTTTTTTTTTGACAAAAGATCAAAAGCTTTTTGTTGTTTATGGATTGTGATGTGAATCGAGCCCTAGGTATTTTGACCCTTGTCATGGTTGTGTTTGTGATGTTTTAGTTTTTTTTATTGATTTTTATTTTTTATTACGGATATTGGATCCGGTGTAATAGATAGGATTAGAATAGATTTGTTTTATTTGTATTTCAAATTTATTTGTAATCCTACAAGTACAAGATCAAGACGAAGATAAAAAGGCGAACATGTTCCATAAAGATAGAGATCTCGGGTCAAGTGGGAGCTATATCAAAAATAGTTTTGAAACCCTTTTGACTGGTTCGTTTCGTTTCTGGCTAAAACGAAACGGACAACCTATTAGGGGCTCGATTCGTTTAATTTTATTATTATGTTTTGTGGTTGTGGTTTATTTATTGTAAATAATTTAGATAACCCAAAATAAATAAAATTTTCACAATCATGACAACGGTTTTATTAAAACAAGTTTTATAAAAACCGAAAAGCATATTTAATAAAAGGAGTTTTATTAATATTAAAACAAGTCCATTCGCGATAATACGACCAACGTAGTTTAAATAGGGTATTTAAAACTATACCGTGTCGAGTGTTGAAAGGAGTTTCAATTATCACGAACAATATAAAGTTGGATTTTATAAACTATTGTGTGACTCACATCATGCTAACGAGTCATTCAAAATATTTATGGTAAATATTAAAATTAAATCCCAATTTTAAATTGATGTTTTATGCCACCCTTAACGAGTTAACACTTCGTTTTAAATCGAAACCAAATGTTAGTGCTGACCCTGCATCTGGGCGTTGATCATGAGTGAAGGTAATCATCGCGTTTCCTGTGTAACATAGGCCGGTGTTACAGTTAACAGTAAAGAACCAAACATTGCTTGTTTGACAAGTGGGCATAGTTGGGGTTAAACATACATCGCTCTTAGCGATAACCCCAAAAAGGAGAGTTGTGTAGTGGACACAATTAACAATCGTTGTTTACCTACCTAATCATGCCAGTGGACAGTGCTAAGCCAGTTCATTGTGTATTGATGAATCGGGATCTCATCCTAATTAATTTTGCTTTTAGGGTCATAAAATAATTAGGATACTTAAAACATGAAATACTAATAAATTAGATTTTGAACTTTGTAGATGTCAACTGAAAACAATTCCGCCTCCCAATTCTCTCTCAAGTCCATCTTAGAGAAGGACAAACTTAACCACTCCAACTTCATGGACTGGCACCGCAACTTGAAAATTGTTCTCAAGGCGGAGAACAAGTTGTATGTTCTAGAAACGCCAGTTAGCACTCGTGTGCTAAAAATGAAGGCATATCTTGATCACTTGGCTCGTCTGGAATACCCCTTGAACGATGAGTTAGCGGGGGATATTATCCTAAACTCATTGCCCAAGTCATATGACCAGTTCATTATGAACTACAATATGAATGGGATGGAAAAGACACTTGCAGAACTGCATCAGATGCTCAAAACAGCTGAGGTGAACATACCTAGCAAGACTGCACTAGTGCTAGTGATCAAGGAGGGTCAAGTTAAGAAACCTAACACCAAGAAAATGGGCAATCAGGGCAAAGGCAAATTTGTTGCCAATAAGAAACCTCGGAAAGATGCCAAGTGTTTTCATTGTGATGAAACTGGGCACTGGAAGAGGAACTGTGCTAAGTATTTAGCAGAGCTGAAGCAAGCTAAGGCTTCAGGAGGAGAGTCCTCAAGTATATATTTTATTGAAATCTTTGCTTTTCCTAGCAAAACAGGATGTGGTTTCCACATTTGTAATGTTTTGCAAGGACTAAGAAAGATTAGAAAGCTGAAACAAGGCGACTTGGAGGTCCATGTTGGCAATGGACAAAGAGTTGTTGTGAAGGCTATAGGAGAATGTATTCTCTTACTTCATTCTGGTTTAGAACTTGTTTTGAACAAAGTTTATTACATTCCTAGTGTGACTAGAAATATTGTTTCAGTTTCGGCTTTGCGTGGACAAGGTTTTAATTATCGTTTCAATGGCGAATTTATTTCTGCTTATTTTAACGATGTATTTTACTTTGATGCAAAACCTAACAATGGGATCTATGAGATAGAAATCCAAAACGATAACATATTATGCAATATCTCCCATAAACGTAATAAGCTGGACTTTAATGATACGTATATGTGGCATTGTAGACTTGGTCACATAAGTGAGAATCGTGTTAAACAACTCAAAACCGCAGTAATCCTGGATTCCAAAGGTTCGGAGTCGTTTGGAAAATGCGAATCATGCTTAAGTGGAAAGTTAACAAAAGCACCTTTTTCAAATGTTGGAGAAAGAGCCAATGATCTGTTAGGACTTGTACATTGAAACACCCTAGACCATTTTAACTGAAAATACGCAGCGAAAATACGACCCCGAAAATTTCTTGCTTTATAAAAACATTCTCTTATGTTTGGAACTCATAGCTACAAGATATTATAGGTGTTTCATCTTTTATTGTTTCTTATTACATCAAATACAATTCATCTTTATTAGTTTACGTGACCGCGACCCCGTACAATCCGCATCCTCACTCGACCTCAAACCATTTCTTGCTTCGTGAGCTTGTCTAGACAACCTGCAACTACCACATAACCATTTCGTTAGTTTATTAAGTGACTTCGTGCAAATATTCACAATATGTAAATAACATCAACAATACTCAATGGTCATATCCAAACGCCTTTTTGTAAGTTCGGATCCGGTCTCCAGATCCTATCCTCCAATTTCCATACATTCATATTTACATACCTGCATCTTTATTACCCTCCTCATAACAAAAAGATTAATAACATTACAATACACACGCACGTACAATTCCCATGTACAAGTTATCTTAACCCGTCATACTACTCTTCCTTCATGTATTCTCAAGGACAACATGACGTTTTTGAACCTATACTCAACCTACACATAACGACCAACCTTTACATACATACACTTTCACACATTACCGGGCATAAGCAACTATGCACACATTTTATTACACTAGCATCCAATGCGAGATAACTCCACCTACTAAACGGTTTACCATTTCTGTGACCTTGCACAACTATACAATTCAATCTAAATAGTTACACCCATGATTTAATGTATCCATCTATATATATACACACATATCAATCCGTACATTTTACCATTTATTCTTATGCCATATTTGTTAATCTTGGGTTTATTTCATGCTTAATTACCCTCACTTCACTTATCTTTGTTGCTCATTCATCCCAACTACTTTCATTGTTGTATGGTGAACTATACCCGTTCACCAACAACATCAATTCGCTTACCTTATTATAAATTACCTTTTCATACTTGTTTCCCATTATCTATTTATACATAAACATACAATTACTAAACCAAGAGTTTGCATCATAAGTCACTTACCTTTGCCCGTAGGAGTGTTTTCGCCTTGTACGCGTTTAACTTAGAGTCCCAAGCTTTTTACCTAGCTCGAGATCATATCCACTTGACCCGTTGACTTTTAAGCTTCTTGTACCTAGCTTACTTTCAAGTCAACATGCCGTGTTAGAATACTAATTTGGAACTTACCTATTCAAACATTAGTATTCATTCTACATCATTCAAACATGACATCAATACATTCACTAACTAGTTCTATTCAATAATTCTTCCATATACTACCCGTTTGACCCGTTAGTGAAAATACTTGCATGAACTAGTTGGTAAGTGTTTTTAGACACTTTTTGAATGCCACATAATACACTATTCTTTCCCTACAATCCGTACTCCAAGACTACTACAAGCGTGTACATTCTTACACCTTTTCTTATTAAAGAGCACATTATAAATGTGCAGCGATTTTCTGCGCAGATGCTGTTCAAGGTCGTTTTTCCCCTTCTAAACCTAGGAATGAGATCTTGACTATCAAATACAAAATGTGCATCATTCAAAGACCTTTCCAAGCATATAAAGAACACCTCCTAACGAAATTTCTATGATTTTATATGAATATTTTAAGATCAGGTCAGCAACTAGATTTTATTTTCAAACAGCTTTCAAAGCTCCTGGACAGCCGTTTTAATTCACCTTTTTGACCCATTTAACAACTATATTAACTTCTCATGATCAAAAACAGTAAACATTTACTCGATAAGCTTTCCGAAAAGCTATAGAACACCCAAATCGGATAAACGGTTGATTTTATACGATTTTCTTAAGATTAGTCAAAATCCGTATAAAAGCTACGAAAATCATGTTTAAGGTCCTTCCAAGTTCGACCCAAACCCTCAAGTGCAACCCTTTTTAATGGCTAAAATCCTTATTAAACTATTGGAAATGGTTATAAACCCCTAACAGGAAGATTATAGGATAAGAGATGTTAAAACATCATCAAATTCAAGCAAACATCATATGAACCCTAATTTTTTATCATCCTTTCACTTCATCTTCACTAATTTAAGAACTAGGGTTAAAATCAACATATATTCAAGTTCAATTTGGTGATTCTAACACACCCTCATGCTTAATTTTACATAAATCAAAGATTTATCATAAACCCATTTCATATGAAATCATCAAATCAAGTTTTACAACATACCTTTGGTTTGTTATGACTAGATGATTATGATTCCTTAATCATGCAAGGATTTCGGGTTGAATTGCTTCACCAATTTGGGGGTTTTGGGGGATGAATTGGTTATGGTTTCTTGGTTGTTGATGAAAATGGCGTGAACTCATTGTGGAGTTCCTGAACTTTTATTTTCATCTCCACCAAGTTACAGAAATGGTCCCTCATCTTTAGCCCCTCCTAACCCTTGTGAGTATCTAACCTCAAATCTATCTTGGTTAATCCTAAAGTATCATCTACTTTATATTTTAGATGACAACATTAATAAGGTCATTTCTTTTTATAAATATAACGCCCGCTTTACCATCTAAATCGTGTTTCATTCATCAACAAAACACTCGTTTTTCTTATTTAATCGGTTTCATTACCAGTAAAACACACTTATTAGCGTAATTATAAGAAACGGATTTTCGGGGTGTTACAAGTCTACCCCCCTTAAAGAAGGTTTCGTCCCCGAAACCTCTTTCATTTCTACTAGACCAAGGCTCATTTTACCTTCCTGTTGTTTATTCGTTCAAATGGCATAACTAGATTACTTACCTAGGTGTTTTGTGTGCATCTGCTTACCATAATTTCACAATGCATAGCTCGAGTTCTTAGACATTATCATCCCCCGGGCAGTCATTCCAACCTATCAAATCTCAATTCTTGCGTAAATGCTTAATTTCCTAGCAAGCGTTAACATTGCCTATTTAGTCATTTAATTCACTCAAAATGCATGCTATAACACGATCCGCTCATTTATAATACAAAGGCTTTATTCGTGAACAAGCATAGATATGTTTTGTTCATATCCTCTTGTATTAACAAGATGTTTTCATGGTTTATTAATCCCAGAGAATTGATTAATTTCATTCTTCAACTCATAAACCATGCTTGATATTCCATTCTAGCGTTAGTCACCCTAGCGCTCATCACGGGCTCGCTACGTTATTCTAATATTAACATTCATTCTAAGCACTTTCTTTGCGCATAAATAGTTAGACTAACACAAGCGTATACAAAAAAAAATTTCAATGGTATCGTTATCAAAACATATTTACTATCTCGTTCTTACTTATTCATACTAACTCGCATGTTGGACATTATTCTATATTGACTACCATTAAATTTTACTATATACGCCCCTTAGGGTTATTTCTGTGTCATTTCATTCATGCCAGTTTGTTTGTTTATGCATTTCATGCACTACTTACTGTAGACACATATGTCCATTGCTTAGAAACACCAAGTCTAGGCTAAAATTCATTCATCTTTTGACCTTTTAAATCAAACTTTCCAAACTACACCATACGTGAGATACCATTCATTCATACGGGGGGGGGGGGGGGGGGGTAATATTCAACATATCAATTTCCTACTTAACAATCACAAAATAACCAAATTTACTAACCTTCCTTTCACAGCGTTAACCAACCATCCTTATGCCGGATTGACTTACTCCTTCACAAGTCCATGCCATACCTAGCTTGGTTTAGTTCATTCACATGACGAGTTCCAACTCATTAACATCATATCACCTATCTTGTAGATTTCATCATATCCAAAATTTGACCATTCATATCTACAAAGTCATTGGTTAGATACATATTTTGCATTCATAACAAACTTGTCTTTCAATAGTCCATGCAAAATTCTTTCCTTTGCATGTCTAACTATCTAAAATTCTTTGATAAAATTCCCGTTACAATACAAAATCAAGTTACGCATCTAACATTCTTACATATGATCTTTACATTTTCTTTGTTACTTCACAAATTCTCATTAGTTTGACTTTTCAAAGTCAACTATCACTTCTAACTAATTTATGACCTTTGGTCATTTTCTTTATCTACTCATTCTATTTGTAGTTTAAGTTATGGGTTTTACTTCTTTTCTATTTAGACATACATACAAAAACCACATTATATCATTTCATGCAAAGCTTTCATTCCTTGTTAAATTGTATCATTCACACGGGTCTTTATCTATTTGTTGTCCCTTTCTCATAAATCATCTATTAGCATGCTTAGCATGTAATTACGTTTTCTTACCACACAAATAACCAATAACTCGCAATTGGTTTCGTTTCATTCATGCAATCTTGATAGTACTTGCACTACACTTGCTAATTCAACCCGTTTGACTTTTCGTAAAGTCAAATTATCCATTCATTCTTAGCTAGCTTTCTACAATTAGTTGCAATCTATGCCTCCTGATAACTGCATATGAAATATGTATTCGTGTATCTCCTAGGTCACATAACACGTGTATCCCCAACTAAGTTATTACCACTAAGTATGTACAACTTTCCAATCTATCTCAATTAGGTTATGGAAACATTCCCCCTTTCATCCCTACCCGGATGACCCATTCCATGGGTTATTCTATATTTCTACAACCTTCCACCTAATTTTACCTGTTAAGGTCATTTAACATTTTTACGTTATTAAGGATGAGCCAACTAATAAGTAAGCGGATGGACTTACCTATGGATTCGAATCTTTCATTCCCCCTTTCATTTATATATGTTCGATCCATACTTACCTATGGATTCAAACTTTTCATTCATACCATTCATTCATTTAGGTTTGATCCATGCTTACTTATGGATTCAAACTTTCCATTCCTACATTTCATTCATACTAGGTTTGATCCATACTTACCTATGGACTCAAACTTTTCATTCCTACCTTTCATTCATATAGGCTTGATCCATACTTACCTATGGACTCAAACTTTTCATTCCTACCTTTCATTCATATAGGTTTGATCCATACTTACTTATGGACTTAAACCTTTCATCCCTACCTTTCATTCATATAGGTTTGATCCATACTTACTTATGGACTCAAACCTTTCATTCCTACCTTTCATTCATATACAGACTGCTCTCTGTCGCTTGAGAGTCATCTACCATAACCCACAACTGTCATCTAATTACTTATCTATTTATTGCCATAATTAGTTTATAGGTACAATTCACATACATTTGGTTAAATACCTTCTGAGGAAACCCTTTCGTATTTTACTTTTAAGAAGGTTTATTCCACCCACGTATGCACACGATCGCTTACTTTCCAATTTACCAGGCATACCTGTGACGATTCTCACGGTCACACGTGTATCACATGCTTCTTGCGCACTGGTCAGGTGCGCAGTCCACATACCATCCATGTGTCTCCATGTAATCATCACCTTATGCCTGCGGACTGGGTTTCAGTTTCGTGCTACTCTTTCAATTTCCTTCCCTAAACAACATGGTTGTTTTCCATCTAAATTTTACCATCCCAGAGCATTTTCTCCCACCAGTACCAATGTATTAATACTACGTACCTGCGAGTATTCTATCATTTCCACAATTTTCGAGATCTATCTTGGACCGTGTCCTTGATACCTCTTCATTATCCACAAAAGCTCACCTTAACATAAACACCACTATTAGTTTTTAACATGTTATGTGAGTTAATATTAAATTCTACCTTTAGGCCTTGATCGAGTCTTGGATTGTACGGGTCACTTATTTCAAGAGCACACAAGTTTGAGTTCATGTACTTACTTCCTTGTACAAGATTTCACTCAAACCAGGGCTCTGATACCAACTTGAAACACCCTAGACCATTTTAACTGAAAATACGCAGCGAAAATACGACCCCGAAAATTTCTTGCTTTATAAAAACATTCTCTTATGTTTGGAACTCATAGCTACAAGATATTATAGGTGTTTCATCTTTTATTGTTTCTTATTACATCAAATACAATTCATCTTTATTAGTTTACGTGACCGCGACCCCGTACAATCCGCATCCTCACTCGACCTCAAACCATTTCTTGCTTCGTGAGCTTGTCTAGACAACCTGCAACTACCACATAACCATTTCGTTAGTTTATTAAGTGACTTCGTGCAAATATTCACAATATGTAAATAACATCAACAATACTCAATGGTCATATCCAAACGCCTTTTTGTAAGTTCGGATCCGGTCTCCAGATCCTATCCTCCAATTTCCATACATTCATATTTACATACCTGCATCTTTATTACCCTCCTCATAACAAAAAGATTAATAACATTACAATACACACGCACGTACAATTCCCATGTACAAGTTATCTTAACCCGTCATACTACTCTTCCTTCATGTATTCTCAAGGACAACATGACGTTTTTGAACCTATACTCAACCTACACATAACGACCAACCTTTACATACATACACTTTCACACATTACCGGGCATAAGCAACTATGCACACATTTTATTACACTAGCATCCAATGCGAGATAACTCCACCTACTAAACGGTTTACCATTTCTGTGACCTTGCACAACTATACAATTCAATCTAAATAGTTACACCCATGATTTAATGTATCCATCTATATATATACACACATATCAATCCGTACATTTTACCATTTATTCTTATGCCATATTTGTTAATCTTGGGTTTATTTCATGCTTAATTACCCTCACTTCACTTATCTTTGTTGCTCATTCATCCCAACTACTTTCATTGTTGTATGGTGAACTATACCCGTTCACCAACAACATCAATTCGCTTACCTTATTATAAATTACCTTTTCATACTTGTTTCCCATTATCTATTTATACATAAACATACAATTACTAAACCAAGAGTTTGCATCATAAGTCACTTACCTTTGCCCGTAGGAGTGTTTTCGCCTTGTACGCGTTTAACTTAGAGTCCCAAGCTTTTTACCTAGCTCGAGATCATATCCACTTGACCCGTTGACTTTTAAGCTTCTTGTACCTAGCTTACTTTCAAGTCAACATGCCGTGTTAGAATACTAATTTGGAACTTACCTATTCAAACATTAGTATTCATTCTACATCATTCAAACATGACATCAATACATTCACTAACTAGTTCTATTCAATAATTCTTCCATATACTACCCGTTTGACCCGTTAGTGAAAATACTTGCATGAACTAGTTGGTAAGTGTTTTTAGACACTTTTTGAATGCCACATAATACACTATTCTTTCCCTACAATCCGTACTCCAAGACTACTACAAGCGTGTACATTCTTACACCTTTTCTTATTAAAGAGCACATTATAAATGTGCAGCGATTTTCTGCGCAGATGCTGTTCAAGGTCGTTTTTCCCCTTCTAAACCTAGGAATGAGATCTTGACTATCAAATACAAAATGTGCATCATTCAAAGACCTTTCCAAGCATATAAAGAACACCTCCTAACGAAATTTCTATGATTTTATATGAATATTTTAAGATCAGGTCAGCAACTAGATTTTATTTTCAAACAGCTTTCAAAGCTCCTGGACAGCCGTTTTAATTCACCTTTTTGACCCATTTAACAACTATATTAACTTCTCATGATCAAAAACAGTAAACATTTACTCGATAAGCTTTCCGAAAAGCTATAGAACACCCAAATCGGATAAACGGTTGATTTTATACGATTTTCTTAAGATTAGTCAAAATCCGTATAAAAGCTACGAAAATCATGTTTAAGGTCCTTCCAAGTTCGACCCAAACCCTCAAGTGCAACCCTTTTTAATGGCTAAAATCCTTATTAAACTATTGGAAATGGTTATAAACCCCTAACAGGAAGATTATAGGATAAGAGATGTTAAAACATCATCAAATTCAAGCAAACATCATATGAACCCTAATTTTTTATCATCCTTTCACTTCATCTTCACCAATTTAAGAACTAGGGTTAAAATCAACATATATTCAAGTTCAATTTGGTGATTCTAACACACCCTCATGCTTAATTTTACATAAATCAAAGATTTATCATAAACCCATTTCATATGAAATCATCAAATCAAGTTTTACAACATACCTTTGGTTTGTTATGACTAGATGATTATGATTCCTTAATCATGCAAGGATTTCGGGTTGAATTGCTTCACCAATTTGGGGGTTTTGGGGGATGAATTGGTTATGGTTTCTTGGTTGTTGATGAAAATGGCGTGAACTCATTGTGGAGTTCCTGAACTTTTATTTTCATCTCCACCAAGTTACAGAAATGGTCCCTCATCTTTAGCCCCTCCTAACCCTTGTGAGTATCTAACCTCAAATCTATCTTGGTTAATCCTAAAGTATCATCTACTTTATATTTTAGATGACAACATTAATAAGGTCATTTCTTTTTATAAATATAACGCCCGCTTTACCATCTAAATCGTGTTTCATTCATCAACAAAACACTCGTTTTTCTTATTTAATCGGTTTCATTACCAGTAAAACACACTTATTAGCGTAATTATAAGAAACGGATTTTCGGGGTGTTACATACATACAGATGTATGTGGTCCATTCAGAACAATGTCAAGACATGGAGAAAGATACTTTGTTACATTTACTGATGATTTCAGTAGATATGGTTATGTTTATCTTATGAAGCATAAACATGAAACTCTTGAAAAGTTCAAGGAGTACCAAAACAAAGTAGAAAATCAGCTAAATAGAACTATTAAAATGCTTCGATCAGATCGAGGCGGTGAATATCTTAGTCAGGAATTCATCGACCATCTAAAGGATTGTGGAATAGTTTCACAACTCACTCTACCTAGAACACCGCAACATAATGGTGTGTCTGAGCGGAGAAATCGAACTCTATTAGATATGATTCGATCAATGATGTGTCGAACAAACCTTCCAAAATCCTTTTGGAGTTATGCTTTGGAAACTGCCGCAAGACTTGTGAATATAGCTCCAACGAACAAGGTTGATAAAACGCCCTATGAGATATGGCATGGAAAGAAACCTCATGTATCCTACCTTAAATTCTGGGGATGTAATGCTTATGTCACTCTAGAATCTTCGGATAAACTAGATCCCAGAGGCGAAAAAGTGGTTTTCGTTGGATACGGTAAAAAGATCGGTTACCTGTTCTACCACCCCACTGAAAATAAGATTTTCACCAAACGCAGAGGCACTTTCTTAGAGGAAGAGCTTCTGGTGCGAGGGATTGGAGATAACCATGTGGATCTTGAAGAAATTCGGGAATCACAAGTGACTGAACCAGCTATTCAGACAGAACCAGATGTAACTGATCCAGTTGTTGAAGTTGAGTCTGAGAGGACTCAAGAAACAACAGAAACACCAAGTGTTCGGAAAAGTATTAGGGATCGTCGTGCATTGGTAAGGTGTGATGATATCTTCATGATTAATGAAGCTGAGCCTACTACTTACAAAGCTACAATCTTGGATTCAGAATCCAAGAAATGGCAAGAAGCCATGAATGCAGAGATGCAATCCATGTATGATAACCAAGTCTGGGATTTGGTTGATCTTCCTACCGAATGTCGGACTGTGGGAAACAAATGGATCTTCAAGAAGAAGACTGGCATGGATGGGAATGTGCAAACCTACAAAGCAAGGCTTATAGCAAAAGGTTTTACTCAGACTCAAGGAATTGATTATGAGGAAATTTTCTCGCCAGTAGCCATGCTTAAGTCTATTAGAATTCTACTTGCCATTGCTGTATATTATGACTATGAGATATGGCAGATGGATGTCAAAACCGCGTTCCTTAATGGACACTTACTGGAAGATGTCTAAATGGTTCATTCTGAAGGTTTTGTCGATCCAAAGAATCCTAATAAGGTGTGCAAGCTGAATAATTCCATCTATGGATTAAAGCAGCATCTCGCAGCTGGAATCTCCGTTTTGATCAGAAAATCAAAGAGTTTGGTTTTATTAAGAACGAAGATGAACCGTGTGTTTACAAGAAATCTAGTGGGAGCTATATCACTTTTCTTATACTGTATGTAGATGACATACTAATCATTGGAAACAATATCCCTATGCTTAAAGATGTTAAGACCTGGTTGGGTAAATGTTTCGCAATGAAAGATCTTGGTGAAGCTGCTTATATTCTGGGAATAAAGATTTATAGAGATAGATCAAAGCGGTTATTGGGTTTGAGTCAAAGTACATATATTGATAAGGTCTTACGACGCTTCTCAATGCAAGACTCAAAAAGAGGGCTCTTGCCCATGGCACATGGAACCATTATTAATAACAAGCAGTGTGCAAACACTGAAGAGGAAAGGAAGAAAATGGAAAGATTTCCATATGCTTCTGCTATTGGTTCCATCATGTATGCCATGTTGTGTACTAGACCTGATGTCTCGTATGCTCTTAGCATGACGAGTAGATATCAACAGAACCCAGGAGAGAGTCACTGGGCTGCAGTGAAGAACATTCTTAAGTACTTGAGAAGGACTAATGACATGTTCTTAGTATATGGTGGACTGGATGAGGAGCTGTCAGTTAAGTGTTATACTGATGCAAGCTTCCAGACTGATCGTGATGATTCAAGATCACAAATGGGATATGTTTTCATTCTGAATGGTGGGGCTGTAACTTGGAACAACTTTAAGCAAAGTGTGGTTGCTTAATCCACCTGTGAATCAGAATACAATGCTGCATCAGATGCTGCAAAGGAGGCTGCCTAGATGAAGAAGTTCATTGGTGATCTCGATGTTATGCCTAGCATAAAGAAACCAATCGAGATACTGTGTGACAACACTGGTGCCATTGCTCTTGCAAAGGAACCAAGGTCACACCAGACCACAAGGCATATACTCAGGAAATTCCACTATATTAGAGAGATAGTAGAACGTGGAGACATCATGATAAACAAAGTTCATACAGATCTAAATCTGGCTGACCCCTTTACTAAGCCTTTACCTCAAGCTAAACATGAGGAGCATGCTGAAAGATATGGCTTAGAGTTGCTAGACAGTGGGCATGATCTGTAATTAGTATTAGTGTTTTATTTTGAACTATAACAGTTACATTGAATATTTATTTGATTTAATGGGTTAAATGCAAATTTAAATATTTTGTGACTGTGTTCATTATTTTTATGTTTAAATCCTTGAATAAGAGTATTCTAAATATCCGTAGTCGATCAAATTACATGGGAATGAATTTGAATGTAAGACTATTGTGAATTGAGATGATTGTATTCATGAGATGAATAACTCAATGGTTTGAGAATCATAATTCACAGATATCATTAGGGAATGATATCGGATGTAACTCGCTTCAAAACGATCTCCATGGATCTGTGTCATGAGATGTTTTGATATTGATATGTTCAATCTGTCCTTTTTCCTAAGGCACATATTAAACTACATTGATCAAGGATTATCCTTGATGTTATCTAGCACTGTCCTGAAACATGGGTAGTAATAAGGGTATCGTTGGGAGAAATCCAATATTAAGTGGGAGTTGTATGACGCTGATGGAATTCTGTACTTCTATAGGATTAGAAGTCTAGACATTCTGGCGCCCTCATTAATTCAAACTGGTATAAACGCGTGGCCACGCTCGGACTAAGGTAGTTCGTTAGACCACTTTGAATTAGAGACGAGAATAGAGAATGGTTGATCACTATATAAGAATGAATGATCCATGTCTTATGATCAACGGATGTCTATACAGAAGGGACTTATTGATAGAATTATCAGGGCTATAGTATTTGGTTAAGTAAAGCGTTACTTGAACTCAAAGAACTAGTTGACGACTGTAAAGTGTCATACTGGTTTGGGTGCAATGCGATGCAGCTAGGCTTCCAACTCTGCGCACGTTGACTCATTTAATTAAAATCGTCCAAGTGGGAGATTGTTGGATATATAGTATGTCCGATGTAATTAAAAGTCGAGGTCAACGTAACCCAACCCGGTAAGATCCGAAGAGTTACACGTTGGTACACGAATCAGATAAGTTCATGTGTTGGTGGATTATTATTTCTGAAATAATAATAGTTTTGAACTCGAGGGACTAAATAGTAAAGTTTACACTTTGACTAGTCAAATGGTAAAGTGTATGACTTTGACTAATTAAGTGGTCAAGTCTTTGACTAGTCAGATGGTCAAGTGTATGACTTTGACTAATTAATTGGTCAAGTCCTTGACTAGTCAAATGGTCAAGTGAATGACTTTGACTAATTAAGTGGTCAAGTGCCTTTTATCTTTATAAATAGGTGTGATAGATCAAACTCTAAACACACATGTTTTGAAAAAGATAAAACAACATAACACTTGTCTCCTCTCAAGATTTGCGGCCACCCTTAGGAGCCGTCGCCCTTTTGTCCGCCGCAAACCACCACCATTGCCGCCTCCACCTTGCAAAGTGTTGCTATCGGTTGGCCAGTGCTCGGGTGTGAACTTCCTACTAGCGAGGATTCGTTGTAACCCGTGTTTTACAATTCCGGTGTAGTCGTCAAAGGTTGATTATTAAACCCCCTATGGTTGTTTATAATTTATTTGTTTATACGCGTTTAACCAAGATCCTGATTGGGAATATTTTGTTAATTGGATTAATAAAATTAAACATATATTTTATATATATATATATATATATAAAATCGGCTCATATTATATATTGTATATAATCGATTTTATTAATAAATAAAACTGCTTCCGCTGTGTATTTGATACCATGATTCCCAACAGTCTCTTGTGTTGATCTATACACACACAAGACATCCTCAATTAATGTATACAATCTATATTATAAAAATATTGGTTCATATTTAGATTCGTCAAACATAATTGTTTTTTTTTAGTATGGTTTACTTAGTAGAACTTCATTCAAATCAATTAGTTATGGTGTTTCATAATCTTTTAACTATGAACTTTTTATAATATAAACGTACATTTACACTTTGTGAAGTCAAGACCCTATTCTTGTTAAAATGAGTATTTATCCAATTTTACCCAAATTAGTGATGATTTTATAAAGAAAACTTTTATCAAACTAAGTATTTTTATTTTGAATGCTCAACTAAGTTATGGGGATATTTTGCAACTTGAATGCCAAGAAATTGAGATAGTTTATTGAAAATGATTTGTCATAATCATTCATATGTAATCGTTAATATGATTTAAAATGAGTTATTTCACAATAAACTACAAACTCAAAACTATAACCACAAGAAGCACAAAAATAATTTATTTTGGGACAATCATTAATCCATGACTTCTATAATGAAAGTAACCCCAAATAAATTTATATATTTAGGTTGTCATATATTCCGAGAGAGACGTTAGAAATTCTTGTCAAGTTAATCTATGCATTTTGAGGTTCCAATGTAATGCATATATTCCCAGTCATTGTTTTGCAAGTCCATCCTCTCAAACAATGTGAGTATACATTTCCCCTTTTTCATGTTTTACCATTCTGGGGCTAATCGTGAACACTATTATCAAATGTTATTCTTATACTTAATGCAAGTCTCATGTGTGTTTGATTTATGTGAATTTGTCTGTATGCTTTGTCAAAATCATTAACCATTCTGCGGCCTAGCATTTCAATGAATAGTGCTATGGTATACCACCTTGAGACTCTGTTGAGAGAATCTTGGTCATTGTCTTGTTAATTCATTATTAATTTGGTTATTCATGTGTTAGTCTCATTCATAGGCTTGGTTTTGACTGATACTACTTATTACATAATTGCAAATGGTACCGCTCATGAATTGCTAAACACTTTTCTTACTATATGTATTCAAATCAGGGTATGCTCACCAATACATTTTTGTATTGACATATGCTATTTTCGTACATGTTTCAGGTTATTTTGCGACGCTTCTTTTTAGCTTTTGGATTTATATTTAAGCTTTGACTTTATTGTATTTTAGTTAGACTTGACACTTTAGAACTATTGTATACTGTAATTTCCTTTCAATGTAAAATTATTCAAATCAATGTATTCAAATTTACACTTTAGTACCATGAGCTATTGAACAATCGTCACTACGTGACACCTCGATGTTTCCGCCATCGGTTGGGGTGTTACAGATTGGTATCAGAGCCATGGTTATTGGGAATTAGGTTATTAGAATGCCTTTTAGCCTAGTCTATAACTCAACTTACTTTCACGAGTCCTCTCGTATATATTTTCTCTTTATCTTTATATTTTCTCTCGCGGTATTTTCGTTATGATTGTTTCTCGTTATTCTTTTGGTATTTTGCTTGGAGTAGAAGACACTCGTATTTCACAAACGAAACGATATCACCAGGTTAGGAGTGACATCCATACCTTGGTGATTAGTTTCAATCCTCTTTATGTTATTTATCTTAGTAATATATCTTTGAGATAGGAGTGACATCCACACCTTAAAGAGTACTTCCTTCAAAAAGAAACTTAACCACTAAGCTGACATCCTTAACTTAGTGATTGGTTTCATTCCACAATAGTTTTTAATTTTGAAATACATCTTTGAGTTAGGAGTGAAATCCACATCTCAAGGATCTATTTCTGCATCTCGTTTTAACTTCGCTAAAGTTTTGGAATTCATTAGTGATGGGGCACATGTAATCTGGAAGGGGGAGCGCCTATATCCTGAGTTTTCTGTCTAGGCCTGGTATTTTGTATAAATACCAATCAGACGCGGGACCCGTATACCTACCTGGGAACTCTTGAGATGAGCATTCACTTATAGGTTAAAGTACGCCCCCACAAGTCACTAGGAAATTTCAAATACTTGAGTTAATCAAAGTTTCCTATGGAAACAATCTCAAAGTTTATGATTGATATTTATGTTTTATTTACCATTTGAAGTTTCAATTTCATCGCTTGATGTTTCGTATGCTATTATTCGTTAATCATTTGGTTTTGGATTCTTCAACATCATTATTAAAATTTTTGTTCACTATATTATCGCATTAAAATTACATTATTTCATTTATGTTTGTGACTTTTACACTATACAACATCATTTTCTTGCGTTAAAACATTTTTCTCATGACTCAAATCTTTAAACTTCAACTTTGATCATATTCTGATTTTTGAACGTTGCGTCTTCATACACAGTTAAACACGAATGTGGTTTCAAAACTTATTAATCAACTTGTTTTATATCGTCATTCACTTGATCGATGTCACAGTATATCATTAAACTATGACCTTTAGTATCCACTAGTGTCTCCCATACTACTCAAACATAAATGCTATCTACACGATACGCACTAGTGCACTACTCTCTAAATCAATTAATTTGACAACTTATCCTGTATGTCTTTTCACAAAGCCTATTCACCGGATTAGTACTCACTTTATATACACCTTGTGCCTTGAAACAAATAGCCCATTATGAGCCCGAAGAGATGCCTTAACGATCCCTATAAACAAATGATCTTTCAATGTATAAATTTTGTAGAAGTTTGACAAATAAAAGGTTTCCAGTTTACCCAGTCCTAACGGGTACCACTTAGATTTTCTTAAACATTTCATAACAATTACAATTTTTTTTTTTACTTTAATGAGATTTCAACCTACAAGCTAAAGAAATGTTTAAATACAGAAAATGCTATTTTTCAAAATTCGTCAAGTCATCTGGGATCATTTACAACCTTCACGTCATTTTAAATCTTGGTCTTTTGAAACACAATAGATTTACACATACTTCATGAAATGGTTTCATCTTGCATTTTATAAACTAGTATTGCATATTTTACAAGTCAAATATAAACCTTCTTGTTTTCATACAACGGATTCAATATATGTTTTCGGGAAAAGAAACTTGCGACTAATAAAATACTTTAAAAACACTTTCCAACTCAAATTCTCGTAAACACAAGAAAATGTGTACTTACGAAGACTTTTCATATGAACCTGTTTTGAATCTAAAACACAATTCGATTCCTAAATATTAGTTATTCTCATGCATTACTACCATTTTTTCAACAATATCACAAAGTTCGAGTAAACTGCAAAAATTTACCTTTTACACTTGTACACTTTCAGTCGCAAAACTTTTGGTCTAACAAAACAATGGACATATCCTCATTGGAATGTTGCTAAATGCCTTTCATCGTATGTTGCAAATATAAAAAAGTTACTAAATTTTAACTCGCATACTAGTAGACTGTACGTAGGTTCCGTGCACTCTCAATTGCAGCAAATTTCATTATTTTATCCTTACACCATTTTTATAGTTACGTTCGCACATTATCTTATTATTCTCGTATTATTCTTTTATTAGGGATTATTCTCACGCGTTATTCGCAACTACTCTTACACTAGTTATTAGTAGTTATTCTTACAACACTAGTTTTGAGCATTAATTTAACTCGTTTACTTTCATTTTGTGCAAATTGTGCGATTTACTCGATTTACGTTATACTTTTCTTTCAATCGAAATTTTATGCTATACTTATATACTTACATGAACGCATGTTTGGTATGCAAAAAAAATTTCTGTTGTGAGCAAAACCCTGTTATACTTTACATTATTTTGTTCATCATCATGGCCAACGAACATGCTAGTTGATAACTCGTATGAGATCTAAGCCAGTGCCCACGTACAACTCGGATTAGAGTATTTCTTCAATCCGAGGGGAACGGTGTAAACCTCATAGTCTATCAATATGACTGTTTAGAGCCAACGATGTGAACAGAAGTTACCGATTAAGGGTGAACCCGAAAGGGAAGAACCTCTAACCATGTCTATTACTTACATGTTACTCTCATTACGGTTAAAGGGTAAACCCGAAAGGGAAGGACCTCTAACCATGTCATTGTTTCATTGCAGTATCAATTACTTAGCATATCCTGATTGCACGCATTTGTTTCGGGTATTACTTAGGATAGGGTTATGGAAAAGCATAACACCCTAATGTAAGGTAAATAGATGATTACGGTCCGGAACGCAATCATGGGTTTACAGGTACATGAGGGTGGTGTGTAGTTCTATTTAGGCTGTTGGTAAACAATCAGTACGAGTCCAAAGTATCGGGAATGTGGTGGGTCAGCTGCGGTACACCCTATATATAAACATAAACGATATTGCGGGAGCGGACTAGGAGTCTGACCAAGAACCTACCCATTACTATCTCTTCATTAGATCGTTGACTAATAGCTAGCATTTTGATAAGAACATTCTACATAAGCTTCAATAGTATTGTTGGAGCCTTCTTTGTCGACCACCTCTACAGAGAACATTAAACCTTGTATACACACATGCTCGATTATTTGGAATCCTGTTGCATGTCCTTAATAAAGTTCGGTCAGAAACCTTTCTAAAGTAGGGGAGACTACTCCGTTAGTACCTCTGCCGCTCACCAGTTACACATTCCCAAAGCCATTTAATCGTTTCCTGGTGTGATTAGGTAAGGCTAATTAAAACTTTTACTTTTTTAAAACATTTGCTAGATAATTTTTTATATATATACTCTCAAGCTTTGTGTTTTCCTAACCAAATTTTAGCAATATCTTAACTGTTCTTTCAAACCAAATTAATAGTTTCCTGTAAATAATTTCAAGACGAAATTTTCTAAAGTAGGGGAGACTGTAACATTCGGCATATTTCCAATAATATAAAAATAAAAAAAAAAAACTGTCAACTATACTTTAACGTAACGTTGGATTAGAAGTGTAATACCTGAAAATTTAAAAAAAAAATCTAGAATAATAAATACCGATTTAATATACCGGATACTTAAACGAATTTAATACAACATAAAACTAATTAAATGATTATGGTTATGTTATAATTTTTTTAGAATGTTATATAAATATTTTGTGCAATAATTAAAATAATAATGATACCGGATTGTTATGCTAAGACTAAACCAATTAATACTCCATAAAATCGATTTGACCATAAAGACGTTTCACATAAATGGTGATTAAAGGAGTAGTACTAAATGATAGTGTTATAATGTTTATACATATATATGAATATAAGGTGTTAATTATAAATTAAACTTAACTATAAGGTTTGTCTTGTATGCAAGCAAATAGTATGTGGTCTAAATGAAATTTATGAAAAGTATATGATGTGCATCTTCTCAATATTTTTTGTAACTTCCGATCGAAGATTCGAAACCGTCGCCAACTTTTCATTTTGTAACTGATTTTCAATAATATAAACTTTATTACATTTATCATCAACATTAAAACTTAAACTTAATATATAGTAGTGTTTCAACTAGAACCATTTCATGGAAAATCATTATTAAGTCATATATCTCCGTCTCTATACCGTCTCTATACCAAACAAGCAGGCGTCTGTAGTATAGTTCTAACCACGACCAAACCAACATCATCTGCCACTACCGATACTACCTCCGAGCACATCAAATCATCTCTGTCAAAACGTATAACCGAACCTTTACGATTTCAATCTCAGGTAACCCATTTATCATTTGCATTCTATCAATATGTATATACATAGTGATAAATTGAATTTATGGGGAATTGGATTTTTAAGAAAAATATGTCGACGTCTCTTGTGTTGATCTATACACACACAAGACATCCTCAATTAATGAATGTATACAATCTATATTATAAAAATATTGGTTCATATTTAGATTCGTCAAACATAATTGTTTTTTTTAGTATGGTTTACTTGGTAGAACTTCATTCAAATCAATTAGTTATGATGTTTCATAATCTTGTAACTATGGACTTTTTTTTTAATATAAACGTACATTTACACTTTGTGAAGTCAAGACCCTATTCTTGTTAAAATGAGTATTTATCCAATTTTACCCAACTTAGTGATGATTTTATAAAGAAAACTTTTATCAAACTGAGTATTTTTATTTTGAATGCTCAACTAAGTTATGGGGATATTTTGCAACTTGAATGCCAAGAAATTGAGATAGTTTATTGAAAATGATTTGTCATAATCATTCATATGTTATCGTTAATATGATTTAAAATGAGTTATTTCACAATAAACTACAAACTCAAAACTATAACCACAAGAAGCACAAAAATAATTTATTTTGGGACAATCATTAATCCATGACTTCTATAATGAAAGTAACCCCAAATAAATTTATATATTTAGGTTGTCATATATTCCGAGAGAGACGTTAGAAATTCTTGTCAAGTTAATCTATGCATTTTGAGGTTCAAGTGTAATGCATATATTCCCAGTCATTGTTTTGCAAGTCCATCCTCTCAAACAATGTGAGTATATCTTTCCTCTTTTTCATGTTTTACCATTTTGGGGCTAATCGTGTACACTATTATCAAATGTTATTCTTATACTTAATGCAATTCTCATGTGTGTTTGCTTTATGTGAATTTGTCTGTATGCTTAGTCAAAATCATTAACCATTCTGTGTCCTAGCATTTCAATGAATAGTACTATGGTATACCCCCTTGAGACTCTGTTGAGAGAATCTTGGTCATTGTCTTGTTAATTCATTATTCATGTGGTTATTCATGTGTTAGTCTCATTCATAGGCTTGGTTTTGACTGATACTACTTATTACATAATTGCAAATGGTACTGTTCATGAATTGCTAAACACTTTTCTTACTATATGTATTCTAATCAGGGTATGCTCACCAATACATTTTTATATTGACATATACTATTTTCGTACATGTTTCAAGTTATTTTGCGACGCTTCTTTTTAGCTTTTGGATTTATATTTATGCTTTGACTTTATTGTATTTTAGTTAGACTTGACGCTTTAGAACTATTGTATACTGTAATTTCCTTTCAATGTAAAATTATTCAAATCAATGTATTCAAATTTACACTTTAGTACCATGAGCTATTGAACAATCGTCACTACGTGAAACCTCGATGTTTCCGCCATCGGTTGGGGTGTTACACACACGACTTGTCATTACAAGAGTGCTCTTGCACAGACATAATTGAGATAACTACAATAACACCATAAGCAAATTCAAATAAGAATACTTGATACCAATCCAACTTAACAATGTTATTCTTCCATTACACAAATCTTGAATAAACCTATCCAATGACAATTGTTTCTACATGAATGGCAAAATTTGCCTCTATATAGCAAGCATCTCTATACAATAACCTTGTATTTGTCTGAAAGAATGTGCCATTTGAAATAAATCTTTGCCAACCGCATTTCAAAAGGAAACATAACCTGCACCAATAGAAAGGAGTAGAAGAGAGAGACTTACGGGAGTGAGAGAGAAGATCAAGAGGTGACCGGCTCCGGTCATCTTCTCCGACCGGTCATCTCCCCGGCAACAACAAACCAACCTCACCACCATCAACCGCCCACCCTCTCCCTCTCTGTTACTGAACCCACACCTTTATCCGATTCCGGTGACTGGTGTCGATCATCTCTCCAATAATAATAAACCAGCCGCAAACCCACACCTCTACTACTCGTCTCATCCAACCATTCATCTTCTTTGATTAGCCACCCCCAACCCTTTATTCCTTCCGTTACCAAAACTGACACTCACCATCTTTCATAATCATATCCACCTATGCTCCAATCAGAAACTGACGTCGTTTGGTCCTCATCTTCCTCATCCTTACCATTCTCCAATTTCCACCACCACCACCACCACGTCGAAATCCACAACATGTATAGCAAACCATGAAACAAAAGAAGGATACAAAGATAGATGAGAAATATAGTACCTTGAAGATGTGTAAATCATTGTTTGAGGCTAGGGTTTGAGGTAGTGTAGAGGATGGAGAACGATTTATTATGCTAGGGTTTTGAGTCGATTTGGTTAGGATTTAAAAGAAAAAAAAAGAATGAGATGCTTTATATATGGGTTTTTTTAAAGAATACCTAGTGCCATGTGACACACTCAAAGGGGGAGGATGACCTCTTTAAATGCTATGTAGCATTTAGTGCTTTAGAATATTAATATATATAGATATAGATATACATTTTTCTATCAATAGGTTAGAGAGTTTTTTTTATTTAAGTAAATCTATAATTAAAAAGACGGCAAAATATATGTATATAAAGATTATATTTTTAATGGCTAACTAAATAACAACTGAAGTGTCATTGGGTTAGCACTAAAAATGATCTGCCTCGACAGCCGAATCCACCAAGCCACCAATTTGGAGAAAACCCGTCGGCCGAAGGACTATTGTGGTAAACCCCCCCCCCCCCCTGGATCACTCGTAAGTTACTCGAAAAGCGACTCATTAAAATGCTTGATACGATTTAAGCTTAAAAGAAGTTGAGCCCAAGCTTCATACAAAAACTGGATAATAGCCCTAGACCTAAACGAGCTAAATTGTGAAGAATCAAGTTGAGTAATGCGCAATTTTAAAAATTATAAGTGGTATACGCTGAAGCTTTAAATATAAAAATTATAATAGTTAGGGTTTGGCTCTGTTAAATCACACAAGTCGAGCTCAACCTTAAACGGACCGAGACTCATATGAACTAATTTACACCTCAAACTACAGTCAAGGAAAGTCTAAAGTAAGGGTGTGTTTGGATAGTCTCTGAATCATTCATTAGGAGGGAGGCTCTAACCGAATAAGAGGCTATGTTGTTTGGTTGGAAAAATTGTCACCTCTGAATGATATCATACAGCACTGAGGGATTCAACTCTTAACAATCTCTGAATAAAATTAAAGCCTCATCTACCCTTTGCCCTAACCAGAACTCCTCACTCATCACCTTCCCTCTTCTCATCATCTCCTCTCCTCTCCTTCTCTCTACACAGCTTCTCGCCGCCTCCTCCTTCCCTCTCATCCCTTTCCGGCGCCGCCTCCTCTTTCCCTCTCCTTCTTTTCCGTCGCTGCCTCCTCTTTCCCTCCCCTCCTTTTCCGGCGCCGCCCCGTCCCTGTTCTTCCCCCTCAGCTCCGGCCGCCACACTCGTGGATTTATGACTCCCTGTAGTGGTACGAAGTATTGGTTAGCCGATTTTTTACGACAACATGCGTTAACTAAGGAAGAAAGATTCAATCATGCTCACGCACAACTCAGAAATGTCATTGAACGTGCATATGGTGTTCTAAAGGCGAAATTCCCAATCCTAAAGCAAACGACTCCCTTTTCTTTTCCAATACAAAGAGACATCGTGATTGCTTGTTTCGCCATCCATAATTTTATAAGGAAATGCAATATTTATGATCAGTTATTTATGGAGTATGATGTGAACATGATGTCTCATGAAATGCAAAGTGAGGAAAATGATGGCCTGTTAGTTCAAGACATGGAGTGGGGTTCACAAGGTATTGACTATATGAATTCTTTACGTAGCCAGATTGCTAATCAGTTGCTTTCAAATGATTCAAATTAAAATTGTATGCAGAGTTGTGTTATTAGTATTTGGATTTCATATGTTGTGTTATTTTGTATTTGGATTTTCGTATGTTTCCATGGATTTTAAAGGATTTATGTATAATTTGGATTTTCTATGACGTTTTGTATTTTCCTTTTACAATTTTTCATTAATCTGTACACTATTCAGAACTCTAGCCAAACAGATACATTCATTCAGCACATAATACTTCAAAGGGGTAAAATAGTCATTTTGCACAGTCATTTAGAGATACAGCCAAACAACTCTTAATGGTTCAGTACTTACTAGTTCAGAGTCTCTTACCCATTCAGACCTCTTACTGATTTAGCATTTGCCAAACGGCCTCTGAAAGGATTATGATTAAATGCAACCAAATTTATGATGAAAATAAATGTTAAATAAATATGACTAGTATTCATGAGATGCTTTTTTTATGGTGATGAAATATTTGGTACACATACGTCAGTCATGAGCATAGTTATTTCAATAGAAACATGTTTTGTATGCTTGTTATTCTAACTTATTATTTTTTTTTTGTATAAATCTATTCCATATGTATTTGATTTTGTTTGAACGGCTCATATTTTTATTTGATATTGTTACTTGTTTTTATTCTAAAAATTAATCTTTTTGTTGATATTTTGTAATAACCCATGGTCCTCCTCTATGGACCATGACTCTATGTGGCAAACGGTTTAATTTTATTCATTTTAGATGGTGTTTGGGATTGCTTATTTAACTTCATTAGGTGCTTTAAAAAACAATTAAAGCCCTAAAAGATAATATTTTCTTTCATATTTCCCCCACAATTTTTATACGTTAACAATTTTTAAATATGAGAGTTTTTTAAAAAAAAAATTACACCAAATTAACGAACATTTTATTATCTTCCCAATGAGTACCATAGTGCTATACAAAAATCGGTAAAAAAATTGATCTTTTTTTTGTCGGTTTTTGTTCATACAGGAAAAAAACACAATGTGTTCAGCTAATTCATTAATCATGTCTAGACAAGTCACTAATCATGTTCAAACTAGAAATTCTATTTTCATCAAGAGCAGAACAGGTTAAAACCACTCCTTTAAAAAAAAGTCACACCTTTAAGACTACCGCATTATAGGAATCAGAGATAGCAATGGATTAGGTTCCCTAAAGATTTTGGAATAAGTTATCGAGAAGTTACGGTAAGTCTCTTCTTATCTTTGGTTCAATGTTTATGTAGATGTGACAATTTCGACCAGTTCAAGTTATGTTTTTGTTTCTTACGGGTCAAAGAAGTAATATAGTTTTGCAGTCATATTTGACATACAAACTGTCTATAAAAAAACTAAACAAATTTGATCTTTAATTTTTAATTTGCAACACTGGGACGCTTCCGAGGTTTAATCTAGCTTATGTATAAAGTAACTACCCAACTCATTTTCAAAAGAAGTAGCGTTATAAAGTCATATATATATATATATATATATATATATATATATATATATATATATATATAGGGGAAAGTTAATTTAAGAACACCTATATTTCGTGCGAACTGTGAGAACGGCATCTAAAACCATTCAAATTCAAAAAAAATTTTACACTTATCTTTATTACTAAAATACAATCTCAAAAACACAATTTACGCGTAAAAATTCAAACGTATACGAAAATAAATTGTTTTTCCACATGTGTAAATTTACTGTTTATACATGTGTAAACTGTTTCATTTACACATGTGTAAAAAGTTAATTTGAAAGTGTTTTGCAAGAAAAGATGAATTATTTGAAAAAAAATCATTTATTAATGTTGTATTTTGATTATAATGAGGTTTGTACTAAAATTTTTTTGATTTTGATTGATTTTTTTACTTGTTCTCACGGTTCTCACAATATTTAGCGTTCTCAAGATAACCCTCCCCTATATATATTTGAGAAAGTTAATTTGAGAACACCTATATTTCGTGCGAATCGTGAGAACGACATCTAAAACCATTCAAATTCAAAATTTCTTTTTACACTTATCTTTATTACTAAAATACAATTCCAAAAACACAATTTATGCGTAAAAATTCAAACGTATACGGAAATAAATTGTTTTTACACATGTGTAAATTTGCTGTTTGTGCATGTGTAAACTGTTTCATTTACACATGTGTAAAAAGTTAATTTGAAAGTGTTTTTGCAAGAAAAGATGAATTATTTGGAAAAAAAATTCATTTAATAATGTTGTATTTTGATTATAATGAGGTTTGTATTAAAAAAAAAATTGATTTTGATTGATTTTTTTACTTGTTTTCACGGTTGTCACAATATTTAGCGTTTTCAAGATAACCCTCCCCTATATTTTGTGTCGGTATTTTATATTATAATTGTTTTATATATTTATAAATAAAATTATTTTGTGTTATCGACCATTTAAAAAATGTGAGAAGCACACATTGCGGTTGCCAAATAAATTCTAAAATCAACTAGAAACAACGAACAGTTGCCCATCCATGTGATGGGTCGACTTTGACTTTTGCATCTCCATTTTGTTGACTTGATCCCACGTATGTATGTACACGGGATTCTATTTATTTTCTAGCACCACCTACCAAACGTTCAAACATATTTAAAAAATAGTAATAATCTATCCAAAGGAAACATGAAAAAATCATGGATTCGTCACTATCTACATAGTATTTTTGGGGGAGACGAGGCACTACCAGCAAATGGTGCTGATATCCTCTACCAGCACAGTAACACTGCCCCGAGTGACATGGGTAGTAGTTTGCTGGTAGGTTTCACGTGTACTAATTAACGGACCGTGAATGAGTTTTTGTGTGTGTGGGTTTTTGTGTTTTATGGGTTGTGTGGTTTAGAGTAGTGGTGCCTCCAAAAATGTGTTTTGATAAAGTAATCAGTGAAGTTGAAAATATGTCAGTGGAGCGTCTCGCCCCCTATATATATAATAATATAGGATTAGGTTCTCGAGAAAATCAATTAAAACTTAAAAACCGAGAAAATTACTACCAAACAGTCAAGTTTTTTATATTCTTTTTATATGTACTAATATTTTCGGAAATTAATATATATGTGCGTGTGCGTGTAGATTGATGATTTCCATATATGTAGCTCGCGAAAGGTATACATGTGTAACTCATATGAGGTATATATATATAGTTTACGAGCTACGTATATGTATTTCGTCAATCTACGTGTATTCTTTTTATTTTCTGTAACGATTAATGACACAAAAACAATAGCAGTTTAAAAGAAATAAATTTTTAATATTTTAAAGATTCAAGCTTCTTACTATTCATCCTAGAAAAGTATCCGATTCAATTATTTTTGGATAACTCTTACCTGTATTTTACAATACAACTTCAACAATTCGTTCTATAATCTTTAAACACCCAAAGTTGTATTTTTCTGACTTCAAGCAAATACTCAAAAGTTGTGTCAGTAAGTGTTGAGTCAGGAAGAGTACCCCAATGTGATACTGGTGTTTAGTGGTGAAGGAAGTGGTGGTGGGTTGAGAAGGTGATGAATGAGTGTCGGATGAGAGTTATAAACATAGATTAAGTGACAAAGAGGTAAAAGTTTCATTTAACATCATTTTAAAACTTAATAGGTAAGAGGTTTGCTATCAAATTTGAAGGTATCTTTCTAGTGAACCAAACACACTTAATAATGGCCAATTTTGATGTAATCTTTTAATTAAATCAGTAAAAGTCTACAAAACAACCTCTTAGGTTATAGGGTGGCATGGAATGGTAACTTGCGATGTACACCACTCCCTCCTTATGTTAAGAGATATTAAATGAGTTATTTGTTAACATGTTAACCGGATGTTAAAAGTTTAAATTATTATTTTTATTTTCTAAACCACAAAAAATATATGTTTTGGTGAAGTCAATTAGATTAAGAGCATGTTTGGCTCTCCTTATTTCTACCTCCTTATAACTTATAACTTTTCCAAAAAGTTAATAAGTTACAAAAAGTGTTTGGCAAAAGGAAAATGACTTTTTGTTTTAACTTTTTGTAAGCCTATGATAAGTTGTTTTAGAAAAGTAAGGGATGAGTGACTTTTTGAACCTCCTTATAACTTATTGATGGTTATTTACCTACATGCTCTTATTATATCATTTCACCTTCCCTCCTTATACCCTTTTTGGTCATTTTACCTAAATAAGTTAAACCAAACACTTTTTTACAAACTAACTTATCAACTTATTGTTTTTCCCCACCACATAAGCTAATCTAAACACTTTTTTAAAAACTCTTTTTTAAAAAGTCATAAGTTAATAAGTCCGTTTAACAAAAAGTCATTTTTGCCTCAAATAAGTTTATCCAAACATGCCCTAAATCATTTACTTGAAGTGAGATGGAGTGAAATGGGGAAAAATAAATAATGCTGCCATCAAAACTGATAGATAACAAAACTTTTTCTTTGAACGGCCAACGAATCAATTTCCGAGCACTCTCGGGCACCCTTTTGGCGAATCAGGTACTCGAGAGTACCCGGACCACCAATTGCCACCAATTCCCAGGAAAACCCGACCACTCACCCCGTCCGAAGGCACGACAGTAAAATAATCGGTAAAACCGGTCGGGATCAGGACTCGAACCCAAGCCAATGGCCGGGTCATCCCTCATTTCCCCTTCACCAATGTCCTCCAAATGTAGCTAGTGGGAATTGAACCTAAGCCTCCCATAAAAAACTTTAAGCCCTCAACCAACTGGGCTACAAGTGTTGGACAATAGATAACAAAACTAGTCAACAAAGACGAAAATGTGGGTTTTACAAAATTATCCATAACAAAGACCAATGTGAAACTATGGCAAACATTTAAGTCGCAAATCCATAAATCTAGCGTCAGACAAAGCTTCGAATGATATTAAAGACTTTTGCTTTAACTTTTTGCGAATATAATATGGACAATCGTACAAGAGCGATTACAAAATTGTAGTTTTATCACACTATGTTAAATTTCATTCTTGCTTTGATTGAGCATTTGTTATCACACTATGTTAACTTTTTGCGAATATAATTGAGCATTTGTTAATGATACTAAGTGGCGGATCTAGACCAAAATTTTAGGGGGTAACGTTTAGTGGTATTTAGGGGTAACGTAATACGAAAAATGTCAAGCTCGCGCTCGGCTTGGTTATAAACCGAGTCAGCTCGGCTCGGCTCGGATTTGAAACCGAGCTAAAAATCAAAGCTCGAGCTCGGCTTGGTTTTAAACCGAGCCGACTCGATTTAGCTTGGTTTGGCTCGAATTTAAAAAGAAAAAAGAAAAATGGCTTTCAAAATTCAATAGTTTAAAATATTATTTAACAGTTAAAAATAACACATTTAAAATAATTCAACCTTATACATTACACGTTAAAATCAAGTTCAAGCAAGTACAATATATGTCTCAAATTTTAACGGAATACCGTATAAGTTCATCAACATACGAATTAACTTGAGTACTTGGATCAAAAGCATTATTGAATTTATTTAAATAACTTGATTAGCTATAACTTCAATCCCAAACAAAGAATCTCCATGCCAGTGTTACCAAATATTAAATATGTAACATATTCTCCATCTTTTTTTTACATTTTGATAGTATATTATATGTATATAAAAAATATATATTAAAAATTAGAATTATTCGAGCCAAACCGAGCCAGCTCGGCTCGGCTCGTTACGAACCGAGCCGAGCTAGGCTCACTTTCTAACCGATCCGAGCCGGCTCAGCTCAGTTTCAAACTGAACCATATCGAGCGAGCTTTTTTCGAGATAAATCCGAGCGATTTTCGGACGAGCTTCGAGTCACGAGCTTTTTGGACAGCTCTAAATGTTAACAACCTTATATTCTCTAATTTTCTGTTGGTTATCGTGTAAAGATAACTTTAATATTGAAATAGTTTGATAGTACACTAAAAAATACAATATGTTAATTTAAAGAGAAACAAGAACAACTTTAATATTGAAATAGTTTGATAGTACACTAAAAAATACAATATGTTAATTTAAAGAGAAACAAGAACAATATATGGGATTTTTTCTTTTGAAAACGTGTTAAAGAAATTACCAAATAGCATAGCAATTTTCCAAATTGCAGCTAATGAACAGCTATCATTGACGACAAATCACACCTACCACATTTTCAATAGCATAGCAATTGCTTTTTTGCTACCGTTTTGCCACAAAAAAAAAAAAAAAAAAAAAAAAAAAACACTTGGTAAGAAAAACACACGTATCAATTGCATTACTACTTATTTGCTACCGTTTTATTTTTTGTTACTGTTTTGCCACCGTTCATTTGCTATCGCCTTTTGTCACCATTTTGTTACCGTTTTTGTCACAATTTTGCTACTAGTTTTTTTATCACAATTTTGCTACTAGTTTTTTTTTTATCAACATTGGCTAAAGGTAGCCCACAAGACGTATCTTGTAGCGGCCCAATCCGCACGCATGGGGCCCTCTAGCCCACCCGTCTCCTGTTCCAGGGAAAACTCGGCCCGCATACCCGCCCGAAGGCACGACGGCAACGAACCGGTAAAACCTAGAGGGATCAGGAGTCGAACCCATGACCACAAGGATCAACTGTCTCTCCCTCACTTCCTAATACCACTCCACCACAAGGGTGGGTGGTTCATTTTATCTTAATTGAAAACCCCGTTCAACTTCTCAATCTACAAACCAATCAAAACATAGTTAATTCACAACTAAAACATAATCAACTCAGATTAAATGGTTTATCTTAAACTATTCAAACAACTAAAATAGTATCAAACAGAAAATAAAAGAAACATATGGCTTACAAAAAGAAACAAATCAATGTCTTTTAGCTTGATGAACATTGAAAAAGTTATCATGTATTTATGAAAAAGTTACGATTTTTTTTAATACATTTACCTAACATTATTGCAATTGTTGTGTACTTTATCGTATGAATTTTTTGTGGTAATTGTTGGTCATTTCTCTCTCTTTTTTTAATGACCAACAAAAAGATGTCCTGACTAATCGGGGTACACATTAATTGGTTAAAAAAGCACCCCGTATGCCCATGGGTGAAGACACATTTTAGGTGTCTTCCCACAGATAGCGATGGGTAGCCAGAACCCACTAAGCCACCGGTTTCGAGGAAAACCTGATCCCTCACCCGCTTGAAGGCATGACAGTGGAGAATCAGTAAAACCTGGTGGGATCAAGGATCAAACCTGGCACCTCAAGAAGGCTTGGCTCTACCCATCATCATTTCCCTAGGCCACTCCACCACAAGGGTGGGGGTAATTGTCGGTGATTTCTAGTTCATCTGCTATAGAAGTCAAATTCTATCTTCTTTTTTTTTTTTTTTTTAGAACGGCTAATGTTATACTCCCATTGGAACGGCTTATGCCTCTTAGATAGAAAATGTCCGAACATTAAGATGACGTCTGCATGTGCTTATCTTACGGTGGTATTTGATTTACAAGCCTATAATCTATCATGACATATCCATATTATCTTATTAGGAGCTAAATATGGCTACAAAATTAATTTTGGTGGGTGTACAAGGTTTGAAGCAATATGTAGCTTTTCTCTTCTACATTCCCTCATCAATTGAAACGTAAATTCACAGACTAAATGCTTTAATTAAACCCCCAAGCAAATGATTCAATCAGAGAGAGAAAGTTTGTTTCCTCTTCATCTTTTTTATCTTCCTATTGGTTTTGATAATTTAAATTGTTTTGGTCGGGCATTTGATTCTTTCAATATTGTTTTAATCAATCATTTTTTTTTGGAGTGATTTGAGTTTATTTATTGATATTTTGATGTAATTTCTGGAGCTTGAGGCTGATTGTCATCATTGTGACATCAATCCAGTGTCGCGTCGGCCTTTGATCATGGCTATTGGCCTCACATTATTATAGTAAACTTCATTTTGAAGGCTTCAATATTCATGTATTACATTTAATATTGATTTCCGCTTAACACGTAGATGATTCTGAATTTCTAGATGATAATGTGTGATGTGAATTGAACATTGACAAATTTGTGTTTGTTATAGGGCCATCGAAGAGGGAAGCACCGGTGGTTATTGCAAATCCGGCTTCAATACAACATCACTCATGGTTAGTTTCTTAGTTCACTCACCAACTATGTTTACTACCATTTGCGATTTGGGTGAATTGATTTCACTACGCTGTTTAATTCCTCAGTTTCACTAATCTTATTTGAAAGTAAACAAGTTTTTAGGCTAAGTTGTAAAAAAATGTTGTCGGGGTAAAAGAATAAGGGCACTTTCAATATAAAATAGGTATAAATATATTTTGTACGGTATCTCGTTTGACTATTATGGTATGTTTGAATAAGCGGGAAAAGAAGATTGTGATGCATACTCAAAAAAAAATTATTTAAGATTTATAGTTTTCTAACTACCAAATCAAACACTTGAATATCTACTTTTTATAGTAAATAAAATTGAAAATGAGAAAAATATAAAATCATAGACTTTTTCAGCTCACTACTACTGCAACACAACAAAAGGTGATCTCTTGTCATGAAATTAATATAGGATTTCTTCCATTTATGCAGAAGCTTGAAAGATCATAAATAACTTGATGCTGTCAAAACATAGAGAAAAAAGTTGGAATGTAAGAAAGCTGATAAATTTCAAAGGCTCATAGCAAGCCGTAATGATCCAAATTTCGAATCACCAAAAGGACATGTAACAGTTTTCGGCCATTTCGAGGTGAACGGGTCAATTAGGATTTGTTTTCTTATTAGCAGTTCAAAATTTTTGTAATTGTATATGACATAACTAATGTTTAAAAATAAAAAATAAAAACTGTTTTGGGTAAACCTGACCCCTTTCCCACAGGTACCAATAACCAAACCTACCAGACTTGTCTATATTACCACATATATGATATATCACATGTATTGTTGGGTTAAAGAGGATTGGCAAAGCCAGTTTTGAACCTTAGTCTGAATCACCTTCTTCATATTTTGTTAAGTATAGAATCTACTGAAAAAGAAGAAGACAAGTACTTGAGAATCCGGTTAAATCCGAATTAAAGGATCGAATAAGCGAAAACAACTCGGTTTCAGACGGGAGATTCGAGACAAGACAGAAACATACGATAACAAAGTCATCACAGATTCGTATTAATTCAGAAAACGGTTACAGACACTGTCATCAGTAGGATAAACATCTATCTCGAGGCCGGGGAAGGTCGGGCATGACCTCCCCCTTGAGAGCATTCAAAGCATAAACTCAAATCTACAAATGAAAACCAACACATGAGATTGCTATTTATAGTCCAACACCAAATTCCACCTTCGCCCCTTTGTAAAGGTCGAATGTGGACCAAAGTTCACCTTCGCCCCATTGAATAGGTCGAATGTGGAATGTTTCCACATTCGCCCATTACCTTGGGTCGAACCTGAACTTTGTGTATTGTCCTATATCTTTACAAATGCATCAGATCCATAAAATGCCCTTATGGATCACCACAATCTCATGTAATACAATACAAAGACTCAACCCTAGTCTATTCGACAGTGACGTCCACATAATAGTGCAACAACAATCTCCCCCTTGGACGTTGCTGGCGAATCCTAAACACACCTAGCATCTTCAGTCAGTTATTGTTGAAGTATCAGACACATTGTTACATCAACAATCTCCCCCTTGACTGATGCTTCACCAAGTGTCTCTGAGATCTCGTATGATAAATCAATCATGTTCTTGAGTAACTTCATCTGTTCGACAGAATATAAGTCGTAGACGAGTGGATCAAGCAATCAGAAGTTTTCCGCGGGAACTACCAATACTTATTGAGGACTTGAAATGCGTCAGAAACTGAAGTTTTCGGCGGGGCCAACAATATCTACCAATAGCTCTTGAAATTCTTCAAGACTGTGATCTTGAAACTTTCGTTGAACCTACGTGCCACATGACTCCTACTAGGATACCCCATTACTTTCAGAACATTGAAATCCCAAACTTGATTTCCTTCTTCATAACAACTCTTTAGAACAAGTTCCTTCAAACACACAGGAACTGGGTTGACTGTTCTTCATCTTGCGGAATAAAATCTATCTATTTTCTGGCCCATAATAGTCATTAGAATCTGATTATCATACTGTTGATTCTCATGACTACCCCACAATAAAACGTTTCATCATCATCAATTCTTCAACTATTTGGGTAAATCTCATCACCATTCTCCCAAAACTCTTCAAAAATTGCCATACCCAATTCGAAATTTTTTACCCCTTAAAATACCAATTTTTCATTCTCTATGTCGAAGGGGCGAAGGTGGAAATAAAGTTACGTTCGACCGTTTAGAAAGGTCGAATGTACCATGATTGGTTGAAATTCCACATTCGCCCAGTAGTGAGGTACGAATGTAGAAAATTCTCACTTTCGCCCTAAAAGTTCTACATTCGTCCATTTACATTCCACGTTCGTCCATCAAATCCTACGTTCGCCCAATAGAATTCCACATTCGCCCACCCGTTTTTCTGAAAGGTGCGAATGTGCAGAAAAGACGTGTTTTTGTTCAATATTTTCTGCAAATCAGCCCATAAACACTCTAATTCTTCGAATTTGATGATGAAACTTGTTCAGAAAGGTGCGGAAATGAAAACCTAACCCTCGAATTCACAAAAACATGGAGAAATCACATGATTTCGGGTTCAATTAAGAATCAAGGGTTTCTAGGGTTTCAACCTTTCATTCAAAATCTGATTTTAACGTCTGAAAACAGGAAAACGAGCTGTGATTGATTCAAACGACTGTTAGATCGTTCAAATCGGTACCACGGCTCTGATACCACTTTGTATGTGCGTGAATGGATCGTATAACAACAAAGAATGATCAAACAAGTTAGTTTTAGGTGCGGAATCCCTAAAACAATCACAAAATAATAGTCAAACAGATCAAAACACGTAAATCATCATTTTCAAAAGCTTTTCATTAATTAACAACTCGATTACACGTTGAAAGATCAATACAAACAGGGTGAGAACGTGAAAAGAGCTAAACAAAACACTAGAGAGAATATCAGAAAGTGGAGGGAATAATAATGACAAAAAGTTACATTAAAAAATCAAGCTTGTCTATTTATAGACTGCACATTCGCCCATATTGTTCATGCGAATGTGCAGGTTCGCCCAAACTGTCTGGTCGAACCAAGCTACACAATAAACTATATTCACATTCGTACAAAGCTCTTCCTTCGCACCTTCTGATCTTCATTCGCACCTTCCAAAACCTTCCTTCGAACCTACAAAAACACTCCTTCGCACCGACGACATTTACCAAAACAAGTTTGTTGTTCAATCCGAAGCACTAGTCGCACAATTGCATCTACAGGTAGTCCGTAAAAAGGGTATCACATTATAAATCACAGTCAGCAATGGTTTCAACCGTAGTAGTAATATACATAACGCCTAGCTAGCGTTTATACAACATAGTAGTAACGGTTTTAAAGGATTAACGAAACATTTATTGTAAAACCTGTGAACTCACCAGCATTATATGTTGACATTTTTAGCATTTTTTCTCAGGTCGCTAAGTTAGCAGTAGTCGGACTAGGCACATGGAGTCGCACTCGCGTCTAGGATCATGCTTTGGATGTCAAAACTTTAAACTTATGTTTCATCTTTATTCGGTTTTTTTTATAAAACTTAAATTGCTTCCGCTGTGTTTTGGATCATGGTTTTTAATTATTGCATGGTTTGGTTTACGTATCATTTCACATATAGTTGTCGTTCGTTGTGACCGTTGACTTGGATCCTGGTATGTCACGTGCCTCGCGGTAAAACCCCGCATGTGGAATTTGAGGGTGTGACAGATTGGTATCAGGGCCAATGGTTATAGTGAACTAGGACTGCATTTAGAGTCTAGTCTATAGCCGAGTCTCACACAGATTTGACGATCACAGATATTTACGAGTCGTGTCATTTGGTAAACCTACTAACCTTGTCGAGGTGTCGGTGTCCTCATCACACAGTATTATATTATCTATGTTTGGTTATTTGTACCTTCACTTTATCTTCTTCTTCGGATTTGAAGATGAAGAAGCTTATCGTTTATGCACGGCGGTAGTGTACATTGGGGTGGCTTCGGCACATTCTTGAGATCTGTCCAGGATTTGGATATCTCCCCTCTATGCTCTAATGGACATACTTGCCTACACACACTATCATGCACAAGTACTTGTTATAGTGCACCCCTGAGTGATTTTTCACTCGGGGATCGTTGCGTGATAAAAATCTCTTTTAAGAATGTGGGTATCGGGTGACTTGAAGTCCCAGCTAGGAGCACGCCTAGAGGACCATGTAGAGCGATTTATCATTTCGGGTGCACACAAAATAATAAATCGAAATGCATGAAAATCCTGGTGAACTTCGTGTTTGGATCGATGGCCATGGGTGAGCCCAGCTCTTAATTCTTTTGGTCACCAGTGGGTTGGTCCTAGTAGTGATTCTGAATGTCATGGCCTTTGTTTTGGCAGAAGATGTCTGGATATCGTAGTGAACGTATGGTGGCAGGAGTCGTGACAACATCAACATAACCCCAGAAGAGCTGAGAAATCTAATCCAACAACAGGTGACTGCCGCTCTTACTGCTTATCAGGCCGCTCAGCAAGGCGTCGGCGGGAATTCCATTCATCCTCCTCCACCACCTCCTCTAGGCCAGCAAGTGTGTAGTTTTAAGGTGTTCATGGAGTTCGAGCCCCACATATTTGGCGGGACTGAGAACAACAAAAGGAAATGGGAGAGTATTGAGGAGAACCTGATCCCAAACCAGCAACAACAACAAACAGGGAAGTTTGGAGCATCAAGTTCATCGTCTGGTCAGAAGAGAGGGGGATATGCAGGGGAGAATCCAAAGTGCTTCGTGTGCGGGTACCATCATGTCGGGAGTTGCGACACGTTTCGTTGTAACCGTTGTCATCGGGATGGTCAATGGGCTAGAGACTGTAGGTTCAGCCCTTAACCGAGGCAGTCTAAGGACAGCAAGAGTGGGTATATTGGGAAGCAAACTAAGTGCAACAAGTGTGGGTTCCATCATTATGGTGGTTGTGAAAAGTTCCGTTGCAATCGTTGTGGATAGGTAGGTCATGTTGCTGAGAAATGTTGGGGTAACTCTCACCCGAGACAGACTCAAGCGGTTGTCCCCACTCCCGCTCCTCGGGGAAACCATGGGTGTTTTAACTGTGGAGAAACTGTGCACTTTAAGCGTAATTGTCCTAAGATGAAGCAGGGCGAGGGTGGAAACAACGAAGGTGGCAGCCGGAATGCTCATGTTTGCGTCATCTATTCGCGTAAGTTCCAAGAGGATCCTGATACTGTTGCCAGTGAGTTTTCTTTTCCTTGTTATGTGTTGTACTTTGGTTTTATTCTTATTCATATCGTTAGTGTAAGACCCTAACCCGTAATCGCGCGATCAACGCCTAATCATACGGATTTAGACCTTACTTAAACCACTCCCGATTTAAAACTGTGATTTTTATTATAAACACAAACCATTAAGATCAAATACATATTTGATTCCCACACATTCTTATATTTTAATAGTTAAAACATATGATAAGATTTTGCATTTTATCGGGAGACCCTTGAATTCTATTGTGGAAGCTTGATGAGTGTTCGGGCGTGTTCGGCTCTTCTCGCGACTTGATCCTTGCTCCGGGACTTCCTTCACTTGTTTACCTAGCACCATTACACAAATAATGGTTAGTGGATTGTCAATGATACATTTAAACTAGTACGGTAGTCGTTACACGTTAAAACGGAACGAACCAGGCCAAACGACCCTTTATCAGGAGAACAAACTGCTGCAACTTTTGCACAGCAGCTGTTCGGATCGTTTTTACCCCTTCTAAATCCCAAAATCCGACTTCGACTTTCAAATAAGAATTGTTCTACGCTCCGAGAGCTTTCCAGGCATATAAAGACACCTCCTAACGATTTTTCTACGATTTTATATGCAATTTTAAAGATACTGCCGTCATCAGGGGTGAGCAAAATCAAACTGAACCGAATAAAAAACCGAAAACCGACCCGAATTTTTACATAACCGAACCGGGTTTATAATATCGGTTCTTTGTTCGGTCCTTATAAATACTCGTTTTCGGGTATCGGGTCGGGTCGGTTCTACAACCCGGGAAAACCGAAACTTATATATGGACCGAAAACTTTGAATCGCGCTATCCAAATTCGCAATGATCATTGATGAATATCTTTTTCTAAAATGGTAAAATGCAATGCGTTTAACATCAACAAATATTATTGATGTCGGTAACATGTATATGTAGTAAAGCGAAGTTATAATATGGATATGAAGTACCACAAATATTTCTGTTGCTTGTGGAGATGTGAATTAGTCATCTTTTACTTGTTAGGCTTACTATTATACTAACTGTAATCAGTATGTTATTACTGTAACACCCCAACCGATGGCGGAAACATCAGGATGTCACGTATTGATGATTGTTTCAGTAGCACATGGTATAATTTGAAATTTTAAATAATTTATTCATAACATAAATATTCAAAATGAAATGATGTCTAGAAATCCCAAATACATGATATCAAATAAAGCAATAACTTCAAATAACTTCAAAATAAACTTCATAATATTCCTCATGCAAACTCTAAGCCTCAGCTTCGTTGTTACCTGAAACATGTTAATTTTGAAAATATTTTTGGGTCAACAAAAGTTGGTGAGAATTACATAGGTTTTGATAATCGAATAAAACGTGTACAATTCAAGTGTCATGGCAAGTCTAGTCCATATGTGAAAACATACTAGAAGTAAATCGAGTGCATAATCAACCCTTGTGACCGTTATATTGTGGTCCATCCCATACGCTCATGGTTCACTCGATTATGTTATGCGATATCAATCACCCACGCTACCTATGTAGGAGGCACGTATCCGGGTGGGATTGTCAGTCCAATAGATCTATCATTGTATACCGTCGGCTGATCAATGTTAATGATTATGCTAGAATATTGTGCTTACCCTAGTCATGTTTAAGACATAATGCAACATAGAAAAAACACATAGACACTTTATGATTGAATTGCATATAGAATGTTGTAACATGTTTCACCCCAAAAATAGTGAATAATAGAAAAGGGGCTATGTAAAACTCACATTGATTGTGATGACAAGACAAGCTTGCAAAAGCAAACTTAACAAGAATCATTGAATTATGCACGTACCTAAGTAAATTAAGAATGGTGATTTAGTGTCGATTAATGTTATTCTATATATATATATATATATTGTGGTAATTTAAATGTTTAAAGCAAGATAAGTATCATTTAATAAATCATTGTCTATCAAAAGAATTATCCATTTGTACATATTAAGATTATCAGTTTTATAAGCATCGAGTAGCTTGTCAAATATTATATATTACGAAGACTAATTAAATTACTTTAAAAACAAAAACATTTTCTTGCTTTCAACGATTGTACAAACATATGTATATGAAATTTTGGACTTCATATAAGATAACCATCAAGTATTCTAGATTAAAACCAAAAGAGAAAAAAAAAAGAAAAAAATTAGTAAAAGGTTAATTTAACATATTTTTATAATAACTTTTAAAGAGTCCAAATTTTGATTCCTAATCGTCGTTTCCTTTTAGAAACAATATTCTCAAATCTATAATGATTCCTTTCATATTATTATCACCACACACCAATAAGTTACCCTTTAGTGAATTGCTTATTTATGTGAGTTATAAACTCACGCACATAGTTCACAAACGGTCCCCACCCAATAATAAATTGGAGCTTCAAGAAGAAGGAAGTACCCGTGCGGCAGAATGCAATTCCGAATAGAGATAGAGAAAGAGACATGCGAGTTGCGTAGAGAGATGTTGTTGAACAATGCGGGTGTTATCGGAGGTGATTGTTGGCGTGGTTGTTGGTCTTTTTTTTTCTTTTTATGGCGGAAGGTGGTGGTTGCTGAGTTAGTCTCGTCGGAAAACGAGGTAGGAACTGAGAGGATGTGACGGTAATATGGTTCCAATTGACGAGTGATTTTGTTTTTGAAAGAGTTCCAAGACTGAGCAGAATATATAGGCCAAGTTGTGTTGGTTTAGTCGAGTTTAATGTAGCAGTCAAGATCCGAAAATGGTGGGTCGTGATAAGCATTCAATTCGTTGCGACTGCGTGAGTTAATTATGGGATGGTTGACCGAGAGTGTAAGTATAAAAGCTTGATGATTGTTATTCAAAGCTTGGTTTTTACAAGATTACAAGAACATATATATGTATAGCATATACAAGTATACATAAAAGGAAACAGAAAGTTTTCAGCCATTGAATACGTAAAGGAATATATTATTGCTAGAGTTATGGAGGAATCGTCTAGAATGAGTTTGACTAGAAAATCATAAGTCATAAAGGATTGTCTTTAATAGTAAGTGCTAAGATGGGTTTCGATATGAACGAAAGTGGCAAGTCCGGAAATTCCGATGACCGCCGTAGCAAGCGCCAGTCACATATACGGTAAATGGAATGTGTTTTAAATTTTGATAAGTTGGCACAAAAGACCCATCTAGTTTAAGTTTAGCTTGGTTATAATACTAAGTTTTAACTAATAATGTTTATGGTTATTATTACAAAATAAGTTTCTATTATTTATGATTATATATACTAAGAAACGGGTTTTTTTTTTTTTTTTTTTGATAATGAACTTCATTAATGATTTTAAAATATTATATTTCACTTAAATTTTAATACAAATGATAAAATAAATGTAAAAACATGGCAAGTACTACATTTTGGGGCACAATACGAATAGCAATGGAATATTATTATTCAATGATTTGAAACCAAGTATAAAATGAACAAAAATAGATATTTTTTAAAAGAAAATTGGGAAAATACGTAATGTTACAGTCTCCCCTACTTTTGGGAACTTCGTCTCGAAGTTTATTTCAAAAAGACATTTAAATAGCGTTGAGGGTAGTTGGGTGAAAGATAGGTTACTCGCGGATAGATTTAAAGAATGGTAAGAGTTGTAAGTAGTAGGATAAACTGTTTATTTTGGATAAGAGGAATGATATGTGTGAGTTTTGAGGGTTGGATTACGTTGGTTTAGAATAACAAGAAGATATAAGGGTCTAGCAAAACACCAAACTTTAAGTTTCATTAATTCGAAGAGAATGCATGAGATGATTGACTATGGAAAGACTAAATGAACTACCAGGTAGCTAGAGTTTATAATTGGTTATCTACCAAAAAACTTTGATAGAATTTCACACTACCTTAACGTACCTGTAAATTCATGATTACGTTCCGGACCGCAATCACCAATTTACCTTACATTAGGGTTTTGTGTCCTTCTATGACTCTAAACACAAATGTAAGTAATGCAAAATAACCTTGTGATTGAATCGTATACAATGTATCCAAAAATGAATCCAACTGTTGAGCAGGAAAAAGACTTCTACCAGTTAGTGAGTAAGAACCTCTACCGATTGTTGAGTAGGTGCGATAGCCTCTACCAGTCGTTGAGCAGGTTGTAGGGCCTCTACCGACTGTTGAGCAGGCTTGATGACCTCTACCAATCGTTGAGTAGGTTATTTGGTACTCTACTAACTGTTGAGCAAGTACTTCATCCTCTATCAGTTGTTTGATTAAGTGTACCAATTATTACACACATAAATTGCAAATTGATAATATGTACATGTAAGAAATCAAGTATAGCATGTGAGTTGTAATAGACTTGTCCTAGACAAGATTAATGACTCTAGGTGTGTTTATAGCAAATAGTTTATATTCCATGTTTTCAAGTATCACGAATAATCAAATGTTCAAGTAGATAATCAAATCCTTATGTATAACTAAGAATCAAGTTTGATGCAACGAACAATCAAGTTTTCAATAGTCTGATTATCATAGGGATCAAGTTCATGTTCCAGAAGGTGAAGAATATGAATTTAGTTCTTGAGAGGATGATGAAGAACTCAAAGTATCATCAAGGTTATGAAAGATAGTGAACGTGAAAATAGTTAATAAAAGGTTTATTTTATAGTAAGGAGATTATGTAGCAGTGTAAATCGTGGGGTTTGGATCAAAGGTTATAATCTAGCGTATGAGAAAACATGATTGTGATAAATATCAAAAATTGTAAAAGTTCGAACAAGTTGAAAATAATTAGGTGGCAATGGAGATTAAATTTTGTTCATGAGGATGGAAAGATCTTATCATTTTTCTTTTTAAAACTGGTTTCTTATATAAAACAAAAGTTGCTAAATAGTACAAACTAAGTGGCTTTAGATCAGAATATTTTAGTTTAGTCGAAGATTTTAAACACGACGTTAGGTTTTATAGATCAAGGTGACATTATATCAAAAATCCTTTGTTATGCTAATGAATAAACATTGGGATTTAGAAATTAATTTTGAGGATATCTTATAACAAAAATATGTATTTTCCATGGTTTATAGGTGATGAAAATTTTGACAATATTAAGAAATCTTTAGTGTTGGGCTAGGGTCTACCCAGGTTATGAGGTTACAGTTTAGAAATATGTAACATGTTGAAAAATGAAATAATATGATTTGGGGAGGGTGTTGAAAATAATCAAACATGTGGCTAAGATGGTAAGATGAAATGTGATTGTGAAATCCATATATGATTAGGAAATGAGATTGATTTAAGCTGTAAAATTTTGAGATTTTAGAGCTTAGTTTTAAGGAAAGTGAGTGTAATCATTTATTCATTAATTAAAACGAATAAACGAAAACGTTGACTTATCAAAGCTTCTAGATTCTAATAACATAGTGAAGACATGCTTTAGCCTATAAGTGAACACTCATCCCGAGAATTCCCAGGTAGGCATCCGAGTCCCTCGTCTGATTGGGATTTATGCGCAATGCCAGTCCTAGACAGAAAACTCAGAATACAGGCGTTCACCCTTCCAGATTGCACGTGTTCGTTATTAAAATATAGAATTTCGACGGGATCTTCAAGGCAATTCAGGTTAAGACTTAAGAATCTTGTCCTATTAGTCTAAGAGTAGATCTAGTGATGGAGAGCAATCCTCTTGTAGGAATTCAAGTAGGGAAAAGAAGTAGGATGGAGATGGAGAAAAGAAACAAGTATAGTTGCAAATAAAAGGAGCAAGTACTGGTTATAATCCTATAGTTATAGACTAGATTAATTTTCTAATAACCTAATTCCCTATAACATGGTTCTGATACCAATCTGTAACACCCCAATCGATGGCGGAAACATCGGGATGTCACGTATTGATGATTGTTTCAGTAGCACATGGTATAATTTGAAATTTTAAATAATTTATTCATAACATAAATATTCAAAATGAAATGAGGTCTAGAAATCCCAAATACATGATATCAAATAAAGCAATAACTTCAAAATAAACTTCATAATATTCCTCATGCAAACTCTAAGCCTCAGCTTCGTTGTTACCTGAAACATGTTAATTTTGAAAATATTTTTGGGTCAACAAAAGTTGGTGAGAATTACATAGGTTTTGATAATCGAATAAAACTTGAACAATTCAAGTGTCATGGCAAGTCTAGTCCATATGTGAAAACATACTAGAAGTAAATCGAGTGCATAATCAACCCTTATGACTATTATATTGTGGTCCATCCCATACGCTCATGGTTCACTCGATTATGTTATGCGATATCAATCACCCACGCTACCTATGTAGGAGGCACGTATCCGGGTGGGATTGTCAGTCCAATAGATCTATCATTGTATACCGTCGGCTGATCAATGTTAATGATTATGCTAGAATATTGTGCTTACCCTAGTCATGTTTAAGACATAATGCAATATAGAAAAAACACATAGACACTTTATGATTGAATTGCATATAGAATGTTGTAACATGTTTCACCCCAAAAATAGTGAATAATAGAAAAGGGGCTATGTAAAACTCACATTGATTGTGATGACAAGACAAGCTTGCAAAAGCAAACTTAACAAGAATCATTGAATTATGCACGTACCTAAGTAAATTAAGAATGGTGATTTAGTGTCGATTAATGTTATTCTATATATATATATATATATATATATATATATATATATATATTGTGTTAATTTAAATGTTTAAAGCAAGATAAGTATCATTTAATAAATCATTGTCTATCAAAAGAATTATCCATTTGTACATATTAAGATTATCAGTTTTATAAGCATCCAGTAGCTTGTCAAATATTATATATTACGAAGACTAATTAAATTACTTTAAAAAAAAAACATTTTCTTGCTTTCAACGATTGTACAAACATATGTATATGAAATTTTGGACTTCATATAAGATAACCATCAAGTATTCTAGATTAAAACCAAAAGAGAAAAAAAAAAGAAAAAAATTAGTAAAAGATTAACTTAACATATTTTTATAATAAATTATAAAGAGTCCAAATTTTGATTCCTAATAGTCGTTTCCTTTTAGAAACAATATTCTCAAATCTATAATGATTCCTTTCATATTATTATCACCACACACCAATAAGTTACCCTTTAGTGAATTGCTTATTTATGTGAGTTATAAACTCACGCACATAGTTCACAAACGGTCCCCACCCAATAATAAATTGGAGCTTCAAGAAGAAGGAAGTACCCGTGCGGCAGAATGCAATTCCGAATAGAGATAGAGAAAGAGACATGCGAGTTGCGTAGAGAGATGTTGTTGAACAATGCGGGTGTTATCGGAGGTGATTGTTGGCGTGGTTGTTGGTCTTTTTTTTTTCTTTTTATGGCGGAAGGTGGTGGTTGCTGAGTTAGTCTCGTCGGAAAACGAGGTAGGAACTGAGAGGATGTGACGGTAATATGGTTCCAATTGACGAGTGATTTTGTTTTTGAAAGAGTTCCAAGACTGAGCAGAATATATAGGCCAAGTTGTGTTGGTTTAGTCGAGTTTAATGTAGCAGTCAAGATCCGAAAATGGTGGGTCGTGATAAGCATTCAATTCGTTGCGACTGCGTGAGTTAATTATGGGATGGTTGACCGAGAGTGTAAGTATAAAAGCTTGATGATTGTTATTCAAAGCTTGGTTTTTACAAGATTACAAGAACATATATATGTATAGCATATACAAGTATACATAAAAGGAAACAGAAAGTTTTCAGCCATTGAATACGTAAAGGAATATATTATTGCTAGAGTTATGGAGGAATCGTCTAGAATGAGTTTGACTAGAAAATCATAAGTCATAAAGGATTGTCTTTAATAGTAAGTGCTAAGATGGGTTTCGATATGAACGAAAGTGGCAAGTCCGGAAATTCCGATGACCGCCGTAGCAAGCGCCAGTCACATATACGGTAAATGGAATGTGTTTTAAATTTTGATAAGTTGGCACAAAAGACCCATCTAGTTTAAGTTTAGCTTGGTTATAATACTAAGTTTTAACTAATAATGTTTATGGTTATTATTACAAAATAAGTTTCTATTATTTATGATTATATATACTAAGAAACGGGTTTTTTTTTTTTTTTTTTTTTTTTTTTTGATAATGAACTTCATTAATGATTTTAAAATATTATATTTCACTTAAATTTTAATACAAATGATAAAATAAACGTAAAAACATGGCAAGTACTACATTTTGGGGCACAATACGAATAGCAATGGAATATTATTATTCAATGATTTGAAACCAAGTATAAAATGAACAAAAATAGATTTTTTTTTAAAGAAAGTTGGGAAAATACGTAATGTTACAGTTACATTTTGTTAAGTTGAGAAAAATTGTTCATAAATATTATTTACTAAACTAAACTTGCAACTCAAGACTTCAGGAAGTAGGAATTGATAGAAAAATACACTATGGCTTTGTAGGGATGAGCATTTGTCCTTTATCACTACATGATGAATATGACACAAGGAAAGTAGGAAACCATGCAGATTTGTTATTCGTACCATAAATCAAAGTAAATAATCATCATTTAAAACGACATACATGTAAAAAATTGAAGCTAATCGATCAAGAAACTAAATGACTTAAATGAATCTTTATCGGGTCGGTTTTTGGAACTTAGGACCGAAAGAACCGACTTCACCTGGACCGAAACCGAACCTACAATTAGGGTTTGAAATCGGTTCTGCATATTTAAGAAAATCGGGTATCGGGTCGGGTCGGTTCTTTACCGGGTCGGGTCGATTCTATCCAAATGCTCACCCCTAGCCGTCATGTTGTTCTCTGTGAGCGGCCGCTCACAGCTTCTGATGTAAATTTGGTGATTTTTAAGCATGGGAATCATGTGGCAACCGCATTTGATGATTCCCGAAGCCTAAGTGTTGACTTGCCGACTAAATAAACCTTTGTTTGACTGAAATTATAGTCCGGTTCATGATGCTATGACCCGGTTCAAAGTTTTAAGTGTTTATGTTGATTTTTACCCATATCGACCCGTAAGGCCTTGAATCAAACAATGCACTTTTTGATCACTTAAATTGCATACCGTTTGAGTTGTCAAGTCATTAGACACTTGATCAAAAAAAGCGTTTGTCCGATTTGTTTCATTATAACTTAGATTCTTAGAATCAACCTTTATTAATCCTTTAAATCCCCAAAATGCCCCTCATGACCAAATCTTTCAATTTAGCCATTCGTGGGGAAACTTCTTGTTTCAAATCCAATGTTTTTTACTCAATGACTTGTTTAAAAACCTCTAAGTCCTTCCGGACTTAGAGTTTCATCCTTTCTCAAGTTTTCACTTGTTTAGTCAATTCTAAGCACATTAGCGCGCATTTGACACAGTTATGAAAATAACTTACTTGATTGGCACCCACACCTCATGTGAGTACTTTTATCACCTATGTTGCTTCGCCCGAAGGTGTTTATTTGACTACGGACTTACCGGGTGGCCTTGAGTTATATCCATACCTTATGTTTATCCTCCATGATTCTTAACATCGAGTATGCACACGCTAATGCATTTACCTGCATGCTTTCTAAATATACACATTAACTCCTCGGAACTCAAATGGCAATAACTTGCCATTTGACCCGTTTAACTTTATGAATCTTAATGCTTGGAATACAAGCATCAAGTGTTGGACTCACATGGTGAGGACATCACCATTTGACCCGTTTGGACTCATAGTTCATAATACTATGTTACCCAAGTTTTTATCTATGGTTCAAGTGACACAAACTTGACCCATTTAACATCATGCTTAACGACTCCATTCAATTTATTTAATTTGGATTAAAACATCATTTCTCACATATCTTTATTAGTTGACCCGTTTGATGGATTTCTCCATTTGGTCACAACTCATTATCTCGATTAAGGTCATAAACCACATTTTGTATTGAGTGCACATAAGGCAACCCACTTAATAGATTCTACCCCTTGGGGTTTATCTTTATCTCACACACAAGATTTAAAACTAATGTTTATAACAATTAAGCTATGTTATAGTACATTGGTGTAAGTAAAACTTACTTGTATTCATTCCCATTTACTTGCACTTTAGGCTCATATCCGCTTGACCCGTTTTGTTCTTTGATCCATTCCATCCAAGCTTGCACCTAGCTTGACAAGATCAACCTTCACTATACTCATAAGATTAGTTAGGTTAGTCATCATATCCAATAACTAACACATCTCATGAGTTTATTCACACCATTATTTTGTTTTCCAATTATCATTTGGCTAAACTTTTCATGTATGGTGTGATTCATCTTTTAAACATGTGTTTCACGTTTTATATGCGGGTAATTCCATGATTGCCCAAATCAAGTTATCACCTCAATTTGCAAACAAGACTATTGAGGCATTTCATCAAACACTTGGTGTGCACCCACCACATTCACTTGATTTTCATGAGTTTAAGTTTATCAAAACATACCCATCTACCTAATAATCATCATATCATGTTATTTAGACTTTTTAGCCTAATCTTCTCATGATAACAACTCCTAAGAGTTATCATAACTACTAACCATATGTGGTATCCACCTAGAGGTAGAAACCTAAACTTTACACATTAACATAATCATATGAGCATGATCAATTTCACGTGTAGAAAGTGATTCATAACCAAATTAAGTATGTTTGAGGTTCCCCAAAGCTAAAGCAACCTCTATTAATCATAAATTTCACGTTTCATAAAAACCCTAATTTTCACCATGATCAAAAAAAGGATTTTTACATCAAATTGAACCAAATAAAAGATACCTTGTTGTGTAACAAGCTTGGAAAATCCGGATTTTAGCTCATGCATCGAAACCCCCTTGATTTGGCTTGGATTTGAGCTTGAAATTGGTGTATTGGGGTTTGAGGTTCAAGGAGGTGAACCTCCTGATTTTAATCACATACACACACACACACAAGTGTGTGTGTGTGTTCTCACTCAATTTACCATTACATATTTCTTGTTTGCTAGATGGCAACTATAGTCCCTCAAGTTATCCCACAGTCATTTTCGTATAAAAACTAACTCATAAGCTAGTTTCAAACACATTTTATTAGTTTATAAACATAATATTATTAACTAGGTTATTTCCATGTTAGAATATAACCCATATTATTATCCTCTAAGTCTCGTGTTATTATATTGCTAATCACGCCTAATGGCGTAGTTAGGCGAACGAATGGTTTTGGGGTGTTACAGTTAGGCGTTTCGTATCCATTGAGTGTTTTTGGTGTTGGACTTGGTCATCGTTTTGCGTCCATCGGTTGATGTGGGTCCTTTGGAGATACTACTTGGACGGTACCAGGCGCGCCATTTACACCGATAACGGTAGTCTCTAGCAGACCTTCGATCAGGAGGAGTCTTTTGTCTTGCGTTTATTTTTGAAGGTGGATCCCTGGCACGGGATACTTGTTGTTATCATCTTTCATTCGTGATTCTCATTCGTTTACACTTCGGGAAAACGTTACCTGGGGCATCGGGTGCCCGGTTGGGAGAGGGTAATCTTTCGGTTTACGTTATGAACTGGGGTCGCTGTGGTCTAGATGGGGGATCTAGACGACCTCATTTGTTACATGGGTATATACTTAGGTCGGCACTCGTTACTGTTGAAGCTGAGTGAATCTCGGGACGAGATTACTTTCAACAGGGGGATGATGTGACGACCCGGAAAAATTTTCTTTCTTATCGCTTCATTCTCTTTGGCTTCGGGAAATGTTTGGGACGAAAATTCTTTCAACAGGGGGATGATGTGAAACCCGGCATGTTTAGGTCAACATTTTACAAACACATAAGTCTACCTTAGCGAAAAACATTTACCAAACACACTTAACTAGGTCAGTTGAGTCACATTACATTCCGTATTGTCTAGGGTTCAATGATTCGGAGAATCATTGGGTTAATCACACACACACGCACACACGAGTCATGAGTCTCGTTGTTGGTGAATTACATGAATTAGATTAAGTAACAAACATGAATTGATCTGTATATGTTACATTATATGCATATACGTGTTTAAACGGTGTTTAGATAATTATCCATGATTATATATGCTTAACATATGTTAGGATTGCATGTTCATGTGTTAGGATGTGTTAAAATGAGTTAAAACGACAAAACTGGAAAATCCGGAAAATACAAGTTTTGTTCAAGCTTAAGGGGGTCAAACCAGAGAATGAACATTCTTTGAAACCTAATTCGACCACACCTATCCTCATTCGACCTCAGCAAGGGGTCGAACTAGAACTGGGTATAAATACCACACTTTGTCATTTTTCATCATTTCACAAATCCTAAACGCCTCTAAATACTCTCTAGCAATATTAATTACTGGGGAAGGAATTTTTTCCCTTGTTTTTCATAATCTAGCCTACAAACATCTTCTACAGATCTAAGGTGTGTTCTTCATCCAAAACCCTTTTTAAACATTTTTTATTTGTTTTCATTAAACCCCAAAGGTCCAGATCTGTTTTAGGTTGGTTTTCACACTTAAAAACCTTCCTAACATCTTTCTAAACAAAACCTAATCATTAAACATGAGTTTTCATACCAGTTAACATGTGTTAATGGTGTCTTATGATGTGATATGTATTGTTTGATGTTTATGTGCTGCATAGATGTTATAGAAATGTTCTAAGGCTGCTATGGATGATAGGTTTTGGTTATCTTAGGCTATTAATTATTGGATGATGATATTTTGCTCATTTTGGGGATTTTGATAGATTTAGGGATTTGATTCATGATGTTATCATGGATGATATGATTAGGGGTTTTGTTTCACATGATAATCTGAGTATGTTGAGTTGATTGTTGAATGATTTCAGAAAGTTTCCTAATTGGGTAAAGTTTTCATGCATGATGTGACGTTTCCATAATCTTATCATTTTGGGTAAGTATTAAAACTGGTTGATTTTGGAATAAAATTGGTAGGGTTTTGTGGGGATATGTTATTTACACTTGACTGCTGTGTTTCATGATGTTTCGTGATGTTTTCAGGTTGTCTTGATGCGATTTGATGCGATTTGGGAAGTTTGGAGATGTAGGGGTCGAACCTGGGCCTCATTCGAATGTGGGGTCGAAGGAGGAATCCAGGGGTCGAACCTGGCAGCTGACAGGTCGAATATGCTTCCGTTAGGTCGAACGAACTTGATTTAGGTCGAATTAACACATGTTAAGGTCGAATGAACATGTGTTAAGGTCGAATGAACTTGTATTTGGTTTTTTGAACTTGTGTAGAGGTCGAATGATTCACAAAGGGTTCGAACCAAGGCTGTTTGGGTCGAGCCTGGTCCTGTTTCATGCTGATTCAACCTTACAACTCCATATGTGCGATTTTTTTTATGCAAACTAAGTGTTTTATGCTTGAAACTTGTGTGTTAATCGTATGTACTTGATTAATTGATGTAATGGGTCACCAACGGGATGTTGGGTCTGTCTGGTTAATGTTCAAACACATTTTTAAACACACATAGTCAACATCTGGACAATCGGGGACTAGTTAACCTTCGGGTTAGTAGTCAACTCACTTACTTAAACTCATTGATAGGTCGCCATTAGTCGGGGCTATCACACACGTGTCGGATTGCTTTTACACGGAAGGCGCAATCTAAGGTGAGTTCACGGCCCCACACTTTACTGGTTTTGTTTTTGGGGGAGAAACATGCTTACACATTTTAAACACACATTTTCATGTTATACTATGTCTATCATTACATTACTATACGGTTCATCTAAGTCCCTTAGAAACCACTAATACGGGTATGTAGCGGGGAAATGTGGATAGCGCTATTGGGTCTGACAAACCCCACTCGACGGTTGGAGGCCGGGCGGGTGCATATTGTCTCGATCACAGAAGGCCTACCGGAGATGACGGTAGTTCGTAAAAAGGGTATCACATTATAAATCTCAGTCAACAATGGTTTCAACCGTAGTAGTAATATACATAACGCCTAGCTAGCGTTTATACAACATAGTAGTAACGGTTTTAAAGGATTAACGAAACATTTATTGTAAAACCTATGAACTCACCAGCATTATATGTTGACATTTTTAGCATGTTTTCTCAGGTCGCTAAGGTAGCAGCAGTCGGACTAGGCGCACAGAGTCGCACTCGCGCCTAGGATCATGTTTTGGATGTCAAAACTTTAAACTCATGTTTTATCTTTATTCGATTTTTTTTTTTTTTTTGTAAACTTAAATTGCTTCCGTTGTGTTTTGGATCATGGTTTTTAATTATTGCATGGTTTGGTTTACGTATCTTTTCAAATATAATTGTCGTTCGTTGTGACCGTTGACTTGGATCCTGGTATGTCACGTGCCTCGCGGTAAAACCCCGCATGTGGAATTTGAGGGTGTGACATACCCAGACTTAGTTAACTACGGATGTCCCTGCACTTAGGTATCCTAGCGCGGTGCGAGTCAATTTGACCCGCCATGGGTTTTTAAGCACCGCGCCTATTGGTTTCCCATCCCACTAATCATTTCACTTTTGTTAAGTTAGAAACATCATTCGGTTTGATTACCATAATTTATTTCAATGTTCCTCTTGTTTAAAATCTTTAATTCTCAAATTGCCCTTATTGGCAATAATTTTACTTGGCTCACTTGTAGGCGTCCAACTTTGTCAAATACATAGTTTTTGACCTACTGATTCATTTAAAAGCCTTTAAGCCCTCATGGACTTAGTATTTCACCATTTTCTTAGTTTCACAAACTTTATTTGTTTCAAAGCGTATAAGTGCGCATTAATCATAGTTTTGAAATGACCTACCGGTATGACATCCACGCTTCATGTGGATTGTTGTTACTACTTCTTGGCTCAAAGGCCGTCTATTAGCCTACGTATTTACCGGGTAGCGTTGACCCATTACAATACCTTGCAATTTTTCTTCATGACCATTGACCCATTACTGGGTAGTGTTGACCCATTACAATACCTACCTATATATGTTATCACACATAAACATAATCGCATTCATTATTAGATGGTGGATTTCACACATGGGTCCAAAACCCACTTGTTCATCTTCTTAGTTTCAACTTTGCAAATCATTATAGCATAGATGTATCATGCAATATACATAAGATGTAATTTTTACACATCCCACACTAGGAAAATGAGAAGGGTGGGAAGGATACAAAAAACACAATAGGTCATGAAATATGACACAATGAGTCGCAAAATATAAAACAATGGCAAAAGGTATAACACAATGCTGAAGAAAAAAGACACAATGAATCGTAAATATGACACAATGATGAAAATAAGAAAAAGACACAATGCTACATAAAAGACACAATGATATAATGTAAATTCTAAAAACTACAGGTTAAAAATCCAAAAAAGAGAAAACCTAAAAACTAAGATCGTAGGGTTCGATGAGACGGTTTCAATGCCGCTTGAATGAGTTCATTAATCAGAGTCCGTTTGATACCCTTCCTACGACTTCCTATTTTTCTTTCACTATGTATTTGATCCTAACCCATCACTTATAATCATCCATAACACAAATTTAACATAGTTTGCTAAAAACCCACTCATGGATTTCAAAATATACATAAATTGGGGTGTTAGGGCTCTTACCATAAGCTCCAAACTTTGTAGATAACCCTCAATTTGCACCCCCATCATATCAATACTCAAACCCTTGCATCAATTCTTCCATTTTGGTGTGATTAGGGCTTGAATTTTGCTCAAGAAAACCCGATTAGGGCTGATCACGTTTTTACCCAAAATGGGTGTTTTCTTGCCATTTTATTTGGCCAATTTAAACTAATAGTCCCCCAATTATGCCCCAATATTATTTCTTTATAAAACTTAACTAACCAAGTTTGTTTTCTAGTGTATTTTGTTCACTTAAATAGATAATAACACTAACAAGGTTTTTTTCATAATATAACATAACCCACATTCTTGTTAGCTATGTCTTGTTTTATTTTCCATAAAACGTTCATCTTACTATTTAATCCGTTATATTATTTCTTAATCACGCCTAATTGTGTAATTAAATGAAACAGATTTTCGGGATGTTACATGATGAAAGAGGAAATAGGAGGAAAAAAGAAGAAAAAAGAAATGAAAGTGGAAATGATTGTTTTTTCAGAGTTTTTTTTAGGAGGGAAAAGAAAGGAAATAAGTTTTAAAGAGGGAAAAGAAAGGAAATAAGAGGATGTGTGTTTCAGAGTTTTTTTTAAGGAATGAAAAGAAGTGAAATGAGGGGAAATAGAGAGAAAAGTAGATTAATTTTCATCCTTTCAAATTAAAAAGAGTTGGAAAGAAAGGAAAAGAGAGGTAAAAAGGGGGAAAAAAGAAAGGAATGGTAGGGTTTAATTTTCCTTTTTTTCTCGTCTAGCACACTCGGAAACATAGCAAGTGAGAGTCCGACTTGAACAAAAGTAGGGAGTTGTTATTTAATATATATATATATATATTTTATATTTTTATACAGATTTTAGCTTTTAATATTATTAGAAAAGAAAAGTAATGCTACAAAGGCATGTCAATCTTCTGTGTGGCAGTGACGAAACTTGAACTTTTAGATTATGGAGGCTAAAAGTCATGTGACCTAATTTTTTCAAATTGGTAGGGGCCAAACTCAAAATATTTAAAATTTTCGAACAAAACTCGTAAAATTTACACTATTGAGCCAAAAATCGATGAGGGCCAGGGTGACCCGGCCATAATAAGCTTCACCCATGTATGCAGGTATAAAATGTCGTATTATCACACATTTTAAAAGTTAAGCGACTTAACTGGGATAAAAAAAATACCGTAAATTAAAAAACATAAAAGATAAAAGCCATGTTTACTTTTCTTTTTAGGGCATGTATAGTGGGAGAGCTTGATGGGGCTTGATAGGATTAAAATATTAATAAAGTGAGATGAGAGGCTTGATGGAGCTTTATGTAAAATATGTGTGTAGTGAATGAGGGGCTTGTTAGGAATTAAAATATTACGTTTTAGTTGGGTGTAGAAGAGGAGGGGGTTGTAGAAATTAATTAAAATACTATTATAAAATTGTTTTTTTTTTTAATGAAGAGGAATGGCGCGAGCATTATCAAGCCGTTCCCATTTTTTTCTCATAAAGCATAGAGGGAGGGGTTAGAGCAGGGCCGGTCTTGAAAATTCGGGTGTCCAGGCTGAGTCGCGAAATATGTGCCCCTTAGTTTTAAGTCTTTTCTTAGTCTTAAGTCTTTTAAGCAATGTTTTATAATTGAAGCAGACGTTGAATCGGTGTCCTTACCGGTTCCCTAGTCGGACCGGTCGAACCGCCGGATATACAACTGAAAGTGTCATAATAATTATAAAAATTAATATGTTTGGCTAATTGGCTCATAAAAAAAGTACAATTTCTTAAAATTCCATAATAATTTGAAGGACCATTATTTTAGGTCTAGACTTTAAAAAATTTTAATAAAATGAATTTGACTTGCATCATGTGCAAAAGCGTGTGACAATTGCTGTTTTGTAGTACTACTCTATATTAAAATTTACTTCAAAGGCTGCACAATTACTGTACGACAACACAAATCTCAAGTAACACACTCAACTTCTTTTAATTATGTCGTATCCTTCCCATGTATGACTAATCTTCCTTATCTACTCTTCACCTTCTTGCGTTTATAAACAGTGATGTTTAAGATGAGATCTTTTTTTTAGTCGAAAACAGAAAGAAAATACTTGAAAAAAAAAAAAACACTCGTCGCCGCTTAAAGTGTCCCTTTAGAAATTGGGTCTGAACCGGGGGTCCTCCCCGCACCCCCTCAAGGCCGGCCTTAGGTTAGAGGACTCTATGAGACGCTATAAATCTCTATCAAGCCCCTCATCACCCCCACTACAGTCTTAGTGAGAGTGTTCAAGTGATGCTATTAAATATAAAGCAATCATATTGCTTTAGAGCTTTCTCGTGATAAATCATTTTGATCATTAGTTTTGGTCTAAAGTTACATTAGCTAATATTATATCATGAGTGGGTGTTTATATTTAATTATTAATTGTTAATATTGGTAAACATATCATAGCGAATAGAAAGAAAATACATCTATTTGCTTCGAAACTTCCTAAACACTTTTTTTAGCAGCACTTGCTAACACTTGCCTTAAATATTCGCCTCATGTGCCTAACTAACAAATGTTACTTGCGCGAAAGCCATGCAAATACTAAAGGTTAAAGGTAGGTGTACAAACACTTAAAGGCAAACTACCCACCATAGTGAACTAGAATTAAAACTGTAAATGAGTCAACTTTGATTTTATTCAGCATCAACTAATGATATAAACTATTTAAGATTAAATTCAATTCATATTTTTTATTAAACCAAAGAAAGCCAATTACAAGTGATACGTAGGTAAACGGGCCACAAGCTGCGCCGCTACCCCTTTTTGTATTGCGAAACCTACTCTATTGAAAATAAAACATTGGCCCTTAGCAGCTGGGGAATTACTTTGCATAACTTTCTTCACGCGATCGAGGAGCTTGATTGCTTGCGGGGCCAGCGCTCCAAAAGTATCAAAAGCGAAGGGCACAAACACATGCTGGTTCTCTAGACAAGCCGCTTCATGTTTATCCATTTTTTTGATCTCAGCTTCCAAAACTGCATGCCCAGCCACAAAACCCGAATCCCGGAGTCCCACCAATGGGGATACCCCAGTAAGGTCAATGCACGCATGCTTGCCTTGCGCCCATCCGAACACAAGAGCGTCCGCCGGCCTCAAGGTGGACCGCCCGTCAAGTGGGTCCGTCAAGAAATTCACGGGAGCCTCTTTTTTGGCTGAAATCCCTGCCCTTCGTAACACATCCCATAGAACATCTCTAACCAGGTCATGTCTGTATTTAAAGCCTGGTAACTCCTTACAATGTAGGGCGTGTTCTCCAAACTTGTCCATGCGTGTTTTTTTACAGATCGAACATGGTTCGTCGACGGGGAACATGGGAATCATCAGTCAGTATTGGAGGACCGCCCGATATTCGATTGCCAACATATGTTGCCCTACTCCGTCAATTGGGAGTGTAGTGAGGAAATCTTGAGCATGGGCCTCTTTGAGACATTTAAGCACCGCTTTCTGGCGTGAAGACATGTTAAACGCACTCGCCAAGATTTTTTGAGGCTTTTTTGGGGCGGTGTCTTTATCCGTAAAGCCGCCCAGATCTACATTGGGGAGAGAGCTGCGAATGTTGACCAATGCGAGCTTATAATCATCGTCCATCCCAACCACCCCACTGTTCCTTAGTATGTGTTCCTGTAGCTTCCCTGACTGCACCCTAGAAGCCACATACGCATATGCGGACACGTCTTTCGCCGAGCACAGACCCAAGCCCCCCGAGCTGATCGGTAAGGACGCAAATTGCCATTGAAGATCCCCAACCCCCCCCCCCACAAACAACGATATCCTCAACAGCACCTCGGAGACCTTTGTCAAAAATGGATACTGCCTCCCCAACAAAGGTCGGTTGGCACGTTCGAAGCCCAAACAACAGTTTAGCCACACCGATACATGAGCGAAGCAATAAGAGCTCACTTTAGGGGTCCCCTAACTTCTGCAAAACGCCCATCAGGCCAACCGCGCGCTGAGCCCTCTTGACTGCCATTGAGCTAATGTAATCCCCATCACGACTAACAGCCCCCCCTAGAAGCTTTACCCCTGTCTGTGGTCTTCCGATCTCCTCAGGAAAAATACCAGACTGGATTTGAAAATTTTCAATAGGTAAAAAAAATATTGATAAATTTATATAACACTTTGATAGGTACGAAAATTGAATCTATCTAAGTTATATTGATCTCCAATCAAACTTTGTTAGAAGTCAATTCGATAAAGGACAAGATGAGATATACTTGAATTATATGACCAACGCTTGAATTATGTTCAGACTTAGTTAACACCCAAATAAAAGTATGTGGCTATATCAAGTTGTTTTATACAAAAATGTAAATCAAGTGTGGAAACAAAGGATATAAGTGTAACAAATGTGATCTAACAAAAAGAGTATTAAGTTTTCTAGCTTCTCTATATATAAATATATGATGATGGCACACACTATAATTCTACTAGCAGGAGCCCGCGCGTTGCGGCGGTGCTGTACAATGTTTGAATGTTGCGCTTGGTCAAATTTATGATTTTTGACCCGATTCGACCTGAAAATTCAAATTGAATTATATATAACTTGAATTTCTTTTATTAAAAGTACATATATATAATTTTGTTTATTTAGCTCGATTCGAATTCAAAGATAAATCAAATTATAATTTAAATAACCCGAATAACTCGAAAACAGTCACGCTAAACATCCATATTCCACTTATTACTTTTACCTGTTATATTATAGAGATTCAAACCAACTTATAACTGGATCAAATTTATCCTATATTATTGATTAAAAAAGAACATTACGTTGTTACCCGAAAGCATGATGGCTAATTCCAAAAACTATATAACGAACATGTGAGTTTGTTTGCGGTTAATTTATTGTAGATAAGACATACAAAATATAGGGGGTTAAATTGTGAATAGTGTAATATTATACAAATTAATTTTTTGTTTCTTGTTTTTGTCTTTTTTTTTTAACCTTCAACTATTTTTTTCTAATATTTTAAAGAATGAAAGCCATACTAAAATTATTATATGTATGATTTATGTTTTTCTATTAATATTTTATTGATTAACTAAACTTAAAATTTTAACACTTCAACATCCTCTCATATATTTTAACACTTCAACATCCTCTCATATATTTTTTAATTTAAATACTAAAAATAAAATTAATACATATAAATTAAATAATTCAAGCCAGCTCGCGAGCTCACGAGCCGAGACAGGCCTAGCTCGAGCTCGTTTACAATCGAGCCGAGCCGAGCTGGCTTGTTTTTTTGAGCGAGTTTTTTAAGCGTTTATAATTGTCAAACAAGAATACATGATGACTTTTCATTTAAAACTACAACAATTAAATAGCTTATTAACTTATATTAAAAATAATACATAAAAATTTGATTAACATATTCAAAATCAAATAAAAGAGATAGGCATTGCCTCATTCGTGACTGACTAGGTGATTGGCAAAACCAAAATAATTGTCAAACAAGAATACATGATGATTTTTAGTTTAAAAGTTATTGTATATGTAATAAAAGTTTACGGTTAAAAATTACAATCACACAAATGTTGTGTTAATAAAGAGGAACATCATGGCTATTGTGTTAATCAAGAGCAACCTCATGGTTTCTTTGATCCGCGCATACAGCACAAACTTCTCCTCTACCTCTATGGGTGTCTCATTAGACGAAATAATCATCAACATGAGAAATGACATATATACATTCGGAGCATATTTGGGAATATACCACAAAATCGACCAGTTAGTATTACGGGATGGCAAACCCATCCCACACGCCATTCTTTATTTTTTTATGGCTTAATTTAGAGTATTTATCTACTTTTTTTCAGAGATTGAAATCTTGTCTTCTGATTCAAGTTTTCAGTATTCTCCCGCATCAATTTTTATTTTTTATTCGTGCTTTTAATATTAAACGACTTCCACCAAAATAATTGTCATACAATTCACCCCATAATAAGGTATGAAGATATTTGATTATATGAAATATTTTCACTAAAAAAACTTAATTTATTAATATTACAAATATGGATTATATGAAAATTACAGGGTAAGTTTAAAACAAAAATATAAATAACATTTCTGTTGAAGATCTAAACTTTGGGCTAACGTGTTTTTGGGCCCAACTTGATAAAAGGATGACAAAGGTTTTTGTGTCCTTTTGGTGGACCTCTTCCATCACACCCTTGAAATATTGAACTGCTTGTAATCGGGAGTTCCGGCCCATCGTATTAATTCCTCACAAGTTACATCCACGATTGAAGACCCGATAAGATAGAAGTCAAAAGTATACTCCACGTTACAATATCAAATGAAACACAAAGCAGAGAAATTGACGACTATTGAACTTAATTTTTGGTAAAATATGAGAGGAGATGTTCATGTAAAGTGTTCGATATCTCTACTACATTATAAAGAGGGAGCAATGGCAAAGATGTCTAACTTAACTTTGGTAAAGTGTTTGCATAATCAACCCTTGTGACATGTTTAATGTGGTTCATCCCATACGCATATGGTTCACTCATTTGTGTTTATGTTTCGATAACAATCACCCAAGTTACCCATATCCGGGGTCCACGTATCCGGGTGGGGTTGTCAATACAATAGATCTATCATTGTGTATCGTCGGCTTGCGCAGTGTTAATGATTACGCGAGTCTAATTGTGTTTACCAAAGTATTGTTTAAGACATAATGCAACATAGAAATCACACATAGGCACTTATGTTGAATTGCATATGAGAATGTAACATGTTTCACCCCAAAAATGTAAAATAGTAAAAAGGGGCTATGTAAACTCAACTGATTCACTGTGTAAATACTAGCAAGTAGCAACAAGTCTGAACTTGGATTAATTTAACTCTTGTATCAATAAACGATGCCTTAAATTCTAATGCAAATAAGCTTGTTTCGTTTCTTAGTTGTAAAGATAGTTTATCCAACTACCTAGACTCGTATTGAAAACAATACTCGTCTTAAAGTATTTATAACTTGACGAACCGATATGACTTGGTTTTGTTTTCTCGAAACATGTGCGTATGTATAGTTATATAAAATATATGCTTTAATGAAATCTTTAGAATTTCGTCTTGAAACTATTTGTAAACGGAACATTTGGATAGTAATATAATGCATGTGTAACTCGTCTCGTGATATATAAATATATTTCTATCATGATAATATGAGGTTTGGATATAATTTATCTGTAAAACCTAGTTTTAAGTGTACGAATTTATAGATTTAAAAACTTCGTATGTTTCTTACATTTTATAAAAATTTGGGCAGAGTTTCCTCTGTTTTTGTATAAAACCAGACAACTCAAGTTGTCTATATTTCCCCAAAGCATTAATGTACAAATACGCAACACATGGTTTAACTTACTACATCTATAATAAACAAGGAACTATACATTTTGACAAGTAATATTTATGTACACATGGTTCAACATTTGATAGTCATCAAAATAGTTTATATACGTAAGTCATTATTTATTAGTCCGAAGACAAAATGGTAAAACGACTAGTATTAGACTTGAATAGTCGTGCTGATAATATAAAAATGTACATAAGTGTTATAAGCTTCAACTATCCAAATGTCCCATATATTGTTAACGTGTTACTCGTCCATTAGAGCTACTCAACCTTTAAAACTAAGATAATATATGTGTCGCTAGATTACGTGTGTGCGTATATTCCAACATTTATGCTTCTAAACCATTCACTATTTTGTTAGATGAACATATATATAAGTATATATATATTAACTGTAACACCCCGCCCCTCTCATCACCAATATTGTCCGCTTTGCCCATCTAGAGCTCACGGATTTGTTTTTGGTTGCCCAAGTGGAGACTTCCTAGGAGGTCACCATCCTGAAATTGCTCCCACCTGAGCACGCTTAACTGTGGGATTCTCCTCTCATCCACTAACATTAAGCCCCAAAACGCGTTGGTGATTTAAGAGGCAAGACATTACTTATGAACCAAGGATCTCTCCTGGCCACGGCCGATGTGGGATTTTCCTGGGGTGTCACATTCACCCCCTGTTAGAGTCTCATCGTCCCTGATGAGGTATGTTCCTGGGGTGTCACATTCACCCCCTGTTAGAGTCTCATCATCCCTGATGAGGTGTGCACCCACCATCCCGAACGGCACAGGAGTGGCTCTGATACCATCTTTAACACCCCGCCCCTCTCATCACCAATATTGTCCGCTTTGCCCATCTAGAGCTCACGGATTTGTTTTTAGTTGCCCAAGTGGAGACTTCCCAGGAGGTCACCCATCCTGAAATTGCTCCCACTTGAGCACGCTTAACTGTGGGATTCTCCTCTCATCCACTAACATTAAGCCCCAAAACGCGTTGGTGATTTAAGAGGCAAGACATTACTTATGAACCAAGGATCTCTCCTGGCCACGACCGATGTGGGATTTTCCTGGGGTGTCACATTCACCCCTGTTAGAGTCTCATCGTCCCTGATGAGGTGTGTTCCTGGGGTGTCACATTAATCTGTCACACCCTCTAATTTCCACTTGCGGGGTTTTACCGCGAGGCGCGTGACACACTAGGATCCAAGTCAACGGTCACAATAAACGACCTCTATATGATATGAAAACAACGTAAACTGCCATTAAGTTTTAAAACCGTTCCAACACAACGGAAGCAAAATGAATTATTACAACTCAAAAGTAAAACTCAAGTCTGAAATACTCAAAATGAAATGCAAATGAGTCCTAGATGCCGTGAGACTCCGTGCGCCTATTGATAGCTGCTACCTTAGCGACCTAAGAAAAACATGCTAAAGAACGTCAGCAAATAATGCTGGTGAGTTCACAGGTTTTAAGTAGAACGTTTCACGAACTTTTGAAAGACTATCATGGTACTATCGACTGATGAAAACACTCGTTAAACGTTTGAACTCCGTAACGAACCTCCCAAATGAACCATCGCCCACCGCATTTAACGAACTACCATCCCATGGTCAACGAACTACTTTATCATAGCTAACAAACTACCATCCCATGGTCAACGAACTACTTTATCATAGCTAACGAACTACCATCCCATGGTCAACGAACTACTATACCATAGCTAACGAACTACCACATAAAGGGCTAACGAACCACCGCATCGCGGCTAACGAACTGCCACCGCATAGGCCATATAATACTGAACATAAATGAATACCTTGAACCCAAATGAATACTCCCAAACGTAATGAATAATCCCAAAACGTAGTGAATACATGAATACCCAAAAACATAGTTGACACGCCTTTTATGAAAACATAGTTGACACGCCTTTTATGAAAACATAGTTGTCACGCATTTTATGAAAACATAGTTGACACATGTTTAAAGAACACGGAATGTTTTCTCCCCCGAAAATGTAAAACTAGTAAAAGAGTGGGGCCGTGAAACTCACCTTAGAGTGCGTCTTCTTGATAACTAGAGATCCAACCCGTGTATGATACTCCCGACTAATAACAACCTATTAATGAGTTTACATAAGTGTGATGACCACTAACCCGAAGGCTAACTAGTCCCCGATTGTCCAGATCTTGACTACGTGTGTTAAAAAGTGCGTTTAAACGTTAACCGGACATACCAGACAGATCCGACATCCCGTTGGTGACCCATTACATCAATTAGTCATGCACATAAGTTTAACACATAAGTTTCAAGCATAAAACACTTAGTTTGCATAAAAAATCTCATTCCAGACATCAGATGGTCGAATGTGGTTTTTCTCATTTCCACGTTCGTCCGTATGAGCTACGTTCGCCCGTTTGAGCTACGTTTTGTTCCACGTTCGCCCGTTTGAGCCACGTTCGCCCATTTGAGCCACGTTCGCCCACACGAATGGTCGAATGAGAGCCACGTTCGCCCGTTTGCATCAGCATTTCATAAAACGCACCAAAACGCATCTAAACGGTCCGAAAACATCACGAAACATCACCAATCACAGCAGTCAACTATCATTAACATATTCCTACAAAACCCTACCAATTTTATCCCGAAATCCGTCCGTTTTACAAGTTACCCGAAATAGCAAATTATGGAGATGTCACATCAACCGCATGCAATCTTTACCCAATTAGGAAACTTTCTGAAATCAATCAATAATCAACTTAATATACTCAGATTATCATGAACAAGCCCTAGATCTAACCCAAAATCCCCAAAATGAACAAAACATCATCAATAATCAATTGTAACCTGTCTCAATCATAAATCATCATCAATAACAATCCTAGATCATTGTTATAACATCTATACAGCAATCAATCATCAAACAATACATAACACCACATAAAACACCATTAACACATGTTAATTTGTATGAAAACTCATTGTTTTATGAATAGGTTTTGTTTAGAAAGGTATTAGGAAGGTTTTTATCCATGAAAACATGTTTGAATCAGATCTGGACTCTTGGGGTTTAATAAAAACGAATTGAAATGCTTTAAAAATGATTTAGAATGAAGAACACACCTTAGATCTTTGTGTAGAAGATGTTTATAGGTTAGATTATAGGAAAACAAGAGCAAAACTCCTTCCCCAATGTTTAAAGTTGCTAGAGAGTGTTTTGAGACGGTTAGGGTTTGTGAAATGGTGAAAAAATGACAAAGTTTGGTATTTATACTAGTCCACCTTCGACCCCTGTCTCTGGTCGAATGTAGCCTCCTTCGACCCTTTCACAGGGTCGAATGTACCCTGACTTGGTCGAATGGAATTCTTTCAATTCCATATCCCAGGTTCGCCCCTTTGCTAAGGGTCGAACTAAGACATATTTCCAGGTTCGTCCACTCGAAGTGGTCGAACCAGGACTTATGTTTTCTAGTTTTCCAGTTTGTCGTGTTTAACGCATTTTAACGCACCTTAACATACGAGCGTGCAACCTTAGTCTATGTTTAGCATATTTAAGAACGGATGATTATCTACACATCATTTAAACACATCTAAGCATATAATCCACCATACGACAACTAGTCTACACATACACTTAATTAGTTTATGTAATTCACCAACAACGGGACTCATAACGTGTGTGTGTAATTAACCCAATGATCCCCCGAATCATTGAACCCTGGACAATACGGACTGTGTTCCTACTCTACTGACCCCGTCAAGTATGTTTAATAAACGTTTTTCGCTAAGGTAGACTTATGTGTTTATAAAATGTTGACCCAAACATGCCGGGTGTCACATCATCCCCCTGTTGAATGAATTTGCGTCCCGAAAATTTCCCGAAGTCAAAGAGAACGAAGCGATAAAAAGAAAAATTTTCCCCGGTCGTCACATCATCCCCCTGTTGAAAGGAATCTCGCCCCGAGATTCACTCTTCGACAGTAATGAGTGTCGACCTAACCCAAGTAACGTTTCCCAGAATGCAAACGAAGGGATAACCACGAACGAATAAAGATAACAACAGATACTCCAGGCTGGGGAACCGCCCTCCCCAAGTCGAATGCAAAACAACGAATCTTCCTTATCGAAGGCCTACTAGAGACTACTGTGATCGGTATAAATAATACACCGGTACCGTCCAAGTAGCATCTCCAAAGTACCCACATCAGACCCATGAATGCAAAATGATGACCAAACCCAATACTGAAGACACTCGATGAATGCGAAACGCCAACCAACACAAATGAAAGCAACCAGAGCACAACAAATAACAAGAAAAGAGAACTCACTAGTAACAGCATCAGGATCCTCCTGACCAGTTCGTCCACCACCCTCGCCTTGCTTCTTCTTAGGACAATCCCGCTTGAAGTGCCCAATATCCCCACAGTGATAACATCCCTGTTTCCCCTGAGGAGCGGGAGTAGGGACAACCGGCTGAGTCCGGGCTGGGTGAAGATTGACTTTGCAGTTCTTGGCAATATGGCCCACACGCTTACAACGGTTGCAACGAAACTTCTCACAGCTGCCATGATGATGGTACCCACACACGACACATTTTGGATTCTTCCCAGCATACCCACCGTGCTCCAGACCAGACGATGAACCTGAAGCTTCGAACTTCCCTATCTGCTGCTGTGGCTGGTTTGGAACCAGGCTCTCCTCGACACTTTCCCATTTCCTTTTGTTGTTCCCAGTCTCGCCTAGGACATGGGGCTCGTACTCCATAAACACTTTAAAAGTACACACTTGCTGACCGAGAGGAGGAGGTGGTGGGGGATGAACGACAGTCCCACCGAGACCTTGCTGAGTGTTCTGATGTGCAGCGATAGCAGCTGCCACATGCTCCTGAATCAGGCTATTCAGCTCAGCCTGGGTCATACTAATGTTGCCACGACCCCCATTGTGTCCACCGCCATTCCGACCACCAACACGACCACCACAACGTCCCCCAGCACGTCCACCAGCGCGACCCGACATGTTCTGCCAAACATGAGACAAGACACTCAAAATCGCTAACAGATCGAGCTACAAGTGACCAAACGAATTCAGAATGTGGTTCCAGCATGACCATTAGTCCGAACACGAAGTCCACCAATATTTTCATGCATTTCGATTTATGATTTCGTGTGCACCCGAAATAACAAATCGCTCTACATGGTCCTCTAGGCGTGCTCCTAGCTAGAACTTCAAATCACCCGATACCCACATTCTTAAAAGAAACTGTTATCACACGAGGATCCCAAAGTGAATAATCACTCAGGGGTGTACTATGACAAGTACTAGTGCATGATAGTGTGTGTGTAGGCAAGTATGTACATTAGAGCATAGAGGGAAGATATCCAAATCCCGGAAAAATCTCAAGAATGTGCCGAAGCCATCCCAATGTACACTACTGCCAAGTATAAGCGAATAGCCCCTTCATCTTCAAACCCGAAGAAGAAGATAGAACCAAGGTAGGATTAACAAAAGATAGATAATGTGATACTGCGTGATGAGGACACCGACACCCAGACAAGGTTAGTATGTTTACCAAATGACACGACTCGTAAATATGTGTGACCGTCTAATGTGTGTGATACTCAGCTATAGACTAGGCTCTACATGCAGTCCTAGTTCACTATAACAATTGGCTCTGATACCAATCTGTCACACCCACAAATTTCCACTTGCAGGGTTTTACCGCGAGGCGCGTGACACACCAGGATCCAAGTCAACGGTCACAATAAACGACCTCTATATGATATGAAAACAACGTAAACTACCATTAAGTTTTAAAACCGTTCCAACACAGCAGAAGCAAAATGAATTATTACAACTCAAAAGTAAAACTCAAGTCTGAAATACTCAAAATGAAATGCAAATGAGTCCTAGATGCCGTGAGACTCCGTGCGCCTATTGATAGCTGCTACCTTAGCCACCTGAGAAAACATGCTAAAGAACGTCAGCAAATAATGCTGGTGAGTTCACAGGTTTTAAGTAGAACGTTTCACGAACTTTTGAAAGACTATCATGGTACTATCGACTGATGAAAACACTCGTTAAACGTTTGAACTCCATAACGAACCTCCCAAATGAACCATCGCCCACCGCAGTTAACAAACTACCATCCCATGGTCAACAAACTACTTTATCATAGCTAACGAACTACCATCCCATGGTCAACGAACTACTTTATCATAGCTAACGAACTACCATCCCATGGTCAACGAACTACTATACCATAGCTAACAAACTACCACATAAAGGGCTAACGAACCACCGCATCGCGGCTAACGAACTGCCACCGCATAGGCCATATAATACTGAACATAAATGAATACCTTGAACCCAAATGAATACTCCCAAACGTAATGAATACTTCCAAAACATAGTGAATACATGAATACCCAAAAACATAGTTGACACGCCTTTTATGAAAACATAGTTGACACGCCTTTTATGAAAACATAGTTGTCACGCCTTTTATGAAAACATAGTTGACACGCCTTTTATGAAAACATAGTTGTCACGCCTTTTATGAAAACATAGTTGACACACGTTTAAAGAACACAGAATGTTTTCTCCCCAGAAAATGTAAAACTAGTAAAAGAGTGGGGCCGTGAAACTCACCTTAGAGTGCGTCTTCTTGATAACTAGAGATCCAACCCGTGTATGATACTCCCGACTAATAACAACCTATTAATGAGTTTACATAAGTGTGATGACCACTAACCCGAAGGCTAACTAGTCCCCGATTGTCCAGATCTTGACTACGTGTGTTAAAAAGTGTAACCTCACGAATTTTCCCATTTATTTTGCATTAAAGTATTTCCCAATCCATGATATAAAGTCTAATTTATTTCTAAGTATTCTTATCTTTATCCGTGCACTCTATTTTTCTAAGTTCCTTTTATCATTGTACTTTAAAAAAAAATCTTCAATCATGACATATGTCCTATCCTAATTCTATTTATAAAATCGTCATTTTATAAGACGGTGTTTTTATTTTCTAATTCAAACTAATGATTTTTTTGAATTCTTATTAAAAGCTAATCATTTTTCCAATTACATTTATAATCTCAAACAAGGAAGATATAAATTTATTTCAAAATAAAGCCTTGAGTCAAGAGTCAAAGTCTTGACAACATAATTCTTGGAGTCAAAGTCTTAGTCAAACAGTCAAAGTCCTGGTCAAAGTCCTAGTCAAAGTCTTAGTCAAATAGTCAATTCATCATAAAACCTTACTTTATGGTGTTGACCAATTTTAATGGCTAATTGAATCCAAAACTAGTATAAAAACCCACCTATGACCCATTATACTTGGTACCTCTAAATCGATTGTTTCAATCCGATTAAACTTTTCCTCATACCTTTCTTCTATAGTCTATTACTTCTACAATTGAAGCTTTGATTATAAGCTCTTGTAATTGGCGAATTGGAAGCTTGATATTCTTTCTTTTTCATTTTTTTTATTTCTTCAATTTGGACTAGCTACGTTGTTGAGTCTTTGGGATTCGCCTCGCATACATTCACAACACTTAGAGGATAATTCACCTTAGCCAATGTGAGTTTACGTAACCATGTTTATGCAATTCTTTATACTTGCAACATTATACTTAAGCAATTCTACATACATGTCTACTTGTAAACTTTAATGCCTCATGATTTAGACAACAACAACAGTTAGACTTATGCTTCAACATACATAATCATTAGCTATGGCCAAGCCGGCGATACTCAATAATAGATCTATTGGATTGACAATCCCACCTAGATTCGTTGACCATCTTTTATGGGGAGCGCGGGTGATTGTTATCGTTCCAACATAATTTTAAGGTGAACCGTGGATGACGGGATGGACCTAAACTAGTCGGAGGTTTGATTATGTGCATACAACACTTCATGTTTATTCATGTAGACTTAAACTTACGATAGACATATGAATTGCTAAACTTTTATTCTTAAACTTAATTGCTTGACATGACTTATGTATTCTCACCAACTTCTAGTTGACCCCCCCCCCCCCCATTTTTACAAACTCAACAGGAAATAATGATGCTTGAAGTCTAGAGCTAGCATGAGAAGATATTTGAAGTACTAGAGTTCATTCAAGACATTTAATGTAATTCAATATTGTAATAAATGTTTATTTAAACATATGTATTACCATGAGCTACTGAACAATCATTCATACGTGACACCTCGATGTTTCCGCCATTGGTTGGGGTGTTACAGAGTGGTATCAGAGCCATGGTTATAGGGAATTAGGTTATTAGAAAAAAAAAAGAAATAATCTAGTCTATAACCATAGGATTTTAATCAGTACTTGCTCCTTTTACTTGCAACCTTACTTGTTTATATTCTCTATCCTACTTCTTATCCTTACTTTAGTCCCTACAAGAAGAGTGCTCTTCATCACAAGATATACTCTTAGACTAATAGGACAAATCCTCAGGTTTAGCCTGAACCACCTTGAAGATCTCGTCGAAGTTCTAGATTTTAATAACGAACACATGCAATCTGGAAGGGTGAACGGCTGTATCTGAGTTTTCTGTCTAGGACTGGCATTGCGCATAAATCCCAATCAGACGAGGGACCCGGATGCCTACCTGGGAATTCTCGGGATGAGTGTTCACTTATAGGCTAAAACATGTCTTCATTATGTTATTAGAATCTAGAAGTTTTGATAAGTCAACGTTTTCGATTATTCGTTTTAATTAATGAATAAATGATTACACTCACTTTCCTTAAACTAAGCTCTTAAATCTCAAAATTTTACAGCTTAAATCAATCTCATTTCATAACCATCTATGGATTTCACAATCACACTTCACCTTATCATCTTAGCCACTTTTTAAATATTCAACACCCTACCCAAATCATATTATTTCATTTCTCCACATGTTACTTATTTTTTTTTTTTAAAACTATAACCTCATACCTTAGCACAAACTAAAGATTTCTAAATCTTGTTGTATTTTCATTACCTAGTAACTTTACAAAGTACATATTTTTGTCAAAAGATGTCCTCGAACTTAAATTCAATTGTTTATTTATTGACGTAACAAACAATTTTCTATATAATGCTTTAAACTATTAAAAATCACTTAATAGAACCTTGATCTTCAAAACCTAATGTCATGTTTGAAATCTCCAACTAACGGGAATATTTTAATCAAAGCCCACTTAGCTTGTACTATTTAACAACTTTTGCTTTATGTATAAAACCAATTTTGAAAATAAGATTTTTTTTTTCCATAGGAATAATATCTAGTCTCTAAATTCTCCATCGACACTCACTCATTTTCAACTTGTTCAAATTTTTTAATCTTTGGCATATACCACAATCATGTTTTCTTATACACTTGATTATAACCTTTGATCCAAACCCCAAAATTTACACTGCTACATAATCTCCTTACTATAAAATAAACTCTTTATAAACTATCTTCAAATTCACTATCTCTCACAACCTTGATTCTGCTTCAAGATTTTTCATCATCCTCTCAAGAACTAAATTCATATCCTTCACCTTCTCACACATGAGCTAGTTACCCATGATAACCAAACTATTGAAACTTGATTGTGTGTTGCATCAAACATAATCCTTAGTTATACATGAGGATTCGACTATCTACCATATTTGAACATTGAAACTAGAATTCATGGAATATAAACTATTTGCTATAGACACACCTAGAGTCATTAACCTTGTCTAGGGAAACTCTATTACAACTCGTATGATATACTTGATACTTGATTGCTTACATGTATATATTATCAATTTGCAATTCATGTGTGTAATAATTGGTGCACTTAATCAAACAACTGATAGAGGATGAAGTACTTGCTCAACAGTTAGTAGAGTACCAAATAACCTACTCAACGATTGGTAGAGGTCATCATGCCTGCTCAACAGTCGGTAGAGGCCCTACAACCTGCTCAACGACTGGTAGAGGCTATCGCACCTGCTCAACAATCGGTAGAGGTTCTTACTCACTGATTGGTAGAAGTCTTTTTCCTGCTCAACAGTTGGACTCATTTTTGGATACATTGTATACGATTCAATCACAAGGTTATTTTGCATTACTTACATGTGTGTTTAGAGTCATAGAAGGACACAAAACCCTAATGTAAGGTAAATTGGTGATCACGGTCCGGAACGTAATCATGAATTTACAGGTACGTTAAGGTAGTGTGGAATTCTATCAAGGTTTTTGGTAGATAACCAATTATAAACTCTAGTTACCTGTTTCGTATTTCTATAGTCAATTAACTCATGCATTTCTTTTTAAGATTCCTAAAACTTAAAGTTTAGTGTTTTGCTAGATTCTTATTCTCCTTGCTATTTTAGACGAACCTAATCCAACCCTTAAAACCCACACCTATCAAACCTCTTACCAAATTATTCGAAATAGTTTATTCTGTTACCTATAAATTCATGTCATGTCTTAACACAAATTTTCCAAACCACAGTTGCCCTAATTTCTACCCAATCACTGTCAGCTTGGTGTTTTTTTTATAACTTCGGGATGAAGTTTCTAAAATTAGGGGAGACTGTAACCTCACGAATTTTCCCATTTATTTTGCATTAAAGTATTTCCCGATCCATGATATAAAGTCTAATTTATTTCTAACTATTCTTATCTTTATCCGTGCACTCTATTTTTCTAAGTTCCTTTTATCATTGTACTTTAAAAAAAAAATCTTCAATCATGACATATGTCCTATCCTAATTCTATTTATAAAATCGTCATTTTATAAGACGGTGTTTTTATTTTCTAATTCAAACTAATGATTTTTTTTGAATTCTTATTTAAAGCTAATCATTTTTCCAATTACATTTATAATCTCAAACAAGGAAGATATAAATTCATTTCAAAATAAAGACTTGAGTCAAGAGTCAAAGTCTTGACAACATAATTCTTGGAGTCAAAGTCTTAGTCAAACAGTCAAAGTCCTAGTCAAAGTCTTAGTCAAATAGTCAATTCATCATAAAACCTTACTTTATGGTGTTGACCAATTTTAATGGCTAATTGAATCCAAAACTAGTATAAAAACCCACCTATGACCCATTATACTTGGCACCTCTAAATCGATTGTTTCAATCCGATTAAACTTTCCCTCATACCTTTCTTCTATAGTCTATTACCTCTACAATTGAAGCTTTGATTATAAGCTCTTGTAATTGGCGAATTGGAAGCTTGATATTCTTTGTTTTTCGTTTTTTTATTTCTTCAATTTGGACTAGCTACGTTGTTGAGTCTTTGAGATTCGCCTCGCATACATTCACAACACTTAGAGGATAATTCACCTTAGCCAATGTGAGTTTACGTAACCATGTTTATGCAATTCTTTATACTTGCAACATTATACTTAAGCAATTCTACATACATGTCTACTTGTAAACTTTAATGCCTCATGATTTAGACAACAACAACAGTTAGACTTACGCTTCAAAATACATAATCATTAGCTATGGCCAAGCCGGCGATACTCAATAATAGATCTATTGGATTGACAATCCCACCTAGATTCGTTGACCATCTTTTATGGGGAGCGCGGGTGATTGTTATCGTTCCAACATAATATTAAGGTGAACCGGGGATGACGGGATGGACCTAAACTAGTCGGAGGTTTGATTATGTGCATACAACACTTCATGTTTATTCATGTAGACTTAAACTTACGATAGACATATGAATTGCTAAACTTTTATTCTTAAACTTAATTGCTTGACATGGCTTATGTATTCTAACCAACTTCTAGTTGACCCCCCTTCCCCATTTTTACAAACTCAACAGGAAATAATGATGCTTGAAGTCTAGAGCTAGCATGAGAAGATATTTGAAGTACTAGAGTTCATTCAAGACATTTAATGTAATTCAATATTGTAATAAATGTTTATTTAAACATATGTATTACTATGAGCTACTGAACAATCATTCATACGTGACACCTCGATGTTTCCGCCATTGATTGGGGTGTTACAAAAAGTGAGTTTAAACGTTAACCGGACATACCAGACAGACCCGACATCCCGTTGGTGACCCATTACATCAATTAGTCATGCACATAAGTTTCAAGCATAAAACACTTAGTTTGAATCAAAAATCTCATTCCGGACATCAGATGGTCGAATGTGGTTTTTCTCATTTCCACGTTCGCCCGTTTGAGCTACGTTCGCCCGTTTGAGCCACGTTTTGTTCTACGTTCGCCCGTCTGAGCCACATTCGCCCGTTTGAGCCACATTTTGTTCCACCTTCGCCCGTTTGAGCCACGTTCGCCCGTTTGAGCCACTTTCGCCCGTTTGAGCCACGTTCGCCCACACGAATGGTCGAATGAGAGCCACGTTCGCCCGTTTGCGTCAGCATTTTATAAAACGCACCAAAACGCATCTAAACGGTCCGAAAACATCACGAAACATCACCAATCACAGCAGTCAACTATCATTAACACATTCCTACAAAACCCTACCAATTTGATCCCGAAATCCGTCCGTTTTACAAGTTACCCAAAATAGCAAATTATGGAGATGTCACATCAACCGCATGCAATCTTTACCCAATTAGGAAACTTTCTGAAATCAATCAATAATCAACTTAATATACTCAGATTATCATGAACAAGAAACCCCCAATCCTTATCACTATCATCATGAACAAATCCTAGATCTAACCCAAAATCCCCAAAATGAACAAAACATCATCAATAATCAATTGTAACCTATCTCAATCATAAATCATCATCAATAACAGTCCTAGATCATTGTTATAACATCTATACAACAATCAATCATCAAACAATACATAACACCACATAAAACACCATTAACACATGTTAATTTGTATGAAAACTCATTGTTTTATGAATAGGTTTTGTTTAGAAAGGTATTAGGAAGGTTTTTATCCATGAAAACATGTTTGAATCAGATCTGGACTCTTGGGGTTTAATAAAAACGAATTGAAATGCTTTAAAAATGATTTAGAATGAAGAACACACCTTAGATCTTTGTGTAGAAGATGTTTGTAGGTTAGATTATAGGAAAACAAGAGCAAAACTCCTTCCCCAATGTTTAAAGTTGCTAGAGAGTGTTTTGAGACGGTTAGGGTTTGTGAAATGGTGAAAAAATGACAAAGTTTGGTATTTATACTAGTCCACCTTCGACCCATGTCTCAAGTCGAATGTAGCCTCCTTCGACCCTTTCACAGGGTCGAATGTACCCTGACTTGGTCGAATGGAATTCTTTCAATTCCATATCCCAGGTTCGCCCCTTTGCTAAGGGTCGAACCAAGACATATTTCCAGGTTCGCCCACTCGAAGTGGTCGAACCAGGACTTATGTTTTCTAGTTTTCCAGTTTGTCGTGTTTAACACATTTTAACGCACCTTAACATACGAGCGTGCAACCTTAGTCTATGTTTAGCATATTTAAGCACGGATGATTATCTACACATCATTTAAACATATCTAAGCATATAATCCACCATACGACAACTAGTCTACACATACACTTAATTAGTTTATGTAATTCACCAACAACGGGACTCATAACGTGTGTGTGTAATTAACCCAATGATCCCCCGAATCATTGAACCCTGGACAATACGGACTGTGTTCCGACTCTACTGACCCCGTCAAGTATGTTTAATAAACGTTTTTCGATAAGGTAGACTTATGTGTTTATAAAATGTTGACCGAAACATGCCGGGTGTCACATCATCCCCCTGTTGAAAGAATTTTTGTCTCGAAAATTTCCCGAAGTTAAAGAGAACGAAGCGATAAAAAGAAAAATTTTCCCCGGTCGTCACATCATCCCCCTGTTGAAAATATAAACTTTTGTTTCATTATAAAATTATGTGCTTGAGTTCTAAAACAGGGTCTTATGACCAGATGCCCTCAACCTTTCAACCAATATTTCATTCCATTGTGAATGAAACAAATTTCAGGGCATCAAAACTTTTCTTTAATGAGTTGGTGTTACATCACAATAACAGTAAGAAAAAGTTTTTGTTATATCCAAGGTTCATTATGCAATGCATAATATCTGAACAGGGTAATGAGGTGCTTGTGGGTAAAACTGAAATTTTAAAACCCTTAACCTCACAAGCATACTCAAGGCACAACAAACAGGCTGCCTGGCCAGAAGATGACCAAGGGGAACCAGAACCAGTCCCCATGGAACCCTCATCTTCCAAACCTACTCCACCAAAGGCCAAAAAACCCAAGATATAAAAACAAAAACCCACCAAACCTAAAAGAAAAGCTGTTCAGGAGGTTGAGATGCCTGAACAAACTATTGTGCAATCTGCACTTCTTAAAAATGTGACTGAAACATCCTCTCAGTCTCATCCATCTCAAACCCCACCAAGAGCACCAATAACAATCCTTTTCAAAAGAAAAAGACTTAAGAAAACTATTCCAATTGATTCTTCTTTTAAAACTGCTGAACCCACTGCCCAAACTACTGAACCAGCACCCCAAATTTCTGAACCAGACATTGACATAGCCAAACTTCTCTCTGGGCTAAAAGAGAAAGTCCCATCTACACATGTCAGTCCCCATCAACCACATCAAACATGGGACATAGCCTCAGAAATTGACATGGATGTGGACACTCAAAGCCCTAACCAAAGAGATGAGGATGAACCAGAGTCTCTAAGCCCAAACTTAGAAACTTTTGGTACTTTTGAGGCTGCTACTACTCATTTACCACCCAGTGGTGGACCTGAGGACAGAAGTAACATAGCTAAGACCTCAACTGTGGCAACTACTGATGAAGGCTTAATGCCTAAGGTAGGAAATCCTCTGAACCAAGAAAAAGAGGTACATGAGACAACTGAGTTGGGCTCAGCTCATGATGTAACTGATACAGTCCTCATTGAGGATGTAATCAGGGATTCAGATGATTCCATTGATTTGGATGATGTTTCAAAACACCAAACTACTGAATTGACGGCTACAAGTGAAGGTCCTGCACCTGGTGTATCTAAGCTCAAGAAGCTAGTCACACCAGACCAGGTTAAAGCCCACTCAATCCATGATTCCCCTAGAGTGGCATCTTCTATACAACAAGAAGATCAACCAAAAACACACCCCTCACTACAAATGCCTACCCAATTCCCTGGGCAAACAAGCATAGACATGAACCAGCTATGCAGCCCAGATGGTCCCCTGTACCACATGATGAACACTCTCATCAAGAATCACTTCCAAACATACACAGCTAACTTGGAGCTGTCAATCAAGAACCAATTTGGAGTGATCAAGACAAAGATGAACGATCTGTCCAACAAGATTGAATTCAACAGCAGACAGATTGCTACTCTTACAGGTCATTTCTCCCAACCCTCAACTTCCAAACTTGATGAATCCAAAAAGGGGGAGAAAATTAGGGAACCTAAGGAGTCATTCGAAGCCAGGATAAGGGCAAGAGTGGCTATCCTTGAAAGAGATCAGAAGAATCAAGCTAGAAAAGAAAAACTAGCCCAACAATTTGGTGTCTCTATTCAAGAAATAGAAGATGCTGAAAAGCCTGATGAATCCCAAGGGCACAATGAAGAAACCTCTGATGGCCAAAGTTCTGATGAAGAATCAGAAAGTACTGAAGACAATCCTTCAGTAGTTGACAAACCTTCAGAAGTTGTCAACCCATCAGAAGTTAACACTTCCAAGACTCAAACTGCTGACCCTTCCAGATCAACTGCTCCTATTCAACCAACTTCTGTTCCTACTAGGCCTACTACAACAGTTACCACAATGACTGTACTAAAACCTTCTCCAATCTCTCAATCAGCAAAATTACTTGAGAAGAGTTTAGTGGCAGCCCAAAAGAAGGCCAGAGAAGATCAGATCTGGAAAACACTGTTAGAAAGGGATGACTTGGATCTAAGCCATGAAGAAAAACATCAGGCTTATGAAGCTGAACTCCAAAGGCAGGCTAGCCTAGATGAAATTGCTGAAGAAGATAAAAGACATCAACTGATGTCTTACATTACAAAGAACAGCAAAATCAAAGCCCACACATTGAAGAGACTCTCTGTGGAAGAGCTGACAAGAAGAGCTCAACTTATTGCAGATAAACTTGCAACAAGTAAAGACACAAATGCCAAGAGAGCTCAGATGATAGAAGAACTGGTAGCTAATGGTTATGGTTCAAAAGCCTCAGTGTCCAAATGGAAAGAAGAAAGATTGGTGGACACATATAGAAAATATAAGGCTGCAAGGGCTGCTAATCCAGAGAAGTTTCAAACTGCTGAAGTTTCAACTTCAGTAGTTAGAACTTCTGGTGTTCAAAGAAGACCAGCTACACAAAGAAAGAAATCAGAGGAGAAAGTAAAGACTGATTTCAGAATGGTACTACTAGAAGGTAGTATAGTAGTCCATTCTGATTTTGACATAGAAGAAAAGCCTCTGATCACACAATTCAGGGATCCTTCCACCTTTGCATATCAAATCCAGAAGACCATCACAGACAAACTGCACACTAAGGTAGTAACTGAACATCATTTGCCACCCAGTCTGTCTGCAAGTATGGCCGGTGTAATGGCCATTTGTCTCCCTTTAATTGTTGAGTTGATGGAGATAACTTCATCATCCACCATCACTGTCTCAGCATTAGCCCAGAACTCGTTGAGAGTTTCAGGATGTATTCGTGGGTCTATTGTGAGAGCGGTGAAATATTGGGATTTGACGACGAGATCAATGATCTCATCGTATTGGGACCAGCCTTCTTGTTTTTCTAAGTAGGCTCTGAGATTGTGTCCCTGTTTAAGAACTAAAGCCATGTGGTTTTGTGTGTGTGTATGAATCGAACAGTGTTTATGTTGCAGGTTCAGGGGTTTGAGAGCTTTCTTGAGAGAGAAGGAGGGAATTTTTGTTTTTGAATGGATAAGTGTTGAAAAAAAAAGTTATTTATCAGAAGTTTTTAACCGCTTGGATCTTCTTTATTAGAAGTTTTAAACCGCCTAGGTTAAAAATCTCTTTATCAGAAGTTTTAAACCGACTAGGTCAAACTTCTGATGATGGGAAAAGTCAGATTTGCCCTTTTTGACTAAACTGCTGATGAAGAATTATCTTCATCAGTAGTTCCCATTTTCTCTTCAGCAGTTTTGAACAGCTGATGAGAAATTCTTTATAAATATTTTATTCATAACTTCTGAAGGTTGTTTTATCAGAAGTTAATCACTTTTTAGAAAATATCCCCATACTGATGTTTTGTTCATCAGTAGTTTCTCTCTTTTCAAAAGTTTTTCAAGTTTTTGAAAACAGATGTAAGTGAAAAATAAAAAAGTTGTGCAGAAAAATGAAGAGAAACTCTTACAAATTTAGCATCCCTGGCATGGGTACTAACTTCTGAAATGTTGATGTGTCAAGGGGTTTAGTGAAAATGTCAGCTATTTGATTAGCTGTTGCTACATGTTTCACTTCAATCTTGCCTTTTTCATAGCAATCTCTTATGAAATGATACCTCATTTCAATGTGTTTAGTCTTTGAAAACTGAACAGGATTTTGAATGATGCTAATGGCAGATTTGCTGTCTACAAGCAATGGTGTCTTGGTCTCTTTGATTCCATAATCAAGAAGTTGATATTGGAGCCATTGTATCTGTGATGTACAACTTGCAGCTGCAATGTATTCAGCTTCAGCAGTTGAAGTTGCAACAGATGTTTGTTTCTTTGATTGCCAGGACACTAGACAGTTTCCCAAGAATTGACAACCACCAGATGTTGATTTTCTTGACATTTTACACCCTGCATAGTCACTATCTGAAAAAGCTGATAACTTGGTATTGCTTGAAGCAGGATACCAAATTCCAAGTGTTGAAGTTCCTTTCAGATATCTGAAGATTCTTTTGACTGCAATGAGGTGTGATTCCCTAGGAGCTGATTGATATCTAGCACAGACACATGTTGAAAACATAATATCTGGTCTAGAAGCAGTTAGATATAAAAGGGAACCTATCATACATCTATACATGGTTTGATCAACCTGTTTTCCTTGATCATCTGGTTCAACTTGTGTGGTTGGTGTCATGGGAGTGGAACATGATTTACAGTCTTGTAAAGAAAATTTGTTTAATAATTCTTTAACATATTTTGATTGATGTATAAAGGTTCCATTTGTTTGTTGTTTAATCTGCAGTCCCAGAAAGTACTGCAGTTCTGCCATTGTACTCATCTCAAATTTTGATTGCATGAGTTTCTTAAATTCATCACACAGTTTTGTGTTTGTTGAACCAAAAATGATATCATCAACATATATTTGAACAAGTAAGACATGATTTCCAACATGTTTTATGAAAAGAGTTTTATCAATGGCACCTCTTGTGAAGTTATTTTTGAGTAAAAAGGTTGAAAGTGTATCATACCAGGCTCTTGGAGCCTGTTTGAGCCCATAAAGAGCTTTGTCTAGTTTGTACACCCACTCAGGATGAGAAGGATCCTCAAACCCAGGTGGCTGACAAACATACACTTCCTCTTTTATTTTTCCATATAAAAATGCACTCTTGACATCCATTTGATAAACTTTTATTTTGTTGGAAATGGCATAGGCCAGAAATAACCTGATGGCTTCAAGCCTTGCAACTGGAGCAAAGGGTTCATCATAGTCAATTCCTTCTTCTTGAGAGTAACCTTGTACTACCAGTCTTGCCTTGTTCTTTATTATAATACCAGCTTCATCTTGTTTGTTCCTGAAAATCCATCTTGTGCCAATTGGTTGCTTGTTTGGTGGTAAGGGACAGATTTCCCAAACCTGTTGCTTGTTGAATTGAAGCAATTCATCTTGCATTGCCTGCACCCAATTGTTGTCTTTGAGGGCTTCCTAGTACTTCTTTGGTTCCAACTGTGAAATAAATGCTGAGAATAGACAAAAGTTGGAAAGCTGGTTTCTTGTAAGAACACCTGATGCAATATCACCCATGATTTGATCAAGTGGATGGTCTTTGTGTTCGATCAGTTGTTGTAAACCACTGACAGGTGTTGGTGGCTCATGTTCTTCAAACAAACTACTGAGGTCTATTATATCTGGTTCAGCAGTTTCAGTGTCTTTAGTAGTTGCAGGTGCTGAAGCAGATGTTTGAGTTTGTCCTTCAGTATTTGTTGGATCAGAAGTTTGTGAAACTTCTGATGGTTTTGAAGTTGACTTAATGACTGTTTGAGGAGACCATGGTACTGGATCCTCATCATCAAACCTTTGATCACCATAATAAGTAGGTTTGGATGAAGTGATAGTCTTTTCAGGTTCAAAATGGAAGTTGTCAAGGTCAAAGAGTTCAGCAGGATGTGCTGGAATGAGAGTGTGTTTTGACTCATTGAACTTGACATTCAGTGTTTCTTCTACTATCCAGGTTCTTGAGTTAAAAACCTTGTAGGCTTTTCTAGTTGAGGAATAACCAAGAAAGTAACCTGAGTCAACTTTGGCAGCAAACTTTGAAATAGATTCCTTGATGTTCAAGATGAAACATTGACACCCAAAAGCCCTGAAAAAGGAGATAAGGGGCTTCATGCCATGAAGAACTTCATAGGCAGTCTTTGAATGTCTCTTGACAATAAGAACTCTATTTTGAACATAACATGATGTGTTAACTGCTTCTGCCCAGAAGTATAAAGGTAGGCCAGAATCAGCTAACATTGTTCTTGCTCCTTCTATTAAAGTTCTGTTCTTCCTTTCTACCACACCATTTTGTTCAGGAGTTCTGGCAACACTGAATTGTCTAATAATCCCTTTAGACAAACAGAATGCATCTAGAGTTTTGTTCCTGAACTCTGTCCCATTATCACTTCTAATGGTTTTGACAGGTAGAGAGTATTGCTTCTCTACTTGTAGAATGAAGAACTTGATGATTTCAGCAGCCTTATCCTTGGAAAATAAGAAGAATACCCATGTAAATCTTGAGTAGTCATCAATGATGACTAAGCAGTACTTCTTCTTACCAAGGCTCATGATTTTTACAGGCCCAAATAAGTCCATATGGAGTAGTTGAAGACATGCAGTTGTTTTTGATTCTTCAATAGACTTATAAGAGGACTTATGTTGTTTACCCTTTAAACAGGATACACAGTGTTCTTGACACTGGTATACTTTTAAGGGTAGACCTCTGACCAAGCCCATTTTTGTGACTTTATTTATGGTTTTAAAGTTCACATGGCCAAGTCTCCTGTGCCAGAGATCAGTTTCTGAAGTTGATGCCTTTGAGAAGAAACAAGCAGTGTTGTTCAGTACTTTGTCTTTTTCAATGTCCACTGCATAGACATTGCCATATCTTTTCGCTATTAACAAAGTATGATCTTCAATGATCTTCTCTATCAACTTCTGGCCTTCTGGTGATATGATCTTGCATGCTGTCTTTGTGAAAAAAGGAAGAATATCCTTTATCACACATTTGTGACACACTTAGCAAGTTGTACTCAAGGTTTTCAACCAGATTAACCTTGTCAAACTGTATTTTTCCAGAGGAGACATTGCCATGTCCTAGCACATATCCCTTAGCATTGTTCCCAAAGGATACAGATCCATCTCTTTGACTGATAAAATTGTTTATCAGGTATCTGCATCCTGTTATGTGCATTGAGCCTCCACTGTCTACATACCAAATGCTATTTAAGCCTCTGGAAACTCTCTGCACAAGATAGCAAATTAGTTAGATTTAGGAACCCAAGCCAGTTTGGCTTTGGGTTTGCTATTGAGAACATTTACAGTTTGTTCTTGACCAAGTTTAGAAATCCATGTCTTTTTGGCAATGGATTTTGCATTAAGTACAATGGTGGTATCCTTTTGAGGACCACCATCAACTTTGGTCATCAGTAGTTGTACCAAGTTCATGAGATCTTTAATCTCAGCAGTTTGTGAAACTGCTGATGATTCAGGTCTAACTACTGAGAAAGAATTTTGAGAAAAAGACTTTTGTTGAGATTTTGTCTTTTTCTGAGAAAAGGTTTTTGCTGGTTGTTGTTTCTTGGGAGAAAAAGTTTTTACATAATCATTTTTGATTTGTTTCCCCACAACCAGTTGTTGATTTTTCTTATTGAACTGAATACCCTTTCTATATCTGCAAAATTCTGTTTTGTGGTTGAACAGACCACAAATTTCACATTCTTTTGTCTTTTCTTTCAAAGACAAGTCTCTGACTGTTTTGATTGGTTTTAGGTCATCAGTAGTTTTCAGGTTCTCAACTCCTGATGTAGTTGAAACTACTGATGGCTTAAAGTCAGATTTAATCAGTACTTCTGAAGAACTTTCTTTGTGTGATTTTAGAAAGTTTTCATGGAAAGATGTGCATTCTTCCTCTTCAGAAGTTTCACCTGAAACAATTTTTCTCCCATCTTCAGTAGTTTTGGGAGAGAAATCTGTTGGTGTTTCAGTGTGATTGTAACCTATGCCAAACCTAACATTTGAAGCACTTTGTTTGTTTAGCAATAATTGGTACCCCTTACAAGATTCCACCCATTTTTCACATGTGACCTTGGTGTCAGCAAGCTCTTGTCTGACATTTCCTAGGTCATTAATCATGATTTTAATTTGTGCTTGGGTTTCAATAGCAGAGTTAGTCAATTTAGAAACTTCTTTTGTTTTTGCAGAAAGTTTTCTTTCTAAATCACATTTCATCTGAGTGAATTTTCTCTCAGAATCATTTGCTTTTCCTTGTAAGTGCACATTTGTCTCTCTTATGAGAGCAAAAGATTCTTTGCATGAATTTGAACATAATTTTGTCAAAGATTCTTTTGATACCTGTGACAAGGCAGATTTTGAGGAGCATCTCTCAAATGCCATTAAGGCAAAGTTCTTTCTGCCATTGTTAGGCTCTCCCCAGTTGATGTCAAACATTTTGTTGTCTGCATCAGGATTGCACTCTGTGGTGTCAAAAGGAAGACTGCTCCAGTCAACATACCCTGAGGTAAATAGACTATGTTGAGAGGGTTGTTGTTGCTGTGGAGGTTGTTGAGCAGCTGGAAAGGGAGGGATTGATTGTTGGCTCTGCATCTGTTGAGCAGGCATCTGTACATATTGTACTTGTGGCACATATTGGTGTTGTGGAGCTTGTGCCTGTACAAAATGTGCACTCCCTTGTGTTCCATTATTCCTGTTATAATTGGGGTTAAAATTGTTTCCAGACTGAGATTGGTTAAAGCCAGAACTTCTACATTCTCTAGCAAAGTGTCCCAACTTTTGACACTTGTGACATCTAAGTTTAGATTTGTCAAAACCAATTTTTGTAGAACTGTTAAGTCCTGGAAACTTCCTTCCTGACCTTTTGTAAAATTTATTTGTTTTTAAACTTAACATGGCCAGTTGGTGCAAAATATCCATTTCTTCAAGGTCATCACTGCTGAAACTATTTAAGTCATCCATGATAAAACACATGTTATCAGCAGTTTGACCAAAGTCATTATTGTCATAACCTGGGAATGATCTTTCAGATGAGATCCCAGCAGTTATGTCAATGTGGTCAAAAGATCCAAAACTATTTGAACAAGTAGGTGAGTCTTGTCCCAATAGTGCTGTACTACCAGGTAGATAGTCATCAGCAGTTTTACCAGAATTTTGTAACTTTTTCTTTTGATCAATTTCTCTCTCAAAAGTAAGTAATCTCCCATGAAGTTTTGTAAGAGTGAGGGAGCTAAAATCTGGTGAAGATCTTAAGACTATTGAGTATGTTTCCCATTTATCAGGTAAAGACCTTAAAAATCTATGAAGCATAGATACAGTTGTATAGGTCTGACCATTTAGTTTTAGCTCAGATATTAATGAGGAAAATCTTTCAAATTGCTGAGTTAAAGTTTCCCCATTAATGTGAGCAAAAGTTTCATATTGTTGAGCCAAGATTTCTCTGGTGTTGGCAATCACCTCTTCAGTTCCTCCAAACTGTTCTTTTAGGCAGTCCCAAAGCTCTTTGGCACTATCACAATGTAATAGGCCAGAATAGATTTCATTTGGGAGTGCCATTGCCAACATAGAAAAAGCTTTTGCATCAAGCTCAAGTTTTAGGAAATCATCATCAGTATAGTCTTTTGGTTCTTTTGGAATCTCTTCCTTAGTTTCAAGATTTATATTTACTGGTTTATGAGGACCATATATCACAGATCTCCAACAACCTGTGTTGGTCTGTGATAAGGTATGTGCCATTCTCTTTTGCCATATGTTATATTCATTTCTTACAAGTATGGCAGGTTTAGTGGCAGAACCAGTATTATGAGGATCCATTTTAAAGAGTATTGATTTGTCAAATATCTCTTAAAGTGATGGATGTTGATAAAAGTGAGCTTATAATCCTTTATTGAATATCAATAAGAGCCTGTGTCTGATTCTCAATTTGTTAGATTGATATGTGATCAGATAAACCAGAGCTCTGATACCAATTGTTGGATCAGTATATTGCTCTTTGTTGAACTTGCTATTTGACACTTAAGTGTTTAGCAAGTTCTTTGATCAGTGATAGCACAGCGGAATGTTTATAAGTTTAAAGCTACACTTATCAACAGGAGTTATTACTCCCCCTGGATTCAAGAACTAATAAATGATAAGTGTTTATTGAGAATCTAAGTATGAATGAGAATGAAACACTTTGACAGATTCTCAATAAACACGAAATGGAAATAACAATAATAAGTGTTGAAGGATTTCTTGTATTAAAATCAATGTCTAAAACAGAGGGATGAACCCTTCTATTTATATACTTTACAAATACATGAACCTTGCCAAAAGCAAGTTCAGAAACAAGTTGCAACAAGTTGCAGTCTTGGAACTTGTACATAAAGCAAAAAGAAATACTAAAGTAATAAACTACTGATATACAAAGGCGGTGGAAAAGATCTTCATGTAGTACTGATGAATGGCAAACTACTGATGAGTAGTTTGTCTTCAGTAGTTCTTCAGTAGAAGTGTCTGGTTTGAACTTCAGAACTTCTGATGACTTTTCTTCTTCAGCACTTCTGAATCTCTTCTTTAGCAGTTTGATCCTTTGTCTTCAGCAGTTCTATACTTAGAGTATTTTGACAGAAGTGAATTAGACTAAGGTTTGCAAAAGTGGTTTCACCAATCCTTTTTGTCCTAACAGGAAACAATTCAAAAACACCAAAAACTCTCCATTATGATGTCACGTGACACTCTCAAGGGAATGTTGAGGCCTCCATTGCACGCTACGTCAGTATATATGTTTTCTTTTATATATATCTATCTATATATATAAAAGAAAACGTATATGCTGACGTGGCGTGCAAAGAAAGTCTCAACCTTCCCTTGAGAGTGCCACGTGGCATCATAATGGAGAGTTTTTAGTGTTTTTGAATTGTTTCCTTTTTTAATTAAATTGAGTTATTTTATGAAAAAGAATTTAAAAATAAATTTAAAATTTTCTCTCATACTTCCTTCCATAAATTTTAAACGTTTATATCTTTTATATACGAGATTTTTTAAAGAAAAAAATTATAAAAAACGGAGAAAAAATTGACTATTTTTTGTGGGGTTTCGTTCATACAGGAAAAAAACACACAAAGTGTTCATGTTATCACGTAAAATTAGATTTTGTGGGGAATATGAGTTATTACTGATTAGAATACTATGAACATGCAATGATTGAGAGATTTTGTGGTTAGTTAACTTAAGCAATTTGCAATAGGTTATCACGTAAAATTAGATTTTTCAACCCCGAGACCCTCCCGGGCTAATCAGCTAGTAGATAGATATTGCAAATGGCTCAAGTTAACTAACCACAAAATCTCTCAATCATTGCATGTTCATAGTATTCTAATTAGTAATAACTCATATTCCCCACAAAATCTAATTTTACGTGATAACATGAAAACTTTGTGTGTTTTTTTCCTGTATGAACGAAACCTCACAAAAAATAGTCGATTTTTTCTCCGTTTTTTATATAGCACTATGGTACTCGTTGGAAAGATAATAAAACACTCGTTAATTTGGTGTAATCTTTTTCTTTAAAAAAATCTCATATATAAAAGATATAAACATTTAAAAATTATGAAAGGAAATATGAGAGAGGAAATTTTAAATTTATTTTTAAATTATTTTTTCCTTAAATAACTCAATTTAATTATAAAAGGAAACAATTCAAAAACACTAAAAACTCTCCATTATGATGCCACGTGGCACTCTCAAGGGAAGGTTGAGGCCTCCATTGCACGCCACGTCAGCATATACGTTTTCTTTTATATATATATACTAGCTGATTACCCCGAGAGGGTCCCGGGGTTGAAAAATCTAATTTTACATGATAACCTATTGCAAATGGCTCAAGTTAACTAACAACAAAATCTCTCAATCATTGCATGTTCATAGTATTCTAATCAGTAATAACTCATATTCCCTAATCTAAAACCTAATCAGTAATCATCTAAAGAATCACTTATGTAAGCTGCAACTATTCAAAAACTCATCACATCTCTCTAATTTCTCACATTCTAATGGCTCTTGTAATTCCTAACCTAATCAACTAAACAATTCACTTAAGTTGGACGTTGTAATAATTGCATCTCATTATGCCACGTGGCATAATCAAGAGATGGTTGAGGCCACCATTGAACGCCACACCAGCAACTATCAATTCTTTCCGGGAGCGTCCCGGGGTTGAAAAATATAACCATTCTAATAATACTAATACTAATAGTAATAATTATTACTCTTGTAATTAAATAAATAAAAAAATAACATTGCTATAAGCTGACACCATGTGTTGCAGTGTTGCGCGATTCTTTCTCCTAGCTTCTCTTGATGAAGTATACCTAGTAAAATTTCAATGATAACATGGCGATTAGGCTGATTTTCAACATCGTAGATAAGAACCTGGTTTAAAAGAAAAAACATGATTAATGAATAACATGAACACTTTGTGTGTTTTTTTCCTGTATGAACGAAACCCCACAAAAAATAGTCGATTTTTTCTCCGTTTTTTATATAGCACTATGGTACTCGTTGAAAAGATAATAAAACGCTCGTTAATTTAGTGTAATTTTTTTCATTAAAAAATCTCGTATATAAAAGATATAAACGTTTAAAAATTATGGGAGGAAATATGAGAGAGAAAATTTTAAATTTATTTTTAAATTGTTTTTTTTTTCCTAAAATAACTCAATTTAATTAAAAAAGGAAATAATTCAAAAACACTAAAATCTTTCAATTATGATGCCACGTGACAGTTTCATTGAGAGGTTGAAGGCACCATTGCACGTCACGTCAGCATATACATTTTCTTTTATATATATTAATAGAATAGATAATAGATATATAGATAGATTTTAACGTCTCAAACCATTAAACTTAAGAGTTAATTGCAGTTTTCGTCCCTGTGGTTTGTCTAAACTAACAGGTTCAGCCCAGACTTAACACCCTGAGTACATGTGTTTTCATTTTCTAATAGTTTAGATCTCTCGACCTAACGCCCGTCCATCTACCGTTACTAGGACCCCCATGTGCAGCTCACGTGAGGGGTCTTATTGTCATTTCGTCTCTATTATAACGTTAACCTCTGTGATCATCTTCCCCAACTTCATTTCTTCCCCTTTTTGCAAGAGAAACCCTAATCCCACAAAAGCCAATGCCGACTTTGAGGGGTAGCAGAGCATCAATGTCTAATTCGAGCTCCAATTATCATAGTCGACTTGCAAGATGGACTGATGTTCCTCCCATTTGCAGATGTGGGTCTGAAACACAGGTTCGAACATCATGGACTGAATCCAACCCTAGTCGAAGGTTTCACTATTGTGTAAGTGGATGTGGGTTTGTGTTATGGGCAGAGGGTCCTGTTAGTGAAGGTAATTCCAAGGTTATCAACGGTTTGAACAAACAACAAGAATTAGCAAAAGCAAGAGGGTATGAGGCAAGGAAGCTGAGGGTTATGCTTGTGTTGAGTTGGTTGTTCTTTGTCTTGTACATCATTTGTAAATGTTGAATAATTATGTTCTTGTAATAAGTTTGAATTATGAATGAAATGACAATGACCCATTTGACTGACCCATTTGTACATTATGTTTAACAAATTTGTGTTTAAACCTGTATGCATTCTGTTCAACAATATCAGTTAACAAATGCCCATAAAAACTGCCCATTTTTACTTGACCCATTTGCATAAAAACTGCACATTTTGAATGACCCATTTGACTGAATGTTTGCACACTAACCTGCATACATTCAGAACTCTCATATGACCATAGAAACTGCACATTATGACTGACCCATTTGCACATTCATTCAACAACACAAACATGCCAATTAAACATAAACATTGTTCAACAAGAAAACATAAACATTGTTCAGACAACAGAAACATAAACATTGTTCAGACAACAGAAACATAAACATCAAAATTAAACATTGTTCACCATCAAAAGAAGCATAATCAGTTTAAAACAACATCATCAGAATCAATCTTGAGGTGCTGACTGTGAGCACTGTTGTGAGCTTGCTTGTTGACCTCTTTTTCCACAGCTTCTGGAGTTGTGCCCCTTCATTCCACATTTCTTGCAAGTTGTTGTACCCCCCTTTCTTGACTTTTTAAGCACAGTAGTTGTTGATCTAGCCCCTTGATTGACTTTTTTCTTTCCCTTTCAACAGAGTCATTTGTAGCCAATTCCCTTAAACCAGTGTCTAAATCCCCATCAGGTAATCTAAAATGATGATAAAACACCATGTCACAGGGATAACCTACTATTTTAATCATCTCTACTAAAACATCTATTCCAAAATCTTCAGTACAACAACAGTCTATATAGCAAGACTTGCCATTAACATACTTTCTACTAAGACTATTGATAAACTCACCACCATGAATCAACTTAATGTAAACAATGTATTATCCTCGGCTACAAATAAATAAAAAAAGAAATCTGTTTAAGACCATGAATCATCCATAATGATGGTAGAAGAATTAGGGTTGTAATAAATTTACAGTAAATCTCGAATGGGTTGTAAACAACGTCTGGTTCTCGAATCATCCATAACGATGCCCACATTGTAAGAATTTGATGTTTGATTACTGATTGAAGATTAGGGTTTAAAGGATTTGGAGGGAAATCAGGGATGAACGATGTGATATGTTTGAGGGTTTTAATTTTTTTTTCATAAATATAAAGGTTAATAATAGAGACGAAATGACAATAATACCCCTCACGTGAGCTGCACGTGGGGGGTCCTAGTAACGGCAGATGGACGGCCGTTAGATCGAGGGATCTAAACTGTTAGAAAATGAAAACACAGGTACTCAGGGTGTTAAGTCTGGACTGAACCTGTTAGTTTAGGCAAACCACAGGGACGAAAACTGCAATTAAAAGTCTTTCAACTACCACAAGAAACAAGGTGCATCACCATCAATGATCTAGTGCTTCAGACGAAAATAACCGACCCAAGTTAACAACTAGGACTGACCTGACGGATTTGATACTTCAACAATGTTTTTAGACTTAAAATATCCAAATTTTTTACTCCAAACACAATTAAAAAATCTAGAACTCTCTTTTCACAAAAAAACATAAACAATACTAAAGGATCACAATTTAACACCCTATAAATAGAAAATACACACAAAACATTATACTATTGTGAAAAGCAACATGAGGGGTTCGCATTCACATCATTATGACATTAAAGTTGAGAAGAAAATATCTTAGGAATCAAACAAAGCTTTGCTCTTTGTCGGTCCAAACACTCATTAAACAACTACAGTCTTGGGTTAGCTGATCTAACCATGGTTTGTATATTCTTTTGTTTTTCATGATGTTGATGACGACAGCCTCACCGAACAAGCAACAACTTGCGCCCATTGTCTCAATCTTGTCTTCACCGTCTGTGGATTATCCCCTTCACATAAAACCATCCACAAATCATAAAAATTGTAACTAAAAGTTTAAAATAAAATTAATACAAAATCCGAGTTCAGATAACAAACATCCTGTTAAGCTCGAGTATCATACCACTCAAACTGAACAGGATGTTAATTCTGAACATCATGTTCTGCTCAATAATATTCCACGTGAGCAGAACACGATGTGTTCTGAACATCCTGTTCTACTCGAGTATCATAACACTCAAGTGAAACAGGATGTTATTTGTGAATCATGTTCTGCTTCAGTAATAGTCTACTGGAGCAGAACATGATATAGTGACGGTGTGAGAATAAAAAGTAATTACCACGACTGATTATGGTGTGAGGGCTTCTTGATGGAGAAGATAAATCCGTCTCCGAAAGCGTAGACGGATATGAAATTGAGCAAGAAGATGATGACGACACGGATGAAGATTTGGAGATAGTATCATGATATTGCTTAGTGACAGCATAATAAAACCCTAACGCGGGAAAAGTAGTTGAAAGCCTATCATCGGGTTCGGGCGACGAATGATCAAACCCGAACCCGAGCTCAAAACAAGCTTTGAGCTCATCGATATCTTCATCGGTGACGCTTTTGCTTTTCCTGCGACGGCGGTTAAGATTGTTATCTTTCCGCCGTATCCACTCTTCGTTCCGGTGGACGTCGGGTGACCATGACTTCTGTTTGTAGAGGGCGGAGGATGACGGTGGCATGGCGGGGGGTGGAGGCATGCCCGGTGGCCCAACCCTTGGCGGGTTTGGGTTGGAGAGCCCAATCGGGTCCTTAATCGGGGTTGGTTAGTTAGACATTGTAATGGGTTATAAAGGAAAAGAGACGTTGAGAATTAAGATGGCCCATCCAACAATAATATTAATTGATTGATTGATTGGTTCAACTGTTTCGAATTAATTTTCATATTTTTAAATTTCTTGTTTCTAGACTTTAGTTTTAAGTTATATGTGATGAATGATTGGCCAAAATGCACCTAATAGCAACTTGCTTCTTATTTACTCCCTCCGTCCCATTTTAAATGTCCCACTTCCAAAAACACACATTTTAAGAAATTTTTTGTTTGTATGTGGTAAAATGACAATAATATCCTCAAAAGTGGTGATTGTATTTTGTCTTTTATGGGCAAAACTGGAAATTACATTTCCATTTTTGGAAAGGGACATTTAATTTGGGACAAACAAAAAAGGAAAGGAGGACATTTAAAATGGGACGGAGGGAGTATTTATTATATATATTTGTTTTCTTGTCTTCTAACAATGTTAAGTTCCAATATCGAAATGTATATGCTAGTTTGAAGAATTGACGAGTTATATATTGATTTTGTAACTTGTTATAATTTGTAAATTGATGTTGTGACGTTCATTTGGTTAATGATGATGTCCCTTGTAATAACAAAATTAGAAGTATCGGTAAATTATAAAAGTAAATTTAGTTCATGATTTTTGGTGTTTTAACATCTGTAAACATTTGGATCTGAATTAATAATATCATTAATCAAATCTATTAACTTGTTGTGAAAAAAACAAAAATACCCTATTAATAAAATACAAAATGAAAAAAATAAAACTAATATAAATCAAAAATCATACACTCTACCATTCTCCTCGGCTGAGTACACGGTAGTCGGCTCCCAACCTTGGAGAGTAATTGCAAATCGGCCTTTATAAGTCGGACCCGGTCTACTCGGCCAACTAGGCCAACTATTCCGCCAACGATATGGCTTACTTAGCCAACTACTCGGCCTACTTGGCCAATTCAATCAACTAATCGGCCAACATGGAAAATAATTGTCAATCAACTTATTTTGACATATCTATACATAATAATTAACTAGTAGGTTTCAATGTCGCGCGTTGCGCGACTGTAATACCGGTATTGTGCATTTGTTTCATCCATGAATGAAAGGTGTCGTAGAATAATCATAGAAACAACACGCCATATATTCAACTTTCATGCAATTTAAATGTCAAATCCAACAATTTCATATCTATAAACATTGCAGTATATTCAAATTAACTTGTATGTGTATAAATTGAAAAGAAAAATCAAACTATTAATAGAAGTGTACCACTACTGGCCACACGTGCAACATAGTTTTCGAATGTCTTCATTTTTAGCTATTAGTGTTTTTGCTGTCTCACCATTTTTAGCTACATGCCTCCCGATTTTTCTTAGAATGCCCAAAATTCCAGCCGCTATAAGACGGGCTCCTCGTGTAGCGATTATGTTGCAAAGCTCGACTATGAGCTTTCGTGTCTCGAGGGATGTGTTAGATATCTGCAACAAAAGTGCTCAACTCAGTAATGACTTGAATAACTTTCTTAACTATGTTAATTATAGAGGTGGTGATATTAGTTCAACAATAATCCAACTTGGAATGGATCGCATTAGGCTTACTTAAATGTTTTTTAAGTCCTTTTTGTGAGTAAAGTCTTCTTTTATAAAAAAATGATCCAACTGAGATGTACCTCTAAAATGTCGCTAAATTTCCTTCCCACCACTCTGAGATCTTGGGATGTATCATGATGCATTGCTGACATCTCGGGGGTCCTGCGAATACAATAATAAAAATGTAACATTCTGCTTTGTATGATGACTGATTAGAATAGCGAAAACATGAAAAAAAAAAAAAGGAGAAAGCTCGTGTAAAATTTGACAAGGGAAGGGTTATGGGCCACTTATGAGTCACACACAAAAATTTAACCGGATTCTCGAGCCATGTTGGATATTAAAATTAAGCGGTTTAACATAGAAGAGTAATAATAATACCTAAACACAAATCGAGTGTTTAGTTTGGGGGGGGGGGTCTGTGTCGCCGAAAAGGGCAGCCTCATCCTCCATTCTATAATGTTTGAATGATTAATATTATTTGCAATGCTTTACAAGAGATATACAATGGTTTAAATACTAGAAATACAACAAGGTAATAGGAGAGTTTAAAGGAATACATTGACTAGCTATTAATATTGATGGAGAGTATCATGCTATTAATGTTGAGGGAGATAATCATGGATGTTAGTTGACAACTGATTGTGTTGACTGTGATGATGTCGTGATACGCCCCCGCAAGATGGAGGATCCATCGGAGACTCCAATCTTGGAACGATTTCTTAGGAAGGGTGCCCGTCCGAGAGGCTTGGTTAGCATGTCAGCGAGCTGATCCTGCGAGTTGATGTGAAGCACGCGTAATCTGCCTGAAGAAACTTGCTCACGAACAAAATGGTAATCCAAAGCAACATGCTTCATCCGAGAGTGATAGACAGGGTTAGCACAGAGATAAGTTGCACCTGAGTTGTCGCAAAATAGAGTTGGTGTTTTTGTAATTGGGACACCAAGTTCCTGTAGCAAATGTTTTGTCCAAGTGAGTTCAGCCGAGGCGTTTGCAATAGCTTTGTATTCGGCTTCCGTAGAGGAGCGAGAGACGGACTTTTGTCGAGATGATTTCCAAGATATAATGTTCTTCCCAAGGTAAATGATGTAGGAAGTTGTAGAGCGACCTGCATCATGCACACTACCCCAATCCGAGTCTGAAAAGGCCGAGAGATCGTGTGAGGAGTCCCGGTTTAGGAACAAGCCATGGTGTATGGTACCCTTGAGATAACGAAGGACACGTTTTAGGGACTGCCAGTGAGTTTGGCGAGGGTTATGCATAAATTGAGAGAGTTTGTTTATGGCAAAGGAGATATCTGACCTAGTGAAGGCAAGATATTGGAGTGAGCCAACGAGTTTGCGAAATGGAGTTGCATCAACACCGGGGGAGGTGTCCAAGGCCGAGAGGGCTTCGGCGGTGCCAAGGGGAGTGGAAACATCCTTTGCTCCATCCATTTTGAATTGGTGGAGAATGTCTTGGATGTAACGATGTTGGGAAAGGAAAAGACCGGTGGATGTAGGTATGACTTCAACTCCAAGAAAATGATGAAGCATACCAAGGTCTTTGATGGAAAAGGTTGTGCTCAAGGCGTGAATGAAAGTGTTTAAAAATTTGGTGTTGTTGCCCGTGAGGACAATGTCATCGACATAGACCATGAAGTAGCAAATGATTTGGTTATGTTGGTAGATAAAGAGGGAGGCATCGACCATGGACTTACGAAAGCCGAATTTAAGAAGAAAGTTTGTGAGCTCATTGTACCAAGCTCGAGGAGCTTGTTTTAAGCCATACAGGGACTTCTTGAGTTTGCAAAGATGATTTGGAAATTGAGAATTGACATAGCCCGGAGGTTGGGTCATGTAGACATCCTCATGGAGAAAAGCATTGTTGACGTCAAGTTGACGCAAAGGCCAATTGCGAGAGAGAGCAATGGAAAGAATAGTACGAATGGTGATTGGTTTTGTGACGGGACTAAAAGTGTCAAAGTAGTCCTTGCCATACTGTTGGTGAAAGCCTTTGGCTACGAAGCGAGCTTTGAATTTGTCAATGGAGCCATCGGGTTTGCGTTTGATACGATAGACCCATTTACATCCAATTGGTGTGTGATTTGTGGGAGGGACGAGTTCCCATGTTTGGTTATGAATAAGAGCATTAAATTCTAAGTCCATGGCAATGCGCCATTGGGGATCTTTAGAAGCTTGGGTGTGAGTGGTAGGTTCAAGGGATGGTGGTAAAGGATGGAGGGTGGTAGTGTTAATAAAATTTGAGTTGTAGTATTTTGGGTTGGGTTTTCGAGTTCGTTGTGGCCGGGTGGGGGTAGCCGTGTGAGTGGTGGGGTTGGAATGGGTATTGTCAGTAGAGATGGATTCCAAAGATGGAGATGGGGTGGTGTTTTGCGGCATAGTAACAGGAGGGTTAGTGGAAGAATTGGATGTGGAGCTGGTTGAGGTTGAAAGAGATGATTGGGCCGAAGGTAGTGGGTTGGTGGAGGATGGGGATGCCGTAGAGGTGGTAGTGGTATGGGCTGGAGATTGGGCTTGTTGTTGGGCCGTTTGTGGAGGTAAAGTAGGTGAGGTAGAGGAGGTTTGTTGTTGGGCCGGATATGGTGGGGCAGATTGGGCCACAGGATGGTCTTGTTGAACCGTAGGGTGTGGAATATGTGGAGGAGTAGTTGGGGAGAGAAAGTGGTCGGGTTTTGGAAGTGGTATAGGAGATGGACCATTGGCAGTAAAGGGGAAGATATGATCAATGAACTCCACATGCCTTGAGTGATAAAGGCGATGGGTGACCGGGTCATAGCATTTGTAGGCGGATTTGGATGAAGAATATCCAAGAAAGATACATTTTGTGGAGCGAGGGTGTAATTTGGTTTTGGCATAAGGGCGGAGCCATGGGTAACATAGACACCCAAAAGGTTTGAGTTTGGTGTATTTAGGCGGTGTATGGTATAATTTTTCAAATGGTGATATAAAGTTTAGTATTGGAGTGGGTAGACGATTGATGAGGTGGACGGCCGTTTGGAAGGCATGAGTCCAAAAGTCAAGTGGTAGATTGGCATGATGTAAAAGTGATAACCCGGTTTCGACAATGTGGCGGTGGCGACGTTCCGCCACGCCATTTTGCTCCGGAGTGTGTGGAGGAGTGGTGAAATGAGAAATGCCATGTTGTTGTAGGTAGGGAATTAAGCCAATGTATTCGCCACCATTGTTGGAGAAAAGAGCAATGATGGGAGTTTTGAAAATTTTTTCAACAAGTGTTTTAAAAATCGGAAATAAGTTAGAAATGTCCGATTTCTTTTTAATGGGGTATAACCACGTGTATTTAGTGAAGAAATCAACAAAGATAACATAGTATCGATACCTATCATTTGAGGTTTGCACCGGTCCCCAAACATCGGAATAAATAAGTTCAAGTGGTTTAGATACTTTAAAAGAATTTTCACCAAACGGAAGTTTATGACTTTTATTGATAGAACAAGCATCACAATGAAATGAATTATTGGACATATTATTGTAAGAAAGTCCTAAGTTATATAGTAGTTTGTTGAGGACTTTAATAGATGGGTGCCCAAATTTGTGATGCCAAGAAAGTAGGTTGTTGGATTGTGTTGTGCTTGAGTTAAGTTGGATACGTGTTGGAGAGGCATAGTAGACGTCATTAATGTTCACCCCTCGCAAGAGCCGCGCCCCCGTGCGAAGATCCTTAACAAAAAAATGAAAAGGAAAAAATTCAACAGAAACATTATTAGTTTTGCAAAGTTTACCAACGGAGATAAGTCGATTACGTAATTGTGGGACAAGTAAGACATTGGTTAATTTTAGAGGACGAGAAGATGTTGGGAGCGAAGTATGACCGATGTGGGAAATGGAGAGGGTATTACCATTGCCAAGGACGATTTCACCGGGGCCTCCATATTCGGAGAGGGTGTGCAAGAATGCATTGTCGGGTGTAGCATGATCGGATGCACCACTATCAAACATGAGAGATGGTTCTTTCGAAGGTGCCGGTGACATGGAGACGTTGACTTGGGGATTTGATGTGGATTGGGCTAGAGCCAAGTTGTTGTTTTGTAGAAACCGAGAAAACTTGCGACATTCCTTCGTGTCATGACCTGGAATATTACAAAACTGACAAAAAAGGTTATTGCGGTTAGTACGAAAATTAGAGGATTGGCCGTGAGAAGTATTGGTGCTGTTCCTCGGGCCGTAGTTGTTGGGCCGTGATTGGCTGCGGGCCATGGTGTTGGGCCTGGACTGGAAGCGGCCCGAGGTAGTGTTGGGAGACCGCTGAGTTTAGTTCACTGTGGTGATTGTGACCGGCTTGTTCTCTAGCAAGGTGCGCTTGTGATCAACCAGTTTTTCATAGAGGTCCGAGAATGAGATAGTGGTGTCACGGTTTTTCAAAACAGCAGCCATTTCTTTGTAGTCCTCGCCAAGGTGGGCAAGGATATGAGCGGTGAGATCGTCATCATCGATTGGTTTTTGTGCGAGGGCTAGTTCATCAGCAATGGCCTTCATCTCGTGAAGGTATTCGGTGACCGGACGGTTTCCTTTCTTGGTGGTTGCAAGCTTGGTGCGGAGGGATAAAATTCTTGAGCGGGAGACGCTTGCATAGCTAGCGGTGAGACGAGTGAAGAGTTGAAGAGATGCTTCGGCTGAGGAACAAGGGGTTGGATAGTGTCCGAGCAACTGCCCAGTAATGCACCGAGAAGGATTTGATCTTGCCGAAACCATATTTGGTATTCTGGATTGGGTTTGCCTTCTAGGATTTTTGGTGGTGGTTCGGTTAGGCCATCAACGTATTGTTCGAGTTCAAGACCGGTGAGGGTAGAAAGGATTTGCTTGCGCCAGCATGGGAAGTTATTTGCAGTGAGTCGGATAGGAAAATGAGTGGTGGTTGAAAGCTGAATGACAGCATGCTTCGAGGCAGCCATGGTTAGCGTGGAGAGGCAGAAATGCGCAGAGGATCGGAAAAAAAGAAGGGCTCAAGGGAGCTATAATGCTCTTGATACCTGTCACACCCTCAAAATCCACTTGCGGAGTTTTACCGCGAGGCGCATGACAAACCAGGATCCAAACCAACGATCACAATAAACAAGTCTAAATGAATATAATGCAATTTCAAAACATAGTTTAAAATCCCCATTTACAGCGGAAGCTTATTCAAAACAGTATCTCAAAAGTAAACCAAATGTTCAACATATGAAAACCATGCGACTCTAACTAGACGCCGTGCAGACGCGTGCGCCCTAGTCCAGTAGTGCTACCTTAGCGACCTGAGAAAACATGTAAAAGTTTACGTCAGCACAAAAATGCTGGTGAGTTTACAGGTTTTGTAATCCAAGTACCAAGTCAACCTGTCCATACTATAACAAATCGAAAACCATAGTACGCTAGCTAGGCGTATGTTTTGTTACTATCACGATTGGAAAACCATTACTAACTCGCAACCCAGATGTTGTGCCCGATGTAGTTAACCTGTTGTTCCTGTTTGAGACAATATGCACCCGCCGACCCTCCAAGTCGACGAGCGGGGTTGGTCACTCCCAATAGCGCTATTCACATTTCCCCGTTGTGCAAACCCGCACATTCATGGTTCCCCCCGGGACTTCCAAAGATCGTATAGTAAACCATAGAAACCCATAGTATGACAGTAGTTACCAAACATAAGTTTTAACACATGTTTTCTCCCCCGAAAAGTGAAACCAGTTAAAAGAGGGGCCGTAAACTCACCTTAAGTTGCGTTACTCCGTAACATGAATAAACTCAGCAGCTATGCTAGTCCCGTAAAGCGGCGACCTAACATATGACAGTTACAAGTACTTAGACTAATAACCCGCAGGTTAGTTAGTCCCTAGATGTCCAGACCATAACCAAGTTCGTTTGAAAACACCGTGCCTGTTTAACTGACCCAATGTACAAGACTCGACATCCCATTGGTGACCCGAGACTCCCCGTGTTATGTTTACGCTCTCAAACATACAATCATGAAATCACACTTAACATACGTTAACGTCCAACAAGTTATAGCACGTAGTTCACGTATCACATAATTACATCCAAACATATGTTACCAAGTTATTAGATATGTTACGGGGTTCCTAGCATGTTCCTAGATGTCAAATCGGGTCTCGGAATGCTAATTTACACTTACAGCAGCAGTACACGCGATTAGGAAAAGTCAACTAGCATTTAGGTTGGTCAACTGGCATTTGGGAAGGCTAATCGCATGTAATATAGGCATTTAGGGTCATAAGACATGTAAATCTTGACTTTATAGGCGATTGGGGCTATAAGACATGTATTTCAGGACTTAACTAGCATTTAGGATCACAATTGCATGTAACAGAGGCAATTAGCCCCCAATTGCATGGTATATAGGTGATTAGGGCATGTTTATAGGCGATTGGCCTCCTAATCGCCTATAACATAGGCGATTAGGGTTGCTAATCGCCAGTAACCCAGCTGTTCCGGTTTTTCGCGCGTTAAACACTCCAAATCAGATCCAGAACGCGTGTAATCATCCAATATCAATCCAACAACTATACCAAACATGTTTAAACCAAAATCCTTCATTTAACCTTGTATTATCAGCCCTGCATGCAACCATGTAATCCAAACAAAATACACATAGCATGAAACATCACATTAACATGCATAACTATAACCCTAATGAACAATTACTCAGATCCTATCATCATACCACCATTATTAATCTGAGACTACCCTAATAACATGTAATCATCCATCTTGAATCATAAAAACCCTAGCTTTTAATCATAGACACACATAACACATGTATGATAGTTAGAATCCGATTAACAACACTTATTAACGATTTTCAGAAAGCTTATTCGTTTTAAAACAGGCCTGGACCGTTAGGGATTCAATGAAAATGTTAAATAAGGTTGCATGGATGAAAACCACACCTTAGATTTGTGATAGGATGATGAAATAGGCTTGAAACCTTGTGTTTTGATCCAAAATCGTGTTCCAGAGGTTGTGTGTGTGTTGGGGCGGGTTATGGGACGACTAGGGTTGATATTATGAAGTTTAGGAGGTCAAGTATTGTATTTATAGTCGTTTTTAGTCGTCCAGCACGTAACACGCGATTGTGCAGCAGCTATACGCGATTAGCATTGCTAATCGCATGACATTTCATGCATTTAGGGCTAATCGCCTATCATTTCATGCATTTAGCCCCCTAATCGCATGAAATGATCCCCAATTGCATACCCTATAGGCGATTAGCCTCCCCTAATCGCCTATAGGGGCTGGTTCTGTGTATTATGCGCGTTAAACCCCGTTTTAACATATGTTAACGCATTTTCACATACCGACAAGTCACATAATGATTGTAAACACATAACACTTGCAAACAAACATATTCACACTCGTTCACCAATTCCCGGGACTCGAGACTTGTATGTTCCGTATGACCTGACGATTCTACGAATCGTCACCATTTGTACACTTGGTTAAGGACTGACATCTAATGAACCTCTAGACCAACATCCAATGATCTTCTATACTAAACCGGTAGTTCCCGAACCATAACACGACTTAACTAACCCAGTTAAGTACAATATACGCGTGACTCGCTAAGGTAGACTTTCATCTAGACAACGTTGTTAACCAGAATTTGCCGGGTGTCACATCATCCCCACGTTAAAAGAATTTTCGTCCCGAAAATTGCACAGTACCCAAAAGGAATAACAAAAGAAACAGACAAAAGATAGAAACCAAGAGAGATTTACCCGAGTTGTCACAGTTAGGACCAAATAACGTAGAGGGGAGGATTCTTGTAGTAACAGACACAATGACACGAATTCAGGAGGCCATACAAATCGGTTGGAAGGAGAAAGAATTCTCTGCTTGGGTTGTGGAGGAAGAGACGAACCAGGATGTCTTATTAGCGGAGATATTAAAGTCGACTGAATTTGAGCCACCGGTTGAATCAAATGGTTCTGTTGCTCGGGTGGACGATCTTGAAGAAGGTGAATTTAGAGAATCTGAGGAGGCGCCGGAGACTCAAATTCCGGTGTCAAGGAACATTCCGGTGGGAGTTGAACAGCCTGTTGGCGTGCATGGGGGAGGGGGGAATCATGAGGCACATGGGGAACATGAAAGGGTGCATGGGTTGCATGGGGAAGATGGGGGGTTTAGGAATAATGATAATATTTGCACAGAAAATTTGAATAATGATAATAATACTACTATCAATAGGGGTGGGCCATACAGTGGGAATAACAATAATGCTGGGAGGTCTTTTGACCTTAACAGGTCGGGTACTCCATTTAGCATTGGGTCGGGTGTTAAGAATTCTGATGCAGTGGGCCCTAAGTCCAGGAAGAGGCAAAGAGTTTACAGGAGTCCAAGCCCAGATGTATTGGATAGAGGTGATGGTGTCCAGGTCGATGATGGGGTTTTTCTGTTTGGAAATAATCCGATACCAAATGAAGTACCTTACATGGAAGCCGATAATAATAATAATAATAATAATAATAATAATAATAATAATAATAATAATAATAATAATAATAATAATAATAATACGGATACTAGAGTTGGACAGGAACCGGATCCAAATAGGAATACTGTGGATGTTAATGATACTGTGAACACTACTAATGAAGAGGTGGCAGCAACTATTGTTGCCGGCTCGTTGGTGGGGATGGAAGTCGGTGGATTTCGGGATGAAGTGCAAGAGATGGTTTTGGGTGAAGGCGACGTAGTAGTTCCTCAATGAATTTCTTAACGGTGAATTTAAGGGGGGTTAGGGACGATAGGAAGACGTCCTGGGTACGGGGCTTGAAGACTAGTAATAGAGTGCATTTTATCGGTATACAAGAGACCAAGTTAGGGTCACAGGCGTCATTTCAACTTTCGGCGTTTTGGGGCAGTTCAAAATTTTGTTCGGAAATGGTTTTTTCAGAAGGTAGATCGGGTGGCATCGCTAGTATTTGGGATCCGACCGTGTTCAGGAGATTGGGGGTAGTCAAGAATAGGTATTATTTATTTCTGGCAGGCGTGATTTTGAATTCTGGTGAACCGCTGAATATCGTCAACGTATATGCTCCAAATGATCCCGGTACTCGAAGGCGTGTCTGGTCGGAACTGAAAACAATTAAAGAATCTAATCCGGGGCTATGGGTGTTTTTAGGCGATTTCAATGATGTTAGGTGTATGGAAGAACTTCTGAATTCGGAGTTTATTCACTCAAACGCAGCCTACTTTAATGATTTTATAGCGGAGACTGGATTACAAGAATATAACCAGGGTGGCCGTAAGTTCACTTACGTTTCTGACGATGGCTCTAAAATGAGTAAGCTAGATCGATTTTTAGTGTGTGATGGGTTTTATAACAGATGGCCTACCGCTGCGGTCACGGTATTATCCAGATTTGTTTCGGATCACTGCCCGGTTCTATTGTCTTTAATTGCTGCAGATTATGGTCACATCCCATTCAGGTTTTTTAACACATGGCTAGACATTCCGGGTTTTGGTGATATGGTGGCGGCCGCTAGTTCAAGATTCGCTTTTGACGGGCCTTTGGATCTTGCACTGGCTACAAAACTTAAGTACCTTAAAAATAGAATTAAAGAATGGGTGGCAATGGAGAGGAGGAAAACACATGCCATGTATAATTCAAAGAAATTGGAGCTGGATCGTCTGGACGTTTTGGCAGAATCAAGACAGTTAACTTCTGCCGAAATGGGTGTTAGAGACGAGTGCAAGTTATTCGTTTTGGATTTTGACAAGAAAGTACAATTGGATGAGCGTCAAAAGGCTCGGTTTCGTTGGGCAGTTGATGGCGACGAAAACTCCGGATTCTTTCATCGCCTTATTAATGCTAATACGTCCAATAATCGTATCAATGGAGTCCGCATAGATGGGGTATGGGAGACGAGGCCTACAACAGTTAAAGATGAGGCTTTTAGGTTCTTTGAAACAAAATTTAAAGAACCTTTGGGGAGCAGGCCTGCACTTGTATGTTCACATGTTAATAGACTATCGCAACAGGAAGCGGACAGCCTTGTAGTACCTTTTTCGCTGCTGGAAATTAAAAATGCGGTATGGGAGTGTGATGGGGATAAGGCGCCCGGGCCCGATGGGTTTAATTTTAAGTTTCTTAGGAGGTGTTGGACGAGCGTTGAAGCTGATTTTGTGAAATTATTTCAAGAATTTCATCTTAATCCTAATCTGTCTAATGGGTGTTTCTCCTCCTTCATTGCTCTAATTCCGAAAACCGAAGACCCTTTGGATTTCCGGGATTTCAGGCCGATTAGTTTGGTAGGAGTAATCAACAAAGTAATTTCCAAGGTGTTAGTCGCAAGACTTAAAACGGTGGTAGGGAAATTGGTGTCGCCGGAACAATCCGCTTTCCTTTCGGGAAGAAGCATCACGGATGGTCCTTTAATGCTCAATGAAGTTATAGGGTGGCTTAAGAAGATGAAACGCCAAGGTATGATTTTTAAAGTTGATCTAGAAAAAGCATACGATTCTTTGAATTGGTGCTTTTTAGAGTCGGTACTTGAGCAAATGAATTTCCCAAACATTTGGCGTAAATGGGTAATGGCCGTGGTTACAATGGCTAGAAGTTCGGTCCTTGTCAACGGTTCACCAACACAAGAGTTCGATTGTAAACGCGGACTTAGACAAGGTGACCCACTATCACCTTTCTTGTTCGTTTTAGCTATGGAAGCACTTACCGGGGTCCATTGTACGCTAGCTAGGCGTATGTTTTGTTACTACCACGATTGGAAAACCATTACTAACACGCATACCAGATGTTGTGCCCGAATAGTAAACCTGTTGTTCCTGTTGTTCCTGTTTGAGACAATATGCACTCGCCCGGCCCTCCAAGCCGACGAGCGGGGTTGGTCACTCCCAATAGCGCTATTCACATTTCCCCGTTGTGCAAACCCGCACATTCATGGTTCCCCCCGGGACTTCCAAAGATCGTGTAGTACACAATAGAAACCCATAGTATGACAGTAGTTACCAAATAATCGTTTTAACACATGTTTTCTCCCCCGAAAATGTGAAACCAGTTTAAAAGAGGGGCCGTAAACTCACCTTAAGTTGCGTTACTTCGTAATACGAATAACTCAGCAGCTATGCTAGTCCCGTAAAGCGGCGACTTAACATATGACAGTTACAAGTACTTAGACTAATAACCCGCAGGTTAATTAGTCCCTAGATGTCCAGACCATAACCAAGTTCGTTTGAAAACACCGTGACTGTTTAACTGACCCAAAGTACAAGACTCGACATCCCATTGGTGACCCGAGACTTCCCGTGTTATGTTTACGCTCTCAAACATGCAATTATGCAATCACACTTAACATATGTTAACGCACAACAAGTTATAGCACATAGCTCACGTATCACCGAATTACATCCAAACATATGTTACCAAGTTATTAGATATGTTACGGGGTTCCTAGCATGTTCCTACATGTCAAATCGGGTCTCGGAATGCTAATTTATACTTACAGCAGCAGTACACGCGATTAGGAAAAGTCAACTAGCATTTAGGTTGGTCAACTGGCATTTAGGAAGGCTAATCGCATGTAACTACTAGCATTTAGGGCTAATTGCATGTAACTACTAGCATTTAGGGCTGATTGCATGTAACTACTAGCATTTAGGGCTGATTGCATGTAACTACTAGCATTTAGGGCTATACCACATGTATCTACTAGCAATTAGGGCTAATCGCATGTATCAACTAGCAATTAGGCCCTAATCGCATGAAACATAGGCGATTGGCCTCCTAATCGCCTCTAATATAGGCGATTAGGATTGCTAATCGCCTGTAACCTTGCTGTTCCGGTTTTTCGCGCGTTTAACGCTCCAAATCAGATCCAGAACGTGTGTAACCACCCAATATCAACCCAACAACTATTCTAAACATGTTTAACCCAAAATCCTTCGTTTAACCTCGTATTATCAGTCCTGCATGCAACCATGTAATCCAAACGCCATACACATAGCATGAAACACCACATTAACATGCATAACTATAACCCTAATAATCAATTCTCAGATTTTATCATCATAATATCATTAGTATTCTGAATTAACCTAATAACATGTTAATCCTTCATCTTGAATCATAAAAACCCTAGCTTTCTAATCATAAACACACATAACACATGCATACTAGTTAAAATCCGATTAACAACACTTATTAACGATTTTCAGAAAGCTTTTCCATTTTAGAACAGGTCTGGACTATTAGGGATTGTATAAAAACGTTTATAAGATTGCATGGATGGAAACCAAACCTTAGATTTGTAAAAGAATGATGGATTAAGCTTGAAACCTTGTGTTTTGATCAAAAATCGCGTTCCAGAGGTTGTGTGTGTGTTGGGGCGGGTTATGGGACGACTAGGGTTTGTATAATGAAGTTTAGGAGGTCAAGTATGGTATTTATAGTCGGTTTTAGTCGTCCAGCTCGTAACTAGCGATTATGCAGTCTTTACACGCGATTAGGAAGCCTAATCGCATGTAAGTTCATGCAATTGGGGCCTAATCGCATGAACAGTCATGCAATTGGTCCCCTACTCGCCCCTAAAGGGCCTACTCGCCTCCCTTATAGGCGATTAGGCCTCCCTAATCGCCTATAGGGGCTGGTTTCGTGTGTTTTGCGCGTTAAACCCCGTTTTAACATATGTTAACACATATTCACATACCGACAAGTCACATAATGATTGTAAACACATAACACATGTAAATACACATATTCACACTCGTTCACCAATTCCCGGGACTCGAGACTTGTATGTTCCGTATGCCCTAACGATCCTACAAATCGTCACCGTTTGTACACTTGGTTAAGGACTGACATCTAATGAACCTCTAGACCAACATCCAATGATCTTCTAGACTAAACCGATAGTTCCCGAACCATAACCCGACTTAACTAACCCAGTTAAGTACAATATACGCGTGACTCGCTAAGGTAGACTTTCATCTAGACAACGTTGTTAACCAGAATTTGCCGGGTGTCACATCATCCCCATGTTAAAAGAATTTTCGTCCCGAAAATTGCACAAGTACCAAAAGGAATAACGAAGGAAACAACAAAAGATAGGAACTAAAAATAGAAACCAAAAAGAGATTTTACCCGAGTTGTCACAATACCATATAATGTTTGAATGATTAATATTATTTGCAATGCTTTACAAGAGATATACAATGGTTTAAATACTAGAAATGCAACAAGGTAATAGGAGAGTTTAAAGGAATACATTGACTAGCTATTAATATTGATGGAGAGTATCATGCTATTAATGTTGAGGGAGATAATCATGGATGTTAGTTGACCACTGATTGTGTTCCCTGTGATGATGTCGTGATACATTCTACACAAAACTCTACGTAGAACTTCTCCCATGTACATCCCCGAAATCATTTTTTCATACATCTGCCAATATTATGTGCTAACAACAATGTATATACATGTATATGTAGGTGTATCAGCAAAAGCATATGCAGAAACAATCACCTGTTGACATGGGTTTAAACTTTCAATATCCAATGCATTATCGTACTCTGTCAACGGAAGATGTGACGATATGAAGTTACCCCACTCCGTGATTATGACCTACACAACAGATTAAGTATGATATATATTAGTTTAAATTTATTAAATGGCTTCACAAGACATAGTATTTAAATGAGTATCAGTATTAATAGAAAGGTTAACAATAACAGTTACTGTTGTATTACCATCTCTCATCACTTTGGTGGTGCTGCGCCATGCCATTTTGGTATATCTTGGGGTCGTTCGACATAAGCTGCATTTGTACCAGTACCCAAAATAACAGCGATGGCCACATCGTTGTTGTTGTATCTACCTCCAGCTAATGTTCCAACTGTATCATTGACTTGGATCGAACATGGTACATTATTTGTATAAAAATGGAAGGTTATAACACTATAAAGAAACATGATAGTTGTAATGAGATTGAAAATTCAACACAAATGAAATTACCAAAGCGGAAACATGCATATCAATGCCTTTTCTTTTCATTGCCTGTGTCAGTTCCGCAACTACATCTTAACCGATCTATATCACAAAATAGTGCACATCTTAACTTCACTGTTAGCCAAATGTATAAAATACCATTAGTGCATACTTAATATTAGACAACATAAATGAATTAATGTAATACCATGTCATCAATAGAAAATCCTTTAGTCCACCTCATGAGAGTACCAGAAGCAATTGACAATTGCATTACATGGAATGAGAAGGTGAAACCCAGCTCTATTTTTCGGCCTGGAGGTAGATGGAACTTGCCACTTTCTTTAGCAACAAAATTTTCAAGTTACGTTGCTATATAATCGTAAAGTGTACCATTACTGTACACATGTACCATTACTGGCCAAACGTGTCAAAGGGTAGGAGTGGATGTTGAGCAAACCTCATGAGTCCATGGACCCTTCAATGTGTTCCGGCCTAAGAACCTTTTGCAACTATGCAGACACTGGACTTCTGATCTATCAGGAAAATACTCAACTGCAAAACAACATTTTATAATTGATTTAAACATCATTTCTAACATTCACACGATATATATGCAAAACAACAACATTTTTTTGGCTGAATTATTAAAATTTGCACGTGAATTGAAGTTTAATATAATACTAAGAACAAAATTTATTTCAAACATTCTTACTGTAGGCTTCATCAACAATTGGACTTGTTGGTAAATTGGTTATGGGTTTCCCTATATCTGGTAAAATACTCATCTTTGTTACCTGCAATTTTTGCATCAAATCAAAAAATAAATTTTATTTTTGCATCAAAGGAATATATTTTATACTTTTATGTCACATAAACAGTACCTGAAATCATCAGTCCAAGCAGCAACACCATCTAACCAACGTCGTCATTGTTTCAACGGTTGATTTGTCCGAAGCACAGATCTGAAAACAGAAAATTCAGATATAAAACATGTCTTGAGACAAAGAAAATGGTCGTCTAATGGCATTCAGATCCTTCATCATCGACTTCGTCTAGCCGGCCACAAATCTGTAATCACCACGACTACAAATCAAAGTCGCCTAAAGAATAAAATGCGTAAACAATAAATCAGGTAACCAATAAAATGCCTAAACAATAAAACACCAAAACAATAAAACGCCTCAATTATGAATCACCCAAACTATGAATTGTGTAAACAATAAAATGGCTAAACAATAAATCGTCTAAACAGTAAAATGCTTAAACAATAAAGCGACTAAACTATGATCGACTAAAAAAACACGTAAACAATAAATCGCCTAAACAGTAAAATGGGGTTCCTTGAACATCTGATCATTGTAAGCAGGGGAGGCGTTTCTTATCAATTGGTGTTGTGGGTCAGATCTCGTAGAAAAACCTAGCAGCAAGGTGTGTTGCAGGCACACACCTACCATATATCCAACACCCATGCGATGCCATCCTCGTCACAAGTCCGTATAAAATCGAGAAACATCACCGCCACTAAGTAAACCGATCCAAACGTTAAAAATGGCAGTAGTTAGCGTGCAAGTTGATGAAGCAGATGAGGCAAACAGTTCAACACAAGCAAACCAACATAACAAATCAGTGTTTGTTTACTTTTCGTACAAACATAGGTATTATACCCCCAAATTCAGTGTGGGTATTAACACCCACAGATCCAAAAGGTGGCCGAAGTAAACCAAACATAAACACACAAAGAAATCAACGAAAAAAACTGAGCCTAAACTCCCTAATCAAGCGAAAGCCAAAACAAATTGACAATAGCACACCTAAATCAAAAAATAAATAAAGATAACAAATAAAACAAAGTAACAATCTACGAAAGTGGGAGAAGAAAGAGGACAATGAATCAGAACATGAATAAGTCACTGGAGCGAACCTGAAAATAACATATCTGAAACATTCATGTGCAGGATTCTAGCCTAGGTAGTGCCTTCCCATCATCTTACCCGAATTCCAGTTCCCAGCTTGTGTCTTCAATTATTTCAGTGTTACTTATTTATTTGCATTTAGTTTGTTAGAAACCCCCCCCCCCCTCTTTAAACAACAACACATTATTAAGTCAGTATTTATGATAAGTAGTTGAGTCTAGTTTACATTTTTCAGCAGAGTCTCGTGGGTTCGATACTCAGACTTACTTTAGTTGTACTGCAATGACCGATATACTTTCCGGTTGTGTGGTTTAAGTAGGGCTGGCAATTTAGACACGAACACGATAACCTGACACGAACCTACACGATTTTAACAGGTTTCGTGTTTGGCCTTAACAGGTTTCGTGTCTATAACAGGTCGACACGTTAAGACCTGTTTATTTTCGTGTCGTGTTCGTGTTTACATGTTTCGTGTTCGTGTCTTATCGTGTACGTGTCTTAACAGGTCTTATCGTGTCTTATCGTGTTTCTTATCATGTCTTGTCGTGTCTTATCGTGTCTTGTCGTGTCTTATCGTGTATTGTCGTGTTAACTTATTTTACTAGGTGTTCCTTATCGTGTCTTATCGTGTCTTATCGTGTTAACCTGTTATACACAGGTTCGTGTTCGTGTTTGAAAAAAATGACACGATTAGATTTCGTGTCGTGTTCGTGTTTACATGTTTCGTGTTCGTGTCTTAACAGGTTCAGGTAACCTGTTATGCCAGCCCTAGGTTTAAGTTTGGAGAGTCTTAGGTTATAAATTTAAAACTTAGAGTGTCTAGTTTAGGTTAATTTAGTTAGTTATTACTAAACCACTTTGAGCTCATCACAGGTGTTAACGTTCAAATAGAAAAAGTTGCTATGAAGCTGATATGCTCTTATTATGTTTTTAAGGATCTAGAAGTTTCTAATTGTCTTATTACTTTAATGATATACTGATTAAACCATGTTTTACTTGGATACATGGACATAGTCAGATAAATAATGTGGAGTTCTTCACGTTTACACTCAGTCATCAGTTGCTTAGTTTGTTTACGTATTCTAATAGTGTTGTTTATTAAACTGGCCTTTGCATTCTGACCTTCTTTACTCGACTTTCATACTTATGGATTTTGTAATTGAGGGATGCACTCATGTCTGTTTGTAATTTGATATCCTCCTGAAAAAGATGGGGAGAGGATGAGACAACCGAGGGAGAGTGCAAACAAGCCTGAGCAAGGCTGATTTTTAAGACCTTAGGAAAAGAAAATATGAAGAACAAGCCAAGATTTCGAAGAACTGTTATAAAGAGGATTTGAGATGGCAACTAGTGCACAACAAGAAAGACAAGAGAAGAGAGAAACTGTTTCAAAAGTCCGAAGACCGGCGGAGAATGTCTACAACCTTCTTTGTTTCCAACCTGCCTTAGGGGTGTAATAGTGAAAAACTATGGAGGGCTTTCGAACACAGAAGAGACATGGAGCTGGAATCAAGTTCGGTTTTATCAGGTTTACGGGTGTGAAGGAAGCATCGGAGTGGCTGAATAATCTTCAGGGTATGGCTATTGAGGGTGCGATCATTTCGGTGTCCATTGCTAATTAGTTTAAAAGAAATGGTAGCAGTGTCAACAATAAGGTTCCACAACAAAATGTGTGTAGTTTCGAAGGGACGTGTAGTGGTGGATCATTCGGCGCCATTTAAGGGGACTCTTATAGGTGGGGGAGCCATGAACAGGGACTTGGTTATTATTGATTTGCCACCGGTGGTTGCACTGTCTAAAAAGGTTTGGGAGTTCCATTCTCTAATTGGTGATGTAAAGGAGTTGGATATTCTAGACAACCTCATCATAATTCTTTCTATGGTTTGGCACCTGGGATTTGAAGTGAGATACTTGGGGGGCATGAAAGTAGTCCTTACATTTCAGTCTTGTGAGGCAGCTGAAGACTTCTTAAGCTCACACTATGAATTTTGGTCAGAGTACTTCTCCCGGCTCTATGTGTGGGATGGGAAGGCTCCAGAGTATGAAAGAGTTGCATGGGTTAAAGTCACAGGACTTCCTCTTTACTTGTGGGATCGGCACGTTTTCAATCGAATCGGTGAAAGATGCGGAATGCTTTTAAAGAAATATGGGGCTTCTGTCGATGACTTTAATTTGGAATCTAGTAGAATGGCGATCCTTGTTAAAACTTTGGATTCGATTGATCGGAAAATTAAGATAAAATTGAAAGATATTGTGTTTGAAGCAAGAATCCGTGAAGTGGGAGATGAATGGATGCCAAAATTTCTGGAAGAGGGGCTGTCGGAATCTGCACCTCCGATAAGACCAAAGGTGAAGTCGATGGTGGTTAGGGCAGGCGAGGAGGACGAAGGGTCACAAGAAGTTCAAACGTTGGGAGAGTGCATGGAGAAAGGAAAAAACAATAAAGAACATTACGTAAGTTCCAATACCGGCGGCTCGTGCGATGAGAATAATGAGTATGTTTTTAGTAGGAGGGACCCACTAGCAGAATCTAGACGAAACCAAACAATCTCAGTTGATGAGGAGATAGATTCGGGGAGGCCCATGATATTAACTCCCCAATTGGGTTGTCTTTTGTGACAATTAGGCCCAAAGACAAGGGCAAGAGAAAACATTTACTAGCCCAAAAATTATCTATACTCGAGCTAAATGTTGGAGTGGAGTCTGACCCTTTTAACATCAATGATATCATTTGGCAGAATCCAAATATTAATGAAGGGAGTGTCAATCAACACCATTGGGAGGAGGACTCCAAGGTCGATGAAGTTTCTGGAGAGACGGAAGGTGGAGAGGATCCGAATGATGATGCTGGGTCGGATAACGGGTGTGTGGACCTGGAAGATGATATGGAAGAATTTACAGAGGAAGTTGAGGAAACTCTTAAAGATGGTGTTGTACTTGGGATTGAAGTTAATGGTTTTGATAATCAAGTGCGAAAAATGGTCCAAGGGGAAATGGAGGGAACAAAATCCTCATGAATTTTGTGTCTCTAAATGTAAGGGGGGTGTCCAGTATTGACAAACCGGCTTGGGTTAGAACGGTGAAAACGGAGACTAAATGCTCTTTTTTGGCTCTTCAAGAAACTCATTTGGCGAACGGTGGAGATGAGGCGTCTTATGGTAGATTTTTGGGGATGGATAGATTAGAAGTTATTGAAGTTGAAGCTCAAGGTAGATTAGGAGGCTTAGCTTCGATTTGGGATCCTGAAGTGTTTAAAATGGAGACCTACATTAAAAATCAAAACTTCCTGTTTGTTTTGGGCGACATTAAAGGTGTGGATAACAAGGTAAACATGATGAATATATATGCTCCTAACGACCTGTCTGGTAGAAAAGTTTTGTGGGATACAGTGTGTGATATTCAGGCCGAGATTTCGGGCCTATAGGTGGTGCTCGGGGACTTTAACGATGTTAGAAACCTGGATGAAAGGGTCAACTCGACGTTTGACCCGGTTTCTGCTGCAAACTTTAATGATTTTATTAGTAGGGCGGGCTTGCGCGAATACCTTATGATAGGTGGAAAGTTTACGTATATCTCGGATAATCAGGAAATCAAGATGAGCAAACTTGATAGGATAATGGTTTGTGATAATTTCTTGTCGAAATGGCCTTCTACGGTTGTTTCGGTTTCTAAAAAGGGCCTCGGATCACTGCCCAATATGTCTTCCCTGTGTTGCGTTTGATTTCGGGCCAGCCCCATTCCGTTTTTATAACAGCTAGTGTGGGTCAGAGGAGTTGAAAAGTATAGTCGCTTCTGTGTCTGGAGGGCAAGTGGGCGGCTTAAATGGTGACTCGAGGATGCTAAATTTGCTTAGGGAGATCAGGAAAAAAATAATACTTTGGAGAAACTCGAAGAAGGCGGCTGATGAAGTGATTACGAAGTCCTTATCTGATATTGCGGAATCTTTAGAAAAGAAGGCTGAAGTGAGTAACCTCACCGCTGAAGAGAAGTCGCTTAGACTAAACGCTAGAATGCAACTGAAAAGCTTGGAGTTAGACAAAGCTAAGGATGCGCATCAAAAACCGCGGATCAAATAGTTGAAGTTTAGAGACGAAAACTCATGTTTTTTTCACGGGTTGGTTGCCGTCAACAAAGCTCGAAACCGTATCAACGGGCTTAATGTTAATGGCCAGTGGATTTCCGAACCGATTATACTGAAGTGGGAAGTATTTGCTGGTTTAAAAAACAATTCAAGGAACCAATTCGTAGGAGGCCTTCTTTTGAGAATTATGGTCTGAAACGTCTCTCGACGAATCAAGCGACGGAGCTGTTTAATACGTTTAGTATTAGTGAGGTGTGGCAGGCGATTAACGATTTAGACGGTGGAAAATCCCCAGGGCTGGATGGCTATACGATTAAAATTTTCAAATGTTATTGGGAATATCTTCAACCTTTTGTTATGAAAGCTTTGGAAGAATTTTAAGTGGCTGGAAATATCAGTGACGGTTGAAATTCATCCTTTAGCTTTAATACCAAAATCGACAGACCCTCAAGTGTCCAATTTCAGGCCGAATTCTTTGATTGGATCATATTACAAGATTTTATCTAAAATGCTAGCCAACCGTATAAAAAATGTGGTGGACGGGTTGATATCCAATACTGTAGTGACGTTCGTAGGTGGAAGGAATATATTGGATAACCCGTTGATCATAAGCGAAACGACTTCATGGACCAAGGTGAATAAGTCTAAGCTTCTCATTTATAAGATCGATTTCGAAAAGGCGTACGATTCATTAAATTGGAAATTCTTATTCAAGATGATGGGTTTGATGGAGTTCCCGAATAAATGGATTAGTTGGATAAAGGGGTGTCTTGAGTCGGGGAGGGGTTCGGTTCTAGTAAATGGGGCTCCAACTAATGAATTTCGCTTCAAAAGAGGGTTGCGCCAAGGAGATCCACTCTCCCCGTTTTTGTTTATAATTGCTATGGAGATAGTTGACATGTTTTATGAGAAAGGCAGTGGATACGAGGTTGTTTTGTGGGGTAAAATTGGCAGCCAATAGTCCTTTGATTTCTCATATTTGCTATGCGGATGACGCGATTTTCGTTGGTGAGTGGTCCGATCATAATGCGGTGAGTATCAACCATTTCTTAGATGGTTAAACCTTGTTACCGGGCTAAGAGTCAATCTTAAAAAATGCAAATTATTTTGAGTGGGGGTTGATGATGAGGAAGTAGAACGGGTGGCGGGGATTCTTAAGTGCGGCGTTGGCTCCTTCCCGTTTCCATACCTTGGGGTGCCTATAGGTGCGAATATGAAACGTGTGAAATATTGGCAACCGGTGATAGATAAATTCAAGAAGAAACTTTCGAGTTGGAAGGCAAGATACCTTTCATTTGGCGGTAGGATGACCCTTGCTAAAACGGTGTTGGGTAGTTTGCCTTCATACTTTTTATCTTTATTCCTAGCCCCGAAGTCAATTATAAAGAAGTTGGAGAGTTTAAGGCGAGACTTTATTGGGGAAAAGTGGGTACGAGACAAAAGATTCGGTGGGTTCGTTGGACTAAGATGATCAAGCCTAAGAAAGTTGGAGGGCTAGGGATTGGAGGTATAGAAGACTTCAACTTGGCTATGTTGTCGAAATGGTGGTGGCGTTTCAAAGAAGATCCGTAACAACTTTGGGTTAAAGTGATTTGCGCTATTCATACCACCAAAAAATTTGACAAAATGATCCCTATCAAGAAGAGTGTGTCAGGGATTTGGAAAGATATTGTGGGGATGGACGAGGTCCTCGTTCGCATAGGGATTAATATAAAGGATAAACTCAAGGTCAAGATTGGCGATGGCGGGAAAACGAGCTTTTGGAACGATAGGTGGATTGGAGAATCTACGCTACAAGAAAGTTTCCCTATGCTTTTTAATCAAGCGGCGAACAATATGACTTTAGTCAAAGACTGTTACCACAGGGGGGCGACGGGTATTTTATGGGGTTGGGACTGGAAAGGAGGAAGCCTCCGGTCGAATTTGATGCAGGTTTTTGAAGCTTTCAGTTCGGTAATACAGCAGCAAAATATAGTGCAGAAACCGGATTTGTGGACATGGGAAAACAATGAAGGAAGCTCTTTTTCAACTAAAAGTATGCGTAGGGATATTGTTGTGGCTGCTGTTGATATTGAGATGCAGCAACCTTTTATGTGGGTCGCATGGGCTCCTTTGAAGACTAACTTATTCCTGTGGAGAGCGTTGATAGGTCGGGTTGCGGCGAAGGTGGAGCTACAGTCTAGGGGTCTACAGGTAGGGATGGCAAAAAGACCCGAGCCCAACGGGTATACCCGAAACTCGAAGTATTTGGGACGGGTATACCCGATACTGCTATGGGACGGGTTTGGTATTAGAAAAAATATATTTTGCGGGTATGGGACGGGTATGGTATTAGGTGATACCCGACCCGATTACCCGAAACTAAATACCCGTCTACCCGACATATATACCCGAAGAGTTTTAAGTTTTACATATATTTTTTCTTAACTATTTTTTAGTAATGTTTCATTCTAATATATTCATTATTTGAAAAATAAACTTTTCGTCTAAAATATATATTCTAATAACATTATTATTTATATTTATATGCTATGAAATATATAAATAGTTTTCAAAATTCATACTATAATATAGATTTACATATTCAATGTTTCAAAGATTATTATGGTGATGATAATATATATATTACTTATTACAATTTCATATATTCTAGATTTTTTAAAACATAAGACTATAAAAGAAAATAAAAATATTTATATATATACATGAAAATACCAACGGGTATACCCGATACCCGCGGGTATGCTCAATACCCGACGGGTAATACCCGACAAAAACCCGACGGGTAATGAGACGGGTATGGTATGAGATTTTATAACCGGGTATGGGTATGGTATTAGCCAAACCCGACCCGTTGCTATCCCTATCTACAGGCGCTGAATAATACGTGCTTTTTATGCCTAAAATGTCGTCCACTTGTTTGTCGGGTGTATCTTCGCCAAAAGCATATGGTGGCAAATATTCGTTTGGTTAAGGATTCCTTGGCCACCAGATTTAGTCTCGCTTTCGGATGTTTTTTCTATATTGAAGGAAAGCCCGGGTTGCGGAAGATGGAAGAAGTTAGTTTACACGGTTGCGATAGCTACAGTCACTAGAATTTGGAAGATGAGAAATCTTAAGGTGTTCGAGGGCAAATTTATTCCCGTAACCTCTTCAGTGGAGTTAATCAAAGAAGACATTTATATGTGGATCGAAAATAGAAGCAATCTAAAAATTCCGTGTGATAAATGGGTAGCTTTTGAAGTTTCGGATTTGTTGTAACTTTGGGGTGTTGTCTTAGTTTTTTTGGGGTTTGTATTAGCGTTTCCAGCCGCTTGCTGGGCCTATATATATAGTTATATAGTGTTTTGGCTGTTCAAGAAAATATATTTGAAACCCTCCTTTCTTGATTTATGGGTTTCTATTTACACTCTTTTATGTAATTGTAGTTTCTAACTTTTATTTTCACTATCCATATGTAAATATGTTGAAGCAATATTGTTTTTTTAATCTAAGCAACGTTTTTCTTGATCTACATAAAGTTTATACACATGTATGTTTGTTCTTCATTTACTATAATATTTAATTGGTGTTCCTTACGGTGTCAACCAAATAAGCAGATATCCAACTAAGGACTACGTATTAAAGATTCATAAAATTAATCCCAAGGCCCAATGGTGATCTGATATATGTTTAGACGCAACTAAAACTTCAGTAAACATGTCTTATTTGTAAGTGAATTATGAAATAACTTTGAGCATGCTTTAAGGTATGGTGAGAATTACATATTAAACACTTCACATTTGATTTTACTCTATTAATACATGTAAAATTGTGTGCATATTAGATGAGAAATGGTAAGTTTGTCCAATCAACTTCGAGCCTTTGAGTATAAATTTCAGAATGACTATTTCAAAAGCCCAACATTTGTGCAATTAAATCAACAATTTCAAGTTTTGTACAATATCATGATGTTCTATTGCAATCCATTTTTAAATCCTACTGCAATGTGCTGGTAAACCCACTAGTAATATATTAATATTAATAACAACTATATAATTGTTCTACATCGTTTTATTCATGAATAACTTAATAGAATCATTGTATTATAGGAAACGATTGTAAATATTATTGTGTATATCTCCACCGAATTAGGCAAGGAATGGTATCAAGCCTCCTATAACCCTAACCTCTTCCCTTAGTTTTCTTTCTTCCTTATGTTCAAAACCTGCTGCCGTCACTATCTGTTCGAACATTCTACCACTTAAACCTTCGAAATAATACCTTCATTCCTTTTATTTTATTTTTTCGAATAAAGGAATCCTTGGAATAGAAGAATACAGGGATTGAGTCAACAACTACCAATTCCTTTTCTGTTCGAAATATCTATTTGTTTTCTTCGTCTATCATCTCCTAACCCTATTTTCTTCTCCTTCTGTCAGTTGCCGCACCTCCCCTTACCTTTCTTATTCTTACCATGCTTCATCTATATCTTCCTATACCTCCCAATACATCTATATTCTTCATATTTTTTTCTTCTTACCCTGTCTCTGCATACCACTATATTCTTCATACCTTTTTATTTTTTTCCCTTACCCTGGTCATACCTTCTTCTCCCGAATCCCCTCTTTTATATACCTCCATCATCCTCATACCCTCATGGACTCCAAAATTCACCCGACGTTAACTGTTTCAAACATCAACACCCATGTCCCGATTGTTCTTGAGAAGGACTTGACCCATTATACTACATGGTCCACCCTCTTCAAGGTACACTGTCAAGCTTTTGAAGTCCTAGACCATCTTTCATCTCACACTCCTGTTGCTGCACCATCCTCTAACGCCGAGAGGATCGCTGCTGCGGCTGCCGCTAAAGTATTATAGACACGCCTTGACGCCATAGTACTGCAGTGGATATACACCATGATCTCCCCGACCCTTCTCCATATCGTACTGAAACCTGGACATACAGCTCACCGTGCATGGATTGCTTCCCAACATGAGTTTAATGATAACAAACGCACTCTGGCTATCTTTCTTAGTCAAGAGTTCGTGAATCTTTCTCTTGATAATTTTTCTTCTATGGGTGAATATTGTCAACATGCCAAGGATCTGGCAGATCAACTCGACAGTGTAGGTGCACCGGTTGATAATCGTATGATGGTTATCAAGGTTCTTACGAGTCTTACCAAACAATATGACGGTATCTAAACGGTCCTCCAAAACTGTGACCCTCACCCTGATTTTAATGAAGTCCTTTCTCGCCTCAATATGGAGGAAAGCAAGAAGAAAAGGCAGGCGACTCCTCAGAATTATTTTCAGCCGTCTGAACGTGGCCGGGGAAGACAAAGAGGTCGCGGACGTGGTCTGGGACGCAACTCCAATGGTCGTGGAGGAGGTTGCAACACATCTTCTTCGCCTGCTCACCCCTAAATCGTGTTCCAGAGTAATTGGACAACCACGTAATGGGCCGGTCTCCTAAACGGGTTTCAACAAAACTGGTCCAACACCTCAGCTCAACCTCCCTGCCCTTATCCTTCGAGGCCAAGAAAACAGAACTCACAGGGAATTCTCGGACCTAGACCCAATCAGACTGCCAACACCGGTTACACTCCCACTGACATAGAGCAAGCACTTTATACTATGGCTTTAAACCCTCTTGATCACGGACTCATGGATACCAGACGAACAAGGTATTTACTCTCCGTTTAATTTTAATACGTGCACTAACATGAATATTATTGTTGGTAATGGCATGAGTATCCCGGTTGTGGCGACTGGTAGTTACCGCCTTCTTTGCCACCCTTAAAATTACACAATGTCCTATTTGCCCCTAAAATTATCAAAAACCTTATTTCCATCTGTCGCCTAACTAGAGATAACTTAGTGTCTGTTGAATTTGACCCGTTTGGTTTTCTTGTGAAGGACCTCAAAACACGGCACCTTTCCTACGATGCAATAACACTGGCGATCTTTACCTGCTCACACAACCACTTCCAGTTCATTTCAAGAAACCATCTGATTTTGCTGCCATTACTTAAGATCGTTGGCATCAATGCTTGGGTCATCCTGACAACACTTTATGGCATTCGTTAAAATTTTCTTCTTTTATTGATTATGGGAAACTTAATAAGACTCTTTGTGAACCTTGCATTTTTGGTAAAAGTGTTCGTTTGCCTTTTTATTATTCTCAAAATTGTACTCATTTACCGTTTGACATAGTCCATAGTGACCTTTGAACCTCTCCCACACTTAGCACAGGTGGGCACCGTTATTACATACTGTTTTTGGACGACTTCACTAACTTTTTGTGGACCTTCCCAATAACAAATAAAACCCATGTGTTCCATATTTTTGCTCAGTTTCATAACCTAATCCACATCCAATTTGAACGAAAAATTAAACAATTTCAGTATGATAACGGTAAAGAGTATGCAAACCAACATTTTTTAATTTTTGTAATCATAATGGCATGCAATTTCGTTTTTCTTGTCCCAAAACATCATCTCAAAACGAGAAAGCCTCCCTACCCCTCCCCCCCCCCCTTAATTTTTGGCACCACGCCCTTGAAACCGCAACTTACCTTCTCAACATACTACCTAGTAAAAACCATAATTTTTGCTCCCCACCTCCCTTTTATACATTTGCACCCTGAATACGAACATCTTCGTGTTTTCGGTTGCCTTTGTTATCCCATCTCCCCACCCACTAAAATAAACAAACTCAACAACCGGTCCCAGCTTTGCGTCTTTCTTGGGTATCCACCAAATCACCGAGGCTACAAACGCCTTGACTTGTCCACACACCAAATAATCATCTCACGCCATGTTCAATTCAAAGAGTCCATTTTCCCATACACCATTCAATCACCTACAAAGACCCCATCCTATGAATTCCTTAATCCCACAATTCACCCTTCTTTGTGGGATCATGTCGCTAATAGTCCCACCACACATACTGCCCAAAATCAAGTTCAACAGACCACTTCCTCACATCAAAATACCTCAGCCCAAACCAGCCCCACTAGCCCAACCGTACCCCACTGCAGATCTGCCCCCCTCATCACCCACTAGGCCCACACCCTCAGCCAAGCCCAAATACCGCATCCGCCTCACCATCCCATTCACCACCATAGACCCAAACTATCGGCCCAATCCCTAAACTGCCCACTTCCTTAAGCCCATTACCACACTCACCTCTCTCCCAGGTCCAAACCACCTTTGCCAAGCCCACTGCTACAGTGCAGTCTCCTATTCCCGCACCACCATCTCCTCCTCCTCCACCTCGTACCATCCATACACGCTCCATGAGCGGCATTGTCAAACCCAAACAACATTTCAACCTAAACACCACCACCATTGTACCTCTGCCAAAAAACCCTCAGGTCGCCTTAGCCACTCCCGAGTGGTACGATGCTGTGTCCAACTAATTTAGTACCCTTATTAAAAACAAGACCTGGGAGCTTGTACCTAGGCATCCTAATATGAACATAATACGTAGTATGTGGCTATTTAAACATAAATTTAGATTTGATGGCAGTTTGGAGAGATATAAAGCTCGACTGGTGTGTGATGGTCAACAACAGCAAACATGTATTGATTGTGGATAGACCTTCAGTCCGGTTGTTAAACCGGCCACTATTCGTCTGGTTTTATCCCTTGCTTTAGCCAAATCTTGCCAATTTCATCAGGTCGATGTGACTAATGCATTTCTTCATGGAAACTTGGAAAAAACCGTTTACATGTACCAAGCGATGGGATTTCGAAACAAATATTACCCGGTCCATGTTTGCCTTCTAAAGAAATCTTTGTACGGTATCAAACAGGCACCACGAGCGCGGTACCATTGGATTACTGACTTTGTTTCTCTACAGGGTTTTCAACATAGCAAATCGGATAACTCGTTGTTCGACTATCGACAAGGGTCAGACAATGCTTAATTGCTCATTTATGTGGACGAAATTATTTTTACGACCTCTTCTGATGCCCTGCAACAGCGTCTTATGCTTGCCTTGTCTGGGGAATTTGCTATGAAAGATTTGGGACCACTTTCTTATTTCCTGGGCATCCAAGTTACGCGCACCGGTAATAATATGTTTTTTTCTCAATAGGCTTATGTTAAAGACATTATCCGCCGAGCATCTATGGATTCATGTAAACCTGTAGCAATTCCAGTTGACGCTCAGGCTAAACTTTCAGCAGATTCAGGTCCCTTTTATGACGACCCCACCACATACCATAGTCTGGCAGGAGCACTGCAGTATCTTACATTCACCAGACCCGATATACCATATGTCGTCCAATAGATTTGTATGCACATGCATTCTCCACGGGTCGATCATTGGAATGGCTAAAGTGCATTATACGATATATACAGGGTACCTTTGACTATGGCCTTCATCTTGGACTGACACAGCATTTTTCTCTTCTTACGAATACCTATGCAGATTGGGCCGGCTGGCCAGACACTCATCGCTCTATATCAGGTTGCTGTGTCTATCTATGTGACAACCTCATCTCTTGGTCGTCCAAACGCCAGTCCACCATACCCCGCTCCAGTGCTGAAGCTGAGTACCGCAACGTTGCTAATGTTGTTGCAGAAATCTGCTAGCTTCGCAACCTTCTTCTAGAGTTACATCACCCGCTTTCTCGCGCGACTCTTGTGTACGGTGACAATGTCAGCGACATCTACCTCTCGAGCAATCCAGTGCAACATCAACGCACTAAACATATCGAGCTTGACATTCATTTTGTTCGGGGCATGTTCAGCGTGGTCGTGTTCGTATTCTTCACATTCCCTCACGTCATCAGATAGCAACTATCTTCACAAAAGACCTTCCACGTGCCTTGTTTGACGACTTCAGTTCCAGTCTCAGCATTTGGCCACCCTACGCTTTGACTGCGGGGGTGTAATAGAATCATTGTATTATTAAAACGATTGTAAATATTATTCTGTATATCTCCACCGAATTTGGAGATTCGGTTAGTCCTCTATATATTGATATTGTATCCATTGTGAAAAGGCAAGGAAAATAATATCCCTTCATAACTGATTTGTATTGCTTCTGCCATCTTTGATATTATTATCCATAAGATTATCTTTCTTTGTAAATTATTTTATTCACCAATGGATTACGGATCGATATGCTCAGGCGTGCCTTTATTTTTTTATGCACATTAGGTTCTAAGGACAACATGACGTGAAGAGCAATATAAAGCTTTAGAGAATTCATGCACATTAGGTTTTAAGAATAACACGACGTGAAGAGAGATATTAAACTTTAGAGAATTTAAAGTGACTTGCATTAACAATTCAAGTCTAAATTAAGTCTATTAGATTTCCTTTGCAAACCTGACATAAAATTTTAGTAAGTAAAAGTATACCACTATACCACCACCACATGTAAGTAATCATGAAATTTTTAAGTTAACTTTGGGGAACGTTTTAATGGGCCCAAGAGTTGCGAAATCGGGCCAGCTTATAACTAACGGGCCTGATATGAGAAGCCTAGCTTGCTTCGTATAATTTGTTGAAACATTCTAATTTCAAACGCAGAGGCCAGATCCAAGAATCGTTATTGACATTTCACACTAGTGGAATGCCCACGCGTTGCAACGAAAACTCCTTACATATGCAAATTAAGAAAAAAAATTTATTAAGAAATGTGCATGAACGCATATTCATACACTACATGCTAAACTTAAGAATTTTAAACACATCTTAATCTTCAAAGCATAAATATAACTCACCACCCACCCTTATGGTGGAGTGGTAGCAGTTGATGAGGGAGAGACACTTGACCTTTGTGGTCATGGGTTCGATTCCTGAGCCAGCCAGGTTTTACTGGTTCGCTACCGTCGTGCTTTCAGGCGGGTATGCGGGCCGGGTTTTCCCTGGAACTGGCACACGGGTGGGCTAGGGGCTCTCGTGCGTGCGGGTTGGGCCGCCGCGAGGCTCGTGAGTTCGGCTCCGAGTCTGTGGGCTTCCCTTTGCCAATGGGGGTCGCGTACGAGAGTACCCGGCGATTCTTTAGTTGGCCGTTCAAAAAAAATATATATATATATATATATAACTCACTGAAATTCTTGGATTTGGGGGATTCTTGATCTATGTTTCAATGTTTGCTCATGTGATACTGGGGATGTTGGTTCAGGCCCTTGTTAAACACACTCAAAACTCACAGATATTGAATCTTATAATTTGCAATAAGAAAAGAACAAACTATGATACTTTTATTCCATAACAACACAAGCCTTTTATAGGCACATGCAATGTAACGTACACAAGAAAAATAAATAATACTTCTCCTAAAGAACCGGTCCTAACTCCTAAAGTTGTTGATATATTTATCCTCCTTTTATGCAGCTTTCCAACATTCCATTCTCCAACATTCACTTTACTTGGTCAAATCACCTTTATTCAAATGCATAATAAACTTTCATATTTCCGGTCATGCAACCTTTAGCCCTTGAAATTTCCATGCACATGATTAAGTAACTTCTGAACCATCTAAAATACTAACACATGACCCGTACTCGATCCGAGCTATCAAGATTAACCCAACATTCACCCCCTTAATCTTGATCTTGGTTCTTGCTTCTTTCTTCGTTCGGTCTTCTAGTTGCTATGAGCCACTCGGTTCTTGCTACACGGACCAGATGGGTTTGATCTTCTTCATGCTAAATGAACCATATGGGTTCGGTCTTTCTCATTCAAACGTGAACACTTTCGGTCTTCGGTTCACGACTCGGTCTAATGTGAACTCTCGGTCTTTGTTCACAATCTCGGTCTTTCGGTCTCAGCTTTCTTCAATAAAAGCTTTTTTCGGTCTACGATCTTTTTCGGTTTATCTTGGTGTGAAGTTTCGGTCATTGTCACACCCACGGTCTCAAGCCTACGGTCATCTTGGCGTGTTCTATGGTCTTTCTCTTTCTCCCACCAGAATTCACTTTCTGGCAGCGGTCTTTTAAGCCGTTCGGTCTACTACGGCTTCCGTCTCTCCTCGTTGGTTCTTCTCCGATGTCGATCATGGTCTCCGGTCTTCTCATTGAACCGGTACGGTCCACGTCTTCCTGCCAATCAGAAAAATAAGCGGCCCTTTGTTTCTTACTCTCACTTTCGGCCACAAATCCAAACCCATCTTATAACAAAACTGTTTATTTTCAATCATCAACATGCATGCTTTCAATTACTTTCCACAAAACAACAAATAGCCACCACCATTTTGCTTAAGAATTATAAATTCTCATTGCCACAAACAAACATTAATACCTCATCTTTTATCTTTCGATTATTACTGCTAGAGAATGCGATCAACCTTTCTTCTGATACAGTCACCGTGAATCACACGGATACGATCAACCTTTCTTCTGCTCAGCAGCCTACGGGCTGCTCTCCTTTCGAAATGTTAGAAGATAAATTATTAAACTTGATTTTATCTTATGTTATGTAAATAATAAACATGTGTTAATTAGAATATCCTAAGTTAGATGGTTAGTTATAACCCGGTTTGTGACACACCGGTTAGATAATTATTATGTCCTAAGTTTGATTAAGTTAAACAGTCGCGTCTGTTGTAAACATACCGGGTCTGTTAGTATAAATAGGCCGGATACATTTAGTTTTAATGTGTAGAAAGTTTATGTTTACAAATAACTAACTTTCAAAGATACTCTATCTCTTTCCCTCCTTATTGACTTATTGTAACTAACCGCATCATGTGTATGAAGCCCACGACAGAACAGAATCAATACAGAAACATTCAGACCTGTGCCGATCAGAACTTCAACACGAAACACGACTCTCAAACCAGCCCACTTCTCAAACTCGCAGTTTAGAGGGTTGCACCCCTCTTCTCGGGATCGACTCTCAAAACGGCGAACACCGTCTTCAACCTTGCGCTCTGATACCAAATGTTGGTTCAGGCCCTTGTTAAACACACTCAAAACTCACAGATATTGAATCTTATAATTTGCAGTAAGAAAAGAACAAACTATGATACTTTTATTCCATAACAACACAAGCCTTTTATAGGCACATGCAATGTAACGTACACAAGAAAAATAAATAATACTTCTCCTAAAGAACCGGTCCTAACTCCTAAAGTTGTTGATATATTTATCCTCCTTTTATGCAGCTTTCCAACATTCCATTCTCCAACATTCACTTTACTTGGTCAAATCACCTTTATTCAAATGCATAATAAACCTTCATATTTCCAGCCATGCAACCTTTAGCCCTTGAAGTTTCCATGCACATGATTAAGCAACTTCTGAACCATCTAAAATACTAACACATGACCCGTACTCGATCCGAGCTGTTAAAATGAGACATTTTATTCATTCAAACCTGTTGGGCTTAGTTTGATATGTTGGGCTAAAGAATGTTGGGCCTATTTTACTGGATTATCATATGGGCTTATTACTAACCCAGTTTCTTTATAAGTGTTGCACAGATATTTTACTCGGTGAGATTTCTGATCGTTGGATCAAACAAATCCTGATCGTTCATTTAGTAGCTGGTGGAATGTTCTCGAGGCAGCTATATAAAGACTCATATTATTGTTAATTATTCATTATTCATTTTTCTGTTTGTTTTCTCTTTCGTGTAGCTCTCTCTCTGGTCTGTATTAGGGTTTGTACCCTTCTTCTTATTTCTGGTTGTAAGTGTTTCATTATTATGATCTGCTGATTATTAAGATCAGCAGATCCTGTTGAGACTTTGTACTCTTCTTAAAGGTTTCAGTGATTTACTGAAATCTAGGGTTTGGGGGGTACTTCTTTGGGTTGGTTTAATAAGAGTTTTGTCACATGATTTTGTCGCTATTTCTTTGTCTCTGGTTTGTGTTTGTATTATTTTGGTTTAAGTAGATTAGATCTATTGTTTTGACATGGTATCAGAGCCATTGGCTCTCGATTCTGGTGTTGATCGTCTTCCGCTGTACGATCTTTGATTTTCTGGTCTTTGTTTATCGTCTTGTCTTGTTCTTGTTGTCTGGTCATTTTTAGGGTTTTGATCTTCTTGATAGATCTTGACCTTGTCCTGTTGTCTTGTAGATCTGATCTCTCTAGATCTGGTCTACTTCTGTCTGTCTGGTATTTGTTTGGATCTGGGATACTTGTCAACGATTGTTGGCTTTGCCTTCTGGATTACTTGGTTGATCTTGTGAACTGGAGTTCTTGGACAAAGGAGCTTTGGAGTTTAGCTACAATTGCTCTCACAATTTTGTACCCTAAGTGAAGGTACAGGTTGTGAGGTAGGAGAACCCTAACTTGGGTCCCCCTCTTGGTGAGATCTTTCCTGTGTACTTGTTCTTATTTTTTGTTGTGTCTAGAGGCAATCTGACCGGGTTAGGGTGGACCGGTGTGCTGACTATTTGGTGTCTGTCTCTGGTTCTTGTTTGTCTTGTTACTTGTGTTTGTCTTGTGTTGTATGTGTTTTGTTTTCCGTCTGCATATATATATATATATATATACATATAGATAATAAAAAGGGCTCCTGTGTTAAGAATTGGGTGGGCACCCTTGAGTGATGAACCCACTATCCTTACACTGACACAGCTTCGTCCTTCTAGGGTATTATATTGTCTGATATTTTCTGTCTTCTGTCTGTGTGTTTTTTGTTCTGTTGGTCATTCTTTGACTTTCTTTGTTCTAGATGGGTGATACTATTGTTAATCCATCAACACCAAATAATGGTGGTGGTGGTGAGACTAGTGCAACCTTAATCAGTAAGCTTGACATTGGTGATCCTCTGTTTATTCATCCTAGTGATACAAGTACCTTGTCTATTATCAATATAAAATTAAAAGGGACTGATAACTATAAAGTCTGGTCTAATGCTATGAAACTTGTTCTTGAAACTAAAAACAAGTTTGGATTTATAGATGGTACTGTTGTCAGGCCTACTGATGATGAGGTTTTAGGAAAACAATGGGATAGATGTAATGCTGTTGTTCTGTCTTGGTTGTTAAATTCTGTTAGTGAAGAACTTTATCTAGGACAAGTGTTTTCCAAACTTGCTAGAGATGTTTGGTTAGATTTAAGGGATACCTATGATAAGGTTGATGGATCAGTGGTCTTTAATTTGCATCAACAAATTTGTTCTATGAGTCAAAGTGGTAGTACTGTAGCTGAGTATTATCACAAACTTAACACTATGTGGAAACAATTTGATTCAATTGTACAGTTACCACCTTGTTCTTGTGATGCTTCAAAAGAATTTAATAATTTCAATGGGTTAATAAGACTTATGCAATTTCTAATGGGTTTAGATGAAATTTATCAACCTGTTAGAACAAATTTACTGATGCAAGATCCATTACCATCTGTGAAACATGCTTTTTCTATTGTGTCTAGGGAAGAATCACATAGAAAATCTGGTAATAGTAGTGTAAAAGAAACCAATGTGTCTTTTCTTGCTAAAACTAGTAATATTAACACAAATAGAAGAACAGGAAATAGAGTATCTAATCAAAACTTTTCCAATCAAAATTCCTCAACTTCTGGATTTAGAGGACCTAATCCCAACCTCAAATGCACCCACTGCAATATGATAGGTCATACTGTAGACAGGTGCTATGAGCTTGTTGGGTATCCTCCTGGAGTTAGAAGGAAAAGTTTTAATCAAAATACTAGGTCTAACATGTCTTCTAATGTGTCTAATGATAAACAAACTATACCTAGTTCTTCTTCTGGTTTGCCTTTTTCATCTGAACAGATATCAAAGCTTTTGAATCTGATTAGTGAGAAAGGTGGACATGAGCCTCAAACAAATAATGCAGGAGGTAAGAGTGTGTTTATAAATGGTTTCTCTTGTATGTCTAAGATTTCTAATTTGGAAAAAATTTTAAAAATTTTTTCAAACTGTTCTAGTTTTATTAAAGCTGCTATTTGTCATGGCTGGATCACTGATTCTGGTGCTAACCAGCATATGACAAGTAGTGACAAGAAAATGTTTAATTGTGTTGAAGTTTCTGAATATGATATTTTGGTTAAACATCCTAATGGCACTAGTGCCAAAGTTACTAAAATTGGTGACATAAAACTTGCTGATGGAGTTATTTTGTATGATGTGTTTTTAGTTCCTGATTACTGTGTTAATTTGTTGTCTGTTCATAAGATAGCTAGAGATAACAAGTTAAGTGTGTTGTTTGATGAACAAAGTTGTTTCATTCAGGATTCCAAGTCCAAGAGAATCCTGGTGACTGGTAAACAGACTGATGGTCTGTACTTTGTTGGTAAAGATGTAAGTGTTAATACTAGTTGTTTTAATAGTATAGATGATGCCAATCTGTGGCATAATAGACTTGGACATCCCTCTGACCAGGTTCTTGCTGTGTTAAGGAAAAATTTAAATTTAGGGCTAAGAGACTCACATCAGCCTTGTGATACATGTCATAAGGCAAAACAAGTGAGAGTCCCCTTCCCTATAAGTGATCACATTTCCAAACATATAGGTGATCTCATTCATCTAGATGTTTGGGGACCTTACAGGATTACTAGCAGGGAAGGATATAGGTTTTTCTTAACTGTGGTTGATGATTATAGTAGAACTGTCTGGTGTTATATGTTAAAGTCTAAAACTGAAGTGTATGAAAATCTTGTTGTTTTTTATGAGTTAATCAAAACACAATTTAAACAACATGTTAAAGTGTTTAGAAGTGACAATGGCACAGAATTTGTGAATAAACAGTTTCAAGAGTTTTGTAATAAAAATGGTATCATTCATCAAACCACCTGTGTGTATACCCCTCAGCAAAATGGCATTGCTGAGAGGAAACACAGACACCTTTTAAACACAGCTAGAGCCTTGTTGTTTCAGAGTGGATTACCACTTAGTTTTTGGAGTGATTGTGTATTGACTGCAACTTACCTGATCAACAGGATACCCTCTTCAGTGTTGTCAGGTAAGAGTCCCTATGAAGTTATGTTTGGGTTCCCCCCAAAATTTAGTCACATTAAAACATTTGGTTGTCTTTGCTTTAATACAATCCTAAATAATTTTGATAAAATGTCTGTTAGGTCTGAGAAGTGTGTTCTCATAGGATACTTAAACTTTAAAAAGGGTTATAAGTTGTGGTGTTTAGAGTCTAAAACTGTTGAGTATTCCAGGGATGTCAGGTTTTATGAAGAAATTTTTCCATTTAAACAAAGTGTTGATAATAAAAATGTGTTAAACTTTAACAATTTAAACAATATAAACTTTTTTGATCAAGTTGAGATAGCTGATGTAACTAATGTGACTGAGTGTCCTACCCTTCCCGATGAAGAAGGGGGAATCACTAGTACTCAGGATGAGTTAACTAGTTTGCAGCCTGAAAATCCTCCCAGAACTGATGGGGGGGTAGACTTAGGTCAGCAGCCTGGCAGTTCAGGTTGCAGGACTCCAGTAGAGGCAAACAGTGATGTTAATCATCCAAATGATGAGACTGTGCCACCTGAGGGAAGCATTAGAAAGTCCAGTAGGGTGTCTAATGTTCCTAGAAGGTTTAATGATTATATAGTAGAGGGAAAGGTTAAGTATGGAGTTGAGAAAATGGTTAACTATTCTCATTTGTCTAGTGAGAATTTTTGTTTTGTTTCTGGTCTTAATAGGAGTATTGAACCATCTTCTTATTCAGAAGCCTCTAAAGACCCAAGATGGGTAGAGGCTATGAATCAAGAAATGGAGGCTCTTTATAGAAACAAAACTTGGGAGTTAACTGAACTTCCTAAAGGTAGAAAACCTATAGGATGTAAGTGGGTGTATAAAATAAAATATAAAGCTAATGGTGAGATTGAGAGGTATAAGGCAAGACTTGTTGCCAAAGGGTACAATCAAAGAGAGGGTTTAGATTTTGGTGAGACCTTCTCACCTGTTATTAAGATGGTTACTATTAGGTGTATTCTAAGTCTTGCTGTGCAAAATGGTTGGTCTTTGTATCAGTTAGATATAAATAATGCTTTTCTATATGGTACTATCACAGAGGATGTTTACATGATACCTCCTGAAGGGTATAGCTCAAACAATGATAACAAAGTTTGTAAACTTGTTAAATCATTGTATGGGTTAAAGCAAGCCCCAAGGAAGTGGAATGAAAAACTTACTAATGTATTGTTACAGTTTGGTTTTATACAGAGTGTTTGTGATCACTCTTTATTCATTAAGTCTGAAAATAATGTTTTTATAGTATTGCTTGTTTATGTGGATGACATTGTCATCACTAGGAACAATGTTAGTGAAATTAAAAGAATTAAATAGTTTTTAAGTTCTAACTTTCAAATAAAAGACTTAGGTATTCTTAAATATTTCTTGGGAATAGAAGTTTTGTACACTGAATCTGGGATTTGCTTGTCTCAGAGGAAGTATTGTTTAGAGCTCTTAAATGAATTTGGATATCTTGGGTGTAAACCTGTAAATACACCTATTGAACAAAACTTTGTCTTGGCTAATAAACATGGTAAAAGTGAACAGGTTTTGGATAATATAAATGGTTATCAAAAGTTAATAGGTAAGCTCATTTACCTTTCTATTACCAGGCCTGATATAAATTATTCTGTTCAAGTGTTGAGTCAGTTTATGCACAAGCCCACCTATGGTCATCTGCAAACTGCATTAAGGCTTCTTAGATACCTTAAACTGTCACCTGGGAAAGGTTTACAGTTTAAAAATCTGAGAAGTTTGAGTTAACTGCATTTGCAGATTCTGATTGGGCCAAGTGCTTAGTAACTAGAAAGTCAGTTACTGGTTTCTGTATTTTTCTGGGTGAATCATTAGTATCCTGGAAAAGTAAAAAACAGAGCACAGTGTCTCGGTCAACTGCTGAAGCAGAATACCGAGCTATGTGCTCTGCTACGTGTGAAGTTATGTGGATTTTAAATCTGCTTAAGGAGCTTAAGATTGACTGCAAACTACCAGTTTGTCTAAACTGTGATAGTAAGGCAGCGATCTCTATAGCTGCTAATCCAGTTTTTCACGAAAGAACTAAACATTTTGAGATCGATTTGCACTTTATTAGAGAGAAAATCTCAAATGGTATAATTCAGACAGTTAAGGTTGATTCAGATCAACAAATTGCTGATCTTTTAACTAAAGGCCTATGTGGGTCAAAACATGATAGTCTTTGTGAAAGACTTGGACTTATAGATGTGTTCAAGAAGGTTTGAATGAAGGGGGGATGTTAAAATGAGACATTTTATTCATTCAAACCTGTTGGGCTTAGTTTGATATGTTGGGCTAAAGAATGTTGGGCCTATTTTACTGGATTATCATATAGGCTTATTACTAACCCAGTTTCTTTATAAGTGTTGCACAGATATTTTACTCGGTGAGATTTCTGATCGTTGGATCAAACAAATCCTGATCGTTCATTTAGTAGCTGGTGGAATGTTCTCGAGGCAGCTATATAAAGACTCATATTATTGTTAATTATTCATTATTCATTTTTCTGTTTGTTTTCTCTTTCGTGTAGCTCTCTCTCTGGTCTGTGTTAGGGTTTGTACCCTTCGTCTTATTTCTGGTTGTAAGTGTTTCATTATTATGATCTGCTGATTATTAAGATCAGCAGATCCTGTTGAGACTTTGTACTCTTCTTAAAGGTTTCAGTGATTTACTGAAATCTAGGGTTTGGGGGGTACTTCTTTGGGTTGGTTTAATAAGAGTTTTGTCACCTGATTTTGTCGCTATTTCTTTGTCTCTGGTTTGTGTTTGTATTATTTTGGTTTAAGTAGATTAGATCTATTGTTTTGACACGAGCTATCAAGATTAACCCAACAGGGGAGGGGGGATTAACCTGTTATAAAAAAAAGTCCATTATGCACTTTCTCATCTAATCATATAAATGGCTCATCTACCTCAGATAGACTTCCACTCTTCCCTTCCCTTGCTGCAGCCTGCAAGCCTTCAACTATTTTAGTAGCAGCCTGTTGACTTGCTCTCTCTTCCTATACGTAATTAGCAACACACTCTTTACATAAATCTAAATTTACCAAACATAAGCCTTTTGAAAGATAGCAAAGGTATTCATTTCCAAATCCTATCATCATTTGCAAGTCTCTTCTTGTTCTTATTAATTAAATCAAAAGAAGTAATGAAATGAGACATGAATAAACCCAATTGTTGTCTTTGTACTTCCCTGCCCCACTCTTTGGCCATGAGTATGCAATCAAAGATATTGTATGAAGAAAGAAAATCCTTATTACAATATATGTCTATGTTACCTAAAGTCGGTGCCTTGAAGATTAACAGATCACCTCTAATAATTTTAATTTTATTTGGCGAGAGAAATTGAAAAAAAGGAAAATACAGATTGGATAGTTCATGTATAAAAAGAAAAAGAGTTGGGTCACACACCATGAACATCACACTTCATAGCCTAAAGTGAAGAACTTATAGAAAATATTATTAATATGAGAAAATATGTAATAATATAGAAATTATTCACAATGACTATTAGCGCAAACCTGCGACTATATAATTCACAGAACCATCAACAGGACATTTCATAACTTCAAGTGCAAAATTTATTGAACATGGTATTAATATAAGAGAATATGTAATCGTATAGTAATTATTCACAATGGCTATAAGCTCAAACACATGACAAGAATTCACAAAATTAACTTTGTAAAAGAAGCAAAACAGCGTTATCAATGAAGCTCAAACCTGGAATGATAAAAGAGATGTCGAATTTACAGATTATTTCATTAGCTTGTTCATGATCAAGCGATGTGGATCAAGTTGATGGTGCGATTGAGCCTGTCAAGTATACCATTGGCAAACAAACATTACAATAACAAAAGATAAAATAGTTTTGTTGTATGGTTATTGTATAATTGGTATAAGTAGAAAGCAACAACAATAACTCAAAATCAATTGTAGCAACTTAATTTAAATCAAAAAGTAATTTAAAATTAGTGTGAAAGCATGAATGCTACCTGCACTGAAATAACGAATCCTTGCATTGTTGAAGAAAGTCAACAGTTAAAGTTAATAACAATAACTATAAATTAGTAAAAATAACTCCAAATCAACAACATTTCAATGGCGAAGACAATAAAATCGGCAAGCAAAGACAAAAAACAAAGGAATGTGTTTGTGACAATATTCAATGAATAGCTAAAACTGAAACACAAACTAATAAGTAGAAAGCGTTAGTAAACGGAGTTAAAGCCACTTATCAACTTGTTGACAGTATGGACGAGCTAGATTCTCCTTGAGAACATGGCACACAAAACAACAATTAATGCCCACGCGTTGCCATGGGTTAAGTTTAAGGTTACACGAGTTGATTGTTATATATTTATTAGATCCATTCTGCGATACAGGTAATGTATAAACAATATGATAGTTCTAGTTCAATTATATTTATGTGTAGCTGGAATTTAGTGTAAACCAAATATCTGAAACAAAAGGCAACGATGTAATGTATGGTAGACGCCATGATGCCTTTATAAGTTAATACGGAATTGAAGAAATTGTTTGTTTGTGTAAAATAAATATGCAGTATTTATAGATATGATTTGTTTATTAAAATGATCTTTTAGTTCTTAAAACAATAATAAGCTGAATCACTTCGTAAACATATTTTGCTATCATATATTTAACAACACTAAATAGATAAAAATACTTGAAAATGTATTCATGTCATGGAGTCTCAGACCACTAATATTATGAAAGTGACAAATTATAGCTGGAAAAAAAAACCTTGTCTTCTAACATATATGCTTGTTGCTATGTTCATATCAAGAGGCGTCACAATAATGATGCAAGCAAATACATGCACAATTTGGTGCAATTTGTTGACTGATGTTTGTTAAACTTGGAAACGAGCAAAGAGACTCACGATTCTGATCAAAACTTTTGATCGACTCTTTTTATTAACTTGAATTAATAAAACATTACAACCAAGGGGTTTATATAGACTAGCTATTCTAATCCTATTAGAACTCTAATATTATCTAAACATAAGGAATCATAATTCAAACCTAATACTAACACTAATAGATAATTCAAAAAACAATTAAACAAACTTAATTATTATTTTACTCGTTTAGTCCTTCGACTTTAGTCTTCAAGTTGATATCGCCACAACTTTAACAATGTTTTAGTATTATTTAGCATCAACGCCAATGCTTTTCATTCTATATGAAATTATGAATAAAAAATGAAACATATGATTCACTAACTGTGAGCAAATAATAAAGTGATCATTGGGTTTGAGGCTTTTAGGTTTTTACCCAACCAAGTCTTCAAAGCTCCTTTACTGACTTTTCATCTCCGAGTGATTTCACCAGAAGAGATGTGGTCATCATAGCTTGAACTTCTCTCTAAAACCGCATCAAATCGCTAAGATAGACGAGCCTACAAACAAACTTCCCATTGTAGAATGTTAATCTTTTAAATCATTAGTAAATGTGTTTTGAAATGTATATAAAAACATACTTGGAGCCAGCCTTAGCCAGATCTAAGAAAATGTTGTGTGCAGCCTGTCTGGCTTTAACCGCGCTCCTATTTTTACGTCGTTACTCATCGTCTTGTGATTCATGTATGTAACTAATCATCTAATTCTCGCCATCCTTTCATGTGCCAAGCAGATACACTTTTTAGTTTAAGCCTATGAAAGTGAACAATGTTTATGGCAAGAGGTGGCTTTTGTAACCTTCCATTCCCGATCACCCTCCTACTTTGCCGCCTTATATTCCAACCTAGAAGTATTAATTGATCAAAACATAACGTCATCTACTCAAACAAAATCAACATACAAGTCAAATAGAATCAACATACCTGGGGCAACAAATATTTGATGAAAATTGATTTTGACAACAATTTCGGAAGTCCTTTTTTGCTCCAAACAAATATGAAGTTGCATGTAACATGGTGGAAATACAACCTTAGGCTAGTAAAAGATTTCTAGTTCCAAAAATGTGACACCTCAGGAAAATCCCGCATCGGTCGTGGCCAGGAGAGATCCTAGGTTCATAAGTAATGTCTTGCCTCTTAAATCACTAACGCGTTTTGGGGCTTAATGTTAGTGGATGAGAGGAGAACTCCACAGTTAAGCGTGCTCAGGTGGGAGTAGTATCAGGATGGGTGGACCTCCTGGGAAGTCTCCACCAAGGCACCCAAAAACAAATCCGTAAGCTCTGGATGGGCAACCCATCGGGGCAAAGCGGACAATATTGGTGGTGAGAGGAGCGGGGTGTTACAAAAAATATCCATGAAATACCCTCGTACTTAAGGGTTAATTTTTGTCTTTAATGTTTGGCCTCTTCAATAGTCATTCAATCAGTTACAAATCGACATTCAAAGAAGGTGAGCAAAGAGTATGTGGATCAGGATTTGATGATCAGAAGAGCATTAATGGAAAAGCTTTTTGATATTGTAAAGGAGGAGGTGGGTGAAATGTATACATGATTACCCTTCAAAGTGTCTTAATTGTCAAAACTATCCCCATAATACCCTTAAATTTCTTGCTTAAATATGTTGTACATGTTGCTTGTTAAATGGTACGAAAATGGAAATGACTATGTTGGTCATCACTCCTCCTTAATAATATAATATAGATATAGAGTTTTTAGATTAGTTATACGATTGGTCCTTGTGATTTGCAGATATTGCATAGTTGATTCTCATAGTTCTAAACATATACAATTGGTTCTAGTGGCTTGAGAAATGTTCATGAGTGGCACGATGGTTTTATTTTCATAAGATAGATGATCCTTATCAGCTAACGTCATAAATATCTTAGTCAAGTCAATAAAAAATCGCCAACCCACATGTAGAATTATAAATAAAATAAAATAAATTTACTCAAAACAAACAAAAAATTTTATACCCAACGGTGAAATGTCCAAGTTTCCCACACTCCACCCCCTTTCTTCTTCTGCAACAACCCCTACACCACCACCAAATTTATCGACGGTGGTGGTCTACGATTATTGTTGTGTAATTACCGGGTGTTGAACCTAAACCAAATCGATTAACAACCATTCTTGTGAAAGTTTTTGACAACTAAATATTTTGTAATGTTAAACGAGGTGGCGGATTTTGAACTTTTGACTAGGTTGGGCTGAAAGTCACATAACCTAAATTTTTCTCTTACCGCTATGTTTTGGGTCAGCGATCCAATTCGGGCCCGGTCAAACAATAGGAACTCAAATTATCCATTTATCTTCAATAATTTAAATTGCCGTTTTTACACACAAAAAGAAACCAAATATTTAACAAACAAAGACAAAAAAAAATATAAATGAAAATGTGGTAGAAAGGATAAGTACCTGGATAAGGTATCACAACTGAGACTGGGGACTTTTAAGTTTTTTAAACTCGTCAATTACATATGTCAAATCAAAATTTGTAGCAATTTCTTTTTTATGTAAATCACCAAGTCAAAAACCCCAAATCATATACCAAATCAAAGACCCCAAATCATATACCAAATCAATATCCTCAAATCATATACCAAATCATACACCAAATAAAAAACCCAAATCATAAAGCCCAAATCAAACAATCCTAAATGGATATATCCAAATTCAATCGAGCTCCGCCAGTTGAACAACCTTATCCCCAACTCTCCCTGGGAAGTCGCGAACAATCCACAACCACAGCTCACCGGTGTAGGGTGTTCTGTTTAGAGGCTAGGGTGTGTTTTGGGAGTGGAGGTGGTGGCTCTTCAGTGTTCATGGCACAAGTGGTTTTTTTTTTCTTATGGGCTTTAGTAATTGTTTGTTAGTAATAGATTAGGACTAGGACTTCGGATTGAGCTCTATTGGGCTTTATAGATTAGGGGCAATGGGTTATTTAGACTGAATGTTAAAAAAAAAAAGGTTACGTCAGATTAAAAAAATAGGGCGGGCTAAATAACCCATTGCTCCTAATCTATTGGGCTTTATAGATTAGGAGCAATGGGTTATTTAGACTAAATGTTAAAAAAAAATAAGGTTACGTCATATTAAAAAAAAAATAGGGCGGGCTAGACTTCAAACATATAAAAATTTAGGAAAATATCTGTAAAATAACACATTTGGACGAAAAATTTAAGTGTTCTAGGGCCCAGCCTGGGCCAAGCCAAGTTGAGCCTATGTTACACGAAGTCATGTTTGCTAATGAAGTTGCCATTTGCTTCAACGTGCAACGATCTCAATTCGACTTGCATCAAGCAGCAAGTTACCGATGGTGGTGGCGGTATATTCTTGTCGGGCCCGATAGAGCTAATCATAAAACAATTTAGGGTATGTTGGGCAAGAATCTTTTAAAAGCTTTAAGCTTTAAGCTTTTAAGAAAAAACTCCTATTCAATAAAAAGTCTTGTTTAGTTGAAGGAGTTTGAAGCTTTTAGGTTAGAAGAAAAAACTCTATATTGAAAAGCTACTAGTACTAGCGTTTAAGAAAAAACTACTACTAGTTATAAGTCTTTAATGAGTAAATGACACAAATACTCATTCTACCATTAAAAAAAATTAAAAAAAACATGCATATAAGCTTTTAGTTAATGCTCATTTTGGTCATTTTATACATTTTATTAAAAGCTATAGCTACTCTGCCGAACACCATATATACTTAAAAAGTTACAACTACCAGCCATCAACTAGTTTTGCAAACATACCCTTTGTTTAATACCACTAATACTTGAAAATATTTAATTAACAGCATGTCTATTGCAATTGCTGACATAGAATTAACATATGCTTTTTTTTTTTTTGAACGGCCAACAAATATTATTAAACACCAAGCTAGCGGGAAACTAGCAAAATCGCCCGGCATACATCAAAACATAATAAAGGATCACCCATATACATTAGTAACATACATCTAAACTACAAGCGATAAATTGAAATCTCGCCACTTCTCCCAATCCAACCCGTTAAGTTTCGCTCTCGCCTTAACCCAGGTGTAACTGAGGGTCTTAATATCAGCAACTACCTTGTGTAATGATGGCTGGACCTGTCTGAAAACTAGCTCGTTCCTTGATCCCCAAATGCTCCACAATGTCGTCAAACATACCGCGTAAAAGATCTTTTTCCACTTCGCCGAACCAGCCATATAGTTATGTAAAGAGAGACAGTCCCGAACATCAAACGCGTATAAGACACCCACTTTGCACCACTGACCGATCGCTTGCCAAACCGAGATTGCGAACGCGCAGGAGGTGAACAAATGTTCATCTGTTTCTGCAGCGTCTGCACAAAACGGGCACAGCCCGGAACCCACATAAACGTTACGCCTACCCAACGCGTCTCTTGTAGGAAGCCTATTAAGCCCCGCACGCCACGCCATGATCTCGACCTTCCATGGGACCCAGTTATTGCGCTGAAACACCCATGAAAACCTGCTCGGGTTCAGCTCCTTCAACATCACCTTTACGGCTTTCACCGAAAACGGACCCAACCCATTTGCAGCCCATGACCACCTATCTGCAGCGAATGCGAGAATTGGTGGCTGCAGATCAGCCCCGAATTGACCCAGTTGCAGCTGTTCCCCTTCGTTTAGCACCCCATTCCTCCAATCCCATACCCAACCCAATCCGCTATTAGCTACCCGCTCTGCAAGAACCGCGAATTTATTTCGGGCAGCCATAAACAGTGCAGGATACATATCTGCAAGCCTTCCATTCCCTGACCAATTATCAAGCCAAAACTGAATTATCTTTCCATTTCCAATAATACCCCTTGTTAATGTTTCCACATCAACACCCAATGATTTTAATCTGCCCACTGCCCCTGCGATTGCCTTCCACGTACCTGGGACCGACATTCTACATGGAATTGGGTTCCAATCCCTTGACGAGTGGCGGATAGACCAAATCACCTTTCGCCATAGTCCATCCGGTTCTGCGTGAAATCTCCACCACCATTTCGCAAGAAGCAACAAATTGTTGTCCCTAAGTGACCCGAACCCAAGTCCGCCCCCATCACACGGCGCAATTACACCATCCCACGCCACCCAATTCATTTTGGCTTTCTCCTCCGAACCACCCCAAAAGAAAACTCTACGCAAGCGATCAAGTTTGTCTAAAACACTAACCGGGGCCTTATATAAGGAGAAAAAATAAGTAGGCAACGCATTCAATACCGACTTGATAAGAACAACTCGGCCCCCAAACGACAATGTTTTAGCCTTCCAATTAGATAACCTTTTCCGGAACGTCTTCAAGATCGGCTCCCAATTTTTAACTAAATTCATATTTGCCCCCACCGATAAACCCAAGTATGTAAAAGGGAAACTTCCCCTTCGACACTTAAGTAGATTGGCCATTTGTTCCAACTCCCCGTCACCGACACCCACACCAAAAATGCTACACTTTCGTAGGTTAACCCGCAACCCGGATACAAGATAGAAACATCTTAGTACCCGTTTCAAGTTAGCTGCATTGGTCATACTCCATTCACCTAGGAAAACCACATCATCCGCATAGACCAAATGCGACAAAACAATATCACTATTACCACACCTAAGTCCGCGAAATAAGCCCACTTCACCCGCTCGCTTTAGGACCCCGGTAAGTGCTTCCATAGCTAAAACGAACAAGAAAGGTGATAGTGGGTCACCTTGTCTAAGTCCGCGTTTACAATCGAACTCTTGTGTTGGTGAACCGTTGACAAGGACCGAACTTCTAGCCATTGTAACCACGGCCATTACCCATTTACGCCAAATGTTTGGGAAATTCATTTGCTCAAGTACCGACTCTAAAAAGCACCAATTCAAAGAATCGTATGCTTTTTCTAGATCAACTTTAAAAATCATACCTTGGCGTTTCATCTTCTTAAGCCACCCTATAACTTCATTGAGCATTAAAGGACCATCCGTGATGCTTCTTCCCGAAAGGAAAGCGGATTGTTCCGGCGACACCAATTTCCCTACCACCGTTTTAAGTCTTGCGACTAACACCTTGGAAATTACTTTGTTGATTACTCCTACCAAACTAATCGGCCTGAAATCCCGGAAATCCAAAGGGTCTTCGATTTTCGGAATTAGAGCAATGAAGGAGGAGAAACACCCATTAGACAGATTAGGATTAAGATGAAATTCTTGAAATAATTTCACAAAATCAGCTTCAACGCTCGTCCAACACCTCCTAAGAAACTTAAAATTAAACCCATCGGGCCCGGGCGCCTTATCCCCATCACACTCCCATACCGCATTTTTAATTTCCAGCAGCGAAAAAGGTACTACAAGGCTGTCCGCTTCCTGTTGCGATAGTCTATTAACATGTGAACATACAAGTGCAGGCCTGCTCCCCAAAGGTTCTTTAAATTTTGTTTCAAAGAACCTAAAAGCCTCATCTTTAACTGTTGTAGGCCTCGTCTCCCATACCCCATCTATGCGGACTCCATTGATACGATTATTGGACGTATTAGCATTAATAAGGCGATGAAAGAATCCGGAGTTTTCGTCGCCATCAACTGCCCAACGAAACCGAGCCTTTTGACGCTCATCCAATTGTACTTTCTTGTCAAAATCCAAAACGAATAACTTGCACTCGTCTCTAACACCCATTTCGGCAGAAGTTAACTGTCTTGATTCTGCCAAAACGTCCAGACGATCCAGCTCCAATTTCTTTGAATTATACATGGCATGTGTTTTCCTCCTCTCCATTGCCACCCATTCTTTAATTCTATTTTTAAGGTACTTAAGTTTTGTAGCCAGTGCAAGATCCAAAGGCCCGTCAAAAGCGAATCTTGAACTAGCGGCCGCCACCATATCACCAAAACCCGGAATGTCTAGCCATGTGTTAAAAAACCTGAATGGGATGTGACCATAATCTGCAGCAATTAAAGACAATAGAACCGGGCAGTGATCCGAAACAAATCTGGATAATACCGTGACCGCAGCGGTAGGCCATCTGTTATAAAACCCATCACACACTAAAAATCGATCTAGCTTACTCATTTTAGAGCCATCGTCAGAAACGTAAGTGAACTTACGGCCACCCTGGTTATATTCTTGTAATCCAGTCTCCGCTATAAAATCATTAAAGTAGGCTGCGTTTGAGTGAATAAACTCCGAATTCAGACGTTCTTCCATACACCTAACATCATTGAAATCGCCTAAAAACACCCATAGCCCCGGATTAGATTCTTTAATTGTTTTCAGTTCCGACCAGACACGCCTTCGAGTACCGGGATCATTTGGAGCATATACGTTGACGATATTCAGCGGCTCACCAGAATTCAAAATCACGCCTGCCAGAAATAAATAATACCTATTCTTGACTACCCCCAATCTCCTGAACACGGTCGGATCCCAAATACTAGCGATGCCACCCGATCTACCTTCTGAAAAAACCATTTCCGAACAAAATTTTGAACTGCCCCAAAACGCCGAAAGTTGAAATGACGCCTGTGACCCTAACTTGGTCTCTTGTATACCGATAAAATGCACTCTATTACTAGTCTTCAAGCCCCGTACCCAGGACGTCTTCCTATCGTCCCTAACCCCCCTTAAATTCACCGTTAAGAAATTCATTGAGGAACTACTACGTCGCCTTCACCCAAAACCATCTCTTGCACTTCATCCCGAAATCCACCGACTTCCATCCCCACCAACGAGCCGGCAACAATAGTTGCTGCCACCTCTTCATTAGTAGTGTTCACAGTATCATTAACATCCCCAGTATTCCTATTTGGATCCGGTTCCTGTCCAACTCTAGTATCCGTATTATTATTATTATTATTATTATTATTATTATTATTATTATTATTATTATCGGCTTCCATGTAAGGTACTTCATTTGGTATCGGATTATTTCCAAACAGAAAAACCCCATCATCGACCTGGACACCATCACCTCTATCCAATACATCTGGGCTTGGACTCCTGTAAACTCTTTGCCTCTTCCTGGACTTAGGGCCCACTGCATCAGAATTCTTAACACCCGACCCAATGCTAAATGGAGTACCCGACCTGTTAAGGTCAAAAGACCTCCCAGCATTATTGTTATTCCCACTGTATGGCCCACCCCTATTGATAGTAGTATTATTATCATTATTCAAATTTTCTGTGCAAATATTATCATTATTCCTAAACCCCCCATCTTCCCCATGCAACCCATGCACCCTTTCATGTTCCCCATGTGCCTCATGATTCCCCCCTCCCCCATGCACGCCAACAGGCTGTTCAACTCCCACCGGAATGTTCCTTGACACCGGAATTTGAGTCTCCGGCGCCTCCTCAGATTCTCTAAATTCACCTTCTTCAAGATCGTCCACCCGAGCAACAGAACCATTTGATTCAACCGGTGGCTCAAATTCAGTCGACTTTAATATCTCCGCTAATAAGACATCCTGGTTCGTCTCTTCCTCCACAACCCAAGCAGAGAATTCTTTCTCCTTCCAACCGATTTGTATGGCCTCCTGAATTCGTGTCATTGTGTCTGTTACTACAAGAATCCTCCCCTCTACGTTATTTGGTCCTAACTGTGACAACTCGGGTAAATCTCTCTTGGTTTCTATCTTTTGTCTGTTTCTTTTGTTATTCCTTTTGGGTACTGTGCAATTTTCGGGACGAAAATTCTTTTAACGTGGGGATGATGTGACACCCGGCAAATTTTGGTTAACAACGTTGTCTAGATGAAAGTCTACCTTAGCGAGTCACGCGTATATTGTACTTAACTGGGTTAGTTAAGTCGTGTTATGGTTCGGGAACTACCGGTTTAGTATAGAAGATCATTGGATGTTGGTCTAGAGGTTCATTAGATGTCAGTCCTTAACCAAGTGTACAAATGGTGACGATTCGTAGAATCGTCAGGTCATACGGAACATACAAGTCTCGAGTCCCGGGAATTGGTGAACGAGTGTGAATATGTTTGTTTGCAAGTGTTATGTGTTTACAATCATTATGTGACTTGTCGGTATGTGAAAATGCGTTAACATATGTTAAAACGGGGTTTAACGCGCATAATACACAGAACCAGCCCCTATAGGCGATTAGGGGAGGCTAATCGCCTATAGGGTATGCAATTGGGGATCATTTCATGCGATTAGGGGGCTAAATGCATGAAATGATAGGCGATTAGCCCTAAATGCATGAAATGTCATGCGATTAGCAATGCTAATCGCGTATAGCTGCTGCACAATCGTGTGTTACGTGCTGGACGACTAAAAACGACTATAAATACAATACTTGACCTCCTAAACTTCATAATATCAACCCTAGTCGTCCCATAACCCGCCCCAACACACACACAACCTCTGGAACACGATTTTGGATCAAAACACAAGGTTTCAAGCCTATTTCATCATCCTATCACAAATCTAAGGTGTGGTTTTCATCCATGCAACCTTATTTAACATTTTCATTGAATCCCTAACGGTCCAGACCTGTTTTAAAACGAATAAGCTTTCTGAAAATCGTTAATAAGTGTTGTTAATCGGATTCTAACTATCATACATGTGTTATGTGTGTCTATGATTAAAAGCTAGGGTTTTTATGATTCAAGATGGATGATTACATGTTATTAGGGTAGACTCAGATTAATAATGGTGGTATGATGATAGGATCTGAGTAATTGTTCATTAGGGTTATAGTTATGCATGTTAATGTGATGTTTCATGCTATGTGTATTTTGTTTGGATTACATGGTTGCATGCAGGGCTGATAATACAAGGTTAAACGAAGGATTTTGGTTTAAACATGTTTGGTATAGTTGTTGGATTGATATTGGATGATTACACGCGTTCTGGATCTGATTTGGAGTGTTTAACGCGCGAAAAACCGGAACAGCTGGGTTACTGGCGATTAGCAACCCTAATCGCCTATGTTATAGGCGATTAGGAGGCCAATCGCCTATAAACATGCCCTAATCGCCTATGTACCATGCAATTGGGGGCTAATTGCCTCTGTTACATGCAATTGTGATCCTAAATGCTAGTTAAGTCCTGAAATACATGTCTTATAGCCCCAATCGCCTATAAAGTCAAGATTTACATGTCTTATGACCCTAAATGCCTATATTACATGCGATTAGCCTTCCCAAATGCCAGTTGACCAACCTAAATGCTAGTTGACTTTTCCTAATCGCGTGTACTGCTGCTGTAAGTGTAAATTAGCATTCCGAGACCCGATTTGACATCTAGGAACATGCTAGGAACCCCGTAACATATCTAATAACTTGGTAACATATGTTTGGATGTAATTATGTGATACGTGAACTACGTGCTATAACTTGTTGGACGTTAACGTATGTTAAGTGTGATTTCATGATTGTATGCTTGAGAGCGTAAACATAACACGGGGAGTCTCGGGTCACCAATGGGATGTCGAGTCTTGTACATTGGGTCAGTTAAACAGGCACGGTGTTTTCAAACGAACTTGGTTATGGTCTGGACATCTAGGGACTAACCTGCGGGTTATTAGTCTAAGTACTTGTAACTGTCATATGTTAGGTCGCCGCTTTACGGGACTAGCATAGCTGCTGAGTTTATTCGTGTTACGGAGTAACGCAACTTAAGGTGAGTTTACGGCCCCTCTTTTAACTGGTTTCACTTTTCGGGGGAGAAAACATGTGTTAAAACTTATGTTTGGTAACTACTGTCATACTATGGGTTTCTATGGTTTACTATACGATCTTTGGAAGTCCCGGGGGGAACCATGAATGTGCGGGTTTGCACAACGGGGAAATGTGAATAGCGCTATTGGGAGTGACCAACCCCGCTCGTCGACTTGGAGGGTCGGCGGGTGCATATTGTCTCAAACAGGAACAACAGGTTTACTACATCGGGCACAACATCTGGGTTGCGAGTTAGTAATGGTTTTCCAATCGTGATAGTAACAAAACATACGCCTAGCTAGCGTACTATGGTTTTCGATTTGTTATAGTATGGACAGGTTGAACTTGGTACTTGGATTACAAAACCTGTAAACTCACCAGCATTTTTGTGCTGACGTAAACTTTTACATGTTTTCTCAGGTCGCTAAGGTAGCACAATGGGACTAGGGCGCACGCGTCTGCACGGCGTCTAGTTAGGATTGCATGGTTTTCGAACGTTGAACACTTGGTTTATTTTGGATTATGTTTTGAATAAGCTTCCGCTGTAATTGGGGATTTTAAACTATGTTTTCTTAAATTGCATATGTTCATTTAGACTTGTTTATTGTGATCGTTGGTTTGGATCCTGGTTTGTCATGCGCCTCGCGGTAAAACTCCGCAAGTGGATTTTGAGGGTGTGACAGATTGGTATCAGAGCCAATGGTTATAGTGAACTAGGACTGCATGTAGAGTCTAGTCTATAGCCGAGTCGCACACACTAGACGATCACATGGTACTAAAAACATTATGGTGGTTTACGTATGGGCTTGTCGGGGTGTCTCTAAATCATCTGACCTTCCTATGTTACATCATCCGTTCTACCTTATGTCGGGTTACTTGTTTTCCAGGCAGTGCGGTATATTGGGGTAAATCGTGTACTCTTGAGATTTGTCCAAGGCTCAGACATCTCCTTTCCATGCTCCAATAGAAACACTTGCCATAAACTACCGTAGTATTACGGTGTATAGCTAAGAGTCTATATTCAGTGATTTGAACTTTGAGCTAGGAGAACACTTGGAGGACCATGTAGAGCGGTTTATCATTTTGGTTGCACACAAAATCATAAACCGAAATGCATGGAAGCCCTAGTGAGCTCTGGGTTCGAATGGATAGTCCTGGATTGGATCTAGCTTTGGTCTTGTAAACATTAGTGGTTATCTTTAGCTGCGAAACTAAATTTTCTCGTTCTTTCTGCCAGAATCATGTCTGGAGTACGAGGAGGACGGGGAGGTGGTCGCAATGGTGGACGTGGTGGTGGTCGCGGTGGTGCTGGTGGTCGTGGAGGTGTTAACCTATCACAGGAAGATCTGAACAACTTGCTACAAGCTGCCTTTCAGTTAGGGCACAATGGTGGTGGTAAGTTGATTTATCCATTTTCTTTGCCTCATTGGTGAACCTTGTTTACATTCTTCGTGGTTTCTCATGCGTTTCATTTCAGGTGGTCCTGTTAACCCACCCCCACCCATGTGTACCTACAAGATGTTTCGGGACTGTAAGCCCCAGGAATTCTCTGGCACTGAGGGTGCGGTGAGCTTACTCAGGTGGTTGGAAAAGGTGGAGTCAGTGTTTCTGATGTGTAACTGTCTCCCAGAGGATCGAGTTAAGTATGCTGCTGCGTTATTCCAGGATGTTGCTTTGACCTGGTGGAATAACATCACTCAGAACATGGGTATTGGGGAGGCTTATGCTATGCCTTGGGAGAATTTTGTTCAACTGTTGAAGCGTGAGTACTGTCCAAGGGAAGAGGTGCAGAAGTTAGAGCACGAAGTGTGGAACCTCAAGATGTCTGGGTCTGAAATTGAGAAGTATACGGTGAGGCGTAACGAGTTGGCAGTGCTGTGTCCCGATCTGCATGTGCCAGAATACAGGAGGATTGAACATTATATCCTGGGGCTAGTACCAGAGATCGCAGGATTGGTGGCTGCGGGAAATCATCATACATACTCAGAGGTGGTCCGATCGGCTCATAGGATGACCAACTTGAAGGTGAATGAGGGTATTTTGCCTGCTAAGGGTTCGACTGTCAAGGCCCCGGAGAATAACAAGCGTAAGTGGGAAAATGAGGGGAAAGGATCTGGGCCAGCACAGCAGGGTAAGAGGTTCGATAATGGGGGTTCTTCTTCCTCTGGTAACAAACAGGGGGGGTTATGCGGGAAAGTTACCTAAATGCAACAAGTGTGGGCGTCATCATCAAGGGAACTGCGACAGTAATCGTTGCCATCGCTGCCAGCGAGTTGGGCATTTTGCTAAAGATTGTCGGGCTACACTTCCATCTACCCAGGCCCCAAACAATACCCCGGCTCCTGCTGCTCAAGGAACTACGGGAAGACAGGGATGTTACAACTGTGGTGAGACTGGGCATTACAAGAAGGATTGCCCGAAACTGAAGCAGGGCGGGAACAACGGTAACGGGAACAACGGGGGCGGCGGCAGAAATGCATGTGCCTTCGTCATTGGAGCCGCTGAGGCTAGACAGGATCCTGACACAGTTACCGGTACGTTCCTTCTCAATAATCGCTTTGTTAGTGTTTTATTTGATTCCGGTGCCGATAAGAGTTTTATATCCATGGAAGTTAGTCGACTGCTAGATGTAGTACCCGTACCATTAGAGGCTAAGTATATTATTGAGTTGGCTGACGGTAAAAAGATTGAAGCTACTTGTATCCTTCGGGAGTGTCAACTAGAGTTGTCGGGTTTGTCGTTCCCCATCGACCTTATGCCGGTACCTTTGGGTAGTTTTGACGTTGTTGTGGGCATGGATTGGTTGTCTTTGTATCGCGCGGAGATTGTCTGTTACGACAAAATTATTCGGATTCCTCTCCCTGATGGAGAATTCCTTTCTGTGTACGGTATCAAGGGTGGTGTTCCGCTAAATATCATCTCTAGCATGAAAGCCCTTAAGTGTCTTCGAAAGGGTTATTCGGCCGTTTTGGCACTTCTATCTGTTTCCTCCAGCGATGAGAAGAAGATCGACGATATTCCTGTTGTACGCGAGTTTCCTGATGTATTTCCTGATGATTTATCTGGTCTTCCTCCCCATCGTCAGGTTGAGTTCGGTATTGATCTTGTACCAGGGGCTGCTCCTATTGCTCGGGCCCCCTACCGTCTTGCACCTCCCGAGATGCAGGAATTGTCTAGTCAGTTACAGGAACTCTTGGACAAGGGTTTCATCAGACCAAGTTCTTCCCCTTGGGGAGCCCCGATACTATTCGTCAAGAAGAAGGATGGAAGTTTCCGATTGTGTGTGGATTACAGAGAACTGAACAAATTGACCGTCAAGAACCGTTATCCTCTTCCACGTATTGATGATCTATTCGACCAACTCCAGGGTTCTAGCTACTACTCAAAAATTGATTTGAGGTCCGGTTATCACCAGTTGCGCGTAAGGGAAGCTGATGTTGCAAAGACTGCCTTTCGTACACGTTATGGCCATTTCGAATTCTTGGTCATGCCTTTCGGTCTCACGAACGCACCGGCGGTTTTCATGGATTTGATGAACCGCGTTTGCAAACCATATCTTGACAAGTTCGTCATTGTGTTTATTGATGATATTCTGATTTATTCCAAGAACAAGACCGAACACGAGGAACACCTGCGTTTAGTTTTGGAACTTTTGCGACGAGAACAACTTTACGCTAAATTCTCAAAGTGTGACTTTTGGTTACGCGAAGTTCAGTTCCTAGGACATGTGGTTAATGAACTAGGAATTCATGTCGATCCGGCTAAGATCGAAGCGATCAAGGACTGGGGAGCACCAAAGACGCCAACTGAGGTGCGGCAATTCCTAGGCCTTGCGGGCCACTATCGTCGTTTCATTCAGGGGTTCTCGAAGATCGCTCAACCCCTCACCACTCTTACTCAGAAGGATAGAAAATTCGACTGGGGTGAACCACAAGAGTCGGCATTTCAAGAACTAAAGTCTAAACTTTGTTCTGCTCCTATTTTGTCCTTGCCTGAAGGCCCTGATGATTTCGTTGTTTACTGTGATGCTTCTATTCATGGTCTCGGTTGCGTATTGATGCAACGCGAGAAAGTGATTGCATATGCTTCTCGTCAACTCAAGGTGCACGAGAAGAACTACACCACCCATGACTTGGAGTTGGGTGCAGTGGTATTCGCGTTGAAAATCTGGAGACATTACTTGTACGGTACCAAATGCACCATCTACACCGATCACAAGAGTCTTCAACATATTTTCGACCAACAACATTTGAACATACGACAGCGTCGTTGGATTGAACTTCTGAATGACTATGATTGCGCAATTAAGTACCATCCTGGCAAGGCGAATGTTGTAGCAGACGCCTTGAGCAGGAAGGAATCAACTAAACCTCGTCGCGTTCGGGCGTTGCAACTCACCATTCATTCATCTCTACCTGATCAACTCCGTTCTGCCCAGTTAGAATCTTTGAAGGAGGAAAACCTTAAAGCTGAGACTATGCACGGTGCCGACAAACACCTCGAGCGAAGGCCTGATGGCCTGCACTACTTCGCAGAACGCATATGGGTTCCTTTATTCGGGGGACTTCGGGAGCTTGTTTTAGATGAGGCTCATAAGTCCCGGTATTCTATTCATCCTGGTTCGGATAAGATGTACCAAGATCTGAAGGTGCTTTACTGGTGGCCAAACATGAGGTCGGATATAGCCTCATACGTGAGCAAATGCTTGACCTGTGCTAAGGTCAAGGTAGAATACCAGAAACCGTCGGGTATCTTGCAATAACCTGAAATTCCGGAGTGGAAATGGGAACGGATTACCATGGATTTTGTCACGCAACTGCCTAAGTCACCGAGCGGGAATGACAAGATATGGGTGATTGTTGATCGGTTGACGAAATCAGCCCATTTTCTCGCTATTAAAGAGACCGACACCATGGATCGTTTGGCTCGTCTTTATCTGAAGGAAGTTGTTTCTAAGCACGGGGTGCCGGTTTCTATTATTTCGGATCGTGATTCCCATTTCACTTCTCACTTCTGGAAGTCTTTACACAAGGCTTTGGGTACCCAACTAGACATGAGTACAGCTTATCACCCACAGACTGACGGTCAGAGTGAGCGCACGATTCAAACTTTGGAAGACATGCTGCGGGCATGTGTGATCGATTTTGGCAAAGGTTGGGAAGCTCATTTACCGTTAGTAGAATTCTCATACAACAACAGTTATCACACGAGTATCAAGGCAGCTCCGTTCGAGGCACTGTACGGGCGGAAATGCCGTTCTCCTCTTTGTTGGGCTGAGGTGGGTGAGAGTCAACTCACTGGGCCTGAACTAGTGTACGAAACTTCGGAAAAGATCGTACAGATTCGTAACCGGTTGGCAGCGGCACGGGATCGGCAAAAGAGCTATGCTGATCAACGTCGCAAACCATTGGAATTCCAAGTTGATGACAAGGTACTTCTGAAAGTCTCACCATGGAAGGGCGTCATACGCTTTGGGAAGCGTGGCAAACTCAACCCTCGGTATGTCGGTCCATTTACGATCCTGGAACGGATTGGACCGGTGGCATATCGTCTTGATTTACCGACGGAGCTCGGTAATGTACATAACGTCTTCCATGTGTCAAACCTGAAGAAGTGCCTGGCTGACGAGTCTCTCGTCGTTCCACTGGAAGAGATCAAGGTTGATGATCGTCTTCGGATTGTGGAAGAACCTGTAGAGATTCTGGATTACAAGATTCGTAGCCTACGTCATAGCAAAATTCGCATTGTTAAGGTTCGCTGGAACTCGAACCGGGGACCAGAGTACACTTGGGAACGGGAGGATCAGATGAAGTCTAGATATCCTCATCTCTTTCCTAAGGAAGCGTTCGAATCGAGATATGTCTCCACTGCAGCTGAATGAATCTCGGGGCGAGATTCCTTTTAACGTGGGGATGATGTGACAACTCGGGTAAATCTCTCTTGGTTTCTATCTTTTGTCTGTTTCTTTTGTTATTCCTTTTGGGTACTGTGCAATTTTCGGGACGAAAATTCTTTTAACGTGGGGATGATGTGACACCCGGCAAATTCTGGTTAACAACGTTGTCTAGATGAAAGTCTACCTTAGTGAGTCACGCGTATATTGTACTTAACTGGGTTAGTTAAGTCGTGTTATGGTTCGGGAACTACCGGTTTAGTATAGAAGATCATTAGATGTTGGTCTAGAGGTTCATTAGATGTCAGTCCTTAACCAAGTGTACAAATGGTGACGATTCGTAGAATCGTCAGGTCATACGGAACATACAAGTCTCGAGTCCCGGGAATTAGTGAACGAGTGTGAATATGTTTGTTTGCAAATGTTATGTGTTTACAATCATTATGTGACTTGTCGGTATGTGAAAATGTGTTAACATATGTTAAAACGGGGTTTAACGCGCATAATACACAGAACCAGCCCCTATAGGCGATTAGGGGAGGCTAATCGCCTATAGGGTATGCAATTGGGGATCATTTCATGCAATTAGGGGGCTAAATGCATGAAATGATAGGCGATTAGCCCTAAATGCATGAAATGTCATGCGATTAGCAATGCTAATCGCGTATAGCTGCTGCACAATCGCGTGTTACGTGCTGGACGACTAAAAACGACTATAAATACAATACTTGACCTCCTAAACTTCATAATATCAACCCTAGTCGTCCCATAACCCGCCCCAACACACACACAACCTCTGGAACACGATTTTGGATCAAAACACAAGGTTTCAAGCCTATTTCATCATCCTATCACAAATCTAAGGTGTGGTTTTCATCCATGCAACCTTATTTAACATTTTCATTGAATCCCTAACGGTCCAGACCTGTTTTAAAACGAATAAGCTTTCTGAAAATCGTTAATAAGTGTTGTTAATCGGATTCTAACTATCATACATGTGTTATGTGTGTCTATGATTAAAAGCTAGGGTTTTTATGATTCAAGATGGATGATTACATGTTATTAGGGTAGTCTAAGATTAATAATGGTGGTATGATGATAGGATCTGAGTAATTGTTCATTAGGGTTATAGTTATGCATGTTAATGTGATGTTTCATGCTATGTGTATTTTGTTTGGATTACATGGTTGCATGCAGGGCTGATAATACAAGGTTAAACGAAGGATTTTGGTTTAAACATGTTTGGTATAGTTGTTGGATTGATATTGGATGATTACACGCGTTCTGGATCTGATTTGGAGTGTTTAACGCGCGAAAAACCGGAACAGCTGGGTTACTGGCGATTAGCAACCCTAATCGCCTATGTTATAGGCGATTAGGAGGCCAATCGCCTATAAACATGCCCTAATCGCCTATATACCATGCAATTGGGGGCTAATTGCCTCTGTTACATGCAATTGTGATCCTAAATGCTAGTTAAGTCCTGAAATACATGTCTTATAGCCCCAATCGCCTATAAAGTCAAGATTTACATGTCTTATGACCCTAAATGCCTATATTACATGCGATTAGCCTTCCCAAATGCCAGTTGACCAACCTAAATGCTAGTTGACTTTTCCTAATCGCGTGTACTGCTGCTGTAAGTGTAAATTAGCATTCCGAGACCCGATTTGACATCTAGGAACATGCTAGGAACCCCGTAACATATCTAATAACTTGGTAACATATGTTTGGATGTAATTATGTGATACGTGAACTACGTGCTATAACTTGTTGGACGTTAACGTATGTTAAGTGTGATTTCATGATTGTATGCTTGAGAGCGTAAACATAACACGGGGAGTCTCGGGTCACCAATGGGATGTCGAGTCTTGTACATTGGGTCAGTTAAACAGGCACGGTGTTTTCAAACGAACTTGGTTATGGTCTGGACATCTAGGGACTAACCTGCGGGTTATTAGTCTAAGTACTTGTAACTGTCATATGTTAGGTCGCCGCTTTACGGGACTAGCATAGCTGCTGAGTTTATTCGTGTTACGGAGTAACGCAACTTAAGGTGAGTTTACGGCCCCTCTTTTAACTGGTTTCACTTTTCGGGGGAGAAAACATGTGTTAAAACTTATGTTTGGTAACTACTGTCATACTATGGGTTTCTATGGTTTACTATACGATCTTTGGAAGTCCCGGGGGGAACCATGAATGTGCGGGTTTGCACAACGGGGAAATGTGAATAGCGCTATTGGGAGTGACCAACCCCGCTCGTCGACTTGGAGGGTCGGCGGGTGCATATTGTCTCAAACAGGAACAACAGGTTTACTACATCGGGCACAACATCTGGGTTGCGAGTTAGTAATGGTTTTCCAATCGTGATAGTAACAAAACATACGCCTAGCTAGCGTACTATGGTTTTCGATTTGTTATAGTATGGACAGGTTGAACTTGGTACTTGGATTACAAAACCTGTAAACTCACCAGCATTTTTGTGCTGACGTAAACTTTTACATGTTTTCTCAGGTCGCTAAGGTAGCACAATGGGACTAGGGCGCACGCGTCTGCACGGCGTCTAGTTAGGATTGCATGGTTTTCGAACGTTGAACACTTGGTTTATTTTGGATTATGTTTTGAATAAGCTTCCGCTGTAATTGGGGATTTTAAACTATGTTTTCTTAAATTGCATATGTTCATTTAGACTTGTTTATTGTGATCGTTGGTTTGGATCCTGGTTTGTCATGCGCCTCGTGGTAAAACTCCGCAAGTGGATTTTGAGGGTGTGACACTAACCAAGAAAACTCATAGTCCTTCACCCTTCTGCCGAATAATCCCGCCACTTTATCATAAACAATTGCTTCCCTCAACACCAATGGTAAACCTCTGATTTTCAAAGCAGCCACCCGTTCATTTGGTAAATCCTGTCCCTCCCAAAGAGATGCAGAAATTAACAATTCCTCCCACAGTTCCTCCTTACGATGGACGAATTGCAGAACCGTACGTTTATCTCTAAAAGCAAGAAGTAACTGGAGACCACCAATGTGACTAACAGGAGTCTCGTTATAACCACCGTCGCACAACATCTTTCGCAACCCACTCATCGCCGCCATATCTTTAACCACCCCAATGACCGATCTCATAATACAATGGTTTGGGAACAGAGCAGCATGTACGTCCAAATCGATCCTTTTGGACATACCATTAGATGTACCAGGTTCCTCCGTGGGTATGTTCCTGTAAGCCATGGTGTTAGTCGCATTCGGCTGAAACCTCACATTGGTTTGATACACTGGTGTTCTCGACTGAAACACAGGTGGCTGCTGTCTCATCGGCTGAAAAGGCTGCCGTAGTGGTGGCTGCTGAACACCGTCCGTACGCCTATTATCCTTCAGGAACCTAGCCACCGTAACACCCAACTTCGCTTCATGAATCGTCACCGTGTTCATTGCTTTTAACGTGTCGTTCATGTTTTTCACCCCAAGATATCGAATGAATCCAAAGATATTCCCTCTTGAGTCCCTCTTCCTCGCTACGTAGGCATCCTTAACAATGCCATGAGGTTGGAACGCTTTCCACAAAAGAGTGTCTGTTACACCCTCCGGTAGATTAGTGATGAAGAAAGTAGTAACTGGTCTCGGATCTTGAACGCCTCTGTTGTATTTTGGACGGGAATCACCTTGCCGGAAATCGCCTTTTTGTCTCCTCATTTTTTATACCAATGCCATGGAAGAATCAATGTAAAAGTTAATCACAAGTTTTTGAATTAACATATGCTTATTCATACGTATACCGTCATTTGGGCATAATGATGTATAATCTCTTTTTGTAATAAAACAAATTATATAAATAAATGTTGATTCAAATTTCAAAATATGATTTAGCATGTCTACCAAAACGTAATATCTAATTAGATTCGTACTACAAAAGTTATGCAACTTAGATAATATTCATTTATGGCAATTCATTGTGCAATTTTGAATTTTTTTGGAACAATTTTCAAATTAATCTTCTAAGTGATGAGCATGGTTGTCTCTAAGAATTTCTTAAATGTTTTGGGTCTTGAGCTACTAAAGAAATCAAACCCTTACACAATTCAAGTTTTCATTTTCAATTTCTAAGTATCACTAATTCAAATTTCAACTTTTTAGAATAAATATATTATAGTAAAATCCAAAGAAAAAATTGGTCTCATTGGATGCATTGTTATATAAAAATTAAATGCAAGAAGTGGGATTTGAACCCAAGTTCTCCATCATGAAATATAATTCACTAGCCAATTGTCCCCACATTTTGGCGGAGTGACATAGAAAAATGAAGATAAGAGTTTGAGACCATTTGGTCTCAAATTCGAATCCGATCCAAATAGGTTTTACCGCAGTGGGCATTCGAACGACGGGTTTTCCCCAGAATTGGTAGTTTGGTGGACTTGGGCTGCCCAGTGGACAGTTATTTGTCCAGTACTAACCCACTAGCAGTTCAGGTGATATTTAGTTGGTCATTAAAAAAAATTACTAGCCAATTCATCTAGCTAGGATTCTTTATTATTTTCCACACCAAAATAATTTAAATACAAATTATACATAAAATATATTTAAATTTTTTAAAGTTTTGGGCCTCCCGGAAGTTTGGGCCTTAGGCCATCGCCACCCTGCCCATGTCCAAAACCGGGGTTGATGATGAGCATGCAAACATATACGTTTGTCACTCTCAAAACTTAACCTGTAGATGTTGATATTTTCATGTTATTACTGATTCAGTTGAAACAAAAGCATTCTACTATAGGGAAATCTTTGAAATGTTGTTGCTAGTAATTCAATTGGCATTCAAGCTGAAATTGTATACTTCAATTAGTGTCCTTAATATGGAATCAAACCTCCTAATTTGTTTATTAGATTGTTATTTTATTTTTATAGTTATGATAATCATATCTAGTGTTCTAGGGGTCCAATTGTGGCATGCAGCACTACTAAAGTGAATGGACTGTATATTTGCTTAATTTGTTTGGTGATGGAATGATGGGAATGAGAATAAAATAATATGATACAAATATGAAATGAATTAAAACCTGGCGATTGATACTATTGGTTCTCTGGTATCGGAAGCTACCCGTTTACTGACCAGGGTTTAACGGGTTAGTGTCTCAATCCCAGGGGGCAAGGTTTAGTGTTCAGTAGGTTAGGGTTCGCCATTCAGAAAGGGGTGGCGGCGCAGCTTGTTGCCCATCTGCCCGCTATCTTGATATAAATTTCGCAGTCATTGAATAAGAAATTAATGTTTGATCAAAAAAAGAAGAAGAAGATATTCACAATATTATAGATATAACTTACAAATCAAACAAGAATTTTTGAGCAATCATATTTAACTATTAGTTTTGAAATTATTTACTGTTATTAAGAGTACATTTTAGGAAGTTGTTTAGTTGTGAAATGTTTGAAACATAACAGGTGATTAGTTGTGATGTAATGTAATTTTTAGGATTGTTCTAATTTTCGGCTTGCTATTTTCGACTTGGTGATAGCTTGTCTTTATTGATGGTTTAATAAAAGTTAATTTTCAATAAAAAAAAATGGATGTGCGTTCTCAGGTAATAATGTGAATTAAAGTAACCAGAATAAGCAAAGTAAATATTACTGTTTTGTAAAGAGTCCAATTTTATAATTTATGTAAAAGAAAATAAAAATATGAGAAAAGCATAGAAGGGAAAGAATGATCCTCAACTAAAAAGGAAATAAGAATTGCCATATGCAAAACTCATAAAAAGTTCCTTATAACACGCAAACCCCCACAAAGTTGCTCTTTGATTTTTTTTTTATTTAACGGCCAACGAAATTAATGGGTGACTACCCAAGGACGTCTGCCCCTTGAGTGAAAGCTATCCATACGCTCGGGTTTATCAATAGCACTGTTTAGCCTAAGCTCGCAAGTTTCTAAACCAGGGAAAACCTGTCCGTCTGAAGACCCGTTATGGTAAAACCTGAGTGATATCAGATTCGAACTTGAGACTATTTAGACCCAAATGAAAAAAAAAAATATTCATTTGAACTTATCAATGAAATTTCTCCTTTTTGTTAGTTTCTCTAGAATAAAATAACAAAAATAAAAATCTAATATTCAATTTTAATTAAGAGTTTGTGTGTGATGAAATAACATACCTTAAATAAATTTAGATAAAAACAAAACTTACGTTTTGAAAAAAAAAAAAAAAAAGTATTGGAAGGAAATTGTGCAAGGGTTTCCCATCAACAAAGGTGAACTTAAAAGAAAATTTTAAAGGAAAATATATCGTACTTTTTGGTATAGAATAATATATACGGTGTTGGCTATATGTGGTGAAAAAAAGGATAGGAACGCACAAGTATACTAAAAAATCTATCTATATAATAATTGAATACGCTTAGGTTGAATCGAGCATTTTTAGAGTGTCCACCTAGGCTCCAACTCAAATATGGAGCTCCTAACTTGACCCATCTAACATCCTATAGCTACCGTATAAAACCCCTTTAATCTTTTTCTCTCCCTAATGCGCCTCTAAGAAGCCTTCGTGATCATCTTCCATCTGATCAAAAGTGAGAATAAAAACTGTTCTTCCTCATCTTCCATCTGATCAAACTCATCTTCGCATTTCATTGGTTAGTATTTCGTCATATAATCTTAGGTAGATTATTGTTATTTTTCTGTTATTCAAAAGTTAGGGTTTTTTTTAGGGTTCCTAACAATGGCTCTACAATAAGTATGAATACATATGGGTTTCTTCATATAATCTTAGGGGTTTTCTTATCTATATCACCATGTAACTTCTTCATGATTTAAAATTCATTTAAAACCCATGTTGTTTTGTCTTTTTCGGTTTTGTTTGATGTTATTTCCTTTACTTTTGATGTGTTTCTTATGATCGAACCTAATTTGTTGTGGGTTTTCTTATTAATATAGTTTTATAAGTGCTGGAGTTTCTTTGAATCTTTTAGTGATATCCGGGTTTTTTTTTTTTTTTTTTTTTTTTTGTGTTACAGTAGATGAAGTCCTTGAGGTAATATTGAAGTTTTGGGGTGTATTTTTTTTTCTCATATTCCAAATACATTGCTATAGCCACTGCTTTTGGATGTCATAGTGTTGCAATTCAAATGATTCTGAATACAATATTAAGTAAGATTCAATCTCTTTTACATTGAAAGTTAGTTCTTTACTTAATTCGGAGATACCTTTAAACTTGGTTTACATGTTTGGTTATTCACCAAGTGATAAATGAAAAAATAAAAAGCAAATAGCATCATGAAAAAATAATTTCATTATTTTCATCAAACTTTGCTAGTGATTTTAGTATTATTATGTAACATGCTTAGTTTGTTCGGTTTCAGTTTTATTTAGTTCACATCATAAGGTATTAGATAAATCACTCAATGATACATTTGTAACTGAATGTACTAAAGTTTCTACTATATAATAACTTGTATTTTGTTTTTTAATTTTTTTTAAAGTACCCGATTAACACCCTTGGAAATAATATAGTATTAGGAACCATTATATATTTGTTTAAACTCTAGATTTTGGAGATGATCTTTAGATAAGATTTGGATTTTGGAATTCTGTTTTATTCAGTTGATTTGGGCTCTAATGTGGTGTTTAGATATTGAACATATATTCATACATTCTAATCATAATTATCATTTCTATGTTTGTTTAAAGATGAAAAACACTTCTTCATGTTTATACGTTCCCCACTGTCACAATTTCTTTTGTATCCAATTAACTTGCTATTTGTGTTTTTATGATGTTGTCTAGATCAATTTTGTTACTCTTGGAAAGGAATTATATCTTCTTGAAGTACCTAAAAGTTTGTTTGGGAGTCTGCCTTGTGATTATGAACTACAATCATCCAAAAAGGTGTGTGTATATATGTGTGTGTCTCCTATCTAAATAATTGCGTTGCCTGGATATGCTTATACATCCATGGGAACTATCAAGGGAGATTCTTACTTTTGAATAAAAAATAGTTCTAAATTAAGGATTTAACATTGGGGCTCCAGACTAATTTTAATATAGGTTATATAGTGTAATTGTTGTTTTATTCAGTTGATCCTTGCTGGTTGTACTCTATTTTTATAATAGATATATTGTAAAATAAGACGACATCGGTTGATGTTGTAAAGATGACTGTAACTTTATCGTAATTTCATTCCAGTCCTCGTGATACGATCTTTTGAAATTACAAATAAAACTTATGTGGCATTATTCGTTAAAATCTTATTTATATACGTTTTATTATAAAACTTTAAATTAATTTGTCAAGGGATGTTGGAAAACGTCTAAGTATTGCGAGGAAAAAGGATAAAAACTTAATAATATTTGGTGAATTTTATAAAGGATGAAAAAAAAATGTAAAGTTTTAGAGTTTAAAAAAAAAAAAAGGTTTGGTTAAAAAAATATATTAACTTTAGTTAAGTTTTATAAGAATTCAAGGGAATAAACTAACCAAACTAACTTGAGGGACCAAAACTGTCATGTTTCAAAGCAAAAAAAAAAAAAAAAAACTGGTCGGTACTGTAGCAGCGTTTTTCTGGCGACCGGAAAACTCTCCGGCGACTTCTTTTTGGCGTTTTTAGGCGTTTAAACTCTAAAAACCTTTAAATTCCCGTCATAATGAAGCCAAAAACGCGTTTTATTTCACACTTGAAACCGAAAATTTAAGTATAATCGCCAGAATCTTAAAAGCTTGAAGAAACGCCTCTTTTCTACGACCATTATATAAATCAAACGTAGCTTTAGAGTCCTTTGCTCATTTCCTTCAAAACCCACTAAAAAACACCAAGTAAAAACGTCTAGAAAGGCTTCAATTTGTGTCTCTTTGTCGCGGCTTTGAAGCTTTATTTCCGGCCAAAATACCTATTGTAAACGTCTATTTTTTGTGCCATTTTGCTTCTTTAATCATGTTCTTTAAAAGCCCTATTGAATTGAGTTCTAATCTTTACCAATTGAAGGTCTTAAAAATATAGGGTTATGATTTAGGAAAGAAGATGAAGTATAAAGGTTGTTTAAGTATTATTTGGTTGAGTTTTATTAACAAAGTAATATGGTGGTGTAGTGGTTAACGTGGAGTTTTGTTGTGGAATTGTCTCAGGTTCGAGACCTACTGCAGCCATGTTTTCGTTTTTTTTTTTTTTTCCTCTTTCCTTTTTGCATTTCATTATTCCTATTTATTTACCAATAATTATATATATTAGTCATAATCTTAAAATAATTCTAGAAAATTCATTTTTACTCTAAAAATTATGAAAATTTAGGGGAAACATCTTGACACTTTAAAAAAAATTATCATATTTTTATTTTTTGAAAAATATATTATTTTCCTATTTTTCTTGATTTAATTTGTTTTAATCATAATTAAATGATTAAAAATTCATTTTAAGTGATTTTAACCTCAAATTTTCTAGAGATTTATTTTTGTGTATAATACACTGAAATAAAATTTAATTTCTCAGAAAATGATTATTTTTGTTATTTTTACTATTTTTAATCATTAAAATAATATTTAAACTCATTAAATACGTTTTAAATGCAAATAAATTGAAAGAAATTATGGAAATATTATTTTCAGTATTCCACATCATAAAATAATTATTTCTCATAAAAATATCATTTTGGGATCATATCTTGTATTATTTATTCTATTTATATTTAAATTAGATATAATCATAAAATCTATCTCATGGACATTTTTCTATAAAATAGAAAATATTTCTAAGTGTGGAATACATAAGTGTTTTAGTCGTTTATTTAATTAATCATGATATATTTATTTCAAAACTATTGTTCAAGTTATTATTAAAAACTTCATCTTCCCTACACAAGTCTAGTAAACCCTAATGCCTTAGATTTTGGTTACCTTAGACTTTTAAGTTATTTTCCTCATTAGTATTCTATCATATATAGGTTGAGTTCTTCGGAATTCTAAATCCTTTACGACGAACTTTCGTGGAGTTTATTTATACTTAGCGAAACTGTGAGTATATCTTTCCCCTTTTTACTATTTATTCTTTTGAGGTGATTCATGTACCATTATTATTAAACTTACGTATATTATTTACAAAGCAATGTGCTCTTTGATATGTTTTGTGTGAATTGTATGAACGATTTGTCAAAGTCATTAACCTTTGGGCCGCACCTAACAATGAGTAGTACTACGAGTTATATCCCTTGTGTGACTTACGTGAACGAGTTAAGTCCTTGGTCATTGTTATGGTTTTTCTTGAACGATGTGTGAACGATTATTGAACGATGTGAGGCTTGATTTTGACCCTTTTACATATTACAGACATCAAGGCACATAAATTGCAAATTACTGTTTGAACGAAAATGGATATACTCACCAATGCATTATATGTGTTGACAAATTATTTTGTACATGTTTCAGGTGAAGTTTGATCTTGCATACTTTTCACGCTTAGGCTGGACCTAGTGCTTAAATAAAAGTTGAAAATTTATTTTCTATGTTTGAGATTTCTATTAAGACTCTTTGTATTTCATTTTGAATAATGGAAGTTATTTGCTATTAGTATTTACAATTTAGTCCATGTGCTATTGAACAATCGTCACTACGTGACACCTCGATGTTTCCGCCATCGGTTGGGGTGTTACAATGACCCAGTTGCTGGTAGCATGCAAATCAATTTCATGTATTCTGTGATATCTTTATGGGAATAAACTTTTTAGTTGGAACTGTTATGCTTTTTAGCGATTTGGGTGGAGTCAAGGTTTAGGTCGTTTTGATTGAAACAATTGATCAATCTGAAGAACAATTTAGTATGATTGCTTTTAATTTTGTATTGCCTGACATTTTAGAGTCACGTTGGTCAAATAGTTTGGTATGTATGATAATCTTAACGTTGTTTATATTGATTTATAAGGAAAGAATATTTAGGGAATGATGTACATGCATCTGCAAATAAAATAGATTGTTTTGGAGGTCATTAAGTAGGTAATATTCAACATTTTTTTTGTTTTTTGTTTATAAAATTTTAATAACCAGACATTAGTCAGGTATCTGCTTAATATCCACAGTTGATACCGTTACTTGTCTGGTAAATCAATTGAATCTATTGTTACAGATGTGGTTTTATTTACTGTGCTCGCATTTGTTCCATTTAGATTCTGGAATAATTGATGTGGAGGTGAAGATTTGAGGGAGGCCATGAATGACTTATGACTGACTTACTGGAGAATGAAATAAAATTTGGGCCAGTCTCGTCTTTCATTTAGGCCGGTGTAACAAACCGAAACACGAAACCTTTAATATTATTATTATTATTATTATTATTATTATTATTATTATTATTATTATTATTATTCATTTGTAATACCGAAGGAAACTTATCAAGATTAAAAGATTGTGCATTTCCAGTCAAGTTACTCATGTATGAAGGATTGAAGGTTAACTGGACGAGTATTTCATTTAGAAAAAAATGAATCTTTCCATCCGGATAAATGAATTTATTATTTTTTATGAGGGCCACATTGGAGGAGGCGATACAATGTGATTAGAATGCAGATATATCTATTAGCAATGATTAGAATGTACTCATGTCTCATGTAGATATCTCTATTAGCAAGTTGTTGTAGGAATGATACATGGCAACAATTAAGGCTGCTCAAAACTACTTTATACCGAGAAACGTGATGTCGTTGGCCGTACTTGCCTCCACGCCTGGTATAAATTTTCATCTTATCTTAATTTTTAAAAATTTTTATTCGATTGTATTCTTACTCTTTATTGATGTTTGTGTGTGACAGGAACCAAAATCTCGTAAGAAAATTACAAAATCAACTTCAAATTTGGTGTGCGAACATTTGGATTAGGGTAGTTTTTCCTCTCTAATGTGAGTTTATATTGCTTCATTTTAACTTTGTTTCAGCGTTGTGATGTTAATATCCGGGTTACATGGATTTCGATCTTTAGATTAGGGTAGTTTTTGGTATATGTTCAGATTAGGTTTTTTTTTTTTTTTTTTTTTTTTTTTTTTTTTTTTTTTTTGCTCAGATTTGTTAGTATTTTTTTTTTTTTTTCTGATTAGGGTCTTTTTTCCTTCAAATTTGTTCATCGGTTTGATTTTGTTGATGCTAGGCTTATGTGTAGTGCTTGGAGGAATACATCTAATACTGGTATTTTAATTTCATAACAAAGTTTAATTTATAATTTTTCTTTTTTATAAACTTTCCATTTATTAAGATAATTTTTCTTGCTTGTAGATGCCTTGCTATATGTCATACCGTACTCCCTGAAGGTGATGGGACGCCAGATAAGATAAGATTACATATCAAGCTGCATTGCCTGATCAGGTTGCTTTAGTTACTGTTGCAAAGAACTTTGGTTTCTTTTTCTATAGGTATTATTGAAATAAATGTATTTACTTTTCTTCATGTTCATTAACGTATAATTGTCTGAAACAACATATAACTTCAACTATTCAGGTGTACGCCTACAATGGTATATGTTCGTGAATCACATTACATGCTGAGAAAATGGGGAAAGTTGAAGATGTTTCATATGAGATCCTTAATGTCCTTGAGTTTAACAGGTATAACTAATATTTAGGTCAATCTTTATAATTTTGAGAAAATAGATATTTATCTTGCTTATAATTTGCAGTTTATAACAATTTTTTTATTGGTTTCTCTATTTTTGTAAAATATGTGGAAATAAAAAACTTTTGTTATAGCGTTAATCGTTGCATATACGGATGCTGATAGCTTTTTAGAAGGTCATCAGACATCCTAACTTCACATTAGCTTCTTAATGTTAATTGTAATATGAATTTGTAAAACGACTGCAGTTGATTTGTAAAATTTATTGGTTGAACTGTATCAGTGTTCATTAGCATCATTCCTGCACCTTGATACGTTTTATTTTTCATCTCAGAATTCAAGGAATACCCTCTATCATCATTTGAGCGGTGTTGGGTTAGAACAGTACAAATTACCCTCTATCATCATTTAAGATTTTGAAGGATGGCTTATGGAAAGAAGCGGATTCAAGATTCAATTGCTATTTGTGGGTCAATACAAGAAGGTAAGAATTCCAGTTACAAAAAAAAATCTACATCTTTTGAATAAGAGAATTTGTATCATGTTGAATTTAAAAAGAATGAGGAAGCCAGTGTCGGTGGTGGTTCCAAGTATGGGAAACAGAATGTCAACACAATTGATTCGAATCCTCATGGAGACAAATTATTGCAGATTTTTTTCCTTTCTATTTTAAAAAATACTGTTACGCTGTGAAAAAAGTTGTGGTTTTTCTTAAATTATGCAACTTGTGATGATACTTTTGAATTTTGAAACCACATGAATCGAGAGTTTTTATCATGAATACACTTTGGGTGACTTTTGATTGTCCAATTTCAAGTTTATCCTTTTAAGTTTACTCATTTGACCGTGTTGAATGCAAAGTGCTAGCGCTATTTACCCCTTTATCATCAAGGCTTTGAAGCACCTGGTACAACTAGAAACCCATCCTTGCTTATTACGTCATCCTACCTATTTATGTATATAAATTTAACACCTTCCTAACTGTGTGATTCACACATGTATCTTCGATTGTATACATTTTTATGTTAATTTGAAAAAATTAAAAAAAAAAGATTTACGAGTTTATCTATTTCCTTGAAGCTATAAATTTTGGTTCCTTTAATTTAAATCTCTGATAATCGTTTTGCAGGTGGTAACCAACGTTTTGAAACCCGGACCGGACCGGACGGTCGGACCGGTCTGACCGGAGTCCGCCCACCTAGCCGGCCCGGTCTAGGTGTTGAGACCGTTTTTGCAGCGAGCCGGACGGCCAGATCTGTGACCGCCGGCCGAACCGGAAGACCGGTAAAATGTGACGATCGGACCGGGGGAGTAGGGTTTTCCGGCCGGCTACTTTTGGTGCTTCAAGATCCAAGTTATAGCTGATACCCTAAAATTCTTGTTCTCTTAGGCGATTCACACACCAAAACACCTGAAAATCAGACCTTTAGCTTATGAGAGTGGTAAACTGGAACTTGGGTTTATGCATGAAGATCTGGTCTAGGCTTCTCAATTGTATCGAAAAGAGAGATAGAGGAAAAAAAAAGGATGAAGAAGGTAGAAAGGTGAAGACAACAAATGAGGGAATTTGGGGATAATAAAGATTGGCAGATTGCAACTCCCAAGGTGAATATTTGGTAAAGATTTTATGTAAGATATGAAAAAAATGTGTATATGGAGATTTTAAAACTTGGTATATATTTCATTATTTAAGGTTATTTTTATGAAATGCAATTATATTTTAAAAACACATATCCGGTTTTTAAATCCGGTTCGACCGGTCCAACCGGTCCGACCAATGGACCAGTAAGGAGACCGGTTTGACGTCCGATCCAGTTATGAAAACATTGGTGGTAACCTATGTCATAACTAGGCGAGGAATAGAATTCCTATTTACGGTCGTTACGCAGGATGAACAAGGAAAAGCAGTTGGTGTGAGTGAATTACGAGCTACGCTTGGGCAGCATGTTGCCAAAATAGGTGAGTTGTAGTTTATATCGGCTCAGTTTTATTTGTTTGTGTTATGAATGGTTATCTTCTCTCTTTATATGAGTGTACATTTTTTTAACCTTTACTAATGGGCTAGATTCGAGTGTTATATTGACATGTTGTAAGATCATGTTTAAACAAACCAACAATGTAGTGTTCATGCGAAAGTTGACATGAGTTTATATGACTTGCAGGGCATATTGAGTTAATGGAGTTAATGATCTCCCCATGGTGTTGATGTTAATTTACAAAGTGAGTCTAGCACACGACTGATTTAGGCTGTTGGTCATGGGAATCAAGATGCTTTAATACTTCTAAAACAAAAGGCTGATGTAAGGCTTGAATGATGGTTGTTTCTTTTGTTTTTTGACCTCATGGATGCTTCTAACAATACTTGATATCTAGGGGTTTGTTTTATAAAAATAAATAAATTCGTGTTAAATAAGTAAGTTTGGATGATCTAGATAATACAAATTGATTTAGTTACTTTCTATATTACCATTGTAATTCTCTTTAATTAGTAAATATAAATAAACTGAATTGTCACATGAAAGCTTTTTCAATGTGTATTGTTTTCTTAACTTGTAGTTTCTTCTTCTTATGTTTTGTTATGTCCTTTAGACATTAGGGTACAAAAGGCTTTTGTTGGTAGTGTAATTTCATGGTTGAAATTGTTTGTTGGTTTATGAAGACGACGACCTTCTTAGTATTAATTAGTGCATATTTAAGCTGTATGACATTTTATGCAATGTTTGATTTGCACATGTTGCCTACAAATAAATATTTGGAAGTTTGTAAATAAATATTTAATCATATTTTTCTTGACAATTTAATTTTATTTTTTATTTTTGTATTTTTTGTTAAACTATGTTTATTTACTTAAAATTTTTATCTTCATTTGCATGTCGTTTAAATAAATATGACAACATCTTTATTTCATTATTTGTTTTTTAATGACGTCAAATCAAACATTGCATAATTCAAATACTCCGTATCATTTATTGGGTAACCTTAAACGTTTTTATGATATTTTCCAAGCAACCAAAATTCATAGGAATATTAATACGTAAGTTCCAATAAATAAAGCTTATATATTACAATCTTTATAAAATATTTTGTCATTTTTTTTTGAACAGCAACCACTTTATATATATATATAGGGTTGGGTTAAAATGAGAACTCAAGTGAGTTGTGAGAACTAGAGAACCCTTATGGACCATTGATCTTGATGATCCAATGGTTGAGATTAAAAGTAATGTATTTTGTCTTTACTTGATTAATGAGTATTTTTTTAATATGTTAAAGTACAATTAAGGGTATTTAGGTAAAACCTCATGAGAGAGAAGATTTAATATAATATTATGTTATTTTTTATTTCATTATTAAAAACAATCTTATTTATTAAACTTTATTTTATTATTTTAATTAAAATAATTTACTGTTTTTTTTTAAATATTTTAAAAACAAAAAAAACGTCAAGTCCTCTATCCCCCATTTTTACGCTGGTGTAATTTTTTATACCAGTGTAAATCTGCCATACACAAACATTTACTAACAAGTACACTCGTGTAAAACGAAACAAAACATATAATGAGGAGGTTGATTTACACAAATGTAAATCAGCCATACACAACTTTTACAAAAAAAATAAATAAAAACACTAGTGTAAAAAACCAAAACTAGATAGTGTGCTTTACATTTATATTTACACTGGTGTAACTGATATTTTACACCAGTGTTTTTCTTACATCAACAATGACTATACATTATACATTCATATTTACGCTGGTGTAAACTGATGTTTACACCAGTGTTTTCTTACAAAACATACTACACCATTCATCGTCGTCTTCACAACATCGGCTCTTCGTCGCAGCATCATCTCCTGACAAAAAAACCCCAAAAAATTCAAAATACTTACAAAAAACCATAAATCTATCCTAACAAAATTAATAAAACCACGAAATCAAAAACGTGTTTTACATTGGTGTAACCCCCCCAAAATGTTTATTAGAATGCTAAGCAAAAGGCACAAAAAAACCTTATTTACGTTGGTGTAACCCATTAGTGATTGAACAACCAAAAAACCTGTTTACATTGGTGTAACCCATTTGTGATTGAACAACCAAAAAGGATGCACACCTTTTTCTTACATCATACTACACCATCATTCTCCATCTTCACATTCTTCATCTTCATAGCATCATCATCTTCTTAATCCAAAAGATCATCATCTTCACTGCATCATCTCCTAACAAAACCGAAATTTTCAACATAAAAATCCTATCTTTTCACAATAATATCATTAAAAACATCAAAAAGATCCTAAAACAAAAACCCAAGTTTTCAACAAAACCTAAATTTTAACCTAATAATAATAATAATAATAATAATAATAATAATAATAATAATAATAATAATAATAATAATAATAATCTTGACAAGGAATCAGAGATAGGTGTGTTACCTCGTCTTCTTGTTTTCCAATCTTTACACCTACACTGATCACCTTCAAAACACCATCGGACCCCACCAAAACACCACCTTCGTCGGACCATTGAACCACCACAGCCCCCTCCCCTCTAACCCTCACCCCGTTCACCAAAAATCCTTCACAGATCTGTTCTCTTGTGCTTTTTAGAGAGAGAGAGAAGGAGAGAGACTGAGTGAGATAGAGAGAGAGAGAGAGAGAGAGAGAGAGAGACGGGTGTGTGTGTGAACCTTCCTGTTCATCGACCACCGTTGTCTTCCTGTTCATCGACCACCACCCATCGACCCACCACCACCACCACCCCTCAACACCACAGCCCCTCTACCACCAACAGATCCGTCCACCACCACCTTCGAACCTCGTCTGCACCATCGTTTTTTCTTTTTTTTTTAGAGAGAGAGAGAGAGAGAGAGAGAGAGAGAGAAAGAAGTGTGTGTATGTGAGAGAGAGACTCTGATTTATAATGATTTAGAGAGAGAGAGAGAGACGGTTAGTGAGAGAGAGGGGTGAGACATTTATGTGATTATTATTATTATTATTATTATTATTATTATTATTATTATTATTATTATTTAAAGTGTAATTGGGGTGGGGTAGGGTGGGTGTTATTATTACTAATATGCCCACAAGTGGGTGTACACAAAAGACTTTATTACCCCTAATTAATAAAATACAAAAAATTATAAAGGTGATGAAGTGCCACTTGGTGAATGGTTCAAAGGAGTTCTCTAGTTCTCACAACTCAGTGGAGTTCTCATTTGAACCCAATCCTATATATATATATATATATATATATATATATATATATATAAAGAGCCAGCCAGAAACTGGGTACAGAAAGGAAAAAACAAGACAGAAATTACACCAAGTTGCCTACATCAAACTCGAGCCAGTTATCCCACTCAGGAATGGCCAGCTTAGATCTAAAACACAGCCACATATAACTATCTTCGATGATCTGCTCCACAATCTTACGAACCGGGATGAAAATATTTTGTCATTTGACTTGAGAATGTACCGGGTGTACACCCGGGTCTCAAACCTAGTATATAAATAAGAGAATGACCGTGATATACAAATGAGATGGAAAACCGGATGCCAATAAGCTCTTGGTCCAGTGGTCCGAGGGGAGGTGGGAAGGTAAAGGTTGACTCAATTTGAGGTTCCTACACAGGCACATGTTCGATTCCTGGCTCATGTACACACTTTGAAAATATGGGTAGCACCACAGTAAGGGGGTTTCGAACTTGGGATGTTTGCTGGATCGCTTGAGTAGGGACAACGCGCTATACGGAGCCATGACAGTTGATCTAGCCGTTCAATAAAAAGAGGAAAACTGGATCACCATTAAAAATGTAACATATGCTATTTTATTGAAGCTCTAACTATAATAGTTTTTATATTTTTACCCCCCATATATAGAGAAAAATGTGAAAGATAGAAGGGAAGTTGCAAGTAGCAAGAGATACTGGCGTATCCGGAACGGATTTTCAGGAGGTTTCTTTCGTAGATTTTCACTGATTTCCACTAATGTTTCAAAAGTTTCCATTAAATTTTTTTAATTTTTTTTCAAACCGAAAGGGTTCCTCGAAACCCCCTAAAACCCCTGTATCCGCCACTGGCAAGAGATTCATTATTCATTTCTCTGTCTCAGGGGCGGACCTAGCTTGCAGTTAGGTGCCGCGTCCGTTGCTACTCAACTTCACGTGCGTAGTGGAATTTTTTTAACGATATTTGGAAAACGTTACTACTAAAATGAAAAAAATGAAAAACGTTACTACTGAAATTAATATCTAGTTCCGCCACTGCTCTGTCTCTTATCACAAGTCTTAACTATCTAGATATGATAGCAAGTTTTAGAAAAAATAAAAAAAAGTAAGCTACTTGTTAAAGTTGAAATAGAATAAAAGGCAACTAGAGTTGATTGAATTAACCATTAATTTGAAAATGGAGATTTTAAAGGCCTTCGAAATTGATGTAACATGATGGTTAGATTAAAAAAAAAAAAAAAAAAAAAAGACCATTGGCATCTTGATTTGAAGCGCATGTGCTATGTGTTTAATTTACTTTTATCAGTTAAACTGTATTCTAAAACTAAGATCTAGATTTGGTGTTGTTTGTTAACCGAAAAATACATGAAACTAGCATGGATCACATAAACAATTATAATACTTTAAACTATGGCTGATTGAGCTCATAGCAGATGAATGATTTGGATGTTGATATCTAGGATTTAAAAGAGTCTAGATCATGGCCTTAGATATAGCCAGAAAAGGTATTCTATTGCGAATTTTGTTTATGAATTAAGAAAAATAGTTTGATGTTGTAAACTATACGATGTCCGTCGCTAACACAAAAACTTGTCACACCCACATTCTGAGGTTGTAATTGACTAACTGGTATCTTAAACTCACATATAAGGTCTTGAAATATGAGATCTTATGTTACATGACAAATGACGTGTTTAAAAAAGTTTTAGAACCATCTTATTACAATTTTTATTTAAAATACATGAAAGTAATTAGAATTTGCACTACAATTAACTTTTTTCAAGCAGTGGCGGAACGAGAACTTTTTGACTGGAGGGTCACAATAGAAATGTTTTACAAAATTTATAGTTGGTACATTTATAGGGAAAATATGACCTTTTAGTTGACAAAGGCCTTTGGTTATTTACGTCTACTTAATTCCATTGTATTAGTCAGATAACTAACTATTAACTAGTTTTCGCATTGGGAGATCATCGATGAGTTCATTTCTAAATAATATAATTCCCTTTCCACTGCTTTACTTTATTTTTAGGGTGATACTATTTGGACATCCAAAAAGTTATTCGGACACCCTAGGTATGCCTCGTATAGCTCTATACGAGGCATATACACTTTATTGTTCCCCAATCAGACAACATTCTGACAAAGAAAAAAACCCTATATTCCTCGTATTGACCAATACGATGCATATAGGGTTCACGTGTGTCCTTTTCAGTCAACATGGCAGGCCAATTATTGGCCCCATATCCCTCGTATAGACCAATACGAGTAATATTAGTACGATGTCCGGTACGATGTAACATAAAGTAGCTGCCACTCGTACCCTATATTCCCCATATAGACCAATACGAGTCATATACACCCAAAGTTGATTATTTTCTTTCTTTTCTTCTTCTTCCCTTCCTTTCTTCTTCATTTTTCAAACTTTCATTTCTTCTTCGTTTTTCAAACGACAATTTTTTTGCGGGCTATTTTTTTCTCCAAAATGGCATGGTGGGCTAATATTTTCGATGAATCCAGTATTCCTAATTCTCACGAGACGACAGGTATTCCTAATTCTGAAGCAGCGGGTATTCCTTATTCACAAGAGGTTGTGTCTGGTTACAAAAAACCATTGTTGCCAGACCTGAACGAGCCGTTCTATGAACCCAATGTTGAACATTCATACGTAGGGGAAACCTACCAGCACTACGAGCACGATGGTGAGTATGCGTACGTACCGTAGTACTCTTCGTACGACCCAAGACAAAACCCGCAAGTTCGAGAAGAGCAACCCCATAACTCGCATGTTTCAGACGAGCAACCACGGTGTTCGCAAGTTTCATATGAAACTGAACAGGATTTCGTTTCCCGAAAAGATTTGGTTACGTGGGTTAAGAAAATGGGAAAAGATAACGGTTACGTCATTGTCACCCGACGATCCAAAAAAGTTGATAATATGGACGTGAAGGTTTGGCTAGTGTGCAACCGTGGTCGCGAGCACAAGAGTATAGCCACCGAGAGGAAAACAGGCAGCCAAAAAATTGGTTGCCCTTTTCTAGTGATCGGGTTATATGACGGGAAACGTGACGCCTGGAGGGTACAGGTGAGGAATGCCGAACATAACCATAATCCTGCTGAATATCTGGAGGGCCACGCGTACGCAAGAAGATTGTCTCCCGAACAATTAAATTTGGTGGAGGAGCTGTGGGCGCAGGAGATGGAGCCGCGTAAAATCTGGAAAACCGTAAAGGGACACTTCCCGGAGAGCATGTGTGTTTTGAAAGATATACACAATGCGTGTCAAAAGATTAGTGCTCTAAAGAAACGAGGTGGATCACCCATGCAGGAACTGGAAAACCTGCTGGTTGAGAAAAAATACACGTATTACACTCGGGAGGATCCTTTAAAAAATACGGTTGAGGACATTTTTTTTGTTCATCCTGTATCTTTCAAAATGTGGCGGGCGTTCCCGCATGTATTGTTGATCGACGCAACCTACAAGACCAACATGTACCGTTTACCGTTACTGCAAGTTGTCGGTTTGACGTCCACAAACCAGTCATTTTGTGCCGCTAATGCCATTGTTTATAAGGAACGTGAAGAAAACTTCATATGGGTCCTTGAGCATCTAAAGTCTATGTTGGAAGATTGTATGGAGCCGCGTGTTATTATAACTGACAGAGACCAGGGTGTCAAATTAGATTCCTTGGGTGTCCAAATAGCCTAAGCCTATTTTTATTGGATTTTAATGCACTTGATGAAATTTGTTACTTGGTTTAGCTTTTTTTTTTTTTAATCAAAATTTCTTTCTAAACATGCATTTCTACACATAAAAATGTTAGCAATTAGCAAATAATGATAAAAAAAACTTATAAAGTATCATATAATAATCTAATTAATTAATGTAATATATTTAAAGTTAAAATTCAGTAATAATACATAAATAAATAATCAGTACACATCCGTTAGGAATTAAATAATACTAGAAAATATAACAAAAAAAGATAAGAAAAAGAACTTACTTCATGATGGCTTTAATTTGGTAGATGATTTAACAATTCAAGAGAGAAAACTCTTGAGTGAGATCGGAGAGAAATTTTTCTCAAAACGGCATTACTTTTAAATAAGTAAAGGGAAAAAAAATTAGGTTATTAATTTTGAAATTGGGCCAAACTCGTTTTTCAAAGCCCATAATGATACTAGCATTTAACCCAATAATATTGTCTTTATCTTCTTTCTTTTCTTTCTTCTCTACAAGCAAATATCAAAGAAACCTTAATAGCCGCTTGCTGCTGAAACACCGTTGCTTACTCGCTTGCTGCCTACTACGACGTTGTCGCAGCCGGAAAACTTTCAAACATCTCCTTTTCTTTTAGTTTTAGCCATTTACAGAAGAAAATTAAGGGGGTCAACCATAAGAAACTGTTTTGGGCTTAGTACTCCGGTAAGCATAGATTTGGCCGGCCGGAGGGTCAATTGACCCCCCTGACCCTCCTGTAGTTCCGCCGATATTTTCACGTGTAGTCTTCTTAAAAATTTATTGAAACTATTGGATTTTTATGTGTAACCATCGTTCAGAACCCTTGTTTGAACCCACTTTGATCCTAGTGAAGTCACCATCCAAACCCATGTGTCATCTCGGTCGCATTATATCTTGTGTTAAAAGAAAAAAAACAGGATCTGTGAAGCCCTTGATTCATTAAACTAGTAACCCCCATCTACTTAAGTTAGTTACCAACTTACCATATGAAGCAATAAACAGGAACTAGGGTGGTACACAACCCGGTTGCAAGTGTTCGCCAGCATCACCGTAGGGGCTGTGAACATCATATATATAGTCATAGGATGTGACCCACCTAGCATAGCTCGACGGGGTCCCATGACAACCAAAACAAAATTACTTATCATCTATTCTATGCGATCAAAACCCAAGTAGCCTCATATGTCTTCTTGAATCTTGATAGTGACACCTATAAAAGAATTAGCAGAGAATAAATTAAAATTGATATATTCGAGTGTTTATCTTTTTGCTTTTATTGATAAGATAATATTTTGATATTAATTTTCGGCTATTGGTGGTATTTCACCTTTGTGCAAAGCTTAATTCATCCATTTGACACTCGTATACAAATTCACACCTAAACAATATGTTAGGGCATTTTTGTTGATTAAGTGTTGAATCATTAAAATGTCTGAGTGATTAAGAGGTCTAAATGGTTATGTGCAGTGGCGAAGCTTGACCCGAAGGTTCGGGGGGTCGGAAGTCGCCGGAGGGTCGGAAGTCACTAGTTTCGGGGGGTCGAAAACCAGTTTCGGGGGGTCGAAACCCTATATGTCCAAAATTTTCTATACGAATACTATATAGTCGGAACTTCTGCACGAAAATTCGGGGGGTCGGCCGCCCCCGCCCGCCCCAATAAAGCTTCGCCAGTGGTTATGTGCTGAATCATTAAGTTGTACATCTTAATGGTTAATTTTCTTGTCCCATATTGGTAAAAAAGTCTTATTAAGGTTCAGCTTAGTTCAGTGCTTAATAGTTTAGTACTTAATGGTTCAGCAACATCCCAAATCTTAATGGTTCAACCTTAACCATTTCGTTCAGAAGAAACGTGTTGAATGCTGAATCATTCAGCACTGAATGGTTCAGAGCCTCATTAAAATGCTTACCAAACAGCCCCTTGATCTCTTTGTTGTTCTTACGGGTTCTGGGTTCTCAAACCTCGACTGCCAAACAATCATCTTTTGCTTTCCTTAAATATCATTATATCTAATGCCTAAATCAACTAATGTATTTTAGACCATGTGTAGTGAGGTGAAATTTCAAGCTCCTCACTTGGTATTTTTTTGACAAGTGGCATGTGAGTCTCACTAAGGGTTTAAAAGGCCTTAAAATAAAAAAAAAAGGTGTAATTGTTTCAAGCCATTTCAAGCCCCTAGTGGGACCCAATAATTATTATTATTATTATTATTATTATTATTATTATTATTATTATTATTGAAATTTAAAACAAATAATATTTCATTAAAATATTTCATTCAACAAAAATAAAAAAATTAAGTTAACATAAATAAAAAAACGAACATACTAAAAAAACACGAACTATTTAAAATAATATTTCATTTAAATAATACTAAAAAAACAAACATAATACTAAAAAAACTAAAAATACTAAAATTCATCAGTTTTGTCGAACTCGTCTTCGTCGTCATCCTCGTCTTCCTCTTCTTATTCACTCTCGTGCGGAATATACCGAACCGACCATGCAAGTTGGACCAAATCCATCGCTAAAGCATTATGTGTATCCTCATTACGCAACTCATGCGAGTTGATTCTTTCAAACATTGTCGGGGAACTCATTTTTTTTTATAAAAATAAGTTGGTGTGGTGTGTTTGTTTTATTAAATGAAGTGGTGTGTTGTGTGTTTTTATAAAAGTTGTGGTGGTGTGAGTATGTTAAATAGTTGATTTTTTTATTTAAAAAATGTTTTTTTAAACGGTCAAATTCATTTAACAGTAATAATACCGTTGGAGAGGGGAGAAGGACAAGTGGCATGATCAGATTGGAGAGGTAAAAAATTTAACCCCATGAAATATTTAGCGCCTGCCCCTTTAACGCTCCTTTTTTGCCGAGGAGGCGGTGTTTGGGACGCGAATGCGGCTTGAAATCTCCCTTTAACGCCCTTTCACCATACCACTACATGTGATCTTATGTTAGTTAAATTTTGATTTAAATATTAGTTTTTCATTAATGTTTATCAAGTTGTTATTATCTATTTAAGTGTCATGGTTTAATTTGCTTAGGATTTGATAACTTGATGATTAAGTTGTGTCTAGTATAAATAGGGTTTAATGTTTTGTTATTTTGTGGTGGTTTGATATTAATAAAATATAAAAGAGTCGTGAGTGTGTTTTTCACAAATCAATTTGTGTTTATGATCAGATTGCTCCAACATTTTATGCATGATTTTCATCAATGCATTACGAGGTTTTTTTTTTTTTTTTTTTTTGAACGACCAACTAAAGTATTGCCGTGTATTCCATACGCGGCTCTCATTGGCTAAAGGTAGCCCACAAGACGTATCTTGTAGCGGCTCAATCCGCACGCACGGAGCCCTCTAGCCCACCCGTCTCCTGTTCCAAGGAAAACCTGGCCCACATACCCGCCCGAAGGCACGATGGCAGCGAAACGGTAAAACCTGGAGGGATCAGGAGTCAAACCCATGACCACAAGGATCAAGTGTCTCTCCCTCACTTCCCGGTACCACTCCACCACAAAGTGGGTGGTGCATTACGAGTTATTTTGATTGTTTAGTTTATGGATTACACGTGGTACCTAATAATGAGTGCTTCATTCGTTGCTTGAAAAGGAAGTACCTACCACGTAATTATCCCTGTCCTCTTCTTCTGGCTTGATTCTCTTCACTTTGGAAGATACGAATTCTTCACCAAATTGTAGAGTCATTGGTGTTGTGATGGTTTGTGTGTCTATTTATGGATTCTTTTCTGACTAGATTGCAAGAAACAGTTGTTATGATTAATACAAATATTACACAAGTTCGAAGTTTTCGAAATAGTCTTAACTCAACCTGTACTAAGTTATTTGTAATCAAATCAAATTAATAGATATTAGAACGGTTGGAGTTTATATGTGTGAATGTGAGTTGTTCCACATTGGTTGTAGGGTGGAAAGTGAATGAGTTTATAAGATGAAACCAAATTAGAAAGAGTAAAATGTTAAGTCATATTATACTTGGGTACCTACCCGCGCGCGTAGGGGGAGTGCAAAAATAATGGCTTCTGGTTTGAGGAAATTCTTGAACCAATGTGACGCCCGCACGATTTACGGACACGGATGCCACCAAGTTGGATTGACTTCAAGAATTACTTAAGCATAAGGGAAAGGGAATGACAATTGAAGATTTGGTTGTTTGGTTGTGCTTCTTTGTATTGAAGAAGGCAATAAAGTTGCTCAAAAGAGGAATGTCATTCCTGAAGTCGCTAAGGCTAATGTTGTTGAACATGGTCAAACATCTAAGGGTAACAATGGCAATAAACAGGCTGGGTTTAAGAAAACCAATGGGAAAGGCTCTCACCTTGGAGCTAAGAAAGATGACTTCGGGAAAGGAACTTACTTTGTCAAATGTGTTGTATGTTCCTGATATTCGTAAGAATCTTGTGTCTGGTTGGCAGTTGAACAAGTATAGTTAAAATGGTGTTTGAGTCTGATAAGGTCGTGTTAAGCAAAAGCGGTATGTATGTTGGTAAGGGTTATGCCCTAAATGGTATGTTCAAGTTTGTGCAGAACACACTGAACAACACTGACAAACACAGCAGCAGCAGCTTGATTTCTTTTCAGGCAAGTGGGATAGTCCGGCAGTGCACCATCACTGTTTGTACCCTGGGAACAGACGACGAATCTGTTTAAAGGAATTGTGTCAAACACAAGCCCGATACTGTTTGTTTAATATGTTTTCTTCCTGGTTGTTTATTTCAGAAACATTTCCATTAACACTGTAAGATATTTAACAAGAACATCTCGAATACTAATGACACATCAAAGACTGGGAAGCACCAAAGACGCCATCGAGGTGCGGCAATTCCTAGGTCTCGCGGGTTACTATCGTTGCTTTACTAAGGGATTTTTGAAGATTGCTCAATCCCTCACATCTTTTACCCAGAAGGACCGAAAGTTCGACTAGGGTGATCCTCATGAGTCAGTGTTTCAAACGCTGAAGCATAAACATTGTTATGCGCCCATACTATCCTTGCCTGAGGGTACAGATGATTTTGTTGTCTATTGTGATGCTTCCATCCGGGGTCTCGGTTGTGTGTTGATGTAATGCAAGAAAGTTATCTCTTATGCTTCTCGTCAACTTAAGGTTCACAAGAAGAGTTATACTGTCCATAATCTGGAACTGAGTGCAGTTGTTTTTTCTTTGAAGATCTGGTGACACTACTTGTACGGTATCAAGTACACCATTTACACCAATCACAAGAGTCTTTAGCATATCTTTGATCAGAAGGATTTGAACATGCGATAGCGTCGATGGGTCGAACTTTTGAACGATTATTATTGTGCTATTAAATACCATCATGGTAAGGCGAATGTTGTGGCAGACGCCTTAAGTGTAACACCCCAACCGATGGCAGAAACATTGAGGTGTCACGTATGAATGATTGTTCAGTAGCACATGGTAATCAAGTTTTAAATAAGTATTTATTCAAAATAAAATATCCAAATTTGAAATACATAACAAAGCCTTGAATGAAATCTAGTACATCAAATGATCAAACAAAGCTTAAAACTTCAAATGTCTCCTTATGATATCTCTAGACTTCAAGCATCAATATTTCCTGTTGAGTTTGGAAAAGATGGGGGGGGGGGGGTCAACTAGAAGTTGGTGAGAATACATAAGCCAAGTTAAGCAATATGTTTTTAAAAGAATATAAGTTTACAACAATAGCTACCATTCTAGTATTAAGGCAGCTCCGTTCGAGGCTCTTTTCGGGCGAAAATGTCAGTCTCCTGATTGCTGGGCTGAGGTGGGCGAGAGTCAGCTCACTGGTCCAGAAATTGTATACGAAACTTCTGAGAAGATGTACAGATTCGTAATCGTATGGCAGCAGCTCGGGATCGTTAAAAGAGTTATGCCGATCGTCGTCGCAAACCATTGGAATTCCAGGTTGGCGACAAGGTTCTTTTGAAAGTCTCTCTATGGAAGGGCGTTATACATTTTGGGAAGCATGGTAAACTGAATCCTCATTATGTCGGACCGTTCGCAATTCTGGAACGGATTGGGCCGGGGGCATACAAACTTGAATTACCAACTGAGCTTAGTTTCCATGTCTTGAATCTTAAGAAGTGTCTGGCTAACGAAACACTCATTGTTCCTCTCGAAGAGATCAACGTTGATGATCGTCTGCGTATCATTGAGGAAACGGTTGAGATCTTGGATTATAAGATTCGTAGCCTTCGTCAGAGTAAAATCCGTATCGTTAAAGTTCGCTGAAACTCCATCGAAGGCAAGAATGAAAAACAAGAACTCCCATTCATGCCATGAAAGGCACAGATGAAAGAAAATGGTTTTCATTCGTACCCAAGAGGGTACGAATGAGAACAGGGTGTGTGTGTGTATATATATATCACTTTGCCTCATTTTCATCATTTCACAACCCTAACTCGCCTCTAAGTGCTCTCTCTCATACCCAAACCTGTATAAACGAGCTTTTGCCCTTATTCCTTAGATTCTAAAGCTAAACCAGTCCTATACCTAAATCAAGTGAAGATTCAAGGTTTATTCATCATCTAAACCCTTTTAACCCATTTTATAATGCTTTTTGTTAAGCACTAAGTGTCCAGATCTGAAAGTAATATGTTTTCACAAATAAAAACTCATCTAATATCTTTCTACACTAAATCTATACTTGAAGAAGTGATTTTCTTATGAAAACTTATGTGTTGATGATGTCGGTGATTGTCCTATGTGTTATGTTTTAATGAAATGATGTGTAGATGTTGTATAAATGATTTAGGACTGATTTGGGGCATGATATAAGGATGTGCAATTGATCTATTTGGTATTTGGCGGATTTATACCCATTTTGTGGGGTTTTATGTTAGATCTAGGGTTTGTTCATAAACATGATGATGATAACATGATTGGGAATTGATTAGTATATATGAATCTAGGTCTATTGATTCAAGTATGATAATATTTTAATAGTTTCCATTCTTGAAAAGTTTTCATACAATTGATGTGACATCTCCATAATTTGCTATTTTAGGTGAGATTGTGATTTGGAATGTAAAATTGATGAATTAATGTATGAAATATGTGTAGTTATATATGGATAGGATGGATAAGGTTGACTGCTGTGATTTGTAGCTTTTCGTGGAGTTTTCGATCAGATTTGATGGGTTTTTGCTCGTCAAAATAGTTCAACAGACTAATAGGTCGAATGAGTTTCTCATTCGTACCATCGAGGGTATGAATGAGAAGAAATGTTTCTCATTCGAACCAATAAAAGGTACGAACGAGAGAAGAAATTTTCCATTCGTACCCACGTGAACAAATATGAAACTTTGATGTAAACTAAGTGTTTTAAGTGGAATACTTGTATGTGAACTATATATGCTTGACCAACTGATGTAACGGGTCACCAACGGGATGTCAAGTCAGTCTTGTGTGGTCGGGTCAATATTCAAACATGTTTACAAACATACATGGTCATGATTTGGAAAATCAAGGACTAGTTAACCAATTGGTTAGTAGTCTAGACACTTATACACATTTCATGATAGGTCGCCGTTATTTGGGACTATCATTGCATTGTCAGATCATCTATTTAAGAAGAACGCAACCTAAGGTGAGTTTCACGGCCCCACTTTCACACACTTTCTCATGGGGGAGAAACATGCTACACATTGTTGGATATGTAAAGATCATGTTATACTATGGTTATCTCTTGTTTACAATACGACTCATCCTAGTCCCAGGAAAACCATTAATAAGGGGGAAATATTGATAGATCTATTGAACCTAACAAACCCCACCCGGGTCGACTGGAGGTCGGACGGGTGCATATTGTGTCTAACTTCAGGGCCTACCGGGGATGACGGTAGCCCACTCGGGCAGCAACACACGGAACATCTTGTCAGTAATAGTTTCTAATCGTAGTAGTAACATACATAACGTCTAGCTAACGCTCGTATAAGATAGTAGTAACGGGATTGATCTTTCAAAGCTTATGAAACATTTTTATAAACTCTGTGAACTTACCAGCATAGTATGTTGACATTTTTAGCATGTTTTCTCAGGTCGCTAAGGTAGCGGATTTTGGATAGGCGCACGGAGTCGCACGGCGTCTAGGTTTCATGCATGATGTTGAACTTTTAAATGTTACCTTTACTTACTTTTGAGGACTTGTAAACTATTTTGCTTCCGCTGTATTTGGGTTGATACTTTTAAAACTGCATGGTTTGGTCTACGTTATTTTTACTCATGTAGTTGTCTTTTATTGTGACCGTTGACTTGGATCCTGGTGTGTCACGCGCCTCGCAGTAAAATCCCGCAAGTGGAATTTGAGGGTGTGACAACTAAAACAATAAAAAAATCTAAATGTAAGAGAATACGTATAATAGATAAGATAAATGGGTAATTATGTATGAACAAAGATTCTAATGTACCTTGAACGCCATTTGAGAAGAAGAATTAGATATTAGTGTTGTACTTATAGGAGGCCATATGGAGATTTGTAAGGCTAATGTGAATTGCATTCATTGGAGATGATTAATGAGGAAAATTTAATTTGACCAGCATGGGGACCGATTGGCATGTCAAGAGAAGGTTATTTGTCAATTAGATGATTGGAAGAAGATGAATAATCACTAGATGAATGAATATAATTAATGATGAATAATGAGTATTGATGAACATAATGAGGAATATGTGAAGTAAATGGTACGTTTTCAATACCATAATTGCTTGGGAAAATGTTCTTGGGCTGCATTAGTAGGTTACTAGGTTATGTACCTGTGTGATACACGGGTTGAACAATTTAAACTATATATATATATATATATAATAAATATAATTAAGAAAAATTAGATTAATATTTTATTTAAAATAAAAAAAGTTGCCTTTACAACCGAAAAAATATTAAATATTAATCAGTCCCTAAATGATTTATTGTAAAAAAACATTTTTATTCACATAAAACTTTTTTCAAACATTCAAAAATGTATCTTCTATACCGTGACTATTACCTTATAATACTGCAGGTACAACAAAACAAAAAAAAATAAAAAAAAGTAACAAAGGTAAATCTGTATAGGCTAGGATATAAAAAAATGAAATTAATTTAAAAGCATCTCCTCATCTGTTAAACCATCCCAATCGAGTATAGTTCATTTGGATTTTTTAATAAAGATTACTTTTGTCAGTTCATAAACATTTTCGAATTATGTCTAATAATTTATTTCTATTTTTTTGTTATATTAATTGATTTACAAAAAACATAGAATATATATATATATTAAACTGAATTCCAGTAATTATACTAATAGTTATAGTTGTAACAAATAAAAACTGAATAAGTAATAATTATTAAATAAAGAAACAAATTAAAATAAATGTATTGTTTAAAATAAATGTATTGTCATCCAAGCTTGTACAATAGGGACATAAAAGGAAGAAATTTGGTAAAAAAAAAATAGGGAATTACACTATGACTCTTGGTATGCCATCTTAAACTTGATGTAAAATTACCTATCATTCCATCGAGTTTCTTTAATAAGTTCAAACATCGGTTGATGGAAGCATTCGATTAATGATGACATTTAATCAATCATTGATGATTGATAGAAGCACTCGGTTAAGGAAACATTTGACTTGGAATGAGTTATCTTCCTGGATGAATGCTTTGTTAATGAATGCTTTTTGTTATTGATTCTCGAATAGTTACAAAAACAATTGCCATCAATTGAGTTACATTACTTATTTGTATAATTGTCATCAAAAGTTTTACAATAAGGGCATAAAATGAAGAAAATGGGTAAAAGATAGAGATGTATACTTGTGCCTCTCGATATACCATCATAAAAGTGTGACAAAATTACAATTTTATCCATCGAGCTTCTTTAATAAGGTATATAGATACACGACAATAGTCATCTATGTATGTATATATATAAAAGAAAAGCGGTGGGACACATGACACTTGGTGAGGCCATCCCACCCTTTAATTTCCCTACAAAACTATTAAATTATTTTTTTCTCTCTCATGTGCATGGCACATGCATTTCTCTTCACGATTTTTAAACGTTAATAATTTTTTTATACGAAAAATTTTTTTTGAAAAAAAAAATTACACCAAATTAACGAACGTTTTATTATCTTCCAACGAGTACTTAGTGCTATACAAAAAACAAAAAAAAACAAGTTTTTTGTGTTGTTATTATTAAAACAGATAATTAAATTATGTATGAGTAGAGAAAATAGTCGGGACATTAAAATTTACCGTCCTACAATCTTTTTAGTCGATAACAATTAGATCGTTTTCATTTATCTTCAAAATGGATTTTCACTGCTAACCTATTGATTGTTTTATTCGGTGTCACCTAAGATGATCGATTGTGTGTCCATAATAAAAATTGAACATGTATATTATTCTTTAACATATGCTCACTTTACACATCAGAATCGCCTATCATCATCAGTACATATCATTTGATATCAATTTGTTTTTTTTTTCCAGGTTCACATTACAGCTTCAGAGTGTCTTGAGGAAGTAACAAAGTTGTACAGAGAGTTCACTCGAGCAAGAGATGTGCACGTGGAATTAGAAGTAGGTTTTATGAGTTATCGAGTGTTGATCATTTATAATTTTTTTTAAAACGGCCTACTCCTTTCATGATACACATTTTGTCACTTAATATTAGATTTGTCTATCCCATGACAGTTCCAAAGAATAATCTAATATATCTATATCTATCTATACTACATTATAAAGGGGGAGACATCGGCAAATATGTCCAATTTATCAAAGTTAAGATAGAATTTGAAAAGACACATGCTTTAAACCTATAATGTCATATAATTTTTCCCATATTACCCCTTAATGTATTGTTACTTGTACATTCATTGCATTCATTCTTCATATCAAGGCTTGAACTTTAATTTCAACGGAAGTAACACCTAAACGCCAATGCATTTACCAATGCAACTCTTAACCACACCCATAGATGTGATTCGAGTCTTATAGGGTTATTTTCTACAAAAATATTTATTGAAACAATCCATGCCCATCATCAATTTAGTTTTACCGTTGACTTTCTAGGAAAAAAATTATGATTCGGCTAAAATCATTTAGATGTAAAATCATTCATTATTGTATTTATTAATTCTAAACATAAGGACAATTAGTATAGTTTAGGATCTTAGGTTTAAGCACTATGAGTTGTAGTTATTCTTTTACATTTCTTCATTCATGCCCATTTTTCTTTGTTTTTCCTTTTAATCTTCTGTTTCTCACATTATAGTAGTAGTTATTACTTACTACTTTAATAGTTATTATTACATGAGTTTTTTTGAATCGTTTCTCTAACTTGTTCAATATTGTGAATTTTTTATACTAATGCGGCATGCTATATTTTTATCTATTTTATATCTTTTTTATGTATATCATGAGTTTTTTTTTCTCTTTTGATTGTCATATTAAGTATGATATCGTAACGAAATGAACTTAACTGACACCAACCGAATCCCACCACATAGTGCGGGGTATCTCATTTTATACCCAAAAAAGATAGATATGTTTTGATTGGAAACAATACTTCTAAAGAAACTAGTCGTATAAAAAAATTAACCCCGCCGCAACGCGCGAGTTCCCCACTAGTACTACATTATAAAGGAGGAAAGATGTCTACAAATGTAATTTTACATGAATTTTAAGATGGCATAGGAAAAGTCTCATGCTTAAAACTCAAATGTCATGTATTTTATTCCCTTTCTACCCTTCATGCAAAACCTACTTGTACACATTCTTTTATCATAACCTCTAATTACCATTAATCTATATCTATAATCTATAATCTATAATCTATATTATATTATAAAGCATTTGAGAAGGGTATTAAAAATTAAGTAATTACTACATTTTATTAAAAAAAACTTGCAATTTTATGTAAAACATTTATATATAACAAAATTATAAAAAAAAAAGGTTTCTACACATACAGATATACACCTTAAAAAGATGGTAAGAATCAATAAAAGGCGAACTTTATGTAAAAAATAATAATTTTGTGATGCCTTTTTCTTAAAAAATAAGTGTGCGCATGAATTAGTTTACGAACCCAAACCGAACTGAACCGAACCGAAACTGGTCTTTCAAATTGGCGAAACCGGGGCTGAACCGAAATCGGTTCAGACACGAACCAGCACAAAACACGAACCGGTTCACTTCCAAGTGAAAAAAAAAACGATATGTGCACGTCTATAAAGTTCTCAGGTTGGGATGTCTTATGTGGAATATTTTCAACTAACCTAGCTTCCAATTTTCACTTTTCGATGCCACTAATAGAAATTTGTGGTGCACTTGATTAGCAGCTGTATTGCATTGCTTTTATCATGTGGAAAAAGTTTGACTTGTGTTGACCAAGTTGACTTTCTTTGATCGAGTTTGACTTTCACTCACCAAGTTTGAATTTTGTTCACCGAGTTTGACTTTTGTTGACCGAGTTTGACTAGCGTTGACCGAGTTGACTTTCTTTGATCAAGTTTGACTTTATCATTTCTCATTCCCGATCTCTGTTCGATTATCAGTTATTCATCTAATAAGTCATGGGTTGGAATCATCACCTACAACCTCTATCGGCCCCACCTCCACAAGCAGTTCCATGAAACTCTTGGGCTATGGTTACTGCAACTCACCAAGTTCAAAGCGCGCATCAAATGTTAAAGAGTGACAATGAAACGGGTAGTAGCAACAAGACTCCCAAAACATAACAACTCAGGAAGGAGGTCGAGACATTCAGCTACATTGAGACTGAAACACTCAGAGACATGTAGTCCCGACACAACTATCTCATGAGTGAAATCACTAAGTCTGACCTTAAATATACTCACTTTGAGCTAATTGAACGGTTTGCAGATGCACTTCTACAAAAATGGATGAACTACGTGGATGTCATGAAGGTAATGGGTCAGTATAAGACGCTTTCCATCGGTGGATATCTGGTGATGTTGGAAAATAGAGAAATAGAGGAGACAAGAAACGCTGAAAGAAGTCAATGCCATTATAATCATTTCTAACTTCCACCTCAACAAACAGTCAACATGATAGATCCTTGGGCACTCGCTACATCAGAAAATCTGTCACAAAGCATCCAAAGGAATCATGTGAGCGAGAAGGAAACACAAAGTTGTAACACGGATTCAGAAAATATTGTGTTAGTTAAAGATCTGGTTGAACATGCAGATAGAGGGTGTGAAGAGATGACAAGAGTTCAAGATGATGAAGAATCCCCAGACACTGCTCAGAGTTCAGAGGAACAAAGTAGTGGAGCAGATGAAAGCTCAAGCGAGGAAAGTCAGAGCTCCGGTTCAAGCTCAATGACTTATGAAGACGGGTCGGGTGAAGAGAGAGAATCGTCTGCTGATGAACGAAGTTGCGAGTCAACAAGCAACACAGATGTAGGGTGTTCAACATCTAGAAATGATGATTCAAAGGAAGAAAAGATAGAGGAGAGAGATGCTGACAATCCAATTTAGTCAACTGAAAATCAGACTGAGCAGCATACTCAGGTAAGTTCTAGCACCTCTAAGCTTGTATGTGTTAAGTGTTGTGAGTTAGAAGCCCAAATCGAATCGATCAAAGAACACAATACCAGTTTGCTATGTGATCTTCGATCGTGCACTGATGCAAACACTGCCATACAAGCAAATGAAAAAGAATTAAGGAAACTATAATGTTGTTAAAGAAAGATGTCAGTGAACTAAAACGTACTGGTTTTAAACAAGCAAGACGTTATTAACAACTACATCTCAGATATACAACAAACCAAGAAGGCATTGGCAGTAGCATAGTGTGATTACGAGGCAATTAAGAAGATGTTTGAAAGTTACTCCAACTCCCAGTATGTGCTAGATCACATAATTGAGAATCAAATAAAAGTGTTAGTGGTGTGTGTTACAAAGTTGTTCTTCCTCCCATGCGTGCGAATTATTCCAAAGCACCGGATGACACCGAAATCATTCAATTTCAGGTCACAACACCTCTTATTGTTGACCCGGCTGAAATCAAGAAAACATAAGTTGTTAAAGATGACAACTACTATTTAGTTGAAACTAATGATGAGGTAAGTGATGAGGAGGACAGCAAACCAGGGCTTGGTCATAGGAATAAGATTCAGCTTGAGAATCACATCGAGTGTGATCCTAATTCTAATGAAGAATCTGAGAGACCGAGTTTAGGATTAAAATCATTTAATTCACATGAAAATCACATCGAATGTGATCCGAAACCCAAAGTCAAAAAGCAGCATGGCAAACCTCAACAGAAAAAACCACTAGCCGCTTCACAGAAAACTGATCATCAAAATCAACAGAACCGGTCTAAGAAAATCAATTGGGTTCAAAAGAAAAAGTATAGGAAGAACAAGTCTGTTCCCAAGATTAAAAAAGTTAAGTTTGTCAAATCTAGGGGTACGGATCAGGTGCAGCATTATGACAAACAATCAACTTTTGAGTAATTTAAACAAAAAGATCAAAGATATGGTGCACCTAGATCTCATGACCATAAAGCATCCTCAAGTACCACTAGATTTGGAAGCTCTAGCCCGAGATCATCTCAATATAGCTCAAGGTATTCTCAATATGATCCTCACTACTATGAAGTGGAGGACATGCTTTGAATGCAACAAGGTAGGACACATTAGATCTCATTGTCCCTATCTGAGAGAGATGAAGGCTAGTAGTTATTGACCCCCAAGAAACAATAACAACAATCAGTTTGGCTCTCCAAAACAAATTTTTTATGATAATTATTATAAAAATGAGAGACCAAACCCATTTAAAAGAAAACAAAGAATTGTTGTGGAAACTCCAAAGCCTAAAATTGAGAAGGATGTAAAACCTAAGGTCTCAAAGCCTAAAACAGACCCTAAGGTAAGTCCAAAGGGCAAACCAAAGACACAGTCTAAGGCCAAACCCAAACCTGCAAAACTAAAAGCTTTCAAAGATAAAATTAAACAGGTTTGGAGACCTAAATCAGTAAATTCATCTGAGGGTTCATCATCAGGTGATCCTACTCCAACTCCTCATGGCAGGTGGATGGATCTACCAATGATCGATGACCTAGGCCGACCAAAGACAATCAAGGCCCGGGTCCCCCTCCAGAACTAATATTTAAACAAGTGTGTAGGTTGTTAAAGGAGAAACTATCAGCAGTCATTTGATTGTTGACAGTGGGGCATCTTAGCACAAAATAGGTGTCAAATTGCTCCGGTAAATTGATCAGAATATCTTTGGAGGATATGTAACCTTAGCCAATCAAAGGAGGGGATTTGTTGTGAAAGAAGGAGAAAAGAAAGCAGAGAAAACTTTTGATGAGATTAATTTAAGACCCAGTGTTTCGACTTATCAACGGGCATCAGTAATGAATAAGAATGAACTGGGTGAATGCTGTCGAATGGTTCCTACATTATCTAAAGGGTTACCGATCGAAGGTCTATGGTACCCTAATGGTGATAGGCTGGATCTTGTTGACTTTGGTGATTTTGTCAATGGTGGTTACAATGTTGAAGCTGGATCTGCAACGGGTGGATATCAGTTCATGGGAGGTCGTCACATGTGTTTTCTGCAACCTAGGAAGCCGAATTAGGTAGCTGCATCGAGCTATTGTTTCCAGGTTCTTCAATAGGATTCATCAACACACATGCGTGACTACGGTTTGGGTTTTCTTATCACCTCCATTTTTTTAATTGATAGTGTAACTTCCATAGCAATCACTAAGAATCTAGTGATTACTATAGTCCACACTAACTACCAAATTGCCAACAAGTATACCAAATCATTTGACAAACCTAAATTTGACTATTTTTGAAAGGTAAAAGGCATTTTGGGAAAATTTGAGTAAACCACATCGGAGGATATGTTTTCATTTAACCGTTTTTTTTATCGGAAAATCCGAAAAGATTTTAATTTCTTTAAACTTTTTGAATTTTAGGGGGAGAAATTTCCAGAAAAACACAAAAACATTAAAAAACTCAGAAGAAACCCAAAATGATTTTTCCTGAAAAAAAGAGGAGATGATAGTACATTAGTAGGAATCTATTAGATGCTAAAGAATTGTAATGATAAAAATGACATGTGATGATATTGAGTGATGTGTTTATAGGCTTCGTGAACCTATTAATGTGTGCTTTAGTGATACAAACATAACGAACTACTTGCTATGTGGATGAACACCTCATGGGCATCTGGTCTTGATACCGTAATTTCGTTTGATAGGGTTGCCAAAATCAGAGGTTTCGGGTCGTTATGTTGATAAGTTATATGGGGTAGCCTAACTGATCTTCTATCGTATTGACTTAAAAACCTAGATTTAGTCAGGGTATCTTAAAAGAGCTGACAATGCCAAATCCCAAGTTACCGAATGAGGAACTTATAATGTATGACGATGATCAAAGATTATCTAACACATCGTATCAAATCTATGATGAAAATCATGATTGATATAAGCCTTACCCTGTCACCTCTGTGCCTCGTACCTTGTAATATACGGATAACTACGGCATAATCACGCGTTGATGAAGCTTTGTGCAAATTCCTTGATACGGGAGTATGTCGTGTGTGTGGAACCATAGGCAAGTTAGTTATTAATACACCAAAACAATATCATTTTTAAAGCATTGCACAACGGTTTGCATGTGAGCTTAAGTGGAAAACAATATCAGCAATGGCCAAGTCTCACAGTCTATAAAGTTTAAAATTGAAAGAACAACGGTGTGAATAGATTTCTCAAAAACTGATATGATCCTCTTACCGAATATTCACAAAAAGTTGAATGCTTGTATATATATACTTACTACATTTCGTTTTTAATTTGCAGCATTTCTTAAAAACTCAAAAAGATTTTATTTTCGATTAACCGATGTTGGAATACTAAATTCTTCAATTGGAATCTCAGATCTGAATCCGAAACACAATAAAATAAAGTCTTTCAAAATTCAAGGGTCAAAATCCAACATTAATAAATTAAAGGGTTTAATTTGACAAATTTCAAAGTTCAGAGTGAAATTTCAAAAGATTCAAATGTGATTCAAATGTTAAGGGGGGGGGGGGGGGAGGGGATGTTTTGTTTCTTCAAATGGTTGTCAAAATGGAAAAATCTTGAGAATTAATCAAATGAAACTTCAAGAATTTGATTGAGTCCGGATTGTTTGTCAATCTAATACAAGTTGTAGTTTGTGTGCAGTTTTTACTAATTTTTTTTCTGCATGATCAAACACGACCAATGTGCTCATCGTGAATTAGACGACAAAGCTTGAAGCTGGACAAGACCCAAACCTGAACAATAAAACATCCTGAACAACAAGAACCCGGTTTTCCATCTTCAGAGACACCAGACCGTGGTAGTGCTCCCGCAACCGAATCTGAAGAAGATGAGAATCGAGAAATGAAAGTGCAGATGATTTTGATCTACGTCTTTGTCAAAGAATCGTCAATCAAAACAGCAGAGATTTCTTGATTCCTCCCAAGTCATCGAAGCTGATCGAAGACCAAGACGAGATCACATGAAGCTACAACCAAAGCTCAAATAAGTAAGTATTCAAGTCTTCAGGGGGAGATTGTTAGTTCACTACGGTATATGTTGAATGTAACACCCCAACCGATGGCGGAAACATCGGGATGTCACGTATTGATGATTGTTCAGTAGCTCATGGTGAATAATAAATTCATTAAATGATATAAATAAATTACATACAATTGTTCTACAAGAATTCGTACATCAAATTGAATAATACTATGTACACATCTTCAAGCATTAACTCAAATCTTCAAGCAAGTAGAACCTGAAACATGTTAAGTTTGAAAATATTTTGGGTCAACAAAAGTTGGTGAGAATACATAGGTTTTCGAATATAATTGATAACAATAGCTTGTACAACAATCACAGTTGTATAATGATAGAGTATGAATCCGACATGTAACAATGCGTATTTGTACAATCAAACCTTGTGTCGACTGAGACCTAACTCGCAAGTTAGTTAAATGTTGTTACTGTTTTCGATCATCCCTGAATTTATGCGGGGGGATGGGTTTGTCAGACCTATAGCGCTATAATTTAAACAGGCGGCTTGATCAATCTTAATGATTGTACTGTGTCTTTTTGTTACAGTCAAATGATAGAATGAGTAAATGATAGTGTATAAAATGTTTATAGTTGAATCACAAGTATCAACAATGATAGTGTATAAAATGTTTAAACATGTTTCACCCCAAAATGTAAAACAAAAAAAGGGGCTATGTAAACTCACCTTAGTGTTAGAATGGAGTCCCTTGATATAGAATAATTGTGGCTCTTGTGTCCGAATATCATCCTATGTTAAGGCAATAATTAAGTAATGGGAAAACTTAAAAGTCTAAGTTTTCTAGTTTAAAAGTAGTTCTAGGGTTCCTAATTGTTTCTGAGAAGAGATGATTATCTATTATTTAAATAATTAATTGTTAATTAAATAATAAAGAGGAAATGAATAATAATAAAAAAAAGAAAAACACTTAAATAATATTTATATTTCAGATCTAAAATATTAGAAATAATTTTTGTAAAATTTTGAGATAAAAATGATTAAAACGGATTTATAATGAATTTTCTTATGATTATAACAAAAATAAACTGTAAAAATAATTAAATAATGATTTTCGAGAATTAAAATTATTTTATAAAAAATTTTAGTTTAATAAACTTGAAATAATTTTTATAAGGTTTTCGCATTAGTTTTGATATTCTAAGCTTAAATTAAAAGGTAATAATCAAGATAAATGTATAAGTTATAAGTGTTTTTTTTTTTTTTAAATGTGGCAGACGGGAGTCGAACCCAGTTCCAGACCCGGTCTGATTTCCAAACAAACACAAACAACCAGTTGCTCTGCATCAGGTTTTGTTATTGGTTTCATTTTTACTTAGTTTTAAGCAGAAACGTGATCAAGTCATCTTCTCCATTTAACCCTAGAAACCCTAGCCTATCAATCAACCCCCATTCCAAATAACCCACTAATCTAATAAGGGGCTTTTGTAAAGAACATAACAGAGAACATAAAGAGCAAAACGATTGGGACTTACTGATTGTTATTCAACCAAGAACACGAGTCAAAGTAGAAGTCAACTGTTATAATTATGCAAGATTGAGGGCTCGAGGGTGTGTTGTGATTGAGGGGTTTTGTCTTTCGGCACCTAATGTCCACTTGAGAACTGCCAATTTATAAAGAAATGGTTTGGTGTGCACGTATGGGAAGTTGACCTGATGCCCGGTCAAAACGAGTAAATTGATTAGAATTAATATTAGTTTTGAATGAATTTGCGTGATTGATTGGTGGAGTGATAATGTCGGCCTCATTAAATCAGAAATGGTTACCATAATTGGGTCTTAGGCGCGTTGATTTTGAATTGGGTGTTGGTGGAATTTGTTTTAGTCGTGGATTGGGTCTGCAAGGTAAGTGCAGAATTGGTTTAACGCATTTAAGGAGCTTTTAAAAATATTAACAATCCTAGATTCTACACAAAGCATCATGTGGTGCAGTGGTGGTGTTGTTGGGTATAAGACGTTGAACCGGCTCGGTGCCTGGGTTCGAGTCTGTTTTGGAACAGATTTATTTTTTTAGCAGATTAGAGGGGGATTGGGCCGGGTTATTGGTTTGGGCCTGTGTTTTGGGCTCAGATATGTGCAAGGGGGTTTGGGTTAGGTTTGGTTGTTTGGTTATTTAAGAAGATGGTTATTAAGTTTTAGTGATCTTCTCTTTTTTTTTAAAAAAAAAAACTGAATTATTATTATTATTATTATTATTATTATTATTATTATTATTATTATTATTATTATTATTATTATTATGAAATAAATAAGATTTAGACATGGTTAGTTTTATACAAAAGAAGTTTAATACCAATAAAGTGATGATTTTACTAATTTATTAATTGGGAAAAACACGCGATGTTACATTGAAGTCTTGAAGACTGAAGATCATTAGCTAGACCTTAGGGGGAGTCTGTGAATGTCCTTCAAGACATTCCCAGCTCAGTGACTGTTAAGTGTGCAGATCACTAGCTAGGTCCAAGGGGAAGACTGTTAGTGCACTTCGTGTATGTCCCCAGCTAGTGATCGGTCTGTAATAGTCGTAGGCATGATTGTATAACGTTTAAGATGTTATCGAGTTGCATTTGTGTGTTTATATAGGCTTAGGGGTATTTTAGGGAGTTTATATGTTACATACACCTCCTTAGTTATCTCATACATGTGCCCCCTTATGTATGAAATTCATACATGTACCCCCTACATGTATGAGTGATAAGCGTGCAAGATATAGAGGTGTATGAGTTCTACTATAAATACCCCATGCCTTAGTCATTTTGTAACTTTTGCCAAACTTTTGCCCATTCCAATACAAGTGCAATCCTTTGTGTGTGTGCGCTCTCCAAATATTATTATTATTATCTTATCCTTAAACACCCACCTATAACAACTAACCGGATCGTTGATTCCCCCTCGATCCGATACGTGCGCGATATTCAATTCTTGTGTCGATCCTACATGTATGCTTATTTGCAGGTTAATTACATATGAGCCGTTCCAACCTCCTCTAAATGTGGATCTTATAAATGTCCCTATGCTTTCTTCTTCTCGACAATCTCTCCATATTTGGCACTTTCAGCACATTGAGTACGACTATTAGTATAATAATAGTTGCTAATGAGTCAAACTGCTACTTCCATTTTTTTATCGACATGTATGTCAAATTGCATACGGTATATAAAATATGGCATGCTATCACGTCTCCTATAACCTTAAAAAATTACCCCAGTGCGAAGCACATGAGCTTACACACACATAAACATACACCTTACATATTGATTCTTTTAATCATTTTAAAGTTTGAATTATATATTATCGACCCCGTCACAACGCGCAGCTTCCCTGCTAGTATGTGTGTGTGTGTGTGTCTCTCTCTCTCTCTCTCTCTCTCTCTATATATATATATATATATATATATTGCTGTGAACCTTTCTTGACCATTGATCTAGATTAATTAGATGAGTGGCAATGTTGTAAATAAGAATATATTTTTTTTAAAATCTAATTATTGACTGTAGGGACAATTTAGTAAAGACATATGTGTGATCTACTTAAAAATCATTCTCGTCTAAATTTATAATCCCAATAATCATGCTCTTCCAGTTTATATGCTCTTGATCAATTTCATATGTACATTTATCACTACTAGAGAATGGGGCTTTTGCTACCATATTTTCGGTCGCAAAACGGTTGCAATTGCCCCTTTGCCACCATTTTGCTACCAAAAAACTCGGTAGCAAAATCACACATGGCAATTGCCCTATTGCAACCATTTTGCTACCGTATTATTTTTTGCTACCCTTTTGATACCGTTTATTTGCCACCGTTTTCCCACCGCTTTTTGTCACCACCTTGCTACCACTTTTTGTCACCATTTTGCTACCGCTTTTTGTCACCACTTTGCTACCGTTTTTACCTTTTTTTTGTCACCATATTGCTACCGCCTTTTGTCACCACTTTGATACCGGTTTAACCTTTTTTTGTCACCGTTTTGCTACTGCTTTTTGTCACCACTTTGCTATCATTTATGAATATTCAAAATCAAAATTATAACCCAAATCCAAATCATACAAATAAACCAAATCCAAATCATTCAAATAACCCAAATCCAAATAATTCAAATAACGAAAATCCAAACATTCAAATAACCTAAGTTGTAAACCTAGCCTCGATCTTCATCATCCAAACGAGCATTGCATCTTTCTCCACTTTATCTTTTTCCATTTGAGCCCTCATCTCTCCTATGATTCCATTGAACCTTTTCTTAACGAGGTTCTTGATAACCTCGTTTAGCTTCTCAATCTACAAAACAACCAATGCTATTAGCCAACTTTTACACTAAGATTTAGGCAACTTTTACTTATTTGGCCCAAATGACCCGTTTAACACAATAGAATTTAGTTCAGTCAGTTTCTTATTCTTAACATAGTAATGCTATTAGCCAACTCTAAAATCTTTACACGATATAATTTAGTTCAAATTTGTTCAATTTAGTATCAACCACAAATGCACATCATCACTACACATAAACAAACCACTCATCAATCGCCTAGTGCAGTAACGCTACAGTAGAACTGAGTCACTAACAGCATATTAACAAAATAACTTCATCAAAAACTGCAAATCATTTTATATATAATAAAAAAAACAGATAGACACATTCATCAACAGAAACACCAAAACTAAATGAGATCGTCAAGCAGCCACTACAAATCTGTAACTATAGACACAAAAATCATCTCTTAAGTAGAGGTTTACAAATCAGCAAGAAATTCGACGTTAAAAAAATGGTAATTGAAACTCGATTGCTTATAAATGAGTTGTTCGTCTTATGTTAGTGAAAATGTCAAATGGGTCAAAAGATAACTGAATTGGAGACAGGTTTAAAGCAACCAGAGTCCATTTTCCAATGCATAGATGAACCTCTAATTTTAATTTTATTAACATATTATAATGATTTATTAAAGGATTTAATTTTTGTCATCATATTTGACACCTTATTATTTTGTCACAGAATTAAGATTCACCTTATTATAATTCCACATCAACTTGAACATCAAGCCATGACTGAGATACACACCTGTCCTGCAGCACGGCAAAGACTGCATGCTTCTTCCAATCTTCCAGCCTTTAAAAGGATCCAGACATCTTCCAAAAGAGATTCATCTTGTTTCTGTTTAGATAAAAAGCAAGGTAGAATTACATAAAAGCCTCATACCACTACCAAATCTTCGGGAACCTCTTCATTCCCTGTATAAAATCGGAAAACAAAAAAAAAATATAAATTGATTATAACCAAAAATAATATCAATGATACTACGAAAATGTTAATGAGATAAAGTTTGTAAATCATGCCTTTCCCATATAAATACCACAAAAGAGACCAAGAAGCAGCCTCGTCAAGTAGCACCTTAGCTTTGTCTCATCAGTTTGTCCTCAACAATTCCGTGTCTCTCACTACACTACAACTGTTACTGTAGACGAGCAAGAAAAAAGAGTTGTCAGCATGCTCATTAAGAATAATTGTCTCAATTTAGCAAGACCTAAAGTCAAGCATTATATTTAGTACGACTTTTTAGCATAATGTAAACCAAAATGCATGATTTTGACTCCGTCTACGTGAAATATGAACACAAAATTCTATTCATTTGACTGTACACAAGAGCGCACTTGCTCTCACTCTGTTACAAGAACAAAAAGGTACAAGTATTAGATAACATTGTCAAAATTAAACATATTACAAAAACACATAAGCCTCTCATAGACATACTGTTTGATGACCTAGCTTGATGACACCACTTTCCATCATTTCTCTGTACATATCATTACCCTTACGGGTTCGTTCTCCAACACCAGCAAATACAGAGAAACCACCTGGTAAAAGAAAATAAATGGTGCTCCATGAAAAACATCAAGCAGGTTATCCAACCTAATATCCAACCTGCCCCTAGCACTGACCATAACAAATAGAAAGATCAGCTCATACCTGTTGAAGTTCATTTTTCCAACTGCAGGTGACCACGCTGCAAGGATATTCAATCCTGGAGCTGCAATATCAGGCTATAAAAAAAGTAAAATAGTTTAATATATATCATTATTATGCTCCACCGCTAGCCAGTCCGTTATAACTCATGTTCTGCACGTAGCGGCCGGCTGCTGTGGACGCTGTGTGGCTTCCGTGTCCACTGCTATCTCTAGGTGACCGATACGATACTTTCTTCCTCGGATCATCATCGTATCCATCTGCTTGTTGCTTTTCCAGATTATAATGCTCTTCGGCTTCATATCCACTGTGATAATATCTTGCTCCAATCACTATTCTGTTTAAAAATCAAACGGTCCGAACATAAATAATACTAATCATCTCCTGTTTAAAAATATTTTAAAAAACATAACCAAAATAATTCCCTTAACAAAATAATACTAATCACTTTCCTGTTTCAAAACCATAACCAAAATAATTCTCTGATGCTGGAGTTGGAATAGTCTGCATCAAACATTAAGCAAATAATATTAAAAGTTACTACCATATTGAAAAAAAAATAAAGTCAGAATGTTTGGAAACACAAACTTACATAAAATCAGAAGCACATACATGAAAAATTTTAGAAACATGAAGCAAATACAATTATAAACTTCAGAAACAGAGATCGAACCACTTAAAAGAAGCAAATACAATTAGGGCTAAATACGAGTTAATAAACAGAGACACATATGAATACCTGTGAGATGCTCCTACAACAATAAATCTTTTTAAGCAACAATAATCATTCAAATAATGTTTAAACATTACTCGATCAAAAATCATTCAAATGACCTAAACAAAGATGTAAGATTAACGGATAACAATAATAATCCTTCAAACGATTAAAATTACGAACAAAAGTTAATACGATCAAAGGTACGGTGGCAGAGGTTACCGAAGATTGAATCCCGACGTTGACGGTTACAATTATAAGTGCTATGGAGATCTACGACGGTGCTATGGAGATCTACGACATATGACGAAGGGTTACAGGTGAGGGTGTATGGTTACGATTACAAAGATGGAGATGATCGATGGATGACGGAGGTGTCGACGGTGATGGTGATGGTGATGGTGATGGTGATGGAGGTTTACAAGGTGTCTATTGGATGAAGGAGGGTTATAGAGGTTTTATTATCTTTACACTTTAGTCTATAGCAAAAGGTTTTTCATATATATTTTACGAATTTGCTACCGAAATTATGTGGTGGCAAAATTTTTAGCCCTTGCTATACCACTTAGCGACCTTATGTTATAAAATTTGCTACCGCACATTTCGGTAGCAAATTTTGGTGGCAGTTGCTTAATTTTGTAGTAGTGTATGTGTACTTTTATATTGCTATGCTTTCATAAAATACGTATATGCATATACAAGTTATTACCTGGTTTAATGATGTCGATGTATGTATATACATGTTTTAAGTTATTTATAACTTAAAAATTCATATATGTACATGAGCTATTGTTTGAAAAGATTTGTATACGCATTCTTGTGAATAATAATACATTTACATAGGTGAATATATAAACATCTCTTTGGATGGTGAGTATAAACAAAAAGCTGGACTATTGAAGTTTCGTAGGGATCATTACATATATAAATAAACAATGAGGCGTTGCATTATGATTGCAATTGTTTATTTTGGAAAATAACATAAAGTATTCTAATAATAATTATTTGAATAGGAAAATAATAAATTGAGAAGGTGAGATCATGTCTAACTAGGCTTTTCTACTATTATATGAATGAAGCACATGGGGGACGGGCCGGTTTTATATTAGCCTATGATGCAATCGTTACTTCATTAGTTACACTTATATTTTAGTAGGAAATATTAATTTCTTCTTTTATCACACACTGATGACGACGTAACAGTCCAACATCAACATTACCTAAGTCGAAATACAATAAAACGTCTTCCCTAACATGAAAGGAAGGTTATATATATAAAACTCTAATTCACAGTGTCAACTGGCAATATTGGACGGTTTATATTGAGCAGTTATAAAATTATCCATACACTCTTCATTTCTCAGTTTTATTACCAGCAACGTTACTAGACGATGGCTTTAACGATATGTACCCCGAGTCCCATTGTAGGAAAATAAGTGAAAAGAAAAGGAATGGAGGGAGCCTTTAGAGGTTGTTTGAAAGTTTTTCTTTTGAAAGAAAAGAAAAGAAATGAAATGAAGGGAAATTGAGATAAAAGAAGGAAGAGAGTAGAAAAGAAAAGAATGGATGATCGATCTTTCCTTTTTTTTCTCTCCTTAATTTTTTTTTTTAAGGGCAAATTTCATTAACAACACAAAACAAACCGGTCAATCTCCAAGATGGAGATCCCTAAAAAAACCAAACCGTTACACTACATCAAATTCAAACTTTTGCCAATCCTTCCACCCTATTAAATAAACTCAGGAAATAGCGTAAGCAAAGGGCGGTTCGTCAGTGACGAAACAAGAAATTTTTAATTGGTGTTGTGTTGAGTATTTTTTTTTATTTTATTTTATAAATATCATTATAATTTTTGTAAAGCGATATAGAAATTCTTGACAACGGTTGATTTGAGCTTTTCTTTTATGCAAAATGTATTTATGATAATACATCCCTAATTAATTAAAAATATTGAAGTTGCACATATTTTTAAAAAAAGAACAGAACTTAAATTAAAAGATATTGATAAAAGTAATAAAGCCATTGTTTGGCAATAAGATTTTAAAAAGTTTTATAAACTTTAAGCTTCAAGTTTTTAAGAAAAAAACTCATACTCAATAAAAAAAACTTTTTTTGGTTGAATGAGCTTGAAGCTTTTATGTTAGGAGAAAAAACTTTATACTAAAAAAAACTACTATTACTAGCGTTTAAAAAGAACTCTTACTAGTTACAAGCTTTTAATGAGTAAATGACACAAATACACATTCTATCATAAAAAAATAATAATAAAACATGCATATAAGCTTTTAGTTAATGCCCATTTTGGTCATTTTACACATTTTATTAAAAGATCCAGCTAATCTGTCAAATACCAAAATATATTTAAAAAGCTACAGCTATCAGCTTCCAGCCACCGGCTACCAATTAGTTTTGCAAATATACCCTAAGTATGTAATAAAATTAAAAGAAAAGAATAAAATAACTTATTAAAGTTTTGTTTTTTTATATATCTATATAAAGTTTAAAAGTTATGTTTTTTTTGGATGTTGCTCTTGTTAAATATTCTCTTTTGTATATTACTAGAACTGACCCCGCGCTACGCAGCAGGACAAACCAATTTTAAAAGAAAGTTAAATGGAAATGTAGACGAAATAGTAATAATAATAACACTAATAAAAAAAACCTAAAACTTGAATATTGTAAACATAAAAAAAAGTGTTAGTTTTCCCCAACGCGAGTCGGTTATCGGAGGTTTGGTTATTTTTTGCCCATTTTTGTGACACCTGGCAAATTCGGGTTAACAACGTTGTCTAGATGAAAGTCTACCTTAGCGAGTCACGCGTATATTGTACTTAACTGGGTTAGTTAAGTCGGGTTATGGTTCGGGAACTATTGGTTAGTCTAGAAGATCATTGGATGTTGGTCTAGAGGTTCATTAGATGTCGGTCCTTAACCAAGTGTACAAACGGTGACGATCGGTGGGATCGTCAGGGCATACGGAACATACGAGTCTCGAGTCCCGGGAATTGGTGAACGAGTGTAAATATGTGTATTTACTTGTGTTATGTGTTTACAATCATTATGTGACTTGTCGGTACATTAATATGCGTTAACATATGTTAAAACGGGGTTTAACGCGCAAAACGCACCAAACCAACCCCTACAGGCGATTAGGAAGCCTAATCACCTGTAGGGGAGGCGAGTAGAGGGACATAGGGGCGATTAGGCCCCTACTCGTGTGATGTTAGGGGCGAGTAGGCCCAATCGCATGCTCATTCATGCGATTAGCAGCCCTAATCGCATGAACTGCTGCACAATCGCATGTAACGTGCTGGAACGACTAGAAACGCCTATAAATACAATACTTAACCTCCTAAACTCCCTAATATCAACCCTAGTCGTCCCATAACCGCCCCAAACACTTAAACAACCTCTGGAAGGCGATTTTGATCAAAAACACAAGGTTTCAAGGTCTAACCATCATTCTTTTACAATTCCAAGGTTTGATTCTCATCCATAACACTTTGTAAACGTTTTTAATCAATCCCTAATGGTCCAGACCTGTTCATAAACGAAAAAGCTTTCTGAAAATCGTCAATAAGGGTTGTTAATCGGATTATAACTAATAAACATGCGTTATGGGTATGTATGATTAGAAAGATAGGATTTTTATGAATCTTGATGATGTTTTGATGTGTTATCATGCTAGGTCAGAATTAATATTGTTAGTATGATGATAGAAATCTCAGTAATTGGATAATAGGGTTATGATTACATGCGTTAATTGAATGTTGCATGCTATGTGAATGGTGTTTGGATTGCTTTGGTTGCATGCAGGACTGATTTTACGAGGTTGAACGAAGGGTTTTGGGTTAAACATGTTTAGGATAGTGTTCGGGATGATATTGGGTAGTTACACACGCTCTGGATCTGATTTGGAGCGTTAAACGCGCGAAAAACCGGAACAGCATGACTACAGGCGAGTAGCAATGCTAATCGCCCATAGTCATGCGAATGGAGGTGCTAATCGCCTATAAAGTGGCGAGTAGAAGGCTAATCACTAGTAAGTTCAGGCGAGTAGCCCTAATCACTAGTAAGTTCAGGTGATTAGCCCTAATCACTAGTAAGTTCAGGGGAGTAGCCCCTAATCGCATGAAATAAAGGGGAGTAGCCCCTAATCGCCTATAGTAGGGGCGAATAGGACTCCTAATCACTAGTTGACTTTCCTAATCACTAGTTGACTTTTCCTAATCGCGTGTACTGCTGCTGTAAGTGTAAATTAGCATTCCGAGACCCGATTTAACATGTAGTAACATGCTAGGAACCCCGTAACATGTCTAATAACTTGGTAACATATATTTGGATGTATTTCGGTGATACGTGAACTATGTGCTATAACTTGTTGTGTGTTAACGTATGTTAAGTGTACTTGCGTTATTGTACGTTTTGGAGCGTAAACATAACACGGGGAGTCTCGGGTCACCAATGGGATGTCGAGTCTTGTACTTTGGGTCGGTTAAACAGTCACGATGTTTTCAAACGAACTTGGTTATGGTCTGGACATCTAGGGACTAATTAGCCTGCGGGTTATTAGTCTAAGTACTTGTAACTGTCGTATGTTAGGTCGCCGCTTTACGGGACTAGCATAGCAGCTGAGTTTACTCGGGTTAAGGAGTAACGGAACTTAAGGTGAGTTTACGGCCCCTCTTTTAAACTGGTTTTATACTTTCGGGGGAGAAAACATGTGTTAAAACGATTATTTGGTAACTACTGTCATACTATGGGTTTCTATTGTGTACTACACGATCTTTGGAAGTCCCGGGGGGAACCATGAATGTGCGGGTTTGCACAACGGGGAAATGTGAATAGCGCTATTGGGAGTGACCAACCCCGCTCGTCGACTTGGAGGGTCGGCGGGTGCATATTGTCTCAAACAGGAACAACAGGAACAACAGGAACAACAGGAACAACAGGAACATACATCGGGCATACTCTTGGTATTCGCGTTAGTAATGGTTTTCCAATCGTGGTAGTAACAAAACGTACGCCTAGCTAGCGTATACTGGTTTTCTATTTGTTATAGTATGGACAGGTGGACTTGGTACTTGGATACAAAACCTGTAAACTCACCAGCATTTTTGTGCTGACGTAAACTTTTACATGTTTTCTCAGGTCGCTAAGGTAGCACGACTAGACTAGGGCGCACGCGTCTGCACGGCGTCTTACTAGGGTTGCATGGTCTTTTGAACATTGAACTATTATTTCATTTGTTGAGTACTGTTTTTGAATAAGCTTCCGCTGTAAACGGGATTTTAAACTATGTTTTGAAATTGCATTTATATTCATTTAGACTTGTTTATTGTGATCGTTGGTTTGGATCCTGGTTTGTCATGCGCCTCGCGGTAAAACTCCGCAAGTGGATTTTGAGGGTGTGACAGATTGGTATCAGAGCCAGGTTATAGTGAACTAGGACTGCATGTAGAGTCTAGTCTATAGCCGAGTCGCACACACTAGACGATCACATGGTACTAAACGTTATAGTGGTTACGTATGGTCTTGTCGGGGTGTCTCTAAATCATTGGTCTTTCTACGTTACATCATCCGTTCTATCTTAGGTTGGGTTACTTGTTTTCTAGGCGGTGTGGTCTATTGGAGTAACTCGTGTACTCATGAGATTTGTCCAAGGCTCGGACATCTCCCTTTCGCACTCCAATAGAAACACTTGTCATGAACTACCGTAGTATTACGGTGTGTAGCTAAGAGTCTATGTTCGGTGATTTGAACTTTGAACTAAGAGAACACTTGGAGGACCATGTAGAGCGTTTTATCATTTTGGGTGCACACAAAATCATAAAACGAAATGCATGGAAGCCCTAGTGAGCTCTGGGTTTGAGGGGATAGTCCTGGATTGGATCTGGCTTTATTCTTGTGAACATTAGTGGTTATCTTTAACTGCGAAACTAAATTTTCTCGTTCCTTCTGCCAGAATCATGTCTGGAGTGCGTGGAGGACGTGGAGGTGGTCGCAATGGTGGACGTGGTGGTGGTCGCGGTGGTGCTGGTGGTCGTGGTGGAGGTATTAACCTATCACAGGCTGATCTGAACAACTTGCTCCAGGCTGCCTTTCAGTTAGGGCACAACGGTGGTGGTAAGTTGTTTTATCTGTTTTCTTTGCCTCATTGGTGAACCTTGTTTACGTTATTCGTGGTTTCTCATACGTTTCATTTCAGGTGGTCCTGTTGACCCACCCCCACCCATGTGCACCTACAAGATGTTCCGGGACTGTAAGCCCCAGGAATTCTCTGGCACTGAGGGTGCGGTTAGCTTGCTTAGGTGGTTGGAGAAAGTGGAGTCGGTATTTCTGATGTGTAACTGTCTCCCAGAAGATCGGGTGAAGTATTCGGCTGCGTTATTTCAGGACGTGGCATTGACTTGGTGGAATGGTATCACCCAGAACATGGGGATTGGGGAGGCATATGCTATGCCATGGGAGAACTTTGTGCAGTTGCTGAAGCGGGAGTATTGCCCGAGGGAAGAGGTACAGAAGCTGGAGCATGAGGTGTGGAACCTCAAGATGACTGGATCGGAAATCGAGAAGTATACTGTGAGGAGGAATGAGTTGGCGGTGCTGTGTCCCGATTTGCACGTGCCAGAGTATCGTAAGATTGAACATTATGTCTCAGGGTTAGTGCCGGAAATTGCAGGGTTGGTAGCTGCTGGAAATCATCCTACTTATGCGGAGGTAGTTCGATCGGCACATAGAATGACTAACTTAAAGGTGAATGAGGGGATTTTGCCTGCGAAAGGTTCGACTGCTAAGACTCCAGAGAACAATAAGCGCAAGTGGGAAAGCGACGGGAAAGGGTCTGGGTCTGCACAGCAGGGTAAAAGGTTTGATAATGGGGGTTCATCTTCTTCGGGTAACAAGCAGGGTGGTTATGCGGGAAAACTGCCCAAATGCAACAAGTGTGGACGCCATCACCAAGGGAACTGCGATAGTAACCGTTGTCACCGCTGCCAGCGAACTGGGCACTATGCTAAGGATTGTCGGGCTACACTTCCATCGACTCAGGCTCCGACTAACAGCTCAGCTCCGACTACTCAGGGGACTACAGGGAAACAGGGATGCTACAACTGTGGTGACACTGGGCATTACAAGAAGGATTGCCCAAAATTGAAACAGGGTGGAAACAACGGGAATGGTAACAACGGGGGCGGCGGCAGAAATGCACGTGCCTTCGTCATTGGAGCCGCTGAGGCTAGGCAGGACCCTGACACAGTCACCGGTATGTTTCTTCTCAATAATCGTTCTGTTAGCGTGTTATTTGATTCTGGTGCCGACAAGAGTTTTGTATCCATGGATGTTAGTCGACTGCTAGATGTAGTACCTGTACCATTAGAGACCAAATATATTATTGAGTTGGCTGACGGTAAAACAATTGAAGCTACTAGTGTTCTTCGGGAGTGTCAGTTAGAGTTGTCGGGTTTATCGTTTCCCATCGACCTTATGCCGGTACCATTGGGTAGTTTCGACGTTGTGGTAGGAATGGATTGGTTATCTTTGTATCGCGCGGAGATCGTCTGTTACGATAAGGTTATTCGGATTCCTCTCCCTGATGGAGAATTTCTTTCTGTGTACGGTATCAAGGGTGGTGTTCCGCTAAACATCATCTCTAGCATGAAAGCCCTTAAGTGTCTTCGAAAGGGTTATCCAGCTGTTTTGGCACTCTTATCTGTTTCCTTTGTTGATGAGAAGAAGATCGACGATATTCCGGTGGTACGCGAGTTTCCTGATGTTTTTCCCGATGATTTATCTGGTCTTCCTCCTCATCGTCAAGTCGAGTTCGGTATTGATCTTGTACCAGGAGCTGCTCCTATTGCTCGGGCCCCCTACCGTCTTGCACCTCCCGAGATGCAGGAATTGTCTAGTCAGTTACAGGAACTCTTGGACAAGGGTTTCATCCGACCAAGTTCTTCCCCTTGGGGAGCCCCGATTTTATTTGTCAAGAAGAAAGATGGGAGTTTCCGATTGTGTGTAGACTATAGAGAGCTGAACAAATTGACCGTCAAAAACCGTTATCCTCTTCCACGTATCGATGATCTATTCGACCAGCTTCAGGGTTCTAGTTATTATTCCAAGATCGATTTGAGGTCCGGTTATCACCAGCTGCGCGTCAGGGAGGCTGACGTTGCAAAGACTGCTTTTCGAACACGTTATGGCCATTTCGAATTCTTGGTCATGCCTTTCGGTCTCACGAACGCACCGGCGGTTTTCATGGACTTGATGAACCGCGTCTGTAAACCATATTTGGACAAGTTCGTCATTGTATTTATTGATGACATTCTGATCTACTCCAAGAACGAGACCGAACACGGGGAACATCTGCGGTTAGTTTTGGAACTTTTACGACGGGAGCAACTTTACGCCAAGTTCTCAAAGTGTGACTTTTGGTTACGCGAAGTTCAATTCCTAGGACATGTGGTTAATGAACTAGGGATTCATGTCGATCCAGCTAAAATCGAAGCGATCAAGGACTGGGGAGCACCAAAGACGCCAACTGAGGTGCGACAATTCCTAGGCCTTGCGGGCTACTATCGTCGTTTCATTCAGGGGTTCTCGAAGATTGCTCAACCCCTCACCACTCTCACTCAGAAGGATAGGAAGTTCGACTGGGGTGAATCACAAGAGTCAGCGTTTGAAGAACTGAAGTCTAAACTGTGTTCTGCTCCTATTTTGTCTTTACCTGAGGGTCCTGATGATTTTGTTGTTTACTGTGACGCTTCCATTCATGGACTCGGTTGCGTGTTGATGCAACGCGAGAAAGTGATTGCGTATGCTTCTCGTCAACTCAAAGTGCACGAGAAGAACTACACAACTCATGACTTGGAGTTGGGTGCCGTGGTATTCGCGTTGAAAATTTGGAGACATTACTTGTACGGTACCAAATGCACCATCTACACCGATCACAAGAGTCTCCAACACATTTTCGACCAACAACACTTGAACATACGGCAACGCCGTTGGATCGAACTGTTGAACGACTATGATTGTGCTATTAAGTACCATCCTGGCAAGGCGAATGTTGTAGCAGACGCCTTGAGCAGGAAGGAATCTACTAAACCTCGTCGCGTTCGGGCGTTGCAGCTCACCATCCATTCGTCGTTACCTGATCAACTCCTTTCTGCCCAGTTGGAAGCTTTGAGGGAGGAAAACCTTAAAGCTGAAACCATGCACGGTGCCGACAAGCACCTAGAGCGAAGGCCTGATGGCCTGCACTATTTCGCAGAACGTATATGGGTTCCTTTGTTCGGGGGACTACGGGAGCTTGTCCTTGATGAGGCTCATAAGTCCCGGTATTCTATTCATCCTGGTTCGGATAAGATGTACCAAGATCTGAAGGTGCTTTACTGGTGGCCAAACATGAGGTCGGACATAGCCTCATACGTGAGCAAATGCTTGACCTGTGCTAAGGTCAAGGTAGAATATCAGAAACCGTCGGGTCTCCTGCAACAACCTGAAATTCCGGAATGGAAATGGGAACGGATTACTATGGATTTTGTCACACAACTTCCTAAATCACCAAGCGGGAACGACAAGATATGGGTGATTGTCGATCGGTTGACGAAATCAGCTCATTTTCTTGCTATTAAGGAGACCGACACCATGGATCGTTTGGCTCGTCTTTACTTGAAGGAAGTTGTTTCTAAGCACGGGGTACCAGTTTCTATTATCTCGGATCGTGACTCCCATTTTACTTCTCACTTCTGGAAGTCTTTACACAAGGCTTTGGGTACCCAACTAGACATGAGTACGGCTTACCATCCACAGACTGACGGTCAGAGTGAGCGTACGATTCAAACTTTAGAAGACATGCTGCGGGCATGTGTGATCGATTTTGGGAAGGGTTGGGAAGCTCATCTACCGTTGGTAGAATTCTCGTATATAACAGTTATCACACGAGCATCAAAGCTGCTCCGTTCGAAGCACTGTACGGACGGAAATGCCGTTCTCCTCTTTGTTGGGCTGAAGTGGGTGAGAGTCAACTCACTGGGCCTGAACTAGTGTACGAAACTTCGGAAAAGATCGTACAGATTCGAAATCGGTTGGCGGCGGCACGGGACCGGCAAAAGAGTTATGCTGATCAGCGTCGCAAACCACTGGAGTTCCAAGTCAATGACAAGGTACTTCTAAAAGTCTCACCGTGGAAGGGCGTCATACGCTTTGGGAAGCGTGGCAAACTCAATCCGCGATATGTCGGCCCATTTACGATCCTGGAACGGATTGGGCCGGTGGCATATCGACTTGATCTACCGACGGAGCTCGGTAACGTACATAACGTCTTTCACGTGTCAAACTTGAAGAAGTGTCTGGCTGACGAGTCTCTCATCGTTCCACTAGAAGAGATCAAGGTTGATGATCGTCTTCGGATTGTGGAAGAACCTGTGGAGATCCTTGATTACAAGATTCGTAGCCTACGTCACAGCAAGATTCGTATCGTTAAGGTTCGGTGGAACTCGAACCGGGGACCGGAATATACGTGGGAACGGGAGGATCAGATGAAGTCTAAGTATCCTCATCTCTTTCCTAAGGAAGCGTTCGAGTCGAGACATGTCTCTTCGGCAGCTGAATGAATCTCGGGTCGAGATTCCTTTTAACGTGGGGATGATGTGACAACTCGGGTAAATCTCTCTCTTTTGGTTTCTACCTTTTGCTTGTTTCCTTCGTTATTTCTTTTGTTCTTTCTGTACTTGTACAAATTTTCGGGACGAAAATTCTTTTAACGTGGGGATGATGTGACACCTGGCAAATTCGGGTTAACAACGTTGTCTAGATGAAAGTCTACCTTAGCGAGTCACGCGTATATTGTACTTAACTGGGTTAGTTAAGTCGGGTTATGGTTCGGGAACTATTGGTTAGTCTAGAAGATCATTGGATGTTGGTCTAGAGGTTCATTAGATGTCGGTCCTTAACCAAGTGTACAAACGGTGACGATCGGTGGGATCGTCAGGGCATACGGAACATACGAGTCTCGAGTCCCGGGAATTGGTGAACGAGTGTAAATATGTGTATTTACTTGTGTTATGTGTTTACAATCATTATGTGACTTGTCGGTACATTAATATGCGTTAACATATGTTAAAACGGGGTTTAACGCGCAAAACGCACCAAACCAACCCCTACAGGCGATTAGGAAGCCTAATCACCTGTAGGGGAGGCGAGTAGAGGGACATAGGGGCGATTAGGCCCCTACTCGTGTGATGTTAGGGGCGAGTAGGCCCAATCGCATGCTCATTCATGCGATTAGCAGCCCTAATCGCATGAACTGCTGCACAATCGCATGTAACGTGCTGGAACGACTAGAAACGCCTATAAATACAATACTTAACCTCCTAAACTCCCTAATATCAACCCTAGTCGTCCCATAACCGCCCCAAACACTTAAACAACCTCTGGAAGGCGATTTTGATCAAAAACACAAGGTTTCAAGGTCTAACCATCATTCTTTTACAATTCCAAGGTTTGATTCTCATCCATAACACTTTGTAAACGTTTTTAATCAATCCCTAATGGTCCAGACCTGTTCATAAACGAAAAAGCTTTCTGAAAATCGTCAATAAGGGTTGTTAATCGGATTATAACTAATAAACATGCGTTATGGGTATGTATGATTAGAAAGATAGGATTTTTATGAATCTTGATGATGTTTTGATGTGTTATCATGCTAGGTCAGAATTAATATTGTTAGTATGATGATAGAAATCTCAGTAATTGGATAATAGGGTTATGATTACATGCGTTAATTGAATGTTGCATGCTATGTGAATGGTGTTTGGATTGCTTTGGTTGCATGCAGGACTGATTTTACGAGGTTGAACGAAGGGTTTTGGGTTAAACATGTTTAGGATAGTGTTCGGGATGATATTGGGTAGTTACACACGCTCTGGATCTGATTTGGAGCGTTAAACGCGCGAAAAACCGGAACAGCATGACTACAGGCGAGTAGCAATGCTAATCGCCCATAGTCATGCGAATGGAGGTGCTAATCGCCTATAAAGTGGCGAGTAGAAGGCTAATCACTAGTAAGTTCAGGCGAGTAGCCCTAATCACTAGTAAGTTCAGGTGATTAGCCCTAATCACTAGTAAGTTCAGGGGAGTAGCCCCTAATCGCATGAAATAAAGGGGAGTAGCCCCTAATCGCCTATAGTAGGGGCGAATAGGACTCCTAATCACTAGTTGACTTTCCTAATCACTAGTTGACTTTTCCTAATCGCGTGTACTGCTGCTGTAAGTGTAAATTAGCATTCCGAGACCCGATTTAACATGTAGTAACATGCTAGGAACCCCGTAACATGTCTAATAACTTGGTAACATATATTTGGATGTATTTCGGTGATACGTGAACTATGTGCTATAACTTGTTGTGTGTTAACGTATGTTAAGTGTACTTGCGTTATTGTACGTTTTGGAGCGTAAACATAACACGGGGAGTCTCGGGTCACCAATGGGATGTCGAGTCTTGTACTTTGGGTCGGTTAAACAGTCACGATGTTTTCAAACGAACTTGGTTATGGTCTGGACATCTAGGGACTAATTAGCCTGCGGGTTATTAGTCTAAGTACTTGTAACTGTCGTATGTTAGGTCGCCGCTTTACGGGACTAGCATAGCAGCTGAGTTTACTCGGGTTAAGGAGTAACGGAACTTAAGGTGAGTTTACGGCCCCTCTTTTAAACTGGTTTTATACTTTCGGGGGAGAAAACATGTGTTAAAACGATTATTTGGTAACTACTGTCATACTATGGGTTTCTATTGTGTACTACACGATCTTTGGAAGTCCCGGGGGGAACCATGAATGTGCGGGTTTGCACAACGGGGAAATGTGAATAGCGCTATTGGGAGTGACCAACCCCGCTCGTCGACTTGGAGGGTCGGCGGGTGCATATTGTCTCAAACAGGAACAACAGGAACAACAGGAACATACATCGGGCATACTCTTGGTATTCGCGTTAGTAATGGTTTTCCAATCGTGGTAGTAACAAAACGTACGCCTAGCTAGCGTATACTGGTTTTCTATTTGTTATAGTATGGACAGGTGGACTTGGTACTTGGATACAAAACCTGTAAACTCACCAGCATTTTTGTGCTGACGTAAACTTTTACATGTTTTCTCAGGTCGCTAAGGTAGCACGACTGGACTAGGGCGCACGCGTCTGCACGGCGTCTTACTAGGGTTGCATGGTCTTTTGAACATTGAACTATTATTTCATTTGTTGAGTACTGTTTTTGAATAAGCTTCCGCTGTAAACGGGATTTTAAACTATGTTTTGAAATTGCATTTATATTCATTTAGACTTGTTTATTGTGATCGTTGGTTTGGATCCTGGTTTGTCATGCGCCTCGCGGTAAAACTCCGCAAGTGGATTTTGAGGGTGTGACAATTTTAGTTTCTAGCCCGTGCCGATTTGGCGAAAACTGGTTCTATTCCTTCTTAAAATAACCCAAACTTGTTTTCAACCCAAATTGGTTTGAGAAAAAAGGGGTTATCTCTAGGCTAAGTTAATGTAATGGACACTTTTCCGGCCTTTATTTTCTATTTTGTTGTCAAAGAAATTGAAATAAAAGTTTCTTAAAACATCACTTCAATATACATTTAGTCTCAACATTTTCATGTATTCAAAAGCATGAATATAAAATTTTAACCAACATGAATATCTACTAATAAATGCAACGAGCCCATCTTCTCACATACCTTCAAATAAGTAATACAATGCTTTTTAGGACCATCGGTACAAAAAGAAGTATAATCCATAGTTGGATTTAGTCGACAAGTTTTATATTTTAAACATTTGATAAACAGTTATATGTTAATATTATTACATATCATGTTGAATATTGTTATTTTAATTTAAAGAATATAATGTATTTGATAAACTTTTAAATAACTTACTCTTATTACATATGGTTAATAATGTTATTTTAATTTAAATAATATATTTTTTTTTGATTTTATGTGTCATGTCAACGATATAATATTTAGAAATAGATAACTTTAAGTCTATTTATTTACTCCTTAGTTATATATAATAACATAATACTATTATTTATTTTGTTTTTATAAATTTCTTTAATTTCTTTTTGTAATTATATATGTATTTCTACCTAGTTTTTGTATTCATATTAGTATAAAAATTATTGTTGAGAAAATGCATTTAGTTTATTTAATTAGAATTAGAAGTTTATTAAATAAAGATTAATTAATTAGAAGTTTATATTAAATAATGTATTAATGTGTATTAAGATTTGAGGTAAATTACAATGATGATCTCCTCCAATTAAGTTAAATTACATTTCCTAGGGGTGTTCTCCTATATGTACTAAACAGATCTAATGAGGATAAAACTTCTTGAGAGAAATCGAGGTGACCGGGTACAACAACATTTGGAGCATTAGGTTGCGAAACAAAGTTTTTAGGGTTTTGGTAGACATAATAATTTGGTGGTTCTTTTGTCTGATATTTTTGTGGTTGGTTTGGTAGGTGTTTTCTATAAACATCACCACCAAAGATGCCTCCTCGTGTGTTCTAACCGCCCCTGGATATTTAGTGGTTTTTGCTTGAACCACCAACAATTGTTTTGGCTTTATTTATCGATGAAAAGTATAAGTGGATTTGATTTGTGAGTGTGAATTGTTGTAGAGAGAAAATGGTTTAAATTGAATATGTGTGTATATATATACTAGTAGGAAAGCTCGCGCGTTGCCGCGGGTGTCATGATTGATATCAGATTCACTTATGATGTCTATTGTGGAACTACAACCCATTCCGTATTCCCAGGTAAATATGTGACTTCGTTTATAGACTTCTAGAAGTCTGATGATACTCTTGCTACAAAAATCATTTTCACTTATTCATCATTGAGTAATATTAGTTAAGAAAACATCATATGACAAAAGTAAGGTTAGATTTTTTTAGGAGCGTACATAATTTTAGTTCTCTTCGAATTCAGTTCTTCATATTCTAAAGAGCCCATGCTACAAACTAATCACACATGATATAATGGTGACAATTACATGGGTCCTCAACGTACTCCCATTTAAACTATTTTCACGAACTAAAGTGAGAAACAATTCTTTTACTTGCAAATGACTTGTTTATGCAAAATGGCACACACATGATACAACTAAGCCTGGCAAAACGATGAAATGGTAGGGGTCAACAAGGATTATTCAAAATAATACCACATTAGTTTGGGTCAAAATCGATTCATGTTCAAACATGTCGTCTAAGATTTTATTTTTATCAAAATTGGTTCATCGGTTCTGTTGGTTGTGGTGACATATTGGCAACAGTGGGTGGGGTTAGCTCATTTAGAACCTTTGTAAATCAGAAACTTTCTTAACGGTGACTTCGTTTTAAGTATTGTATATATTTTTGAGATCCATATGAAAAGCAAGTCCCAAAAACCTATTTCTTGAATAATGGGTGATGGTTAAAAACATCAGAGTAAAACCAGACTCAAGAATAATGGGTCAAATGAAAAGCAAGTCCCAAAAATCTATTTGAACTTGCAATGGTAACAATATCCAGACTAAAAAATAAAGGACAATAAATAAACACAGTGTATATCTTCTTCTTACCATAAAAATAAATAGGAATGGACATATATTTCTACTACTATACATCCACAAGTACATCAATATACTACATTAATTAATTCATATTTATGAGTAACTAATCATTCGCTTTTTTTTCTTTTTTGCTAATTTGATATTATATATAGTTATGAAATACCATGATTCTTCACTTAACTGTTGGTTTCTTGATGAAAATGACAAGCTTTTTTTCTCATCTTTGTTCTAATTCTACAGTGAATACCAAAGCTTTTTCTGGCAAACCATAACATTTTCCTTATCATCACCATCTTCAACGTCTTTTACATGGCAATCCTATCTCAATCCAAGTTTGTAGAAGCAAATTCACAAGATTCCATACAAACCAAGTTGCACCCACTTAACATCAATATTAGATAGAATTTGCTTAATTTATGAAGTGTTGGACATACTTTGGCTGTGTAGACAAACGTAAGAAGAAATTTTAAAAATATCATAACTTGTTGGCTGAGAGCAGAACTTATATGAACTGAGAAAATGTATAGGAATTACTATAAGATAGATTATCCTTGCAATATTCCGATGTGTACTAAGTTTTAAATAATTCAAGAAAAAGTTTCAAATATACTTACATGGTGTGAGAGATCAACATCTATGATTACAACAAAACGTACCTAATCCAAGCTTTCGTGGTGTAGCCCTCAGTTGCTGCACTGAAAAAATAATGATATGAAAAAACTCTAGACATGTATGAGACAACAGTTATGCACTATGAGGTACAAATATAACTATTTCCATATATAAAGTGCTATTAAGTTCAAATTTTCACATATATATATATATACACACTTCTAATTTCAAAATATCATATATATCCTTCTACAACAACACTAAATGTATCTCATAGGAAGAAAAAAGTGAGTTACACAGAAAAATACGATAACTGCTTCTTGTTGTGCTCATCGACTGTCCAATTAAAAGTCTAATTAGCATGTGACACAATGTTCAAACTACTAAAACGATAAAAATCTAAATGTAAGAGAACACGTATAATAGATAAGATAAATGGCTAATTTTGTATGAACAGTGATTCAAACGTACCTTGAGCGCCATTATAGAAGAAGAATTAGATATGATGTAACACCCCAACCGATGGCGGAAATATCGAGGTGTCACGTAGTGACGATTGTTCAATAGCTCATGGACTAAAAGTGTAAAATATTGACACATTGATTAAATAGTTTATTACATTGAAATGAAATACAACAGTTCTAAATGGCAACTAAACTGAAATACAATAAATCAAAATCTAAATATAAATCCGAAAGCTTAAAAGGAGCGTCTCAAAATAACCTGAAACATGTACGAAAATATTTGGTTAATACAAAATGTATTGGTGAGCATACCCTGTTTGAATAAATATAGTAGGAAAAGTGTTTAGCAATTCATGTGCGGTACCATTTGTAATTATGTAATAAGTAATATCCGTTCAAAACCAAGCCTATGAATAATGACTAACACATGACTAACCAAATGAATAATGAATTAACAAGACAATGACCAAGATTCTCTCAATAGAGTCTCAAGGGGTATACCATAGTACTATTCATTGAAATGCTAGGCCGTAGAACGGTTAATGATTTTGACAAGTCATAGACACACCAATTAACATAAAGCAAACACACATGAGAATTGCATTTAGTAAAAGAAATAGAAACTTGATAGTAAGTACATGAGTCACCCCAGAATAGTAAAACAGTAAAAAGGGGAAAGATATACTCACAGTTTGCGAAAGCGATCAAAATCCACTTAAGCGGTCGTGAGCTAAGTAGTGTGATATCCGAGGAATTCAACCTATAATGTGTAAGAATGCTAATAAGGAAGTGTCTAATAAGTGTAACTAGAGTCTAAGGCATTAGGGTTTGCTAAGTCGATTTGGGGAATTAGAGTTTTTACGATAAGTCGAATTAATATAAAGGTTGTATATTAAAATAATATACCAAAGTTTTTAGATATGATTTAGGTAATATAATTATTACCGATTGAATAATTAGGTTAAAATATGTTTAAATAATTAATACAAAATAATTTAGTTAATTACAATTATTATAAATAAATGCAATAATCATAAATATTGAAATAAATAATTATAAGTTACGAGGTGATCCAACAAATGATAATAAAGACTTTTAACCATACGAATATTTCTATTTTACAAGAAAAGTATTTATAAAATAGATATTTAATAGTATAAATAATTAAATGATTAATTATATCTAATTAAACATAAATAAGACTATAAATACAAGGCATGATCCAAAAATATTGTTTTTATAGAAAATGTAAACTTTCTGATGTAAATCAATTTAAATAATTTTCCCATAGTTTTTATAAACTTATTTATATTTAAAACTAATTTAACGAGATTAATTCATGTTTAAATTATTAAAAATAATAAAATTAATAAAAATAAATGTTTTCTGAACCAATAAATTTTATTTCGGTTCATGATGATGAGAAATAATTACTCAAAAAGTTTGAGATTAAAATCAGTAAAAATGAATTTTTAATCAATTAAATACGATTAAAACAAATAAATTCAATAAAAATATAAAAATATGACATTTTTCAGAAAATAAAAGTGTAGTAATTTTCTTTATGGTGTCAAGATGCTACTCCTAAATTTTCATAATTTTTGGAGCAAAAATGAATTTATTATGAATATTCTAAATTTGCAAGAATTATGAGTAATTATATTGTGATTTAATTAAATAAATAAAACCTGAAAAAAAAATCAAATAAAAGAGTGGGGCACATGGGTTTCGAACACAACTTTTATTAGATTCACAAACATAGAAAGTACATGGACTAGATTTGACAACTTGTCAAAAGATAAAAGTGACGGTTGTCACATATGAGGGTTGTACTTATAGGATGCCGGATGGAGATTTGTAAGGCTAATGTGAATTGCATTCAATGAAGATGATTAACACGTGAAATTTAATTCGACCAGCATGGGGACCGTTTACCATGTTAGGGGAAGGTTTTCAGTCAATTAGATGATTGGAAGAAGATGAATAATCACTGGATGAATGAATATGATTAATGATGAATAATGGCTTACAATTATTATACTATTGAAGAGGGGTATTGATGAACATAACGAGGAATATGTGAAGTAAATGGTACGGTTTCAATACTAAAATGGCTTAGGTTAATGTTGTTGGGCTGCATTAGTAGTGTTAATATGAAGACTCAATCTCTTGCTATTGTATTGATTTGAGAAATATCATATAGAGTACATGAATGCCTCAAGTAAATATATACAATTGATTACATTGATAATACACAATCAAATGCTTATATATGTAATCAGTTTCATTATTTACGATATGTTATTATCCCCTTCAATCGAATAGGTGGGGGACGAACATGGAGCAAGCTGCGAAACTTCTCAAACAGAGGCTTGGAGAGACTCTTGGTAAAAAATGTTTGCAACCTGGGATTGGATGGTACAAATTTGGTGTAGAGCTTTCTAGACGAAATTAATTCACGAACAAAATGGTAATAAATATCAATGTGTTTGGCATGTTTGTGAGCCACAGGGTTTTTACTGAGAAAATGGCACTCTTATTGTCACAAAGAAGTGTTGGGCGATTAGCAGGAAGAGGATGTAACTCATGTAGAAGATGAGTGATCCAGATAATTTCAGCTGTTGTGTTGGCCATTGCACGTTATTCAGATTCACAACTAGCGCGAGAAACAGTTGGCTGCTTCTTGGCACTCCAAGAAACAAGATTCCCACCTATATAAATCAAGTAACCATAAGTGGAATGACATGTTTCAATGCATCGATCCCAGTCAGCATTAAAGTATCCAACTAATGTGGTCACATAGGATTTAGAAAAGGTTAACCTAAAATAGATAGTGCCTTTGACATACTGCAAAATACGTTTTACAGATTGAAAGTGAGAAGTAGTGTGTGACTGTAAGTGCTGACCGGCTTGATTGACAGCATAAGAGAGATCAGGACGTGTAATAGTAAGGTACTGAAGAGCTCCAACCAAGGACCTGTAGAGAGTAGGATCATGAAAGGGATCACCTTTGCTGAGAAAACTGTATGTGGAAGCTAAGCCGAGTGTCAACTGGCTTAGCATCTAATAGGCCTGCACGAGTCAATATTTCATGAACATATTTAGCTTGGCTAAGAAAAGTGACATTGTTAGAATAAGTAACCTCAAGACCCAAAAATAACCAACAGCACCCAAATCTTTAACGGAAAATTCCTTGTGCGACTAGTAATAAAAGACTGAATGAGAGCAGAATCGCTACCGGTGATAATGATATCATCAACATAGACAAGAAGATAAACAACGGCAGTCCCCCTTTTGGAAAATAAAGAGTGAAGTATCGACTTTACTACATTCAAAACCTTTGGCAAGTAAGAAATTGTTGAGACGTTAAAACCAAGAACGAGGTGCTTGTTTGAGACAGTAGAGAGCCTTTTTAAGCCGACAGACATGATGAGGAAAAGTATTATCAACAAAACCTACAGATTGTTCCATGTATACAGGTTTAGTAAGATTGTCATTTAGAAAGGCATTCCAAACATCCAACTGACGAATAGACTGACCATAGATAGTGGCAAGAGCAATTACCACACGAACAGTAGATGCCTTGACAACCAAATTGATAGTATGAGAGAAATCTAAACAATGGACTTGAGTGAAGCCCTGAACAACCAAACGAGCCTTGTACCTATCGATGGAGCCATCCGCCTTTTACTTTGTTTTGAAAATCCATTTATAGCCGACTATGTTTGAGTGTGAGGTCCAAGGGACGAGAACCCAAATGTTGTTGGTGTGAAGAGCCTGAAGTTCCTCTTCCATAGATTTTACCCATTTAGTGTGTTTCGCTACAAATTTATAACAACGAGGATCCTGTGATGCAAGTAAAGCATAATGTAAAGGACCTGGAAACAAAGAAAGATTAGCATAAAATTTTGGTTTGTAGATTCCATTCTTTGATCGAGTCCTCTTGGGATATGATGGTACCAACACAGAAGAGGATCCAGAGGTGGAAGGTTGGGCGGTAACGGTTGGTTGAGTGGGTTGAACAGGCGGTGAGTTGGGCTGGGTAAAAGAAATCGGGTTGGATTGGGAGGAAAATGGTTGATGGATAAAAGGTGAGTGGGCTAGAAATGTTAGGCCAGGCAAATGGGAGTTGGATGGAATTTGGATTTGGGCCGGAGATGTTGGACCAGGTGTGTGATGGGTTGGCGGATCATGGGTAGAATGAGAGGAGATATGGTGTGGGTCATTGGTGTGGGCTAGTGAGGTATGCGAACACAATGGGCAAGGAACCGGGTTTGTCACAGGTGGTGTAGGGTCGATAGTGGTAGTTGGTATAGTATGTGGATTTTGTATGGTCGGGGCAGGTAAGGTTTCATCAAAATTTAAGAAGATCAAGGTTGCTTCATCAACATAAGAGATATGGTTGCAGAAGAGAAAATGTTCTTCATCAAATTGAGCATGGCGCGTGACATAGACGTGATTAGTGAGAAGATCTAAGCATTTATAACCTTTATATTTCGCATCATACCCAATAAATATGCATACTGTACTACGCGGGGATAATTTATGTTTTGCATAATCTCTCAAAGACGGGAACACACGACAACTGAAAACACGAAGGTTTGAGTAAGTTGGAGTGCGACGTATAGAATTTCATATGGAGCTTTGTAATCAAGTACAGAGGAGGGTAAGCAGCTGATAATAAACGTGGCATGGGCATGAGAATTGAAAACATTGCAAGGATGGTTTCAGTGATGTGTCTGTGTTTATGTTCAGCACGACCATTTTTCTCAAAAGTGTGGGGACACGAAAGCCGATAATGAATTCTTTATTGTTGAAAGAATTTTTGTACTCGGTTATTTGTAAATTCAGTTTCCCCATCACTCTAAAATGTCTTAATGGTGCATGATAACTTATTTTAAACAAACGGTGCAAACATTAATAAAGCTTCATAGAAATCAAATTTGTGTTTAAGCGGATATAACCACGTAAAACAAGAATAATCATCAATGAACATAGCATAAAAATGATAACCATTCATCGATGTAACTGTGTAGTGCCCCACAAGTCACAATGTATTAAATCTAGAACATTTATGTCACACCCTCAAATTTTCACTGCGGGGTTTATACCGCGAGGCGCGTAGCGTACCAGGATCCCATTGCCATAAGTCATGAGAACGAATCTAAATGCCCAAACCATTTAGTTCGTTTTCAAAAATTAAGTTTAGCGTTTCCCTAAAAAGTTTAGTTAAGTTGCGGAAGCATAAACCAAACATAGACATTTTAAAACCATGCGCAAAACAACGCGCCCAAGATAAAACCATATGAAAGAAAACGTAAAAGCATAAATTGAAGTTTAGATGTATGCCTAGACCCAAATGCAGTGAAGTGTGTTGTGCTTTCTAATCGTGGCACCGGAAGCTAACTACGTGCAAAAGCATGTATCGTGTGTCAACATAAAGTTGGTGAGTTCACAAAGTAGAGTAAACGAGTAAATAAATGAGTAGGCTCCAAAAACCGTGTAACCACTAGTTCATCGCATGGCAAGGGTAGCTAACCCATTCATGATAACTAAACACAAATATACCGAACTGCTAATGTACGCGTTGTCACAAATGTGAGCAGATTGCCTTACATCATTTCCTATCAACAATGATAATATGTTAAGTTACAGTTCACGCCCGCACTCCCCTGAGCCGGTGTGAGGTTTGTCAAACCTAATAGCGCCATCAACTAGTAACCCGCTTGCCATAACCCGGCAACTCATTCGGTATGTGAAGGACTTACAGTGATAGAGTTGGTTTAGTTCATCAAGGACAAAGTTTGGGAACTAGCAAAACCCGACCCACACAAGGAGTCAAAACCCGACCCACACAAGGAGTCATAGCACCCCAAAACCCAGGATGTGTAAAAGTAGTCCCAAACTAGACTAAAAAACGTTTTGTAAGTTGTCTCAAACCCGAGACGCATGCTTTTGAGAAAAGAGTAATGAAACTCACCTTAGGTTGCAAGAAAGTATTCCAAACTTCACAAATAGGACGTACTACCGACTCCCTATTACATGTTTCACTAAGTGAGTATATGTGTATAATCAATACACCATATAACCCGTTTGTCCAAGACGTTTTAAAATACAAAACCGTGTGAGTGACACCTAGTGTTTCTATATGCACAAGTAAACCCTACGAACCCGTTGGTGAACGTTATGATTAACATCAGTCATACACTTCATATACATCACATATAAATGCTCACACAAGTTCATGTTAATACCAAGTCATACAAGACTCCAAATAGACATATAAGCGTACACAACATAATCTGCGTTTTTAAGACATATTATGCGCTATGAAAACCATTTTATTAAAAATACTTATTCAATGAATTAAACTCCCAAAATTTTACTAAATATTCCAGGGAGTCTGCCGGTCATGTCCATATTTTTATTTTGTGATAAAACCATACACGAAAATTATGAAAAATTATACAATACAGCTAGGTCCAGAAAATACTCACAACAGATCAGAATAGTAGAAAAATTCCCAAAACTTGTGTATTCATCCAAACGAGATGAATCCACCTGAAAAAGCCAAGTTTTATCAATTTCGATCTACTGTCCAAATTTCATAACCTAACTCTTTGTAAAACTCAAGTTATGGCCGTTTAAGGTTGACCCAAATTACTAATCCGAAAATCTGATATGACCTTTAATCAAAGAAAATTCCAAAAACATATCAACCGATGTCCAAATCAGATGATTTTACCCATTCTAAAAATCTAAGACCTTGTAAAACATTTTCATGCAAATAATCGATCAAAACAGATTTATTAAAGTCGTGATACAGTGCCTACAATTCGACATTCAGATTCTGTCCAGATTTTAATCATGCAATATCATCAACTATATCAAACCCTAGTTGCATATCATCAATCAAGAACATCAAATAAACATCATACAAGATTCATCACACATCAATCTGATCAAAACATGCAAGTTTCTTGGTAAATATATCATCTATTAACCCTAGATGTTCAATAATCCTTAATCATACAACAACATAACATCTAACACATAATAACACACAAGACCTTGTTTAATCCCATTAAACCTTTATAAAAACCATGTTTTAATCTTAGTAAGTTTATTTCAGATCTTGGACAATATTGTTTACGGTGCTTTATAATATAACAAAGAAGAAAAAACACAAAAGGTTTGATGATATACCTAAAGCTCTTCGTTCGGGTGACAGGAACACAATTAGAGCTCCAAATCTTGATTGATTATGGTTATGGTAGAGGTTATGGAGTGTATTTTTCGTATGGTGGCTTCTAGGGACAATTAGGGTTAAGGTTATGAGGTACTTGGTGTAACACCCCAACCGATGACGGAAACATCGGGATGTCACGTAGTGATGATTGTTCAGTAGCTCATGGTGGATAATAAATTTCATTAAATGATTTAAATAAATTACATACAATTGTTCCACAAGAATTCATGCATCAAATTGAATAAAACTATGCAAACATCTTCAAGCATCAATTCAAATCTTCAAGCAAGTAAAACCTGAAACATGTTAAGTTGAAAATATTTTTGGGTTAACAAAAGTTGGTGAGAATTACATAGGTTTTGATAATCGAATAAAATTGTTGTGCAATTCATATGTCATGGCAATCTAGTCCATATGTGAAAACATACTAGAAGTAAATCGAGTGCATAATCAACCATTGTGACTGTTGTATTGTGGTACATCGCATACGCTCATGGTTCACTCGTTTATATTGCAGTAACAAACACCCACGCTACCTTTGTAGGAGGCACGTATCCGGGTGGGATTGTCAGTCCAATAGATCTATCAATGTATACCGTCGGTTGATCAATGTTATGCTAGTATTGTGCTTACCCTAGTCATGTTCAAGACATAATGCAACATAGAAAAACACATAGACACATTGATGATTGAATTGCATAAATGATGTTGTAACATGTTTCACCCCAAAAATGGTGATAAATAGAAAAGGGGCTATGTAAAACTCACCTTAGCAAAATGTTATATCTGTTGAAAAATTGAATAATGGTATTGCCCAAATGTATCAAGTATCACCCTATAATAAGGTAATAAATATGTCTAAGTCTATCAAGTCTACAAATGTATAAGTTTCTAGGGCTTCGAATTTGGGGATAAATGCTCGTTTGATTAATATAAAAAATGTTTGATAATTGAGAGAATATTAGTAAATAAATAACCAAAAATCTTTTTATGAAATTTAAATTTAAGATGATCACAATAATGTGTTTAAAGTGTAAAAATAATTTTTACAAAATTATTTTCTTTAAAATAGAATATTAATTCTATTTATAATAAATTGTCAAAATTTAACTTTAATATTTAAAAATATTAAAATTAAAGAATTGTTAGTTTAAAATTTATATTTCTGTTCTAAATATTCAGAAATAATTTGTATAAAATTTTGGTGCAAAAATATTAAAAATTGGATTTATTATGATTTAATTATGATTAAAACTAACAAAAATTGATTAAAAATATTAAATAAATGATTTTTCAGAAATAAAAATCATTTCTGAAAAGCTTAATGTTATAAAAACTCAGAATAAATTTTGTGGAAATTTATATAATCGTTGTGATATTTTTATAGAATTTTATAAATAAATTAGAATAAACTTGATTTATTTATTATATATATTAAATAAATCAATTTTTGAAAACTAAAAATTTTAAGTTAAACTTTTTCAGTAGATTAACTTAAAATAATTTTTGTAGAATTATTAAAAGAGTTTTAATAATTTAAAACGAATTTATAAGATATAAGTATTATGTATATAATTAATTTTAATTGGTTTTGATTAAAAACCAAAAAAAAAAGGGCTCGCCACTGCTGGGTATCGAACCCGCGTGGCTCGGCTAATGGGCACCAGACACAACCACTTGGTCCAGACCAGTGGTTGTGTTTTGCTTTAGTTCGTTTAATATTTATAATTAAACCCAAATTCGTGTTCTTCCCCAAATTGAGACTTACGAGCCCTAGCTTTGAAATCGATCAAATTACACAACATTAACCCAATTAATCATGGGGTTAATGTTATGTAGGTTCCGATTAACAAGACCCACCACAATAATCACACTTACAATTTCGTTTTGATACTGAATCGTTCGGTCAAGGCCGAAGTCAAACGCGATCAATAATTCAAGAACAGAAGATTAACAGGAGGAATTGGGGGTTGGAAGAGAGTAGTCGGCGAGGTGGGGAGGTCCAGAAGGGTTCAATTTATAGTGTAATGGCTTGGTGTTCGATTTGGTAAGTTTTGACCCGTTATTGATTGTTTACGCGTATAATAGCTTAAAATCCGGTATGTTTGACCACGAATCAGTGGGTAAGGGACGCGTATATGATTGATAATCACACAATCATTCCATATCGGAATCACAGACGCGTCAAACATGTTAATTATGGTTCATTGTGGTTTCTGTTGACCTTGCAGGTCAACTGTAAAGATCCTAAGTTTGTGTTATAACAATAATGTGCTGAGAAAAATACAAAGTGTGTGTGTAGAGCAGCTGGTTTGGTGATCGTTTGACTCGGCCATGGGCTCGGGTTCGAACCCCGGCCCATGCAAACATTTTTTTGACTATTATTTCTTTTATATATATATATATATATATAACTTTATAGTATGATATTAGGGGTCCAAATGCGTCACGAAATATTTTTATAGGGCACGATATTGATAAAAATTCGGCGTTTTATGACGTAACGTATATAGTATTTAATGCGAAATGTTACACTTGGGGCCTAAGATTGCTTAAATAATAGTTTAAACTCGGTTTAGTCGACCCGGGCACGCCGAACGGCCGCTCGGTCCAAGAGAGCGGCCGCTCACTTGGCTTCGGCCCGTTTCGGGTGGCCCAGTCCAGTGTATTACGTGTTTTCTTCAATGTTTTCGCTATTTTGGACCATATCAAGCGTAACCCCATGTGTTTGGACCCCAACCATCCTAACGGTTCATCGATTACGGTTTTTAATAACGTGTTTGATTTATGTTCACGTAATCACATACAGTTTGCAAATAGTTTCACAGAAACACGTAATTGCTATCAATCAATTAATCTACGATTATCTAATTTCACAATTCACCAATGTCCGGGGTTCAATACTCATGTATATAGTTTGGTAATTTCCGAATTACCACTTCATGCAGTTATTAACTTATAACTGTGCAACATGTGACTCATCTAGCTAACCCTAGTTAAGTAGAATGCAAGGAATGTAAGTACAAGTAACTAGAGTTTAGTTAAAGTGGGAACCTGAAATTGCGGGGTATCACAATTTAAATAACGTTTAGTGTTTAAGGCAAAAGGAAATCGATGAGATTTAGATAATTGACATGAAGAACAAACACTAGGTTTAGGTAAAAGAGAAGTAACAAACAAGGAACAATGTTTATGGATGTGACACCCACCAATTAGCCTGGTCAAATCCGTACACTTTCTAGTCAACGTTTAATTTTCCATGCATTATTCATATAATTTTATATGCATAAGTCCCCCGAGAAAGTCTAGCAGTGTCCGAATGAGTATAATTTCACACATATCAACGAATCTTGGTGACACAAACTTAAACGATTACGAACTATTTTTCCAAAAACATGTATAAATGCCCATTTATTTAATAATACAATGGGAAGTGCTATAGAATTTATGTATGAAAACTAGTATTTTCTGACATATAAATCCACATCTATATGTATATATGTACACGACACACATGCATATGGGCATAAATATCACATGTGCTAAGGAACATAAGACACAATTAATACAAGTCTTTACATCCATTTTGTTCCATTATAAATGAAGTGTCATATTTTAATATTCTTAAAGATTTGATGACTTAACTATAATTAGCAAGATTCCTTAAACTACTAGGATCAAGGATGTTGAGTTACCACTTATACTAAAGCTTCCCTTTTCCTCCCTTTTTCGGCCGCAACCCACCCTCCTATCTATATTTTTTTTTTTTAAAGTCAACCATGTTTAAGCACATGTTAATTAAGATTTAGAATGATCTTATGAGTGGTCAAGGTTTGGAAGATTATGTTCCAACATAATCTATGAATGATCACTTTACTTGACTAGTTAACTTGACTAACTATGGAGATCTTAAGCCATGATTATGTTCCTTGATTCCATACACTCTTAGTCAACTCTAAGACTTTATCCATATATAGGAAGATCCCTTAATCACATGGAAACATAGAAGATCATTAACCCAAAGTAGCTAACTCTTGATTTCTTGGAACCCCCCCCCCCCTAGTCGTCGCCTCCCATATGCACCCACACCAAATCTTTTTTTTTTAACATCACAACACATCTTATCACCTACAAACATTTGAGTTGTCACATTATGGAAAGGTGTAGAACCTTAAGCTCTTGGATTAGTCCCATTATGAGATATTGATCCAACATAATCTAATGTAACGTCACCATCATGTATCTTGGTTAAGCTAAGACATCCTTTGATTAGAAAGCCTTAGGTGATGGAGCCACCCACTAGAATAAATAGATCTTCCAATGCATCATAAACCCATGTTAACATTCTTGCCTAAAACAAAGCATGGTGACCTTTTCCTTGATGCAACCAAACCGTTGCCCCCCCCCCCATACCCTAATTAGGAATAATCATGAGGTTGACCTTCATGTAAAGTCAACCTCTAATTAGGAATGTATTGATTTGATCCAAGGTTGACCTTCATGTAAAGTCACTTGTGCTTAGTATCTACACAACATAATCATGAGGTTTCTCCCATCTAAGACATGATTTGGACCTTGGATATGTTGGTAAGATGTGAGATAAAGTATATTATTAACCAAACAAGGTAAGATTCTCTTAATCTACAAGATCCATAGAAGTTGACTTACCCAAAATGTTAAGCACCTTCCTAATCCCTTCCCATCTCCACCACTATATAAGAAGCCCTTGTGTTAGAGTTTCACCACACCACAAACTCTTCCTTCCCCTCTCCTAGTTTGTGACACACACACACACACCCATCAAGGTTCTAAGAGCAACTAAGGAGTTCTAGCATCTTCCATTCTATCTTGGATCCACTAGGAGGTATAGACCTTAACACATTTACTTCTTTACTTTGTTTAATTATCTCATGGTTCACCTTAGTTCATGGTTCATCCTTCATAATAAAACATCACCATAAGTGGATATGTATGTATGCATGTGTGGATATGTATGTATGTGTGCGTGAATATACATACATATGTGAGTGTATACGCGTGACATATATATACGTATGCACGTGTGTATGTGTATGTGTTTAGACATGTAAGAACCTAAGTTATAATGTTACTTTACTCTAGTAATGAAAACAAAGTCCATGTGTGTACATACATATGTATGCATGCAGTATATACATAGTATATATGTATGTGTAAAACAAACTCAAAAGCATAGATAGTAATGTGTATGGACTACAAAGATGCATATGTATATGGGTATGTATGTACAAGTGTAGATCCCATAGACATCCCTACCTATGGTTATGTGTGGAAATACACATATGTAGATATAAGTATAGAGGTACGCATATGTAGGTGTGAATACATGTGTATATGATACTTGTGTATAGTAAAGACTAACTGTATTTGTGAACTAAATAACTCTTTTTCAAAAGGAAAATATGCTTTATGAAAAGTAACATGTGTTGGGAAATAAGATCTATTTTTCCTATCCAAACTATTATTTTCAAGCAATATATAGTTGTCACCAAGGAAAGCTAAACCAACATACCACTAAGGATTGGGTGAACCACGACTACCATGGATTACCTATTTGTACAAATCTAAGGTACCCATGTATGTATATAGGACGAGATACCTAGTTGTCGGACATACACTTTTGCTAGACTACACGCAGACTTGAGGTGAGTTCTCACGACCCCTTTTGACTGTTTTCTATTTTGGGGAAAAGCATGCATTGTTTACTAGTTTTAGAATGAATTCCTAGCCGACCGGTGTACATGAGACGATATGTTTAGAGTACTCATCAAAGCCCTCGTTTATTAGTTTATCATAACCATTAGCTATGGATTTAGCCTAGAAACGCTTGAATAGATCTATTCGGTTGACACCTCCACTCTTGGTTAGTCACTCTAACCGGATATTTTCGATATGAGAGTGCTTGCATTTCTTTTACGATGATACATTGCCTTTATTGTGCGATGTGTGAGGCACCACTCGTCGAGGTTTGGTTATAGACTCATGATGGTTTATCATCATTGTTCTTGGCTAGAAAATGATGGGTCATTCAAGGATTTCATTAAACTTTACATTTAGTTTACATAACCCGTGAACTCGCCAACATTTTGTTGACAAAGTTTTATGCATGTTTTTAAGGTAACTAAATCATGGATGGAACTTGGGGTATGATTGGGCAATCATTCACGACCACCACATACCGTGTCATCAAAACTTTTGACCCCGCGGAGGGTTTTAAAATGTATCTTGTGAAATTGGTTGTTGCCGAACACGTTTGGTAATTTATAAATAAATAAATATGAATGTTTGCTCATATCTTGTGCTTGATAACCTTTCATGGTTACATCCCGTGTTTCCGCCTAGGCGGGGTGTGACAAATTGGTATCAGAGCTCAAGGTTATAGCGAACTAGTTTTCTCTAAAAACTAAACTATAACTACAACGATTTTCAAATGGAAAGTTTTCCTTGCATGAAAAATGTTTTCATCACGATGCACTGCCCAAGTTCAATGCCCTTTTTCTACATTGCACTCACGCGAGTATAGCACATGAGTTCTTAACGCTTATCGATGTGTATATGTGTACTTTGGATTTTGACAGGATCATGGCTACCCCTACTTATGTGATTGTTATTTCGGATTCGGTGGATGATTCCTTCGCTGTCCCCGAGACATCTAGTGACGATGATGTCAACGGTTACTTCGCCGATTCAGAGCCCGAGGAGCATGAGGATGTGGACATTGTAGGGGATAGTATGCAGCTAGATCCCGTCGTGTCGGATGATGAGCCTGACGTTCCTGTCGATGAGGCTCAGGGCGATGCTGCAGATGCCGCTGTCCCAGCCCCTGTGGCTGCGGAGCCACCAACTGAGGTCCCACGTGTGGTGGAGCCGCCCGCCAATGTGCCGGATTCTTCCCGCTCTCGTCGTTCGATTCTTGGAGGTATGCGCACTGTATGCACCGCCAGGAAGCGTGTGCGCAGGCCCCAGCCCGTGGAGCCTGTGGCACTAGCCCAGCCTAGCCATGCTTCTGAGTCTTCCGAGCCCCCTTGGAAGAAGTTGCTTAGGAGGTCCCAGGCCCGCAAGCAGACCTTCCTACCTACTGTAGCACGCTACTTGGCCCATAGCGACGAGGATTCCGACGACAACATCTTTATTTATGCTCATGGTGTCGAATCCTCCTAGCCCCCTACTGACCCTCCTGCCCTCGGTCCTCTTGGTACCTTACCTATGCGTCGCACCCTCCACTCGGTGCGTGGCCTAATAGGTACCCATGATGATTTGGTCCGTGATCTCTGTGATCGTATGGATGAGTTTGAGGCCGATGCGTAGGCTTAGTGTTCTACGAGGGCTGCTATCATCGAGCACCTTACTACTCTTCGAGCTTGATTGGAGGAGGCTGAACGTGGGCGTGCCGAGGCGTGGAGACATTTGGACATCCTCGACTAGAGGATGGGCGAGCTGGACCATGGGATGCGAGCTGCTATTGCTGCCGTAGTTGCTACCTTTCCTCCACCTCCTCAGTAGTTAGGTTGTAGTTGTGGTAGTTGTAGCTTTTATTATCTAACCTAACCGATGGTAGTATCTTTTGGGTCATTTCATCGTATGGTTTGGGTTGTAGTGTTCTACGTATCTTGTATCATTATCACAAACCGATGTACTAAAAACAAAATGAATTAATGAAATGACGATGTTATGATTTATTTATGTATCTCTATTATTATCTGTTTATGCCATGGTTTAGTTAGTTATTCTTGTTATATGTTTATATGTGTGTGCATTATTGTCATTGTATCCGATGGTTGTGTGAAAACGCTTGTCACGGGTATTGTGAAGTTCATGGTTGTTTATTCGAGCGCACATGATTGACAATATTTTCAATAAATATGTGTCTCGTTCTTTTTATTTCTGATGTAATAGAAAGAAGTCATGTCGCCCCGAAAGAACACCCGCAATACCGAGGACAGCACATTCCCAACCACGTCCGAAGAGCTATCCCGCGTAATTGCGCAAGCCATTGCGCAGCACGACGCTAACCGCACAGACTCCGGTGGTGGATCTAGCGGAAATGGTAGGCGAAGGACGAATGACAACGACGTTGTTAAAATATCGATTCGCTATGCTCTCTATGGCCTTGTAATCTGTAACACCCCAACCGATGGCGGAAACATTGAGGTGTCACGTAGTGACGATTGTTCAATAGCACATGGACTAAATTGTAAATATTAATAGCAAATAACTTCCATTATTCAAAACGAAATACAAAGAGTCTTAATAGAAATCTCAAACATAATTATTAAATGTTCAATTTTTTTATTTAAGCACTAGGTCCAGCCTAAGCGTGAAAGCATGAAACATCAAACGTCACCTGAAACATGTACAAAACAATTTTTGTCAACACATATAATGTATTGGTGAGTACATCCGTTTGTTATATATAGTAAGATAAACTTTAGCAACTCGTGTGTTATTTTGCAAGATGAAATAAGTAGTATCCGGGTCAAATCAACCCTAAGAGAAGAAAGCAGATATATATAGTATGCGCTAGTAGTAATGCAATACATAGCAATGACGAGGACTCTCAACAGAGTCACAAGGGTATAAACCATAGTACTATTCATTGAAATGCCAGGCCGCAACGGTTAATGATTTGACAGGTCATAGATACACAAAATGACACAAGCAAACACACATAAGAATTTGCTATTTTAGTAAAAGGAATTATAAACTTGATAGTAAGTACATGAGTCACCCCAAAATAGTAAGACAGTAAAAAGGGGAAAGATATACTCACAGTTTGCGAAAGCGATCAAAATCCACTTAAGCGGTTGTGAGCTAAGTAGTGAGAATTCCGAGGAATTCAACCTATAACGTATATAAATACTAGTAAGGTAAAGTCTACAAAGTCTAAGGTATCTAGGGTCTAAGGCATTAGGGTTTGCTAAGTCGATTTGGGGAATTAGAGATTTTATGATTAGTCGAATTAATGTAAAAGTTGTATGTTAAAAATAATATACCAAAGTTTGTAATATGATTTAGGTAATATAATTATTACCGATTAAATATTTAGATCAAAATATATTTGCATAATTATGACAAAATAATTTAGTTAATTACTTTAACTAATTATTATAAATAATTGCAATAATTTATAAATGTATAAATATTTATATTTTTCACAATGATCTACAAATGGTAAACAAGATTTTCATATATAAAACATTTCTATTTTTATAAGAAGAGTATTCATAAAATAGATATTTAATAGTACAAATAAATAAATTATTAATTATGTCTAAATAATCATAAATAAGACTAATAATTCAAGACATGATCCAAAAATGCTATTTTTATAGAAAATGGATGATTTCTGATGTAAACAAATTAGAATAATTTTCTCATAATTTTTATAAACTTATTTATATTTAAAACTGATTTAATGAGATTAAATCATGTTTAAATGATTAAAAATAAGAAAATTAATAAAAATAAGTGTTTTCTAACCCAAATATTTTTATTTCAGATTAGAATGGTTAGAAATAATTATCCAAAAAGTTTGAGATTAAAATCATTAAAAATGAATTTTTTATCAATTATTTATGATTAAAACGATTTAATTCAATAAAAATATAAAAATAAAACATTTTCCAGAAAATAAAAGTGGGATAATATTCTATGAGGTGTCAAGAAGCTACTCCTAAATTTTCATAATTTTTGGATCAAAAATGAATTTATTATGAATATTTCAAGTTATATGATTATAATAATGATTCTAAATAACAAATAAATAAGTAAGTAAATAAAAACTGAAAAAAAAATGGGGGTGAAGGTGCCAGGGTTCGAACCCAGGTTTCCTTCCACCACAATGTGTTTCACTACCACTAGTCTACAACATGTGTTTGTGAACTTTAATCAGAAAACAATTTATATAAGCATGGTTACCAACTCATCATCTTCCCCAATTCTTCTAGCAAGAACCCTAACCCTAACCTAGATTTCAATTACCCAAATAACTCAAGATTGGACATCTAATTCATGGGGCTTTTGTTCGGAATTGGATGAAGGATAAAACGGCATAAAAAAAAGACTCACGTGGTGTTTCAAGGTTCGAACCCAAGGGACGCAGGTCCGATAATGGAGAGCCGAGTATGAAGCTTCCTGAACGCGATTCAAATGGTTTTTGAAGTGGGTTTTGATCGTGTAATCGTACAGAACAGGTGGGGATGATTTATTTATATACTTGTTCAATCAAAACGCATTATTGATTGGATAATAAAAATCCGGCGGTTACAACTTTAAAGCTTTGATTAAATCAAAATTAAAACGCGTTAAAGCGCCAATTATAGTCCGAAAACTGTTGAAAATCAAGGAGAAATGAAAAGCCATCGCAAAACGCACCTAATACTCGTTTAAATCCCGTTCCGGTGACCGCCGGAACCTGGCCGGAAATTCCAGTCGGAAAAGCGGGATCCAGGGGAGAGGGAAGACAATTTTTTTAAAAGTTTGATTATTGGCAGTTTTGGTCCCTCCCTTTTAACTTAGTTAGTTATAATACAATTTAGTTAGTTTCTTTCCTTTTTAAACTTAAGAAAACTAACTTAGTTTTTTTTTTTTTTAACTTAAACTTTTATACTACCAACCTTAAAACTTTAATTATCCAAAAACTTAATAACTTTGCGTTTTTATAAGTTTTTAACTAAAAGTCTTGATATTCCGTATAAACTTTTAAAAAAAATCGTTGAACATTTAACTTAGAAAACGATAACCAAATACAAGGACTGAAATAGAAATGTTTGAATATATAACGGACTATAATGAAAATATTTCAAGGGTTATTATTGTCAACTTGACGAAAGACGAAGGTGACGGATGTCACATAATCACTACTGTTATTGATGATGTCTCATTATCTATGACACAGAAGGTGAGAACACGGTTCATGGGTGTACCTACAAGACTTTCATGGCTTGTAAAACATGGAGTTTCCGTGGGTCGGAAGGAGCGATCGGTATTTGTCGCTGGATCGAGAAAATGAAATCAGTTCTGGATATCAACGGTTGTGCTGAGGATCAGAAATTCAAGTACGCTACATTGATTAGGCAACTTATCACATTTCTAGACATGATATTATCCAAAACAAGAAGATCTCCCTTGTTTTGATCATCGGCCGATTCCCAAGAGCTCAACAATCATCCATCATTATCACACAATGTCAAATACTTGCACTAAGATGGAGTGTACTACCAAAACCTTAAAGACCAAGGTGAAGAACTTGCCAATAAATGGAGTATAAAAGGAGGCTCCTAGTTGAAGATTGAACTCACACCTTTCATTTACCAAACAAACTCTCTTGTCTCTCTTCCTTTTCCCTTCGGCCGAGTACCCCCAATCCCGAACCCAACACCAATTCGAGCTATAATCATCCATCAATAAACTTTCTTGGAGGATACAAGTAGTGGGAAGGATCACAAGGCCACTCAAATCCGGTTCATCATCATTCACACCTAGGTAAGTCGACTAACACTTCGATTCTTACAAGATTCATATGTTTCAGCCTTACCATTTTCACCCGAACAATACCACTTTTCTTGTCTTGTATAACATTGTAATCGGCCCAAAAGTTAAGCACAAACACGTATTGGTTTTGTTGATTAAACATACACATGAATAGATCACGATTACGTATACACATACACTAGTCCCATACGTGTATATATATATATATATATATATCTGTGTGTGTGTGTGTACACTACACTTATCCATGGATTACAAGAAAACATGTATACACTCGACACACACTCACGGATTCACAAACATGTATACAAACCCATTTAAACAACTCTAGAAACAAATTTGGAACCATTTTATTAATAATGAATACGCTTTTACAATAAAACGCCCATAATTCACAAAACCATACACTTTGCGAAGTACATATAAAATACATAATAATTTTCACGTGCATAAACAATGGCCCACGTATAACTAACACAAGGGTCCACAAGTCGGGTGAACAACTTGTATGGTAAACAGGTACACGCAACTTAAGATATCTTTGACGTTATAGGGCACTTTTTGTCGGGACAATAGTTACTTCAATCTTTCTGATGTGCTAGACTACATAATTAGACATCAGGTGAGTTTCGTGGCCCCTTTTACTGTTTTACAACTTTAGGGGAGAAACATGCTTGAGACCTACATTTGTACATGACAAATGATTGCATATTATCCATGTTTTTCAATGTTTTGTGATAAGGCATTGGTTGGGGCGTACAAGGAAGTCGGGGTTTGGTTATGAGGCTCATGGTAACTATATCCTGCCTGGACACAGACAACAAACTTTGCTGAAAACAAACTGTTAGTCATTGAAACCTACGGACTCGCCAACTTTTTAGTTGACACATTTAAGCATGTTTTTCAGGAAGTCAAATAACGATAATAAGAATGCGAGCTTAGGAATGCCTGAAGAAGTCTTTTGTTCTTTTATGTGATGTAGTCGTTGAACTCGTTTGCTATGGCATGTAACTCTATTTGACATCAAGACCTTGTTTGTTATGTGAAATAAATGACATTTAGCATTTCTCATGTAAACAATGTTTGTGATCACCATACCCGTCTCACCTCGCGTTTCCGCCTTAGGCGGGGTGTGACATGAACGGTTATATGTCAGCCGGTTCATATAAGTTGGTTAAAGGTAGTTATGATCGGTTGTGATGTTTCACTCCCACCGATTCATTACGTATATATAGGACCGAATACTTACATTCATATGTGTCTTGAGTTTGTGTTTGTAAACCAACTTATAAGTTTCCCTCTCTTTTTCCCTCCAAATCTTACAACCAAAAAACCAATCCAAACTCCATCGAAACCATTCCATCACAAGTACAGAAATCAAACATAGTCAACTTCAACTTAAAAGGAAAGTTCGGTATAATAAAAAGAAAATAAGAAACATTTTTGTTTTATATAACCTATCTAATGATTTTATCTGAATCATTGGTCAACAAAAAGAAAAACACAGAAATGATAGGGAAATGCATTTCCGATAATTATTGTGCAGTTTTGAGAGGTACAAAATGATTGTAATCAAACTGACCTTGGATCCTGTATAGCCACCACAATATCTGAATGATTTTGTTTCCCGTCATGATGTCTGTGTTAACAGTATTTACACCTAAAAGAGTAAACTTTGAGAAGAATGTTTATCGCTAATCATTTAATTAGCTTTAGTTAAAAAGATAATTACAAAATACTTCTTTTTACCTAGTTACAAGTTACAACCTGCTATATATATGGTTTCTCTAAACCATTAGCCAAAGTTTACTTGATCTAATTCAGATCGAGATCATGAAGTTTCAAACTTTAAGTATTCAGAAAAGCAAGAAATGACTTGAGAACGAAGATGATGATGATTGAATCACATGGACAAAGATCGAACCATAAATTAATGATATGGATATAACAAGACTAAATCAATCAATAAGCCAAACAAAAATAGAAAATTGTATCGTCTTTCATTTCATGAAAATAGAATGACTAGTGTTCTATATATATATGATGAAGTATTGGAAGATATCATGATCACAGGTACATGCACACTAATAACAGGTGATTATATCGATTGCGTTTGTATTATGTGAAATTTAGCTGAGATCGTAAAATATACAAATTCAAAATAAATAAACCACCTGATTAATTCAAGATGCGCGACAACCGTATTTTCATATATCTCCACAATAATTGACGTGTTCGTTAATAGCAAAACTTCTATACTTTTTGATGTATTGGGTGTATATTATAAAGCTTAAATACATTATACATAGGTATAATATAGGTTGTGTGTTGGTAATTAGAGTGGATGTAGTGTCGTTCTTTAACGAAGATACCAACGCATGAAATGAAGAAAAATGTTGTTCAATAATAGGTGAAAAAAAAAAAAAAAAAAAAAGATAATAAAAGTATTCACAAGGTTAAAAGCATTTATTTACACATCCTCTTAAAATTTTTGGGTCATGAAAACCCACACGACAGGTAAAGGGTTAAAAACAAAAATCTACGGGTTGTGGGGGTCTTCAAGACCCGTGAAGATCCTTTCTACGGGCCGTAAAGTACTTCATAGCCCGTAGAGGGATGTGCAGATATATAAAATATTCAGGGGATGTGTAGATAACCAGACACATCATTTTTGAACGGCCAACAAATTGGAATCACTCACGAAACACTGGAGTATCATCGTGCCACCAATGTTTCCACGCGATCATATTCCACCACCAAGTCACCAATTCAGGAGGAAACTCATACTTATGAGAAAACCCCCTTTGTAAGATTCGAACCCAGGATCTTATGGTCCCTAAGTCTTATCTTACCACCAAAATGCCACTAGGCTATAATGCCTTGGGCTAACTAGACACATCATATTTGTTGTAAGTTGTAACTAGGGTTTTCTTGATCTTCTTGATATTAAAATGCCATCATCTCTTTTTGTTGATTTTGGCGATTTAAACTTGTTACTTTGTTTAGCAGAGTTCATTTTGTAACATTAATATATACATTAAGCAAAACTTATTTTGCTGTTGAAGAATCTATACATATAATAAACCAAAGCCATTTTAATGACATGGCATTCAAAGAGACATTCTCTTCCTTAAGTGTGTCATGTGTCATCCCATGTGGCATTGAGATATTTTAGGAAAATAATAATTTAAAAACAAAATTGGATTTTTCACCCTCATGTTTCCTCCCATAATTTTTAAACGTTAATATCTTTAATATACGAGATTTTTTAAAGAAAAAAATTACACCAAATTAACGAGCGTTTTATTATCTTTCCAACGAGTACCATAGTGTTATATAAAAAACGGAGAAATTTTTTTGTTGAGTTTTGTTCATACATGAAAAAAAAAACACAAAGTGTTTAGGTAAATCATTAATCATGTATAGGCAAGTCACTAATTATATTCAAATCAGTAAATATGATTTTTTTTTCAACCAAAGCCGAATAGGTTAATAGAGTTATACGTTGTTTTAAGTTAGGTATCAATATTAGTATGTTAGAGTTGTACATTTGCTTAGTCTTTAGGATATGTGTTAATATTAGAGTTACATTAAAGTTCTACATTCTTTTAGGTTAGGTGTTAGCATTGGAGTTATACATTGTTAATTTGTTTTAGGTTAGATATTAATATTAGAGTTATATATCAGTCTATTTAATATATAAAATTGATGTATCATATTAAATTTCTCAACCCGGAACGCTCCCGGGGTATAATCTAGTTTAATATAAAGAAAACGAAATTTTAATATGCTCCACCTAAAAGGAAATCATATTCGATTAAATAGTATCAGACTGATACTATCAGTGTATATGATTATAATATGCTCTACCTAAAACAAATAATGCAAAACTCAATTATATCTTCTGCATATGCATGATTTACAATTATATACAAAATTTGCACATTACTTGGCCTAACCAAGAAAATGGAGCTGAACGATATTGCCAACGGAACTATCAACATAATTCTAAGGATAAAACAAACTTATTTTTTAAAAAGAAAAAAAATTATAATGGGAAAATGGCAAGCATCTTCATTGTATCGCACATATCTATTTCTTGTCACCATCATCATTACGGCCGTCATTGCCATGGCCACCATTAGTTACGGCCAGGGACTCATGTCGGTTATGGTAATATGTTTTTTTTTTTTTTGAATGACCAACGAATCAATTCCGAGCACTCTCGGGCACCCTTTTGGCGAATCAGGTACTCGAGACTACCCGGGCCACCAATTGCCACCAATTCCCCGGAAAACCCGACCACTCACCCGCCCGAAGGCACAACAGTGAAATAGTCGGTAAAACCGGTCGGAATCAGGACTCGAACCCAAGCCAATGGCCGGGTCATCCCTCATTTCCCCTCCACCAATGTCCTCCAAATGTAGTTAGTGAGAATTGAACCCAAGCCTTCCATAATTATATAGAGCATAAAGTATCGAAAAAAAAGAGGAATTTAAATCCATAAAATTTTAACAGTAAGAAAGTTCCATTTAGCCGTTGGAAAAAAGAAAAAGAAAGTTCCATGTCAGCAGAAGGCGGCGAGAGATATAAGGTGATACTGATAATGACAGCAATGCAATGGTGATTGGAGCTACATTTGCGAAAGGAACTACAACTATGGCGGCATGACGATATCAAGGATTTGGTCTTAAGTTTTCAGGAATTACACCATTTGTCCATATTACTGAATCTTATCACTTTTGATCTTTGGCACTAACCGTTAAACTTTATGTTATTTTTTTTATGAAATTATTACATTTATAACCTTTTTTGAAAACAAATTAAGCACATACACAAATATATAGCCCTTTTAAGTTTTAACTCAGTTTGTTCTCGTTAATATGGCAACAGCCGGCAAATTAGTTTTTCTGAGGACCCAAATACAGCTCAAGCAACCTTCGGTCGCATTAATCACAACATCACTAAAAACAGTTGACACAATATTGTATCTTTTTGCACGATAAACAGTTTCTTCTCGTCAATATGTACCATTGGAGCAGATTGCAACAAAGCTTTAAGCACAAGGAGATTCAATTTTTGGCCAAACATGTGATATATATGGATTCTTTAGATTCTTAATTTCAACATAAAGTCAATCAATCAATTCATCTTCCACCATGATCTCCTCTTAGTCAAAGATGTTTCATATTTCCTCTTAATGTGACTAGTGCGGTGCCCGCGCGTTGCGGCGGAGACCACAACACTCCAATTAGTGATTTTAAGGGTGTGTACAAGCTGTTGTTCGGTTCACTTCCATATCGAGCCATAACCAAAACCAAAACTTTCGATTAAGATATTTCAAAAACTGATTGATTTCAGTTCTTTATTTGTTCCAGTTTGGTAAATCGATTATGAACATCGGTCCAACTGGTTTTCGATAGATAACCGAAAAATTTTCTTGAGCTGGAAATGTGGACTTGAGTTGAAGTACTCAAAAAGAAGAACTCATTATTATTAATTAATTTATTCGTCTGTTACTGTCCACTCCTTTTATATGAATATTTCTTAATATCTTTGTTCGAAATTCATTATAAACATAAGCTTTCTTCTCCGATCATAGAATCCGGTGACCATATAGTTTAGATTAGATTAGCCATAAGTAGTAATTTCAGAATTCAAATCGTTATCTCATAATTAAAAACACGGATTTCTCGATTTCTATATAGTATTATTAGGTTTATAAAACTTTTATAAAGACTATAACAAAACATGTAGCATTATGAATTATTTTTTATATGTGTTCTATTTAGTGTGTTTAAAATAATTGTAGAATTGAATGTCATGGAGTCTCATAAACATCTCATGACTCTTGATTACCTTTTGATTAAATATGGTGTTTAAAAGACAATTTTACCCTTAAAAGGTAGTTATTATATGCATTGTATGTTGTATCATAAAAAATCAAACTTGTACCTCTTAAATTTTAAGAAGTTCATGGGAAATGCTTTATAATATAGTATAGATTTGAATATTTTTGTAAATGAGAGATATTCTCTCCCTCAATTTTGTAACCTCTCTATTATTTATACTTGTACATGTTGATAGAATATCATTAAGGAATTACCATTCTTTTATGGTATCAGCCAGCCGATCACATCCTTTATTTCTTTGAATTTCGCTGACCTTCTTTTTTCCTCTTATTCCTTGTTCCTTTTGCTCATTACTTCCCCTTTTGTTCCTTGTTATTTCATCCGATTACTTCTTATGGCCACAACCACAACTTCTCACCTCTCCTCCATACCTCTAAATTCTGTAAGCCATCTCATAACCATCAAATTAAATTCCACAAACTCTCTCCCATGGGAGAAACAACTCACACCGATTCACACATACCTCAATTTAATCGGTCATATTGATGGTCCAACCGCTCCCCCTCCCGAAAAAATCACCACAGAGAACCAAACCATCGAAAATCCTGCATTCATTTCTTAGAAAACCGCTGACCAAAAAGTCATCCTCTTGATCAATTCCACTCTCACCAAAGAGGTGATGGCTGAGACTATCGGTCACACAACCGCCTTTAGTGTGTGGAAGGCTTTAGCCGATGCCTATAGCCATTGTTCAATCGAACGTATTCACAATCCCAAGGACACTCTCCGAACTCTTCAAAAAGGCGACTCCTCCGTGTCCGAATTTGGTTGTAAATTCAAGTCTCTAACCGACCAACTCGCGGCTATTAGACATCCCGTAAGTGATGAGGACAAACGCCATTGGTTCCTATGTGGACTAGGTGCCGCCTTTGAAAACTTCTCTACTTCTCAAAGAACCATTCGCCCCGCCCCTTCTTTTCATGACCTATTAGCCAATGCCGAAAACCAAGAAATGTTCGTCCAAAAACTCCATGGGTCACAACCTCCACAGACCGCTTTTTATGCTAATCAACCCAAAAACCAATATCATCGAACCAACTCATCACGTGGAAAAGGTCGACCCTCTAATAACTCTCGTGGGCGTGGAAGTTCCTATACCGAACGCCCTCCTCTTTGCCAATTATGTCGAAAAGAGGGTCACTATGCAACCACTTGTCAATATCTCGGTTCTTTTACCAAAAAATCTCTTGATGCAAATCTAGTCGATGCCTTCTATGCTCAACGCAACGTTGCAACCGAAAACCGGGATTGGACTGCCGATTCAGGTACTACCACACATATGCTTCCCACTAAATTTGTTCTAAATTCTTCTACGCACCTTCGTGCATCTTTCAATAAATGGCACAGTCGCCTTGGCCATGTTTCTTTTGATACAATCTACTTTAAACAAATTTGGACATGTTTTTGTTACATCATTGTTACCTAAACCTGGATTATGCAATTATTGTGAATTATCAAAAGCTAAACATTTACCTTTTGTTGAAAATAATAAACACGCGCAACATGTTTTAGATCTCATCAGTGCGAACTATGGGGACCCACTCCCGTATCATCCACTGATAGTTATCGTTACTATGTCATTTTTATTGATGACTATTCTCGGTTCACTTGGTTTTATCCGTTAAAGGCTAAATCAGATTTTTACACCATTCTCACAACCTTTTTACCTTTTGATCAAAACCAATTTTCAACTACCATCAAAGTTTTTCAAAGCGATTGTGGAACCGAATTTACAAATTACCAAGTGCAAAAAATTTTCAAACAATATGGCATACATCATACGCTCTCATGTCCTCACACACCCAAACAAAACGGACGGGCAGAACGCAAACACCGTCACATAACTAAACCGGGTTAGCCATGATGTTCAATGCTCATGCTCCACCAAATTTTTAGTTTGATGCCTTTACCTCCGCCACTTACATCATAAACCGTCTTCTCACAACCCTCCTAGACAATAAATCTCCATTTGAAATCCTGTTTTACCAACCTCCCACCTAATAAATCTTTGAGTTTTCGGTTGTCGTGTATATCCATATCTCCGTGACTATAAAAAAACAAACTACTTCCTCTAAGTACACCTGCATATTCATAGGCTATAGTCCACGTTACAAAGGTTTTCGATGTCTCGACCCCATAACCGGCTGAGTTTACACCACCCGACACGCTAGATTTGATGAAGACAACTTCCCCTTCCAAAACACCTCAACATCTTCGGATGTCACAACCTTACCAATGACCGATTTCGATGACAATTTACCCTCACCAATCTACCCAGTCAACAACTCCACACAAAACCCCACTACATCAAACACCCAAACCCATCCACCACTGTTCGATGATTCTTTGCATTTACCACAACCTACTGGCCCACTACACACTACCGGCCCAACACCAAATATCGACTTAACAGACCCTTCACTAAATTTTCCCACCCCAAACCAAAATGGCCCACCTTCCCCTTTACCCTCTCCAAGCTCAAACCAAAACACTCCAAGCCCAAACCAAACTGGAACCACTCCAAGACCAAATCCATCCTCATCTCATTACACTCATCCCGTGATCACTCGAGCCAAAGATAGTATTTTTAAAATAAAGAATTATGAAAATCATCATTCTTTTTTCTCATCACATGTTCCCAAGGGAATAAAAACAGCTCTCAAAAATCCCAAATGGGTTCAGGCCATGCATGAGGAACTACATGCTCTTCGCACCAAGAACAGATAGCATCTCGTTCCTCGACCGTCAAACAATAATATCATTGGCTCAAAATGGATTTATAGAATTAAATATAAGTCCGATGGGTCTCTTGATCGCTACAAAGCTCGTCCTGTAGCCCAAGGTTTCACTCAAATAACGGGCCTTGATTTCTCCCACACCTTTAGTCCAGTTATCAAATCCACCACCATCCGAGTTGTTCTAAGTCTTGCCACAATCAATAAGTGGAAATTACGATAACTAGATGTCACTAATGCTTTTCTAAATGGACATCTAACCGAAACTGTATTTATGGAACAACATCCCTTGAGGATCCAAACAAACCCAACCACGTGTGCAAACTCAATCGTGCTCTCTATGGCCTAAAACAAGCACCTCGGGCTTGGTTTCAACGCCTAAGCACCTTCTTACTCAACCTTGGTTTTGAAAACAGTAGATCCGACCCTTCTTTATTTACCTACCAACGCCATGGTACTTTACTTTATCTCCTTGTTTATGTGGACGATATTATTATAACCGGTAATAATGACAAGTTTATTACAAGCTTCACAAAACGCCTTGACAAGGAGTTCAAAATTAAAGACCTTGGAACACTAAATTTTTTCCTAGGCTTGGAGGTTACTCACACAAAGTCGGGTCTATTTCTAAATCAATCCAAATATGCACATGACATTTTAACCCGAGTCGGCCTTCTGGAATCCAAACCAGTTGCCACTCCACTCACATCTAAAGATGTTTTCAATTCTCAAGGTAAACCTTTTCATGCTCCTACTCTTTATCTTTCCCTCGTAGGAGCTCTTCAATACCTCACCATCACTCGACCCGATATCTCATATGCTGTCAATCAAGCCAGTCAATACCTTCAACAACCCATAACCACTCATTTTCAATTTATCAAGCGAATTCTTAGATATGTTAAAAGCACTGTATCTCATGGCTTACATTTTGATATACCTCCTAACACTACTTTACTAGGTTTTTCAAATGCAGATTGGGCTCAATGTATTGACACTAGAAGATCCACCTATGGTTATTGTATCTATTTAGGAGGAAATTTGGTCTCTTGGAGTGCAAAGAAGCAGCCTACCGTTTCACGATATATCCAGTTGTGAATCCGAATATCGAGCCATGGCAAACACTGCAACAGAAATTATTTGGCTCACAAATCTTCTACGGGAACTTAAAGCATTACCACCAAGACGTCCAACAATATTGTGTGACAACAAGAGTGCTTTGTTTTTAACTCAAAATCTGATCTCTCACAAAAGAGCAAAGCACATCGACATAGACTACCATTTTGTTCGTGAACTTGTTGCAGCCGGTCGCCTTCACACCAAAATTTGTCTCCACTGACAAACAAGTAGCAGATATCTTCCCAAACAGTCTTCATAAACCATTATTTGAACGATTTCGCACAATGCTTCATCTCGGACAATCGTCATCTCGCATTGACGGGGGGTGTCAACATAAAGTCAATCAATCAATTCATCTTCCACCATGATCCCCTCCTAGTCAAAGATGTTTCATATTTCTTTTTAATGTGATTTGTATATTTTTGTAAATGAGAGATATTCTCTCCCTCAATTTTGTAAACTCTCTAGTATTTATCATTCTACACCCACTTGAAACCAAATTAGTCCAAGTACTAGAAAATCTCAAGCTATGAGGATACACTTCCCACCTCCGCCTAGACCCATGTATTGCATCAATAACACCTCTCCACATAGAACCACGCTCCTGTCGATATCTCCAAAGCCATTTAACCAAAAACGCATTATTACACTCTTCAAGTTTCCGAATACCCAACCCACCTTTCTTCTTCGATTTTGTAACAGTATCCCATCCAACCCAATGTACCCTCTTAATATCCACATTACCACCCCAAAGAAATATCTTTATCAAAGACTCTAGAGACTTAATAATCGCAACAGGAGCCTTAAACAAAGAAAAATAGTATGACGGTAAACTCTCCAACACCGACTTTATTAGTGTCAATCGACCGCCAATAGATAAAGCGTTCAATTTCCACTTAGATGACCGGTTTTTAAACACTTTCACCACGGGATCCCAAATAGATATTATACTCATGTTTGCCCCAACTTGAATCCCTAAATAAATAAACGGAGTCGATCCCGGGCAACATCCCATACTACTCGCTTTGTCACTAACCTCCTCGAAACTCTTCCCTAGACCAAAAAGTATAGATTTATGAATATTGATCCGAAGACCCGAGCATAGATAGAATACCCGAAGCAATCTCCTAAGATTAACAAAATTATTATCAGACCATTCACCCATAACCATAGCATCGTCCGCGTATAATAAATGGGATAGAACCGGTCCTCCATTCGGAAGAGCCACACCACTAAAAGACCCATCATCACACGCCTTTCTAATTAAACCAGATAACGCCTCCATAACAATTATGAATAAAAAGGGAGATATTGGATCACCTTGCCTCAAGCCCTTTTCACAACTAAACTCGAATGTGGGGGAACCATTTACAAGAACTGACGATCTCGCTGAATACAAAACGCCTTCAATCCATTTACACCACCGGTCCGGGAAATTCATCTGTCTCATAACCGACATTAAAAAAACCTAATTGACATTATCGTAGGCTTTTTTCAAAATCGATCTTAAACATAAATAATTCTTTCCCGCTTTTCCTCGCCCAAGAAATTACTTCACTAATGACAAGAGGCCCATCCAAAATATACCTACCCGCCACAAACGCCGATTGTGTCTCGGTGATAATACTATCCATAACCTTCTTTAGTCTATTAGCCAAAACTTTTGAGATGACCTTACTATCAACTCCAATCACATTAATTGGGTGATATTCCCCCAAGTTAACTGGGTCCTTCACTTTAGGTATCAATTCTATAAAAGACGACCCAACCCCTCGACTTAAAACCCCCGTCTCCGCAAAATGATTAATAATATCAACAAAATCACCCGAAAATAATGACCAATACCTCTTAATGAAGCGAAAATTGAAACCGTCTGGGCCCGATGCTTTGTCACTCCCACATTCAAAAACCGCATCTTTAATTTTTTTTTTTTCTCCACGAATGGCACCACTAGGCCAGCCGCTGCTTCCGAATCCAGGGTCTTTAATCCGTAACACTGAAGATGCGTTCTAATTCTGATATCTTCAACAAACTTATTCTTAAAAAATCGATGAACCTCCTTCTTAACTTCTTTAGGCTTCGTAACCCACCCTCCGTCAATATTCAAACCCGGAATCGTGTTAGAGAGGCGCCTACTATTTATCGAACCATGGAAAAACGGGATATTTTCGTCACCCTCTTTTGCCCACCTAACTCTAGCTTTTTGCTTAAGATCCTACGCTTTAAAAAATTCCAACTCTCTCAACGTCTTCCTAGCCTCATCAAACACCCAAGATTCTTCTTCGGATAAGTCTCTAGACTCCAAGTTCAACTCTAAGTCATTTAACTCATTCTTTAATTACACGTCCTCCTGAACCTCATTTTCGACAATATTGTCATTCCACCTTTTAATAGCCGATCTCAATTTCTTGAACTTAGCTAATAATCTGATGTTAGGTGCCCCTTCATATTGAAAATCCATCACTGTATCTTCAACCAATTTATCAATACCATTCCTTTGCAACCAAGAATTATAAAATCTAAACGGCTTAGGCCCAAAATTCTGTGGTTCAATCTTCAATAGTAACGGACAATGATCTGAACCGTCCCCTTCCAATGCCCTATACTCCGCATTTGGCCAAGTGTTAACAAACGCCCAATTGACAAATACACGATCGATCCGAATCATTTTTTTTCCTACAATGAACGTAAATTTGCGCCCCTTCAACCCATATTCAAACAAACCTATATCCTCCAAAACTTCATTGAATTCATTGGTAGCCGCCACATTAAACTTCGAATTCTTGCGCTCCTCTCGATCCTTGACACAGTTAAAATCCCCAGCTACCACCCATAACTCTTCATCCACCAAGACAATCGATCTCAAATAATCCCACACTAAACGCTTTTCGGACAACTTCTGGGGAGAATACACATTTACAAACGACACCCGCTGACCACCATCTTTTAGGATACCTAAAATAACCAAAGCGTTCCTATGTTTAATAACCGACTCCTTAACGAAACATTTTAGATTCCAAATCAACAATAAACCCCCGGACCTTCCCGACGCATCCACATGATCGAACTCAAATTCCCTAGAACCCCAAAAACGACGCATTTCCACACCTTCAATCAACTCGAATTGAGACTCTTGAAGCATTATGAACCCGACCTCATTAACCACCTTAATTTTCCGAAGCCACGTACTCTTCCCCTCCGAACCCAACCCTCGAATATTCCATGAAACCACATTCATTGTTTAACTTGTTGAAATCCTTCATCATCAATCACATTGGCAATAGAGTCTTCGAACCTATCAATATCCGAAGCTCCAAGCGACTTGCCCAACTTAACCGTCTCCACCAATTCATTAGTACCGTTTTTAGAAGGCGCCTCCTCATATATTCCCACAAAATTCTCATTCGACCCCGATGCTACATTATTAAGATCTAGAGTCACAAACAACGCCTGACCATCATCACTAATCGGCTCCGTATTATTTCCATTTGAACCCGCATTAACTACATATATGAATCTATCCAAATCAAACGGGTCCTCCCCATCCCTAGAGCGTTTCTTCGGCCTTTCTTTACCCACCGGCGATGGCGATTTCTGTGCCCTCGACTTCTTCTGAAACCTTTTACTTCTCTTAACTTTACTAACAACACTAAAGTTCTCACCCATCTCATAAACAACACAAGACTCCTTAACACCATTTTGATCGACCTCCCTATAAACATCATTAGCCAACCCACTTTCCTTCTCAACAGTAGCATCACCCCTCAATTGTTGAACTCCACCTTCATCATTAATGTGTTGATCAGTATTCATCTCCTCTATTCCTGTATCCCCATTCGAGCTGCCATCCGACTCAACCTCCAATTCCACCAAGCAATCTGGTATCCAGTCCCCAACCTCCTCCTCGATCAAAACCGGAAACACAACGTTTTTCCATTTAACCGAAATACTCTTGTTAATCCTTAACATCGAATCACACAGAACTCCAACCATTACAAACGACAAATTCTCATCCTCTTCATTAATTTCAGCCGGTTGAATAACCAACCCAACCGTAGCCCCAATATTGTTAAACACACTATCTTCGTATAAACAAAAAGGAACACCGAAAATCTTTAGCCATGCAATACGTTCCGTTGCCACAACTTGACCTTCCCAATGTCCAAAGTAACAAAGCGATTGTTCCATACTTCTTCAGCGGATAAGAACTCTTGCATTCTTTCATGCTTATCAAAGACCAAAACAACATAGAGACCGCCCACGAACCGAATTCCAATCTTCGACATTCCAATCGATAGTAACCATACTCGTAAGCCAGTTAAAACTTTTAAATCCCGTACTCTTCCTAACAACCCAAACCCATTCCACTTCAAAGTACCTTGACCTCTTCTCTAAACCCAACGGATCCTTTAACCTCTTCTCTAAATAACTTATAAGACCTAATCCATACATCCTTTAACCTCTTCTCTAAACCCAACGGATCAAAAACATTCACAAAGGATACAAAACCGAACCTTTTACCGAGTTTGTCATACTTTCTCACAATATACGTACTATGAATCTCGCCATAACCTCTGAGAGCAGCCTGAAGATCACCCGAAGAACATCCCCCCGGAAGATTAGAAACAAAAAATTTCGTAACAATCACATTATCAGCCTTCGAACTCCCTTCCTGCCTAGATCTTCTTCTCTTTGGGGCATCGTACCATGTGTCGACCTTGTATTTTTCTTTTCCGGTCATCGTTTTTCTTAAAACCCTAGCCGCCGATGCGCAACAATCAAAAGGGGATTATTATAGCTTTAAAAATAGAAACCACACAAGACGTATAGCAACTTAAATGCACACCGTTGACTAAAAATGTATTATATTTAACGACGCTCGTATTTGGTACGTAATAAAAATGTATTATACTTGCACTAGCTCGTTTTCGAATAAAATTTTTAATCTAAAATGTATATCAACTCGAATTTATACCAGCATGTTCATAAAACCCCGCAGGTAAAGTTTTTTTTTCAATTAAATGAACGAAAGGATTAAAGCCAAAACTTTTGAAACTCAAGAATGTTAACGAAAAATTAGTCTTTAAAAAGAAATTATCAAACGAAAATCTTTAAAAAATTAAATCTAAATGTTGATCAACTCACATTTACACCGATACATACCGCACATAAAAACTTAGTTTGTTCAAGTAAATGAATGAAATGGGTAAAGTCAAAACTTTTGAAACTCAAGGGGGTTAACAACAAATTAATTCTTTAAAAAATTAGCAAACAAAATCATTAAAGAAAATAATATGTTAGAAACGCATATTATATATGACAGAGGGTAGACTTGGTACTTTAGCAATTTGAGGGATTAAACGTTGACATTTGCAAAGCCAAGTGACTAAAATTATAATGTGGTGAAACTTTGAGTAAGAACACAATTGTTACATTTGCAAAGCCAATGGACTCATTTTTTTTTTTTTTTGGAAGGCCAACAAAATTTTATTCACCACAATCTGACTAAACAACTGTTATACAGAACACCAAGAAGATACAGCCACCAAAAAACATCAACACTTTACACAAACATAACGGGACTAAAACTACACCAGTACTCTGAAGTTATACCCCCCTCATCGTCTATTCTTAAACCATAAAAAACTAAGGCCTTTAATATCTTCCTGGAATCTCTACATGTTGACCTGTTTTCCATTAAAAATTAGATCGTTTCCCATTTCCACACTACCCGCAGCGCCGTTTGGATGACCATAGTGACCGCTTTCTTCCATTTTCTAGAACCATTGAGACGCTTGTGTAGGTTCGCGAAATCCTTCAGCTCTAGAAAGAACAAGGGCCACAACCTGCACCAACTAGCGATGAACTCCCAAACCTGAGACACTAATCTGCACGCTGAAAACGGGTGCAGTGCCGACTCCACCACTTCTCTGCAGAAACTGAACATCTGATCCGAGACATTGACGTTTCTATTAGCAAGCGATGACACCGTAGGTAGGGAGACAGTCTTGAATGAGCCTCCAAACCAGAAAATCAACCTTTATGGGCACCCAACTATTCCATTCGAAATCCAGACCCCTGTTCACGAACACCTTCCTTTGAGACAAATCCCGAATGCTTCGCACAGTAAAAACCCCTGACCCATCGGCCTCCTAACGCCAGACGTCTTCAGTCAAGCCAAACCCAGACACCTGAACAGCATCAGTTAAAACCTGCAGCAGCTGACCCCATTTAAGCCCCTAACCCGTTCTGAAATCGTCGCGTTTTTACATCTTTCTAACTATAACAGGTTCGGACATTTTGTTTATAGCGTTTCATCAAACAATCATTTATCCTTCCAAAACAAAACCCAACTATTATTACCTGGGCACCCTGGAAATAAACCCACCAAATCAACCCCAATCCCCTCGTAGTCAGAAACAATACCACTAATTTTTTCCACGGCCCCGGTGATTGAAGTCTACCCGGAATAAAATTCCAAGACCTAGAGAAACTATGGACCTCCCAGATCACTTTTTTCCAAAGGCTACCATTTTACGATTTAAACCTCCACCACCGTTTGGCTAGCATAGCCAAATTTGCTAATCTAAGCGACCCGAAACCTAATCCCGCATCTTCCTCCAGAGCCATCGAATTATCCCAAGAAACCCAATCACCCTGTCCCTATCCGACGTCGAGCCTCAAAGAAAATCCTTGCGGATTTTTTCAAGCTTCTTTATCACCCTCAAGGGCGCCTTATATAATGAAAAATAATAGGTTCGAAGCGCATTTAACACTGTCCGAAACTAATGTTATGCGTCCCACAAATGATAAAGTATTCGCCCTCCAAATAGATAATCTTTTCTTGAAGAAATCCACAAATCAGCTCCCAGTATTTGATCAAATTCATGTTTGCTCCCACCTGAATAGGGGTGTAAACGAGCCGAGCCGAGCCCGACTAAGCTCGAGCTCAGCTCGTCATGGTTTTATGAAGCTCGAGCTCGGCTCAGTTCGAGCCTACAATCTTGAGCTCGAGCTCGGCTCGACTCGAGGTGATTTTAGAACAATCTCAAACGAGCTCAAAGCTCGACTCAAGATCACAAAAGCTCGGCTCGCGAGTGTTATTAAATGGGTCTATGAAATAAGGACTTGGGCTTTGGAGATGTGGGCTATAAATTATAAGAGATATATAAATAACTTATAATTATGTTTGGGCTCGTTTAAGCTTGCGAGCCCAATCGAACTTTGTATATAGAGCTCGAGCTCAGGCTCGATAACTAAACAAGCCATATTTCAGGCTCGAGCTCAGGCTCGGGCTGATTAAGGCTCGACTCGTTCAAGATTTTTACCGATTCGATCCCGGGTAGCTAACGAGCCACTACGTGTCATTTACACCCCTACACCTAAAGGCACAAATAGTTTAATGGAAATGAACCTCTAGTGCAGCACATAACATTCGCCATAATCTGCACATGAACATCCTCAAGTACCGAGGCCCTAGGCTTAGACTCTACTTATTGATCTCTAGCCGTTTCATCAGTAAAGGCTAGGCTTAGACTTTTCCCCAAAACAAACGGCTACATGACTTCTTCTATGATAATTGTCATGTGTCTCAATATAATTGGTTAGTTTATTGTTCCAACAAATGAAGGAAATGACTACACTATAGACGCTTCCCCTTTTTTTTTCTTTTTTGAAATTTGTAAGTCGTGAAATTCCAAAATTTTAGACTTCACCAATATTTATTTTGGTAAATCCATTCAGTAAATTTTTATATTGGTGATTTTCCCATCTAGTAAATAGAAAATACATAAATGTGTGTTTTATGCGTTTTGATGACGTAGGTCTCTGACCGGATACCGAACCAAGACCTCCGACCAAAATAGTATAACTCATCAAAATGACTTAAAACTAGCCGAAACAATAACACAAGACTAAAATCAATCGTCAAACTAATAGCTCCGGATGACCGGATGAAAGCTAGATTAGCCGAACCGTATAAGAAATAGATGAAGGAGAACAACGAAATACACTCCAGCTAAAACATAAAATATATGGTAAAACGTTAGAACCAACAGTCCAAGCAAAAGGCGGCGTTACCCGGTAGATAAATACCGAAGGACAAACCCTGACATGGATGAACCCGAGGATAAAAGTAAATGGCGGCCGCGGACCAATGGTCATAGCCGAACCCTATTAAAATAATATAGATGCCATTCCTAAATCAACCGGAACAGTAACCCAATTGTCGTCGTAGCCGACCTCATGATAACACGCAATTAATGCATGAGCATTGATGGCTACTATAAATACCCACGACAGTTGGTAGTTGAGGGCAGAACAAAAAAACATTAATTCCCTTCGGAAGTATCCTCTGCTTTCGAAGATCACTTTTCATCCGATCCGAATCATTACACATCAACAAATTGGCGCCCACCGTGGGGCCGGAGCAGAACCAGTTAAGGAAAACTCTTCCCCACACTCAATGTCAGAACCACTACCTACGGGTAACGTAACCCCACCTCCGGCAAGTAGCGTTCGTCCGCCTGATGACACTACTCCGGACGGAGCACGTAATACTCATAACACCAAAATTAGTACACTCTAACTTCCTTCAGCTTCGTCAAATGATGAACGATTACGTAAGGGCTGAGAAAGCCAAAGGTATGTCCCTCCGGCTTTCTTTTGATGGTGAAGGAGGACCATCCGACCCCCCATTAATGAATATAACCACTGAAACCACACCGATCCCATCCGTCACCCCAGCTTCCTGGCTTGCAGAAATGATACAGCAAAACACCCAAGGATCCTATACCCATACCACCAACCACAACTACAACACCTTCTGTCATTGTGCACACTGCACCAACCCCACAGAACGACTTAAGCATGCCCTATAAACCTTCTGAGGGCTCGAAGTTCACATCCCGAATTACTGAGTTTACGACTCCCGTAAAAATCAAGATGCCCCCCAACATGAGGGTTTACAACGGAACAACGGACCCTGAGGATCACGTAATGCTGTTCGAGAGTATTGCCGAAATGGACGGTTGGGCTATGCCCACCTGGTGTCAAATGTTCGTGCAAACGCTGACTGGAGTAGCTCGAATATGGTTTCATAGCCTCCCGGCCGGAAACATCGACGACTTTAGAAAGCTCAAAGCCAAGTTCTTGGACCATTTTCGGCAACAGAGGAGACATATGAAAGATCCGGTGGAACTGCACAACATCAAACAAAAAGAATGTGAAAATCTTAAGGAATTCATAAAGTGGTATAAAGAGGAGTCACTCCAGGTCCGGGGAGCAAATAAAAAGATGAGGATTTCCGGCTTCCTGCATGGACTAAAAACCAAACAACTGGTGGAAGATCTGAATGCCCGAATACCTGAGTCAATGGAAGAAGCAATCCAAAGAACAGAAGCCTTCATCCGAGGAAAAGAGGTCGCCCAGGCAATGGATTCTAAAAGATTCTCCGAAGCCGATCGCCGTAGCAGCAATCGGTCGTTTGACCGGAACAAAAGAGGGATGGAATTTCCCCGAAGAGACTTCGGTATGAAGGGATCCGCAAAAGAACGGGAAGAAGGGAGTAACATGTCCCGACTTTATGAAAAGAAAGAAATTGTGTTCACAGAGCTCACTAAAACCCCCAAGGAGATATTGGCTTCAAAAGCCGGAAGGGTAGATTTCAACCCACCCGCACCCATGCGGAGGACCGCCAAGCAACAGAGCTCCACCAAGTATTGTGAATTTCACGAAGACAAAGGCCACGATAGGAATGAATGTTTCCACTTGAGAAAACAAATCGAGGAAGCCGTCAGGATAGGACAGTTAGCTCACTTGGTGAAAGACATCAAGGGAAGAAAAAGAGGAAACGACGGAAAACGGAAGGAAGCTCAAGTTATGATGGTATGGCCCACCGTGGCATTAAAACAGCCAAGGACGATGGTCGAAGATGAAGGGGTATCCCACCATTGGAGTGTGGTGTCACTTGTGTTCCCACCCTTGAAAATTGAAGATGCGCGAGAAGACCCAATAGTCATCCAAATGACCGTTGGAGATATACTGATACATCGGGTATATATTGACGGAGGAAGTGCCTCAGACATCATGTACAAACACTGCTTCAAACAACTGCCTCTGTCCGTCCAAGAGGGACTGATTCCGGTGTCATACCCGTTAGTAGGATTCTCAGGAGAACGAGTTTATCCTCGAGGACAAATACAACTCTTCGTAGAACTGAATGATGGGCACTGCAGAAGAGTAGAGTCATTGAACTTCATAGTGATCTCCGCGCCTTCCCCTCACAATGTGCTCATCGGGCGGCCGGGCATACGGATTTTCGGAATGATGGTCTCCACTAATCATGGGATGATTAAATTCCCAACTCTATGGGAGTTGCAACTTTGGAGACAAGGGTAAGAGTTGCTGAGATTGGATACTCTGGTTATGAAGACTACACCCCTGAAAAGTGGCACGTTCACTGGGATCATCCGGAGCAGGCCGTTACCGTAGGCAGAAACTTATCCCCCGAATGCAAGCGACACTTACACCGTTTTCTCCGAAAGAATTTAGACGTCTTCGCCTGGACACTGCAGGATATGACCGGAATCCCCAGGCATATCGTGGAACACCATCTGAATGTGGATCCCATTTACCCGCCGGTGGTGCAAAAGAGAAGGTCGCTAGCACCAGAAAGAAACGACACCATGATGGATGAAGTCAGAGCTCTAGAAGAAGCAAGAATAATGAAGGAAGTTCGATACCCGAGCTGGGTAGCAAACCCGGTGATGGTAGAGAAGCCGAACGGATCTCGGAGGATGTGCATTGACTACAGGGACCTGAATAAGGCCTGGCCGAAGGATCATTATCCACTCCCTGAGATCGATGAGAAAGTTGATTCGGTAGCAAGTTTTCGCATAAAATGCTTCCTTGATGCGTACAAGGGATACCATCAGATTCAGATGGCCCGGCAGGATGAAGAAAAAATGGCTTTTCATACAAGTCAAGGAATCTTCTGTTACCGGAAGATGCCCTTCGGGTTAAAAACGCCGGGGAAACGTACCAAAGGTTGATCGATAAAGTTTTTAAGGATCAAATTGGCCGAAACATGGAGGCATATGTTGATGACTTAGTCATCAAAAGCCAAGTTGAAACAACTTTCTTACGAGATGTTGCCGAAACCTTCAACAATATGAGAAGGGTGAACATGAAGCTGAATCCATCCAAATGTTTCTTCGGCATGGAAGAAGGGAAGTTTCTGGGGCACGTAGTAGCAAAGCGAGAAATTAGAGCTAATCCGGATAAGGTAGCCGCCATACAAAGAATGAAATCACCGCAAACCCTAAAAGAAGTGCAAAGCCTCAACGGCCGCCTAGGAGCTCTCAATAGGTTTCTCTCCAAGTTGGCAGGGCGGTCTCTCTCGTTCTTCAAAACACTAAAGAATTGCATACGAAAGACAGATTTCCGATGGACTGAAGAAGCAGAGTTAGCCTTCCAACAAATCAAAGCGCACCTTGCGGAAATCCCATCTCTGACCGTGCCGGAAGAGAAAGAAACACTTTTCATATATTTAGCCGCCGGGAAAGAGGCCATCAGCAGCGTCCTATGTGCCAACAGGCCTAAGGGGCTCACCCCAATCTTCTTTGTCAACCGTTGTTTAAGGGACGCAGAAACTCGATACTCCACCATTGAAAAGTTAGCTTTGGCATTGATTCACACGTCACGAAGGCTCCGGAGATATTTCCAGGCACATCATGTGGTTGTTCTCACCAACTCGTCCTTAAGGGATGTTATGTCGCGACCGGAGACTGCGGGAAGATTAACCAATTGGGCAATAGAATTGGGAGCACTCGGCATAACATACGAACCCCGGATCGCCATCAAAGGCCAAGTGTTAGCCGATTTCCTGATGGAAAACAGTAATCATGAAGAAGACCTGATGATGATAGACTCCCCAACGGAAGAAGAAGCCGAAGCGTCCGGAACTTATGATGGGTGGGCATTGTATACGGATGGGGCCTCCAACAGTGAAGGAGCTGGTGCAGGACTTATCCTGATTGACCCAAATGGAGAAGAATTCACATATGCTCTCCGGCTAAATTTCGAATGCGCCAACAATATAGCCGAATACGAAGCCCTAGTCGCAGGGTTGCAAATTGCCCATCAGATGGGCATAAAGGAACTACAGGCTTTCGTTGATTCTCAGCTAATGGCCAACCAGGTTAACGATGACTTTGAAGCGAAAGACGAGACCATGATCAGGTATATGCATCTGGTAAAGGACTTAAAAATCAGATTCGATCGATGCGAGATAATCAAGATCCTAAGAAAAAAGAACAAGGGGGCTGACGCTTTAAGCAAAATAGCCTCTTTAGCGTTCGCCCACCTCACAAAGAAAGTCATGGTGGAGGTATTAGAAGAACCGTCCGTAACAAACAGAGTTGGGAAGCAAATAATGGTGGTCGTAGAAGAAGATTGAAGAAAACCATTGATGGAACTCCTTGAAGGAAAGGGTTCGGAAGGCGTGGAGAGCCCACAACAGCTGCAAGAACGCAGCCGAATGTATGAACTTAACCAGGGAGCCTTGTTTAAAAAAGGATACCTTTCCCCCTCTTACCGATGTGTGAGTCAAGCCGAAGGGATAGAGATTATGAGACAAGTACAGCAAGGTATCTGCGGAATGCATATTGGGACAAGGGCCCTGGTGACTCGAGTCTCCCACCTCGGGTACTATCGGCCCACCATGCGGTCCGATGCTTCTGACATAGCCCGCAAATGCGAAGCTTGTCAGATACACGCACCCGTTCCACAACTGCCAAACCATGACTTGGTACCCATTTCGTCTCCCTGGCCCTTCTACCAATGGGGAATGGACCTACTGGGGCCGTTCCTAAATGCAAAGGGAGGCATCCAGTACTTATTGGTAGCAGTGGATTACTTCTCGAAATGGCTGGAAGTAAAACCCTTAGCCTCTATATCCGGCCAAAAGATCATAGACTTTGTGTGGGAACAAATAGTGTGTTGGTTCAGACTACCCGAAAAGCTGATAACAGACAATGGGGCACAGTTCGTGGAAAATCCTTTCCGGACATGGTGTGAAAAGATGGGTATCTAACAAACATTCTCCTCGGACATTAGCTATTGGTGAAGAAGAAAATGATAAGGGGTTATGTGATAACCTAGACAACCTGGAAGAATACCGAATGGCAGCAGCCGTACGAGAGGCAAAGTACAAACAGGCCATGCGGAAATACTATGATGCGAGAGTTAAACCCCTCACTCTTCGACCAGGTGATTTAGTCCTCCGAAATAACGAGGCTAGTAGAAAAGAAAAGGGGGAAAGTTGGGCCCCAACTGGGAAGGGTTGTACCAAGTCGTGGAAGTTCATCAAAAAGGATCCTGCAAGCTATAAACACTTGAAGGGAAGGCCATGCCAAGGCATTGGAATGTGGCTCAGCTGAAAAAGTACTTTGTCTAGAGTGAAGAGATGTTGCTTAGCTTTAAATAAAACATGGTTGTCAAAATTATGTAATGGTCAGAAAAGTAAATGACAATCCTTTTGATATGTCTAAATGATTTAAAGTAATGTGACGACGCTAAATAATATCGAACAAACCCTACAAGGACTCGGTAACCAGGGTCAGCTCCTTCGAATACGCTGCTTAAACTAAAAACAACTAGTTTAATGAAAGGGGTGGTCCGTTCGAATTAACCAACAATAAACACCAAAAAGGATGCCGAACATCCATCCGATTCATAAGCATACCAAAATGTACCGAAGTACAAAAAGTAGCAAAATGCATAACATACAGACCCAAGAAAGAAAATACCAATTGTTCATAACAGATAACAAAAAACAACAAAACACTAAATAGCAGAAGTCTTGTCCGAGCCCAACAGACCAACAGGCTTCATCGCTTCGATATCCGCAAAAGACTTGCCGGATAAACCCTTGAAGCCTTCAACAAACGGATATGCCTTCTGCTCCCAAACCTTGACACCGGCCTCGTAAATCTCGGTCGCCTTCACATCATAACCAACGATCTCAGTAATCGGCTGACCCGTCTTACACCCCTCATAACCTACAAGAAATAATAACAATACATCAAGTAAAAAAAACAACAACACAAAGGATTTACACTCTGTACTAACCCGCTAAAATGCCATCATGAAAAGCAGAATTCCACAACAAAGATTCCATGTCACCGAGTGGCTCTAAAAACTCCACAAACTTGAAGAGTCTGGACACAACGTTGGGAATACCTACGGAGACAATCTTATCTTTTTCCTATTCGGCTTCCGTAGCAAATACCTTCAATTGTTTCATCACTTTCTCTGCCTCCTCCAGGGCCTTATCATAGTTATCCCGAGCCACTGTCCAAGCGACCCTGTTCTCTTCAAACTTAGAAGTCTGCCCCTTTAAGGAAAGGGATAAGCTATCAGAGCTCTGTTCAGCCGTTTTGAGCTTCCGCATCAGCTCGTCCTTCTCCAAAGCATGCTGAGCGGACAAGGCCGCAATAGCTTTCTCATGGCTCTCTTTCAAAGCAAGGATTTCCTTCTCATGACTTACCTTGCACTCAGCTAAAGCACGGACAGCCTCTTTACCCTTCTTTACACTTGACCGATCCCCTTTCTTTAACTTTTGCAGCTACTGCTTCACTTTCCCCAATTCTTCGCTCAAACCCTTAACTTTTGCACGGTGTTTTTGTTCAAGGGCCGTCTTCTGATGATAACTCTGAACCAAATCAGATACGGAGTTCAAACACCGAACCACCGAAATACTAGCATTTTCGGTCGGGAACTTTTCCTTATGCTCCCTATTCCAAGACAGTTCACGAGGAGGAACGACATGATGAAGAATCTGGTAACAAACAGCATTATCCTTCAATGTGTCACCATTCTTGACCTTCCAGGCCGGAACATAGGTCTCTTCCACATCATAGGAAATTTCATCCTCACTAGCTTCCTTAGACTCGTCACTAACTTCCCCAGTCTTCGGTTTCTTCCCGGATGTTGCTTCAGCAGAATCCTCAGCATCAAGCTCCGTTTCTATCTTCTTACGTTTTTTCTTACGAGGTGGAGACAGACTGGGTGAAGAGGTAGCTTTCACACCAATGACCACTTCCGGACGAGAAGCATCTTCATGAGAAGGGACCGGATGTGGAGAAGGAGATCGGAGAGGAGACGGAACGGGAGAATCAACCTTATCATCATTCTGGTTACCTTGATCCTCATTCTCGTTCTCCATTTATATTTGCCGCATCTGCTCATGAGTTAACTCGTCATCCCCCTTTTCCTTACCAACAACATTGTATGTTACGTCATGAGTCCGGGTCATCACATCGTCTTCGTCTTCCCGAAGGGGACGAAAAGTAAGCTTCATCCCCTTACCTTCCCGCTTCACAAAGTTCAAAAGACTCATCTCCGAAATAAACACAATTAAAAAACTAAGTTTCAAATTAAAACGGAATAACATTATAACAAGAAAGTCGTACCCTTAGATCCTTTCTTTATAATAGGCTCAACCCTCTGGTACGGCCACCTACGACTCAACCCAACTAACACAAGAATGGTCTCTGGGTAAACCTGAAGAGGGGTCGGGTTAGCTATCAGATTGTCATACAATTCACCATCGTAAACATCTACCTGCTTCTTACGATTCAAAGCCTCCTTACTCTCTCGCCAATGCATCGTGAAAGGAACTATGTCATTCCGGATCCAAAAGAAACGGTCTTTCCAATTTTTTAGACCGCTATACGTACCGGATAACATAGTAACTTTCTTGCTCCCCTCCTCCCTAGCCTCCGATTTAGATTCAGACTTCTCCGCAATAATAAACCAGTCACCAGCGGAAGTTAGTTGAAAAAATTGCCTAAATAAACCTAAAGTAGGAACCCCACCCATGGCACGGCACACAACCTCAAAATGGTTAAGCTTCATGGCCCCTAATGGATTCAACTGACGAATATCTAGCCTATACTGTTGGAGGAACTCAAGAAAAAAGACGGACAAAGGAAGACGAAGACTAGAAAATTCAAAATGCTTGGTATAGAAACCAACATGATCAGCCGGACAGTCAGAAATCCGATTCAGGCACCACCGGTTTATATACATCCGTATCAAAATACTTCTGACAAAAAGTCGTAAGGGTCGGTTCCGACACCTTTAACGTATGAACATTCATATTCCGTTTTCCTACCATATCGAAAGAAAAATAAGAAAGACAAAGACGAACCTGCACAAAACACAGACGATGATGGAAGTGAAACAGCCTCACTGGATAGAAAAGCTCTGGACCCGAACGAAAGAAAGAAAGTGTACAGTCCACAAGGGGACCCCCTCCTTTTATACTAAAGCTGAAGAAGCCCAACAGTCGCATTAGTCAAATCAACAGTACTGCAGACACGGCAGGCGAGAACAACCAACCAGAACCTGACACGTGGCAAAACTCGAAATCAATAAAAATATATAAAATTAAGTCCATCACTCGTCCGGTAAAGACCGATGCATGATGGACTGGGGGGCTGATGACGTAGGTCCATGACCGGATACCGAACCAAGACCTCCGACCAAAATAGTATAACTCATCAAAATGACTTAAAACTAGCCGAAACAATAACACAAGACTAAAATCAATCGTCAAATTGATAGCTCCGGATGACCGGATGAAAGATAGATTAGCCGAACCGTATAAGAAATAGACGAAGGAGAACAACGAAATACACTCCAGATAAAACATAAAATATATGGTAAAACGTTAGAACGAACAGTCCAAGCAAAAGACGGCCTTACCCGGTAGATAAATACCAAAGGGACAAACCCTGACACGGATGAACCTGAGGATAAAAGTAAATGGCGGCCGCGGACCAATGGTTATAGCCGAACCCTATTAAAATAATATAGACGCCATTCCTAAATCAACCGAAACAGTAACCCAATCACCGTCGTAGCCGAGCTCATGATAACATGCAATTAATGCATGAGCATTGATGGCTACTATAAATACCCACGACAGTTGGTCGTTGAGGGCATAACAAAAAACATTAATTCCCTTCGGAAGTATCCTTTGCTTCCGAAGATCACTTTTCATCCTATACGAATCATTACACATCAACACGTTTTACATAGTTTGATATAGTCTTTTGAATTGGATTTTCACATAAACAAAGTTAGAAATAAAAAAATGAAAAGTGAAAACTGCTTCGATCAAGAATTCAAGACGCGTATCCGGTTTTCCTTTTCAAAAAAATTATTAAATAAATAAAAAGAACAATTGATGGTGGCCGTTTGCTGTAGCGCCGTTTGGGGAATAACGAGCTCATGCAATCTTACTTTGGTATGCCAGGGTCCCACAAGCAAGATGGGTCCCACCTTCATATTAACGGTAACCCACGTCATTTACCTTGTTATTATTCCTCTAAGCACATCTTGTCTCCTAATAAAAAAATAACAAAAAGACATAAGAAACTGTCAAGCTTAGAACAATAAAGTTTTAGTTTGCTATTATATCTTGATTACCATTAAAATAATCTATCTAAAAAAAACAGTTACAAAGAAATTGTTTTAAGGTTTGATATTTTGTCTAATGTCATTCATCCTCCCTGACCTTGAAGAGAGATGAGCTGGTCATTAGTACTAGACTACTAGAAACGCAACCCAAAGTAATGAGAGATAACCACCTCATGTTAACCAAACCCATAGAAAAGTATCAACATTGGTAAGGGCATCCATGGAGCCAAAATGGCACAAATCAATGAGGGACAATCAACTCTTCGCCATGCCACATTCAATCAGTTATCCCACATACCCAAATCGTCATACGTTACCCGTACCCGCATGTGGCAGTGTTGTCCCGTGATGCCTAGGCAAACCAATTGAGTTACCCAAAGTGCCCTAGGCACCCTTATCTCTGCGTTCTCTCTTTTGCATTACCCCTCAAAAAAACACAACTTATTCATATCTCCTCCTCTCCCACATTATCATTATTTTTTTTTTCTCATTTAGTTTTTCGAATTGAAATGTAATCACTCTATCTTTACAGTTTCACCGAATATTAAAAAAAAAAAAGAAAAAAACCAACTAAAAACATTGTTAGCCATCTTATAAGAAACTATATACTTATAAAAAAATAAATATAAATTGTCCAATATGTAACAAAAATAAAATTAGGAAGGTAAAGAAAACTTGCTTTGGTGGTGAAAAAATAAACAAAAGTGGAATACTCAATGACAAATATAACAAGATCTAATCACAAAAAGGACCCCACCATATATGCAGCTACAAATACCCACCCCTTTCTTTCCAACAAACCCATCATCCCCTCTCTTTCCCCCATCTTCACTTCACCATCATACTCTTTCCATCTCTCTTCACAGAAAACAACCTCACAGCTAACTATTACTACTTCCTTTTCCAATCTTTCAACCCAAGTTTTGTTTTTTCCAACTAAAATCCCTCCTTGTAACCACCTATATATTATTATTATCATCATTATTCATATTTACTCATTCAACTTCAACAATATTAATACAAAAAACTAATACAAAAATGGTGGACGTTGATCGGAGAATGAGCGGCCTAAACCCGGCCCACCTCGCCGGCCTCCGCCGTCTCTCCGCCAGAGCCGCCGCATCACAACCGTCAACCCCACTACCAGCTCGCAACAGCCTCATCTCCTTCACATCCTTAGCCAACAAAGTCTTAACCCACCTCAAATCCTCTAGAATACAAGTCCAACCCGGTCTATCAGAAAAAGAATTCGCCCGAGCCGAAGCCGAGTTCGGGTTCGCATTCCCACCCGACCTTAAAGCCGTCCTTTCAGCCGGGCTGCCCATCGGACCCGGTTTTCCAGACTGGCGGTCCACCGGTTCAGCCCGACAACAGTTACGCGCCACTCTAGACCTCCCCATCGCTTCTATTTCGTTTCATATTGCTAGAAACTCATTATGGTCGAAATCATGGGGCGTACGGCCTACAGAGCCGGATAAAGCGATGAAGATAGCAAGAAATGCTTTAAAACGTGCACCGCTTTTAGTGCCGGTTTTTAACCACTGCTATATTCCATGTAACCCTTCTTTAGCTGGTAACCCGGTTTTTTACGTGGACGAGAATCAAATCTTTTGTTGTGGATTTGATCTGTCTGATTTTTTCGATAGAGAAAAATCGACCCTCTTTGTTAAACCCGATCCTAAAGATGATCCGAAACACATTATGAAAAAATGTTCATCAAATATTGCTCGAAGGAGTCTTGACGCGGTCTCAGGAGGAAGAACGCCTCGATGGGTTGAGTTTTGGAGTGACGCCGCCGTAGACCGTCGGAAAAGAAACTCAAACTCGTCTTACTCTTCATCCACGTCAGCATCACCTGACCGGTTGTTTGAGATACCAAGATCCGGAACACCAAAATGGGTCGACTCGTACGTGAAGCAAATCGGGTCGGTTTTGAAAGAAGGCGGGTGGGCGGAATCCGACGTGTCGGATATTGTTGACGTGTCGTCGTCCGGTTTTTTTGATGGGGAGATGGTGTTGTTGGATAATCAGGCGGTTTTGGATGCTTTGTTAGTGAAAGCTAATCGGTTGTCGGAGTCGTTACAGAAAGCTGGGTGGAGCTCCGAAGAGGTGTCGGATGCATTCGGGTTCGATTTTCGGCAGGTGAAGGAAAAGAAGCCGGTGAAAATAATATCGCCGGAGTTAGTGGAGAAGATTGGAAGACTTGTTGAGTCTGTCGAGAAATCATGACGCAGTTATCGCCGGAGTTTTCGGTAGCCGACAGACAGCTAAAATTTTTTTTTGTATTTTTTGGTTTGGAAATATAAAATACGAATATACCGAAATGTATAATAAATTCCGTATAAAGAAAATCGAAATCATTACTTTGATTACCCTTTCTATTTGCTAGATCCTTAGACGGCGTGATTACTGTGCTTACATTTTCTATTTTTTTTAACGGCAAACTTCTTTATAGCTGAATATAAAGAGCCAGCAAGGAGCTGGGAAAACACCAAAAACCTCGACAAAGGCTACATTTTCTATTAATAGAGCAACCGTAACGAATCAATCGCAGCCCACCAATTGGACACGAGTCCTTTCGACCGGCCGCATCATACCCATAAAGCATTCGTGGAGCACTTGGTTTCCTTCTCTCCTCTGCTTATCTCTCTCTCTCTCTCCCTTCCCTTTGCACCTCTGAGACAGACCACAAAAACTCTCTACGGCATTACCAAAATCTTAATACTCGAGACCACGGTGACAGTAAACCCGTGCTAGTAATATGGTATTATTGTCATTCACTGATTGCTCTCCGTCCCACCTTACTACCTTAGTCCCAAAGGTCGTCTAAAAAGGGTATAGTGAGTCGTGTATAGGAATTAACTGAGCTCTAAAATTTATAACTTTAAGGGTATGTGTAGTGGTGGATAGTTATGTTGGGGTTATAGGATTAAAATATTAAAAAGTAATAGAAAAGGTGTTATGTTGGGGTTATGAAAAAAGAGGGTGTAGTGGGAAGGAGGGTTATGTTGGGGTTATAAATGATTGGTAATGATTGGTTAATTATTGTTTTTTATTTAAATAAGAATATATTAAATACCTAATAATAATAAAATAATAATAATAATAATAATAAAAGAAATTTATTAAGTTAAAAAACAATAATAAAAAAATAAGATTTACTATTAAAAATAATATTAATTAAAATAAAAAATAATAACCCACCCCACCTACCCCTTCCCCACCTACTTCTTCTTCTCCATCATCTTCTTCCTCATTTCTTCACTTCTTCTTCTTCTTCATTTCTTCCCTTCTTCTTCTTCTTCTTCCTCCTCCTCTTCACTTCTTTCTCTTCCTCTTCACACACACAAACACAACAATAATAATAATATTAATAATAATAATAATAATAATAATAATAATAAACCCTTAACCCCAATGCACAACGCCCGTTATGGAGAAGACCAAATCACCCCAAAACGCCCCATAGCGCCACTCGGGGCGGTGTTCCCGGCGCTATGGAGCCCCAAAACGCCCCATAACGTTAGCCACTACACATACTCTAAAAGGGGATTTTGTAGTGCATTTTCTTTGTCGTTTACCTAGCATTGTTTTGCAATTGTTGATGTATATCTGAACTTACTATTTGACGTGTTTAAAGGCTTTTAAAAATGTGTTTAAATTATTTTGTCTGATTTGTAGGTGTACAACTTTGTTCAAGAGAAATGTATCATTATACATAATAATGGTTGTATAAATAATGTCGAATTTATGTACAAGTTAAAAGATGTAGGTTAAGGACCTAACTTTATTAAATGTTTGTGTATAATAATTGGGTGTGTGAACGGGAATAAAAAAGTGGCACAGGTTGGGTTACTAATGAAGGAATGCACGTGTGGGGACTTTTTTTTAACAAAAATACGTTAATGGGTTTCTTGCAACTCATGGAAATCGAAAAAGCAAACGGTGGGAACAACCACAACGACGTGGTTTTGTTTTTTTTTTTTTTTTTTTTTTTTAACGGATAGAAGAATTTTATTTCACTTGAAAATGATTACAAGGTGTTTTCTAGCAAGTAATTAGAAAACACGAACGGAAAAACAAACAATATACTGCATCATCGTTACATTTAGAAATTGAAAATACTATTGCCGAACCAGTCTTGGATTGACGGCATCTCCTCTTTCGTTTTATACTTCATTCATAAGTATGTGACATCCTTTATCTCCTCCACGATTTTTGAGTATGATAGCAGTTTGCCTCTAAACACACGATCATTTCTATGCATCCAAATTTTCCACAAAGTTGCCATAATAATTGCAAGTGTAGCCTTCTTGTGTTTCTTTGTCGCCTTCAGCTTGTTTGTTTGGTATAACAGTTCGCCAACAGAAGATGAATTAACAAGGGGCTTGATCTTTAGCCAAGCGCCAATGGACCACCAAGTGGATTTAGCCATTATACAAGAGACTAGTAAATGCTCGACGGACTCATCAAAGTTCCCACAGCACGAACACAAGGTACTCCCAATATTTACTCCACGTTTAACAAGCTCGAGCTTTGTCGGTATTTTCCCGGCAAGTGATTTCCATACCATCATATTCACCTTAGGCAAGGCCCAGTTACACCACTTCATTTTGAAGCCATTAGGTGCAGTAGCTTCGGCTTCCACCAGATCGTTTGTAACCTATTTGACCGTAAAAAATCACCATCATTTGCAGTCCAAACCCAAGCGTTGTTGCCGGCCTTCATAGTCGTAGACCTTAACAGCTGGATCATATTTATACATTGCTGCCAAGCTTCGCAATTCGCTGGACGATTCTTCCACTGCCAATACCATACAATTTCTGAAACAAGCGAGCTTTTATTTCCAGCCATCTTGTACACCAATGGATAGACTTCCTTGAAACTTTGATTAAGTAGCCAACTGTCCTCCCAAAACCTGCATTTGCTCCCATTCCCCACTTTACAAATCAATTTCTTTGAGATATCGATGTTCTTTTTGCTGAAATCCAAGTCCAATCCCCTATGTTTTTTCCAAACTCCGGTTACTTGTTTGTTAACCGAAATTAAACCACTAGACCACCATTTACCATGAATGGCCTGAACCACTTTTGCCCACAATTGATCGCCATCTTCTCTGAATCGCCACCACCATTTGATAAGAAGAGCCAAGTTTGCTTCCCTTAGACCCCCCCCCCCCCAATCCCAAACCACCCAACTTCTTGGATACGATAAGTTTTTCCCAACCCACCAAACGAATTTTCTTCCCATTAGACCCAACCCCCCATGTAAATTTCCTACGAATCCCTTCCAATGTTTTGAGGACCTTAATCGGAGCTTTGTATAATGACAAAAAGTATGTTGGGAGATTCCCCAATACCGCTTTAGCTAATAAAACTCTACCGGCAAAAGACAAACACTTAACTTTCCATCTAGAGAGCCTCGAGTTAAATTTATCGATGATTGGTTTCCAATTGACCACTCTATTCATGTTTGCGCCCACCATCATACCAAGGTATTTAAAAGGAAAGTCTTGAATATCACATCCCAAACAATCCGCAACTAACCTTAGATGATTGCCCTCCAACCCTACTCCAAAAACCTTGCTTTTCGAGTTGTTTATATTCAGACCGGATATGAGGTTGAAGCACCGCAGAATCCTCCTTAAGTTTTTAACTTCTACAACATCCCCATCACTTATGTAAACAACATTGTCGGTGTAAAACAACTGTGAAATACGTGGTCCTCCATTCGGTAATGATATCCCACTATATAACTCATTTGAAATTGCATTCTCCATAATAACGTTTAATGCTTCCATGGCGAGTATGAATAAGAAGGGAGATAGAGGATCTCCTTAGCGAAGACCCATTTCTACCTTGAAGCTAGCTGTATTAGAACCATTAACTAAAACCATGGCCGTTTGTGAGTAAAGGATCCCCATAATCCAACATTTCCATCGAGTCGGAAAATTTATGTGAGATAAAACTGAAATCAAGAACTTCCAGTTTAGCGTGTCATAGGCCTTCTTAAAGTCCACTTTGAAAAAAGAAACAAGTTTCTTGTACTTCTTAGCCCAAGCGAAAACCTCATTTATAATCAGTGGGCTGTCTATAATATTCCTACCCCCAAGGAAAGCCGACTCTGACGCTGAAACCAAGTAGTCCATGACTGTCACCAACCGATTCACTGACAGCTTGGATATAACTTTCTGCACAGCCCCGATCAGTGAAATAGGTCTGAAATCATTGTGATTTTTTGGTCTTGCAGCCTTTGGAATGAGAGATATAAAAGACGACCCACTTGCATGACACACTGATCCATGAGTATGGAATTCATCAATCGCCTCGATGAACATTGTTTTGAGTTCAGCCCATAATTTTTTAATAAAAGCAAAAGTAAACCCATCCAGACCGGGGGCGTTCTCGTTATCGCACTCCCAAACGACAACTTTTATTTCATCTTTGGTAAACTTTCTGATGAGTGTTTCGCATTGATAAGCCGATAATCTCTTGAAACCATTCGCTAAAATACGTGGCTGAAGGGATATGGTATCAAAGCATTACAAATACCATATCATCGCCCACCTAGAACAGACTTCGCCAGACGCCCATCCGCCCGTTCTACGTCAGCGGATCGTTTAGCGCCCATCCGTCCATTTTACGTCAGCGGAACGTCTGGCGTCCACTAGTCCGTTCTACGTCAGCGATGCATCTTCCATCTGACGCGAGCATTAAACTCTCGTTCTATGTCGACGGAACGTCTGGCGTCCATCCGCCCGTTCTACGTCAGCGATACGTCTGACGCCAGGCGCCTGCACGCCCGCCCGTTTTACGTCAGCGGGCCCAACGTACCTCAAGGCTTCCTCAGCAAGCTTTACCAACACAAGTGGAAGATACCTTTTGGGGCAGCCTTGGGACTCACCCCTGCCCCAAACAAAATATCTCTGACACAGCAGGCGGCCCGTCAGAGTTCCTCTCCAATCAGAGACTGCTCCCAGTCTGACGAACAGAAAGAATGACGACGTGGCAGCCTCTCAGCCAAGACATCTTCCTGACAAAGCAGACTTTCTCAACCCACCTCGAAGTCTAAGAAAAGCATAACTTTCCACCACCCTTGATCTACCAATGGGCGGGCACCACGTGTCCACCGCCCATCAGCGTCCATTCACTGGGCGCCACGTGTACAGTCGTCAGGACGGTAACATCCCCCCTTAGTGTTTTACTTTTTCCGTTTTGCCAAAACCCACTTGCACCAAATGGGCTTAAGGACTTGGGCCGGATTATGGAGATACCTCTACCTGGGCCGGGCCCCATCAAGGGTAGAGGATGGGCTGAGAAAGTAGGATATCCAGGTACTATAAAAGGAGGAGCTCCTTCTCCTTTTATTGGCATCTAATATCGCACATACTTTCACTCAAGAAGAATACGAACTCTCTCGTACCTTCTTCAACCCTCTGTTTATTTTACTATCCTTTAGAGGCCCGGCTCTTCTAATTGGTAGTCTCTTAATTCCTTGGTCTTGTTCTTAGACCCTCACGTATTTTTATAAACACACTCTCTTTATAAAATACCGTAGAACCACTCACTGGGTTAGCGCCTGTTCGGTAATCCAGTATTCGCGTTTCTTCAGTGGCCTACTATTATTTTTCTCCTCAAATCTTGACTTGAAAAATTCGAAGAATGAATCCTTAACCTTGGATGGATCCGAAATCCATTCTTCATCAATCATAATACCGTTAACTCTGTTTTTAACCACATTATTATTCACCACTTTATGAAATAGACTCAAATTTTCAGCGCCACTTCTAATCTAGACAGCTCTCGATTTAATCCGAAGGTCTTCAGCTTTATCACACTCCCACTTAGTAACCTCATACAGGGCTTCAAGTCTGTTCTTCTTCTCATCCGGGACAAGTGGCCTAGCTTCGGCCACAAGCTCTAATTTTTTAATCCTTTCTTTCACCTTATTAGCACACTCTTCCTCCTCTTTCTTTCTTTTAGCTCCCCATTCTTTGATCTTAACTTTAAGGCTCTGTAGACAAGCTGCAAGTGTGTTACCCTTCGTCATCTCTTCAACTTTGCTATCAATAGTATCACATACCACCTCTTTTAACTCCACATCTTGCAACCAAGTATTGAAAAATCTAAATGGCGTGGGGCCATAATTGCTAGAGACAACCGATAAAACCAAAGGACGGTGGTCGGATTTTTCACGAGGGAGAGCTAATGTTCGGGCATTCGGCCATTTATCGACAAATTTATCACAGACTAGAATACGATCAATCTTGCTACTTTTGGACCCGTCATCCGAAATATAGGTATGATTCGCACCACCCATATTAAATTCTACCATAGCTGCGGCTGCAAAGAAATTGTTAAAAGCAAGGGCGTTGTTAGGATTATACACCGAGTTTGTTCTGTCTTCCGCGCACCTTACTTCATTACAATCTCCAATAAACACAAAAATACCATCATAGGAATATCTCAAAACCAATAACTCATCCCATAATTCTTTTCTTTTCGTATCATCATTTTGGGCGTGCACGTTCACAATGAAAAAGTTACCAATAAGACCAGCAACATTACCACCAACACGTAAATAATGTTTAGAGATGACAGGATTAGACCTGAAAATTACGAGTTAGGGTTCCCAAACTTTTGTTTTTTCTTAAATAACCAGTATTTGGCATCGCGGACGCCAAATATGACGCTGCGATTTTGGTTTTCTTCATAACTTCTTCGTTATAACTATGTTTTCGTCCGTTTTCGCGGCCACGTCTTCGTAATTTTGCCCTCTTTTACATTATCACTTAATATCTTCATTTAAAATCCATTTGTTTCCTCCAAAATTGAATCAATCCTCAACAGTTTCACCCGTGTGCGTGATTCTTCAAGATTTAGCTTGTAACTTCGATATTTTAGCACATAAAGCTTGTCATTCCTTATTCTCAGATAAGTACCTGGTTCTGGATAAAATCACACACAAAATTTATTAAAACAACAAAAATAAACTATCTAAATGTGATCCTTTCGGCCTCACATCACACCTAAACAAACTTTAATAAACTATAATAAAGTAAACTATCGTTTTCGCCTCTTAAGTTTAGTCGTATTTAATACAATGACCCGTATACATGTGCACGAGTCATTTACTAGTAAGAAATGTCAGAGTTATATGTTCAATCGCACAAGTATACGACCTGTATACATTTATACTGTTAAAATATAACATGTCTTTTGTAATTCATTGCTGGCCCAATAAACGATCTTGTGGGCTTGTTATATATATGGGCCTGACATGTGGGCTCTGCTTTGTATGGGCTGACAAGTATTCTAGCCTTGTTGGTTGAACTGGTTCACTTGGTGGTTCACTTGATGGTTCATTGTATACGTATTGTTGTTGTTGAGATATTTTGCAGGGAATGATCTCAACCGTTGATGGCTTTTAATCTCAACCGTCTGATTGGCATCTTAGGTCGAAGCTTCTGGAGTGCAATATAAAAGCTCTCTTATTGTTTGTTTTATTCATATGTGTGTGTGTATTCGTCTGGTTATTCTCTCGTCTCTTTCATTCTTGTTCTAGGGTTTGTACCCTAAGTCTTTCTTATTCGTCTGTATTTGTTGTTATGATCTGCTGATAATCATCAGCAGATCCTGTTGATACTTTGTATCTTTTATACAAGTGTCAGTGATTACTGAGACTTAGGGTTTGGGGGGTATTTTTTGGTTTGGGTTAATAAGAGCTTTCAGTCACCGTTTTGTCGCTATACCTCTTGTTCTTGAGTTGTTGTTTGTGTTATTGAGTATATTGTGGGTTGGTAGTTAGAATCATAAATTTCTACATATACACGTCGCATACTTACACAATCAAACACCCTCTAACATTCCTTACTAGTATACGTCTAATTTATACGTGAAGATCCAAAAAGTGGACGAACCTGCAATTACAGTTAAAACAGGTGCGAGTGTGATGGATCTGGAATGCTCCGAACCTAAGCTTAAACTTGCACAAGGTAGAAGACCGTTAGGCTCGTTACAGAGGAGGAGGGAGGACCTCTCTGTAACCACCCTCCGGCGTGAGGATAAGTATTTGTTTAGTGAGAGAAAGTAGAGAGAGAAAGTGAGATTCGGAGTGTATGCATTCGTGTGTCAATTGTACTTTGGAGGGGGTATTTATACTAGTCAGCCAAGTTGTACTATACTTCGGATCCCCTTTGTACTATCGTTCGGAGTCTTTTGACTTCCGGGAGAGGCTTGTACTTTCCTTCGGTCAGAATTTCGGCTACGGCCTAGTGTCCTGGGCTCGTGCCCAGGGGGCAGGCCGCGGTATAATCGCTTATACCTCTTCATGTCTTCCCAAGTCCTCAAGTTATTTGTAACTTGCTGGACTTAGGTATGACCGAATTACAGGTGGCTAAGCCGCGGTATAATAGCTTATACTTCTTCATGTCTTCCCAAGTCCTCAAGTTATTTGTAACTTGCTGGACTTAGGTATGACCGAATTACAGGTGGCTAAGCCGCGGTATAATTGTGTCACACCCTCAAATTTCCACTGCGGGGTTTATACCGCGAGGCGCATGACAAACCAGGATCCCATAGCCATAAGTCACAGGAACGAACTCTAAATGCCCAAACCATTTAGTTCGTTTTCGAAAACCAAGTTTAGTTAAGCTGCGGAAGCGTAAACCAAATTTAAACCTTTTTAAAAACTATGCGCCAAACAATGCGCCCAAATTAAAACCATACGAAAGCATAATATATAATTTATGTGTATGCCCGAGAGCCCAAATGCAGTGAAGTGTACGGTGCTTTCTAATCCTGGCACCGGAAGCTAACTACCTGCAAAAGCATGTAAATCGTGTGTCAACATAAAGCTGGTGAGTTCACAATATAAGTAAGCGATGTAAATAAAAGTGTAGGTTCTCAAAACCCCAAAAGTCAAGTGTACAGCGTTGGTCTCTCAGACCCTGTAAACAATAGCTAATTCAAATGTCAGGGGTAGCTAGCCCACTCATGATAACTAAAACCGGCGAATACCGAACTACTAATGAACATGTTCCCATAACCGGGATAAGGATGCCTTGCATCATTGTCCATCGACAATGATTATGTTTGAAGCTAATAGTTCACATCCATGCTCCCAGCACGATGTGAGGTTTGTTAGACCTAATAGCGCTATCAACTAATTAACCCGCTTGCCCAACCGGCAATTGATTCGGTATTTTGAAGGACTTAAAAGATGTGTTTGGTTTAGTTCATCAAGGACATATATATGAATTAGTAAAAATAGATTCACCACGTGAACCATGCACCCCAAAACCCGGGATGTGAAAAAGTAGTCCCAAACCGGACTAGAAACGTTAAGTAAGTTGTCTCAACCCGAGACGCATGCTTTTGAGAAAAGAGTAGTGAAACTCACCTTAGGTTGCAAGCAAGAACATCCAAACTTCAACGTAATAGAGACTCGCTACCGACTCCCTATTATATGTGTCACTATGTGAGTACACTTGCATAACCAATATACCACATAGCACGTTTATTCGATTCTTAAAAGTTTCAAAATCGTGTAGTGACACCTAGTGACTCTACATGCACAAGTATGTCCTACGTATCCCGTTGGTGATCGTGGTGACTATTATAAGTTTAACGCATCAAACACATCTCATACAAGTTTTCACACAAGTACATGTCAATTACACACCACATAGAACTCCAAATAGCCACTTAAAGACCCCGTACACAATCTGTGTTTTTAGGACAGATTGTGCGCTGTGAATAACAATTTATTTAAAATACTTAACGAATGAATTAGAGTCCCAAATTTTTACTGAATTTTGTTTGGGATTCAGTCAACAATACTTATTTTTGTTTTGTCTTAATTCCAAACACAAAAATTATAAAAATTCGTACAACACAGCAGTGTTCAGAAAATTTCCTCAACAGGTCAGTTTAGTAGGAAAATTCTTAAAAATTGTGTATTCATCCAAACGAGATGAATCCACTTGGAAAAGCTCTATTTTTCCAGTATTGACCTACTGTAAAAATTTCATAACCTAACTCCTTGTAAATCTCAAGTTATGACCATTTAAAGTTAGCCCAATTTACAAATCCGAAAATCTGATATGACCCCTAATCAATTAAAATTTCAAAAACGACTCAAACGACGTCCAAATTCGATGGTTTTGCCCATTATGAAAAGCTAAGACCTTGTACATTACAATCATGCAAAGAATCGATCAAACCAATTATTTTCAGGCCACGAAACAGACCCTACAAGTCGACATTCAGAATCTGTCCAGATTCTAATCATGCAATATTATCAATTATATCAAACCCTAGTTGCATATTACCAATCAATAACACCTAATAATCATCATACAACTTTAGTAAGAACCACATCTGATCAAAACCCTAATTATACATCACAACCATCATTATTCACAAACCCTAGAAGTCTAAAACATCAAGAACATGCATAATCATGCAAAACATATAACATTCATTATGTAACAATGTGGTTGACCCTTTTAAACTTCGTAATCATCATGTTTTAACTTTTATAAAATACTTTCAGACCTGGACAAACTTGTTATATGATTTTTATAGTAAAAACATAAGGTAAAAGCGTAAGAAATCATAAGTTATACCCTTAGCTCTTCAAATCAATCAATCGCGCGCCTTGGAGCCTCCCAATTGATGATCTTGAGCCTTAGCAGGAGTTTTTGGAGTGAAATATTCGTGTGGGGCAGTAAGGGGGCGATTAGGGTTGAGTATGGGGGTTGCATGGGGGTTTAGGATGCTTAAATATGAGTTTGAGGCGGTTTAGACCCGTCAGGGATGTTCGAGCGGCCGCTCGGAGCCTGTGAGCGGCCGCTCACAGGTCCGAGGCGCGCGCTTTTGCTTCGTTTCGCCTCCCGACGCGTTATCCATCGACGTTTTCGTTATTTCGGACCGTAACAAGTGTAACCCCATGCGTTAAGACCCTAATCAACCTCATGCTCCACTTTTAATGATTTTTATTAACGTGTTCGGTTTAGGTTCACATAATCACGTATGGTTTTCACATAAGTTTATTATTCACCAACGTTCGGGATACAGGACTCATGTGTGTGTTAAACAATACGTATCCTATTTAACACATATGTTAATAACCTCTAACATGTGTTAGGCCTACTTAACTACCCCTAGTTAAGTATCTACCCATGCACAACGTAAGTTAACTAAAATGTATCATGTAAGTTAACTAGAGTTCAGTGAAAGTATTAACCTGAAAATGCGGGGTGTCACATCATCCCCAAGTTGAAAAGAATTTCGTCCCGAAATTCAGCAAGTAAACAATAAAGCCAGCTATAAAAATGTGTGCTTGGTTCCCGGATGTCACATCATCCCCAAGTTGAAAGGAATTTCGCCCCGAAATTCACTTTGAAAGAGCTGCTTTTTGTTTAGCGTTCGATCGATGTTCAGGTTCAGGTTTAGAAAAGAGGTGTGGGTATTTAAGCCGTATTTGATCCATGCGTTTCCACGTGTATTCCGGTCCTAGACGGGAATTCCGTTGTACGTTAATAATAGGTATAGTGTTCTGTTTGAGTTTCTTGACGCCCCGCTCAAGAATCTCCACTGGTTCTTCCATGAACCGTAGCCGATCGTCCACCTGGATCTCCTCCAGTGGCACCATCAGTGTTGTATCCAACAGGCATTTCTATAGATTCGGTACGATATGTGGGATACATCGTGTATCCTACCAAGTTTGTTAAGCAGGTTTAACCTGTAAGCTACCAGACCAATCCCATCAACCATCTCGAATGGTCCAACGTTTCACGGGTTCATCTTCCCCCGTTTTCCAAAGCGTGTCACACCCTTTCAAGGTGACACCTTTAATAGTACCTTGTTCCCATTCTGGAGCTCTAAAAGTTTCCTACGCTTATCAGCGTAGCTTCTTTGTCGCTCAAGAGTAGCAGCCATCCGTTTTCTGATTGCACTATCTTCTCAGAAGTTTGGTGCACAAGTTCGGAACCTGTCAGTTGGCTATCCCCAACTTCAGTCCAACATATGGGGGATTTGCACTCCCGTTCATAAAGTGCCTCAAAAAGTGCACACTGGATCGAAGTGTCATAACTATTGTTATAAGAGAATTCAATCAAAGGCAAGTGCTTGTCCCAACTGTTTCCAAAGTCCACCACGCACGCTCGCAGTAGATCTTCTAGTGTTTGGATGGTACGTTCACTCTATCCATCCGTCTGGGAGTGATAGGCTGCGCTCATGTCCAAATGAGTTCCCAAAGCAATTTGGAGAGTTTCCCAAAAATGGGAAGTAGATCGCGCGTCATGATCCGATATGATAGAAGTAGGCATCCCATGCCTAGAGACAATTTTCGTAATACAAAAGCGGCTAGACATTCCAACATGTCCGCCTCTCTAATTGCCATGAAATGCGCTGATTTGGTCAAACGGTCAATAATGACCCAAATCATATCGTGCCCGCTGGGCGTTTTAGGAAGTTTGGTGATAAAGTCCATGGAAATACCATCCCATCTCCACATGGGATTTTCCGGTTGCTGAAGTGGGCCCGAAGGTTTCTGATATTCAATCCTAACCTTGGCACACGTTAAGCACTTACTAACATAAGTGACTTTCTCAGCTTTCATGTTTGGTCACCAGTAAAGAGTTTGAGATCTCGGTACATTTTATCCGAACTAGGATGTACCGAATAACGAGGGGTGTGTGCCCCATCGAGCACTAGTTGTCTGAGATCTCCAACACATGGAATCCAGACTTGATTCATGAAGTGCTGAAGACCCTATGTCCTCCATTCCAGGTGCTTATCAGCACTGTGCAAGGTTTCAAGCCCGATGTTTTCCCTTTCAAAGCCACGCCCTGGGCTTTACGTATCTTAACATGAAGATTAGATTGTAGGGTAAGTTGCAAGGCTCGCACTCGTTTGGGTTTTGTTTCCTTACGACTCAGGGCATCTGCTACTACATTAGCCTTCCCTGAATGTTACTTGATGGCACAGTCATAACCATTCAGGAGTCCGACCCATCGGCGTTGTCGTATGCTTAGCACCCTTTGGTCGAATATATGCTGGAGACTTTTATGATCTGTGAAAATCGTGCACTCTGTCCCGTAGAGGTAGTGCCTCCAAATTTTGAGAGCGAAGACCTCCGCTCCCAGTTCCAAGTCGTGAGTGGGGAAATTTTTCTCATGAACTTTTAGTTGTCGTGAAGCATATGTGATCACCTTTTCGCGTTGCATCAAAACACACCCTAGACCTTGGATAGATGCATCATAGTACACCACAAAGTCCTCCGTACCCTCAGGTAGTGATAATATTGGAGCACTGCAAAGTTTAGTCTTTAGTAACAGTAAAGCAGGTTCTTGGGCATCTCCCCACTTGTAGGTAATCCCCTTCTGTGTCAAAGCAGTGAGGGGTTGAGCGATTTTTGAGAATCCCTGAATGAATCTGCGATAATAACCTGCAAGGCCAAGGAATTGTCGGACCTCCGTGGGAGTCTTAGGGGCCTCCCATCTTTTAATCGCATCAATCTTAGCGGGATCGACCTGTATTCCTGCCTCGTTCACCACATGACCCCAGAATTGGACCTCACGAATCCAGAAGTCGCACTTGGAGAATTTTGCATATAACTGCTCCCTTTTCAGAAGTTCCAAGATCAGTCGTAGGTGTTGCTCGTGCTCTCCCCTACTCTTGGAATAGATCAGAATGTCGTCTATGAACACAATGACAAATTTGTCTAGATAGGGTTTGCACACACGGTTCATGAGGTCCATGAACACAGCTGGTGCATTGGTCAGCCCGAAGGGCATTACCAAAAATTCATAGTGCCCATAACGAGTTCGAAAGGCTGTCTTTGGCACATCCTCCTCTCGGACTCTCAGTTGGTGATACCCCGACCTCAAGTCAATCTTGGAATAGAAACTCGACCCCTGGAGCTGGTTGAATAAATCATCAATACGAGGTAAAGGGTTCAATTCCCGGTAATCGATACACATACGGAAACTCCCATCCTTTTTCTTAACAAATAAGACTGGAGTTCCCTAAGGTGAAGAACGAGGTCTAATGAAACCCCTGTCCAATAGCTCTTGGAGTTGGGTGGATAGTTCTTGAAGTTCGACTGGTGCAAGGCGGTATGGTGCACACGCAACTGGGGCGGCTCTTGGTGCACGGTCAATTTGAAATTCCACTTGTCGAACAGGTGGAAGTCCGGGTAATTCCTCTGGGAAGACATCTGGAAAATCCTGAACTACAGGGATGTCCTCAATTTTTGTTTCAACTTCAGCTCGAGTATCAGAAATGTTAGCCAATATGGCTGGGTAGCCCTTCCGAATACACCTCTAGGCTTTCAGGAAAGAGATGATGCCCATCATGGCACCACCAGGATCACCCTGGACAGATAAGAATTCTCCACTAGGGAGAGGGATACGAACAATCTTCTCCTGACAGAGAATTTCAGCGTGTTGCTTGGACAACCAGTCCATGCCAACCCCGAGATCAAAGCTTCCAAGGGTGATAGGTAGAATGTTGATGGCAAACGATTGCCCATCCAACTCGAGCTTACAGTCACGATGAATATGGGTTACCTCAACAGGCTTTCCATCAGCTAACTCCATGTTGTACGGGGTATTAAGAAAAGTAGGAACCATCCCTAGTTGTTTGTTAAGTTTTGATGACACAAAACTATAGTCCGTACCAGTATCATAAGAGTGTCGTATCCGTCACGACCTTGTTATCAGTCCTAGCTTCCCTAATGCCAATCACGAATGCTTTCCCACGAACCCCATTGTTGTTGTTCCCGTTGTGGTAGTTGTTGTTGCAGGACTTATACTTCACACTATCCCACGTTCTCTTGCTATCACCAACAGTAGAAAATGAAGCACCATGCTTCAGAAAGGTACCATGATCAGCAGTCTCATCTGTGAGTCTGCGAGTCAAGTGAAAGATTTGTAGGTGAGCTGCAGTGGCCAAGCCACGAATCTGAGGGGCCCACCCTTTCGGTATAAAGTTCGATCCATTTGTAAGGTAGGCTAAATAGATTTGAGCCTATAGTGGCTATCTCCTATAGCTTGGCAGTGTAGGCGTCGATCTCAGACCCATCCGTCTTTATATAACAAAGTTTCTAGATTTCACCACAGGGTGTTACGTTCTCCTTCCAGGTATCTGTAACTCATCGAGTGTGCATGTAATGTACATTACTCCATCCTGCCTGGGACAAATGCACATGGCAAAGACTTATGCTATCGAAGCAACCAGACGGTCTCCTTCAGTTCCGTTGGAGTTATCGAGGTTTACAACCAATAAAAAGCTTGAAAATACGATGTACGTTCAAGGTATAAGAAAGTTCAAATGTGGAAGTCAGGGGAAAAGAATGATTTAGCAAAATAGATCTTTACTAGCTTGGAAAGATGCGAGGGCCTCAACCACCCTATCGTTGATCATAAAAACTCAGTCTTATCTAAGTTAACAAGGGAAATGAAAGAAAAGATAGGTAAGAAAAGGTAAGAGCCAATCGTCGCCATGCTTTGTCTAGATAGTAGAGCCTTCATCCTCACTTTCCGTGTGCTCGTCCTGCTCAGGTTCCCCTTTCATCTCTTATCCTTCCTCTTTTGCGATGTCAGTGTTATATGGTTCTCATCACGTACAATCTCCTTCTCTAGTCCTATGTGAACCAGTTTAGTGGTAAGCTGTACCACTCGTTCCTCCAATCGTGGCTATCAGCCATTAGTAGGTTTCATCCTCCCTTGTGATGTTGCATTACATCGCAGGCTTTACGTAACTCCCCAAGAGTGTGTGTAACAAGTCCCGATCTAATGTGTTCCCATGAATCTACCATATACTTATGAGTAACAGGGATATGCAGTCATACGTCCGCCCGCTCATACTAGGCGTAAGGTACTAAAGTAAGAAATAAGTTCTATATGCGTAACCCAGTCCCGTCTGAGTTTCGAATGGGAGTAAGAAAGATCAAGTAGCAAGGAACAGAAACTAATTGTCTCCTTGCTAAGTGACAAAAGATAAGTCTCAGCATTCGAATTCCTTCATAGTTGATTTAATGGTACCACGTCATGCGCATCGTGCAGCTTCCTGTGTACGTGCGCCATAACGCTCGCAAGGGCTCCCTCCCTTGTACTATTGTTGTCTCCTCGTCCATGAGGTTAGTTAGGATATTACTCCCAGTAATGCGCCACCTGGTGTAACCCTAGGTTTCCACCATTGACGTGTTAAGAATTAAGTCTAGAACTAGGAGATAACATATCTCCCGAAATCATATGTTGTAGATATATGTAGCTAATAGCTAGTTGTGCACTTAAGTTGTGAGTGTACTTATGCTATGATGATTATAGACTAGACTCAACATGCAGTCCTAGTTCACTATAACCAATGGCTCTGATACCAATCTGTCACACCCTCAAATTTCCACTGCGGGGTTTATACCGCGAGGCGCATGACAAACCAGGATCCCATAGCCATAAGTCATAGGAACGAACTCTAAATGCCCAAACCATTTAGTTCGTTTTCGAAAACCAAGTTTAGTTAAGCTGCGGAAGCGTAAACCAAATTTAAACCTTTTTAAAAACTATGCGCAAAACAATGCGCCCAAATTAAAACCATACGAAAGCATAATATATAATTTATGTGTATGCCCGAGAGCCCAAATGCAGTGAAGTGTACGGTGCTTTCTAATCCTGGCACCGGAAGCTAACTACCTGCAAAAGCATGTAAATCGTGTGTCAACATAAAGCTGGTGAGTTCACAATATAAGTAAGCGATGTAAATAAAAGTGTAGGTTCTCAAAACCCCAAAAGTCAAGTGTACAGCGTTGGTCTCTCAGACCCTGTAAACAATAGCTAATTCAAATGTCAGGGGTAGCTAGCCCACTCATGATAACTAAAACCGGCGAATACCGAACTACTAATGAACATGTTCCCATAACCGGGATAAGGATGCCTTGCATCATTGTCCATCGACAATGATTATGTTTGAAGCTAATAGTTCACATCCATGCTCCCAGCACGATGTGAGGTTTGTTAGACCTAATAGCGCTATCAACTAATTAACCCGCTTGCCCAACCGGCAATTGATTCGGTATTTTGAAGGACTTAAAAGATGTGTTTGGTTTAGTTCATCAAGGACATATATATGAATTAGTAAAAATAGATTCACCACGTGAACCATGCACCCCAAAACCCGAGATGTGAAAAAGTAGTCCCAAACCGGACTAGAAACGTTAAGTAAGTTGTCTCAACCCGAGACGCATGCTTTTGAGAAAAGAGTAGTGAAACTCACCTTAGGTTGCAAGCAAGAACATCCAAACTTCAACGTAATAGAGACTCGCTACCGACTCCCTATTATATGTGTCACTATGTGAGTACACTTGCATAACCAATATACCACATAGCACGTTTATTCGATTCTTAAAAGTTTCAAAATCGTGTAGTGACACCTAGTGACTCTACATGCACAAGTATGTCCTACGTATCCCGTTGGTGATCGTGGTGACTATTATAAGTTTAACGCATCAAACACATCTCATAAAAGTTTTCACATAAGTACATGTCAATTACACACCACATAGAACTCCAAATAGCCACTTAAAGACCCCGTACACAATCTGTGTTTTTAGGACAGATTGTGCGCTGTGAAAAACAATTTATTTAAAATACTTAACAAATGAATTAGAGTCTCAAATTTTTACTGAATTTTTTTTGGGATTCAGTCAACAATACCTATTTTTGTTTTGTCTTAATTCCAAACACAAAAATTATAAAAATTCGTACAACACAGCAGTGTTCAGAAAATTTCCTCAACAGGTCAGTTTAGTAGGAAAAGTCTTAAAAATTGTGTATTCATCCAAACGAGATGAATCCAATTGAAAAAGCTCTATTTTTCCAGTATTGACCTACTGTAAAAATTTCATAACCTAACTCCTTGTAAATCTCAAGTTATGACCATTTAAAGTTAGCCCAATTTACAAATCCGAAAATCTGATATGACCCCTAATCAATTAAAATTTCAAAAACGACTCAAACGACGTCCAAATTCGATGGTTTTGCCCATTATGAAAAGCTAAGACCTTGTACATTACAATCATGTAAAGAATCGATCAAACCAATTATTTTCAAGCCATGAAACAGACCCTACAAGTCGACATTCAGAATCTGTCCAGATTCTAATCATGCAATATTATCAATTATATCAAACCCTAGTTGCATATTACCAATCAATAACACCTAATAATCATCATACAACTTTAGTAAGAACCACATCTGACCAAAACCCTAATTATACATCACAACCATCATTATTCACAAACCCTAGAAGTCTAAAACATCAAGAACATGCATAATCATGCAAAACATATAACATTCATTATGTAACAATGTGGTTGACCCTTTTAATCTTCGTAATCATCATGTTTTAACTTTTATAAAATACTTTCAGACCTGGACAAACTTGTTATATGATTTTTATAGTAAAAACATAAGGTAAAAGCGTAAGAAATCATAAGTTATACCCTTAGCTCTTCAAATCAATCAATCGCGCGCCTTGGAGCCTCCCAATTGATGATCTTGAGCCTTAGCAGGAGTTTTTGGAGTGAAATATTCGTGTGGGGCAGTAAGGGGGCGATTAGGGTTGAGTATGGGGGTTGCATGGGGGTTTAGGATGCTTAAATATGAGTTTAAGGCGGTTTAGACCCGTCAGGGATGTTCGAGCGGCCGCTCGGAGCCTGTGAGCGGCCGCTCACAGGTCCGAGGCGCGCGCTTTTGCTTCGTTTCGCCTCCCGACGCGTTATCCATCGACGTTTTCGTTATTTCGGACCGTAACAAGTGTAACCCCATGCGTTAAGACCCTAATCAACCTCATGCTCCACTTTTAATGATTTTTATTAACGTGTTTGGTTTAGGTTCACATAATCATGTATGGTTTTCACATAAGTTTATTATTCACCAACGTTCGGGATACAGGACTCATGTGTGTGTTAAACAATACTTATCCTATTTAACACATATGTTAATAACCTCTAACATGTGTTAGGCCTACTTAACTACCCCTAGTTAAGTATCTACCCATGCACAACGTAAGTTAACTAAAATGTATCATGTAAGTTAACTAGAGTTCAGTGAAAGTATTAACCTGAAAATGCGGGGTGTCACATCATCCCCAAGTTGAAAAGAATTTCGTCCCGAAATTCAGCAAGTAAACAATAAAGCCAGCTATAAAAATGTGTGCTTGGTTCCCGGATGTCACAAATTGCTTATACCTCTTCATGTCTTCCCAAGTCCTCAAGTTATTTGTAACTTGCTGGACTTAATCGTCTCGCGGTCTCATTAACCTGCTTAAGGTGCGTTGTCTTCCTCCTTCCTTCTTCATTTTTCCTGTTTTATTGTTTTATCTTGGGTCTTGGAGATGGTGAAGGACGATATGAATGTGACTTTTTCGAACTTGTCCGCGGATAAGCTTGCCCGGTTTATTGACACTTACGCGATCCCACGTGAGTTGAATCCGGTATTACCAGGGCCGCGGGAGGTGATACACCCCTTTCCTGTTGGCAAGTTCGGCTTTTACACCCGAGTGTGTGACTTTGCCAACTACCGTGTTCCCTTCACCAAATTTTTGATGAGGGTGTTGAAGTTTCACGGTGTGCACATCTCTCAAGTGAATCCTTTCGGTCTCAGCCGAATAAATCACTTCGAGCTTTCTTGCCGTGCTTTAGAGAAAGGAGCGGATCTAAGCGTATTCCGGTGCTTTTATAAGCTTAGTAAGGCCGGTAGTTGGTATACTTTTGAGAAGCGGCGGTCGTTAGAGAGTTGTCATGATTATCAGACAACAAGCTTGAAGAATTGGAAGAACCAGTTCTTCTTTTTGGACGACCGATGCTTACCTTTGGACATGGTGTGGCGTGAAAGTTTTGAGGCGTCTGAATGGGATTTACCCAAGAAGTTTAAATACAACCGTACTTTGTATTTGGATCTGGTGGAGAACAAGAGTAATATCCAGAAATATCCGGAGCACGTTCTTTGTCTCGGAGGAGTGAGCATGAATTGGAGTCTGGATGATAGGTGGCCGTTAGTGCGTTATAACGGAGAGGGTGAGTGGAGAGCCGTGGCTTATTTATTTATTTTTCCGCGTTTTTGTTAGTTTTTTCTAACTCTCCTTTGTTTTTGTTTATACAGAGATGTCGCTGCTTGATTGTTTAAAGTTGACCACTTTTGATGATGCGGCCTTGGAGTATACCAGCGAGGACTTGGTTAATACAAAACCCTTGGTGGAGCAGATGGTGAAGACACACCAGGCAATTCGGCCGGTGGAGGGCACGGGTGTTGGTGCCAGTGGCACTGGTGGGGATGGTCAGACCACGGGGGTCGTGACCGAAACTGTTGGGGTGGTTCTGCCCGCTGAGGGCCTGCCTTTGTCTTCCGAAATTCCTCCCGATCCACCCATTGCAAGTGTTCAGCAACCGGACCCCTCTGTTAGTACGGGTCATCAATCCTCCGAGCCTTCTCGTGCCTCCAAGGAGGTTTCTGGTGATAAGGAGGGCCGAGCTCTTACTGATACCTCGGTTTCTCGAGGCTCGGGTGTAACATCGCAAAATTTTCCCCAAAATTTTAATACATAAAAAGCCTTTATATATATATATATATATATATTTTTATTACACCTTTATCATTAATATTATACAAATGTGCCTAAGTCTTTATTTATCCTAACTCACAACTTATATACATACATAAATGTATATAAATAATAATAATAATAATAATATGATTCTAAATTCTTTTTTTTTTCACATACAAGATTTTTTTTTTTTTTAAATAAAGCCTTGAGTCAAATAGTCAATTCATCATAAAACCTTACTTTATGGTGTTGACCAATTTTAATGGCTAATTGAATCCAAAACTAGTATAAAAACCCACCTATGACCCATTATACTTTGCACCTCTAAATCGATTGTTTCAATCCGATTAAACTTTCCCTCATACCTTTCTTCTATAGTCTATTACTTCTATAATTGAAGCTTTGATTATAAGCTCTTGTAATTGACAACTTTGGGGCTACACATATTCTATTTCTCGACACTTAATACTTTGCTAAGGTGAGTTTACGTAACCATGTTTATGCAATTCTTCATACTTACAACATTATACTTAAGCAATTCTACATACATGTCTAGTTGTAAACTTTAATGCCTCATGAATTAGACAACAACAGTTTCAACGAGTTTCAACATTACATAATCATTAGCTATGGTCAAGCCGGCGATACTCAATAATAGATCTATTGGATTGACAATCCCACCCAGATACGTGTACCTCCTACATAGGTAGCGTGGGTGATTGCTATCGTTCCAACATATTATTAAGGTGAACCGTGGATGACGGGATGGACCTAAACTAGTCAAAGGTTTGATTATGTCGATTCAACATATCATGTTTATTCATGTAGACTTAAACTTACGATAGACATATGAATTGCTAAACTTTTATACTAAAACTATTTGCTTGACATGGCTTATGTATTCTCACCAACTTCTAGTTAACCCCCCCATTTTTCCAAACTCAACAGGAAATACTGATGCTTGAAGTCTAGAGCTAGCATGAGGAGATATTTGAAGCTTTGTTTGATTATTTGATGTACGAATTCTTGTAGAACAATTGTATGTAATTTATTTAAATCATATAATGAAATTTATTATTCACCATGAGCTACTGAACAATCATCAATACGTGACATCCCGATGTTTCCGCCATCGGTTGGGGTGTTACAGATTGGTATCAGAGCCATGGTTATAGGGAATTAGGTTATTAGAAAAAAAAATAATCTAGTCTATAACCATAGGATTTTAATCAGTACTTGCTCCTTTTACTTGCAACCTTACTTGTTTATATTCTCTATCCTACTTCTTATCCTTACTTTAGTCCCTACAAGAAGAGTGCTCTCCATCACAAGATATACTCTTAGACTAATAGGACAAATCCTCAGGTTTAGCCTGAACCACCTTGAAGATCTCGTCGAAGTTCTAGATTTTAATAACGAACACGTGCAATCTGGAAGGGTGAACGCCTGTATTCTGAGTTTTCTGTCTAGGACTGGCATTGCGCATAAATCCCAATCAGACGAGGGACCCGGATGCCTACCTGGGAATTCTCGGGATGAGTGTTCACTTATAGGCTAAAGCATGTCTTCACTATGTTATTAGAATCTAGAAGTTTTGATAAGTCAACGTTTTCGTTTATTCGTTTTAATTAATGAATAAATGATTACACTCACCTTCCTTAAACTAAGCTCTAAAATCTCAAAATTTTACAGCTTAAATCAATCTCATTTCATAACCATCTATGGATTTCACAATCACAATTCACCTTACCATGTTAGCCACTTTTTAAATATTCAACACCCTACCCAAATCATATTATTTCATTTCTCCACATGTTACTTATTTTTTTAAAAACTATAACCTCATACCTTAGCACAAACTAAAGATTTCTAAATCTTGTTGTATTTTCATTACCTAGTAACTTTACAAAGTACATATTTTTGTCAAAAGATGTCCTCGAACTTAAATTCAATTGTTTATTTATTGACGTAACAAACCATTTTCTATATAATGCTTTAAACTATTAAAAATCACTTAATAGAACCTTGATCTTCAAAACCTAATGTCATGTTTGAAATCTCCAACTAACGGGAATATTTTAATCAAAGCCCACTTAGCTTGTACTATTTAACAACTTTTGCTTTATGTATAAAACCAATTTTGAAAATAAGATTTTTTCCATAGGAATAATATCTAGTCTCTAAATTCTCCATCGACACTCACTCATTTTCAACTTGTTCAAATTTTTACAATATTTGGCATATACCACAATCATGTTTTCTTATACACTTGATTATAACCTTTGATCCAAACCCCAAAATTTACACTGCTACATAATCTCCTTACTATAAAATAAGCTCTTTATAAACTATCTTCACATTCACTATCTCTCACAACCTTGATTCTGCTTCAAGATTTTTCATCATCCTCTCAAGAACTAAATTCATATCCTTCACCTTCTCACATATGAGCTAGTTACCCATGATAACCAAACTATTGAAACTTGATTGTGTGTTGCATCAAACATAATCCTTAGTTATACATGAGGATTCGACTATTTGCCTTATTTGAACATTTGAAACTAGAATTCATGGAATATAAACTATTTACTATAGACACACCTAGAGTCATTAACCTTATCTAGGGCAACTCTATTACAACTCGTATGCTATACTTGATACTTGATTGCTTACATGTACATATTATCAATTTGCAATTCATGTGTGTAATAATTGGTACACTTAATCAAACAACTGATAGAGGATGAAGTACTTGCTCAACAGTTAGTAGAGTACAAAATAACCTACTCAACGATTAGTAGAGGTCATCATGCCTGCTCAACAGTCGGTAGAGGCCCTACAACCTGCTCAACGACTGGTAGAGGCTATCATACCTGCTCAACAATCGGTAGAGGTTCCTACTCACTGACTGGTAGAAGTCTTTTTCCTGCTCAACAGTTGGACTCATTTTTGGATACATGATTAATCATATTATTTTACATGTGTGTCTAGAGTTATAGAAGGACACAAAACCCTAATGTAAGGTAAATTGGTGATTACGGTCCGGAACGTAATCATGAATTTACAGGTACGTTAAGGTAGTGTGAAATTCTATCAAGGTTTTCGGTAGTTGACCAATTATAAACCTTAGTTATCTGGTAGTTCATTTAGTCTTTCAATAGTCCATCAACTCATTCCTTTTAGGACTCCTAAAACTTAAGATTCTTATTCTCCTTGCAATTTCAGATGAACCTAATCCAACCCTTAAAACTCACACATATCAAAACTCTTACCCAAATTATTCGAAACAGTTTATTCTGTTACCTATAAATTTATGTCATGCCTTAACTCGAAACTTCCCAAACCACCCTTGTCCTAATTTCTACCCAATCACCTTCAATCCTGTGTTTTCAATAAACTTCGGGACGAAGTTTCCAAAAGTAGGGGAGACTGTAACATCGCAAAATTTTCCCCAAAATTTTAATACATAAAAAGCCCTTATATATATATATATATTTTTATTACACCTTTATCATTAATATTATACAAATGTGCCTAAGTCTTTATTTATCCTAACTCACAACTTATATACATACATAAATGTATATAAATAATAATAAAAATAATAATATGATTCTAAATTCTTTTTTTTTTCACATACAAGATTTTTTTTTTTTTTAAATAAAGCCTTGAGTCAAATAGTCAAAGTCCTAGTCAAAGTCTTAGTCAAACAGTCAAAGTCTTAGTCAAATAGTCAATTCATCATAAAACCTTACTTTATGGTGTTGACCAATTTTAATGGCTAATTGAATCCAAAACTAGTATAAAAACCCACCTATGACCCATTATACTTTGCACCTCTAAATCGATTGTTTCAATCCGATTAAACTTTCCCTCATACCTTTCTTCTATAGTCTATTACTTCTATAATTGAAGCTTTGATTATAAGCTCTTGTAATTGACAACTTTGGGGCTACACATATTCTATTTCTCGACACTTAATACTTTGCTAAGGCGAGTTTACGTAACCATGTTTATGCAATTCTTCATACTTGCAACATTATACTTAAGCAATTCTACATACATGTCTAGTTGTAAACTTTAATGCCTCATGAATTAGACAACAACAGTTTCAACGAGTTTCAACATTACATAATCATTAGCTATGGTCAAGCCGGCGATACTCAATAATAGATCTATTGGATTGACAATCCCACCCGGATACGTGTACCTCCTACATAGGTAGCGTGGGTGATTGCTATCGTTCCAACATATTATTAAGGTGAACCGTGGATGACGGGATGGACCTAAACTAGTCAAAGGTTTGATTATGTCGATTCAACATATCATGTTTATTCATGTAGACTTAAACTTACGATAGACATATGAATTGCTAAACTTTTATACTAAAACTATTTGCTTGACATGGCTTATGTATTCTCACCAACTTCTAGTTAACCCCCCCATTTTTCCAAACTCAACAGGAAATACTGATGCTTGAAGTCTAGAGCTAGCATGAGGAGATATTTGAAGCTTTGTTTGATTATTTGATGTACGAATTCTTGTAGAACAATTGTATGTAATTTATTTAAATCATATAATGAAATTTATTATTCACCATGAGCTACTGAACAATCATCAATACGTGACATCCCGATGTTTCCGCCATCGGTTGGGGTGTTACATCGGGCAAGAGGAAAGCTTTGAAGAGCACCGCCGCTAGTTCAAAACCAAAAAAGAAACTGCGGTTTGTAGAAGACACTACAGAGGTATATTCTAACCTTCTCCATAACCTTGAATATCATTTGTTTGGGGGTAAATCCCCTAGAGACTCGGCTCCGATACTAATGGTGGATAATCCTCAGGGCGGGGGTCTTAGTGATGAGGAGGGTGTGGATGGGTCTACCGGGATTCTTAGCCCGGCGAAGGAGAAGGTAGTGCGGCCTGACGATGTCTCAGCTGGTGAGTTTAGGCAATCTCCCCTTCTTTCTCAAACCAATGTGGGGGATAAGGATGATACTTTCCCCCACCATGGTTCGAGACTGAAGCTTTTTCCCTTTATGATTTTGCAGCGGTGGCAGGGGAGGGTTCTGGCGGTGGTGGTGGCAGTTTTATTGCCGATGAAAAGTTTGTCCCGGAGTGGGACTTGAAGAACGGAGACCGGGTGGTTGACGGGCTATCTGCTCGTATGATGTTGTTTAACCTGGATACCCCTGCTGATCGGGAGTTTTACCACAACTTGGATTCTCCTGCCCTTTGTGAGGCGTTGTTGGTTAGTCAGGCCAAGTCTAATTTTTTGGTGACCGAGGCATACCGTCGTTGGACGGATGCCGAGGTAGACAGGGAGCGGTTGCGGAGGAAGGGGTCTTCCTGCAACCATGGGCCGGCCATGGCTGAGTTGAAGAAGAATCTGAGGGATGCCCAGAACCAAGCTTCTTCTACGCAGTTTGCCGTAGCTTCGGCTGCAGAGTCTAGGGACAAAGCCCTTCAAGAAGTTGAGCTTTTGAAGAAACAACTTCAAGAGTCCGAAGCTGCTGCTGCTGCCGACTCTAAGAAGACCAACGACCTTCTTAAGCAGATGGAGGTTACAATGGCAAACCTGAGGAAAGGTACCGATGCTTTAACTGCTGGTACGTTTTTTGATGTTTAAACTCTTTTTGGCATTAACTTAACCTTGATTGGCCGTTATTTTGTAGAACGGGACGAGGCTGTGGAGGGAGAAAAGCTGGCAAGGCAGGTGTTGGTTGCGGCTGAGAAGAAAATGGCAGGGGACGAGGAGGCATGGAAGGAAGAAAAGAAAGAGCTGGTCGAGAATATTGATGAGCTGTTTAGGTTGAAGACCTTCTTCCTGACGACCGGGGCACAACTCATTGCTGACCATGTTCACAAGGGTACGGGCATGAAAAAGGCCGTCAGTGATGTGAACAATGCGATGAATGCCATGGGCTTCAACGTAGGTGTGAAGGCAGGTTATGCGGCCGCGGCAAAGGGTATTCCCTTCGAGAAGATGCCGCTGATAAAGCATAATGCCCAGAAGGAGCTCACTTCCGCTGCTCATGCCTATGATTCCCTCGTTTTCCCCAAAGTTGCCAAATTGGTTGATCAAGTCACTGGCCCGCCCGAGTCCCTGTCCGAAGCTTTTGACGAGCTGAAGCTCGAATCCTCTGTTTAGTTTTATTTGAACAATTATCATTTGATCCGGGCCTTCATGGGGCCCGGAGTGTTTGTAATATTTTAAACAAGTTCCACCTGATTCGAACCTTCTGTTGGGTTCGAATTACTTTTAATGTAGGTTGATTCCGGACCTTATCATGGGTCCGGGTTATGTCTTTTGATTTATGACATGTTTATTTTTAGGTGAAATCCTTGGCCTTATAGTGACCGATTCATTGGACCGCAGCTCGATCTATCGTGCGTCCACGTATCTTGATACGTCCTAATTTTATCCGCGGACTTTGTATATGTTTTAAATAACCATGGTTTGTGGGGTTCCTTGACCAGGACGCGGCTATTATCCATGCCGCGTGCTGGTGTTCTAAGTTGTCCCCTTATATGAATCTTTGTTTTATGTTTGTGTTTAAGATTTAGCTAGGTGCTTGTTTAGGTTAGTTGAGATCCGGACCAAAACTTATCCACTTTGATCCGTTTCTTTTTGCTACTCCTGTTTGATGTTTTTCACACCACGTGGCTTTTGTTATGTCGAGCTCGTTATTGAGCTTCGGCTCATATTAGCACCTTAGAAGTTTTTCAAAGTAAGGACCAGCTTTTTTATTAATGCTTTGTCAGGGAATGTCGCATCCCGAATAATAACAAGGAAATAGAAATGGTGAGGAATGGCGCATCTCACATTACAATCAAGAAGAAAACTTAGGAAAAACTAGCTGGTCGTGCTTACATATAGCATTTTTTAAGGTGAACACCGTTCCAGGTGCGGGGTATGTCTTTCCCTTCTAGGGTTTGGAGGGTGTAGGCGCCTTTCCCCCCTGCGGTCTTAATTATGTATGGCCCTTCCCAAGAGGCGGCCATCTTTCCTTTTTCGACCCCGCTAGCCTCGTTGCAACGAAACACATACTCTCCTGGCTTGAACCGGACCTCTTTCACCCTTGAGTTGTAAAATTTTTCCAACTCTTGTTTATACTGCGCTTCCTTGATGGCCGCGGCTTCTCTCCTTTCATCAAGCAAATCCAAATTCATCCGTAGCTCTTGGTCATTATTGCTGATGTGTTGGACGCGTAGGGATGGGGAGCCAATTTCTACGGGGATTACGGCCTCGGTCCCGTAGGTTAAACTGAAGGGTGTTTCCCCGGTACTTGTTTTTGTATGGGTTCGATGAGCCCACAAGACGTTGGGGAGCTCATCTACCCAGCCGCTCCTCTTCCGCCCCAATCGCTTTTTTATCCCTTCCACCAAACTTCTGTTTATCCTCTCCACCTGTCCATTTGCCTGCGGATGTGCCACCGAGGCAAATGACTGCTGGATATGGAGGTCACGACACCACTTCTTGAATGGGTTATTTGCGAACTGCGTCCCATTGTCACTGATGATTGTTTGTGGGAGACCAAAGCGACATACTATCTGTTCCCATACGAACTTCTTTACCTCTTTCCCAGAAATTTTTGACAGGGGTCGAGCTTCAACCCACTTCGTGAAGTAATCTACGGCAACTAACAGGAACTTCATGCCCCCTGTGGACTTGGGGAATGGTCCAACAATATCAATTCCCCATTGTTGGAACGGCCATGCCGTGGTTACGGGGATGAGGTTATTCTTAGCTCGGAGGCTGACGGGTGCGTGTCGTTGGCATTCCTCACACTTTTGCAGCTCTGTGACGGCGCTGTTGTGCATGCCCGGCCAGAAATATCCTGCATTCATTATCTTTGCTACCACCATTCTTGGACCTGCATGTATGCCACATATTCCCTGATGAATCTCTTGGACGATATAGGAAGCTTCGTCCAAATCGACACATTTCAAAAGTGGTCCCAAGAATGTTCTTCGATATAACTGACCGTCAATGATTTGGTATTGGAGGGCTTTTACTTTTAGCTTCCGGGCTTTTGCCTTATCTTCGGGCACAACATCGTTCAAGAGGTACTGGACTATTGGAGTCATCCAAGTATCTTGTGCCGCGTCTACTGATAGTACCGTAGTTGCTTGGATGGATGGGCCTTGTAGGGCTTCCATGTGCACTTCTTGCTGGGCAATGTCATCAGTGGATGCAGCCAGCTTGCTCAGAGCATCGGCCTTCTTGTTCTTGCTTCCTGGTATATGAACTACTTGACAGGCTTCAAATTGCTTCATCAATTTTTTAGCCTGCATTTGAAGCAAGGATTAGTCGTTTTCTTTGGTACTAATATCTTTAATCTGATGGTTTTGGGTAGTACCCGTACCTCAGCTAGGTATAGAATCATGTTGGCTTCTTTAGCCTCATATTCCCCAGATATTTGATTGGCTACCAATAAAGAATCGACATGGGAGATAACCTGTAATGTTTACAGCATGTTAAAGATTTGGCCGAACTTTGCGTATAGCAGGGAGTTTTTATAGTGTTGGACGTGTGTGTGAGTACCTTCCTGGCTCCGACCTTTATAGCCAGTCGAAGTCCTGCTATGAGTGCTTCATACTCGGCCTCATTGTTGGAGCTTTTGAAATCTAGCCGGATAGCATAAAGCAGCTCTTTTCCCTCAGCTTCTTGTAAGACCATTCCGGCGCCCGACCCTTCCGAACCCGAAGCCCCATCGGTGTAAAGGGACCAAGTACTTGCCGGAGCATGTTGGGGCTCGGTCTCTGCGGATTGGGGAATCTCTACCAAGAAATCAGCCACAGCTTGCCCCTTTACTGGTCCTCTAGTTTTGTACGTGATATCAAAAGCACCGAGCTCAATGGCCCATTTAGCCATTTGCCCAGAAGCCTCTGGCTTTCGAAGTACTCGGAGGATCGGCTGTTCAGACTGTACCTCAATGTTGAATGCTTGGAAATATCTACGGAGCCTTCTGGAAGTGTGAACCAGAGCGAGAGCTAACTTTTCAAGGATCGGATATCGAACCTCATATTCTCGGAGGGCCCGGCTGATATAGTATACCGGGTGCTGTACAGCGGCCCTGGTGACAATGAGGACGGAGCTGATAGCTCCCTCCGAGGCTGAAAGATAGACCGTGAGTGTTTCACCAGGTTCTGGAGCTATTAAGGTGGGCAAATCAATCAAGCATTTCTTAAGCTCATCAAAGGCGACGCCGGCTTCGGTCGTCCATTGGAACTGTTCCTTCCCTAGACTCTTCTTCAACACATTCATGAACGACAACGTTTTTTCTGCGGCTTTTGAGAGGAATCGGTGTAGGGCCACTAGCCGCCCGTTTAAAGACTGCATTTCTTTTAAACTTTGAGGGGGCTGCATTTTTAGAACGGCCTCTACCTTTTCTGGGTTGGCTTTTATCCCGTCCCGGGCCACCAGTACCCCCAGAAACTTTCCCTCTTCCAGGCCGAAGGAACATTTCTTGGGATTTAACTTCATGTTGATCTCTCGAAGCTTGGCAAAAGTTTCGGCGATGTCTTTTATCATGGTTTCTTCCGTACCACTTTTGATAACTACGTCATCAACATAAACCTCCAGGTTTCTTCCTATTTGATTTTTGAACGCTGCATCCATCAATCTTTGGTACGTAGCACCAGCATTTTTTAGTCCGAACGGCATTTTTTTATAACAATATAAGCCGTTGTTTGTGACAAATGCCGTCTTGTCTTCATCGGCCTCGGCCATTTGAATTTGGTGGTACCCTTTGTAGGCATCAAGGAAGCACTTCAATCTGAATCCGGCTACGGCATCTACTTTTACGTCAATCTCTGGCAAAGGATAACAATCCTTCGGACAGGCGTTATTGAGATCTTTAAAATCTACACACATTCTCCAGGCTCCGTCCTGTTTCTTAACCAGCACAAGATTTGCTACCCAGGTTTGGTACCGCACTTCCCGGATTATTCCAGCGCTTAACAAATTTTTTACATCTTCTGCGATGGCTTTAACGCGGTCTGGGGCCATACTTCTCTTCTTCTGCGCTACCGGTTTTATGCTGGGATAAGTGTTTAGCTTATGCTCTGCTAACGATCTCGGAACCCCGGTCATATCTGAATTTTCCCAGGCGAAGACATCCAAAGAGTTTGAGAGCAACTTCCAAAGTGCCTCTCGGGCTGCGGTTGGGAGCTGTGCACCAATGGAGATTTTTTGTTCCGGGAAGCGTGGGTGTATCGACCACTTCTCGGTCATAGTGGCGCCAGCGCTTCCCGGGTGATCTTCATCATACCCTGTATCTAACGCTTGGCGAATCTCCGAGATGGAAAATCCGGCCTCAGATTCTAGTGTGGCAATGCCTTCTTCGGTTGGGAATTTAAGTGCACCATGGATGGTAGATGTTACCATTCCAAAGGCTTTCATCCCTGGTCTTCCCAGGATAATATTATGTACTGACTTGGAGCCCACCACCAGAAAAGTTTGGATCACTGTTCGTTGACACTTTCTGGAGCTGAATGTCACCGGTAAAGATAGCTGCCCAATGGGCTGTACGATTTCTCCTGAAAAACTGATTAACGGCATGGAAACTGGAATCAGCTTTTGTTGGGAGGCTTCGGCTAATAACTGGAAACATTGGAGGTACATGATTTCAGTGGCACTTCCTCCATCCACGTAGATCGGGTGAGTTTTATGCCCAGCCACGATCCCTGATACAATTATCGGGCCTTCTTTGTAATCTTCGGGTGAAATGGAGGGGAAAGTGATGGGCTGGGCCATCCATGCCGCGACATGATCGCTATTTCGCTTCATCCCATGCTGCTTGATGGTTCGGATCATGTGTATCCCTGCTTGATCATTTGGATTTGGAATATTTGTGGTGCTGGCTTTGCCTTCTTTGATCTCCTTCACCAAGTGTGACAGCTTACCTACCTTAAGAGCTTTCTCAATTTCTTGCTTCAGCGACCAGCAATCATCAGTATCATGTCCTCTAGCTCGGTGGTAATCACAGTATTTTTTGGTGTTTTTGTCGGACGTGGGCTTCTGTCTCGGGGGTTTGGGGAAATCCACATTCTCTGTGCTAAGTATCTCGCTGGGAGATTTTAGTAGATCGGAGTAAGTTGACCCCCGGTGTGAGGAGGAGTTTCGGCCAGTAGAACTTTTGTCATTTCTTGAGTAAGGTTGGGACCTGTTTTTACCCCAGGAGTTACTTCGATCTGAGCTTGGGGCTCCTGATCCCTTCTTCCATGAACTACTTCTTGACGAGGAGCGGTACTCATTGTCGTATGTTTGGCTACAAGCACTCTTTCCTCAAGCAAAGGCTCGTGCTCGCTCCATTAATACTTCCATGGTCTTCGGAAGATCTTCATGTAACTTTTCTACAAGCTGGTTGTTTCGGACTCCGTGGCAAAAGCCGGAGATCCGTAGTTGATCGAGAGCTCCACTAATCTGCATGCTCTCTTTGTTGAACCTGTCAATAAACCTTTCCAGTGACTCCCCGTCTTTCCTACGGATGTTGTGGATTTCGGTGATGTCTTTTGAACACCTCCGTTGTTGAGAAAAATTTTGTAGAAAAGCACGGCGGAGCTCAGTCCAATTCGCTATTTCACCCGGTGCCAGACCATCGAACCATACCCTGGCCGCCCCCGTAAGGGTTTGTGCGAACATGTGGCACCATGCAGGCATGGGCCATAGTTCGATCTCTGCAGCTCCTCCAAAATCATGAATGTGGTCGTCCGGATCTGACGTACCGTCATATCTTTTTATTGTTGTGGGCATTTTAAGTTTTGCTGGTAGAGGAGCACTGGCGATACGGGGTGCGAACTTGGAGTATGCAGCCATATAGGCTGGGCGATAAGGAGTGGTAAGGTCATCTTCAGCTGTGGTGACGGCTGGTCTTTGCTTTGCTACGGTGGTGACAGGCTGTATGACTCCGTGGTGCCCCGATGGGAAGCAGCTCCCTTGCGGGGTCCCTAGATCGGGAGTGGTAACCACGGTGGAGTAGGTGACTTGTGCAACAGGGTCCGGACCATGTCCGGAGGATGCTTGAAGTCCGTCGGTGGAGAATAGGTTTACCTGCACACTTTTGAGTTTCGCTTCCTTTTCTTGTTGTGCTTTAAGCTGTAATAAGAAATCACGATTCTTGAGTAGAAAATCTGCATCAAACTCTGGTGCGGTATCTTGACTTGTTCGGAAGGTGTTGTCCACCGAACCCTGAATGGGCATAAAACGTCCGTCCGTGTTGGTGAGCCCTGCGGACGGGGTCATGACAACAGAGGCCGCAACAGTGGTTGCCCTGTCGCCATGCTCCGCATTTGTGACATCTTCGATAACAAAACCTTCAGATGAAGCCGCCATGGGAAAAACCGTCGAAATCTTTACCTTTTAAGGGTACAGAAAACGGTTGTACAAACGGATGGCGCCAATTGAAGATCCAAAAAGTGGACGAACCTGCAATTACATTTAAAACAGGTGCGAGTGTGATGGATCTGGAATGCTCCGAACCTAAGCTTAAACTTGCACAAGGTAGAAGACCGTTAGGCTCGTTACAGAGGAGGAGGGAGGGCCTCTCTGTAACCACCCTCCGGCGTGAGGATAAGTATTTGTTTAGTGGGAGAAAGTAGAGAGAGAAAGTGAGATTCGGAGTGTATGCATTCGTGTGTCAATTGTACTTTGGAGGGGGTATTTATACTAGTCAGCCAAGTTGTACTATACTTCGGATCCCCTTTGTACTATCGTTCGGAGTCTTTTGACTTCCGGGAGAGACTTGTACTTTCCTTCGGTCAGAATTTCGGCTACGGCCTAGTGTCCTGGGCTCGTGCCCAGGGGGCAGGCCGCGGTATAATCGCTTATACCTCTTCATGTCTTCCCAAGTCCTCAAGTTATTTGTAACTTGCTGGACTTAGGTATGACCGAATTACAGGTGGCTAAGCCGCGGTATAATAGCTTATACCTCTTCATGTCTTCCCAAGTCCTCAAGTTATTTATAACTTGCTGGACTTAGGTATGACCGAATTACAGGTGGCTAAGCCGCGGTATAATTGCTTATACCTCTTCAATACGTATACGAGTCATATACTGAAGTTGTGAAAATAGGCTTTTAAGTGTACCATTTGCGATACCCATATCTAAAATAAGTAAAAAATTTATGGACTTTTATTTACATTACAATTTTGACCAGCATAACTTTTATCGTTTTCTAATAATAAGTTACAGATTATTATACATATTATTCAGCAACTTGGTGACAGGAAGACGAGAGGAAAAGGGTGCGAGCATGTGAGGTTCCGTACGCGTGTGAGAAGCAGGCTGCAGATGCTTTGTTTCTTCGGTTGCAATCGGCTTTGTTTTCCCACCTTTTTTCAAATGCATTTGAAACTAACACGAAATTGTTTATTGGGTAAATATTATATATTTTTGTGAGTTTATAATATATTTGAAATATGTTTAGTTAATGCATCTTTAAATACTGGACTGTCATTATTAAAAAAACAAGAGATGCCCTTTTAATGCTTTTTAAAGCATAGGTACTTTCAACTATAAATTTTTATTTGATTTGTTTGATTTGTTGAAACCCTAAATCGGGTATGTTTGCAAAAAGCTTTTAAGAGCTTTTATAAGTTTTAAGCTTCAAGTTTTTAAGAAAAAACTCATACTCAATAAAAAGTCTTGTTTGGTTGAAAGAGCTGCAAGCTTTTAGGTTAGATAAAAAACTCTATAGTGAAAAGCTACTAGTACTAGCTTTTAAAGAAAAACTCTACTAGCTACAAACTTTTAATTAGTAAATGATACAAATACCCATTCTATTTTAAAAATAAAATAAAAATCTTCTTTACAAGTTTTTAATTATGTCCATTTTGGTCATTTTATACATTTTATTAAAAGCTACAGCTACTCTGCCAAACACCAAAATATATTTAAAAAACTTTCAGCTACCAGCTTCCAACTATCTGCTTGCAGCTATCAGCTAACAGCTTCCAGCCTTTGTAGTTTTGTAGACAAATTAAACGTTCAGTAAATTGTTCATTAATTAATTGTTTGGCTAAAAGTTTCTTCTGTTTGTTTTTTTTTTTTTGGAAGACAAATTTCATTAAGGCATAAAGGGGCGCAACTAGAATGATGTTTTCACTTAACTGATTTTAACCAATTATACACTGTCACATCACTTCACTGATTTACTTCACTGACTCACTTTTTTGTAGGCAGCACTCTACTGATTCACTTCACTGAAATGTTTATATTTTATTATTTTTTAAGGAACGGTAATTAAACAAATTATCAAACATTATTTAACACGGTAAAATAAATAGTAGAAACACCTAAAATATTATAAAACGTCCTCTCATAGCTCTCCAAACCTCGACCCTCGAGGGGTTATCATCGTTTACGTTTCAGAATTCGTTACGGGCTTCTTCAATCCATCCATCTTCATTTAAAGCCGGATTGTGGTTCATCCAATTAACGACTAATTGTTGAAATATTGTGCACTTCGCCTTTAAAGATAAAAACTTTCCACGTATCGCGTCCGTTGAACGATTGTTTTCACCCGTTTGTTCCTTGAATCTTGTGGCAACCGCTTTCCGAAAACTTTGCCTTCCCCGGGGTCCATGCTCTTGAACATAAAGATAGCTATTCACCAAGGCGAGTTCATCCTCTAAGGTCCAAATTGATCCTCGCACACGGTTTAGTGGGTGCGGGATTGGATTAGGATTTGGATTTACCATTCCCGTTTGTTTATGATCAACTTAAATCTGGACAATTGATTATTTTGATTAACGGTTTAGTGTGGGATGGATTGGATTTGGATTTACCATTTATATTAGATTAACGAACGGTCAAAAAGTTGTTACCGTTTTAATTAAATACATTCAAACGGTCAAAAAGCAATAAAATAATACTAAAAAACGGTCGTTGCAATTATTATCAATTGTTACCAGCCCGTTAACTAGAACCAGCAAACGATTCACGGGACCCCTACCAGCACGGGTGGCGGCGGTGTTACCGTGCTGGTAGTAGGGTACCCATGCCCAATTCTGGTAGCGCCCCGTCCACCCTAACACCAAACAATCGTCGGAATCTCCAAGCTAGAGGTAAGCCGCCAAAATACAAGTTACGTCATATGAAAACAAAAACTACACCAACCTTTCCAATCTACCATACACTACTAGAAAAGTGACTCTTTTGCTACAAAATTTTCTTACGAAAAAAAATGCGTCACAAATTTTGACAAATTTGCTACTAATTTGTGACGGAAAAAACACACTTATTTTTGTGACAAATTTGCTACACAATAGCAACCAATACTTTGAAAAATTGCGTAAGAAATGCGTAGGAATTGTGTCACAAATTTTCTACACTATATTTTCATAAGAAATGCGTTGAAAATTGCGTAGCAAATTTGTAGCAATTAGTTTGCGACGAGGGTTTTTTTAACATCAATGTTTTGTTGAAAATGCGTCACAAACGGTTGTTTTGCAATTTCCAAGTAAAATGCGACCGTTCACCCAAAAAAAAAAGATCCGTTGTTTTGCAACGGTTAGTTTATAAAAAAAAATACTTTTCTTTATTTAAACACTTTTAACCTTATTTTTAAACCACAATTCATCATCCAACCTCACATACACATTCAAATTTTATAGACTTTCAAGTTTTAAAACCATGGATCCTAGGCGCCCGTTCTTTCCAAACATACCCGCTAACCTCTCAAACCAAGGCCCGTTCGGTTTTCTCTTGACACCCAGTACTCCCGCGTCACAACCACTCCTTTTTTGGTGTGTTTAACACCCCTCAAAATCCATGGCAAATGCAAATGCAACAACATCAATGACAAATGCAAATGACACAAGTCTCGCCACTCTCTCAAACACAAACAAAACACGAGCACGATTTCGTTTCTTTGGCCGCGCACGATGATCATGTGCCCGAAACCCAACCCCCCCCCCCCAAAAAAAAGGTGCAAAGAAAGGGAAAAACGGGGCCAAGATGAAGGCCCTAGTATGAAGGCGGATAACATTCATTGGACGCCCATTTAGTTAGCCTGGGTTAATGTTTCTACCGATCCAGTACTAGGTAAAATATTAAATCTTTTTTACATATTTTCGGTTTTAATAAATTATTACCAACTTTTTTTAAATAATTGTAGCTACAAATCGAAAAAAGGGATGGTTTTTGGAACCAAGTTTGTGTTGATTTCTTCAAGTTATTACAACGTGAGCCATATTGAAAGGTTCACTCCGTTAGTACCAAGTGTCGGGAGATGATGAGAAAATGCCAAACTTTTGCGGCTTTCTATCAAAGTGCTTGGAGTAATCGTACATCGGGCCAAAGTGATGACAGCATGTTAAACTTGGCTATTGAAAGATACACCAAGAACAACGGGTCGTGGGCATACATGAAAGCGTATGAGATTTTAAGCAAGTGTAAAAAGTTTAAAGTGGTGTCTAATGAGGTGGAACAAGCGAAGAAGATAAAAACAAGCGCATTGGGGAGTTACACTGGTGGTTGGTCGGATGCGCGTTGTGCTATCAACATAAATGACGACCTAGAGTTTGAAGATGAGGCGCCAACACCTGAAATCGAGAGGCCGATTGGAAGGGACCACGCTAAGAAAGCGACCTCGAACTCAAAAGGAAAGGTTACCGCTATCGGTTCCGCTTCAAAAGATAAGGCGGTGGAGAAAATTGAAGAGTTGCTTAAAACTTTAACGAATTTAAGCAAGAGAAAGTGGAGAGGTACATGGAAAGAAAGAAGGAGAATGAAGAAGCCGTGACGCGGGATATGGAGAGGCTATAGTTGGAAAGGAAACGTTTCGAAATGGATCTTTCGAACCAGGAGTCGCAAGAATTTAGAATTATGAAAGAAAGTCTCAAGGGACTTTCGGAGACAGAACGTAAAGTAGCGGAGAAGATAAAAGATAACAAGAAAATGGCTTGGAGGATCGTTCCCTTAGTTTTTTTTTTTAAATCTATTTTCGGTTTTTTTTTTTTTATTTTCTATGTAGTTTCGGTTTTTTTTTTCTATGTATTTTGGTTTTAATTTTAATGAAAAAAATATTATGAAATATAAAATCTATAAATAAATAAAAATGAAAAATAATTAAAAAAAAAAGGAAAGGAGAAGGGGAAAGGGGAAACCATTTTCTTTAAAAAGAGACGGAAAAAAGAAAATGACGTGACGCTATTATATAGATAAAAAAAAGAAGGAAATGAGAAAGGTAATCACACTCCATAACCTTAAAACGTGTCAATACAAGCGTTAAGGCTATCCGGAGTGGGGGCGGGAGGGGGGGGGGGACACCGCCGCCGGTATGGCGTGGAGGGGCGGGGGGGAAGTCACCGGCATGGGGCAATGATGTGGGACACATGGCGGGACCTCATTGGTTGGTGGGGTATGTTAACGGTCAAAAAAAAATTAAAAAACTATCCGTTGGAGCCTTAAACGGTCAAAAAATTTTTTATATAAATTACCCCCATTTCACTACAAAACACCCACTTTAACTTATTTATTCACAAATTTTATACACTTCTTCAACCATTTTTTATACACTTCATACTACTCATCATTCTTCAACCAAATTTTATACACTTCTTCAACCAAATTTTATACACTTCTTCAACCAAAAATGAACCCATACAACCGAGGCTTTGACCCGAACAACCCATACGCGTACGTCCCAAACCCGAATACACCACCGGTTCGCCCGATCCCAAACCGTCCACCCATTCCTTCACCTTGTCCCGACTACGCGGGTTATGCGGGTTTCATTAGTGGGCAAATTTATCCTAATTTCCCATTCAATGATTCTCTCGTTCCTTCACAACTTCCTTCACAACTTCCTTTAACGCAAACCGTACCCGAAACACAACCCCAAAATGTTGCGGGATCATCTTCGGGTAAAAACCCCCCCTGCAAGAAGAAGTCACAGGAGGAAGACGGCGGAGGAGAAAGCATTAGCCACCGTTAACCGCCAACCACTTAAGTGGACACCCGAAGAAGAGCTTGCTTTAACGAAAGCGTGGATAAGCGAGTCGGAAAAATAGCAAGGTATTTCTAATAATTTTTTTAACATGATTTTTTTAACATGATTTCTAATAAATTTTTTAACATGATTTTTTTTTTCTAATAATGCTAATATTTTGTTTTTTTGTAGGAACTAGTCGCCACAAAAACGACTTTTGGATCGACATCAACACCGCGTTGCATGTGTTGATGGGAAGAGAGTTCTATCGAGCAAACGATAGTCTCTAATCCAAGTGGACAGAGATAAACAGGGCAATGAACGCGTTTCACCCGCATTATTATTACGCAAGAAACAATCCAAAAAGCGGTGAAACGGACACCGACAGCCTCAGCCCGTCGCTATTAGCGTATCGTAACGAAACCGGTCTCGAATTCAAGTTTCTTCATTGTTGGGAAGTCGCGAAGAACCATTCAAAATGGGCGTACGTCCCCACTGCAAGCAACTCCGCAAAAAGGTCGAAAACAAGTTCGTCAACAAACCATCAAATTGATCCTGAAAACGTAGAAGCCGTTAATTTGGATGAAGACGAGTTTGAAGAGGAATTGAGTCGCCCACCCGGTCGAGATAAGTCAAAAAAGAGGTCGCAAAAATCTACTGCTTCGGGTTCGGGTTCTGGATCAACCGGCGCCTACAGCGCTGACTTGCAAGATTTAAATTCCACCATGATTCAGTTCAATACGATTCAAGAAAAAATGCTCGAGGAGAAAAAAAACATTCGCGAAGCGTTTGAAAAAAAGTTGACTATGAAAGAGCGAAAGTTGGGTATCAAAGAGCAGCGCGAAAAACGCGATGATATGAAATTTCTCGCCATGAACACCGATCATCTTCAAGGGCCGGAGTTAGAGATGACGCTTCAAATGAAGCGTGAGATTATGGAAAAATATAATATTAACTGATTTGTTAGTTTCTAATTTTTTTCGGTTTTTTTTTATGTTTTTTAATTTTTTAGGTTTTTAATTTTTTTATTTTTCTAGGTTTTTAATTTTTGTATTTTTCTAGGTTTTTATTAATTAAAAATATTTATTATTATTATTATTATTATTATTATTATTATTATGTTTTTAATATATAAAAGTTAAAAAAAAGAAGAAAAAAAAATGCCACATGTCACTTCCCCCCCCCCCTCTTCCCCCCTTTCACTCCCCACAATTATTTTCCCCCCACAAGGGTCCCACAAGTGCCACATGACGCTTCATCCCCCTCTTTCTCCACCACTCCGAATAGTTTAAATGTAAATAAAATAAAATTACATTCTTCTAGTGGTCCTGGACTCCTGGCCCTGGGGATACATTTTTAATTAATTGTATATATAAAAAAAGAGGAAAAATGAAAAATATAAATATTAATGAACTAGTATATTATCCGCCGCGCTATGCGCGGCGCAGAAACATACAACCGATCGAATTTTCGTCAAATGAAAATGTATTACATCCAACATGTTTTAAAATCGCAGCGAGAATTCGGTCGGTTTCTTTTTGTTTTGTTACGATGCTGAAACTCATTAGACCATCAGTAGTGGAATAAGCAATTAGCACCCCTCCCTTGATTTCTATTGGATGAAAGAAGATAGCACAATAACCAATGTAAAGTGGCGTTACAATCTTCACGCTCAACACTCATTTTTGGAATTTTAAAACCCCATAGCGCCCCATAAGAACCGTGCGTAACGGTGTTTAAGCGCTAAATTAGAATTTAAGGCCCCAATAACGCCCCACTACACATACACATGGTCTTATAAATATAAACACAGTTAAAAATCTTTGTAATTAAGAATACAGGGTGTAAGTCATTATGTATGAAACCCACAATTACTCGATGTTAATTGACCAAAAGGAAAGGGAGAATAAACTGCTTCAACCAAGAACCCCTCCGCCTATCTTTCTCTGTCCCATATCTCTACGATTCTCTCTTTCTTTGATAATCTATTTTTGTCTTTTTTCAACAACAAAAAAACCTTTATTTAACTACGAACCTACCAGATCTAGCTATAAACCGAGCATGCAGAACAAATTGAGCTATTGTCGCCGTGCCGAAGTCATGGCGCTACCAGATTATTTAATTATCTTGTTTGCCTTCGTCGCCTAGCGCCGGGCCGCTACATTGACGTGGCCACGACGGCCCATCCGGTCTCAGAGGTTGTTTACAAAAAAAATAAAAAAATTCATCATGATTGAGGCTTGTTTCCAGCAAGGGTGCACCGAAGTATAGAGAGAAGACCTGTCGGAGATACTAAGGGGTGGTGGCCGACGGTGATAAGTCGACGATTACGGGTAGTAAACAGTAGGCAAGAGTGGTCAACGGCAGCGGGCTATCATCAGGTAGGGCTGGTTATCACGGGTGAAGAAGGCAGTCAAGAAAAGTCAAATGGCCAGGAAGGGTCAACGTTGTCAACTGGGTCACTGTAGCGACGAAAACGACGTTCGCTACAGTGTTTTCGTCGATGACAATTGTTATATATAATAATAATGCTCCAAGTCTACAACGGTTCCTTCGAGTAGTTAGCTCACATGACTTCTGAACCGACCGTTGCCTCCCAGTCACGTGCGTCCCACGACCTCCAAGTTCCATACTCATTTAATCCTCTTCATGTGCTTCTTAATCTTCCACCATCCAATTTTGGATATACTCAGTGGCGGATCTATAAACATTTTTCAGTAGTAACGTTTTTCATTTTTTTTCATTTTAGTAGCAATGTTTTTCAAATTTCGTAAAAAAACCCAAATTTTCCACTACGCGCGCGAAATTGAGCCGCAACGTCCGCACTCCCTGATTGTGTGCTGGATCCGCCCCTGGATATACTTATACATCTAGATTATTTATGTTAAATTACCATATTTCAAAAATCAGAGAAAATAATTTTTTTAAAGGTATAATTCATTAACACAAGTCTACCCGAAGACCGGGAGACAAAAACCATGGAACAAATCTAAAAAAGAAGTTATACCAATTATCCCAACACAAAATTGTAAACTTTGACCTATGCATAATCTATAAGACCATTGGGTATGGGGGGCGGCATAGGGAAGACATTGATTTGCCGGGCCTAGCTACATCACCCCCCAGGGGCGGCATAGGTGGAGGGGCGGCATGGGAGGCATTCATTTGCTGTTGATGCCGGGCCAAGATTTGGGTTTTAATTGATTTTTTTTATTATTTTTAATAATTCTGACCAATTAGGAGGCCCGTCATCATGGTGCACACCCCCCTTGGAGGCCCATCATCAAGATGCCTCTCCTCCCACTCCTACGTGGCGGCCCATCATAAAAATGTCACCCCTCTCCATACCCAATGGTCTAAGTACCTAACTGACTTTAACTCTCCAATTACATCCATTAAACGTGGTTTTTTGTTTGAGAAAAACTTAAGTACATGATTTAGTGGTAACATACAAAATTATATTCATATATGTGTGTGCGTGCGCCGATATACATATAGATGAATTTTTTCTAGAAAACACTAAATATTACGAAAACTGTTAAAACAAATAAAAAATCTATCAAAATCAAATTTTCAACACAAACGTTATAAGAATTATAATACAACATCAAAAAGAGAATTTATCTTCCAAATAATTTATCTCTTCTCTCAAAAACACTCTAAAATAATTTTTTACACATGTGTAAATAAAAACGGTTTACATACGTGTAAACGGTGAACTTACATGTGTGTAAAAGGAACACAAACGGTAATAAGGTGGTGGAGCATAGATAAATGTTTATTAAAAATTTGAGCATGTAACATGCTATAAAGAGAATCATGAAGTTTGGATCAAACGTTGGAAATAATAAACGTAGTGAAATAATGTAGCATTACCAAAATGAAGTATGAATATGAAATAACGCAAATGATCATGAAATTCTGGTTGATGAGTGAATTAAATAAGCAAACAAATGAATTTGGAATTGCAAAATATTATTAGATTCAAAGCTCAGAATAAAATGAAAGTGAAGGGACTAAATAAAACCTTGTAAAATAATATGAAACACATTGCATAAAATAAATAATTAAATAATTGGATTTTTACCATTTTGTTATAAAAATCTAATGAAAACTTTCATTTAGTTATAAAAACCTAATGAAAACTTTTACTTTACAAGTAATTAAATTCAATAGTGGTTTAGGAATACATGCTTTAGCCTATAAGTGGACACTCACTCCAGTAGTTCTCATGAAAGCATAACTGGTCCGTCGGTTGATTCGGATTTATACGAATGTTTTCCTAGCTAGAAAATTATGTGTATAGGCATCCACCCTTCCAGATTGCACGTATCCCCTTGCACTATTAGGGCTCAACACTTTTAAAGAGTTTGAAAATCATAGAAAGTAGGCGGAAACATCAAGGTGCCACGTGTATAACAATTCAATAGCTAATGGTACTAATAAATCTGAAATATTATTAACTGTAAAATTAAATGTCATAAAATGGAAATGATAACAGCATGAAATAAAATCGATTAAACTTATTCTTGGTCCAAAATTCCTATGTGAAGCATCATGTAATACCTGAAATATGTACAAAATAATTTTATCAACACAAATAATGTTGGTGAGTATACCTAAGTTTTGTATATAAATAGTAAGTTTGAAAAGATATAATCCACGTGGCCAAGTATACGACTAACAATTATGTCAACATGTAATCATACAAAGGGCAAAAATCAAACCTAAATGCAAAACCATATACAAACCTACATATGTAGGTCAGGAATATGCAATAACAATGACCAAGACCCTTTAGAAGGGTAAAACAAACAAGGCGGGTAGTAAGTTTAATAGCGCTATCCATTGTTATAGTCGGTTTGTACAGAGTTAATGATTTTGCTAACCAATGTAATCTACATTTAATGTCTAAGCATAATATGCATAAATGTAACAAGACATATATATATATATATATATATATATATATATATATATATATATATATATATAGGGGATGGATAATACGGAAACCCTAAATAATGAGAAAACTCTAGAAAACCCTCAAAAAAACCTACTTCCCGAGCTTTTTTTTTTTTTTTTTAAATTAGGGCATGTAATATACATTTTTTTGAGTGTTTTGAGCCAAAAAAATCAAAAAAGCGCCGAAGGGTTTTTTTTTTTAAAAAAAATAAGTTTTGCATCATAACATATGTTACTAGTGAAAAATAAGCTAACATATGTTATGATGCAAAAACTTATTTTTTTTTAAAAAAAACCCTTCGGCGCTTTTTTGATTTTTTTGGCTCAAAACACTTAAAAACATGTATATTACATGCCCTATTTTTTTTTAAAAAAAAAAAAGCTCGGGAAGTAGGTTTTTTTGAGGGTTTTCTAGAGTTTTCTCATTTTGAAGGGTTTTCTATATATATATATATATATATAAATTGTAATTGAAAATGTGTATTTGTATGTGTATCTATATTTGAATATGTGTACATGTATCATCCAAAAAGTGTAAAGAAAAGGATAAGTATACTCACAGTTTGCCAAGCAGGCTAACTATCTAAACGTGGTGAGTTGTAAGCAAGAAGAATTCGAAGGAATTCAAACTAAATTATAAATGCAAATAAGTATGATTGGACTTTAAAGTCTAGGGTTTATGGGATTACGCACTTAGGGTTTATGTATCTAATTAAGAACATTAAGATGTTGAAATAAGTGTGAATTTGTATTAAATGCAATTAAAATCTTAGGATAATTTCTAAGTAATTTATATACTTAGATTAATATTTTGATATATAAAATAAGGAATAATAATAGTTATTTATTTAATTAGACAAATAAATAAGTAATTTGAGTTACTTGAAATTGTGATTAATTGCATAAAAAAATTAGGAAACTTAATAAAAGTTATTTATAAAATTAAATAAATATTTTTTATAAAAGTAAAAACCTTATTTTCCATTCAATTAATAAAAATTATTGGAAATCTATTTAATATAATTTACAAAATAAATTCAAAACAAGAAAACAATTATGTAAAAAATGAATTAATCAATAAATAAAAATAAATTAATGTTTTATAAATAGGAAATAATATATTTTTATTAAAATAATTTTATGAAAAACTAAAATGAATTAAATGTTTTATTATTAGTTAAACATAATAAATTTGGATAAAAATTAAGATTATATAGAAAAAATATAATTTTGTGAAAAAATGTAATGTTTTTTATTTAAACATTTTGAAAATATTTTTTTTATTAAATTTTCTACTTTAAATTTAATTAAAATAGTTTTTTAAAGTTTAATTAATTGAATAAATAGATTAAAAATAATAAGAATATTAAAATATAATATTTTTGGCAATTTAAAGTTTGGAATAAGATGATGTATTAAATTTTTTTAATAAAATTTTAAATTAAAATTAATTAAAACAAATATCTATTTCATGATTTATTTATTAAAAGTAAAATTAACTACAAATTTATAATAATTTTGGAAAATAAGTGAAAGATTAGGATCTAGAACTTTTATAAAAGTTGATAAAAATCTTTGTGCAATAAAAATGTTTAAAGCTCAATTTTAAATGAATATATTAATAAAACAAAGAAAAAAAATAAAAAGAAAAGGTCTCCCGGTCCGGCTCGATCTCTAGACCTGGGTCGGGTTTACGTCTTAAATACACACTTGCAACCACTAGGCTGGGCCCTTAGTTTGCAACAATGAACATAAACGATTTTTGAAACCTAACTTATAGTTTTCCAAATTCTAAATAACTATATACCCTAGTTCCTTAATCAAACAAACTGAAACCAACGGCTTGAATGAATGTTAGATAAAGATTAAACTATTAAAGTAATAGATAAATAAAATAAAGCAAAAAAATAAAAGGAAAAGGCATCCCAGCCTGGCTCGATCTCAAGACTTGGGTTGGTACGTCTTAAACACACACTTGCAACCACTGGGCTGGGCCCTTAGTTTGTATTAATGAACATAAACGATTTTTGAAACCTAACTTATATTTCCTAATTCTAAATAACTATATACCCTAGTTCCTTAATCAAACAAATTGAACCCGACGACTTGATTGAATGTAAAAATAAATTCATGGCTTTTGTAGTAGTATAGAGCAAGACGACCATGGAGGTGTGTTTAAGCTGGTGCCGCATCGATCCTAACATTTTTTTAACAATTACCGACTCGAACCCGTTTTTTCTCAAATTGATCCCAAACTGGTTTGAAAAAAAAATGGTCTATTTTATTAAAAAAAAATTACAATTTTATAATAAAAAATATATTTAACCAATATATACAAAATGGTTTGTACACATACAAATATCTACCTATCATGTTAAAAAAATTTATAAAAATCAATAAAAGTTAAACTTAATGTAAAAAAACATTTTTTTATCTTAAAAACTGTAGTATGCACAACTAGTTGGTGGTGGTGATAGTGATGATGTCACATAAGCTTTCACATCATCAAATAATCAGGTTTTGTGCTACATTAGTTATCACGTCTGTATAAACTAACTGGGTTAGACCCCGGTTAGTAATGTTCGATGGAGTAAAATAACTTGAAAGTTGGGACGGACATGTGGAATTTCTTAAGTTGGATTTATTGCCGGTCAATTTGTCAAAGTTTGGATTATTAAAATCCAATATCCCTATATTTGAAATTTATATAATTGTTACGATACTTACAAATAGATGCTAGAGATGTTTAAGTGGGCTAGATTTCGACCCTATCAAGAAATTCATGATTTTGAACCTTGAGCACCCACTTGAATAGATTTTGATCACATTGCAATTTGCGAGTATGGGAATGATCTTCCATTGCATGTTTTATTTTCATTCACCCATTTGGGCTCCATGATTGATAAATTGGAATCAAAGCGAACTAACTTTCAATTGGTGGGAGAATCACACTACTCAAGTTGTTATTGGCAACCTTCGATTATATTATCTTTCGTTATTGTGGGGTGGTAACGCATCTAATTCTATAATTTTATGGATTGGTTGGAATAGAATAGAATAGAATAGTGGCCCAAAAAGAGCAAGGATGACCTGGACTCAGAAGCTTAAGACATGTTAACATAGATTTTTTTGTCGAAATCATGGTGGTTATTAAAAAAAACTCGACAAATTTGTGGGTTAAGGTTATTAGGTGCGTTAATTTTTACCACAATAAAAGACTTTGGAAAAGCATTTCGGTTAAACAATTCATTACGGGTAGGGATGAGCTTGGGACGGTATCGGTACCAACCGATACCGATCTCGAAAACTCCCAAAACCCAATACTGATACCAATACCGAAAACATGCGATACGGTACGGAATTAGTTCGGTACCGAACACCTCTAAATGTGAGTACCGATACCGAACACCCTTGGTTCGGTACGGTATCAGGACGGTATCAGTTTGATATTCGGTGTAATATGCTCATCCTACGGGGAATTGGAAAAGTATTTCGAAAGTTGAAGATGATTTAAAAGAGCCAAACATTGATGTAATGGGCGTCCTAAAAGGAATTAGACTGTCCGTTGTGGCTAGAGGTGAGCCAAGACTCTATCCTCTCATATTCCGCCATGTCAGCGCCTAGTTGGCATGATGATAAAGCTGCTGGTCGCTATCTTGATCATGTTGTGGCTAGAGATGAGCAGCAGGTTTATCCAGTTTTTTTAAACATTTAATAAAATATATAAAAAACATTATATTAAATAAAATTAAAACTTCATAAAAAGAATAGGTCATAAACTAATAAAATATAATAAAGATAAAAAGTAAAAAAAATAAAAAAAATAAAAAAGAATACGTTTTTTTTAAACAGAAAAGACAAACTTTAATATTAAATAAGAAAAAGATGTTTTCTTCTTCTACCCAACAAATTCACTTTTCTTCTTCAACCTCAACCTGGAACAGCCCTTCTTCATCTTCTTCACAACCAACAAACCCATGATCATCATCTTCATCCTTCATCTTCTTCAAACATAAAAAATACAACAAAAATAAAAAAAATAAAACAAACCTGATTTCTCCTCGCGAGCAGACGCGATCTGGCTCACGTCTGCTCGCTCGCGCAGTCGTTGACGTGAAGGTGTTGTGGTTCCGGCGATCCACGTGGCTTGCAAGGTCGTTCGCGCGGATCTGGTCGCGCACCACAACGGACAGTCTTATGAGCAATGGAGAAGAAATATACTTTTATTATGAGCACCCATTAAAAGATTTATTATTCCCAACCCTTTTCAAACTTGAGGTAGTTTTTTTTTTTTTGAAAAGCAGACTTCATTAACACAAAAACTAGGCTATCTCCAAGTTAGAGATAACCACAAAACAAAACATCAAGTAATTGTAAAATTACATCAATCCTTCCACACAATCCTACCCTTCTTCGACCTACTATTAAACCAAAGAAAACTAAACGATTTCACATCCGCTACATTCTTCGTCACACTGGCCTTACCCTGTCTGAACACGACCTCGTTCCTGGACACCCAAATCCTCCAACAAGCAATAACGAAAATGCCAAATATAATCTTTTTCTTCAGGCTAGAACAACTCAAGTGATCCACAATCTCGATAATATCTTTGATCGAAAAAACATAAACCAGAGGAGTATTAAGCCAAGACGCAATGCCAAACCAAACTCCGTTAGCCACAAAACACGCTGTGAAAACATGCTCCATAGTTTCCTTAACCTCACCACAAAAATAGCATAAACCTTCACCAACATTTATATTCCTTCGATTAAGAGCTATAGCCGTCGGAATCCTATCCAAGCTCGCCCTCCACATGAACACATTACACTTGCTTGGAAGCCACTTACACCAAGTATACGAACTCCTCTCCTCACCACCATCGGTCTTGCGTAACCACAAACGAGCTTCCTTGACTGAATACAAACAATTCGAACCCACGTTCCATCTCCAAGTATCCTTCCTATTATCAAGCCTAACCACTGCCACCATGCGATGACACTCAACCAACTCCATCACCTCCAAATCAGTAGCAGGGTACCTTTTCCACTCCCATTGAATGGCACCATCCACCGAATCATCACCAAGCCTATCAGACACTTTACACCATTTATTTTTTCAAGACTAAATAAATTCGGGAATAAATCCTTCAAAGGCTCATCATTTAACCACGTATCCACCCAAAATCGGACATCTAGCCCATTCCCAAACGAACCCCGAATCATATTAATGAAACTAACCCCTTGCACCTTAGTCGCATAAGCCAACTTCACTATTTTACTCCATGGCCCTGTCGAATATTTATTCCAAGGATACATGTCCCACCTTCGATTAGAAATGTGAGGAGCATCAATAACTCTCTTCCAAAGAGCACCCTCTTCCATCTTAAATCTCCATAACCATTTAAGAAGCATCGAATCATTACAGTCGGCCAACCTGTTTAAACCCAAACCACCATGTTTTTTAGTATTGGTAACCTTATCCCACGCCACCCAATGAATCTTGCCAACTTCATCATTCCCTCCCCATAAAAACCTTTTAATTAAACCTTCAAGCTTGTTAATAATCGCCACCGGAGCTTTATAAATAGAAAAATAATAAGAAGGAATACTCTCTAGCACAGATTTAGCAAGCACCAATCTCCCCCCCTCCCCATAGATAGCACCCAGGCCTTCCAATTCGACAATCGTTTTTTGAACACCTGAACCACCGGATCCCAACTATTAATACGGTTCATGTTTCCACCCACTTGGATACCCAAGTACTTAAAAGGCGTCTCCCCCGGCCTGCACCCCAACCACATGGCTTGTTCCCGAACCACATCCAAAGTTATACCAATACCAAATAGAGTCGATTTATTAATATTAATCCTCAAGCCCGAGGACAAATGAAAAATGCGAAGAATACGTCTAAGAGAATTAAAATTAAAGATCGACCACTCACCCATAACCATGGCATCATCTGCATAGAGTAAGTGAGACAACACCGGACCTCCATTAGGAAGCCTCACCCCATCAAACGCCCTTATGTTACACGCCTTCCGAATAATACTAGAAAATGCCTCAATGACAAAAATAAATAAAAACGGAGAAATAGGGTCGCCTTGCCGAATACCTTTACTACAAGAGAACTCAAACGTAGGGGATCCATTCACAAGAACAGAAGAAGCAGCCGAATCCAATACCCCATAAATCCAATCGCACCACAAAGACGAGAACCCCATTTGTTTCATAATATCAATCAAAAACTCCCAATTAACATTGTCGTAGGCTTTTTCGAAATCAATTTTAAACATAAATAAACTTTTCCGGCTACGCTTTGCCCACGACATAACTTCACCTATAATCATAGGACCATCAAGAATATACCTCCCTGAAAGGAAAGCCTATTGCGTCTCGTGTGTGACCGAATCCATCACCTTCTTCAATCTATTAGCTAGGACTTTGGAAGTCACCTTGCTAATCACCCCTATCAAATTTATAGGACGGTACTCGCCTAACCCCACCGAATCGTTAACCTTAGGCACCAACGTAATGAAAGATGACCCAACCCCCCGGTTAATTTTACCCGTAGCATGAAAAATTTGAAAAATCTTCATAAAATCTTCTTCAAACTTGAGGTAGTGAAGACATGTAATTTGGCGAATCGAATGCAAAATATAAAAAGAACTCATGAATTGGATACGAAACGGGAAGAGGGAACTGATTTGAGAGCTAGAATTTAAAGAACAATAATATCTTGTTTTGATCAACAACTGCTTATTGACGGATAGTAAGGATAAGTGAAAGTTGACGGGGGACGATTTGGGTATGACTTTGGTAAGGTCAGGGTGAGCAAATGCTACCGGGTACCGTACTGGTACTAGTATCGAATTTCCTACCGAATGATTTTGGGTACCAATTTGGTACCCAGTTTTGGCATTTTCTAGATCAGTATTTTTGGTTCGGTACGGTATCGGTATTTTACTGATTTTTATCTTCAAATAGTAATACCGTACATAGCATTTTATGCACCTGTACCGTTACCAAATTTTGGCAATTTTTCAGATCGGTAGTTCGACACTGGTACATTTGGTATTAGTACCGAGCTTCCCTAGGTCTTAAGTATGACATTGTTGCGAAAGCTCTCTTCTAGCATGAAACCTATAATAACAATTGGATAAATTGGATTCTGAAAAAGTAACTTCTTTGGTTGGAGAACTAACTAAAGTAGGATCCTAACTAAAAAGTCTTTATCAAAGCCTCATTCAAGCGTGTTTGTTGCGAATGACCCGCTGAACCTACAAATCATTTATTGGTTAACTGGCCACATGCAAATTCCATAGGGGATCATATTAGCTCTCGACGTAGGTTCCATCTGAGCCTAACGCCTAATTGGCGGATAAAATAAGATAAAACAAGGATATACAACACTGATAATGATAAACCAAATAGGTGTAACAAAGACGATGACAAAGAAAACTTGCATAACTTAAGCGCACAATTCAATAAACCATTATTTACATGGGGTCTTTAGCGTCGACAAATGTAGCCCCTATTGCTCTTATTCATTGTAGTGCCATACCAAGTTTAGCATCATTCATCTGTTACGAATGACAAGCGCAACTATGGATTATTCAAATTAGCGGATCCTATTTCTTTCTTTTAGTATACGAAGATGTTACATGATAATTGGTGATCAGTCAACCAAGTACGATTATATATATTAAAAGAAAGATATTGACATATCTTCATTTTTATGGTATTCGTTCTAATCGCTCCATACGCACTTGATAAAAAAAAAATATTTTGATGTAAATTTCAAAAGAAGTTGTGAAATGGCCAAGTTATCGCTAAAATGCTGTACGACTTACACTAGAGAAATTATCATCTAGAAGAAGTTGTAATTCTTTTTTTGTTTTTGAAACTTGAAAGAGCAACAAAGCCCAATGCATTAAACACCAAGGCCACCAAAGAGCTACCAAAACAAAGTTGTAATTCATGTAAGCAACATAACATCAATAGATATGTGTGGGGATATGTATTTATTTTGGTAGAGTGATATATCGTATCTATTGTCTACTTAGGTTATGGGTAGGGGCCCCTAGTGTTTTGAGTTTTTCCAAACGGTCTATGTGGGGTTGCCATGCGATGAGAGAACATAACCACACGGCTTGGATTAGAACGGTGGGTCATGTGTGATCTGTAAAAGCATGGGATGATGATATACGATATATCGTCATATATTATTATGTGGATAGTGAAAGTTGTCACAATGTCACTAGTCAACGTGCTATTTTGAATTTAATGCAAAACAAAAAATTCCAAGCATATTAGTTACGCCAATTTTGGGCATTCCTAGTTCATTTCTTTATTATTATTTTTTTTTTCTAATGACAAACAAATGCCCAATCACCTAGGTAAAACTAATGATAAAATGTCACTTTTGGGGTAAATTATTTACCATTATTATTAAACTTATGTATATTCTTTATAACGCGATATGCTTTATGAAATACTTATGTGAATTGTATGAACGCTTGTCAAAATCACTAAGCATTGTGCGCCGAACATAACAATGAGTAGTACTACGATTTATATCCATTGATTGACTTATGTGAGCGAATTGAGTCATTGGTCTGGTTTTTATGAATGATATGTGAAAGCTTGTTGAACGTTGTTAGGCTTGATTTTGACCCTTTTACATATTGCAAATATCATAGCACATAAATTGCGAAACACTTTTCTTACTATATGTATTCAAAACAGGGTATGCTCACCAATACATTTTTGTATTGACCTATATTATTTTCGTACATGTTTCATGTTATTTTTGAGACGCCGTTTAAGCTTTTTGAATTTATACTTAGATTTTGGATTCATTGTATTTCAGTTTAGATTGTTAGTTTAAATCATTGTATCTCATTTCAATGTAATAAACTATTTAATCAATGTATCAGTATTTACACTTTAGTAGAATGAGCTATTGAACAATCGTCACTATGTAACACCCCGACGCCCGTGAACGTAGACAACGTTGGTGACGGGGCCAACACCATTCCATAAGAAACCCATCACCCAAAACTCAAGACCCAACCCAAAGCAAATTCGCTCTGGACGAGACTTGAATCCATGACCTTTGCTTTGGTAGACCATGAAGCCTGCTGCCAATGCACCATAAGGTCATTGGCGTAGCTCATTTCTAATCAGTTTTTATTATATTTTGTTGATTTAAAAGCGATATGTGGGATCAAGAGATGTAGCACGTGGGGTCAGTGCAGTGGTTCACGTCTATGAAAATCTTTCACCCGGTTTGTCAACTTTTTATTATTTATAAACGGTGGCACGGACTCTCTCTAATTCTACATCCTAAGATCCATCTAAATATTCATAATAAGGTTTAAACCCTCACCACTTTGTTGAAGGGAATTCACCAATACCATTGAGCCATACGCAAACATTTTATCAACAATCTTTATTTGGGGTTGCTTTCGTGAATGATGTTCATATCATGGTTCACTTAACACGACCCATACCACCATCTATTGAACATGATTAGCATGCTTAATTTGAAACCCTAGCCATGGGCGGACTTAGGTATAGTTCAAGGGAGGTGGGCATGCTCCTTGAAAAAAAAAATTAGTGTAATTTGTAGGAAAATATTCCCACCATATCCCTTAAAAGTTTGATTAAACCCCCGATTGTATCCCTTAAAAATAATTCATGGGTCCGCAACTGACCCTAGCTATGCAAGGTTAACATCAATGTCGTATGTTCGTGGTGTATTGTTTTATATTATTCGCCAAAGGCATGATAGATGCATGTGTTTCTTGGTCATATGGGATGGGGATATCCCACGATTCATCTTTAGAGGTTGTCCTACTTGTCCCCTTATATATTTTTGAAATCAACACCATATTGCAAATTTAAATTATGATAGTTAAGGGAAAAATAATGATAAACGCTAAATTATGATGATAGTTAAGGGAAAATTAATGTTAAACGTAAGGTGCCTCACACAATTTTTTTTTATTTTTATTTTTTTTACCGTTAGTGTTATCATTATCCATAGATTCATGGAATTCTATGAGGGCTGGCCAGGGGTGGTGGGCGAGCCGCACTCCCGACCGAAGCCTATTTCCCCAGAGCACTAAATTTTTTAAAATATCACTATGTATATATTTTTTTAGCGATTACGTATTTTTGATACTTTGACCCTCGATACATCAATATAGTTGATAGTGTGGTGGCTTAGTCTGGTGGTGTCATTAGGTTAAGATAAACAGAAGAAAAGAACTGTCCGTGAGTATTCGACTTATTCCCATATTTACATGGGCCTTTAAAGTTAAATCAAGTGGCCCAAACCATATTTTAGTAGTTTACTAATGTGGCCCAAATAACATAAGTAGAGTAGAAATTAAATACAAATCGACTCAACCTATCGATACTATATTATAAAGCATGGGGGAAGAATAACCGTAAAATTTAAGTAAATACAAGTGTTTATGCTTATGGTACAATAGTAAATGAGGTTAATTTAGGGGCAAAGTTGTCTTTTCTACACTCTTTAAATTAATATAACATTTGTGACAATTTAAGGGTGAGTTTCAAAACTTAGATGAGAAGTTGAAAAGTTGAATTTATGTCTCTTTAAATTACTATAACATTTGTGACTTGTGACAATGTTAGAATGGGTTTCAAAACCAAAAAGAGGAGTTTGAAAAGTTGAATTCGTGTTATCTTGGAAACCAAAGGACGCTGGGACGCTTCATTTTTTAAGCGGATGGAGATTTTAATGTCAGATATAAATCGATTGAATAGATGCAACCATAAACAAATTGAAAATCTCACCTATTTGTGTACAAATGGGAAAATTACTAGCTTTTTTATTCACCATATATCTTTAGACGTCACAAGAATCCCAGCAGATCAAAAGTAGGTTTTTTTAGTTTTTGTTCTAATTTGTATGTTGTTTGATATTTATTTGTTTTGAATGAAAGAAACACGAAGACCTTATGGAGAACCCATCAATGATCAATGACAGTGGTGGCTTTCATTTTCTGTCGTGTGTTTAGTTTTTAATATTTTTGCTTTTATGCATTGCTTTTAGAGGGTTTGCAATTATCCAATTAGGTTAGTATAAATGGTTTGACGTATTTTTTATTTGAACAAAAGATTATGGAACAAGCTATGTATAAGCCATCAATGGATGTGTCAATCCCACCAATGATGATCAATAGCGGCGAATGTTTTCATACTCAGGTGCGCGTTTTATTTTAAGCATGGTTAAATGAAATAATCTTAAATGTTAAAACCAACCAAATGGTCTTGATCATGTATAAGAATTGTCTCGATTCTTGGTATGTCATTCGGTTTTGGATATTTCATATCGTACCAAGTGGTTTGGTTTACTTTTAATATTTGAAAATCTATAGGCTATGTACTTCTTACATTGCAGTGCAGTTTTTATTTATTTAAGTTGTATTGTTTATATTAATGGATTATGTTTAACAATATAATAATTGGAGTACTTTTTTAAGTTTTAACTATATCCATTTTAGCTTTTTTATGCATTCTTTATTTAGATTCGGTCAATTAATCAGTGAAACCAAACAAAATTTAATGTTGTTTGCTTTGATAAACTAAGTTTGGCATACAGTTTAAACTTAATATCGCGATAACAAAATCTTTAAACACACTTTAAAGGCACAAAACCTATAAACATCTATGTTGAATTTGGAACTTTAGAGATAACACATATGTATTTAACCTTTTGAATTTAGGGTGAACTGTTTTTTGGATTGATGTTTCTTCTTTTATACACATATATTTTCATTTTGCATATTCTCAAAATCAGTTAATAAAGTTTTTCCATACAACAAGTTAAACTTTAAATTCAAAGTGTGTCATAAATTAAAACTTAATTAAAAAAAAAAACCACTGCTTTATACTTTGGCTTATATTGCTTCAATTAATACATAAACCAAATGACTTGAGCAAGAGTAACATCATAGATAACCACAACTTCGCAAACGGTTTGCAATCATGGCATTTAATCTGATGTGCTCCATTTCTATCAGTTCAACAAACAATATCAAAATCATGCAAACATCATGTTGTCGCAAAAAGAAGACAAAACTCTAGCAAGGCTTGGAACAAGACATCGCTCTCAAATTTTCCACTGGTTCATGAGATTAGAGGATATTATGATAATTTTCATCTCAAGTTAAATTTCCGGTTATTAGTCGATAACTGCTTGGACCCAATGTTCATAACCAATTTAGCAAGCTGAAATAATTAAAATCCATCGGGTTATGAAATACCTTAATCGAAAGTTATGATTATGGCTCAAAACCGAATTGAGGCAAATAACAACTTGTGCATGCACTGACAATAACCAACCGAAGTTTCTTGGTCCACGCCGCAACGCGCGGGCAACCCACTAGTTAAACATAAGAAGTGTAGAACGATAATTTTTCTCAATCTATTCAAGCATGCTTTCTAAATGAATGATATGAAATTTTTTTTAGTGTAATTACACTATTAGAGGAATTAGTAAAATCACTCTACTAGAATGATTACATTAGTTTTTTAGATTTCATACGAAAATACATGTTTAATAAAATACGAAAAATATACAAAAAAAAAAAATCTCTTTCACTCATGTTAAGACTTATTTATAGAATAAAACTCATTTTTTCTACCACCATACTCCATACATGTACAAACCTATTACTTACAGACTTTGACAAGTTTCATTTAATCATATTTGTTTCAAGTTTCAAGAGCATATGGTAAAAAAAAAAGATTTTTTTTTTTAATTGAGTTAAATAATGTGATAAATAAAAATTTACTAAAGTAATCAAATATAGTAAAAATAGAAATAACAAATAAACAAATATTTTAGTTGGGTTTTGATTAAATACACAAGACACTTTTTCTAGAAGGCTGAGAACGTTTGTGATTCATTGATCTTATATTTGAAGATAGTTGAGATTAATTATATACTATTAATAAACCAACCACTTTGAACAGTAATTTATTATTATCTTATTATATACTGTTAATATAAATATTATTGGTTTTAAGCTTAATAACAAAACTTGTGCTGGTGGAGATGGTTGCATTGATGTTGTGTATATGGTGTGACCCGGGTTCGATTATCGTAGGGAGCCTTTTTTTTTAACCTGCTTTTGTTTGTTGTTACTCCGTTTTTTCCCTATACTATACACGTGTTCTCTTTTAGGTAGCCTCATCCCCATTTCAACACACGTGTCCCAACACCTCTGTACACATAGCAATCACCTCCCCACCCACCGCTAATAACCCTACTCCATCATTTTTCTCCGCCCCTCACAACATTTTACACCACCATGAACCATCACATCCTCCAAGCCCCCTTTGAAGAAGACAAGACAAAACTGATGGTGACCAAAAACATCAAATGAGACTTTAATTTGGCGGGAATTTGCTATGAAAGTCTATGGTAAGATCCGCGCCGCGAAGGTACACCACTACTATTACTATCGCTTTCATTTTTTTAAATTAATACATCTGTTGTTGGAGAAGATGTTTAAAATGGAGGTCGATTATTATTATTATTATTATTATTATTATTATTATTATTATTATTATTATTATTGTGGTTATTGATGAACTGAAATGTGGAAGAGCATTTTACGGTCGATTATTAATACATCTTTCTTCACCTCTGGTTTTGAAATCTTTTTTGTTTTCTGGGTTTAGAAACCCTGTCCGATGATCTTTCAACTCTTTGTTCTCTTTGTATTTGACATTAAGATGGTGGGTTGTTGCCGTGATTGGGCCAGTGATAGGTTGGTGGTGGCAGGCGAGCCGGCGAGGTGTTTGGAGCCGGTGTTGGGCGGTCGTGGTTGTGTTTGGTGGCTGAATGGTGGCTGAAATGTTCGCTTCTTTCCATATCCTTTTATTTTTATTTTCTAGCAGCTCAATAAAGAAAGAAAACTAAATTATGGGTGGTGGTTACCTGATCTAAGAATGCTGTATCGTGTGAAAGCCTGGTTTAGAGCACGATACACTTGGTTTAGAAAGAGATTAACAGACAGAGAAAGAGGTACATAGAGTTTCTTGAACCGAACTCTTCGTTCGTGATTGAATTTCGTTTGTTGTCTTGTGGTGTTTATAATACTTCTTTTTACACTGCCTGAAACGAAGCATTAGATGATGAAAGACAACCTCAATCTGGAAGCCACGTCGTCCGATTATGTCGATTGTCGTAAACACTGAATAGCCGTCGTCGCTTGCTGTTACAGCCGATTGCGAAGAAAAACGGAACAGAGAAGGGCTATGAAGAAGATGGAACGGAAAGTTGTATGTGATGATGTTCCCGTAAGGTAAACCACCTTCACCGCCGGTTGTTTCTTACTTTTTACGCCGTCTTTTGTTTGGCGGTTTTTAAGTTCTGTTTAATGATGAAGATGGAATGAAAAGTTGCAGGTAATGCGGTTCCCGTCAGGTATGGTGACTGTAATAGGATAAATCCTGAAAAATTGGATAAAAAAACCCAAAAAATAGGGATTTTTGACGGAAGGTAGGAAGTCAGGGTTGGTTCTGCGCCGCCACGACGACTTTGATGGTTTGGGTTTTTGAGGAAAGAGGGTGTTGTTCGCTTGAAAAGTAGTGATTCAAATACATCCTAGAAGAAATTTAAAAGGGTTTCAAGATGGTAGACAAAAGGAATTGGATTTTCTTCTTAATGTTATTAATATTTTTTTTCCCAGTTCTTGAGGAACTGTGTTCTAGATTGTGATGAATGAAGTGTTGAGTTGAGAATTTTGGTAATATCTTGACCACTAATGTTTCTTTTTGATCTATTGCTAGGGGGAGTCAAATAGCTAAATAGGCAATGCATTTACGAGCTGCTCTATGAATTGCTGAAACATTAGATTACTGCATGGAGTTCTCTTTGATGCGGTATTAATGGTCACTTCGATCAATTCTGGATTTAAATTAGTATACTATATTTTATTTAATTTGCGTTTAGACATACTTCCATTCTGACTCTGCTTTGCTGAACGTATATACAGTTGATGTGCAGGTTTATGGAGTTATTTCAAACAAATCTTTGATGTCTATGGTAACAAAATTCAAGTATAAATGTTCAATAACAACTCCATTGTGTGCCACTTATCTGATTGTCTTTGTGGTGTTTTAGTTTTAGAAGGTATCGCCTGCACCGGATCTCACACTTAGGGCCTGTTAATCTTCGTATCATTAGTAAATCCAAAGTGCAATTAGCCTATGTTCCGATAACAGGTTTCGCTTCTTACTCTTTTCAAAATAATAACGTTTTTTACTCGAATCTAACATATCCTTTTTATAATACTGTAAGAAAAATTATAAAATATGCTTTTTGGTCATCCGAATTTAAAGTGTTTTTTGAGTTTTTTATATTGTTTTTATAGGTTACAGATTTTTAAATTATCTTTGATTTGATATACCGGGCCTGTATTGGACTTTTATTGAGGATGTCAAGTTGGAAATAATAATTACATGACTGTTTATAACTTGGCTCATGTGGAATTTGTAGGACCATATTTTGCCTAATTTTTTAAAAGTTACTTTGAGCTAAGTGTTTGCCTGCTTTTATGTTTATTAGTTTTTGTGTCTTTAACATATGAACGGAAGCAGATTGGCTGATTTGCGATTCATGCAGTTTGGTTACAGATGCAGGTTTTGAGGGAACAACTGCGAAAAAAGGAAAAACCCCGAAGAATTCCTGATCCATAGGTAATGTAAGAACACTGAACACCAGTGTATATATTTTACTGTTGCAACATAACGTTTGTAGCAGGTTGTGTATGACACGAAACCCTTAGTACTGAACAATACAACCACCGGTTAACGTTTTGCTAATAGACAACCTTACTGTCTCTTGATGTGACCCTCACTACTTTTGAAAGTCATGCAAGCAAGGAGATTACTTATTGCAATCTTTTTAATGTCATTCTAACATTTTATTTGGGTGAATTTTGAACCTTAGCTGTTAACTTCTTCAAGGGTAGCTTTTTGGATTGCTTATTGAAACTTTTTATGTAATAATAGGTTGCTTTTCCAGACTAAATATCCAATTGTTTGTGTGGTTATTATGGGAGAACAGCTTGAGGTTGCTTGCTTATTTCATAACACAATATGTAGATATAATTGGCTTTGTTTCGAGCACACTAATACTGTCTTTTTTATCTTAAATTTATAGCAATATCGTATTGGGCGAACTATGGGATATGTGGCGAGTAGTCCTATTTTGTTTGGGACACAAGGTCGGGTTTTGCTGCTTTTAAGGTATGTATGATTTATTTACCTATTTATTTATTTATTTATTTGATTTTTATTTTTTTTGTGATTAGAAAGAAAGGATGTGTGAAGTATGACTCTTTTCATTGCTGCTTTGTGTTCAATGTTGTATGGTTTGTGTTGATTTTATGCTCATTGGGCCCATTTAATGAAGCTGGGTGTTGTGCAACAAATCATGGATGAACTTACACGAAGATGATATTCAAGTTTAACGTACATTTTTTTACCTTTCTAACTATGTAACAATTTTTAAAATTGGTTTGTTAAGTTTGTGGAAATATTGTAGGTAGAAGAATTGGTTGTTAATGCGCCATGTGAAAATCGCGCAACGCGCGAATATGAATATACCTAGTTTGTTGAAAAATCTAAATAATAAACTAAATGAAGGGCATAAAAGGAAAACCACATTTGTTAATTTTCTTTCTTCACATGCAATGCACATGTCAGTCCCCCCCCCCCCATTATTTTAAAACGTCTATAATTTTTTTCATATGATATTGTTTTTTTTTAAAAAAGAATTCACTATATTAATGAGTGTTTTTATCTTTAATATGAGTACCACATTGCTACATTAAAATTGAAAAAAATAATCCTTGTGAAATGGGTTTTCTTCTTCATTGTATCTTCTACTCGTTCATTGTGTTATAGTATGCACGTGTGCTTTATAGATATGTTATTTATGTTTTTTTAGTCTACACATGTAGGGGTGTAATCGAGCCGAGCCGAGCCGAGCCGAGCCGAGCCAGGCTAAGCTCGAGCTCGACTCGAACACAAATCGAGCCAGCTCAGCTCGGCTCGTTTTTGTTGGTCGAGCTGAAAAGCCAAGCTCAAGCTCGGCTCGTAAATGTTCGAGCCGAGCTCGAGCTGGCTCGAGTCAGCTCGTTATTTTTTTTAAATATTAATAAAATAAAAAACAAAAAATATAAAAATAAAATTATGTATATATTTTTTTTATTTTTCAAATATTTCAATGAATGAAAGACATACTAAAAGTATTATTTGTATAATTTGTGTTTTTGTTCTATTATTTTTTCATATTTTATTGATTAATTCAAAGTATTATTAAGTATATAAAAGATGTTTATCGAGCCACAAACCGAGCTGAGCCACCGAGCCGAGCCACGAGCCAAGACCCCTAGCTCGAGCTCGGCTCGATTACAAATCGAGCCAGCTTGGCTCGGCTCGATAACAAAACGAGCTTTTTTGAGCTGAGCTTTTTTCGAGCATTTTTCGAGCGAGTTGCGAGCCGCGAGCATTTTGTACACCCCTATACACATGATTTAACTTTGTCCATTGTGTTTTTAGTATGATTTTCATTGTGTTTTACGAAAATGGGTTTTGTATTTATGGTGTACATTGTGTTTTATTATGTTGTTCATTGTGTTTAAGTCTACTATTCATTGTGTCTTTAGTATGTCGTCCAATGTGTTTTATTAGACTGTTTTTTTTTGTGTTTTATACCCTATTGTTCATTGCATATTTAACTGGTACTCATTGTGTTTTACGTTATTTCCATCGTGTCTTATGTAACTGGGTTTTCGACTTTGTTTTCAAAAGTATTCATTGTATCTTAGTCTTCTGTTCATTGCGTCTTTAGTATGTTGTCCATTGTGTTTTACGCAACTGGGTTTTGACTTTTTTTTTTTTCAAAAGTATTCATTGTGTTTTAGTCTTCTTTTCATTGTGTCTTTAGTATGTCGTTCATTGTCTTTTATTAGACTGTTCATTGTGTTTTATCTATGTTACCTTATTAAGGAGGAGAGATGACTACATTAGTAATTTCTTATGTTTTTTAAGATGGCATATGAAAAGTTTAGTGCTTCACACCCAAAATGTCATGAAATTTTTCCCAATAATACCCTTCTATGCAAAATCCTCTTGTACATCCCCTCTCCTACTTATTATTTATTACATGGAGCAACTTTGGTGAATTCATGTGTGTATGTCACGTATGAAACAAAACGTAAAGTTATTTGGCAAAGTTGTTTGTATCATTTAATAGTATATATCGTTAAGTGGTAGGCGTGACCAAAGTGTTACGTGTGAGGTAGTGTAGTCTTGGGAATAAATGTATTATGGAACTAACCTTACGAGTTGTTGAATGGATTATTACTAGAATCCACCTAAAATCAATTTATTTCAATAATCCGTACGGATGTTATTATACTTTAGTTGAGATAAGAATAATTATCTTATGTTGTTACAAGTATTCGTTATTTAATATACCATTTAAATAAAAAGTTTTCGATGAATTTTACGTCTTAATGAATTGATACAATTTGATGTAGTTTTTAGACTCGCCGCAACGCGCGGGTTACCAACTAGTATCTTATTATTCATTGCATATTTAATTGGTATTCATTGTGTTTTACGTTATCTCCATTGTGTCTTAAGCAATTGGGTTTTCGACTTTTTTTTACAAAAGTATAACAATATGGTACCCATATTAGAGCATTCACAATAGAATCCTCATCTCCCATCCACTCACAACCACATATTACACTAAACCCCATTAAAGTTTTTCTCTCCTCCACTCACAACACTTTCAACAAATATTAAAAAATAAATACAGTTTTCCTGTTTTCCCTAAAAAATTCCCAAAGAACCCAATATATACCGACACACTTTAGATTCCCCATTTTCTTCACTCACAAACCACATCCAACCCCCAAAAAAATTATGGGGTTTTGTCACCCAAAAAAATAGGGTCTCTATTGTGAATGCTTTTAAAGATAAAAAGACGCTCAATTTTATGGTATTTTTTTTTTAAAGGACATTGTATAAAAGAGTTACGGACGTTTAAAAATGAAGGTGAAAATGTCATATGAATTGTATGTGCATATTATTTTGATAAAATTACCCTTCCCACTTATTTAATCATTTAAACATATGTTATTTTCTAGTGGCTTCTCACCTTTCTTATTTTTTGTAGCCTTTGTGGAATAACTCAACCATATATTAGTGTTGCAACTTTATTTAGATAATACATTTTATTTAATTAACTAGTTTTATACCATGCGCGCGTTGCAACGCGTTATGCCGAATTGTACTCGGTCTGATAACATGTTGGTGTTTGATAAAATGCATGTATGAAAACTATTGAACATGGGTTGATTCATAATTCAAATATATATATGGTGGCTCCTGTGATTCACGACTGATCCTCTTTAAAACGTTCAAAACAATCGTGTTTCATTATGATATAAACTACATATTTACCTTGTTCTGTTGATAACATTACAAAACTAGTGAGATACCCGTCCGTTGGGACGGGTTTTCGAATAGGGATTAGAAAGCGTGAAAGTTTATTAATTCATGTATATGATATCTCAAATTTAGTTATATAGCTGGCGCATACATGATTTATTACTAATTTTGATATAGTCTTGAGGAAAAGATGAATACATTAGATTAATTAAAGAGAAACAATACGCTCGAGCTTGTCCCTACGTGTAACCAATATAATTAAAAATCCAAGCACTAATAATATGTGCAACCATAGGGCCCGATAAGAAGAACACCGGTATTTAATACCAAGCACCCTGTGAGACCATGTACTATATTTGAGCTATGTCGTCAAGGTATGCTTATATAACTTGGTATTCTATATACAAATAGTTAAAAAAATGTTTTCTCAAAAAGTTAATGGCCGCTGGCGAACTTGGATGACAATAAAACATATTACGACATTCTCAAACTTTTTAATTCTTTATAAATACATGTACGTAAGTTAATTAGTATAATTTTGTTTCTATGTATTATCATCAGTCAATAATAGTACATTTTAGAAGTAGATTTAGTTTGTGGGTTTGTCACCGTTAAAAATGTATTATCAATTTAGTATATATCAATCTATCAATAATATAGTTAAAAGCTTTCTAAGATGAATGTTCTAGATCAAACAATAGATAACCAATGAAACTTAATGGGCAAGTCTAAATAGTTGGGTAAAACTAAAACCCAAACAAAATTAAATACATGATGGGCCGGAAGTTAGATGACAATAATAAGACATGTTAACACATTCTTAAACCTAACCCTATCACATTTCGTCCATTATATGTTGCCGCCGCTTCTACATCCCACTTCTCCATTCTTATACCTAAGACCATTGGGTGTGGAGGAGGCCCATCATCCATGATGGTCCTCCACCTCAGCTGCCACGTCATCGTAGGGTAGGAGCATCATATGGATGATGGTCCAATGGTGTGATAGGAGGCCCATCATCCACTTTTTCTTTTTCTATTTTTTTTGTTTTTTAATTAATTAATATTATAATATGTCCCCGAGAAGCATTCTAGTCTGTCTTAGTTTTTAAGTAATTAAAATTATTTATCTTAAGGTATCTTAACCTACCTCCGGTCACCTTCTTCAACTCCGGTGACCGGCAACCCATCTCCGACCAACACGACACCACACCACCGGTTCCTTCTCCCCTTTCCCTTTTTCTTTTATGTTCACCGAACCCGACCGGTTACCACCTGAAACCTTTCACCACCTCCGATCATCTTCCTCCGACCACACCTTCGACAAACCTGACAATCCGGCACCCACATCACATAGAAATCGAAGACCAAGTGACACGGAAGGAAAAAAAGGAAAAAAAAAACATAAAAAAAAAACATGAAGACCAAGTGGAGGATCGGCGAGACCGGCGAAATCTTGACGCTCATGCCGTTGCCGGGGGAGGGGGCGGTGTACGCCGGACCGACATAGGCTTGCCGTGCCTATGCCGCCTCCACACCGAGTGGTCTAACCTTAACATCAGATCTGCAGAAAACATGGAAGATAAAACGACCAACTTACATCTAAAACATACAAAATTCCATACGGGTCGGTTTGTAATTAATTATGGAGCGCTTGACTCTGCCGTATCCATATAATATATAATTTATTTAACCATATATATTTATATTTGTTTACAAGTAGGCAACAAGATTGGTATGGATGATATATTGCATACTGTGTGGATGTGCTTATGATAAACAATTTATATAATCTGGATCTTGGTTTAAAAAAAAAAGTGTGCCTGGGGCGCGCTTTAAGCGTTTGAGGCGCGAGGCATTTAGGAAAACGTTTTTTTTTTTGCCAAAAAGCGCTCGACTACAGGAAGCGCCGCCTCGAGCGCTTGAGGCGCGCGCTACAATAGCGTCTCAGCCCAAAAAACCTTTTAAACTGCTTTATTTGGCCCGCTACAGTAGTGCCTCGTCGTTTTTATGTTTTGAATATGCTTTTTAAGTGTTCAAAGGTATTTTGTAATAATGTTTTTGTGCTTATGATTGATTAACATGTAAAAAATGTCATATTGACATATATAAATATTTTTTTATAATTTTTTTAATACTATACGTGAAGCTCTCGCCTCGTGCTTCGAATTTTGGACCCAAAACGTCTCGAAGCGCCTCGCGCTTTTTTAAACCAAGATCTGGATGACCAACAATATGCACATGTATGCGTGAATATTAAAATCAATAAGGAATGTGTATACACATACATACTGCAGTGAGTGTTGCAATAGATTTTTGTTAACATTAACTTCAATTCCTTCATAAATGGTGACATTCAACAATCAACTACAATAAAGGCACCAACCAATAGTAAATTTACGGGTCAGATGGGTCAACAGACCCGTCAGAGTAGGGACAAAGATGAACAAAACTTGAATAAATAAGATAATCTTTTCAATTGAGGAACATATTTACAAATTTACCCTTGTTCAGTTTCTGAACTCAAGTGCAAATCGTGCTATAAATGTTGAATGCTAAGCTATAAAACTCTTTGTGGGTTTTCTTGCTTATGCAACTATACATGGATCTTATAATGGGAATAACTTTTATCTACAAATTATATGTATCTTATAAGTTTGAGACACTTGAACAGTGTCCAGACTGTATTAAATTACAAATATGCCCACATATATCTTTTATTATATTAACTATTAAGTTTTAAGTTAACTTTATTTTCTATTACTAAATTTTAAGTTAACTTTATTTACTTGCAACTTAATCATCAAACTTTGACCATCAAACTTTTAGCTTTAATGATTTAAAACTTTGGCCACTAATTTTTAGCTTAACTTTATTTTCTTCTAATTTGACCACCAAACTTTTAACTTTTAGTATTTCAAACTTTGACCACCAAACTTTTAGCTTTTAAGATTTCAAACTTTGACCACCCAACTTTTTTTAACTTGCATTGCACTTTGGCCAAACTTTTAGCTTTTAGCCGCGAGTATTTTTATGAAGCCACGCGAGAATAACAATCACTTAATATTATATTTTATGTCCACGAAACCCTCCACGCAACATGAGCTCCCACAACGACGCCCGATCTTCAGCGTCCACCAAATCCTCAACGCAACAGGAGCTCCCGTCGCGAAGCGCAGGGTAATAAAATCCTAGTTAGTATAAAGAAAGGAGAAGCCACAAATTAAAAAGAGCCGAGTCTGTAGACAAGCACCAAGACAAGAAGGTCGTTGCAGCCGCAAGTTGATATCTACTGCACATATTTTTATCACAAAAGAAAACACCAACTTATGTGAAGTGTGAACATAAAACTATCTACACTAGCTGTTGAGCATGCTGTTAGTGATGGGAACTTCAAGAGTTATCCCATGTGGAGCCTTTATTGCTATCAAAGTTTCATTATGTCATTTGTAAGTGTGTCAAAGCTTTAGACTACTATAAATGTATTGGCTACTTTTTTTTTGAACGGCCAACAAAAACGCCAATTTTTATTAACCACCAAATGCTAGCGAAAGGCTAGCAAACACCAATATTTACAAACACATAAGTTGCAACAGCAAATACATTTAGTTACCACCCAATTGTAGATAACCTAAAACTGGACCACGCTTCCCAATTCAAGTGAGTCTTCCTCGATCTCGATTTTATCCATAAGAACGACATTGCCTTGATCTCTCCCACGACCCGATAAAAAGAGACTTGTTTTTGAGAAAAAACTACTTCGTTGCGGGTCTTCCAGATACTCCACATGGCTGTGAGGAGGACTGCATAAATCGTTTTTTTAAACCTTGCTGAACCACCAACATACTTGTGTATGTCCACAATGTCTCGGACGCTGAAGGCATACACTGGTTGAATTTTGCACCAGCTTGAAATGAATTGCCACAGCAACTGCACGAACCTGCAAGTCACAAACAAATGGTCCACAGATTCTATTCCATCTCCACATATCGGACAAACAGGATCCACCACCCGAATATTCCTTCGAAAGATATTCGCTGCAGTAGGTAACCGGTCCATATCTGCACGCCACGCAACAAAATTCACTTTCTTTGGTAGCCAGTTGTTCCACTCGAATACTCGGTCAGGCTTTACGAACCGTGCACTATGAAGCTCCTCTTTCAAACTCTTAACTGAAAAGCCTCCGAACCCGCCCATCGTCCAAACCCATCTGTCTGGAACAACCGAACAGACAAAGCCCGTCAACAGTACCATAAGGCGCTGTAACTCAGACTGTTCCGGGCCATTACTCAATGATCGCTTCCATTCCCACGTATATCCCTGCGTACTGTTCCCAACACGTTCAGCCACACTCGTTATTCAGCGAATCATCACAAAATCAACAACATTTTTAAGCAAATTTTGTAAAATAAATAAATAATAATAATAATAAGAAGATAAAACTAATATCAACAGCCAAATCAACAGCCAAGTATATGAAAAAAACAGGTAGGTGTAAGATTGACGGCATAAAATAGCATATGAACATAAAAAAAGCTAAATCAATAATCAAATTAATTTGGGGAAAACAATAACTATAGCATACATACAAAAGTTCCCCAGTAAATTGAAGCATTTTAGCTAGAAATTGTGAAGTAAATTCACCTTCTACGGGTAAAAACGAAAATTGGATGAATAAAACTTACTTGAACACAGTCATGAGGATGTCAAAATAAACAAATAACCATGGCTGCAAAATCAAAATAAAGAGAAAGTTATATCGACAACCAATCGTGATAGCAGAGGGTCATACCACCATAAGAGACCTAATCGATCTCTGAGAGAGAACCACAGACTTCTCCTTCGATCCTTAGTCTTCATTGACATTTCACATGGGCATTGCCCCCTTTTCCCCACTATCACCATTTGACCTTTTTTTCGATGTCTACCCTTGCCCTTGCACATGCTCCATTGATTGTTGCCTAAAATGAATAACAATAACCACATTAATACTTACACCATTTAAATTAATGTTACCTATTATCCTTAAGACGTTTGAATATCATATTATAACAAAAGAACAAAAGTGTAATAGTAATAGCCTAACATGGATTAGGTAAGCAAGATTTGTAACAGCGGGCTCTAACAAAAACCAAAAGCAATTCACTTTAGCATCCAGTGAATACCAACATATCCATTTAGCATCGACGATGAAGTGCTAAAAGTTATGAAAATCCTATTTCATTGCTATTTAGGCGCTAAAGACCTTATAGTGGGAGATCACGCTACGCTATTCGCTATAGCGAGAGCTATTAACAACATGGATTCATATTAAGAAAAATATAAAGCAACATGATTTATGAACATAAAACAAACCTTGGTTATGATAAAAAAATATTACACGAAATAATCAGTGCTAAAAAGCGCAATTTACCAATTTCAACGCATCCAAAACCCCAATGAAACCAGAGGCGGAAACACCGCGGCCGACTAAAAAATGGTTAGTCATCTTTAACCAAAGCCACTGATTCAAGGCATAACATCATAATCGGCTTAATCTGGCCTTTTTCGGTACCAACCAACTGTTACAGTGAGCTTTTGAACACCAAACAACCCATCACCTCGGCAACAGAGACGGTGATTCTATGAGAACACGAGAACACCGCCATCATCAGAATGGTAGTAGGGCGAGGAGAAAACCGTCAAATTCATTATTTATAATGACAATGACAACATGCTCCAACTCCATGCAATAAAGATATTGATAGACTCGAGTGCTAGTGTAGGAACAACAGAGGCGTACCTGGTGGCTGGTGTACCCTACAAAGGATGAATCTTGCTCCACTGAGAGACTGATTTAGTCCACGTAAAATATGCCCACGTTTTTAACCATGATAAAGTAAAACACATACTGTATTGTCCATTAAATCAAGTGAACCGACCTATACCTCTTTAGCAAGAGCAACAATTTCATGCAGACCTGCATTAGACTCCAACAAAGATAACAAAGTGGTTAATAAAGCCGTCTGTAACATACATACACAATTTAATCTACTTTGAAACATGTAGTTTGATGTTTTGATGGTTAAATAATGATGATGTATAAAATTAACTGGGCTTGATGACTTAAACTGGTTTATCAAAGCCAATGTTTTCAGAACTGGACCGGACGTCGAACCGGTCTCCATACCGGTTCGATGGTCGGACCGGTTCAACCGGCCGGACCGGATTTAAGAACCGGACTATATATACATAGTTTTATCCGTACTTGAGACTATTAATAATTATACTATTCTTCACACTAATGGCACATTTTATTAAAATAACATTTCTAAGTTGTACTTTGTGTAATCGACCGACCTATGTGTAAACTTAAATTATTTATGATATGATTTTTGGAGTCAAATTATAATAAAGAAAATAAGTAAATTAAACAAATTTAGACAGAAAGTGGGCTACGGCCCATTTAACAACTCCTAATATTACCCTAACTCTCATCATCTTCATCCTATGGTCCAAATTCATAACATTAAACGGCTGAGCAGTGACGGCAGTTCTTGTCCGGCAAAAACAAAATTGAAACTCTCAATTTCACATTACGATCTCACACGAAAATACTGAAATAAACCAATACTCTTTTCCACCCTCTTCACAGATACCCATCAACCCATGATGTGCAACCAGATAAACGAACGACGTACCTATATTCGCCATCTCTTGCTCTGTCGGATAACGTACGACACGCGTAAAGACAGTCGACGGTTGCTGGAACCTTCTATCGCCGACTCACTCTCTCTTTCTCGTGCATCACAGACTTGTATTGAGGAGTAGCAATACGTGTTGGAAGTAAGGAACAGATGAACAACAGAACGACAGACACCCTGTTCATCAGCATCGCAGGAGGAGATCGGAAGCCCTGTGTAGATTTCTTAGAGAGAGAAAATGGAAACATGTAGAGAGAAGGTAGAGGTTTCCTACCAGTGTTTTTTTTTTTTTGTGAGATAACTGAAACTTGCTAATTGTATGTATATAATACAACGTGTGTATATTCACAATGCACTTCACCCCATCCCCTATTTGTAGGAACATGATGGACTTGGCAACTACCTCAGACAAAAAAGGGTTTCAGGAAAACTGCTCTTCAAAAATATAACTGCCAAATTTCTGAAATAACCACCTATTTATTGTGGCTGAGATTTAATCTCAGAAATAACCTACAACTTTGGATGGCCATGATCAACTCAAAAACAGTTAATTCCCTCTAATTTGGTGGTTTTTTTAGTGGTGAACAATATAATAATAATGCGAGCTGCAGTATGGCTTATTACCACGAACTACAATCTGTATTGTCAAATGTAAATAAAATTGTTTGATTGTATACCATATTGTAGATATTGATAATTTGGAAACACCATATTAACTACAACCAAACATCATATAATATTTTGCTAAGCAAACTTATAGTAAATGTTTGGATAACTACTAAACCTAATTTAATAACTATTCATCACTACAAACATTGTTTATCTGTATTGTACAATGAATTACCTTTTTGATGGGGAATTTAATGATGTAATTGCTTCCTAAAGTCCCTTATCATACAAAGTGTAGGAAGCCACAGAATGATGCCACGTGTAAATTGTCTGTTATAACTCTATAACAGATTAGAAGGGTAGTATAGTCAATTTGACAAATCAATTAATCGCGTTTTATTATCAATCCCTGTTTTATCGTTCATCAGTATTTTCAAATTTCATAACTGATTCCATAATATACGATTATCAATTCTTACCATATTCAAAAATATACAAAACGTAATCGATCACTGGTTCAACTTTTTCCCCAAAATCATAATCAATTTGCCGAGTTCTTCACCATGTTCGGTATGTACTCTGTTTTATTGTTTTCAAGTATTCGTGAACTTACTCTTAATTTGTGTTTTTAGATCTAAACAATGAACCTGAACTCTTATTCGATGAAGATCATGAAGTTGTTGATCCTCATAATCTCAATTTTGAAGGTTAGTTTCTACTGTTTTTTGTAGTTTTTTAGATCTGTGATGAAACAGAGGTTGAGTACTTCATTAATTTTTTTTTTTTTATAGATATTATACATGAAGATGTAATCAACACTGATGAACATAATGGTGAGAAATTTGACTTCATGGCTGAACACAGAAGGATTCAAGGTATTTTTTTATGTTTTTGTGATTTTGAAGATATTCATTTGCGTTTTAGGATTAGTAAAATGCGTTTTACTGTAACTTGTTGTATGATCGTATTGATAACATCTTCTGAATGCGTTTTAGTATAATCAGTGCATGCGTTTTATGTGTCTGGTGATATTATGTTAGATTAATATTCCAATGCGTTTTAATATATTTCAACATGCGTTTTGCTGTATCTTGTGATATTATGTTACACAACATTCAAATGCGTTTTATTAGGTGTTAGCATGCGTTTTAAAATCTTTTTTGTTGTTGTATGATTACATTAAATAAAAAGTTGTCAATGGTGTTTTTTATCATGTTTTTTGTGCCAGAGCTGTCTAACAAAGATATTCCAATTGATGATCAAACTCAAATATACATACCTGCTGTTGCATCTTCATTGAAACCAGAAGTTGGTATGGTTTTCCCAAGTATAGATCATGCATTTGAGTTTTACCACAAGTATGCCAAGGCTTCTGGATTTACAGCTAGGAAGAGCACATCATATGTTCATATGAATGTTCTTCGTATCAAATATGTTGTTTGCTACAAAGAGGGTGGGAAACCACAAAAATTAGGGTCGGTGAACGACAATAAAAAAGTTAAACAAAGGAAAAGACCTTCAATCCGTACAGGATGTAAGGCTTTTATTAGATTTGGATCAGAAAATGGAAAAGAATTTAAGGTGTGTGAATTTGTTGAAGGACATAATCATCCGTTGGTTTCGTCCGAGGATATTCATTTGTTAGCAGGCAATAGAAAGCTTTCCCACATTCAGGAGGAAATGATATGTGAGTTGTCTTCATTAAACATGGGACCTGTTAAAGCTTTTAATGTGATGAGGACAAAATATGGCGGTTTTGAGAACGTTGGCGCAACTGCAGTTGATTGTAAGAACTTTAAGGGCGGGTTGAACTCCTTTATTGGTGTGCACGACGCCGACATGATAGTTTCGAGGTTGAAGGATAAGAAAAAGTATCTTCCTGATTATTCATTTGAGTACTCGGTTGACGAAAAGAATGCCCTCACTGGTCTGTTTTGGGCTGATGCTTTGTGTAAAAGGAACTACATGGAGTTTGGCGACGTCATATCTTTTGATGCAACTTTTAACACAAACAAGTATGTCCACTTTTTAATCTTTCTTTAATAAATTCATCATCATTTTTAGCACGCTAAACTGTCATATGTTTCTGTTTATAGGTACAAAATGGTTTTTGTTCCTTTTACAGGAATTGACAATCATTGTAGAAATGTAACTCTCGGGGCTGGTTTGTTGTCTTCGGAGACAACAGAATCTTACACTTGGTTATTGGGAGCTTTTGTAAAATCCTTTGGTAAGAAACCAAAAGTTGTAGTCACTGATCAAGATCCAGCAATGAAGAATGCAATTCAGAAGGTATTTGATACCAGCAGGCATAGGTTGTGCATGTGGCACATTATGAAAAAGGTGTCTGATAAGGCAAGTATTCTAAAAATTCTTAATGCGTTTTACTACATACATGCATGCGTTTTACTACATACATGCATGCGTTTTACTGTCATGTGTTATTGTTTATTTACCTTTTTAAATTTTTTCTGTATAAAGTCTTATATTCTTCATGAATGTTTTTTATTTCTAGGTTGGTGGCACATTATGCAGTGATGATGAGTTCAAGCGCCGAATTTGTAACATCGTTTGGACCGACTCAATTGGTCCCGATAAATTTGATTTTGAATGGGATCTTGTGATGACTGATTTCAAGCTTACTGATAATACTTGGTTGACGGATATGTTTAACTTGAGAACAATGTGGATCCCCGCTTATTACCGTGATGAACCGATGTCTGGTCTAATGCGGACAACATCTAGATCAGAGAGTGAGAATCATTTTTTTTGTCAAGCGGCGAATTCCCAACTGACGCTTGTCGAGTTTTTGAACCATTTCGAGACTTCAATGGAAGCTCAGAGGTTTAATCATAGGAAAAACGACCATGATTCAAGGCACACTATTCCAGATTTTTGGACTACTTTTCCCATCGAGAAGGAAGCATCTCAAATTTTCACGAGGTCTATATTCCTTGATATACAAGAAGAGATTTATGCTGCATTTGATAGTTCGGTACTTGTTCACACACAAAGGTGTGGTGAATTTTTGAAACTCTTTGTGGATGACCCGAAAGCATATGGGCAAGGTTTTCTAGAAGTAAGTGCGTTTTACCAATTTTTATACATGCGTTTTCTTGATTTTATTAAAATCTGATGAAGTCAAATGAAGTTATTAAGTATTGCTGATGAAACTGCTGATGAAGTTAATAAGTACTGCTGATGAAGTGCTAAGTTAATAAGTACTGCTGAGATAAAACTGCTGATGAAGTTAATAAGTACTGCTGATGAAGTGCTAAGTTAATAAGTACTGCTGATCAAACCACTGATGGGCTTATAACTACTGATGAATGATAACCACTGACGAGTAACTAACTATCAGTGGTTTCTATCATCAGTGGTTGTGCAGTACTTTCATTATCAGTAGTTAACTCCTCTGTTTTTATACATGCGTTTTAGTAGATTTCTAGATGCGTTTTAATACCTTAGTATACATTTCTTTTTTACAGGTGCTTTTCAAGAAGGATGATGATGATGTCACTACATTATGCACGTGTAAAAGGTTTGAACAATATGGTTTACTATGCAGGCATATATTTCTCGTTCTTCGGTCATTTAGAATTCAAAGATTCCCGAACAAGTACATTTTGAAGAGGTGGACAAAAGATGTTGTCCCGAACGAGATAAACCATTCATTTGAGTTACACGAGTTTGGTGATGACAAAAGCAAAGAAGCTAGAAAGATTGCCAGGGAAGTTGTTTTTGCTGGTGAATACCTTGCAAATAGTTTAATAACAGACTTGGAAGAATTAAAGATTGTCAATGATAAAATGAAAGAAATGATCAACAAGGTGGACGAACGTCGGTTTAGTAGACCAACTCAAAACAAGTATGATCGGTACTCTAGTTTGCTCGGGTATGACAAGCCGGCGGAGACCATTGTCCGTTTGCCAAATGGTATCAAAAATAAAGGCCGTGGTTCACACAAGCGAATTAAGTCAAGCAAAGAGAAAGCTATAAGTCGTATGGGTAAAAGGAAGAGGACATGTAACATTTGCGGGGAGGTTGGACATGATCGTCGGAAACACAAGATAAAAACCACAATGTTACAAGATGAGAATGATGAAGATGAAAATGTAGAAGATCAACGAGTTGATGATCAAGGAGTTGAAGATCAAGTGGATGAGCAATGAATTTTATTATTTTTTAATGCATGCGTTTTAGCACTAATGAATGCGTTTTAGTATACTGTAAACATTTTGAGATTTATTCTGTTTTTAATGAAGGCGTTTTGTGATTTTTGTGAATGCGTTTTAGTGAATTTTAGATATTATTCATATTTTATATCAGATTTATTGAAGGCGTTTTATTGTTTATTAGATGCGTTTTACTAACAAACACTTATATATATATATAATCATTCAGTCAAATACTTTGTACTTCCTTACATATGGCATACATCACCATCCATGCCCCATTTTTAAACATCAAAAGAAAACATACTAACTTAAAACCCAAAAAACTACCAAACAAACCACCCACCACATTCACAAACCACCCAAAAACTACCATATGATCAAAACCACCAACCCCATTCAGTCTTTTTTGTTTAAAATCTCATCCCTCCCCATCCTTTTACCTGCCATGTTAGACCATATGGTTTCTTCTGTGTTCTTCAAGCTGTGATAGATTAAATCATCAAAAGCTTCTTGTTGTTTGATCAGCTCTAAAGCTTCATCCCTGAAGTTTGATTTTGGTTCACCAAGTAGCATTTCATGGACATCAAGGTTTTTTTTCGCCTGCCTCAGCACATCCTGTTGAACACACATAACAGAAGAAGATGCTTTGATATCACTCCTTACCTCAGTTGAAGAATCAACCATGATTACTGTCTTTACTTGGATGTTGTTTATTGCATCCTCAATGTTGTTCGCCATTTTTTTTTTGTTACTCTATTTTTCTCATCGTTACTTTATATAGACAATCAGGCAATCTCTTGTTATGACATATGGTAGTTGAACATATTAACCATTCATTTAATTTTAGTTAGATATCAATCAAATCATTTACAACTTGCGTTTTATTTTTTAAACAAAAGAATGATTAATTGTGTTTTTATTAGATGAGAGATACTCTGTTTTTTATGTCTGTAGTTAACATAGAGTCCAATTATAACTAGATTTGGTAGTTGAGTACTTAATTTATAGTAAATGACCATCACATCAGATCAACTTGCAAAGTATAATAATGTTCTTTTATTTATTACAATAACAGAGTTTTATAATAATTACCCCTATTAAACTATTTTTATTAAAAAAAAAATTCAAATACATCCAAACAACTTGTTATTACTATGCAAAAAAAAAAAAAAAAAAATGAAATATTCAAAGAATTTCCCAAAACAGTTAAAACATGTGAGTCTGAATTGTCTTTTTCAGAACTTTTTTTTCATGCATGCGTTTTACCAACTTATGAAGGCGTTTTAGGTTTATTTCTTTTAATCATAACCTGTTGCACACAGTATTACATGTGACTATATTTTGTCATTTTATATATTTTTTTTTCTATATTATCCTCTACATGTTCACTTTCATTTCACACCACAAAAGATTACATACAATAACCATGTCATCTTCATCATCATCCAATACAAGATCCCTCTTTATTAAAAGGATTGAAGAACAAATCATCAATGATCATTCTTCTGAGAGTGTTTTGATGGATGATTTGAATAATATCCATGAACGCATGTCCAGAAAAGACGAAGTTTGCAACATTCTCAAGGCGATGCCAGATTCTAGTCTTCATGAATTGGCATTGATGTTCATGATTGATGCAAAACAAAGAGACACGAATCTTGTCGAAGAGCTTACTAAATCCATTGCACTTTTGAGGTGTTCAATGGAAATGAAGATCAAATTTCTCAAATCACTTTAAACTTTGCTTATATGCTTTTTGTATGTTTGAATAACAATGTAGGCGTTTTACTGTAATAATGAAGGCGTTTTACTGTAACTGGTAGTATGATCGTATTGAATAACATTTTATGAATGCGTTTTATATAATATTGAAGGCGTTTTAACAAAAACTGTTAAAAATAAACCAAAGATTAAACTGAAAACAAAGATGATCAGATCCATGCATTTGACAAAAAGAAACAAAAAAGAAACAAACATATGTTGATGTCTATCATAACAAACTTTTAACTAACACTATTTACTCGTCTCAGCATTTTGTCGAAAGCATTTCGAATCATATTATCCTTGTAAGGTCGTTTGCTAAATTTATGAGCTTCTTCGATAGCGTCATCCCTTGCCCTGTTGTGCTCGCTAAGTATCAACTTTGCAACATACTTGATTCTTAACGAATTTAGCTGCTTGTTTTGTAGTTCCGACTCGTCAACAAATCCGGCTTTCCACACTTTATTCCCCTTATACGTTTCCATGTGCCGTATTGCGAATATGCCGCAGTCATTTATGTTTTTCTCAGTTCTCCATGGCATTTCTCTCCTATGTATTGTCCCCCCTTCAATCCGCTCGATCCCTATGCTCCGTTCACACAGTGTTCTCAAAGTTAAATAAAAAGTGTGTCTCTGTAGGCAATAAAGCAAAAGACAAAGTCAAGTGATTCCCAATAACATATTATTTCTTATTTTTAAACTAGTAATTTTACATACCAGGACTTCGGGCACTCCTCCATATCTTGCCTGAAAATCTGGTTCATTCTTTGAGTTGTCAATTAACTCAATGTAACCATCCTTTATATCGAAGCACATTAGATAAAAATGACCCTTTATTAGCAATGGAACTATAATGATGTTAAAATCATCCAGACTTTTGATATCGAACGTCTTCATAATATGTTGCAAATTGCTTTTGAAAACCTTCACCCTATCATGCTCAGAAATTCCTGCTTCGTAGTAATCTGCTGGCTGTGTTTCAAAAAACAAGAAAAAAAAATATATAAAAAAACCAAATGCGTTTTACTGTTTCCTTCATGCGTTTTACTATTTCTCTTACCATCATTGTAGTGCTGCAATAAAGCTTGTACACTCCATCTTCATGCGTTTTTTTCTCCTCATAATTGAGCAGCTCTATATATGCATCCACTGCGTTAGTGTGCAACCAAATACCGGGGTAGAAACTTTCAAGAACAGCCTTATATATTGATGTACCCGCATCCGATTTGTAGACCACTTTCCTGAAAGATAAAAATGAAATTTTAGTTGTTTACAAACTATAATCTAAGCTAATACATATCACTTACATTTTTTTCTTTGTTGGCGCCATCATGTACTCTGCCATCATCTGTTCATCTTCTGTTAGAGGCTCAAACAGTGAAACCTTTCTCCCGATGTAAGGCGATCGTAAAGCCCAAGAAGGATTCTTCTTTCTGACTGGCCTACCACCATCAACATCACCAACCTTTGTTTTCCCCTTTTTTTCACGAATCATTTGATCCTTTGGTGTTTCTGGATCCTTTTCCTGCTCTACCTGTACAAAAGGCACATTGGGTATAACTTCAGCCAAATTCACTTGTTCTTCGACTTGTTTTTGTTGTTCATCCCCAATGCTTGCATCCTTTATACCATATACGCCTGGCTCTATTGTTTGTAGCATAGCAAGTTCTGTATCACTTATACCATCGTCGTCAAATACTTCTTCAATGACAATACCCTTATCAACGTTATCTTCCACCACCTTCGTTGACCCCTCCACAACATTTTCATCATGCCCCACTACTGTGTTGTCTTCAATATTCACAATCTGTGAGATAAAAAATTAATAAAATATTCAGTTTTAACAATCCAAGCGTTTTGTTAGATGACATATGCGTGTTACCTGTTCAGCCACTGTTTCATCAGGCCCCACTAATGTGTTGTCTTCAATATTTACAATCTGTAAGAAAAAAAAATTAATAAAAATAAAACACATGCGTTTTAGACCTAATCAAAGGCGTTTTACCTGTTCAGTCACTTTTTCTTTGTCTCCACCTTGATCTCCAGCCGTCTTCTTCCTACCATGCCCAAATCGTTTGTATCCCACCAATGTTTTTTTGGTTACGGATGGGACCGTCCCCGCCGCCTGTGCTTCTTCAACAACCCTATCATAATCACCACCCAATTGCGCACCCGAGTTTTCAAAACCTTGATCCTCCCCTAGGCCGACCACATGTTCATCGGCTTCTTTTTGTTTAACAACGTCGTCTTCTTTTGACGACTTACCTCTAATGCCGTCCCATCTCTGGCATCTATCGATCAATTCCCTAGACCAGAAATACTTCTCTCTTGCTTGTGAAACCATATCATCCATTTCCTCTTGGATGTCTAGATACTTCTTCATGTTTCTGTCCATTTTTTTCATCCAAACCTGCCATGAAAAACATCAGAGGCGTTTTAGTATTTTCCAAGTGCGTTTTACAAATAACTATACACCTTTACTACAAAAATCAACTGTCATGACATATTTACCTTTTTAGCTTTCATAGCTGCGTCGAATTCTTCTTTATCACACTCAACCCCACTCAACTGAATAGGCGTTGCACAATACTCAAACATTTGCTGGGTTTGTGTTCCCATGTCAAAATCTCTCCAGTCTAGGTTGTCATAATCTAGCTCCTCCTCATCAACAGCGGGTTCTTTTTCATGCATACCCACCAAAACATCCACAGCGTCCTTCACCGTTTCGCTTACACCTTTTTCAGAACTTATTTTTTCACTCTCTTCATTCCCTACAACATTATCATCACCATCTTCTTCGATATCTGTCAAAGGCCCGTTATCGTATATATAACTTTCCATATCGTGCAACGACGAAGATGTAATGTAACTAATTGCAGGATTCTTCACAAGTGTTGGATTATGCCTTTTGTTGTATTCATGGGTGTAAATAACCTGCATATAGTAACAACTTAAGTGTTTAATTATTAAAAAATTGTATAAACAATGCATGCGTTTTATTAAATTACACATGCGTTTTAATATAGGTATGAACAGAGACTTAACATAGGTATAAACAATGCATGCGTTTTGTTAATTAACACATGCGTTTTAATATTTGTGTGAACATAGACTACATACAGGTATAAACAACTGCAAGCGTTTTGTTAAATAACACATGCGTTTTAATATATGTATGGACAGAAAACTTACAGTTAACATTGCTATCGGCCCATTGTACTGATCTTGCTTCCAGCCTGCTTTTGTGCTGTTTAGAAGTGCTAGTAGGTATGAACACCACTTCATGTTCGGTATATCATCTTCTTTATCAACACTAATCAAAAATTTCTGGTTAACTTTTGTTGACTTCGTTATCTCGCCAAAGACTGTGTTCCACAGTACCAAGAAATTTATCTTAAACATTCTCCCACCATTTAACAGTGTTTTAACCACATTTAAAACTTGCCCAACAGTTGGGGTAGATGTGTCGAATTGAGATTTGAATTCATCTATCGTTGAACCCGATCCTTTTTTTGGCCTCCCGTGCTCCAACACAGGAATTGTCCCTACCGGAATCCCGAAACACTCGTGCACCAAGGAACTTGTTATCTTTATCTTCCAGTTCCCAACATTAACTGTTCTGGTTGTTTCGTCATAATTCGAAAGCAACCAGAAACCCAGACCAGTCTGAATTGAGTCTATATCTATTTCTAACACCGATCCAAATCCCATACTCCTTACTGCCTCCTTTTGTTCATTTGTGAAATCTTTCATCCCTCTTACAAATTCCCCGGGAGAACACCTTAGTTTCAACTTTGTATCCCGGTATTCAACAAAAGTTCTTGCTGCTTTTTCTTTCCCTACTTTTAATTTTAGTTTTTTTGCTGGTTTAACGAAATCATCATCTGATTCACTCTCTGAAACTTCCTTATTTTGTTTCTTTCTCTTTTTGTCTTTCTCTTTATGGGCAGTTTTCTCCTGAACACCCTTATTTGTGTTATCTACACCTTTCTTTGACTTTCCCAAATCCTTTAAAGGAGTTTGGAAATCATCATCAGCCCCTGGATCCCTTGGTTGTTCTGCATAATTTTACATCACAATTAAATTTATTGAAGGCGTTTTATTATTTTAATGAAGGCGTTTTACAGTAAACAAACAACAACAATGCATAAGTCATAAAACGCCTTTGACTAAAACTTTAAAACGCCTTCATTAAAATATAGACAACCCAAAACATATTACTTATTAGTAAAACGCATATAGTATTATTATATACATGCGTTTTGAGAATCCCCTATTTTCTCAGCAGTATGACACTTCCATAACTTGTATATCAACTAAAATTAATAAAACGCATACATGAACACTTAAAACGCCTTTATAATCATACTCACCCAAATTTTCAAACAATCAGAACCCTACAACATCATATCTATCTCTATTATTCCTAAAAACGCCTTCATAATCCTATAAAAATACCTTTGTAATCTTATTTGTTCTACCTTAAGACACATACATCCTCAAATCATTTCATGTATCAATGATCAGATAAAACGCCTTTATCATAAGATCTAAAACGCCTTTGAAAAATTCTAATCAACCATATAAAAACTACTAAAAACGCCTGTAATAATTCAATCAACCTTCTAAAACGACCAAAACGCCTTTAATAGATACCTGTAATCCTTGGTTTTGAAGGCCTATCATGATAGTTCTTGCTTCTTCTTTCTCGGCCGTCACCTGTTTTTAGGGTTTTAAAATCAATGATTAACATCAATTAACAAAAGACGATCAAAAATTAAGTGAAATCATCAACAATTGCTTACCTGATTTGCGTTTTGGAGGCATATTTCTTTGTTCTTCGTCGATGCTCTGTTTTTTTCTTGTTTGATTTTTCGTCTGCTTTCAGCGGTTTTCAATTTTTGATGGAGAATGAATTGGGTGCTATGTAACCGTCAATTAATGGGGTATTTTTTTGGGCGCTGAATTAAAAAATTTCAAAATGTTTTAGTTTGTAATTTGCCTGTTTTGCCCTCGACTTAATAACTGCAATTAATGAGGAACGTGGTTAATAAATGTACGAGGTCAAACGCAGATGAGGAAGATGGACGGCCAGGATGGCTTCTCACACTTTGTACGTTAAAACGCCTTTGTACGTTAGCCGGCCTCTACATTGCAATAGTTAGGGGTGTTTGGGATTGATTATTCAAAACAGATTATGCGTTTTGGAAAAACAAGGGTGGAGCTGCTTATAGATTATTGCGTTTTGGTAGCCTAATAATCAGATTCAAAACGCAATCCCAAACACTAAAAAATGATTATCTGCGTTTTCAAAACGCAATAATCTAATAATCAGATTCAAAACGCAATCCCAAACACCCTCTTAGAATATAACATCAACATACTTGTGCTTAGTCGGATCAACTTTTAACTGACATGAATCAACAGCAGATTCCTTTATTAATCCACCATCAAATGGGCTCATGAGTATTCTTCCATTTGGCTTCATACAAATGAAAACATCTCTGTAAAGTAAATAACTTTTGTAAGTATGAATCGATGTTTTAATAAATGTTCAAATAAACAATTCCAAACGGCGTTACAATTATCATATTAAATTACTTACTCAATTGGGTTTAAAGGCAGCAAACTACGACTCATTTTGTCAAGAGATCCAACATATTTAATCTACGTTAAAACACAATGAAAGTTTAATTCTTTGAATGGAATAAGCAATTTGGGGGAAATACACATCGAACTATACTGTCACCTTTAGTTAAACTTTTTGGTTAAACACGTCAAAAAATGCCATTTTTTTGGGGATGGGTCAAGTTAGGTTGCCCGCTAACATCGGAAAGTTTCTACTCAGAAAATAATAATAATTTACAGTTTAGCGCAAAATTATTTTAGTAAAATCCAAATAGTACTAACCAAAAGTGACAATGGCTGCTATAAATGTTACCCCAAATAAGCTTGTGGTAGATATGTAATTCTTTATCCTCATACTGCAAAGTTAACATATATTAATATACTATTTAAACCATCATACTTGCTGTCGAATGTTAATGTCATTTTCTGTGGACGAATGTTCATTGTTCAAGAGGACCAAACTTGTAATCGAATATTAAACAACATTAGATAGTTTGAATTTGCAAATAATCTCTTTAATATGCAATTAAACTACCCAATGATGACCATGGACACATCACCAGGAACTATTTTGGGGATAATGAGCTTCAACAATGTGTACGCCATTTCAACTATTGATATCTTATCCGCCAAACTTAAATTAATATAGCTTACTTTATATATACACAAACTACTATAGTAAACCAAATCAAATAAGTGGACAAAATCTCCTCACTCTTATTTCATGAAATATCTAGAATAAGGTTTATGTACTTTCCAATGTGTTTTTCGCTATTTTCATATGTGACATATTCTATGAGTTGGATTTCTTCCGAAAGATACTACCAGCTTCCATGATGTGCTATGTATGGTCTAAAAATAATAAACTAACATAGACACCTAGTAATATAAAACAGACTCAACTAAACTAGACCACACGACAGGCAAATATACATATCAATGCAGTACAGACTAAGTCCGAGTATCGAACCCACAGGATAGAACTAGACAACAAAACTAGACTCGACTAAGACTTAAAATAAAGGGTTTAAAAGTTGTTTTTTTGGTTTTTTTAAATAAATAAAATAAAATAAAAAAAAGTAAACAAAGATAAATAGCAGCAAAGACAAATGAGGAAAATATCAGGATAAGAAAGCAACTACCTAGGTCAAGAATCCTACATGTAACTCACAACTCTCGGTAATGGAAAACTGAATGGATACCAGATTCTAAAGATAACTTAAGAAACCCTAAGACGTGCTAGATCTCCTCCCGATCTCACCAACACACCCTAAAGAATCCTAAGGAATAAAACACTGGCTATCTAGCTCGGATCACCTCCCGGTCTCACCTTACTAAGAATGTAAAGGTACTCAAATGACTCGATCACCTCCCGGTCTCTCTAATCACAATACACCCGAAGATGTAAAGGAGTAATATAATTGGGTTAATTATAACATGGAATTGCAAGAAACTAAAGACAACTAGAACAAGATCACTATAACAAAAGTGTATTATTATTAAAGAAAAATTAAAGGAACAATCTTTGATACAAGAAAATGTAATCGGCAGAGTAGAAAAGAATAATGATTGGTATATAATTCAAGAGATAGATGGATGATTGTTATTCTCCAACAGAAAGAAGCAACCCTTATATAAGAACTCTTGACTAAAGAGAATTCCTTTGAGCATGGGTCAAAAATGCAAGAAGACAGCTGTATGACAATTATCGCCGGAAACCCAGCAAAGATTGAAAATTAGTAGCAAGAGATCTGGGATAGACTTTATAAATTGAACCTTTCTCTTTTTTAGCCCCTTGACTTCACCAACATACCAAATATACCTTGCACAAATTTAAGATGAAGAATTATAAATTAAACTCACAAAATAAATATAATTAAAGGAATATTTACTGCTGAATTATAAGGTAATTTATAAATAGAATTTAACATTCCCCTTAATTCAGACAGTAAATAGGTTGATAAGATGTAACTTTTTACTTAAAACCTCATGTTGGGTTGGATGTAGACCTTTTGTAAAGATGTCAGCTAATTGATTTTCAGAATCGATTTTTATTGTTTTAAAAATACGAGCCATAATTTTTTCCCTAATAAAGTGTAGGTCTATCTCAAAATGCTTTGTCTTATTAAAGAAAACTGGATTACCAGCTATTGAAATAGTTGAACTGTTGTCACAAAACAGATTAACGGGTAAAGTACATTCAATATTTAAATCTTTAAGAATATTTCGTATCCATAAAATTTCACAGGCAACTGAACAGATGGCTCTAGACTCTGCTTCAGTGGAAGATCTAGACACCACGTCTTGTTTCTTACTTTTCCAAGAAACAAGACTATTACCCAAAAAACACAGTAGCCTGTGACGGATCTTCTCGACTCAAGACACTTACCCCAATCTGAATCAACAAAACCTCTAAGGTTAAAAGAATTACCTTTGCTGATTAAGATACCCTTACCTGGAGCCTTTTTTAAGTACCTAAGTAGCCTCAAGGCAATCTGAAGATGTGAATTTGTAGGTTTATGCATAAATTGACTCAAATACTGAACAGAATAAGAGATATCTGGTCTAGTATGTGACAAATATATCAATCTCCCAACTAGCCTTTGATAACCAGCAATATCAGACAATAACTCATTATCAGACTTGCATTTAGCAGAGATAATATAAATTTGTTCAATAGGGACGTTAACAGGTTTGCAACCAAGTAGACCAAAATCAGACAATAATTCCAGGAAATATTTTCTTTGTGATAAGCAAATGCCTTGCTCAGAGTATAGAACCTCAATCCCAAGAAAAAACTTTAACTTTCCTAGATCTTTGGTTAAAAAGTTAGAACTAAGAAATTGTTTAAATTTATTGATTTCGTGTTCATTATTTCCGGTTATGATAATATCATCAACATAAACCAATACTACAATAAACACAGAATCTACATCCTTTATAAACAAAGAGTAATCACTTTTAGACTGCACAAAACCATTTTCTGACAATACACAAGTTAACTTCTCATTCCATTTTCTTGGAGCCTATTTTAAACCATATAATGATTTGACTAACTTACATACTTTAGTTTCATTTTTAGAAAAATAACCCTTGGGTGGAGTCATATAAACATCTTCATCAATACTACCATACAAGAAAGCATTATTAATATCCAATTGATATAAGGGCCAATTATTTTCGACAGCTAAACTCAAAACACACCTGACGGTGACCATTTTAACTACAGGCGAAAAGGTTTCATCGAAGTCAATGCCCTCTTTTTGACTATATCCTTTTGCGACTAACCTAGCATTGTAGCGCTCAATCTCACCAGTGGACTTATACTTGATTTTATATACCCATTTACAACTTATTGCTTTCCTGCCCTTAGGTAAGTCAACTAAGACCCAAGTATTATTTCTATTTAAAGCTTCCATTTCATTATTCATTGCATTAACCAAATTAATATCTTTAATGGCTTCGTTGTAGTTTTTTAGTTCAATGCTTTTGTTAAGTGAAGACACAAAGCAATGGTTTTCAGACGACAACCTTGAATAATTTAAAACTTTTTCAAACCATATTTAACTTTCCCTTCAACTACATAATCTGACAGTTTTTTTTTTTGTAAAGAGACATATCTTTAAGATCTTCTAACCGTGCCCTCAGAAGGATTTACCTCGTCATTAGGTTCAACAATGTTGGTTGCCTCACTAGTAGCACCATTTGGACTATTAGAAGGATGACCTTCATTGTCAACACCTTGAGACCCCTCCCCATCGTCATCGGGACTTTCATTTTCAGAAACTTTGGAATCGAAATCATCAGGACTTCCATTTTTAAAAACTTTACAATTAATATCATCAAAAAAATCAAAAACATTTAACTGAGTTATATTTTCATCAAAAACTAAATTTTCAGGATGGAAATATTTGTTTTCCTTAAACGGATACACATATTCATAAAACTTGACATCTCGTGATTATAAAATTTGTTTTTTTATCTAGACTCCAAAGCTTGTAACCTTTTTTAACATTTTAATAACCAATTAAAACACATTTTTCGGCTTTGTAAACAAATTTGTTAGGATCATTTAAAATAGTACTAAAACAAAGACACCCAAAGTTTCTTAAATGGTCAAGAGGAGGACAAAAGCCAACATTAACTCATAGGGAGTTTTGCCAGATAATATAGATGAAGGAGTCCTGTTAATCAAGTAAACAGCAGTCAAAATACATTCAGACCAAAAATTAAGAGGAACACCTCCTTGAAACATTAATGCTCTAGCAACATTTAACAAATGACGATGTTTTCTTTCAACTATTCCATTCTGCTGAGGGGTATGTGTACATGATGTTTGATGAAGAATGCCTTTTGAATTTAAAAACCCTTTCAATTGATTATTTACAAACTCGGTTCCATTATCGCTTCGAAAAATTTTAACAACTTTATCAAATTGAGTTTTAAGCAAGTTAACAAAGATTTTAATACTATAGAACACTTCATCTTTAGATTTCAATAAAAACACCCAAACAGCCCTGGAATAATCGTCAACTATAGTCAAGAAATACTTAAACCCTTCCCTGCTTGGAACCTTGTAAGGACCCCACAAGTCAAAATGAACTAACTCCCCTACTTCTTTAGACTTGTGATCACTTAACGGAAAAGGATTTCTTGTTTGTTTTGCCTTGTGACACACATCACAAGGTAGAGATTATTTAGATATATTTAATTTTAGTTTTTCTTTTAACACATATAACACTTGATTTGAAGGATGGCCTAACCTAGGATGCCATAAATTACTTTCAATTTGCCTACTAAAACACACCTTGGAACATTTTGGATTGTTTCCATAAACGTAAAGGCCATCACTTTGTTCACCAATCAGCAGAGTTTTCTTTAATTTCAAATCCTGAATGTAAAAATTTTCTTCAGTAAATGACACCATAAGTTTACTATCTTTTGCTAACTTGTGAACAGACAAGAGATTAACACAATATTCAGGAACGACAAACACATCTCTCAAAACAATAGTATCATTTAGTTTAAAATTTCCAATTTTAGTAACTTTAGCTTTAGTTCCATTTGGATGTCCAACAGTTATATTAAATTCAGACACATCAATTTCATCAAAAAGATATTTATCTGATAGAAGCATGTGTTGGTTTGCCCCTGAATCAACAATCCAATTACCATTTGCACCCAAATCATATACACTAGCACAACTAAAGGAAGAGCATGAGCTGAACAAATTATTTCCCATATTAGTATTTTGATTTTTAAAGTCGGCTTTTCACTTATCAAATTCATTAACTTTGCAATTTGATCTGTTGTAAATGGAGGACAACTTGGTTCTAACAGGTTGGTAAACATCATCAAGACCCATAAGAAATTGTATTAGTTTTATTAGATGGTTAAAATCATTGAAATCCTTTGAGGCCTGGCATGTACAAGATGGTAACTGGATAATTGCATCGAGTTGTTTCCACATAGAGTTTAATTTATGATAATACTCGGAGACAGAACTTCCATTTTGTCTAAATGAGTTTATTTTTTGATAAAGATTAAAAACTACCGACCCATCTACTTTATCATATGTATCTTTTAAATCTTGCCACACATCAGAGGCTAGTTTAGAAAAAACTTGACCCAAATACAACTCTTCAGATATAGAATTTAGAATCCATGACAAAACAACCGAATTACATCTGTCCCATTGCCTTGCAAGAACTTCATTTTCATTTGATTTTATACATGTGCCATCAATAAAACCATTTTTATTTTTTACTTCTAAAGCCAATTTCATTGCACTTGCCCAAACAGAGCAATTTTCCGTCCCTTTTAATTTTATATTGATAATCGTCATATTACTTGAATCACTTGGATGCAAGAACAAAGGATTACCTAGATCTAGCTTACTAATCGAAGTTTCAGTTTGGACATTGACAACATAGTCGGCCATAATAAAAAAAGGATCAATGACTAAAAGCAATCAAGAGAAAAAAAAATACACAATGAACACAATAACCAGTTATGAAGTAGGGTAATACTATCAAGGAGATTTGAATAAAAAACTCACAAAGTATTCCAGCAAGTCATAGGGTAAAGAAAAACTTACAGGGATTTGAAAAGATTAGAGAAAGATAAGCACACATAACCTTCAACTTAGGGTCCCTATTTGGGCTCACCAACAGAACTTATTAGTGTTGACAATCACCAACGATTGAGTACCAATGAATGATCACGTTAACGTCTCTGTTTCTCTGGAAAGATTCACGATCAACAGCAATAGATACGAACAATTTTTTGGCCGAATAAATAATTTGTAGCAGCGAATGAACAAGAAAGACGTGAAGAACAATCAGCGAAGGGTACCCTAACTTAACCGGATAGCCCCAATCAACTGAATCAAAAATCAAGAATTGATAGTAGAGCCAACTGGCTCTGATACCATATAACAAAAGTGTATTATTATTAAAGAAAAATTAAAGGAACAATCTTTGATACAAGAAAATGTAATCGGCAGAGTAGAAAAGAATAATGATTGGTATATAATTCAAGAGATAGATGGATGATTGTTATTCTCCAACAGAAAGAAGCAACCCTTATATAAGAACTCTTGACTGAAGAGAATTCCATTGAGAATGGGTCAAAAATGCAAGAAGACAGCTGTATGACAATTATCGCCAGAAACCAAGCAAAGATTGGAAATTAGTAGCAAGAGATCTGGGATAGACTTTATAAATTGAACCTTTCTCTTTTTAGCCCGTTGACTTCACCAACATACCAAATATACCTTGCACAAAATTAAGATGAAGAATTATAATTTAAACTCACAAAATAAATATAATTAAAGGAATATTTACTGCTAAATTATAAGGTAATTTATACATAGAAAAAAAAATCACCTCCCGGTCTCACCCGAACCCTAAACACTTAAAGCTCTTGAAAACTTAACATTCCATCACCTCCCGGTCTCAAGAATGGAAGAATACTTAAGTCCTCTAAATTCTCTATCAAGTTCCTATGGCTTTCGTGCACAAAACCATAAACTAAGCTAGGCGCACAAAGCAAGCAACCCAAATAATCATCCAAACATGAAAGACATTGACTAAGACGGTTATGGAACTATCAAAAATAGTAAATTAGACTTAAGTACGCACACACATCATAATAAACACCAACCAAATCGTTACCAAAACATTAACCATTCAAAAATAAATTCAAAACCGAGAACTATAAAATTTACATGTATTCATCATACAACCTTAATAGTGGTTTAAGATTTAGCTACTCATAATAATGAAAAACAAAGGTTCAACATAAAAATTAATCATGATCTCAATATTTATAAACACGAAGTAAATAAATATAAAAACTAAAACTTTTAATGATCGAACCCGTAGCTTCACTCTTGAACCCGTGCCTCATTCTCCTTCAATTAACCTCTAAAAAACAATTAGAAGCTGGTATGATGTCGTTCGATTTCTTCTTGGCGGCTGCTATTCACCTTCTTTCGAAATAATAATCTCCTTCTTATAATATGTGTACGCCCAAAATTGTGTTGTCACATGATTAGAGCCCATTTTAGTTTTTTTTTTTTATTTCTTTGGGCCGATCCATCTTTGGGTTGAGACCAAAGTCTCATTTAGCTTTTTATTATTATTACTAGGTTAGAGACCCGTGAACTTCACGGGTGAAGAAATGTTTTAATAAAACATATTATCGACTAAATAAAATTAAACAATTTTTATAAGGGCAGTGTTAAACTACAAGTTTAAAACATAACATGAAAGAAAATATAACATTACAAATTAATATTCTGTCAGTTTTTAATTTTAATTTTGTTGTGCACGTGAATTATGTAAGTTGAAAAAAAAATTGATGCAAATAAATCTCGTAATAAAAAAAAATCTTCGACCAAACAAAATAATAGGATAATTTCCAAAAGAAAACACAAGTCAAAATATAATGTTCACAAAACTTAATAATATTGCATGACAAAAGGAATTAAATCAAGTACGAAAAAAAACGAATTATGAATACGTACATAACATCCATTGCAGCATGGTAATTTTTTAGCATTTTAACATCGAGCGTTGCAAGCAAAACACATATCGACATCATCTTTTTCAAAGTATTTACCCTTCATCATGCTTACGTGATGCTATCCTTTATTATGCATGCCAAAGGTTTTTGGAACTCGTACAAAATACGTCGTACAATCCACAATAAAATACTGCTTCACCCCTTGCTGCAGCAAACTGAAAACAATAAATTGTATGCATAAACTTTAAAAAAAATTAATAGTAAAGAAATTAGATATATATAAACAAATATTTATACACTACAACAGTCTGGAGCTTTAGGGGCGACACATGTCGCCCCTAACAGCACTGCCATTTGGTCCCCTATAATTGTGTGAGAGAAAACCCTATAATTTTTTATGGGGTTGAAAGTGGTTGTGAGTGAAAGAAATGGGGAATCTATTGTTTATCGGTGTATTTGGTGTTATTTGGGAATCTTTTAGGGAAACTGGAAAATGTATTTATTTTTTAATATATGTTGAAAGTGGTTGTAAGTGGAGGAGAGAGAAACTGTAATGATTTTTAATGTAATATGTGGTTGTGAATGGTTGTGAGTGAATGGGGATGGGAAAGCTACCATGAATGCTCTAATGCCCTATTATTAGGGGCGACTGTCGCCCCTAAAAGTCCTGTCACATTTGCTTGGTCCCTAAAACCCTTTGTGGCCTCTAAAGGTGTCGCCCCTAATGCCTTTTTCCACGTGACATTTCTTTTTTCATTTATTTATTTTTTTGCCACGTGTCATGCCATATGGCAAAATTCTGTGCAATCTGGGCAGGACCTTTAGGGGCAACGGGTCGTCCCTAAAGGTCTTTTCTTTTCTTTTCTTTTTTTTGTCCACACGCGCACAATCAAATGAAATAATAACAAAACAAATTAATCAAACATACCAACATTACATATATATAAACGTACCAACAGTCGTCTAAACACTACAACATTGGTCTAAACAAACATACAATTATTTACAGTAAAGTATACCAACAAAACTAAATAAACATACCAAAAATGCCTAAACGTCTTCGTCTCCATCTCAATAGGAAATCAGTAACGGTAAGGATATCGCTTTGCCTGCAATATACACCAATGTTGAAAACAGAATGCATAACTCACTATTTCCACATGCAATTAAATGATTAAAACTTTAAGCATTTAAATAACAAAACTCACCAGGATTTCAACAATGACATGCATACCAACTTTTATATGATGTCGAATCCAAAACCAATCATTACGTTTAATGGGCACCCACCTACGATGGCCAAAGCTTAAAGTTAGGCTAAGAAGTTGCATCATGTGGTAGCAAAATGGGTTAGACGTGTTAGGCATCGGCTAAAAACAGGCAAAATCATAAAACGGTCATAGTGGGTTGGGTTGGGTCGGGTAGACCCAGCAACAACTTGTTTGTCTTCTTTTTTTTTAATTTCATACCTGACTTGAAATATGATTACGAAATCCCAAATGTCTAGTATAAGATATGGAAGAGGAATGCTTACCCATCATGTACACCTCCAATGTCAACAAAAGCACCTTGATAAAGATGCACAGTAGTCACTTTGCCGACACAAATCTGCATAATAGATTACATATTAACTTCTTTATATGAAATATTATATGTTTGTAACATGGATCACCTTTTGGTATAATAGAACTTATAAGTTGATATGGGGTACTAAAATCAAGGCACACATAAACATGGCTGTATATTCATAAAGCAAAACAACTTTGAAATGGTATACAAACTAATTTCTGATTCTCTAAACAATTATTTTTCACAACCAATAATAATGAGACATAAATCCTAAATAAAAACACTAAAATCATCCTAGCATAACAGGAATCATAAGTGTACAGAATAACTTACTTGTCCTGGGTAGTAAAATGGTAGTTCTTCTGTACCGCTTGGAAGATAATAAACGCTGCTGGGTTTCGGAGCGAACCAAACTGGTTAATAATAAGCTGCTGATTTCTGCAGATTGGATAGATAAAATCCAAACAACAGACGAACTGTTACAATGGGTCAATATGTGCGAGGCGCTGGAGGGATTTGCTGCACTAACGGGTCACGATAGCTGGTTTTGGGCTGCAGAAAGTGATACAGTTTATTCCACAAGAGCTGTTTGTAACCTTCTGTTGCAGCGGACGATTGATGGCACAAATTTTGTGATGAAGTGGGTCGCTTGGGTTCCTATGAAGTGTTCTATTATGGCGTGGCGAGCGGAAATGAATAGGATTCCAACAAAGATGGCATTAGTCCATAGAAACATTGTCATAACGGATAGAAGCTGTTCTTGGTGCCTCGAAAGCGATGAATCAGAAATGCACGTTCTGTCTGACTGTTTTATTGCCTCGAATGTTTGGGATTGCATAGGAAGATGGTGCCGGTTACCTCCGATTTTCGCTTTCGAGATTAAAGACCTTTTGCAGGTGTATAAACTGGTCACGGGCTGCAAGATGAAGAAAAAGATTGTGCATGGTATTGTTACGGTTACGATATGGTCGCTTTGGAAGGCAAGGAATGAGACGGTGTTTAATGGTAAGCGTCCTAGTGTGGAGCAGATCGTGGCCAGTGTGAAATCCTTTACGTTTCTTTGGGTTAAGTATAGAACTAAATGTAATAGGATTGTTTGGAAAGATTGGTGTCAATTTCCCATGTATATGTTGTAATGGTGTGAGCCTTCGGTCCCCGCTTTGATGTCCGGATGGTGTTTGTGAATGAAAGCTTTTTTCCAAAAAAAAAAAAAAAAAATACTGCATGAAAGAAAACATAGAATAAGTAACAAACTATAAGAATAATCCATATCAGTCGCATTTATACCAATTAAACAGAAAAACCAATCTTACCATTCCCTCTTTATAATCTTTCCCTCGTTTCCTCCTCCCCGGAAAATAATCTTGATCATACTACATAAACATTACCAATATCATCAGTATAAACAGAATATACATTTTCATGTAAGTATTGCAACCTGAATCAATCAAATCATTAGCAATAACCACCACCTAAATACACACATACATATACATACATACACTCACACATACATACACTCATACATACATATACATACATACATAAAAATAAAAAAACAAAAAAAAAACAGAAAAAAAATAAAATAAAAAAAACAGGAAAAAAACCTAGAAAAAACGAAAAAAAATATTAAAAAAAACATGAATAAAGAGTTTAGTTAAGCGACAAACATGTTAATTTTACATCACCCTGCAGTGGTATAAAATCACTCAAGATTCAAGAAGACCTGTTAAGCAGCCAATGCCAAATATGTTGCAACCGTCGATCCAGGGATAAAAAATGAACGGGTCAAATGATTAGAACATGAATAATTAATAGCATATAACAACAAAAAGAAGAAAAGAAGCAGTGGTTGCTTGCTAGTTGCTACTAAAAAAAATCTAGCAGACCAAACCATATACTATGTCATGTAGTAAAAAGAGGCCAGTTTGGCAACCTAGGAACATTAGTGATCCCACCCGAGTACCTGCTTGACCTATTCCCTAACCCACATGACATTCCATGTTGCCATCTTTAGAGAATACTGATGTGCCTTTCCATAACAACTTCGGCTCCACCATCTTGAATGCGCCTTTCAAGTATTCAATTTCTTCTTTAGCGGTAAAAGATGTTCTCTTTATCTCCATCCTCCAATGAGCATATGATGGCTGAAACTCAACTTAATTTGAAGATGCAACACATAAGAAATGAAATTAAAAGAAACGAAATGACGATACATACCAATCACTACAGCCAACACACTGAACCATTAAATCATCAGGATTGTAAGGCATCTGACACTTGCAGTTATTCGTTGCACTAATCAGAACACAAAATGACCAAACTTAAAGAGTTTAAATGAATCAGAAGATAAGAATGATTCAAAGTTCATTTAGTTTTAGCTGTTATCTTTGTGTTCCTCTAAAGTAGTCCAATGACCTCTAGAAACCCTTTGAGAAGAAGATACATCCATCATAGAAGTTGTACCATCTTTTCTTTTGATTACTGTCATTACCGAGTCATTGATGTCCACAATCCCACAAGTGATCAAGTTCAGAAACATATGAGTTGCTCCTGAGCCCCAGTAACTACGGCTTTTCTCAAACGAATAGTCCGAAAAGGTGATCGCTTAAACCAAGAAGACCTTCTAAAGGTTTAAAAACGCATCCAGAAAAAAATATAACCCAAAAATATCGACAAATCAATTAGATTTACTTAAAAATGCATATCCATTGCTACTTCTTTACTACCGGATGGTCCAGAAATAAATTCACTGTATGAAATTACAATCTCTAGTTTTAAGAATCCTGTTAAAAAAGATTAGATGGATGGCTTTTGTTTATCATACCTTTCTTTAATGACCTCGTAATTCTCTTCTCTTTGGCTTCCTCCAATTAGTTCACCAACCTATTAGTAAAATAAAACGTCGTGTGAGGGTGACATACACAATATTGCATAATTTTAATAGTTTTACCAAATGATTCGTTAAAAACAAATGCAGTTGTGAAAAGCACCCAAAAATGCATTACGAATGAAAACCCTACCTTTGGCACAAGAACGTCCATGGCAGCTACTGTTTTCTTACTAAATATTCTGTTGCATAACATCATAATATCATAATTACACAACAATTATATAAACATTTATTCAAGAAATTAAAAAATACATAATGTAAAATTAATAAAATAACATACTGATCAACAACGAATCTAATCAGATATGTCTGCTCCGTTGATTTCAAATTTGATTTTTTTTTTCAATAATGTGAAGTAAGAAAGATTAAGTATTACGCAACTAGATCACCATTTGTTCTCGTTTCTCACCAACAACATCTTGAATACCACGAATCTCAACCACAATTTTATTCCACCGTAAATATGAAAACACATGAGGCATAAATCTCAACGTTTATTCGATTCTTTGATAACATTAGAGAAATCAAGCACTCAAAAATACCTATAGGAAGCGTATACTTTGACCTTGATTTAGCACCAATGAGAAGAGTAGTCGAAAAACCCTAATCCGACATAGAGAGAACGATGGGAGATGTGACGAATATGCATTCGAAGGGCCAACCAAATCGCAGAAAATCAAAGAAATAGGAATTTAGTAAGAAACAATGAAAGCAATCCTCCATAAATCCTTCGTTTCGGGATGAAGATACAAATCGTCGATGATGATCTAAGATAGAAAAGGGAGATGATTGAGCTAGAAAGGTAGGGTTTTGGTTATTACCGGGTTATAACATTTACGGATCATGGGTCGGATCTGCGCGTGTTTTTTTAGACATAGTGTGGAGATGCCATGTGTATCCTACTTGGAGCCAATGTGGAAGCCTTAGAAAAGAGCCATGTGGCACCCGAGTTACTCCTTTATTAGGAGAGGTAGATTATTATTATGATCATCATCATCATCATTATCATTATAGCTTTTGACTCGGGTGTTCTTGACTTGACCAAAGTTGCTCGTTCAAGTTTCAACGTCCATGAACACCTGCTCTCAAGTGTTGGTGTCTCGATTAAAATTCTTTTATTTTGAGTTCATTTTCTCCAAACACCTATAAAATAATAAAATACATAAATACATAATAAAAACCTAAAAAAATATTATACAAAATACTTGGGAAAAGTGATGTGTTTTGCAACAGATCAAACATCCCACACAAACTTTTTCGTCCCAGAAAAAGACTGCAATGGAATCATAACCAGGACTCTAGGTTTCAAAAACTCTTAGGTACATTAATTAAGATTTAATCACACATAAATCAAAACTGTCGGTATTGTTGTCCATCTAAACCCAACCGCCAGCCAATCAGGCCCCAATCATGTGAAGCGGATTTAGTTTATGTTTACAATCAATCTATGGGTCTCACACTCAAGATATCCAGCTTCACCTAATCCCACCCCAAGCTTTCAAGGTAAAGGTTAAACAATATAGATTTACCAATCACTGCAAACTAAACTCCCTAATGTGTTAGAAACTCAATTTTTGATGGATGATGGATGTAGTGTATGAGCTTAGATATGTAATTTTTTTTCATACATAACCCAAATGTTGTCTCAACCAGAGTCACCATCCCCGAGAGCGACAGCATGAGCTTCGACACTTTTTTTTTAACTTGACCTAGAGAGAGTTTTGATCAGGGTCACCATCCCTAATATAAGGGAAACTCCATAGGCTTCAGTTATTTTTTTTTTATTTTTATCTAGCTCAATTGATGGACATGGGAATATTTTTTTTATCGGGCGCCACTTTTCACCAAATTTATTCTCATAAAAAGGATCAAGTGTGCCATTTAATTAATACGTAATACATATGGGCCTTCAATCTACAGTAGTACCTCTAATTATTATCAGCAATTTCAGTTCTACGGTTTCTCCTAAGATGAGAACCCACAAGATATCATGATTATTAAGGTATATAAAGACAATCCTGGGACCTTTCAAAGCTAGCTGGGCCTACCGACACATCTTAAGCAAACACGCTTTTAATCTATTTATATTCTCATACATATAATGTTTTGAAAACCAAAAATCCCAATTTTACTGTAACGACCCGGGATTTAACGAGTCATTACGGATTGGTAATCATGACACAATTAATCATTTACCAATTTAATTAATTATAGTTTTAACATAATCACTTTACTTAAAAACACACTATTTTATTTAGTACTTGGGCCTATGCCCGTTACATTACACCCGGTTATGGGCCGAAGCCCATTAACTTACAAACTGAACTGGGCCATGCCCGTTTACAAACCTGGGCCGTAGCCCATTTTAAAACCAACATCAAACCTTTAACAAAAACCTAGAGATCATACTTGACACCACATTGGGCCCATTAGACCTTACTATTTTATTTTATCTATATATTAAAAAGCAATGTCGGTGCACAAAAAGACAAAAACATCCAAAGCCATTTCGTATAACTACTGTATTGCCATTCTACTTTTCATTTTTCCTTTGTCTTTGTCTTGCTTTGCCGGGATCAACCAAGGTTCCAGCCACCGGATATGCCACCGAAATAAGGTCGGATCCGAACGAAGAACAAGAGTGGGGTGGTGATTGAAAACCTGGGCTTCACAAACCGCTGCATGTCGTCATCGCGTCTGCCGGAGACAGGAAAACGATTGATTCTATCCGGTGAAGATTGGAGGTTTACAGGTGCAGTGGTTGTTGTCAGAGGTGGCGATGGTTGTGGTGATGCTTGCGACAGCAATTTTCGGAGGTTGGGGCTTTTAAGAGAGATAAAGAAGGTGACTGTGATGGTCGCGTAGTGGTGTACGTGGATCGTGGATAAAGGGGCTGTCGGCGCCTTGAGAGTGAGAACAGTGTGACAGACTTCGCCGGAGCCGCTTTAACCCACCGTCAACAGATTTCCAGCCGGAATAGCCTGCTCTCCATCTATTTGGATATGGTGTGGATGAGATGGATGGAAAGCAAAAAACAAATGCTTGGGTGTTTAGAGATATTGAATTAATAAAATTAACAGGTAAGGTGTCTTGAAAGTTATTGGTGTAAACACTGCATATAATTTATTTTACAAAATCATACACCTACACATTCTGACGACTTTAATTAAACCAATAATTTTTAAATAAGAATTAAAAAGGTATGTAAAGGTAAATTATATTTCCATTCTTCAAAATCTAATTCAAGATGCATGTTATTATAAACCGTTTAGTAATTTCACGATTTCGAAATTAGGTGTTGGTATACTTTTGTACATATAATTTTTGCATTCGAGACGTTAGGTGAGTTTTTTTTATTGTATTTTATGAAGTTTCAAGAACGTTAACTTTTATTATTCTTAGTACATTTCGATATAAATCTAGGTTGGTTTACATTCGACTTAAATTGTTCTTTGTATTGAGCAAAGATCAAATGGGATACGTTTTTTTGTCTACTTTTATGTGTGTTTTCTGTTAGTCTACGATGGTTCAAATAACAGTATAAATTCAAGTTATTTTAATTTTTGACGCCGTTGCAACGCGCGGCGGGTCAAAATACTAGTTTATTTTTAAAACTTAACAAACTCTTTTCTATAATAACAACCATAGGGCCGTAGCCCATTTAACACTTGGCCGGCCCAAGGGCCGGTTTTTATTTAAACACTTTAAACTTGTTTCCCACACATTCGAGCTCGGGTTCCCGGTAACTAATCAACCTGAAATGCATGTTAAAAATATGTTAGCCACAAAGCTAGTGAGTGATGCCAGATTCGTTTAGACTCGTTTAAATAAACATGCAACAATTTTCGTATGGTTCGGTCATTCTAAGGTGGAATATATTATCGATGGAGCACCATACAAATGCTTATTGTGGTTCCAAACCTCTACTTGGTTTAGAAAAAAATATTCCGGTAATACCGAATGGATCCATTCTACGTTGTTTCTATTCGACCGATTCTATTAACTCTTTCATGATCATGAACCAATATTTCATCAAAACACACGTAAAAAGTAACATGTATTCACCCCGAAATCATTTTAAACATATGGGGTACATGCACTCACGTTGGTTATCTCGGATTGAGTGATTTCACAAGTGGTAGTATTACTAGATTCCTCGTGTTCCTGTTACATCACAAATCAAGTTACAACAAATCAAGTTACAACAAATCACAAGTAGTAGGAAGCCCGCGCGTTGCCGCGGGAGCGATAATATAAAATGTTATATTCTATATTTAGTTTAATTGATTCTCTCGTGTATCGCGTCCATAGTATTTATGTACCCTGACTGAGGCTTAAAAATATGCTCCTTAGGCCTTATAAATGGGCGTTGGTCATATTAATGTCATGGAGCCGAATGGGTTAACAAATTTTAATTTTTAAATGGATAATTATTGGCGTCAACTTTTAAGTGTTAAATGAGTTTTTATTTAAAAAAAGACACACACATACACACATAGGAATTTTTACAACAACAAAAAATTGTGCCCATGATAAAACTAGGCCCGAGCCGCGTAGACTCCCCGGCTTGACCCATAGCCGTCCATGCTCTCATAATATATTGCATAGTATGTATGTTGGTTTCCTTATTCCTATTATATATTAGAAAAGTTTGTTTTATTACTTGTTTTTATTTTTATTAAGTTTGGAGTTATTAACATCAATGTGATCTATCTATGTCATAAGTCATACACATGTAACATATAAGTGATAATCTCACATTAAAACTATGTGGAATGCATGTACATGTGTTGATAACTATAAATACTCTAAATCATTATGTCCACCATCAAAATTATATGTTTTTTAATCAATTCAGTATCGAATTCCATGTTTAAATAAGTTTGAAATTAGGGGTGGAGGTTAGTGGTCGATTGAGGGTGCCCCGCCCCACTCTCGTTTTCTTTGCTCAATAGTGTAAGTTTACGTGTCATCGGCCTAAATTTTTATATGCAATATTGAGTCCAACCCCTTCCGTTTTAAGGGTCGTCCCTGACTGTCGTTATGACGAGGATCCGGTGTGTGCAAAACACTTAGAACCATGTAGCAAACTTACCATGCTTCTAATCAAATTCTCACTTCTAAATGAGCATGAATTTCCCTTCGTTTCAATACTTATTTTAAAAGGCATAACATAGATGAATAACCCATTAAAAGCTCAATTTAAGATTCATGTTACTAATCAATACAGGAAATGAGTTCAAGAATCATTAATCAAAGTTGCAGACTCTAATTATACAGCACAACTACATGATTATAACCTTTGATATAGTTATTTTAAAAAGCATAATATGCATGAATAACCAATTAAAAGCTCAATTTCTAGTCTAAGTTAAGACTAAAAGATTGATGTTACCAATCAAAATAAAACAGGAAATATGTTAATAAATCATCAATCAAATTTGTAAGTTATAGTTATACAACACAACTAAATGGGCGAACCAATCCTTATGATTGAAGATTTAAACATTTTTATACTCTATTTTAACCGGACATAGCATAGATCAATAACCAACAAACAAAATAATTAACAGCAAAAAAACATATCAATTCACATGTTTTCTATAAATTTAGTATTGTTTTCTACAACAACAACAACAAATCTTGCTTGATAGCAAACTGGAACTCGTCTTACCCGGTCTAGGCGAATTCTTTAGACCACTCGCCTGAAAATAGTACTGAACTTGTATTATAAAATTAAAGAAACACAAAAAAAAAAATCAAGAACATATCACTATAAAAGCAATAAAATAGAAATCCAACCTTAGCAGCATCAATAAATTGTCAATCGAAGAGAAGAACCAGCAAGATGCGAACATCTGGGTGATGGGTATGGAAGAACTTATAGTTTCAAGAAGATGGAGTTATGGAACTCGAAGAGACGATTTCGAATTTCCGAATTAAAATTTTGGTTAAAGTGAATTTGTTCTTAATAACAATGTTATGCGAATGATGATTGGATTGTGAACTAATCACCATTTGTGTAGTTAATATTGTATTCATTATGATGAATCACCAAGGAAGATGAAAGGTTAGTATGAATTGAATTGAATTGATTAAGATGGCCCTAAAGTGCCAGAAAAGTTTGATGAATGTCCAACTTTAATCCCTCTAAATTGGCTTTAAGTGTATTGTAAATTATGCTTAAATATTTGTACACAATACAAAATTACAATGTTGTACATCTTTGGACATAATATTTATCAAACTCTTTGAAAGGCACTCAAATTTTATTTACAATGTATACAACTTCCTAATAATCGAATATGCTATATTTGACACTATATAAAGGTAAAACTTGGACAAAAATAAATTGTATGCCAGGCAACCAAATCCTGACTCGGCCTATTTCAACCAAACAAACTGTATTAAAGCAGCAGTGAAATAAAACGACGAAAAGATATTACCGATCCAATCTCGATCTCTAAGAACATTTTCAGTTTAGCGTTGTGATTCTTATTGGAAACTTCCCTCAATTACCCAACCCGCAGTTCCAATAACAGTTTTGAGTTCAGCTTTTTAATAAAACCAATAGCAACATGATAAATATTGATCTCAAATCTATAGATAAAACACATTAACATTTATAAAAGATATTAGCAATTAAAGAAAAACAATTCTGATTGGGTTTCCTACAAAGTTGTTGAAGGCCGATTAGGACGATGTGTGTAGTTCTGCCTCTTTGGCCATACAAGAAGTGTTGAAATTGAATAGGCACACCAATTCTTTAGCAACCTCATCCTGCACACCATAAATATTTGATGAATACAAGTAAGTGTATGTTTCCAACAACTAAAGGTATATTATTAACAATGTAAAAGGACCAAAAATTACAAATCGACAGTAAAACAAATCGAGCAATGAAAAATACCTATAATTGGTTAAATGACGTTTCTTTCTGTATGCGAAAGCTATGAACTTTGTCGTGGTTTGCATCATGAGTAACCTAGACATGTCAAGTAATGATATTAGTAAGATGAGTTTCTTGAAAAGTAAAACAAGTTGTAATAAGTTTATAAGAAGGCAATGACTATAAATGAGTATTTAAGAGTGAGGAAGTAGGTTTTATTAGGTGTTATGAATGTAGGTTACATCTTGAGAGACATATAAAGTGTGTATTACACACATATACAGTGTGCATAATATGTTATACATGATGGGCAAAAAGGGTAGGAAATGACAAAAATATAGAGATTTATAAAGAGTCTTTTCATATGCCATCTTAAAATAGAGGTGATTTTACCCTTTTGCCCATCTAGAATGTATTATATAGTAGTATAGATATTAGACAAACCAATGACTCAAACTAAAGACTCAAAACTGAATCTCTCCATCATGCCCACACTTTAAGTGAAGATACCCCTAAAGTGAGTTAAAAGAAAACTGACTCAAAAATAAAATAAAAGACTCGAAAAAATAGACTCAACCGACTCAATATACAAAAATTCTGGAAACGTACCTGGAAGGCAAGATGGTGGAATGTGGTGGATAATGGTAAAACATGTGGTGGAAGAAAACAGGGTGGAAAATAATTTTTTTTCTAATCAACTCGCACAACGTGAAGGACACTGGTGATCTCAACGCGCGTCACGAGTGAATAAAGTATAACTATCCGGGGTAATTACTGTTCACATGAGACGAACAGGTCAGCCCAGGCTCTTCGCATTACACGAATAACCTTTTTTCCCAGAAAGTTAATCAAAGTTAATATTTAGAAAAAATTTCTTTGTTACCCAAACCTCCACCAAAAATCCCAATCATAAAATATATAATTAAATAAATACTTTGGATCCACTCATAGTGTAATTTTCCTTGCCAAACAAACACAAAAACCTGCACAGAGACTCAAAAACAAAAATAATAACCAAATACAAAGAAAATTCAAACATATTACAAACTCTACAATTGGGTTTTCACCCAGTTTCAATCAGGTGGCTTATATTTTACACATCCCATATCCAACCCGGTTAATTCTTTTCGTTCACCATTCTTCATCAAGAAACAATTGGTGAATTTAGAAAGACGTTTGAAAATTTCAAACGGGTCGGGCCACCTATCCCCACACTTACCTGGACCAAACCTGAATTGTGGCGTGTACTGTTGGCCCATGTAATCACTAGCCTTCTCCTGCGGTGGTGGTGGTGGCAGTGTAACATCCAATGCCTGCACGGGTCGGCAATCATCATCCTGATGAAACTGAATAGCTGCTTCAAATTCCTACTCCTCTTCCATGGCCACTTCTTCCTCCTCGTGTGGCTTAATGTATTGAGGTGGACAAAAATATCTAAGGAAATCCTCGACACTGACAGCCTCCATCTCTTCCTCTTCTATAATATACTTAGCTCGTATCGGGGGACCCTCCATCACATCAAAATCCTCTATGTCCCCCTTATCACCACCCAATAGTAATTTACTTCTTGCTGAACCGGAGGTGGGACTGAATGTCCAGCTATCTCTTCTTCACGGCTATCACGCGGGTGACCCGGGTTCGATCCCTGGCAACGGCGCCAAAAACTTGATGTGCTATGTATGGTCTAAAAATAATAAACTAACCTTAACACCTAGTAATATAAAACCGACTCAACTAAACTAGACCACACGACAGGCAAGTATTCCTATCAATGCAGTACAGACTAAGTAAGTCCGAGTATCAAACCTACATGACACAACTAGAAAACAAAACTAGACTCGACTAAGACTTAAAATAAAGGGTTTAAAAGTTGATTTTTTGGTTTTTTTAAATAATTAAAATAAAAAAAATAAATTAAACAAAGATAAATAGACAGCAAAGATAAATGAGGAAAATATCAGGATAGGAAGGCAACTACATAGGTCAAGAATCCTACATGTAACTCACAACTCTCGGTAATGAAAAACTGAATGGATACCAGATTCTAAAGATAACTTAAGAAACCCTAAGACGTGCTAGATCTCCTCCCAGTCTCACCAACACACCCCAAAGAATCTCAACGAATAAAATACTGGCTATCTAGCTCGGATCACCTCCCGGTCTCACCTTACTAAGAATGTAAAGATACTCAAATGACTCGATCACCTCCCAGTCTCTCTAATCACAATACACCCGAATATGTAAAAGAGTAATCTAATTGGGTTAACTATGACTTGGAATTGCAAGAAACTAAAGACAACTATGACAGAATCACCTTGCGGTCTAACCCGAACCCTAACACTTAAAGCTCTAGACAACTCAACATTCCATCACCTCCCGGTCTCAAGAATGGAAGAATATTTAAGTCCTCTAAATTCTCTAATCAAGTTCTTATGGCTTTCGTGCACAAAACCATAAACTAAGCTACGAGCACAAAGCAAGCAACCCTAATAATCATCCAAACATGAAAGCACCTCGCTAAGACGATTATGGAACTATCAAAAATAATAAATTAGACTTAAGTATGCACACACGTCATAATAAACACCAACCAAATCGTTACCAAAACATTAACCATTCAAAAATAAATCCAAAATCGAGAACTATAAAATTAACATGTATTTATCATGCAACCTAGATAGTAGTTCAAGATTTAGCTACTCATAATAATGAAAAACAATAGAAACAAAGGTTCAACATAAAAATTAATCACGGTCTCAATATTAAGAAACAAAGCTTCACTCTTGAACCCGTGCCTCCTTCTCCTTCAATTAACCTCTAAAAAACAATTCGTTTGATTTCTTCTTGGCGGCTGCTATTCACCTTCTTTAGAAATAATAATATCCTTCTTATAATATGTGTCCTTCCCAAATTGTGTTCACATGATTAGAGCCCATTTTAGTTTCTTTTTTATTTCTTTGGGCCGATCCATCTTTGGGTTGAGACCAAAGTCTCATTTAGCTTTATATTTCCTTTTTTATTTATTTATTTATTAGTATTATTATTATTATTATTATTATTATTATTATTATTATTATTATTATTATTATTATAGCTTTTGACTCGGGTGTTCTTGACTTAACCAAAGTTGCTCGTTTACATTCCAACGTCCATGAACATCTGCTCTCAAGTATTGGTGTCTCGATTAAAATTCTTTTATTTTAAGCTCATTTTCTCCAAACACCTATAAAATACATAAATACATAATTAAAACGACACGAAACGAATAAAACCTAATAAAATTTTATATAAAATACACGGAAAAGAGATTTGTTTTACAACACATGACTCCATTATTTACAATCATATTTGTTGACCACAATATAATTTCATTCTACTTTCCTACCTTCTCCCTCTATAAAACTAACTCCACCTCCCCATCATCCCAATTCAAGAAAAACCAAACCTCATTCCTAAATGTTGATAAAGATGCCACCTTTCTCACAGTTAGCCCCTATCTCAAATGGCTTTTTAGTTTCACATAATACCCAACAGATTAACCACCACTCTTCCAACAATATCACTATATCAACACCATAAAAATCCAATTATATAGGAATTCAACTTCAATTTAAGCGAACTTCATTATTCTTTTTTAATAAAAGTACAAATACAATCTGATGTTTGTTAAACATGTAGCAAAATTCGCAATGGGATTAGAATAATAGTGCTTCAATATTTCAGATTTTACAATTCTATAAACAACTTATTGGCAACTGTGAAATCCTAAAAAACATGAAGAAGGAACATGACACCATTTTCAAGACGAAATTACCCCTGCATTCTAAGAAAAATTAATATAAATAAAAAAAACATAAATCATTAACGGGTTACCAATGGGTCATTGGGTCAACCCTTGTCGAACCTGGTCAAACATAGTCAAACTCAGTCAAACATGGTCAAACACTTTTGTAAAACACAAACTAAGTCATTGATCGGATACAATAGGTTAACTTGACAAACACAAACATTGGATAAACACTTATAAGTTGTTATAAGAGATTTTTCCGGTAATGGGACACCTATTTATACAACCGTTTGTTTTTTTTTTAACACGCAAGCTAAGGTGGGTTTCATGGTCCCTTCTACTGTTTTCCTATTAGGGGAGAAACATGCTACACAAACACACAAACACGGTAGATCACAATTACTATTATATCACTTATTTACCTAGCATACTACATCACAAAAGTTCTTACATTATGAGCCATAGTATGTCTAACATAGCTAGTAGATGTGAATAGATCTATTAGGTCCCACAAGCCCCATTTCTGTCGACTGGAGGTCGAGCATATGCATATTTTCCTAGACAGTTGCCACCATTGTGATGGACAGTGGCGAAAGACAAATAAAACTATCAACAGTCAACAATGGTCATGGCGCTTAGTAAACCACATAACGTCTAGCATTTGGATATAATGAGTAAAATTATTATGTGTCTAAACAACAAACAAATAGATTTCTTACATTAAAACATGTGAACTCAGCAACTTAATTGTTGACACATTTTAGCATGTTTTCTTAGGATTGTTTAGGTACACTTGAGCTAGGAGGCCATTGGGGGAGTCTCATGTATTGCTTACCAAAATATTTCAAAAGCTTCAGTACTATTTGGTTTTATAGAGGTTGCACTTGTTTTGCGTATAGTTATATTTTGTTTTGTTTTATAAAACTTATTTTTCTTCCGCTGTATAACTATTCAAAGTATTTTTGAACTCATATTAATAGAGAAACATTGTTTTCAAACTCATATAGTGGTCATTCAACATGATCAATGACCTGAATACTAGTATGTCACATGCCTTGTAGTACAACCCCGCAGGTAGAATTTGGGGGTGTGACAATTTTCATATTTTTCATGATTATCTAAACAAACTATATAAATTATAATAATAAATAAATTCAACTTTACTAAATGACCCTTATTCTCTATTCTTCGAGAGTTAGAGATCTCCTTCTACCACCCTCTGGCTATAGTTGTTCATGTGTAAGATCCTTTAGGCTCTAATACCACTTGTTGAATTATCAAACGTTTATCACACATACAATTGAACAAACTCGTTCGACTCTTTTCTTATTCATAAAGCTGAAAATTACAATGCCTTATATAGGCTTACAAACTTGACCCACAACTTAAAACTAATTCAAATACTTATATGTGTTTATTCAAACAAACTTGACAAACTAAAGTAATAAACATTCAACTGAACAAAATGACCCTTCGGCTTGTAGCAATCTCCTCTTACCACCCCTAGAGATCGAAATATGCCACCCATTGGCTAATATTGTTCATGTGTAATACTTAACTGACACCGTTGGTTGATTTCTCAGTAAATGAAGTCAAAAAGACTTCAGGTGAACCCAACCTAGTAAGATTAACGTAGTCTACCGGTCCGTGTGCAGATAGTCCAGCAATTAAAAGTCCAATCACCCTCCAGCCTTTGCTAGCAAAGGTTTCATAGTATTCTGGCCCATTCTGATAATTTATGATAAAGCTCCTCAACAACTCCCAAAGTGCGTTTACAGACATGGGTATTATCGCAAATATTGAGAAGTAGTTCTTATTTGGTTCTTCAGCGAGCACCTGCACCAAGTAAAAAAGATTATAATTAATTTAAACGACACAATTTGTCACAAAAGTTATTCAAATTGCATTAGGGTATGGGATAGGTTATTTACCTGACCCTTGTAGAAGCTATCGTAATAATGACAGCTACCAAAATGCTTGAAGTAAAGATCAGAATTATCAAATGGCACTCTAGGCACTAAATCGTTACAATAAACAAACCTGTGATACCTCAAACCATGAGTAACCAATATCTCAGTCATGAATTCACCAAATTCATGATCTCCAACCCTAGGTTGTCCAAATGTGTATACCCCTTCGAGTTTCGATAGCAAATAAATCTCGTTATGGTGTGCCAAGATAGCCGGAAAGACTATAGATAATGCTGCCCCTAAACTATGTCCAGTTACCATGAATTTAGCATTTGGGTTGTTCTTAAGACGTTCTTTAAGCTTTTGCCTGATTGCATAATAAGCATAGGGTTTTTTAGAGTCTAATTGGATTTCTTTTGGCCACCCTTGGCTCTTTTGTAATCCTAGAGCTTTCAAGAAACCAGCATGGACCTTGCCTATACCAGGGAGTTTGTACCATGATAGATCAACATCCGAAGACCAATCTTTAGCATTGAAAGGTGATGTGCCTCTAAAGCAAATGCCTATGAGCTCAATATCCCCTTTCTTACCGCTCCACATGTACCCTTGTGTTGTGTAACCCTCTTCATAATCTAAAACAAAATTAAAGAGATACAAGATCATATTGTTCACTTTCTTATCATATATATATATATATATATATATATATATATATATATATATAGGGTATGGATCCTAAGAGAACCAATCCCTATTTGAAAACTGAGAGAACCATTCTGGCACACACATTTCATAAAAGACAAATATTTTTTTTTGCTTTAATCACACATTTTTATCCAAGATTTTTTTTTCATTTATACATATGTGTATAATGCAATTATACACATATGTATATTGAAAAAAAATTAAAAAAATTTTTTCCTGCATAAAAAGCAGCGATTAAAAGCAAAAAAAAAAAAAACAATTTTTTTGCCTTAGAAAAATGTGTGGTCTAGAATGCTTCTCCCAGTTCTCAATTTAATTGGCCAAAGGTTCTCATTTGAATCAATTCATATATATATAGGGGATGGTTCTGTAGAAAACCCTAAATATTGAGGAAACTCTAGAAAACCCTTAAAAAAACCTACTTCCCGAGTTTTTTTTTTTAAAACATTAGGGCATGTAATATACATGTTTTTAAGTGTTTTGAGCCAAAAAAAAATCAAAAAAGCGCCAAAGGTTTTTTTTTTTTTTTTTAAATAAGTTTTGCATCATAACATATGTTACCAGTGCAAAAATAAGCTAAAATATGGTATGATGCACAACTTATTTTATTTTTTTTAAAAAAAAACCGCTCGGCGCTTTTTTGATTTTTTTGGCTTAAAACACTTAAAAACATGTATATTACATGCCCTAATTTTTTTTTAAAAAAAAGCTCGGGAAGTAGGTTTTTTAAGGGTTTTCTAGAGTTTTCTCAAATTTTTAGGGTTTTCTATGGATATTTAGCCTATATATATAGTGGAAGTATAGGGAGAAAACCTCCCCAAATGGAAAAACCCCAAGAAACCCATCCCTTGGCCTATATTGTGCCACATCATCCAAACCAATATCACTCTATACTATATTAAGAAGGGCATAATTGACAATTCAACTCCACCCATTCTCTTTCTCCTTATATATATGTTTTCCCCCTCTCTCTCCATATTATTTTTTCAAAATCAAATTCAAATTTAGATCTCTCTCAACCATCCCCTCTCTCCATCCCTCTCTAGAATATGAACCACCATGCCCTGACAGCACCACCGGCCACCACCTGCACCTCCTCCAACCACTCGAAAAACAACCTCGTGGATCCACAACACAACCATCATCGTCATCATCTCGAACAACAATCCACCACGAAACAACCATCGTCATCATCTCATCATCATCATCTCGAACAACAACCATTATTAACCTCACCGTCGAACAAGAACAACCAAAACCACCATCATTAACGTCATCTCTGTAAGTATTTTTGAATTTTTAGTTTTTAATTTTTAGGTTTAATTAGGTTTTAAGTTGAAATAATTTGGGTTTTTTTTAGGTTAAACTTTTTTTTTTATCAAAACACCGACATATGAATTCGGTGGCTAATTAAGTGTTTATGAACATTGAACTGCATAATGGCCATTCAAAGGATTTTTGTGGGATAATGGAATTAAGATTGCTCACAATGTCGTTGAGAGCAATAAAGGCGCTGATGCTCACAAAAAAAATTGTTTTCAATTGCTAAAGGAATTAAGATTGCTCACAAAAAAAGAAAAAAATAGTTTTCAATTGATAAAGGAAATTGATATCTAGATATTTTAACAAAAAGAAGTGACAGGCGGAGATAATTAATAAACTATACTATGTTGCAAGGTTGAACTTGATTTAGGGCTTTTTTTTTATTATTATTATTAGTCACAGATCTTTGGAAGTGCTAATTCATATTTTCACTATTTTGCTTTTTTTTTTTAAGCTTATATGTTTTACTTTTTTTAGAATGATAATAATAAAAATTTTGGTTGGAATAATAATAATAATAATAATAATAATAATAATAATAATAATAAGTTGTTACGTTTTGATTTGTGCGTTTTGTGTTACATTTTGATTTTGTTAGGTTTTTGGTTTTGTTAGAATAATAATAATAACAGTTTTGGGGATAGCTTTTGTTTGCATACCAAGTGTTCGATCAAATACTTGAATGAAAAAAAAAACTTATATTAACCTTTTTGATTTTTTTTATTATTATTTTGTTTATGTTAGATTTGTTATTGGATTGGAGACATGAGGTTGATAGATCACATGTAATTGATGAACAAATATGTAGTCTTTTTATGTTAGTATATGCTAACACATGTTACTGGTGTCCCATTATTAGTGGTGGCATTCCTTGGAACATTGACTGATCTCTTTTTTATTACATGCTATTAACACAGATAAAGTATCCATAAGTAGTTATGTTTGATTTCCAATTTTTAGATGTTCTCTGTTTCAATTTTTTTTTTGAAAAAATGAATCTTTCTAAAAATAATAATAAAATAATAATAATAATAATAATAATAATAATAATAATAATAATATGTTTTGTGTTTAGTGAAATAGGTTTGGGTTTTGCTAGAATAATAATAATAATAATAATAATAATAATAATAATATTTTTTGGGGATAGTTTTTGGTTGCACACCAAGTGTTTGATAAAATGCTTGAATGAAAAAAAAAACTTATGTTAACCTTTTTTATTTTTTTATTACTATTTTGTTTATGTTAGATTGTTATTGGATGGGGGACATGAGGTTGATAGATCACATGTGATTAAATTTTTTTGATTATGTGTTTTAGGATCCCAACTAACATGTGTTTTTATACACATGTTAGTGATGCAGCTGTGGTAAGTGATGTGGCTGTGGTACGTGATATTTTTTATACACATGTTAGTGATGCTAACACATGCTAGTATATGCCTAACTAACAGGTGTTAGGGTTCATATGGCATACATTATTTTAGGAAAGATATGTTAGTATACGCCCTATCAAATGTTAGTGATGTTAAGACATGTCAGTATATACCCAACTAACACATGTTTATGAAAACTGAAAAGGGGTTTATTCTTTTTAGGGTTCATACATTATTTCAGAAAACATATGTAAGTATACGCCCTTTCACATGTTAGTGATGTTAACACATGTTAGTATATACCCAACTAACATGTGTTACGGTTTGTATGACATACGTTATTTCAGTAAAACATATTTTTTAGAATACACTAACACATGTCATTGATGTCCCAGCTAACACGTGTTATCTTTTTTTTTTTTTGTAGGTGAAGAGATGTTTTGTGTTAAAGATGAAGATGGGTATCAAGAACAATGCATAGCTAGATTTTTTTATGTTGTTATGATACTTTTTTTTGAAAATTCACAAATAATTATGTTTGTATTAAACGTTTTTTGATATATTTTAGTGTTGATTGTTATGATCATTTTTATCATTTCTTAAATAAATACACATTTTATTGTGTTCTTTTATTATGTTCTTTTAGTATATGATTGGCAACACATGTTAGCGATGTCTCACACGAGGTCAGAATTTGTTATCACAACACTAACGTACGTTAATATTCATGCTGGAAAAAGTTCCGTAAAGTAAGAGAGAGGTGACTTGACAAGTGTCAAATCAATCTTTTTAAACCTAGGATTCAGAAAATTAAATTATAAATAATTAATTCAAAATTACCATATTACCCTTATTCCACCTTTTTAAAGAAGTGGTCCACTTGCTTTTGATTATTAAATTAAAATTAATCATGGACCATTGATCAAACTTGATCAATGGTCACCATAGAGTTTGCAAGGTTTTTCCAAAAGATGGGGTTTCCATATTATCCACCCCTATATATATATATATATATATATATATATATATATATATATATATATATATATAAGGTAGAGATCCTAAGAGAACCAACCCCTATTTGAGAACTGAGAGAACCATTCTGAGCCACACATTTCATATAAAGGAATTTTTTTTTTTTTTTTTTTTTTTTTTTGCTTTAATCGCACATTTTTATGCAAGGAAATTTTTTTTTTAATTTTTTTTGAATTTTTTTTTATTTATACATATGTGTATATAGCATTTTTCAGCTATACATATGTGTATATTTCAGTTATACATATGTGTATATAGCATTATACATGTGTGTATAATGCAATTATACACATGTGTATACTGAAAAAAAATACAAAAAAAATAAAAAAAAATTTTTCCTTACATATAAAGCAGCGATTTTTGCAAAAAAAAAAAAAAAAAAAAAAAAAAAAAAAAATTGTCTTAGAGAAATGTGTGGTCCAGAATGGTTCTCTAGTTCTCAACTTGGGAAAAGGTTCTCATTTGAACCAAATCCTATATATATATATATATATATATATATATATATATATATATATATATATATATATATATATAACATATGTTTCTTAACAGTATAATGCATGATACTTATAATTTCATACCAATGTATGCAATTTTTCACATTAAAGGGTTATAAAAATGAGTATGTTTTGTGGTTATAAAATGTAAGTTATACATGCATCTAAAAGTTAGAAGTTATGTTCCCAGAGTACTTACCATTCCAACAATTAAAGAACTCTATGAACTCCATCTGCGATCAGGTAATTTAGACTCATTTAATTATACAGTAATAATAATGTGAGGATGACAATATTAGTCTTATTAGCTAGGTTGCTAACCTTCCAATGTTTCTCAACAGTTTCTTTGATAACTGCCTCATTTTCATAGGCAAATTTAGCAGCCATTATAGCAAGCGCGCTTGTATACCTGGGATCTTCATGCTTAATTCTGCTGTCTAGATCCTTTCGTATGTCCAATAGCCCAAGTGTCGTCGAGTACCCTCGTGAATCTTTATTAGGAAGCACCATTTGACCTACAGTTTATACCCCGATTAATATCAAGCACTTGAAATAATAGATTTTCATTTTGCCAATCTGATCTATTAATATATATAAAAGAATTGAACATTGCTGACGTGGCGTGCAATGGTGCCTTCATCCTCTCCATAAAACTGCCACGTGGCATCATAATTGAAAGATTTTAATGTTTTTTGAATTATTTCCTTTTTTAATTAAAAAAAAATAAACATAAAACCCTAAATTTATCTCTCTATCTCTCCATTCTCAATTACTAAAATTAAATTGAGTTATTTTAAGAAAAAAGAATTTAAAAACAAATTTAAATTTTTCTCTCTTATGTTCCTCCCATAATTTTTAAACGTTAATATCTTTTATATTCGAGATTTTTTAAATAAAAAAATTACACCAAATTAACGAGCGTTTTATTATCTTTCCAACGAGTACCATAGTGCTATATAAAAAACGGAGAAAAAAACGACTATTTTTTGTGGGGTTATGTTCATACTATAAAAAAAAACACAAAGTGTTCAGGTTATTCATTAATCATGTTTTTTCTTTTAAACCAGGTTCTTATCTACGATGTTGAAATTCAGCCCAATCGCCATGCTATCATTGGAATTTTACTCTTCTAAAGATGGATAGGTATACTTCATCAAGAGGAGTTAGGAGAACGAATCACACAACACTGCAACACATGGTGTCACCTTATAACAAGGTTATTTTTTTTATTTATTTAATTACAAGAGTAATAATTATTACTATTAGTATTAATATTATTAGAATTGTTATATTTTTCAACCTCCATCATGAATTCTACATCTATATAAGTCAAAGTCAAATTGTAACATATTTTAAATTACGTGAAGATGATTATATGTTGAAGGTTATCCTTTTAATACTGTATTATGTTTAATATGGTTTATGCTTTTTATTTTTTTTAACTTTTTAAATAAATGTTTTTTAACTAAGATTGATTATGTTTAAGTTATTTACGCTTTTCGTGATTTGAGTTTTCTTCTTTTATCATTTTTTATTAAATCATATTAAATTTTTCAACCCCGGGACCTTCCCGGGGTAATCAGCTAGTTTATAATAAATTAAATATCAGTGGGATTTAAAGAACACTATAGCGACTAATTATGGATAAGTAGTAATTGATTTAGGTTTTATAGTTTTTGCAAAAGTATAAAAAATTAAGTTAACTTTCTCACCATAATTAGCATTAGCGAGGACAAAAATCATCAAGATGTGTGATTCGGTAGACTTTGAAGATTTTTTTGTTTGTAGGGTTTAGAAAGTATATAAGTGTATTTTGACATTCTTAAAAGAGGTTTGATTTACAATTAGGGAACACAACATATAGAAATATGGTATTTCTTTTTCTTTTGCATTTTCAATAATTATTTTAATGTTTTTTTTTTCTTTATTACCTTGTAACATTCAACTTTCTTTTTTAAAATCTGTATACATAGTTTTGTTTAATTTCCTTTTGTCCACTTTTCAATATAGATTATACTATATTAATGTACAAACTAAATGAATAGTAACACAAAGTAAATAGTAATTATATTAATATTTTATTTATATTATTATTTTATTTAAAAACTTTATTATATTATATACTATTAATATATTATATTATATACTATTAATATATTATACCGATCCCGTATCGATACCGACAATACCGAAACCGAAAATCCATAAATATGGGTACCAATACCGATCCCGAAACCACTCGGTTCGGTACGGTATCGGGATCGGGACGGGATAGGATCGGTATTCGGCCTTGTATGCTCATTCCTAATTAATATATTATATACTATTATTTTATTCAAAAACTTTACGGTATCGGTACGGTACCGGTATGGTATCGGTATTTTACCTTAAAATACCGATACCATACCGATCCCGTACCGATACCGATAATACCAAAACCGAAAATCCATAAATATGGGTACCGATACCGATCCCGAAACCACTCGGTTCGGTATCGGTTCGGTATTGCCGCCACAACGAATTGATTGACGCCACCGCAACGCGCGGCAGATTAAACACCTAGTTTTATTAAAAATCAATCATTTAAAATAATAATTATTGTTTAGAATACTATGAAACCTTTGCTAGCAAAGACTAGAGGGTGATTGGACTCTTAATTGCTGGATTGTCTGCACACAAACCGGTAGACTACGTTAATATTACTAGTTACTAGGTTGGGTTCTTCATTCACTGTTGATTTTAATTATTTATTAAACACATGTATCATACGATTCATTCAGGGAAAGAATTAATTATAAAAATAATTAAAATCAAGATATTGTATATGATACTAGCCAGGTAGAATCTTGTATGCTACACGTGTTTAATAAATTTAATTTTATATAGTTAGTGATAAAATTTAAAATAATTTATTAACACATACCATTGTTAAGATATGTTTTTAAAAAAATAAATTTGATATGATAGTTACTAATTTTTGCGAAGTTAAAATTCAAAAGTGATTGCTTTCAAAAACTAAATTTCGAGAATATTTCTAAACTTCGGTAAGTTTGCTATGTTTTTTATTTGGACTTGGATGTTTTGTATTGCGTATATAGATTACTAGCTGATTACCTCGGGAAGGTCCCGGGGTTGAAAGTTTTAATATGATTTAATAAAAAAATATAAAAGATGAAAACTCAAATCACGAAAAGAGTAAATAACTTAAACATAATCAATCTTAGTTTAAAAACGTTTATTTAAAAAGTTACAAAAATAAAAAGCATAAACCATATTAAACATAATACAGTATTAAAAGTATAACCTTCAACATATAATCATCTTCACGTAATTTAATATATGTTACAATTTGACTTTGACTTATATAGATGTAGAATTCATGATCACATTGAAAACAAAAAAACTTATTTCAATACAGTGACTTTGTAAAGAAAAACATATACAAATTTTCTTTGAATACAGTGACTTTAACATTTACTTCTTGATGAACAGAAGGGGAATTCAGAAACTTTTTAAAAATGAATGGTTTGATGTTAATGTAATCATATATTTATAATGGCTACTCAATAATTCTATATTAAATTAATTTGTAAATAAAATCTTCTATTTTAAATTAGAAGATATGCATATCTTCTTTTATTTATTTTTAAATAAATATTTTATTAAATTTACTGTAAACAAATAAATATTTAAATTTTTTATGTTAATCCTTATACCTAATTCGAAAACAATATTTATATATAGTATATATCGAAAATAATATTTAAATTTTAAATATTTTCAATTAGAAGATATGTATATCTTCTTTTATTTATTTCTAAATAAATATTCTATTAAACCTCTCACCTCAACGTGCCACGTGGCACGTGGCACATTCAATAGGGGGTTGAGGCCTTCATTGAATGCCACATCATCATAAGTCAATTCTTTTATTAATAATTATGATTATGATATGATGATGATTATGATATGATTAATATAAATAAATTGTTATGCATAATTGAATGTATGTTTGAATATGAGACTTGGATATTTGAATTTCTGAATTCTATACACTAACAAATAGGTTGTGAATGGTCCTAAATTATAATTGGGTCACAATGTTAAATTTTTATTGGCCCATGTATTTTTCCTAGTTTTTTTTTTACCAATAAACAAAGCATACATCTCTCTACTTCTCTCACATACATACAGTCCCACCATCACTGTAGTCACCATAACCGGTTGCCACCACCACAATCACCATCAGGATCGTCAAACCACCACCCTATGACCACCGTCTCACACTACCATCATCAACAAGGAGAGAGAAAGAGAGAGAGAGAGAGAGAGAGAGAGAGAGGGAGATGACTGGTGGAATCGGTTACCACTGTCATATAGCCACTAAACTCACGGTCGTCATCATCAACGTCACACCGTTTCAAATCCGCTTAGATTTATTCTTTCAAAGTGAGTAGGAGAAAGAGTTAAACAGGAGATGTGGTGGTGGGTGGTGGTGTAGGTGGTGACGATGATGGTCGAGATCTATAACGTCAGATGTTTAGTGATGTGGGATGGTTGTTAGTGGCGTCTTGGTTGCGGTGGTGGTTGTGTTTGGATGGTGATTATGGTTGTGGCGGTTGGTTGTGGTGTTGTATATTGGTGATGATTGTGGTTGTCTGTGATGGTGTTGTGTGGCAGTGGTGGTGTTGGGTGGTTGTGGAAGTAGATGCTTTGTGGTGATGGACTGGTGGTGGAGTAAAACGAAGAAGATGATGTATCTAAAGAAATATGTGGATTGTAAATTTTCAATTAAAAAACCTATATACTCCGTTAAAAGGAGAACTTGATGTTAGGGGTTTTTTTTTTTAATTTTTTATTTTATAAAGTTTACTTTACTATATACCAACTACCAAACATATCTATCCGTTATTTATTTATAAAATTCACTTTATTATAAACCAGACGCCAAACATATACATCTTTAGCCTATCGCCATATATACACACTCACTAACTTTAGATGTGTTTATTTAATCGTGATACTTGCTTATTTATGTCATCGTCCAAATTAAAACTAACCCTTCAATACATTGAGTAACAAATTTAAATAGTTTTCTATTTAACTTATTATAGTTAAAACTAATTTGTTGTAACTCTAGACCGATAAATCATGTAATATATGCATTAGTGCTAGCATCTTTCTACAGACCCGTCGCGAAGCGCGGGTTCATTCTTTAGTTCTTAAACAAAATGGAATTGAATTTTCATTACTATTCAAAAAATGAGTTTCACTTTATTGTTCTTTAAACTTGAAGGCTTGAAATAATTTCATTTAAAAAATTGAATTAATTTTAAGAGGCATAGAATGAATATGGTGGTGAGAAATAGCAAAACTTGACGTGGATGCCGTAGAAAAAGGCCTTATGTTTTCCTAGTCACTTCTGTGGGTTAAATGGGTTAAATGACAAGTACTATGCTTATAGAATATAATTGACAGGTTATACTTTTTTATGATCCATTGTTAGTTAATTCCCAAAAATCAACAACTAGGGTATTGATAAGTCGAGTCCCTTGTAACACTACTAGAAAAAACACATTTTTTATGCGCATTACGTGTCATGAAAGTGTGTTTATGACATACAAAAGAAAGTCGTTATAAATAAATGTGTGTCATAAAAAGTGTGCCAAGAAAAACATTTTTTTCTAGTAGTGTAAGTTAGTTAAGATCCAAATGTTGTAAATTAAGAACTTGAATCGGGTAACCCCAAAATCTAGCATCTCTTGAACCATAGCATCTCTTGCCCGCTTACCTGCTATTCTTATGTAATTTGCTCCTTTTATTCAAGTTATATATATTTGTTAACTTAAAAAAAATATGACATGAGCAGGATAAAAGAAATGAAAAGTTTCCGTATAATGTAAAAAAAATAAATGCTGAAATTCTCATAATTAGCAGGAAGACCTGTTAGTATATTCAAAGGAAGCTGGAAAAAGCCTCCATTGGCACTAAGAAAGTTGGGTATAAATTCGATCGCCAAGCCAACCCAACGTAATGGTCCGTAAATTAAATGAAGGATCTTTTGGGCAATTATGGATATGAAGATGATAAACCGCCGTGCAAAGTTTTTTTCGGTTGTCCCTTCAGGACAGTCGATGAACTTCCTGTGCCCAATGTTTTTTGATAACAAAAGCATTATCAGATCCCATAATCTGACGTCTTTCGGACTTAGTAGCAGATGATCATCACAAAATGATTTGTCACATGTTTTTGTAGCCATGTTCACTAATGGCCGTTCAGAGTTTAGAATTCAAGAAAGTGTGGAAGAAAGATGTGTTGGTGTCCTTCCTCTTGCTAGCTACCTCTATTTATAGGAAGAATAATCTTGTGTGAACTATGTTAGTAGCTACTATTCTTTTTTCAATACAAGCTCGTTTTTGTTGTGCAATATGATTTAACATCATCACGTTTTTCTGTTTTTTTTTTTTTTTTTTTTTAAATATGATTGTACCTTAAAAATAGTTCAAGTCATTATCACATTATATGTTAAAACTGTACGTGATAAAAACAAGGTGAGAAGAAGATTATAAAAATTTTGTTTCCATAGAAACAGCCAAAATTATTTTTGTCAACATTATTGTTTGTTACTGAAATTAATATAATAATAAGTGACATCGTGACTAAAATACTAATAATTGAATCCAACAAGTGAAAAACGTGATTTTCCCTTCGTTTTGGGACATTCTTCTGTGTGTACCGGAGTGCCACCAAAGGGGGGCGCAAAAGGTAATTAGATGGCGGAAAAGGTGGACGTGGCTCGGTTGTGGATGGTGGCTAATGCCACAGACAGGCGTTTCTCGGCTACAGACAACCTTTGAGTATTGTAGATCATCATCTTTTTATAGATTTTTTTCCTACAAGATTTGAATAAATAATAAATAATAAATAATTGCATTCTTGATGACTTAAATTGATTTCAGGAACAAACAATAATTGCAAAGAGCTCTTTGGGTTCAAATACCGGCATAACTGGGTGAGTGACGTTTTGTGGGACATCCTGAGAAGAGCTGGGATTTCTGTCAAAAAGGAGGCCCCTGTAAATTTTCTCACAGACCATGCGGAGGGGAGATCCACCCTACGACCAGCCGATCTGCTTGTCTTTGGTTGGGAGAGGGAGAAACATGCTTGCGTGGACCTCACAGAGGTATCTCCTTTTGTCGGGTTAAGGGAAACATGGTTTGTAGTTGGGCAAGCATCGAGAAAGGCGGAATCGAAGAAAATAGATAAGCATGCTAAAGCATGTGCAGAGAACCAACATGTCTTTATCCCTTTGGCCTTTGATACCTTTGGCTTCCTAGCGCCAGAAGCTATTGCTATTCGTTTCTTGACCAGGGTCCAACGGGTCGTCAACAACAATAGTTCATTTCCAGGGGATAATGATTTGTTTTTAGTAGACTAGTGTTCGTAATTCAGAAATGGGTGGCGACGCAGCTTGTTGCCCGTCTACCTTTTATTGTGATGTAACTTTCGTATTTTGTTTTAATCAAACAGATAAAACTTTATTTAAAAAAAAACAATAATTTGATTTTAAAAAATATACATTTCTTTTGAGATTTGATTAACTAATTTATTTGTGGTGCTTAGGTATTTTTCCAGTTTCACATTAACCAGATCAGGTTTATCGAGTATTTAAAATTTTTATTTATATTGGGTTTCGAGTTAATCGGGTTGTCTCAAATAATCAACATAAAAGTGACATGTCCAACACTTGTAGCCCAGTTGGTTGAGGGCCTAAAGTTTCCTATAGGAGACTTGGGTTCAATTCCCACTAGCTACATTTGGAGGACATTGGTGGATGGGAAATGAGGGATGACCCGGCCATTGGCTTGGGTTCGAGTCCTGATCCCGACCGGTTTTACCGACTATTTCACCGTCGTGCCTTCGGGCGGGTGAGTGGTCGGGTTTTCCCGGGAATTGGTGGCAATTGGTGGCCCGGGTACTCTCGAGTACCTGATTCGCCAAAAAGGTGCCCGAGAGTGCTCGAAATTGATTCGTTAGCCGTTCAAAAAAAACATAAAAGTGACATACCAAATAGTGTTTAGGGTATTTTAGTAAAACAATTAATTCCCAAATACTTGTATCAACAATAGGCCTGTAAACGAACCGAACGTTCATGAACTGTTCGTGAACTGTTCGGCGGGAAGTTCGTTTATGTTCGTTTATTTAAATAAATGAACGAATACGAACACAATTTTTTGTTCGTTTAATTAAACGAACGAACATGAACACACGTTGTGTTCGTTCATTTATGTTCATGAACGTTCATTTATGTTCGTTTATGTTCGTTTATGTTCGTTTATTTTGTTCGTTTATGTTCGTTTAATTAAACTTAGCTTTATTTATATTATCTATTTTCTTTTGTTAAGTAACCTTAATTCATATGTTCTAAAAACACCTATGTTGTGGAATGTCTTGGGTTCAAGTCTCATAGACCACAGGATTTAAAAGACATTAACCTTTAAAAAAAATGATGTATATGTAGGTCTCATGTATTACATTGTTAAGCATTAGTTACACACTCTCACATCGACTCCATAGTCATAGCCGAAACAAATTATCTCTACAGATGTCCCATAGAGGCTATTAATCACCAACTTCACACAAGAACTTAGGACAAGGAGGGTCATCTGAATATAAAAATGGAATATAAAGGTGAATTTGCATAACCATAACTTCAAGCACTCATTGTAGAAGGTTAGAGCTTTATGTACCACTTTTGAACATTTAACCTGAGAGAATCATGTCATGCATTACTAAGTTCACCGATAAATCAAACAAGAGAGCGCATAGTAAATTGCTTTCTTTCAAAAGTAATCAAACAAGGCTAGCTTACTAAGCCCTTGTTAATAACACAATCATTAAATTTACAAAAAATAAAAAAAACATTAAACAGACAAATACTTTTAACTGGCAAGCCACACCCTTGCAAAACAAATTAAAAATCACGGGAACAGAGTAACAGAGACTACCTTGCCAAGGAAATCTTGCAGCTATCATGATACGTTTTTTGAGTAAGCTTAGAACTCCCGAAAAAATTGAAGAGAAAGACAACTAGGCAAATTTTCGTGTTTGTTTTTTAAGAGGTAAAATGTCTGCAGTCTGCAAGAAAAAAACTGGTTGTAACTTAACATCTGCAGCATAAGTACCCAAAACCATAGTGGTGGAGTGGTTTTTGTTTCACCTATTTGATCAAAAGTTCGATCCCCACTTCCGTCATTTATGGTTTGGTATCCGGGTGAAGATCGAATACGGGTGGCGCCGGTTCGAATCTGACGGGCGGCGAGGTTTAACCGAGCTCTATAACACTGTCGTGCCTTCGGGCAGGTGGGGCTCGGGTTTCCGCGCATCGGGAGAAGGCGGGGGCTGCTGGAGTCGAGTAGTCGATTCTTGGGCACGGCGCCCCACAAGGGTGATTGCCACACAGTTGTTCGCCAATAAAAAAAAGTACCCAAAACCATAACCCATCACAACCCACCATAACCATAACCAACCATAACCATAATCCACCACAACAATAACCTACCGCAACCCACTTTATCTCCATTATTTTTCACTTCATACAGAGATGAACTGGATTTACCATAAATCTTCTAAAAACTTTATATAATAATTTTATGGTCTAGAAATTATCTTTGTAGTTTCTTCTCTTGGTGTCGTTCTGATCTAAAAGTTTTCTTTCAAATTCATTAAAAAGCAAAATATTAATGTCGGTTCTAGTTTTCAAATTCATACATTATGTCAGTGCTACTTCCGTCGTCCAGGACATGTACCGAGTGCGGTAATGCCCAAAGACGGCGGTGATGATTAAGGGGGCGGTGGAGGATGCGCCGCCGCGAACCTTTGGAAGGAGAACGTCAGCTTCCTTCCAGGAGTCATCAATTTGCTGCACCCGGGATCGTTTCCCATGGTGAGCGGTCTTCTTGCCATGCTTGGTCATGTTGCATTGATGGCGCGGGGCAAGTGTAACCATGTGAGTGTTGAGGTAGCGGATTTTTTCCGAGACCCCTCAGCTTGGTTGTCATCGTCGTTGTTTCCCCGCGCAGCGCGGTGCACATTCTTGACCAAGTGTTCGAGCTGACCAGACTTCAGCGTGGACTCGATCTCTATCTTCAGACTGTAGCAATTGTCTGTAAGATGGCCGAAATCATTATGGTACTCGAAAAAATTGATCGTATCCACATTCTTTCTTTTCCCAAGGGGATTAGGCTCCTTGAGTACTACTTGCTCCGTCTTGAGGACCTGAGACAGAGTTTTTATTAGCGGAGTCCAGTCATGGTTTTTCTTTGAGTGGCCACGCTGGTCCCGCGTTTGTTTATTGTTCATGAGCTGACGGGCGTCGTTGGAGGAAGAGTATTTCCCTTCCTTCGTGGACCCCGAGATGCGTGTCCAGACGAACTTCCCTTTATTTTTATTATTATTATGGTGTTGTTGGGAGTGACGCATTTGGCAGAAAGACTCTTCGGACGACGCATAGATTTTTGCGACGTGGATGAGCTCGTCCCAGGATTCTGGGATGCCATCCTTACCTGTGAGGCATTTCATAACTTCCTCACTGCGCACATTCTGAATGAAGGCACCCTATCTGGAGGGCTTCTCTATTGAAACGGACAATGAAGTCCTCGGTGGACTCATTGTCATAGCGTTGGTACAACAGTATGTGTGCCTTGTCATTCTTATGTTTCCGTAGGTGGGAAAAATCATTACCAAATTTGTTGGTTAAATCGTCAAAGTCCGTAATGCCCCTGTGGGGAGATTATAGAACTAGACCCTAGCATCGCCAGTTAGCGTTTGGGCGAAAAGGTGACACCAAACCTAAACTGGCCAGTTAACCGAACTCCCCGCACACTCAAAGTGATGAATGTGATCATTTGGGTCACGCAGGCCATCGTACTTGCAGATCCTGCTGGGGAGTTTGGCCTTCTTGGGGATGCTTGCCATCGCGATGCGAGCAACGAATTTGGATTTTTCAACAAAAGACTTTGGCATGTATGGTTTGACCAAGTCATCATCCACGTTTGTGTGGCTCATGGAACGTGAACGGTGTGTGCAGCTCCGTTCACTGTAGTCGTCATCACTGCTTCATGACTCGTAACCGTCTGGCTCGTCGCGTGATCTCGCGTAGCCCCGAGCATCGGCATTTACACCATGCTCCTCGCTACGACCATCACGTCGGCCTTCAGTTTCTTTCCCTTTGTGACTCCTTATGGGTGGAGAGTTGTAAGTTAGGGTCTTGCCCTTCTTTTTTGACTGCTTCATCAGCATATGCTGATATTTAGCAGTGTTCTTGGCATTTTGGCGGAAGAGCCACTCGTTGGGGTCTTCCTCAGAACTGTTGCCACTATATTCCTCGCTGTCCACGTCACGTACTTCAAAAACTGGTTTCTGGGTACGTGTGGTGGTTTGCTTAGTGATAGTGGCCGGTGTGCCAAAGTTCCCATCGAGTTGGACCTGAGGGTCCTCTACTGGGTTGGCAGCAGAAGTGTTTGGGTTGGGTTCAGCCATGTGGGTGGGCTAAAAGGTGAAAAGAGAAGTGTTCTAGCCGGTATGGATGGCGCTAATGAAGAAACAACGAGTATAACAGTGATTAATAATAACCACCGAGGGGTTTATACACGTGTTCGCTCAGGTACAACCCTTTGCTTACACCGGTGGCGGAACCGAACCGTAGAAAGTGAAAGTGTGTGTGGTGAAAAGTAAGAACACAAGAATGTAAGTGGTTTGGTCAAGTGTGACCTACGTCCAATGTGAAGAGGAGAATATTATTACTTTGAAGATTACAAAGAGTTTTACAAGTATTCTCTATCTATGCTAACTCTTGTGCTAAGTGACTAATTTCCAAATCAGATCCTTTGCAAGGGAGAAGTGGTCATCTATTTATAGGAGGAATTATGGGCCGAGTGAAATGGCCCATAGAACGGTGCAACTAATCTGGGCCCTCACTTGGGCCCATATATCTTCGGCCTAGGAGAATGACGGGAACCAGGTGACCATCCCCGCTGACGTGAGAGGGTGTGACCTGGTCTGCACGGAATCCACGTGGCGTCTTTTGATTGGGCGCTGATCAGATAGGAGATCCTCTATATCGTTTGACCCTGAGTCACATTCTATCAAGTTGTTGCGACTATTCTGGTGTACGAAAAATGTTTTTCCGATCAACAAAGTGTAGTCGGGAATTAATTTTATGGCGAACCACAGTTGTTTCGGCACACACGCTTTGTTTTGATTAAACCATTCTAATGCATGTTCGATCCAGACCGAGTCCCAATCGACTACCCCACTTGTTCGCAAGTATGGTCAATCTCCACATGTCCCTTTAATCGATGCCCTTGTAAGACTTGACCCGAGTCTGCACGGAATCCACGTGGCGTCTTCTGATTGGGCGCTGACCAGATAGGAGATCCTCTATATCGTTTGACCCTGAGTCACCTCCTATCAAGTTGTTGCGACTATTCTGGTGTACGAAAAATGTTTTTCCGATCAACAAAGTGTAGTCGGGAATTAATTTTATGGCGAACCACAGTTGTTTCGGCACACACGCTTTGTTTTGATTAAACCATTCTAATGCATGTTCGATCCAGACCGAGTCCCAATCGACTACCCCACTTGTTCGCAAGTACGGTCAATCTCCACATGTCCCTTTAATCGATGCCCTTGTAAGACCCGACCCGAGTAAACAGGGTTTAATGGATTAATCACATGTTTCGGTTTGTAACATTTGGGGAAAAATTAAAACTTTTTAAACTTAGACATGATTCCTAAAGGTTTGACAAAACAAAATACGATTTACCAACGTTTAGTCTATGGTTCAATGCTGTTACAAGTTAATTTCAACCCCTAACCTTACAATATTTTAAAACAAAGAATATGCGGAAGCGTTTTATGAGATTCGTTGCGCCACGCAATGGAAGCCTCCAAAACCGTCGCGTGGCACCAAGCCCTTTTTTTTCTCAGAAAGTGCCAAGATTGATCCCAATTTATACTTAGCCAATTTTTCCAATTTTATCAAGTCTCACTTGGACATTTTGGGATCTTTGGTGCAAAATTGATCAAGTTATCAAGCCTAATATCAAGGCTTTGGTATCCCTAAATAAATAATGACCACAACGATTCACAAGTTTGGTTTCTCCCACCTTAGTCAGTATGAATTAATTGACCTGTTAAAGTGGATTTTCATTACTTTCATGCATTGGTTCAAATGTGGATTACAATATGCCTATATTTGTTTATCCAAATCCATTCTAATCATGTCTATGATCAAATTACAGCTAAATGACCCCGTAGGATCACTATGCAATGAATATCAACTTTTACCATTTTCAATATAGTTAAGACTCAACATACATTGTTTGACCTCCTTTGATCTCCGCTTAGACTTTTAACCACACATGATTATACACCCAATATTTTGGGTAGGATATGAATCCACCTTCGACATATCACCATTGGGGGGGGGGATACCTTTGTGTCTATGACCCCGTGAACAATTTCTACTTGGTTTTACACGCTCAGCCCATACGATCTCAAGGTGTAACAATGTTTTCAAATCCCATGTAGCATTTCCTTAACTCACAAAATGATCAACATAATATACATACATATATATATATATATATATACAATTTTAAAATTCGCGAGTATGACTTACGTTTACCCGTGCCTCTTTTGCTTCAAGACTAGATTGAGATTGGTAGCATAATTATCTACAATTATACTCAAGCAAACAACAAAAACCAATGTTTTCGTAAAGTTTGACCCTCGATTAAGGTTGGTTTTCTAACTAGTATTTTCCCCAATTGATTTATTACCCTAATTTGGATGTTTTCAACCTTCAACTAAGGTCATTTTTCTATCAAATTTGCATTCTAGTTCAAACTTCCTATTGTGAAGCTCATATGGCTAGTTTTCAAACATGTATAAGTGTGTATATAATCATGTTAATACATTCGGAATATAAACAAGATTAAAGCTATCAAGTGACTTACCTTATGCGTGCTTCTTCTTTACCTCATTCTGAGACTCCTTGGTCATTTGAAGTCTCTTATATTTACACCTAGAAGGTGAATGATTCACTTAGGTTGTTAGAACATAAACTTAACTTTTCTATTTTGGTTGTTTTTTTACGATTATACAAGTTTTCTAAGGTGAACATATGCCTAATCCATGTTTTTAACCAATGTTTGCAATGTGGATTTCACCTAGGCATTTCATCAAACACTTGATGTGCATCCATTTTTCTCAAGTTGTGTTTGAGTCCTTAGACCCTATGTTATTACCATTACCCAAGTTCATCACAATTTAATAGTAATCGCATATGTAAACCCATGTTTACTCAACAATTCATCATTATAAACACACAATTTCAAGTCTTTAAGTGAGGTTTGTAACTAGTGACAAAACCCACTTCATGTGTAGTTCAAGAATCATCAAGATCTCTATATGGTTGCAATTAAATCATTGAGGTAGTGTTTATAGGTAGGGTCCCCAAACCCAAGGGTAACCTCTATTCATCAAGAATTCATTATTTATAAAAACCTAACATTTCTCATCATGTTAATACACGAACAATACATCAATTTAAGCCAAATGAAAAGCTACCTTGGAGTGTATAAGGCCATAAATGACCTATTTGTCGCCAATGCATGAGTTTTCTGTTTGATTTAGGATGAACCGGTCGTCACAGGTCATGCAAAACCTAAATAACTAGGTAGCTAGGGTAAGTAGGGTATCAAATCCAAGGAGCATGTGGTTAGCATCACACTAGTTATTTGTTCTTCTAAGCTATTTACTGAAACAAGGAAACAATACGATTATGAAGTTTGCTTATTATGAAGTTTGCTATTTTTATCTTTGTTTGTTTTGAAGAAGAAATTGGAATTAGCTAATAACTAAGTTAACAATGATTTCTAACTAACATTCACTCCCGGGCTAGGATATGCAAGTAACTAGGATTCAAGAGTTATTATGATAGATTTGCAATTTCACTTGTAAGAATCGCTAGGACAGAGAATCACGACTTAGGCATCAACAAATAGCTACTAGGCCCTAAGTATGCTTAATTATCTAGTTCACCAAATCCTACATGTCGAGTTATGGCATAATTGGTAGAATTCATCTTATGAGCTTAAAAACACAATGGTCTCTAAACATGCAATAAGTCCAACCCAATACGTACCAAGACAATTAAGCATAACAATTAATTCATACAAATGATGTCACGATTACAAATAGATTTTCAAGGATACAAAAACCTTTAGTCATATAATGAGTCTAACCCAATATCCCAACTTAAGTGATTGGATTTATCTCACAAGTCTAAAGATAATGTTGAGGCAAAACTTAATTGACAAGATTCATCTCTATGGTTTAAGCATACAAGAAAAGTATACAAGGTCCAACCCAACATCAAAAGCTAATTAATGGAATTCATCCCCATGGCTCAAGCACAACATAAACATACACAAAGTTCAACCCAATAGCAATGCTTCATTAAGTACAACACTTGTTCCTTACAAATACACAATCAAAACAACATTACAAATCTAGAAACTTACAATCCTTCACCGGAAGTGAAGGGGAACTTAACCAAGCATGGTTTTAGGAGCTTGAATGATGTTGAAAAAGATGGAGAAAGTAGCCATGGAAGATCTTGGATGATGATGAAGACTAATGGGTTTTTGGTAATTGATCTAGATGTTCTTGATGGTATAGGATGATATGATGGTGATTTGGGAATGAAAGATGGTGTTTTAGATCCCCCAAAACTTGTTTATTATTGTTCCATCCCAGTCCTTGGTTAAAGAAGACATAAAAGCACTTAAAAATTCATTAATTTTGGTCAAAAAATCAAGTTTGGACAGGTCCGATCATCAACGACGGTGGGCAGGGCGTCGGCGACGGCCTGGGTTGGTCGACGCCTAAACTGGCGGCCGACGGTTGGAAAACTTGTCTTCTTCAGTTTTTTTTCGTTTCAACTCCGTTTTCCACCATTTTCGCGGCCACGTCTTCGTATTTTCTCCCTCTTTCACATAATCAATGTTTTAAAAACCGATTTATACCGGCCGGCACGAATTAGTCCGGTAATTTGGGAAAACGGTATAGGATTTCAACCGCCGGTAAATTCCGGCATACCGATTTATACTGCTATACCGGTACCGGCACAAGGTTAAACTTTGGACTTTATCGACCCGTAGTGAAGGTATAAATAACATGTGTGGTGAGAAAGAGCATGAACCGGTTTCTTAAACACAAAGTGACTTATATATATGTACTTATCTTATGTAATTTTAGTATATTTTGATTATTGGTAACTAAAACTTCTTATTAAAGATTGTAGAAAACGAATATGGTTATACTTTTGTTGATGAGGATGGCGATGATTATCAATTTTATCTTTTAAGTAACCATAAACTTAATGTATTTAACACTTGAATGACATAAACCTAGTATTCCCTTTCATATAAAAAAAAACTTTGTGTGGGTAATTTTGGACTATTTTTTGATAATGGATTCACTTTTGAATTATTTTTTATTATGAAATGGTGTACTATTGGATTACTTTTTTAATTGAAGTTGTATTTTATATAGAATTATAGGTTTTAAGTAGTCAATCCGGTTGAACCGTCCGATACAACCCAACCATTTCTGAGTCAAATCCGGTAGTATTAAAAAATCGGTTTTTAAAACATTGCACATAATGACATAATATCTTTAAATAAAATCCATTTAGTTTCTCCAGAATTGAATATACTCCTCAACGGTCTCCACCGTGTGCTCGTAAAATCACCATTTTAGTATATAATTCGCACCTTCCAAAATACTTGGCAGAGTACCTTGTTTCGAACAAATCTACACACAAAAAAATAATAAAAATAACAAATTAAACTATATAAACGTGATCCTTTCGGTATCACATCAATTTAGCTTTGAATTGAGCAAGAATTTGATTCTTAGGGTTGTGTGCAATGTTTTAAAAACCGGTTTTTTAATCATACCGGATTGGACTCAGAAATGGTTGAACCGGTTGAACCGGGTTGTATCGGGCGGTTCAACCGGATTGACTACTTAAACCTATAATTCTATATAAAATACAACTTCAATTAAAAAGGTAATCCAATAGTACACCATTTCATAATAAAAAATAATTCAAAAGTGAATCCATTATAAAAAAAATAGTCCAAAATCACCCACACAAAGTTTTTTTTATATGAAAAGGAATACTAGGTTTATGTCATTCAAGTGTTAAATACATCAAGTTTATGATTACTTAAAAGATAAAATTGATAATCATCACCATCCTCATCAACAAAAGTACAACCATATTCGTTTTCTACAATCTTTAATAAGAAGTTTTAGTTACCAATAATCAAAATATACTAAAATTACATAAGATAAGTAACATATTTATATGTCACTTTGTGTTTAAGAAACCGGTTCATGCTCTTTCTCACCACACATGTTATTTATACCTTCACTACGGGTCGATAAAGTCCAAAGTTTAACCTTGTGCCGGTATCGGTATAACGGTATAAACCGGTATACCGGAACTTACCGGCAGTTCAAATCCTATACCGTTTTCCCAAATTACCAGACTAATTCGTGCCGGCCAAGACACCGGTAAGCGGTATAACCGGTTTTTAAAACATTGGTTTTGTGTGTGTGTTTTTGGTGCGTAGATCGATCTCCAGAAGTATGGAGGTGGTCTCCATATGTTTTTTTTTGTTTTTTTATATAATTAACTTGCTATTTTATCTACTTAACTCACAAGTATTTTATCTAGTTAAATCACTAATTTAGTTAGTCGCTTTTAAGTGTTTAAGCCTTGTTTGGCTGACAAGGTTAATGGGGTTTATTCCCTAGATTAGGAAATTACGTATTTTTGCTATTCATTTGAAGTAATTAACTCAAAGTATTCGTAGTAACATAAGATGCGTTTTACTAAAATTGGGGTGTTACAACCCTGGTACCAATTAAAGACATTGGTGCCAGGTTACAATCGTAAATCATAGAACACAATTGATGGCTAACATCCAAATTAGCAATTTTATTATAAAGAAACTAATTCAAAACTTTATACAATCCCTATGAGTGTTTAAAAAAATCCGAATCCGAATTCGAAAAATCCAAAAATCTGTATCCATATAATCCGAAATTTCGGATTATCCGAATTTCGGATATCCGAAATTCGGATCATCCTACTTTGAAAACCTGATGTGTCTAAAAGTTCACAGGTTTTACACACGTATTTTGACCTATTTTTCACCCAAAATCATGCTTTTATCTTGGTTTTATCACGGTTTTTCTTCCTTTGTTGATAATTGCAGGTTTTGAGGGTAAAAAGTGAAAAGAAGTGAAAAACGACAGAAAAGATAAGAAATTGCAGACTTTTGGAGCTGATTCAGATGCAGCACGGCCGTGCTCAGGCAGTGCACGGCCGTGCACAAGTCCCGGGTCAAGAAGTCAACATTTCCAAGTCAACACGAGGCAAAAAGAAAAGCTTACTGGGTTGCATGGCCATGCTCATACATATGCACGACCGTGCTAAAAGTCAATGTGTATTTAGGAATGTTCCAGAACCGACCAAACTAACAAGAGGGTTGCACGAACAGACAAGCACGAGCATGCAACAACTGAGGACAGACAGTTTCTACGCGAAAGGACTCTGCAACAGTACCTATTGTCGAGAATGGGATTGCCAAACCCCTTTGCACAACCGTAAAGCTCCTAAAATGCCTATAAATAGAGACCTTCACTCCACATTTTGGCATCACATTCAACCCGAATCCCCCTCACATTTATGCTATCTTAGGGTCTTGTAAGTGACATTTGGAGCTTGTGATCACTCCATAAACACTACAAGAGTGTGAGCTTGAGAGAAATCGCTTCAAATCATCCTGAAAACCCTTTAAATCCTTTAGCAACCATCACTATGTTTTCATTGAAAAATCAACTTAGTGTAACTGTTGTAATGCCAATTATTGGCTAGGATCTTTGGGTGTTGCTAGGGTGAAGACTACTTTGGTATGGATTATATAGTTTTTATTTATTGAGTGGTGTTTTGTGTTCTCGTTTAATTCTTTCTACTTTAAACTTTGTTTGACGAATTAATTAAACTATCATCTATTATTTGGTCTTGTGAGTGTTTTGATAAGAAGTGGAAGGACTTATGAGTGTACCCATGGCGTGTAACAACCCATGCATTTGTAAGCTAACCTAATTCCACAAGTAGTGATTAGCCCATTTGTGTTTGGAAACACTCACACTTTGTGGCTTAATCCTCTATTATCAAAATCTCACTTAGGGTCGATACGGTCTTTATACTTGGTCCTAGTGATAAGCCAAGACTTGGTCGTGTGATTTAGCTTCATGGTCTATGTGTTAGCTCTGGCGCATACCAAGAATTGGTGAACCCGTGTTGGAAGTGGACGATCTTTATCCTCTTCCATTACTATATTGTAACACAATTAGTAATAGGCCAATCACATTTTGAAAAGATAACTAATTCAAGTAGAGGATGAGCGTGAGCGGGTTAGCCACGACTCCTCTATGTGGTCAGGTGGTAGCTTGTTTGGACATGCTCCGGCCGCCGACAAGTTATTCATAAAAGTCTAAAGTAGCATGATGTCATTATCACAACACTGGGAGGTGGGTTCTTCGGGGTTGCGTATACATAGTCTCGGGTGATCCTCCCCTCATTGTTGAGAGGTGAGCTTACCGGTTTAGGAGACCCTCAGTTTAACAAATTAGAACACAAATCTTCTTCATAGTTATGCGGAAACACGCATCTTCATAGTATGTGGTGATGCGCATCTAGAAGTTATGTGATAGTACGCATCTTGGACACACCACTCAAGTGAATATTTATTGTTAATCCATCCCAAGGTAAGTTGGATCCCCAAGAAACACTTCTCTTCGGATATTGGTTTTTACGTCGGTTATTCTCGCTCTTTATCTTTACTTTTATTCTAAGCAACCTAAAGCTGAGTAGGGGAAGTCGTGTCTTAGGGTTCGATACTCAGTACTTTCTTGAATCTATACTACACTCCATAGGTACACTTGCCTATTATGTGGGTTTAGTACGATCAACATTTATCGTTTTATTTTTATAAATTTAAAACTTGAACAAGTGTCTCAACTTAAAGTCCTAACTTAATTTCCTTTTTCCATCGAGTTTTGGCATTTCTACCGGGAACTTGCCAATTTTAGAAAAAGAGGTTTAAGTGCTTTAATCCACACAACACCAAATTTTTGGCGCCGTTGCCGGGGACACGACATATTTCATAGAAAGGTTTTAAGTTGCTAGTTACTAATAAATTTGCCAGTTTGTTTTGATAGCTTTTCGGATGGATCATATGGAGGAAGATCGGTTCGTGATGGAGAACTTTTTCGATTATGATGGGTTTTATATATGTTCTGCAATTATGTGAATACTGTGGTGGACCTTGTGACACCCGGCATGTTTGGGTCAACATTTTATAAACACATAAGTCTACCTTAGCGAAAAACGTTTATTAAACATACTTGACGGGGTCAGTAGAGTCGGAACACAGTTCGTATTGTCCAGGGTTCCATAATTCGGGAGATCATTGGGTTAGTCACACACACACACATGATGCGAGTCCCGTTGTTGGTGAATTACATAAACTAATTAAGTGTATGTGTAGACTAATTGTCACATGGTGGATTATATGCTTAGATGTGTTTAAATGATGTATAGATAATCATCCGTGCTTAAATATGTTAAACATAGACTAAGGTTGCATGCTCGTATGTTAGGGTGCGTTAAAATGCGTTAAACACGACAAACTGGAAATCTGGAAAAGTTAACATGTGTTAAAAAGTGCTGTTAACATGTGTTAAAAAGTGCTGATGACCTGAAAGTGGAAAGTGGGCGAATGTGGAAATGGAACTTGAGAAAGTGGGCGAATGTAGAAACAAAGTGGGCGAATGTGGAAAGATTCCACATTCGACCATTACAAAGGGGTGAATGTGGGAAAGTTCCACATTCGACCATATTAAAGGGGCGAACCTGGACCTGGTATAAATACCATACTTAGTCATTTTTCATCATTTCACAAACCCTAAACGCCTCTAAACACTCTCTAACAACTATTATCATTGGGGAAGGAGTTTTTGAGCTTGTTTTTCATAACCTAACTCTCTAAATCATTACAAGTGAAGATCTAAGGTGTGTTCTTCATTTCAAATCCTTTTTAAACAATTTTGACTTGTTTTCATCTAAACCCCAAGAGTCCAGATCTGATATCAACATGTTTTATGGGTAAAAACCTTCCTAATATCTTCCTAACCAAAACCTATTCATAAACAATGAGTTTTATGCAAATTAACATGTGTTAATGTGGTACTATGCATTGTTTGACGATTACTTGCTATATAGATGATATGACAACAACCTAGGACTGTTATTAATGGTGAGTTATGATTGAAACATGTTACAATTGATTGTTGATGGTGTTTTGTCGATTAAAGGAATTTTTAGTTAGATTTAGGGCTTGTTTTTTATGGTAATGATAGAGTTATGATAGGGGGTTTCTTGTTCATGATGATTTGAGTATGTTGAGCTGATGAATAATTAATTTCAGAAAGTTTCCTAATTGGGTAATGATTTCATGCATGATGATGTGACATCTCCATAATTTACTATTTTAGGAAACTTGTAAAACGGATAGATTTTGGGGTAAAATCGGTAGGGATTCGTAGGAATATGTTAATGATGCTTGACTGCTGTAACTCATGGTGTTTCGTGATGTTTTCGGACGTTTTCGACGCGTTTTTGGGAAAATTATACCGCAGGGTCGAACCTGGAGCACCTTCGACAGTCGAACGGGCGAAGGTGGTTCTCCAGGGTCGAACCTGGAAACTAAAGGGGCGAACGAACCACAAATGGGCGAAGGTGGGAGAAAAAGGGGCGAAGGTGGAAGTTCAAGGCCACATTCGACCAATCAAAGTCACCTTCGACCACTCAAAGCCACGTTCGACCCTACGATAACAAAAATGAGATTTTTGAAACAAACTAAGTGTTTTATGCTTGAAACTTATGTGTTAAACTTATGTGCATGACTAATTGATGTAATGGGTCACCAACGGGATGTTGGGTCGGTCTGGGATGTCCGGTTAACGTTTAAACACACTTTTTAACACACGTAGTCAAGATCTGGACAATCGGGGACTTGTTAGCCTTCGGGTTAGTAGTCATCACACTTATGTAAACTCATTGATAGGTTGTCATTAGTTGGGATTATCATACACGTGTTGGAATTCTAGTTATCGGAAGACGCACTATAAGGTGAGTTTCACGGCCCCACTCTTTTACTGGTTTTACATTTTCGGGGGAGAAAACATGCTGTGTCCTTTAAACGTGTGTCAACTATGTTTTCATAAAAAGGCGTTTCAACTATGTTTTGGTATTCATGAATTCATTGGGTTTGGAGTATTCATTATGTTTTCACGTATTCATTATGTTTTGGAGTATTCATTATATTACTATGCGATCTTTGGAAGTCCCGGGGGAAACCATGAATGTGCGGGGATGCACAACGGGGGAAATGTGGATAACGCTATTTGGGCTTGACCCGCCCCACTCGTCGACTGGAGGTCGGACGGGTGCATATTGTCTCTTAGGTATTCAGTATTCAGTATACAGTATTCAGTATTCAGTATTCATTCGGGCACGTATTCAGTATTCACAGTATTCGAGTCCAGTAATGGTTTTCCAATCGCAGTAGTAACAGGTATTCATATGATTTGCATGCATGTGGTCTGGATTGATCATGGGTATTCCTTTGGGAGTTAGTATTCAGTTGGAGTCGATTTTCACTTGGAATTGGTATACATTTGGAGTCGGTATTCATTAAAAACCTGTGAACTCACCGGCATTATTTGCTGACGTATTTAGCATGTTTGTCTCAGGTCGCTAAGGTAGCAGCTGTCGATAGGCGCACGGAGTCTCACGGCGTCTAGGATTCATGTGCATCTCATTTAGTATTTTCAGACTTTCGTACTTTTGATTTCACGTTGTAAATAAGTTTTACGCTTCCGCAGCGTTGGATCATTTATGAAAACTTAATGGTTTGATTATGTCATTTTTACGTATCATATACTGTTGTTTATTGTGACCGTTGACTTGGATCCTGGTGTGTCACGCGCCTCGCAGTAAAACCCCGCACGTGAAAATTTGAGGGTGTGACAGACCTTCTTTCTACCATAACTGTAAAGACTATTTGTCCTGGTATCTTCCAGAGTACAACATTCACTATTCACCTCCGCTTGAGCCAGCACCTTATAACCATTCACCATTTCCTCATAACCCTAATGAAGAAATTTACTATATCAATGGTTGCCGACTAAGTACTCAACCATATTCACCACTTAGATCCCCACCACCACCATTTGTTCCTATTCCACTATCACCTGATGCACTTGACATAATGTATCCCTTGGATGAATCACCACCATATATTTTACCACAACCCTACCAATTCACCCCACCTTTACCTGCACCTGTACCTAACCCATCACCTCACATGCCATCTCCACTAGCTCATTTATTTTCCTCACCACACCAAGTCAATTTGAAACCAGACTTGAACCCAAATCCATACCTGAACCGGACCCCCCACTTATTGACTTTAAGGAAGTTCGCGGAAAATCTTGAGGTGGTCAAAAACTACCTCAGGTATATATGCTATAGAAGATGTTGCCAATGAAGAAGAGATGGAAGGCCAACCAAATGAAGAAACTTGTGATCCACTATTAGGAGAAAAAGAAGAGAAAGGCGAAATTGAAGAAGTTCTTGTTCCCAGAATGGAGGAAAAATTCTACACATTTCATTCCTTGATGAAAGAAGTACAACTCAACATCCCTTATGCTGATTGTCTACTTAGACTACCCGCTCACTTCAAATTTCTGAAAGATATCCTCTCCAAAAAGGATACTGTTGAAGAAGGTGTTATCGTGCCCATCAACAAAATATGTCCAACTATCATTCAAGGCAAACTACCCCCTGACAAAGTTGCAATCTCTTGCACCGTGGGAGAAAGATTCAATGCTAAAGCCATCGCCGACTTGCAGATCAACATCAACATTCTTCCCGCCTCAATATTAAGAAAGTTCCAGCAACAAACTCTAAGACCTCCAAGAATGGTTCTTTGCCTCACCGATCGCTTGGTGTGGTACCCCCATGGAGTTGCATAAGATGTTTTGCTTTATCCCAACGAAACTATCTTCCCGATAGATTTCGTGGTGTTGGATACTCCTGGGGAAGAGAGTCCTATCATTTTGGGACAATCTTTCCTTAATACTGCATTGGCTCTACTCGATGCATGGGGATGAAGACTTAGAGTAACCTTGAATGGCGAGAAGCTGGGTTTCGACTTGAAGAAATTTTTGCGGTGTCCAAGTATCCAAGACGATCTATTCTCCCGCATCACTGATTTTGATTATATTGTGGGGTATTACCTCTATGACGTTCTGGGGGAGGGTGATGATTTTGAGGAGTCCGCTTCCTCGATTGATGAAAATGATCCCATGGTTCTCGAAAGTTCTCGTATTGAGCATATCTCTCTTGAAGATGAACCTGAAGAAACTCAACTTCAAGAATGGAGTCCCGAAGAAAAAGCCAAGCCTTCCAATGAAGAACCTCCATCCTTAGAACTCAAGGAATTGACTTCTCACCTTGAATACGCTTTCCTCGAAGAAGAGTGCAAACTCCCTGTTATCATTGCATCCAATTTGTCTATAGAAGTAAAAGAAAAATTAATGGGAGTTTTGAAGCAGCACAAGAAAGCAATTGCCTGGAAGCTCATGGATATAAAAGGTATTAGCCCTTCACTTTGCACACACAATATTCTCATGGAGGACGATTATCGACCTTTTGTGCAAAGGCAACGAAGAGTTAACCCCAAGATGCAAGAAGTCGTGAAAGAAGAAGTGATTAAGCTGCTCGATGCCGACTTCATTTATCCCATTTCTGACTCACCTTGGGTGAGCCCAATCCAAGTAGTTCCAATGAAAGGCGGCATGACAGTCGTAACTAATGCACAGAATGAGCTCATTCCAATAAGAAAGGTTACGGGTTGGCGGGTTTGCATTGATTATCGAAAGCTCAATGAGGCTACGAGGAAAGATCATTTTCCCCTACCATTCATTGACCAGATGTTGGAAAGATTGGCCGGGCACAAATATTATTGTTTTATCGATGGTTTTTATGGGTACTTTCAGATCCTAATTGACCCTGAGGACCACAAGAACACTACTTTCACCTGTCCGTATGGCACGTTCGCTTAGAGAATAATGCCATTTGGGCTATGTAATGCCTCACTACTTTCCCACGATGCATGGTAGCCATTTTTCATGACATGATCAAAGACTTCATGGAAGTTTTTATGGACGACTTCTCGGTTTTCGGAAATTCATTCGATCATTGTCTAGGCAATCTCAAGAAAATGTTGGCAAGGTTTGAAGAAGTGAATTTGGCGCTAAATTGGGAAAAGTGCCATTTTATGGTAAAGGAAGGAATTGTACTAGGGGACAAACATTCTGACAAAGGTATCGAGGTTGACAAGGCTAAAGCTGAAGCAATCTCATTGCTGTAGTGTTTGCTTTTGACAAGTTCCGGTCGTACCTCATCTTATCAAAGACCATCGTTTACACTGATCATGCAGTCTTGCACCACCTTTTCAACAAGCAAGACACAAAGCCAAGGCTCATACGGTGGATTATTCTACTACAGGAATTTAATATAGAGATAAAAGATAAAAAAAGGGGCCGAAAATGTTGTAGTCGATCATTTGTCTTGTCTCGAAAAAATACCACCCGAGAAAAAGGGAGACGAGATCCATGACGAATTCCTGCACGAACAGATTCTCCGAATCAAAGATTTCGACACATATCCCTGGTACGTTGATTATGCAAATTATTTAGCAAGTGGAATGCTCGTCAAAGGACAATCATTCTATGAAAGAAAGAAAATCTTTTCTAATCTGAAGTATTATCTTTGGGAGGATCCCCACCTTTTCCGTATTTGTCCCGATCATGATATCTGCCGATGTGTTCACAGAAAGGAAGCCTAGGAGATTCTACGACAGTGCCATGAAGGTCCTACAAGAGAGCACCACGTCGTGGGAAACACGGCTCGAAAAGTCTATGAAGCAGGATTTTATTGGCCCACAATTTTTAAAGACGTTGTCGTTCTCGTCCAGAGTTGTGATGCATGCCAGGGAGCCGCCAACATAAATGCCCGTAATGAAATGCTACAGACCGGATTCGTTGGTTGTGAAATCTTCGATTATTGGGGTATAGATTTTGTGCGACAATTCCCACATTCCAAGGGAAATCTCTACATCCTTGTTGTAGTTGACTGTGTTTCCAAATTGGTCGAAGCACAAGCTCTACCAACAAACGATGCCAGAGTTGTCGTCAAGTTTCTGAAGGCTCTTTTGCTCGGTTTGGTGTACCAAAGGCTCTCGTCAACGACAGAGGAACACACTTTTGCAATAAGTAGTTGGAGAAAGTGTGACACCCGACAAATTCAGGTTAACTTTTTATTAACATTTACTACTTACCTTGGGTTACTTTTATATATTTAATTTAATTCGGATGAATTTAATTGGTTAAATATATACGAAACGATACGAATAGAAGATTCGGATAATTTTCAGAACACACATACGAATACTGGACCCCAAACGTTGGTAATTGCCAAAACAAATACTAATAAAATAACTCGTTTGATGTTATTTGCAATTATGTGTATAAGTGAAATTATTTGGAGTTAGTTGGAATTAATTGTTATTGGGTGAATATGCGATTGGGTTCGTATCAGGCACTAGACGATCTGAGCATCGTAGATAAGTTATAAAATATTTGGGTTAAATATTTTATAGATTTATTATTATGTCGATTTAAAACATTCCGCGAATTTATTTAGAACTAAGCGAAATGAAATTGTTACGCGCTATGCGAGACCAAGTCCGTAACCAACTCTAGTAGGACCGGGTGTTGTAAACTAATTATAAAATATTTGGGTTAAATATTTTATAGACTAATTATTATTATATATATATATATATATATATATATATATATAGTGTAAGTATATATAGAAAACCCTTCAAAATGGAAAAACCCCAAAAAACCCATTGAGTGGACCATATTCATCCACATCAACCAAACCAATATTTGATAATATTATATTAGAAAGGGCAATTTAGACATTTTCATCACCCCCCTTCTCTCTCTCCCTATATATAATATTTCCCCCCTCTCTCTCTCTCTCTTCATTTCCTTTTTAAAATTCAAATGCTCTGCCCTCTCTTTCTACCCTTCCCCATCTCTCTCTCTCCGTCTCTCTCTAGAACCACCACCACCACCACCACCACCAATTCTTCTTCTTCATCAGTTGCTCTAATTTATAAATGCAATTAAAGTATCCAACGAAACAGAGGTCAAACGAAACAGAGTAGATCTGTTCAGTCGATGCTTCTCCATTTCTGTCACCGTCGAACAAGAACAGCCGCCTCTGTTACCATTCACGACTACAACCTGTAAGTATTTTTCAGTTTTTAGTTTTCAATTTTTAGGTTTAATTAGGTTTTATAATGTGAAATCAATGATTGAAGAAGTTTTGTTAAAACAGAGCATATTTTCATTGGGTCATGAAACAGAGCATAGCTTGTTTTTTTATTATTATTTAAAACCAAATCTACCACATGAGAGTGTATATTTCCGATAAAGAAAAGTAAAGTGAAGAAGATAACATTTGGCATAAGCTTTTTCTAATATTTTAACATATATACATAAAGTGGTTACTGACAATTTTATTATACCAAAAAAAAATGAGCCAATTTCAATATTTACCTTTTAAATATTTGATTACCGTATAATATAATCGTTGTAGTAATTTTTTTTTTACTTTATATAGTTTTATCATATATTTTATTTTAAATATGCAACTACGTTACATGATAAAATTTATCATAATTAGATTTCATTTTTATTTTAAAAAATTAAAAAAAACTCTAAATTTATTAAATAATAAAGTATTGTGGTACATTATCTATAAAATATATTTATTTTTTATGTATTTATTTCCGTACCCGTGCCGTGCCGTGCCCGTTTCTTGATTTTTTGAGTTTTGACGTTTCCCGTACCCGTACCCGTTTCTCGTATTTTAAGATCTTTCTTATTTTAAAAAATTAAAAAAAAAACTCTAAATTTATTAAATAATAAAGTATTGTGGTACATTATCTATAAAATATATTTATTTTTTATGTATTTATTTCCGTACCCGTGCCGTGCCGTGCCCGTTTCTTGATTTTTTGAGTTTTGACGTTTCCCGTACCCGTACCCGTTTCTCGTATTTTAAGATCTTTCTTATTAACTCCTCTATTACTGCAAAAAAGATAAAAACATTAATCATATGAGGTAGGAATGGTTCACACAAAATAAAATACAATAATATTGTTACTTACATGTCCCTGAATATGATTAATACCTAGATTAATACCTAGTATATGCCTAACTAACAGGTGTTAGGGTTCATATGACATACATTAGTATATGCCCAACTAACAGGTGTTAGGGTTCATATGACATACGTTATTTTTTAGTAAACATATGTTTTAGAATATACTAACACATGCTACTGATGTCTTTTATTATATTATATATTTCATGAATATGAGGATTTTGAGGTTAAAATTGATGGATTTTGAGGATTTTGAGGTTAAAAAATTTCTTTTGATTAATTTTTCTCTCGATGGATTTTGAGGTTAAAATTGATTTGTCTTTGCTAGCTCAATTTTTGGCATATTATGTGTGTATGTCTTTTGGGTACACATGTTAGTGATGCTAACACATGCTAGTATTTGACTAATTAACAGGTGTTAGGGTTCATATGACATACGTTAGTATATGCCCAACTAACATGTGTTATTGATTTGGATTGGTTCTGATTTGATTTTTTAAATGTATTATTGTTGGATTTCAAACCCTATTAATCGTATTTGAGTAGTTGTATTAACATAATTGTAAAATTGAGTATGATACACTTGGCACAACAGATTTGGTGTTATTTACACATGTTTGTGATGCTAACACATGCTAGTATATGCCTAACTAACAGGTGTTAGGGTTCATATGACATACGTTAGTATATGCCCAACTAACATGTGTTAGGGTTTATATGACATACGTTATTTCAGTAAAACATATGTTTAAGAATACACTAACACATGTCATTGATGTCCCATTATGTGTTTTGTAGAGCCCAACTAACATGTGTTACCTTTTTTGTAGGTGAAGAGATGCTTTGAGTTAAAAATGATGATGACGATCAAGAACGAAGCATAGCTAGATTTTTTCTATGTTGTTATGATAGTTTTTTTTTTTAAATTCACAAATAATTATGTTTGTATTAAACGTTTTTTGATATGTTTTAGTGTTGATTGTTATGATCGTTTTTATCATTTCTTAAATAAATACACATTTTATGTGTTCTTTTATTATGTTCTTTTAGTATATGCCTGGTAACACATGTTAGCGATGTCTCATACGAGGTCAGAATTTTTTATTACAACACTAACGTACGTTAATATTTCATGCTGGAGAAAGTGTCATAAAGTAGGAGAGAGGTGACTTGACAAGTGTCAAATCAACCTTTTTAAACCTAGGATTCAGAAAATTAAATTATAAAAATTAATTCAAGATTACCATATTGCCCTTAATCCACCTTTTTAAGCAAGTGGCCCACTTGCTTTTGATTATTAAATTGAAATTAATCATGGACCATTGATCAAACTTGATCAATGGTCACTAGAGGGTTTCCAAGGTTTTTTCATTATATAGGGTTTCCATATTATCCACTCCCTATATATATAAACTCTATATCTTTATTGAAAGAAAAAGAGTATGTGATGTAGGCTTGGCAAAGTCAACAACACAATTTATTTCAGCTTCAAACTTAAGAAGGCATCAACGAAAACGACCAAAAAATAATAAATACTGCATGTTATCATTAGGTGAGAAAAGAAAAAAACAAAAACAACAGCGCGTGATCTAGGCCTGCCTTGGGCTGTAGCGCATGGGCTCAAGCTGGCGCGGCCCAACTACCTTATTTAAGGCCAATATCGCAGGCAGCTTTATAAAAACGATTTTAATCAATTTTTATCATTATAACTCAACCCTAATCAGCCCTCACCTCCTACTTACGAAATTTTGAACCCCTAACCTCTGTCCTAATCAAGAAACATCAATTCTTGGAGCTTAAGTTGGTCTAGGATTATTATTTTGAAGTGCTTGAGGTGTGTAACCAACTCTTGTATGTTATAATTTGTTTTAATTATGTTTTAAATCAAAGCTTTGTTCACATCCGAATATCCAAATCTGATAAAAAATATCATTATAAATTTATAATGGTTTATAGATAACTAACAAGTAATTATAATGGGTCTTGATGGTGAGATGATTATATAAAAGCATAGGGTGCATGTTCTAGCAAAAACCTTGATTATGTTAAACCCTAGATCTTATAACTTTTATGTTGGAACTTGTATGATGTATTATTATGAAGATGTTATGATTATTTAGAATGGATAACATACATTAGACGATGATTTGACGTGATTTGAATTATTGTTCTTAACCTGCCTAAAAAGGAAACCTTATTGATTTTTAGATTTTGAAATTGAGATCTAAGCATGTTATAGAATATGTAATGTTTGGATATGTTTAGGGATGATTATTTAAGCATACTAGAATGTTTGTTTCGTTATAAACAAAACTAGAATCCTAACTTACTAAAAAGGGAAACTTTTTACGTGCAATGTGTTCATCTTGTTCATAGGTTACCTAATTTGGAAAGTTTTGCATGTTGTATGAGTTATGAATTGTATGTGGAGTGTTGTATGACTTATTAATGTTAAGGCACGCTAGATATAAGTTGTATTCCTAAAAGCAAAACTTGAAAATTGTGACTAAGCTATCATATGTTTTAGCTAACATGTTAGTACACTAGGATTGCATGTTTGGGTGTAACTTGTAATTCTAGGCTTTTCCAACTTGATCAAACATAAAACACTTAACAGATCACCAACGGGTCATTAGGTCAAAATCAGTCAAACTTGGTCAAACAGATTTTATAAACACAAACTAAGTCATTGATTTGGAGTCAATGGGTTAACTGGACAAACATTTATAGGTTGTTATATTATTGGTTTCAAGTAGTTGGACACTTGTTTTATTACACCTGGTTTATTAGCACGCAAAGCAAAGGTGAGTTTCACGGCCCCTTTTACTGTTTTCCTGTTGGGGAGAAACATGCTACGCAAACACATGAACATTGTAGATCACATGTACTATTATATCACTTGTTTTCTATACCGTAACTTTCATTCTTAAGTCCTTACATTGTAAACCATAGTATGTGTAACATAGCGAGGAGATGTGGATAGATCTATTGGGTCTGACAAGCCCCACCTGTGTCAACTGGAGGTTGAGCAGGTGCATATTGTCCTAAACAGTTGTCACCGTTGAATGAGCGGTGGCAGAAGTACGCTTAGTAACTTGTTAATGTCTAGCTAGCATTGTATATATTAGTAAATGGATGTGAGTCTATACAGACAAACAGAAAAACGGAATTATTTACATTAACACCTGTGAACTCACCAACTTAATTGTTGACACAATTTAGCATGTTTTCTCACATCGCTAAAGGTATCACTGCTAGGATGCGCTTGGAGTCTAACTTGCGTCACAAACATTATCTTTAGATTTTCAAACATTTTATTTTATTGTGTTTGGTTTTGGAAACTCGTATTGGTTTTACGAGACGTTGCATGAACTTTACTTACTGATTCCGCTAAACTATTAAACTTTGAACTTTGAACACTTTTGGTTTATTACGTATGATTTTGATATCATATAGAGGTCGTTCATTCGACTATTGACATTGATCCTGGTATGTCACGTGCCTCGCGGTAAAACCCCGCTATGGAAATTTGAGGGTGTTACAGATTGGTATAAGAGCCAATGGTTATAGTGAACTAGGACTGCAATGTGAGTCTGGTCTATAACTGCTACACATACTAGATTAAACACTATAGTCACTTAAGAGTCGAGTACTGATACTTACATGACTGTCCAACACTGTCACATGCAACTCAACACAAAAACACTCCTACATGTATAAATGTTTGGAATTTATATGTCAACACAACAATCTCCAACAAAATTCTACAACAACAAAACATACAAACACAAAAACTTAACCTTGCAAGAAAATGTCGTCATCATCATCCTCAAACACTAGCCACTCATCGCCCAAACCAGATGTGCCTAAGAATTCCCTACCTCCAACGATTCAACCAGATGAAGAAGAAGAGGGAGATCTAGAGGAGGAACCCATAGAGGCTCCCGAGGAGAACCCTAGTGATAGGGAAGCGAATTCCGGCGTCTCTCATGACACTGATTGATTATCTCTTACCTTCTTTTCGTATTTCGTTTTCATTCTTAGTTTAAACTTAGATGAGCATGTAATGCTCATCCAACTATCTATTTTAGATGTTTTAATGGTTTGATTTGATACTTTGTATGGATTACAAAATATTATTATCAAGGATTATTACTAAAAATTTGTGATATGGTGTTTGTGCATTCCCTATTTGATTACATTATACAATTGTGATTGATATAAATTCTTTTATATTGTCTCATCGTGTGTAATTGTAAATGCTAGAAATATGTCTGGAAACCAAGGAGGACGACGTGGATGCGGCGGAGGTCGCGGTAACATCACTATGTCCGCGACCAAACTAAATACACTTACTCAGGATAGAGTGAATGAGGCGATTGCTGCTTTTCAACCAGGTAAACATCATTTCCACCGTTTTGACCGCAACCTAACTCTCTATTATATATAATAATAAATAAGGCTTAGCATCTTTAGAAATCGTTTTCATGTGCTATTGCAGGCAATGCTAATCCACCACCACCACCTCTGGCCTGTTCTTTTAAGGCCTTCATGGATTGTAAGCCGCAGTCATTTAGCGATACTGAAGGAGCAATTGGACTACTCCGTTGGATAGAGAAGACATAATCAGTTTTTGAGATGTGTAACTGTCCTATTGCTAACCGGGTTAAGTATGCATCCGACACACTAAGCGGCTCCGCTTTGACTTAGTGGAACTCCACCTCCCAGACTCTTGGATTAGCTGAAGCAAACGCCCGCCCTTGGGCTGAATTTACCCGAATGTTATTAGAGGAGTACTTCCGTCATGATGAAATCAAGAAACTTGAGGCTGAGTTGTGGACCTTGAAAATGGTAGGTTCGGAAATCGAGGAATACACTACCAGGCACCACGAGCTTGCTACCATGTGTCCTGGCATGGTGACCCCTGCTTACAAGCGTATTGAACACTACATAGCTGGACTCGTGCCTCAGATCCAGAGTATGGTCACTACTTCCAAACCCACCACTATTCAGGAAGCTATTCGTTTAGGTCACCAACTTACTGATCAAGCTGTAACCCAGGGCACTCTACCCCCTCGGGGCGCAAGTGCCAAGGGTAACACCAACTTGTTTCAACGTCAGCAGCAGCATCGGAAATTTGAAACCTCTAACTCTTCTGCCAACGGCAATCATTCGGGTCAAAAACAGGGTACCTATGCTGGTAAGTACCCAAAGTGCAACAAGTGTGGTTTTCATCATAATGGCTCATGCGATAAATTCATCTGCCAACGTTGTGGCAAGGCCGGTCATGCTGCAAAGGACTGTAGGGGTGAGCTCCGACCTAAACAGTCCCAGCCATCTGAGCAACAGTCAGCTAAGGGCTGTTATCACTGCGGAAAGGAAGGACATTTCAAGAGAAACTGTCCCACATTGAAGCAAAATGACAACAATCAAAACAACAACAATGGTAACAGCAGCAATGCGTGTGCCTTTGTGATTGGCTCGGGTGTGGCCAGGTAGGACCCTAGTGTTTGTACCGGTACGTTTCCCTTAAATAATCTCCTTGCTTCGGTATCATTTGATTCGGGTGCCGACAAAAGTTTCATTTCCCTTGAGTTTAGTCAATTGTTAGATGCTACCTCTGACGCACTAGAAACCGTATACACTATAGAGATTGCTAACGATAATTGATTAAAGCTACTCATGTTTTTAAAGGCTGTAAACTTGAACTAGCGGGTCATTCACTAGACATAGATCTTATGCCAGTTACCCTAGGTAGTTTTGATGTCGTAGTGGGTATGGATTGGTTGTCCCATCATCGAGTTGAAATAGTCTGTTTTGATAAGATTGTCCGTATTCCCCTTCCGTGTGGCGAGGTTTTATCTATTAAAGGTGAGAAGCATGGTGTGCCTTTGAATATCATCTCTTGCATTAAAGCCCATAAGTTTCTTCAAAAGGGCTATACCGCAATTCTAGCACTCGTTACCTCAACCCCTACCGAGGAGAAGAAGATTGAAGATATTCCTATCGTTCGTGACTTCCCTGAATTGTTCCCTGATGATTTACCCGGTTTACCTCTGCAAAGGCAAGTGGAGTTACCTATTGACCTTGAACCTGGTGCAACTCCTATTGCTAGAGCTCCATACCGTCTTGCACCTCCAGAGATGCAAGAACTTTCCAACCAACTAAAAGAACATCTTGAGAAGTGTTTTATTCGACCAAGTTCATCCCCGTGGGGAACTCCTGTCCTATTTGTCAAGAAGAAAGACGGGACTCTTCACTTGTGTATCGACTACCGTGAACTCAACAAGGTGACGATTAAGAACCGTTACCCCCTCCCCCGAATGGACGATCTGTTCGACCAACTCCAAGGGTCAAGCTTTTACTCGAAAATCGATCTGAGATCCGGTTATCACCAGCTCAGAGTTCAAGAAGAAGACATTCCGAAAACCGCTTTCAGAACTCGTTATGGTCATTTTGAATTTTTGGTCATGCGTTTCAGTTTAACCAATGCTCCTACAGTATTCATGGACTTGATGAACCGTGTATGTAAACCATACATTGATAAATTTGTTATTGTATTCATCGATGACATTTTGATCTATTCCAAGAGCAAGATTGACCATGAGGAACACTTGCGTCTAGTCTTGGAACTCCTGAAGCAAGAGCAGCTTTATGCTAAATTCTCTAAGTGTGATTTCTGGTTGCGAGAAGTCCAATTCCTTGGGCATGTAGTCAATGAAAAGGTAATACATGTTGATCCAGCCAAGGTTGAGGCTATCAAAGACTGGGAAGCACCTAAAACTCCGACTGAGGTGCGACAATTCCTAGGTCTAGCCGGCTATTATCGTTGTTTCATTGAGGGATTTTCCAAAATCGCTCAACCTCTTACTGCTCTAACCCATAAAGACAAAAAGTTTAATTGGGGTGACACTCAAGAATCTGCAATCCAGTTATTGAAACAAAAGCTTTGCACTGCACCTATCCTGTCCTTGCCTGAAGGTTCGGATGACTTTGCTATTTACTGTGATGCATCCATTCAAGGTCTCGGTTGTGTTCTGATGCAACGCGATAAGGTCATTGCGTACGCATCCCGCCAGTTGAACATCCATGAAAAGAACTACACCGCCCATGATCTCGAATTGGGAGATGTGGTATTTGCTCTTAAGATTTGGAGACATTACTTGTACTGTACCAAATGCACCATCCACACCGATCACAAGAGTCTCCAACACATCTTTAATCAAAAGGACTTGAACATGCGACAGTGTCGCTGGGTCGAACTCCTTAATGACTATGATTGCGCGATCATGTACCATCCTAGTAAGGCAAACGTTGTGGCTGATGCCTTACGCAGGAAGGAATCTTTTGAACCTCGTCGAGTTCGAGCTTTTCAACTCACCATTCATATTGGACTGCCTGATCAGATTCGTGGTGCTTAGCAAGAAGCTTTAAAGGTAGAGAACATTAAAGCTGAAACCATGCATGGTGCTGACAAACACCTTGAACTTAAATCTGATGGAATTTATTATTTCATGGAATGGGTTTGGGTTTGACACTTTGGCAATCTCAGAGAGCTTGTGATGGACGAAGCACACAAGTATCGATACTCTATTCACCCTGGTTCTGACAAGATGTACCATGATCTTAAGGTACTCTATTGGTGGCCTAATATGAAAGCTGAAATAGCCACCTATGTCAGCAAACGTCTAACCTGTGCTAAGGTCAAAGTCGAATACCAGAAGCCCTCTGGTTTGCTCTAGCAACCCGAACTCCCAATGTGGAAATAGGAGCAAATCTCGATGGACTTCATTACCAAACTACCCTGACCACCTAGCGGTTGCGATATGATTTGGGTTATTGTAGACCGTCTAACCAAATCCGCACACTTCCTAGCGATAAAGGAAACCGACAAGATGGAGAAATTAGCTCGTCTTTACATTAAGGAAGTTGTCACTCGGCACGGTGTGCCGGTCTCTATCATTTCTGATCGTGATGCTCGTTTCACGTCTCGCTTCTGGAAAACCTTACACAAGTCCTTGGGTACTCAGTTGGATACGAGTACTGCTTACCACCCACAAACAGATGGCCAGAGCGAGCGAACAATCCAAACTCTTGAAGAAATGTTGCGAGCGTGTGTCATCGACTTCAGCAACGGTTGGGAGAATCACTTACCGTTAATAGAGTTCTCCTATAACAACAGTTACCACACCAGCATTAAGGCAGCTCCTCTTGAAGCACTGTATGGACAGAAATGCCGATCTCCTATATGTTGGGCTGAGGTGGGTGAACGTCAACTCACTAGCCCAGAACTTGTGCATGAAACCACGGAGAAGATCGTGCAAATTCTTCAACGTATGGTGGCCGGTCGTGACCTCCAGAAGAGCTACGCTGACAAACGTCGCAAACCATTGGAATTTCAGGTTGGCGACAGAGTTCTCTTAAAGGCCTCACCTTGGAAATGTGTTATTCATTTTTGTAAATGAGGAAAGCTAAACCCCAGATATGTTGGACCTTTCGAGATCGTGCAACAGATTGGTCCAGTAGCCTATCGGCTTAGCCTCCCCGAGGAACTGAAGGGCGTTCACAATGTCTTTCATGTCTCAAATCTAAAGAAGTGTCTGTCTGATGAAACACTTATTGTTCCTCTCAAAGAAATATAAATAACTCGTTTGATGTTATTTGCAATAATGTGTATACGTAAAATTATTTGGAGTTAGAATTAATTGTTATTGGGTGAATATGCGATTGGGTTTGTATCGGGCACTAGACGATCTGAGCATCGTAGATAAGTTATAAAATATTTGGGTTAAATATTTATTAGATTTATTATTATGTCAATTTAAATCGTTCCGCGAATTTATTTAGAACTAAGCGAAATAAAATTGTTACGCGCTATGCGAGACCAAGTCCGTAACCAACTCTAGTAGGACCGGGTGTCGTAAACTAATTATAAAATATTTGGGTTACATATTTTATAGACTAATTATTATATATAAACTCTATATCATTATTTTAAAAAAAAGAGTATGTGATGTAGGCTTGACAAAGTCAACAAAACAATTTATGTCAGCTTCAAACTTAAGAAGGCATCAACGAAAACGACAAAAAAATAATAAATGTTGCATGTTATCATTAGGCGAGAAAAGAAAAAAAACAAAAGCAACAGCGCGTGATCTAGGCCTGCCTTGGGCTGTAGCGCATGGGCTCAAGTTGGCGCGGCCCAACTGCCTTTTTTAAGGCCCATATCGCTGGCAGCTTTATAAAAACGATTTTAATCAATCTTTATCATTATAACTCAACCCTAATCAGCCCTCACCTCCTACTTACGAAATTTTGAACCCCTAACCTCTGCCCTAATCAAGAAACATCAATTCATGGAGCTTAAGTTGGTCTAGGAACATTATTTTGAAGTGCTTGAGGTGCGTAACCAACTCTTATATGTTATTATTTGTTTTAATTAAGTTTTTAATCAAAGCTTTGTTTACACCCGAATATCAAAATCTGATAAAAAATATCATTATAAATATATAATGGTTTGTAGATAACTAAAAAGTAATTATAATGGGTCTTGATGGTGAGATGATTATATAAAAGCATAGGGTGCATGTTCTAGCAAAAACCTTGATTATGTTAAACCCTAGATCTTATAACTTTTATGTTGGAACTTGTATGATGTATTATTATGATGATGTTATGATTATTTAACTTGGATAACATACATTAGATGATGATTTGACGTGATTTGAATTATTGTTCTTAACCTGCCTAAAAAGGAAACTTTATTGATTTTTAGATTTTGAAATTGAGATCTAAGCATGTTATAGAATATGTAATGTTTGGATATGCTTAGGGATGATTATTTAAGCATACAAGAATGTTTGTTTCGTTATAAACAAAACTAGAATCCCAACTTACTAAAAAGGGAAACTTTTTACGTGCAATGTGTTCATCTTGTTCATAGGTTACCTAATTTGGAAAGTTTTGCATGTTGTATGAGTTATGAATTGTATGTGGAGTGTTGTAGGACTTATTAATGTTAAGGCACGCTAGATATAAGTTGTATTCCTAAAACCAAAACTTGAAAATTGTGACTAAGCTATCATATGTTTTAGCTAACATGTTAGTACACTAGGATTGCATGTTTGGGTGTAACTTGTAATTCTAAGATTTTCCAACTTGATCAAACATAAAACATTTAACAGATCACCAACGGGTCATTGGGTCAAAATCAGTCAAACTTGGTCAAATAGATTTTATAAACACAAACTAAGTCATTGATTTGGAGTCAATGGGTTAATTGGACAAACATTTATAGGTTGTTATATTATAGGTTTCCAGTAGTTGGACACTTGTTTTATTACACCTGGTTTATTAGCACGCAAAGCAAAGATGAGTTTCACGGCCCCTTTTACTGTTTTCCTGTTGGGGGAGAAACATGCTACACAAACACACGAACATTGTAGATCACATGTACTACTATATCACTTGTTTACTGTACCGTAACTTTCATTCTTAAGTCCTTACATTGTAAACCATAGTATGTGTAACATAGCGAGGAGATGTGAATAGATCTATTGGGTCTCATAAACAAGATTGTTATGAGTTTTATCAATTTGAAGAGAGGCACAATTATGAGTTACTTCCAAAAGAATACAAATACCTTTTAAGGAAAAAAGGGGCAGTTAAATGAACAGAAGAAAATTTCATCCACCTAGCTGCTTCAACCAATATTGGATCAACTCATGCCCATCATCTATTAAGCAATGTTAGAGGATCTCGTTATCTTGTGCATTGGACGGAAGTTGATTTTAAAATTTCAGAAGGCATTTAAATTGTTTTATTGGTGAAATGATGTCACACCCTCAATTTCCACTTGCGGAGTGTTACCGCGAGGCGCATGACAAACCAGGATCCAAGTCAACGGTCACAATAAACAACTCTATATGAAGATACGTGACATTCAAAAAGACATAGCTTTCATAAACTCAAAATCAGTAGCGGAAGCATTAGACAAGTTACAAACCATAGACCCAAATGTACCAAGTGTTTGTTACAAAATATGAACTAAATCTAGACGCCAATGCAGACCCGTGCGCCTACTTCCATTTGTTGCTACCTTAGCGACCTGAGAAAACATGCCAAAAAGACGTCAACATATAATGCTTGTGAGTTCACAGGTTTGTTCAATATGTTACCAAGTGTTACCAAAACGTTACCATGTCCATACTATACCAATATTAGCAAGTACGCTAGCTAGGCGTATGTTTTATTACTACTACGATTGGAAACCATTACTAGACACGTTTAGCAATGTTTAGCATATGTTTAAGCAGCCCGTATATGTTCAGCATGTTTAGCAAAGTTCGAGACAATATGCACCCGCCCGGCCCTCCAAGCCGTCGAGTGGGGCAGGTCACGCCCAATAGATCTATCCACATTTCCCCCGTTGTGCATCCCCGCACATTCATGGTTTCCCCCGGGACTTCAAAGATCGTATAGCAATACAAAGTTAAAAACCATAGTATGACATATGTTACCAAAATAGTTTAGCGCATGTTTTCTCCCCCAAAAGTTAAAGCAGTAAAAGTGGGGCCGTGAACTCACCTTAGATAGCGTTCTTCGGTTACAAGTAAAAATGCTAAGCCCTTGATAATCCCTCTACCGGAGATCTATCAAAATGTTCACATAAGTGTTCCGACTAATAACCATAAGGTTATCTAGTCCCCGATTGTCCAGATCGTAACCAAGTTTGTTTTAAAGCGTTTTTAAATGTTTAAGCGACACACTAGACCGACCCGACATCCCGTTGGTGACTCATTACCCTAACTAATCAAGTACACCTAGATTACACACAAGGTTCAAGCATAAAACACTTAGTTTGTATCAAAAATCTCATTTCTGCATCAGAACGGTCGAACCAGTCAGATTAAGTCTCCTTCGCCCGTTTTAAGTCTCCTTCGCCCGTTTTATGTTTCGTTCGACCGTTTGATACCTCCTTCGACCGTTTTAACCACGTCGCCCAAGTTTTCCCAGGTTCGACCCTGGATTCTCTCCTTCGCCCACCCGATTGGTCGAAGGAGTCCAGGTTCGCCCCTGTTGTACAATTTTTCCTAAAAACGCTTCAAACACCTCGAAACATCATCAAACACAGCAGTCAAGTATGAATAACTTATCCCTACAAAACCCCACCAATTTCCCCCAATAATACGTCCATTTCAGCCCTTTCCCAAAATGGTAAGAATTATGGAAACGTCACAATCATGCATGGATTCTTTACCCAATTTGGAAACTTTTGAAATCGATCCATATTCAACTTAAAATGTAACACCCCGCCCCTCTCACCACCAATATTGTCCGCTTTGCCCACCCAGAGCTCACGGATTTGTTTTTGGGTGCCCCGATGGAAACTTCCCAGGAGGTCACCCATCCTGAAATTTCTCCCACCTGAGCACGCTTAACTGTGGAGTTCTCCTCTCATCCACTAACATAAAGCCCCAAAACGCGTTGGTGATTTAAGAGGCAAGACATTACTTATGAACCAAAGATCTCTCCTGGCCACGGCTGATGTGGGATTTTCCTGGGGTGTCACATTCACCCCCTGTTAGAGTCTCATCGTCCCTGATGAGATGTGTTCCCGGGGTGTCACATTCACCCCCTGTTAGAGTCTCATCGTCCCTGATGAGGTGTGCACCCACCATCCCGAACGACACAGGAGTTTGGTGTGAGTTTTACTGGGTTTTCAGGCGGAATCCTGAAGGGATTTGTAAAGGTGGTCGTGGAACTATGTTGCAGGTATTGTATCTGCAGAATAATATGTTTACTGGTTCTGTTCCTATAAGTCTTGGTAATTGTTGCAGCTACTAAAGACCTAGTCGCCGGAGAGAACTGTTGCAGACCTAGTAGCTAGTGCAATCCATTATGTCTCTAATGTATCTTTGTTGTAATCTAATACGTCTCTAGTGGAAATTTTGTTGTCATTCTTTTTTCATTTGTCAGTCGCTGCTAGTGCAAAAGCTTGTATTAAGCTGATAATATTACGAGTTTTTTGTTAAATTAAATTGTGGATTTAAGAAAAATGAATTTAACATATTAAATTGTTTTATTTGTTTTCCAGTTTCCCACCTTATTTCTTTTCAATGTGTTTATATTACTTTTGCTGAAACATTCATCATAATATAATTTAAAATAATTTTTGGATTGCAAGAATGTTTTTTAAATTAAATCCGTTTAACATATTCTCAAATCCCTCCATGTTCTCGAATCCCGCCATGTTCTAAAATCCTTCAAGTTCACCCCTTTTTGATAACCTAAATTGTTCATATCAAATAATATTAATTTTTTTATTGCAAGTGTGCTTGTTTTAAACATGCAAGGGTTGTGTGCTCCGTGCCATGAATCTTGTGTTTGTGGTCATAAATTGCAGCAAAAACATGCTGAAATAGGTCAAACAGCAGCAAAAACTTGTCGAAATGTGTTAAAACTGCAGCCAAGAAAGTGCCAAAATGTGTTAAAAACTGTAGCAAAATGTATCAAAACTGCAGCCAAAATGGGTTATAAACTGCAGTAAAAATGTGTCGTAATGGGTCAAAAACTACAACTACTTTAGTGCTGAAATGTGTTAAACACTGCAATAAAATGTTCCAAAACTAGAACCGAAATAGGTCATAAACTGCAACAAAAATGGGCCGAAATGTGTTAAAAACTGCAGTAAAAAACTGTAGTAATAAATTAGCTTTTTGATAAATATCCACTCATGTTCATATTATTTTATGGCTTCAAGAAAAATGAACTTAACATTTAACTTATTTTATTTCTTTTTTAGTTTCCTTACTTGTTTTAAAAGTTAACATTTAAAAGATTTAGCATGTTAAATTAAAATTATTTAACATGTTATATAGCCTTGCTATATAATTTTTTTGTCAGATATCAATGTGTTTTATAATAATTTGACTAAAACATTCTTAACATCATTTTCAAATTATCTCGTGTTTATGGGTCATAAATTATAGGAAAAACGTGCCGAAATTGGTGAAAAACTGCAGCAAAAATGTGTTAAAAACTGCCGCCAAGAATGTACCAAAATGTGTTAAAAACTGTAGCAAAATGTGCTAAATTGCAGACATAATAGGTCAAAACTGCAGTAAAATTTTGACAAAGTGTGCTAAAACTACTGCCAAGTTAGTGAAATTTGTTAAAAACATTAGTAAAATGCGCCAAAACTATAATCGAAATGGGTCATAAACTGCAGAAAAAATGTGCAGAAATGGGTCAAAAATTGCAACAAAAATTTGCCAAAGTGTGTTAAAACTACTGCCAGGTTAGTGAAATTTGTTAAAAACGGCAGTAAAATGTGCCAAAATTGCAACCGAAATGTGTAATAAACTGCAGAAAAAAATGTGCCGAAAGGGTCAAAAATTGCAGCAAATAATGTGGTCAAAAACTGGTGTTTTGGTAACTTTCCACCCATGTTTATATTAATTTGTGTCTTCAAGAAAAATTAACTTAACATGTTAAAATATTTTTTTTTACTTTCCTAACTTGTTTTAAAAGTTAATATTTAAAAGATTTAACATGTTAAATTAAAATTGTTTAACATGTTAAATATCCTTGTTATTAAAGAATTTTCTAGCTTTCAATGTGTTTTATAATAATTTGACTAAAACTTTTTTAACAATATCATTTTCAAATTATCTTGTGTTTATAGGTCATAAACCGCAACAGAAACGTGCCTAAATGGGTCAAAAACTGCAGCAAAGTTGTGCCAAATGTGTTAAAACCCACGCCAAGAAAGTGCCGAAATGTGTTAAAAACTGCAGCAAAATTTTCCAAAACTGCAGCCGAAATGGGTCATAAACTGCAATAAAATGTGCCAAAATGTGTTAAAAACTAGCTAGGCGCAGAATGAGATACTCATACGGGTGAAACCATTGCTGACTAAGCCGTGTAGTGACCCTTAGTTTCCTATGGGCTACCGTCATCACCGGTAGACCTTGTTTTATTAGAGACAATATGCACCCGCCCGGTCCAACCGTCGAGTGGGGTTTGTCAGTTCCCAATAGCGCTATCCATATTTCCCCGCCATATACCCATGTTAGTGGTTTCTAAGGGACTTTTTGATGAACCGTATAGTACGATAAGTAAGCCATAGTATAACGTGATAAAGAGTCATGAGCCATAAGAGTTTAACAAGTCATAAGTCATAAAAGAGTTTTAAGCATGTTTCTCCCCCGAAAACATAAACCGTAAAATGTGGGGCCGTGAACTCACCTTAGGTTGCGTATTCCGTTTAAGAGTAAACCGTATGCGTGATATGAGTAAACCGTCTGTAAGATATAATAGCCCCAACTATTGGCGACCTATCATAAGATATGTGTCAAGTTAGACTAATAACCCGTCGGGTTCATTAGTCCCTAAGTCCAGTCCATGACCATTATGTGCCCGAAAAGTGTGTTTGACCGACAACCAGACTACGTAAGACAAGACTCGACATCCCATTGATGACCCGACATTCCACGTGTTAGATAAATACAAGACATCATGCCACATATGCAATTAAACACTTAATACGCGCAACAGTTCACCTAGTCTAGCATAATGTCCGATTAACGCGTAAACAGGTCCGAACACGTGTTACTAAGTCATTGGGTGTATCCCGGGGTTCCTATCATGTTCCTAGGCGTCAAATCATGTTCCGGGATGTTAAAATATACATACAGCAGCATTATACGCGATTAGGAATCAAACTAGCATTTAGGATTGTAAATGCCTAAGCTTCAGGCGATTAGGAGTGTAAATGCTTAAGCTTCAGGCATTTAGGATTGTAAATGCTTAAGCTTCAGGCATTTAGGATTGTAAATGCTTAAGCTTCAGGCATTTAGGATTGTAAATGCCTAAGCTTCAGGCGATTAGGAGTGTAAATGCTTAAGCTTCAGGCATTTAGGAGTCCTATTCGCATGAAGCTTCATGCGAGTAGGATCCTACTCGCCTCTGCATGTCTGAAGCGTAATTTCACGCGTCAAACTCTCCAAATCAGATCCGAAACATGTAAAAGCACCCAATAATCATCCTAACACATTAACAAACATATTTCAAGCAAAACCCCTAAGTTTTCATCGTTCTAACAGTTCCGAATGCGAGCGTTTTCCCAAAATAGTAACTTAACATGTAAACATCACATCAACATGCAAGAACTTGCCCTAAATAGCAATTATTCAGATTAAATCACATAACCACGTTGTCCGATAGCATCCTACTGTTCTAGCATCATCCTAGAGCAAACCCTAACATCATACAATCAACAACACACCTCATATCATCCTTAATTATCCAAAATCCTTCAAATGGGTCAAAACATCAAGTATCAACAATACACAACCAAAACCATTCAAACTCCTAGGACATCATCATACTAACTTGTAACAGCCATAAACATCATAATAACACAAAAACAACCATGATTCAATCCTAAAAAATCTATCTTTAATCACATATAACACATATAACACATGTAAAGGTGTGGGTTTGTTTAAAAATGGTTTTAAATGGATTTTCAAAGACAAAAACATTTATAAGTCAGGTCTGGACGTTTAGGGAGTAAAACATAATCATTTAAAGGTGTGGGTTTGAAGAACACACCTTGTATTCAAGAGGAGATGATGGAATAAGCTTGGAAATGGTTGTTTTGATGTAAAAATAGGTTCCAGAGGGTGTTTGTGGGTTGAGATAGGTTATGGGACGGCTAGGGTAGCATAAATGATGTTTTGGAGGTCAAGGGTGGTATTTATAGGCGTTTTTAATCGTTCGGAGCAGTTCAGGCGAGTACGCAGCAGCTTAGGCGATTAGGGCTGCTACTCGCATGAACCTTCATGCGATTAGCACCCTATTCGCTTAAGGACCCTCCCTACTCGCCTAATATACTGGCGATTAGGCTATCACCCACAGCCTAATCGCCTATAGCCCATGTGTCCGAGTTTTTGGCGCGTTAAACCCTATTTTAACATATGTAAACACGTTTCCACATACCGACAAGTCACATAATGATTACCAACATATAATGCATGATAAATAACACGTTCCCGCCCGATCACCAATTCCCGGGACCCGAGACTTGCGTATGTTAAAACCCTAATGATGTGCGACTCGACTCGACCGACCTTGTTATGTGTAACGTATGCGCGACTCGCTAAGGTAGACTTTCTAAGTTTTCAAAAGTTAGTTACCGGAAGTTGTCGGGTGTCACATAAAATGCTCAGTTTGTCGAGTGTTCGATTTTCCTTATTAGTTCTATTGATCATAAATATCATGCATCAAGTCTAGATTCGTTAAAACCCCAAAATACCCACAACATCACCATCTATCCAAGTCTAACCCTAAACAACAATAACCTAGCATCGATAACAATCCTATATCATGTTTCTATCATAGATACAACAGCAAATCATTGAACAACACATAACACCACATAATACACAATTTACATATGTTTATCATCATGAAGACCTATGTTTAAATGATAAGGTTTTGATTTAGAAAGATGTTTAAAAGGTTTTTAATCATGAAAACACCCTTAGAACAGATCCGGACAATTAGGGTTAGATGAAAACGAATTAAAATGCTTTAAAAGGATTTAGGATCAAGAACACACCTTGGATTCTTGTTTAGATGTTGTAGATAGGTTAGATTATGAAAAAGAAGAGCAAAAACTCCTTCCTTAGTGATTAAAATCGTTTGAGAGTGTTTTGAGACGGTTAGGGTTTGTGAAATGATGAAAAATGACAAAGTTTGGTATTTATACTAATCCTCCTTCGCCCCCTATCAGTGGTCGAAGGTGGCCTCCTTCGACCCTTCCACAGGGTCGAATGAGCCCTGTCCTAGTCGAAGGGAATACCTTCAATTCCACATCCCAGGTTCGCCCATTTACAAAGGGTCGAACCAAAACAAAATTCCTCCTTCGACCACTCGAAGTGGTCGAACCAGAACCCATGTTTATCCAGTTTTCCAGTTTTCCAGTTTGTCGTGTTTAACGCATTCTAACATACCTTAACATATGAGCATGCAACCTTAGTTTATGTTTAACACATTTAAGCACGGATAATCATTTACACATCATTTAAACACATCTATGTATATAATCCACCACACAACCCATAATCTACACATATACTTAATTAGTTCATGTAATGTCACCAACAACGGGACCCGGTACTAGTGTTTTCCCAAAATGACCCCCAATGATCCTCCAGATCATTGAACCCTAGACAATCCTAACTTGACCTGACTCAACTAACCCAGTTAAGTTCGTTTATAAACGTTTCCCCGCTAAGGTAGACTTAGATGTTACTAAAGTGTTTAAGCCAAATATGCCGGGTGTCACAAATGATGCTCAGAATTTAAAAGATAAGTTGGAAGGATGAAATGAACATTTGAATAATTTTACATTTGAGTTTACATTAAAAAAATAGTGAGTTATCTGGTTTTTTTTTTTTTTTTTTTTTTTTTTTTTGCTGATGAAACTGCAAAATGCAACTATGAAGTTTTTAGTGATATAATATCCTTTGATGCAACATACAACACAAACATGTTATTGGTATTTTATAGTTTTTTTTTTTTTTGTAAAGTTTGAAATTAGACTTTTAATATATAATTTATTGTTTTTCAGAAACTATATGATTTTTGTACCATTTACTACTGTAGATAATCATAGAAAGTGTGATACATTTGGTTCTGGGATGATCTCAAATGAAAATATAGGGTCATATACGTGGCTACTAGAAAGTTTTTTGAAAGCACTTATAAGACAGCCAAACATTGTGATCACATTGAACATATGATCAATTGTAGGTATAGTAGCATTCAGATCATTAGAAGTTAGAAACATGTCAAAGGACAACTAAAGGGACACGCTAACTACTGAAATTTAATATGACATATGAAGAAACTTGATGGGAAGTCTGGTCGTTATTGATATTTTGTTTTCATCCATATTTTAATGATATTTGATGAGAAATCTGGTTTTTGCTAAGATTTTAGTACTTAATGACATTTTTGTATTTCTTCATGGTCGGTTTTCCACTCAAATCGTTAGAACTTCGAATAGTTGGATTTGTTTCCTTTGGCATTGACATGTTACATATTTTGGTATAATATGTCAGTACATTGCAAAAAAAAATTAGTTTTTCTGTATTTTGCACTTACATTACTTTCCAATTTATTTGATAGTTTTACAAGACAAACATTAATAAAAGCATGCTTCAACAAGGTAACTACACCAGCACCAACTAGTTAAATGAAGCACCATAAATTAATCTATCAAGCACACTTTTCTAAACCAAGATTAGCATAAATTGAACCAACCAACCAAACTTCATTATGCAAAGTACATGCTATGTTTTTTGGTAGGGTTCAAGGATAAAGTGAAGAAAGCGGTTATGAACACAGTGGCTTCAAAGTGGTCTTCTTAATCGGAGGATGGGGAGGTAGGAGTTGACAAGGCAGGGAGAGGATTCTTGTGCGCTACGTTTCTAGGTAGGGTTCAAGGACAAAGTGGAGGAAGCGATTATGAACCCAGTGGCCTCAAAATGGTCTTCTTAATCGGAGGGTGGGGATTTTAGAGTTAATGAGGCAGATAGAGGAGTCTTGTGCATGGATGTAAAACAAGGTGGTGGGATTGGGTTTGGTGTTCTTCGGTAATGAATCTGCTGGCGGAGGAGGTGGTGGAACGTCCTTTCGTCGCACATTACTACGGGCACATCACGACAGAGACAAGGACATTTTACTTTCAATATAAATAAATTGAGTTGAAATTAAGACAACTAACAATATATTCGAACAGATGTAAAACATAATATGCTACTTAAAAAGATTAACATGTTAAAATATTTAATTTCAGCTTGAGCTTGAACATTTTTAAAACACACTCTGCTACTTAAAAGGTTTAACATGTTAAATTATTTTAATAGAAGTGCAGAATTGGTTCAAGTATATATTATTGTTGGTTTTATCAAAAGAAAATTAAGTTTAACATGTTAAATAGTTTTATTTTAGAAATGTTGTGAAACAACTTAAGTTTCAAACATATTTAATACGTAATTTGCTACAGTTTATGACCCATTTTGGTTGTAGTTTTGGCACATTTTACTGCAATTTTAACAGATTTTGACACTAACTTGGCTGTAGTTTTTAACACATTTTTGGCACATTTTATTGCAGTTTATGACCCATTTCGGCTGCAGTTTTGGAAAATTTTGCTGCAGTTTTTAACACATTTCGGCACTTTCTTGGCGTGGGTTTTAACACATTTGGCACAACTTTGCTGCAGTTTTTGACCCATTTAGGCACGTTTCTGTTGCGGTTTATGACCCATAAACACAAGATAATTTGAAAATGATATTGTTAAAAAAGTTTTAGTCAAATTATTATAAAACACATTGAAAGCTAGAAAATTCTTTAATAACAAGGCTATTTAACATGTTAAACAATTTTAATTTAACATGTTAAATCTTTTAAATATTAACTTTTAAAACAAGTCAGGAAAGTAAAAAAAAATATTTTAACATGTTAAGTTCATTTTTCTTGAAGACACAAATTAATATAAACATGGGTGGAAAGTTACCAAAACACCAGTTTTTGACCACATTATTTGCTGCAATTTTGACCCTTTCGGCACATTTTTTTCTGCAGTTTATTACACATTTCGGTTGCAATTTTGGCACATTTTACTGCCGTTTTTAACAAATTTCACTAACCTGGCAGTAGTTTTAACACACTTTGGCAAATTTTTGTTGCAATTTTTGACCCATTTCGGCACATTTTTTCTGCAGTTTATGACCCATTTCGATTCTAGTTTTGGCGCATTTTACTAATGTTTTTAACAAATTTCACTAACTTGGCAGTAGTTTTAGCACACTTTGTCAAAATTTTACTGCAGTTTTGACCTATTATGTCTGCAATTTAGCACATTTTGCTACAGTTTTTAACACATTTTGGTACATTCTTGGCGGCAGTTTTTAACACATTTTTGCTGCAGTTTTTCACCAATTTCGGCACGTTTTTCCTATAATTTATGACCCATAAACACGAGATAATTTGAAAATGATGTTAAGAATGTTTTAGTCAAATTATTATAAAACACATTGATATCTGACAAAAAAATTATATAGCAAGGCTATATAACATGTTAAATAATTTTAATTTAACATGCTAAATCTTTTAAATGTTAACTTTTAAAACAAGTAAGGAAACTAAAAAAGAAATAAAATAAGTTAAATGTTAAGTTCATTTTTCTTGAAGCCATAAAATAATATGAACATGGGTGGATATTTATCAAAAAGCTAATTTATTACTACAGTTTTTTACTGCAGTTTTTAACACATTTCGGCCCATTTTTGTTGCAGTTTATGACCTATTTCGGTTCTAGTTTTGGAACATTTTATTGCAGTGTTTAACACATTTCAGCACTAAAGTAGTTGTAGTTTTTGACCCATTACGACACATTTTTACTGCAGTTTATAACCCATTTTGGCTGCAGTTTTGATACATTTTGCTGCAGTTTTTAACACATTTTGGCACTTTCTTGGCTGCAGTTTTAACACATTTCGACAAGTTTTTGCTGCTGTTTGACCTATTTCAGCATGTTTTTGCTGCAATTTATGACCACAAACACAAGATTCATGGCACGGAGCACACAACCCTTGCATGTTTAAAACAAGCACACTTGCAATAAAAAAATTAATATTATTTGATATGAACAATTTAGGTTATCAAAAAGGGGTGAACTTGAAGGATTTTAGAACATGGCGGGATTCGAGAACATGGAGGGATTTGAGAATATGTTAAACGGATTTAATTTAAAAAACATTCTTGCAATCCAAAAATTATTTTAAATTATATTATGATGAATGTTTCAGCAAAAGTAATATAAAACACATTGAAAAGAAATAAGGTGGGAAACTGGAAAACAAATAAAACAATTTAATATGTTAAATTCATTTTTCTTAAATCCACAATTTAATTTAACAAAAAACTCGTAATATTATCAGCTTAATACAAGCTTTTGCACTAGCAGCGACTGACAAATGAAAAAAGAATGACAACAAAATTTCCACTAGAGACGTATTAGATTACAACAAAGATACATTAGAGACATAATGGATTGCACTAGCTACTAGGTCTGCAACAGTTCTCTCCGGCGACTAGGTCTTTAGTAGCTGCAACAATTACCAAGACTTATAGGAACAGAACCAGTAAACATATTATTCTGCAGATACAATACCTGCAACATAGTTCCACGACCACCTTTACAAATCCCTTCAGGATTCCGCCTGAAAACCCAGTAAAACTCACTTCAAACCTCTCCAAACACACCATCTCAGACAATGAATCCTTCAACTCACCAACACAATTATTTAACCTAAGGATCAACACCTTGAACCTACTTAGATTCCTAAACATATCCATCCGTAACTCGTTTGAAATATTATTTCGGGAAAAATCAACGACTTGCAACAATAAATATGATTTAAATCTTTCAGGAACCGTACCAGATATATTATTACCAGAAACATTAAACTCTAATACCCGTAGGAAGAAGCGCACAACCCATACATTTTTTAACAAGCGCACTTGCACACTCCATTTAAAAAAATCCGATAAACTATCTAATAACAAGACTATTTAACATGTTAAACAATTCTAATTTAACATGTTAAATCTTTTAAATGTTCAGTTTTACAAGAAGGTAGGAAACCCAAACAGAAATAAAATAATTTTAAGTACATTTTTCTTGAATCCACAAAATAATTTAATTTGTGTCGCCATTTCTTTAAATGACCATATGGAAAACTGTCCAAAATAATCATGTTCAAACCCAAAACATCAAACAATTTCAATTTAACATGCTAAATCTTTTTAATGTTATGTTTTTACAAATCTGTATGAAATTGCAATTGAATTAAAAAAAATTAACATGTTAAATTGATTTATTTCTAGAACTATCAATGACATGCTTAAGGAAAAACCTAGATCGGGATATTTGACCTCAAATCCAACTTATGTTCACCTCAAATCCGAGGATTATGATTAAACTCAATATAAATTGAAGAAACTAAACTATAATCAAAGAAGAATGATAAAAGTAAACACTAGTAAACTTAATAAACTAAACAATGTTACCTCGCATATGGTTTTCACGACGATTGAGCAAATTAAACAAGAATGATAACAAAATTTTCACCAGAGACGTATTAGATTAAAACAGAGTTGCCAATGACCCTGTGGTCTAGTGGTGGAAAGGACTTGGTTTCTCCTTGGAGAGCCAGGTTCAATTCCCACTTGCTGCAGGTGAGGTGGGAGGTTTTCAGGCTTTGCCTGTTTCCTACCCTGGAGTGCCCGGTTCGAATCCAACATCGGCCGGACTATGCTCATGTATAGCCCTGAGCGAGATGCCGTTCAAAAAAAAAAAAAGATTAAAACAGAGTCAAGTCGGAAACATAATGGATTGCACTAGCTACCAGGTTTGCAACAGTTCACTCTGGCGACCAGGTCTGTAATAGCTGTCTCATGGGTAGGAATGTGACACCCGACATATTCAGGTTAATACTTTTCATACTTTACATACATACGTTTCATACTTTGCATACATACGAGTCTACCTCAACGAAAACATTGAAAATAACTACTTAATATCATACTTGACCGGGTCGGTTGAGTCGTGTCGGTGATTCGGGAATCATCAGGAGTCGTTACAATGGTCCGAGGGATCATTGGGTGTCGGTCCATAACCATGTGTACAAGGATCGGCGATTTGTAGAATCGCCGGGCTTATTGCACACACGCAAGTCTTGAGTCCGGGAATTGGTGATCGGGTGGGAACGTGTTAGTTATCGTGCCTTACATACTTATAATCATTATGCAACTTGTCGGTATGTGAAAACGTGTTTATATATGTTAAAATAGGGTTTAACGCGCCAAAAACCCGGTTATACAGGCTATAGGCGATTAGGCCCCTGGGGAGAGCCTAATCGCCAGTATTATAGCGAATAGAAAGATGTTTGGGGCGAATAGAGCCCTAATCGCCTGCAAGATTCCCGTACTCGCCTGAACTGCAGGTGACGACTAAAAACGCCTATAAATACCACCCTTATCTTTCAAAACATCATTTGTGAAACCCTAATACACCCCAAAGCCACCCCACACCTTATCCAACCTCTGCAACACGTTTTTGAGCAAGAAATCATATTTCCAAGCCTTACACCCCATAATCTCACCATTTCAAGGTGTGTTCTTCATCCCAAACCTTTATAATGATATTGTTTTGATCCCTAAAGGTCCAGGCCTGATTTATAAACAATCGTGTCTTTGAAAACTCATTAAAATCGGTTTCAAAACAAACCCAAACATCTATACTTGTTATATGTGATGTATTCATGCAAGATAGGATTTTTATTGTTTAAACATGATTGTTCTTGTGTTATTATTATGTTTCTGATCTAAATAAGTTAATATGATGATAATCTAGGAGTTTGAAGGTTCATAGATGTGTAATATTTATATTAGGCGTTTTGACCCGTTTGAGTGATTATGGTGGATTGATGATGATATGTCGTGTTTTGTTGATTGTTTGAGGTTAGGGTTTACTCTAGGATGATGCTAGAACAGTAGGATAATGTCGGATAACGTCGTTATGTGATGAAATCTGAATATTTGCTATTTAGGGTAAGTTTAGCATGTTGATGTGATGCTTACATGCAAGTTATGCTATTTTGGGAAACCGCATGCATTCGGGACGGCTAGGGTGATGATAAATTAGGGGTTTTTGCTTGAAATAGTTGGGTTAATGTTTTGGGTTGGATATTGGGTGTTTACGCATGTTTCAGATCTGATTTGGAGGGTTAAACGCGCAAAAAGGACGGAACAGATCAGAACTAGCCAATAGGAGTTCTAATCGCCATTATTATAGGCGATTAGCTCCTAATCGCCTGAACTATAGGCGAATAGGAGCTCTATTTGCCACTTTACTAGCGATTACAGCTCTATTCCCCATTTTACTAGTGATTACAATCCTATTCCCCATTTTACTAGTGATTACAATCCTATTCCCCATTTTACTAGTGATTACAATCCTATTCACCATTTTACTAGAGATTACAACCCTACTCGCCATTTTGACCCTCCTAATCACTAGTTGACTTCTCCTAATCACGTGTTTGCTTCCTAATCGCGTGTACAACTGCTATATGTATATTTTAACATCCCGAAACACGGATTGACGCCTAGGAACATGTTAGAAACCCTGTGACATGTCCAATGACTTTGTAACACGTGTTCAGACTTAGTTATACGTTAATTGACGGATATGTTAGATTAGGTCAATTCTTGCGCACATTAAGTGTTTAATTGCATATGTTGCATGATATCTTGCTTTCGGCTAACACGTGGGATGTCGGGTCACCAATGGGATGTCGGGTCTTGTCTGGTGTGGTCGGTTAAACGTTTAAACATCATTTCATATGTACACGGTTATGGTCTGGACTACCAGGGACTAATCAACCTACGGGTTGTTAGTCTAACACCTGATACGCTCGTCATGATAGGTCACCGGTATTTGGTGTCGTCTATTGAGCAGGTTTACTTGTCTTAGTGTGAGGAGCAGCATCAGGTGAGTTTCACGGCCCCAGTTTACGCTTTACATTTTGGGGGAGACACATGCTTATCCATAATTCATAAATTATCATGTTATACTAGTGTTAAATTCATTTGTGCTATACGATACGTAAAGTCCCGAGGAAACCATGAATATGATGGATAGCATAACGGGGGAAATGTGGATAGATCTATTGGGATTGACAGACCCCACTCGTCGGCTAGGAGCCAGGCGGGTGCATATTGTCTCGGTCATAAGCTTAATCGTTTCGGGCAAAATCATATATCGTTGTCTGTAATGGTTTCCGGTCGTAGCAGTATTATTCATGCGTCTAGCTAACGCTATCATTTCTAACATAGTGATAACATGATGGCTTTTATTACTTAAACGTTTAATATAAAACCTGTGAACTCACCGGCATTATTTGCTGACGTTTTTAGCATGTTTGTCTCAGGTTGTTGAGGTAGCAGCTTATCATAGGCGCACGGAGTCCCACGACGTCTAGGATTCATATGCATTTTACTTAGCTTTTTCAGACTTACGTACTTTTGCATTTTGGGTTTGTAATAAAGTTTACGCTTCCGCAGCGATGGATTTATGAAAACTTGATGGTTTGTTTATGTCATTTTTACGTATCATATAGTGTCGTTTATTGTGACCGTTGACTTAGATCCTGGTTTGTCACGCGCCTCGCGGTAAAACCCCGCACGTGGAATTTGAGGGTGTGACAAGGAAGTTTCCAAAACGCCAACACCTTACCCCATGAAAAAGCGATGACTATTGTTATAGGAAGAAAATGCATTACAAGGAACAAAAAGCTCGCAACATTATCCATTTAATACAAGCTTCTGCACCAGCAGGAATCATCAAATCAGCTAGCATTAACATATATTATTTCCTGCAACACAAAAATAAGTAATTGGATGTCGAGCAAGCAATTGAAAATGGAGTAGGATGGTCCGATAAATCCAATATCTATAACAAGAAGCGCACAACCTATACACAATTAAAACAAGCACACTTGCACACTCCATTTGAAAATCGGATAAGCTCTCTATTAACAAAACTATTTAACATGTTAAACAATTTTAATTTAACATGTTAGAATTTTTAAATGTTAAGTTCTACAAGAAGGCAAGAAACTCAAATAAAAATAATATAATTTAACAAAATAATTTAACTTGTGTTGCCATTGTTTTTTTAATGCAAAAAATAATTTAACTTTTGTCGCACTACAACAAAAATGGCTTTTAAGGACCTTTGGTGTGGGACGCTTGTAAAATAGGGTCCTAAAAACTATTTAATAGGACGAATGAACTTTTGGGGTCCTTTTATAATAAACGCTACTAAACCGGTGTCCTAAAAAGCTATTTAATAGGATGGATGATTCGTTGGGGTCCTATTATCATATAACTTAATAAAACACTTAAAATGTAGATCCTAATAAAGTAATTTATAAGACATTTAGTTGTTGATGTCCCATTATGCGGTAATGTAATAGGACACGTGATCACCGGGGGTCCTATTATAACATAACTTAATACGACACTTGACACATGGCTCTTATACCTTTAACCTTTATAGGACGCTTAATCATTGTGGTGTTATTATAATACTCCGTAATAGGACACATGATATTTGAGTCATAAGACATCAGTTTTATAGGACGCTTATTCGCTAAAATTTTATTATAACATAACTTAATAGGACACTTAGCACTTGGGTCTTATAACTTTAACCTTTATGTAACGCTTAATCATAGTGGTGTTATTATAATACACCATAACAGGACACTTGATATTTAAGTCATAAAACATTAGTTTACAAGACACTTATTCGCTAGAGTTTTATTATAACGTAATTTAATAGGACACTTGACACTTAGGTTTTATAACTTTAACCTTAATACCGGTGGTGGTGATGGACGGTGGTAGTGTTGGGCGATGGTGGTGGCGGTGGACGATGGTGGTGGTAGTAGGCGGTGGGTGGTGGTGGAGTATTGGAATAAAACAAATTCTAAGGTATGAAATAACCTTACACTTCAAATAGCATTAGTGTAAGACTCATGTGTCCTAAAACACATCTATTTTCCTATGTATTTTGAATTATAATTGAATATTTTTTTATATAGTTTTTAATAGTTTTAGTCATGTATTTGTTTATTTCTAGATTTTTATCATCTTATAGATTTTTATTAGTTTTTAGCTATTTTTAGTATTTACTTTGGTCAAGTCACGAACACTCGATATGAGAGCATGGAGTTATAATAATAATAATAATAATAATAATAATAATAATAATAATAATAAATGAAAAAAAAAATATAGCCATGAAAGGAAAAATGGCTTGGTGCCATAGCCCAAAGTGGGCTTGCGAAGTAAAAAAAAGAAAAGGAAAAAGAAAAAAGTGATATAGGCCCATGTCGTAATAAAATTGAATCAGCAACCCAACTGTTTAATTAATATACCCTATTTTTTAAGTATTACGGGCCTATGGGGAATTGTCAGCGGATCACAAGAAAGAGGGGACTGACGGCAGAAAATCTCTATATTCGAGAGGTCGACCAATAGAAAATCATATCACGACAACAATTATCGAAGGCATTGGATCAAATCCTTTTCGATCAAAAGATTAAGGCAGGATATCAAGTATTTGTGAATATTGTTATTATTTATTTACTTTGTGTTTTTAAATATTATTACTATGATACTATTTTTTTTTTGAACCTATGTTTTTATTATTTTCTCGAATTATATTTGGCTAAAACATCTAGCCACCTAGGTTAAAGATGATTGCTATTTGATTTTGGTTTATTTTTCGGTTTTGGATTTTATATTAAGAACTTGTTTATGATTTTATAATGTGTGTGTACTTTTTACTAATTTATGATCTTTTGATGTCTATAAATATTTTAGTAAATGTCTTTCATGTTTAGATTCTTGTTAGAATTACTTGCTTTGTGCTTGTAGTTTATTTTACGAATTTAGGTCTAAATTCCATATAAACATTAATTGGGAGTTTAGAGGTAACTAGCAGAGCCGTCCCTAAGAATTTATGTGCCCGAGCCGAGCCACGAATTTCTGTGCCCTGATGAATCAATTCTTCACAGTTTATTTTTCCAACAATACGTTTTCGATAGCTATCATTGCTAATCCGCAAAGTTTTTTTTAACTTAACTTGGCTAAGGTTTCATGAGTATTGGCTAATGGACTAATGGTTAAGTTACCTAAGTGTGCTAATAGCCTAATAGGCTTGAGTTTTAGATTTTGAAGTTATAATGAGCCTATTACAAACTAACAAATTTTCCTCACTCTTTTAAGGTTCCCCCATTTAACCCACCGCTATACAGTAACGAATGCAGATTGTTTTTTTGACGGGGGCACAAATCAAGTAAATTAACAAAGTGAAAAATAATAAAAATGTGAAAATTCTGGTAAAAGCATTTGAAAATGAAATTATTGTCTACTGCGGTTTGTACTATATTTTAAAACTAAATTAAATCATCTGAAAAGAAGTTGTGTAGCACCGAGAAAATGACATTGACCAAGTATTTAGACTTTTTTATTGGATTTCACTTAACTACCCTTCATCTTCTTCACACCTCTTTAACATCACTTGCAGGTTCTAAACAGTCACACAAATCGAAAGTATTTTTAGTGAACACATTCCAACCATACTCTTATTGTGCCCCTCTAGAAATTGGGCCCGGGCCGGGAGTCCTCCCCACACCCTCTAATAACCGGCCCTGGTAACTAGTATTCTTCCTACTCTTGAGACCGAGAGGTTACAGGTAGTCAGGATTCTCTTTAGTGCTAGATGTTAGGCTAGAAACGCTGAGAGATCAGGTTTTCCTAGGCTCTCTAGTATTATTTGCACTTTAGCATGTATTGTGATTGGAGAGTGAGAAATTTAAACCCATCTACCGAGTACTTTAACATAGTTAGTGAGAAATCTAAACCAATTTATTGATGTTTTTTTTTTTCATATTAATCTTTTCTATAAAAATCTTAGTATGCTAGTGTAATTTTTTTTTTTTTTTTTTTTTTTGTGAAATGTTGCTTGCACTATTGTGACTAGAGTTTAATAAATGCTTGTTGAAATCTAAAATCTAGGTCGGAGATGAAGTTTTCCTCAAGAGCATTCTAAACTCTACCTAGACTGTAGTAAGATGATATGTGAAGAGCTTGGACCAAAATGAACTAGTTGGTGGTACAGAGATTGGACCAGAATGGTGTGAGGTAAACGTTCAAGTACTAATAAAAAATAGATGAAAAGTTGGTGAGACCATATTTTCCACAATTCAAGATTGTATTGGTGCATCCATTGCATGGCCTTGTCCTTTAATCTCAGTATGTATTTGTTAAACTTGTGATATGAATACTTTTAATAATCTAGAACTTTATGCTTATACATGGATAATTTATTTGTTAAACTTGTGATACGAATAATTTAAATAATCTAAAACTTAATGCTTATACATGGATGGTTTATCTGTAGGTATTCCATATGGATTGAGGACGCATGATGACTCGGGATTCTATGCTGCTTATTTCTTTCATTGCTTTTAATTTCTTTGTTAAATGTTACAAGACTTTATGTTGGATAATGTTATAACTTATTTATGTTTAGTGTTTTTGTTATGAATATGCTTATTTGAAATATAATAAAGTTTTATTTCTTTTTTTTTATTTATTGTTATACACACAATAACTATTAGGATTTATATGTTGATAGCCTTTTTATTGTATGATAAAAACCATTATTTGGATGTCCATAACCACATCGTAAAATTATGTGTGTGTGGATGTTTAAAAAAATGTTGTATTAGATGAATTATCCGAATATGCTTTTCTTAGGACCCTATATGGGTTGTTCATAGACATATTATGTGACCATAAAATTGGTTTCATAATCTTATTTGGGATATTAGGACTCTTTTCTTGGTACTAAAATACCTATAATGTTACATCATAAGGGTCCTATAAATTAATTTTTAAGGACACCTGTATGTGTATTAAAATATTAAAAGTATCTAAGCACATGTTAGAACATTGTAAAAGTGTCATAATATGTTTTTATTAGAAGTTTTTTGGGTTGTTCATAGACATATTATGCGACCATAAAATTGGTTTCATAATCTTATTTGAGATATTAGGACGCTTTTTAAGTTTCGGGACTTATTACGACCCCTTTACATGAAACGCTTTTACTGTTGGTCCTTTTAAATAAAAGGTCCTATAAAATACCATTATAGGACGCTTTAGTGCGTACTAAAAACCCATTTTTGTTGTAGCATTGTTTCTAAAGAACCACATGGAAAACTATAAAAACAATCATGTTTGAAACTAAACATCAAACAATTTCAATTTACATATTAAATTGAAACTTCCTGGTATCTTTCCAGGAGCAAATTAAAACTTAAATCAAGCCAAACTAGTAGCGTACAATTGCTAGCATTTACATGAACAGAACTAGTAAACATATTATTCTGCAGATACAACAAAGGCAATCTAGCTCCACGACCACCTTTATAAATCCCTTCAGAAGTCAGCCATGAAATCCGATTACAACGCATATCAAACATCTTAGACAAAGAATCCTTCAACTAACCAACACAATTATTTAACCCAAGGTTCAACACCTTGAACCTGCTCAAATTCCTAAACATATCCATCCGTAACCCGACCAAAATATTATTTTGAGACAAATCAACCACTTCTAACAAAAAAATATGATCTATATCTTTTAGGAACCATACCATTTAAATTATTACCAGAAACATTAACTCAATATACGTAGAAATAAGCACACAACCCATACATGTTTAAAACAAGCACACTTGCACACTCCATTTGAAAATCATATAAACTCTCTAATAACAACAATATTTAACATGATAAACAATTTTAATTACAATGTTAAATCTTTTAAATGTTACGTTTTATAAGAAGGTAGGAAACTCAAACAGATATAAAATAATTTAACATGTTAAGTTCATTTTTCTTGAATCCACAAAATAATTTAACTTATGTCACCATTTTTTAAAAGGCTCATATGGAAAACTGTAAAAAAATAATCATGCTCAAACCCAAAACATCAAACAATTTCAATTTAACATGTTAAATATTTTTAATGTTATGTTTTTACAAATCTGTATGAAACTATAATTGAAGTAAAAAAAATTAACGTGTTAAATAGATTGATTCCTATAACTATCAATTAACTGCTTAAGGAAAAACCAAGATTGGAATATTTGACCTCAAATCCAGCTTAAATTCACCTCAAATCCTAGAATCATGATTAAAAACAACAAAAATTGAAGAAACTAAACTATAATCAAAGAATAATGATCGAAGTAAACACTAGTAAACCAAAGAAACTAAACAATGTTACCTCACATATGGTTTTCACAGCGATTACGCAAATTAAACAAGAATGACGGAAAATTACACCAGAGACATATTAAATTACAACAGAGACAGATCGGAAACATTATTGACTTAATGCAAGCTTCTGCACCAGCAGGAATCATCAAATCAACCAGTCGTTCAAAGAGATATGATTTGTGCAACACAAAAGTATGTAAGTGGATGTCTTGCAAACAGTTGAAAATAGGGTAGGTTGATCCCGTAAACCAATATCCGTAGCAAGAAGCGCACAACTATACATGTTTAAAAGAAGCACACTTGCACACTCCAATGAAAATTAGATAAATTTTCTAATAAAAAGATTATTTAACATGTTAAATGATTCTAATTTAACACGTTAAATCTTTTAAATGTTAAGTTTTACACGAAGGTAGGAAACTCAAACATAAATTAAATAATTTAACATGCTAAATTGAAACTTCCCAGTAAGAAAATTAAAACTTAAATCAAGCGAAACCAGTTGCAACCAATTGCCAACACGTACAGGAACAGAACAAGTAAACGTATTATTCCGCAGATACATCACCAGCAACCTAGTTCCACGACCACCTTCACAAATCCCTTCAGGAATCCGTTCTGAAATCCGATTGCAACTCACATCAAACCTTTCCAAACTCACCATCTCAGACAACGAATCCTTCAACTTACTAGCACAATTATTGAACCCAAGGATCAACAACTTGAACCTACTCAAATTCCTAAACATATCCATTTGTAACTCGGCCAAAATATTATTCCATGACAAATCAACCACCTCCAACAACAAACATGATTTAAATCTTTTAGAAACCGTACCAGATATATCATTACGAGAAATATTAAACTCAATCTCCATAGCAAAAACCGCATAGCCCATACATGTTTAAAACAAGTACACTTGCACACTCCATTTGAAAAATCCAATAAACTCTCTAATAACATGACTATTTAACATGTTAAAAAAAATTAATTTGACATGTTAAATCTTTTAAATGTTATATTTCATAATAAGGTAGGAAACTCAAACAGGTATAAAGTAATTTAGCATGTTAAGTTCATTTTTCTTGAATCCACAAAATAATTTAACTTATGTCACCATTTTTTAAAAGAACCATATGGAAAACTGTAAAAAATAATCATGCTCAAACCCAAAACATCAAACAATTTCAATTTAACATGTTAAATCTTTTTAATGTTATGTTTTTACAAATCTGTATGAAACTGCAATTGAAGTAAAAAAAAAGTTAACATTTAAATTGATTGATTCCTAGAACTATCAATGAATTTCTTAAGGAAAAACTTAGATCGAAATATTTGACCTAAGATCCAACTTAAATTCACCTCAAATCCGAGAATTATGATTAAACTTGATATAAATTGAAGAAACTGGACTATAAGAAAATAATAATGATCATAGTAAACACTAAAAAATTGAAGAAACTGAAAAATGTTACCTCATAGATGGTTTTCGTAGGGATTGAGCAAATTAAATAAGAATGACAACAAACTTTCACCAGAGACAAATTGGATTACACCACTGACAGATCAAAGATATAATATATTGCACCAGCTACCAGGTCTGCAATAGTTCTCACCGGCGACCAGGTCTTTAGTAACTGTCTCATGTGTGGGGAGTTACTAAAACGCCAACCCCTTCTCCCATGATAAAGCCATGATCATTGTTTCTTCAAGACAATGCGTTACAGGGAACAAAAGCTCGCAACATTATCGACTTAATATAAGCCTCTGTACTACCAGAAATCATCAAATCAGCCACCCCGTCACATATATGATTTGTTGCATCACAAAAGCAATAATTTGATATCGCGTAAGCAATTGCAATGGAGTAGGCGGGTCCATAAACCCAATATCCATATTTCTAGCAGCAACACAAACATGCCAAACATCTAATAAACTTCTTCCGGTTAAAAAAACATCAACAACCAAAAGAAAATGTAGCAACATGAAGGTCAATGGATAATTATAATATACACATAACAGGTTAGCAGAAAAGCTTTTAGATCTAGACGTTGATGGAGTGGACAGTAAGACTGGAACACATAACATTTGATTTAGTCTATGACAGAGAAGACATAAATATTGCACATTTCTACCAGCAACACGAACATTCCAACCATCTAATAAAATCATTTAACATGTTAATAAAATAGTTTAATATGTTAAACATGATTTGATTAGTTTATGACAAAGGAGAATCCATATTTCTAGCAGCAACATGAACATGCCAACCATCTAAGAAAATAATTTAACCTGTTAAACATTAATTAGTTTAGTTTATGACAGAGGGGAGTCCTAACTTATAGCAGTAACACAAATAGACCAACCATCTAATAATTTTGTTCCTGTAAAATACATCAACAACCGAAAGAAAATGCCGCAACATGCAGGTCAACAGATAATTATAATACACACACAACTTTTAGCAGATACACTTTTAGATATAGGCGTTGATGAAAAAGATGAGTATGAACAACCAGATCACATTTTATTGCTTTCTCATTCCAAAACTACACAGATGCATCAGATTCACACAAACATTAATAATAACTTACTCAAAAATTACAAAACTTACTACCTGCAATCAACCATTACTTGTTCGATTATCGTTAAAACACACAAAAAAAACACACACACACACACAAACAGAGATGCATAAGATATGTATAAATAGGTGTAGGATCAAAATACACAAATGTTACTTCATGTAATAAAATAACTAAACATGTTAAATATAAATAATTTAACATATTAGTAAAATAGTTTACCATGTTAAACCTTATTTGATTTAGGAAGATGAACAAGTCAACCATCTTATCAAGTTCTTCTTGTAAACAAAAAACACCAGCAACCCAAAGAAAATGCAACAACATCCAGGTCAATGGATAATTATAATACACAAACACCTTTTACCGGACAAACTTTTAGATCTAAGCATTGATAGAATATATCAGAAAGATTGGAACACATAACTTAACAGCAGATTCATAAAAACATTCAAACTACCAATAAAATTGTACAATATACAAGAATTGAAGGTTAATTTGACAGATAATACATCACCTTGAGAAGTTACAGAAGCCAAACCCTAATTTGCTAAACAGGAACACGAATCAAGGTGTTTATGCATTCAAACTAAACTCTGGAACCCTAATTTGCTGAACAGGAAGAAGAATAACCACCATTGAATCACAAATATGGATGAACTCTGTTGAGCAAGAGAGACATAGAGAGAGAGAACATAGATAGAGAAAGAAAGAGAGAGAAGGAGAGAACAGAGAGAGAAAGAGAGTTATGTGAAAGGGGGTTTTCAATTATGACCTTTTTTTAAATGCCAATTTTACCCCTAGCTAAAAACTAAGCTTATGGTTACTTATTTTGATCTCAACCATTGATTTACATAATCCAAGGGTTTCTAAAGGGGTTCCCCAGTTCCCCACTTTTTTGAGGTTCCCCATTGAACCTCACACTATATATATATATAGGTTTAGGATCATGTGAAAAACTTAATTTGTGTGAGAAGTGTGGGAACCAATAACATGAAGGCATATTATATTACATAAAAGGGTAAGATTGTAAATTGGCTTGATAATCTTATTTTAGGAGATAATATCTCATTTAATTCGTGATTAATACCGAGCATTATTAGGGATTCTTGTTTTCACATCCTCTACATTATTTTACAGATTTTTTGTTAACATTCAACACAATATCATTCATTCTCTGTATTATTCACGATCATATTGGTGTGTTTTATTCGAATCAATTCATATTAATGTGTTTTATATTTTTTTCAAAACTATTCGTACTGTGTTTTAGTTTTTATATTAAGATACATATCATCGTTTTTTAATGTAGTATAGTTTTTTGACGAAACAGCAGTGTTTTTATGTTTTTGTGATTTTTACAGCAGTGTAGTATAGTGTTTTACGAAACAGCAGTGTTTTTATGTTTTTTGTGATTTTACAGCAGTGTAGTATAGTGTTTTACAATACAGCAGTATAGTATAGTGTTTTACGATACAGCAGTGTAGTATAGTGTTTTACGATACAACAGTGTTTTCTTAGTCTTTTTTTGATCTGTAATTATTGATGAGAGAGAGGAGGAAAGGGAGAGAATCATAATAAATAGGAGGAGAGAGGTGAGAGATGAGTTTTTAATGATGCAATTAATTAGAGTGTGTATTTTACTATCTTACCCTTAATGGTATAATCAAATAATAAAATTATAATATTAATTACAAAAATGCCATCCAAATAATCCACACCATAGATTAAGATGATCTAATAGTCCAAAACACTTCTTACCCTTCTCACACAAAACACACTTTGCACAGGATCTCGACCCTATATATATATATAGATTATAAAAGAATGGTCAATCACATTTTATTCATAACTCATACATGATATATATATATACAATGAGAAAGAGACATAATTTACCGTACAATTAATAGTAATAAAATTCTTTGACTACACTTTGACTATGACCATGACCATGACTATGAATATGACTTGGACTTTGACTTGAAAAACATATTCCAAAATATAGAATTAATAAAAATGAGAATTTGGTGCATCTTTAATATGCCCCTGCAAGATGGATGACCTTGGAATAAGTCCAATCTTGTATAAAAGTAGATGAGGTCGTTGTTTGAGCAAGAGAAGAAGTTGATGAAGTTAATGATGTAAATACAGATGAAGTTTATTAAGCAGATAAATCAAGAGAAAATGCATTTTGTGTTTTTTTTTTTAATAATGGAGGTGAAGGACATGAATAAAAGAGATTTTGGTACATCTCTAATATGAATTAAATAGAGATGGTTAAAAGCCAGAACAGAGAAAATAGAGAAGAATGATCAGAGGGTAAACGAAACAGGTGATAGAAGATTAAACGTAGAGTTTGCCCGAAACATAAAGGTTGTGTCACAAAAATGATTTTAGATTTTTAGGTTTTGCAAAACCAGGCAAAAGGAGAATGAGTTATGTTTGAACTTTGAAGGAGTAACAAAGTGTAATAGTGAGGTAGGTTGATATTGCTGAGGGGAAGAGATTAGAGTTTTGAAGATGTTGGTAGATGTGAGTTTTGGAGATGTTGGAGAGGTGATAAAAAGAAATAGTAGGGGATATTTTAAAGAAATTTAGGGGTGGTGATCACGGCATAGTAGAAGATGTAAGAAGCACATAAGTGGCTAAGTTATTGAAACACATGAGCGTTTTGAAGCAAAGTAGAAGATGGGGTTGAAAGTTGGGACTTAGATTAAGAAAAATAAGATAGTGTTTCAAGAAGATAGAGGGATCGGTACTCGTTGAAGCAAGAATGCTCTGATACCATATAAGAAAATGATCAACTACATTTTATTCATAATTCATACATGATATATATACAATGAGGAAGAGACATAATTTACCGTACAATTAATAGTAATAAAAATCTTTGACTACACTTTGACTATGACTATGAATATGAATATGACTTGGACTTTGACTTGAAAGACATATTTCAAAATTTACAATTAATAACAATAAAAATTTGGTGTATCTCTAATAATTATCATTGTATGAATTTCATTAAGTATTGCCTCAAACAAATAATGAACTTATAAAAATATATCAACTAAAGTTAAATATTAAGAAAAATTTGGCTCCATATCAACTTACAATGATTTTATATAAAGTAACACGCGAATTGCCGCTAATATGAAAATTTTCTTTTAGGATAAAAGCCACACTCCACTTATATATATCTTTAACTTCACTGACTTATATCAATCTTGTACGGCCACATCACTTCACTGATTCACTTTACTGAAACAGTTTTTTAAAAGCGGTATTTCACTGATTCACTTCACTAAAATGTTTTTTTTTCAATTTTTTTAAATAAACATTAATTAAACATTTTATTCAACTAATAATATAAAGTTACATTATTAAAACTATAAAAAAATATAGAAATGCCAACTCACATAAATTAAAAATAAAGAGTTAATTACTATTTGAGTCCCTGTGTTATAGTGGTTTTAACTAGTTGAATCCAAAATGAAAATGTTTAACTATCTGAGCACCTTGTTAGATTTTCTCAGTTAGTTTTCATTAAATGACTAAAATACACATATTTAGATTTTATTGTAACTATTATTATATTCTATTATATATCACATATATTCTCACAGTCAAACTTGTCTCTCCCTCACCCCCACTGCCATAAACTCTACAAACCGCCACCACCACCCCCAGCCTACCCCCACCCCCACCCCCACCCCCACCCCCACCCCCACCCCCACCGCACAATCCCATCATCACCCCTGACTGCATAGTGCACATCGGGCCACCACCGCTCCAATCGTAATGTCCACCATCAAAAACACCTAACCCACCATCAAATCAGCCACACCCATCTTACCATACTAAGACGGGATGGTTGTGATGATCGAATTATGACAGTGGAGAGGTGGACGGTGACAATAGAGGTGGAGTTGAATGTCAAGTCCTTGACGCCGGAGAGGCGTGCTTCAGTGTCATTGATGATGGTGATGGGTTATTCATTTGTGGGATAATTGTTGGATGGAGGATGGATTAAGTGCTCAACCTGTGTGATTCTGTGGAAGATTGGGCTTGTCAGCTATCTAGCGCAGCTAATTCTTCCATAATAGTTTCCATCTTCCTTAATTAGAAGCATTAGGTTGAATAATAATTTCAGTATCAAACAACGTTGTTTTAGTCAAAAAGTGAAGGATGGGGATAAACGGAAGTGCACTTTTTGGTCAAGACAGACGGACTCTCCGTTTGTAGGTTCTGATTTGGTCAAGGACTTTTTAGTCAAGACAGATGGACTCTCCGCCGCACACCCCCATTGCACATCCAGATCTGTTTTCTTCTCTCTCGCATTTAAAAAATCTTTAATAGGTGGACGGCGTTGGAGATTAGTGATTGTGTACGGTGATGTTGACAATGGATGTCAAATCGTTAGTGGTGGTGGTTGCAGGTCTCAGGTACGACGTCGGGGTTGGTGTTTGTGGTGGGGGTTTAAGTTGGCAGGGGAGGTAGTTGCAGGTCTGAGGTGCGACAAGCCTTCTTCTCGATCTCTATAGATCTAGCGATTGTGGGTAATGGTGGTTCAGTAGGGGGTGGTGTGGAGTTGTGGTGGTGCACTGGTGTAGTGGGGGTGGTCGAAGGTGCAATGACGGTGGTTGCAATAGGGATTGGTGGTGGAGGGGAGGTTGTTGTGTAATGGTTTAGAAGAGGAAGAGAAAGATACAGATAGTAGGTGTGTGTATAATATACATACATATATATATATATATATATAATAAAATAGGTAAAAATATTATTTAAGTACTTTATGCATCAAATGCTTGTACCTTAGGTGTAAATGACTCTATTGCCCTTGTACTTAACTGATATATTGGATGACGTTAGTAAATTGGACTCAGATAGTTATAATCAGAAAAACATGTGCTTAGATAGTTAAACATTTTGAATTTGGATTCAACTAGTTATAACCACCAAAACACAAGGACACAAATAGTAATTTACTCAAAAATAAAATATACTAACATAAATAAATAAATAAAGAAAAACTATTAGGAATCTACTTCGAGGTGCGGTAGATCAATAGTGGCTAGATGTTCCAAGAGATCATTTTGAAGTCGGAAATGCATATCAGAGTCTCTCAACTCCGCAAGGGCACTTTCTTTGAACATTGGTTGGACCGGGGGATCTCTTATGTTTCCTCATCTTTTATGATCAAGTTGTGCAATATCAAGCATGTATAGACAGTGACCCTACACCTATCAACGGTCGTCGCTCTCAAGGGTCGATCGACTATGACATATTTCCCACTTAATGCACCGAATGATCGCTCCACATTCTTCCTTCTCCCCTCTTGCGCCCTAACAAATTTCTTTTCCTTCGGATCAGTCAGATATCGAAACACTTTCACAAATGTTGACCAGGTAGAGTAGATGTCATTGGTAAGATAATATTTTCACGTTTGTATAAGTGGTCATTTAAAGTAAATGGACACTTCGGCGCATTTTCGTTTTGTTGGGTGAGAAAAACTGGAGAACATTGATGTCGTTGAGTGAACCGTGAGGGGACAAAGAAAAACATGCCAAAACCACATATCTTGTGACGCATCGGCTTCTAGCATGATCGTAGGGTATTGGTGATCGCCTCTCATATATTGTCCTTGTAATTCCCTAGGACATGCTCGCAAAACTAAATGAGTGTAATTGATGCTACCGATCATGCCGGGAAAGTGATGTCTTTCATCGTGTGCTTTATACAAACATGCAAAGTTGTGACTTGTTGGTCTTTGTAAAAACTCACCCCTGTATAACTTAATGACGATATTGCAAAAAAATTGTAAACATTCGCGCGACGTCCTTTCAGACATACATACATACTCATCGTATTCATCAGGATGATTATCGGTTGAGAGTTGTCTAACTGACGTGTGCCTATATATACATAATTTTTCAATGAATTTTACACAGGAACTTGGTTTTAATATTTATAGAAATGGTTTAGACCTTAACATTAAAACACACACAAAAGGACAAGTGTACCCTATCATATATGTAGTAAAGTATAGATAAGAACCAGCTATCGATCCATGGACGCGAGCGGATGCAATAGTACTAAATCGTCGTCCTTAATTTACCGGTAGAAGATAGTTGGAATAAGTTTTAACTAGATTAATATATAATAATATTTAGAACATATTTAAGACTCTAAATACAAAAAATATATTTAATTATATTTATAAACAACCTATGCATGTTAACTAAATCCAGTATGTAACAAAGGAATGTGATCAATCTTCCAATTTTAAGACAATTAGTATCCCTTTTGGGAATCATAACATGACAACCATTCGGAAAGTTAACGCGATAAACACATGTTAACCACCTAAAATTGTTTATTAGCGTGCTATTGATGTAATCGCATGCAAATCTTCTAAAGACAAGTTAGTCATCCATTAAGAGTTTTCTAACATCACTAATCAAGGAAAGCAATATCGAATACACAATACAACCACCGAGGCTAGCATAAAGTAGAGCATATCACAAATTATTCCATTTTACAAACTTTGAACACAAATCTACTAAGCTCGCCATTTCAATCAAAATAAATAACTAAGATTATCAACCAGGTCATAGATTTGAAACAACACTATCTAGTCGATTAGACTCCTTACATGCAGGAAAGCATTCTTGATTAACAACCCCCTAAACTTTTACTAAACTAATACCCATTTCTAGTTTCATGGTATAAATACATTAATATGTTAACTAGTTGATCGATTAATCAAATGGGTTTTCAAAATGTCTTTGACTAACCAAACACTAATCATCAAAGTTAAACAAACGACATCAAGAATCCAACAACAATGAAACATGTGGACAATATGATCATAAAGATTATAACATAAAAAGTACCAAGTTCATACAAAACACAAGATTAACACATCAAAGATTGTTTATAAGTTATCAATACTAGTGTTTTTGCCCTTAGGCTTACAATATTACATATAACATCACAACATTGCTTGCAATTCAGCTTAGAAATGACAAAAGATCAAAGATCAAAACATAAGCAAGCAAGGAATTAGATGGATTGGAGGATGGTAATTGGAGGATGGTAATGGGTTGTAATCAACTCCTAAGCTCAATATGAACCAGCTGCATCAACTTCAATCGCCCAGAAATCGCCCATAACCAAGGAAAAATACCCAATATTTGAGCAGTAGCCAAACTACTCTGTTTTATAGACTTTTAAGATCTGCACGGCCGTGCACTTTAATTTTGATCATTACATCAGTCTTGCAAGTGGGTCTGATCGAACTTTTAAATCTGCACGGGAGTATGGATGATCAGCACGGGGATGTGGATTATTCGCACGGGAGTGCTGATCTCATTTTGGCTTGAAATGTTAAGAAGTATGGGTCTGCACGGGAGTGCGAATGATCTGCACGGGAGTGCGGATTATTTGCACGAGAGTGCTGATCTCATTTTGGCTTGAAATCTTGAGAAATCTGGGTCTACACGGGAGTGCCACTAGTCGCACGGGAGTGCTGATCAGGAAATGGGTTGCACTCTCATGTGCACTGACAGTGCTTCCGAGTAACTTGATCTGCTTGGCCCTGCAGTTAGTTGGCACGGACGTGCAACACCTACAGGTTGAGCAGAATGTGTAGAAAATGTCCGTGTTGTCTAGAATGCAATTTTTTTCTTCAACTCTGTCTTTGGGACACCGTTTAGGATCTACAAAATCAGAAGTAATAAATTAAGTATCAAAGCAATGAATTTACAGTCGAAAACGCGTCAAACGGGAGTGAAACCGGGGACTTATATATGTATATTTTAAAGTATATCACTAACTACAGAAGTTTCTATGGACGCAAAACTCTTTCTAAATCGACCGTCTATGCCCTCTCTGAACCATTCGATGTTTGCTTCAGCATCTGCTACAATTTTTGGAAATAGACATTTCAACATACGATAACTTAGTTTATACATGGCTTAGGTGTATTTTGGTATGTCGACAAAATAATCTTCCATTAACGAATATTGCATCCCTCTTGATCACGTGGCACACGTCTTATTTTAGATTTTGCCGTGTCTTCTTCTTCGGCTCGCTTGGCAAGATCCTTGAAAATTTCAAAGGTACCATCGCGGTTGAATTTAAAATCGGGTGCACGTCGAGCGAGGGAATGCAAATTTGATTTTCTTCAACATCACTCAGTTTTTAAAAGTATGGAGGAAAATTATAGTGAAATATGATGTATTTTTAAAGGTATATAAATGTTGAAGTGGAAGTGGAAATATGTTTATATATAAGTGATTTGAGGAAAGGATTTTTTTTTTTATCTTTGACTGCCAACAGTAATATTACCGTTGGCACATATTAAAAAAAAGAAAAATCAAGTTCACTGCCTGTTGGATAGTATCAGGGAAACGGTTCACAGGACCCTTACCAGTACCCACGGTGGCGATGTTACCGTGTGGGTACCGAGGTATACCCGTGTACAACACGAGTGCCGCCCCACAACACTTTTGTAAGAAAATTGTTCTTAATTATATTAGGTATCATGAGTTTTCCTTCGATCTATTATGTTTTGAGATCACATGTCACTTCCTTCAATGAAAAAAAATAAATACATTATAAGGCTTTATGGCAATTTTACAGCAAATTTGTAACAAATGTGAAATGCCTAATTGGTACCACTTAATTGACACCGTTGGTTGATTGCTCAGCAAGTGAAGTCATGAAGAGTTCAGGTGAACCCAACCTGGTTAGATTAACATAGTCTGCCGGTCCGTGAGCAGACAATCCTGCAATCAAAAGTCCGATCACCCTCCAACCTTTGCAAGTATAGGTTTCGTAGTAGTCTGGTCCATTTTGATAATTGATGATAAAGCTCCTCAACAACTCCCAAAATGCGTTTGCAAACATGGGTATTATAGCAAATATTGAGAAGTAGTTCTTATTTGGTTCTTCAGCGAGCACCTGCTCCAAGTCGAAACCGTTAATTAAGATAAGTTTAAATGATACAACAAGTAACAAAAGTTGTTCATAACATGAGGGTATGGGAGAGATTATTTACCTGACCCTTGTAGAAGCTATTGTAATAATGACAGTCACCAAAATGCTTGAAGTAAAGATCAGAATAATCAAAGGGCACTCTCGGCACCAAATCGTTGCAATAAACAAACCTGTGGTACCTCAAACTATGAGTTACCAACACGTCCTTCATGAATTCACCAAATTTATGATCTCCAACCCTAGGTTGTCCAAATGTGTACACCCCTTCGAGTTTCGATAGCAAATTAGTCTCGTCATGGTGTGCCAAAACAGCTGTAAAGACTACAGATATTGCTGCCCCTAGGCTGTGCCCGGTTACAAGGAATTTAGCATTTGGGTTGTTCTCAATACGTTCTTTAAGCTTTTGTCTGATTACATAGTAAGCGTAGGGTTTTTGATTGTCGGATTGGATGTCTTTCGGCCACCCTTGGCTCTTTTGTAATCCCAGGGCTTTCAAGAAACCAGCATGTACCTTGCCTATACCAGGGAGCTGGTACCATGATAGATCAACATCAGAAGACCAATCTTTAGCATTAAAAGGTGAAGTGCCTCTGAAGCAAACGCCTATGAGCTCAGAATCCCCTTTCTTACCACTCCACATAAACCCTTGTGTCGTGTAATCCTCTTCATAATCTGAAACAAAAGGGAGTGGTGTGTAACGCCAATTAACATGCCATGTCACTTTTAACGCCCAAAATGTTAGTGTACACCCCATATCCTTACTTAAAAGGGTATTATGTATGTGCATCTAAAAAGTAAGTAGTTTACTTCAACTTCAAGACTCAAGAGTACTTACCATTCCAACAATTAAAAAATTCCAAGAGCTCCATCTGCGATAAGGTCATCGGCACGGTTAGCTCGAGATTTAAGGTTATTTATATAGTAATAACAATGTGAGGCTGATGATATTTGTTTAAGTTGCTAACCTTCCAGTGTTTCTCGACAGTTTCCTTGATAAAAGCCTCATTTTCATAGGCAAATTTAGCGGCCATAATGGCAAGTGCGCTTGTGTACCTGGGATCTTCATGCTTAATTTTGTTGTCTAGATCCCTTCGTATGTCTAATAGCCCAATCGTTGTCAAGTACTCCGGAGACTCTTTATTAGGAAGCACCATTTTTCCTACATTGTATCCCAAAAAAATAACAACAATGAGATTTAAGACGTATCACTGATAACAACTGATTTAAGTTTAATTTTATTTTTACAAAAAGTTAAGAAATTAGTTAAATAATGAACTATCTCGCCGGTCGCCATAATAAGCATTAATGTGGACAGAAAAAAACATCAAGACGCTTTGCTCTCTAGAGAAGCGTACTCCTTGATAACCAAACTTAACATATTTCATACACGGCTGAGAAACATCCCCTTTTACAAATGTGAGATTATAGGTTTAAATCCTTGCAAGTGCAAGATAAAGGTGAAATTAAGGGTGCTAAGTTTGCCATTCAAAAAAAAAATAATAGAAAATATAATTATCACTGATCAAAGTATATTATAAAATATAAAACATTAGAGTTGGCACTATAATTCTCCGACTGCTAAGGGCCAATGTTTTATTTTCAATAGAGTTGGTTTTGCAATACAAAAAGGGGTAGTGACGCAGCTTATGGCCCGTTTACACGTGTCACTTGCAATTGGCTATTTTTTATTCGTAAGAGTGGAGGGAGTGGGGCGGTAAAAGGGGGCGGGGAGCTGACGTGGAGGCGGGAACACCGCCCCTAGGTGGCGTGGAGGAGGGGGCGGGAGGGAGTGGCGGGGAGATGGGGATGAGCGTGGGGGAGGGGAGGGAGATGATGTGGCTGATTCTGGTTGGTGGGGAGATTTATGACTGTTAGATTATTAAAAAAAACAAAAAAAAAATTAAAACTAAACCGTTTGGCAACGGTAATAAAGAAAAATAAAATTTAAAATCTTTTTATATATATATATATATATTCAACCATATACTCTTCTATTCACACCCACACTCTCCTATTTTTATAAAGTCCTTTCCAAACTCTCTTTTTTTTTTTAAATACCTGCAAGATGTAAGACCAAAGTTCAAGTTCGTCTGATGCGTTTGATGAATTCGCTTTGGCCTCCTCCTCATCCGACGACGACGCAGAATTGATAAAGGCTACCGTTCAGACACTCGCTAAAGTTGTAGCGGATGATGATGAAGCGACCTCGGAACCCAAGCGTAGAAAGTATATAGTTCGTGAACGACAAGCCACAAATGATTTATTGGTACGTGATTACTTCTTGCCCGAACCAAGATACGATGAAAAAACTTTTAGGCGGCGTTTTCGTATGAGTCGTAATTTATTTATAAGAATATCAAACGATTTAGAAAATAATTACGAATATTTCCAACAAAGACCCGATGCGAGTGGTGAGATGGGATTTACCACGTTTCAAAAGGTCACAGCCGCGCTTAGACACTTGGGTTACGGGCAAAGTTCCGACATAATGGACGACTATCTAAAGATGTCGGCCCGAATGGCTAGGGAAACTCTCCACTATTTTTGTTCGTACGTCATTGAACTATATTTAAAAAAATATTTGAGAAAACCTACGTTTAGTGACGTACAACTTTTGAAATTCCACGAAGAAAAACATGGTTTTCCTGGGATGCTCGGGAGTTTAGATTGTATGAAATGGGAGTGGGAACTTTGTCCAACTGCATGGCAAGGTCAACACTCAAGTGGATATCATAAAAAGCCTTGTATGATGCTTGAAGCGGTTGCATCACAAGATCTTTGGATTTGGCATGCGTTTTTTGGTGTGCCCGGTTCATTGAACGATAGAACTATTCTTAATCAATCCCCAATTTTCAATGATCTTGTAAATAATGTTGCACCGAAAGGAACTTTTTTGTAAACGGGGTAGAATACAAGTACGGGTATCTTCTAACAGATGGAATTTACCCTGATTGGGCCGTTTTTGTAAAATCGTGTACACGGAGGACTACGTTAGACGATAAGAGAACAAAGTTTAACAAAGCTCAAATGGCTGCACGGAAAGACATTGAGCGAGCTTTTGGTGTTTTACAAAAAAGATGGCGCATTTTGTCTATGCCATGTCGAATGATGGAAAAACCGCAAATAAGAAATGTGATGTACGCATGCCTTATTTTACATAACATGATTTTGGAAGACGAAGGCCGTGCAATATGCGAGTATTTTGGTGACGAACCACCATCAAGTCAAGGAAACATTAATACTGATGCAGAAATAGCGTTAAACAACTTGGAAATCAAAAATACCCAAACACATCATAACTTTCGAGCGGATTTGGTTGATCATATTTGGAGTGTACCAAGACAATACCCATCCGACAATGATGATTAAAAACATGTTTGATGTATTTTTTTAGTTTATGTATTTTTTTTAGTTGATGTATTTTTTTATTTCATGTTTTTTTATTTTTTAGTTTGTAGTTTATTATTAATTATTAATGTTTTTTAATTATGTTTTTATTAAAATTGTGTTTTTTTATTAGTTTAATGAAGAAAATGAAAAAGAAAATAATTTTCACATGTCACTCCCCCCCCCTCTTTTCACATGTCACTCCCCATAATTTTTTCCCTCCACATGAGTCCCACAAGTACCACATGACACTTCACCCCCTCTTTCCCCCCTCCACTCCCTATACATCAATAAAAAAAATTTAGTGAAAGAATTACAAAAAATAATAATAGAAATACTGTATATAATATAACTATTCACGTACCATATGCTACCTCGGTACAATAGAATAATACATGACAGCTACTATTTTATGATCCATCGTAGATTAATTAATCGCAAAGAATCACTAGCAACGATCCATGGATCTCTTAATTTATGGAAAATCTTTAAAATGTATTAAGTATTTAATTAAATAAAGTTAAAATACATTGACATGGGGTGTAAAGGAAATAACCCAAAGTCAAGAAATTTTGGGTACCCTCCAATTTATTTATTTTTTCCTTTTGTATAGAAGAAATGAAATAACCAAGTTCTAAAAATTTGTGAAATCATGTATAATGAACCAGCTAAACCCGTGCCGAGCTCCAGCTAGAAAAGCTAACCATAACCACAAAGCGAATTTGAGCTTTAGAAATAAAACTCCAAATGAGCCAAGCTAGAGCCTAAACAGTTCGGGCTCGACTCGGCTCATTTACGTAGTAGCAATGATCTAGTATCTCTTAAATCATAGTAAGTCTTTTATATTTCTTAAGAAACGAATTAAGTCAAGTTAAATATATCACATGGGGTGAAAAAAAGAAGTGAAAAGTTTCGGTTTATTTTGTAAAATGAAATACATAAATTCTCAAAAATAAGAAGATCGAAGAAAACCTGATACGATATTCAAAAGAAGCTGGAAAAAGCCTCCATTGGCACCCATAAAGTTGGGCACAAATTCTATAGCTGAGCCAACCCAACTCAATGGTTTGTAAAGTAAATGAAGTATCTTTTGGGCAACAATGGATATGAAGATAATAAACCGTCGTGAAAAGCTCTTTTCAGTTGTCCCTTCAGGACAGTCGATAAACTTTCGGTTTCCAATGTTTTTGGAGAACAAAAGCATGATTAGATCCCATAATCCGACATCTTTAGGGCTTAGTAGAAGATGATCTTCACAAAATGATTTGTCACATGTTTTTGTACTGGTGACTTCAGAAGCCATGGTCAATGGTTGTATACAATAGAGATTAGAGATCGATTAGAGAAAAGAAGGTGAGGAATTAGATGATGTGTAGGTGTCCTTTTACTTGTTTCATTTATAGGAAAAGTTTAATCAGGGTCATTACCTGGTCTTGGTGTGAACACTGCTAGCTATTTACTATACTAGACACTCGTTTCCCTTGTGATACATGATCTTCAATTAAATAATAGACTAAACATGATCCCTAATCTCTAATTAAATAAATATAATAATATGAGTTATCATCGTTCAGTGGTCTAATTACACTGTATACTTTAAGAAAACGAAACCTATAAAAATTTGAGTTATCAGCTTCGTCCCTAAGAATACTCGAACTTTTTAACCCATTAATTTTTATTACATTTAAGCCAAAGCTTTTGCAATTCATTCGCTCGAACTTTTCATCTTTTGCAAGTTTTTCGTTTTACGAGTCGTTTTAAAATTTTCAGTTAACACACCGCAAAGGTTCAACTTTTTTCATCCATTTTTTCCCGTTTGACATGCACGTTGCATCGCCTCTATTTTCCACGTTTGATAGGTTCATCGCAACGCACAATTCTTATATCAACTTAGTTATTCTTTTCTGTGTTTTGCACAAATGCTCACGACTCGCGAGGTAACTTGTTACTCGCGAGGTAACTTTTGGTAACGTTTGCGAACAAAATATTAGTTTTATTATATTTCCTAAGTTAAAATGAAATTTAGTTAATATCTTCTGTTGAATTTGTTTAATTTTAGTAAATATATTATATATAAAACTAAAAGTTTAAGGGTAGTGGATGATAGTGTTGCCAGTGATTTTATAGTTTGAGGATACTTTAGAGTAGATATAATATGACAGTGGAGGATTGTTGGGTGTGCGAGTATGTGAGGGCAGTGTTGAAGCTTTATGTTGAATTTGTTTAATTTTAGTAAATACTAGTAGGATTGCCCGCACGTTGCTGCGTGTATTTTTGGTCATCTAAGGGTGTGCATGGGTCGGTTTGGCTTGGTTCGGTTTTTACAAAAAATCATAACCATATCCATAACAAACTTCGGTTGTGGTTATTCGGTTAAGAATTCGGTTATAGTTATTTCGGTTATTAACAAAAAAAAAAAAAGTAAAACTAACTTTAGAGTAAAGTATAAAATTAAAAGTCAATGGGTCTAGGAAAACCGAAACCTACAATGTTGTACTTAGTTTGTGCTATTTTGTACAAGGCAATCAGACTACATTTTCTAGTTATACTACCAATGTGTGATTCCTTTTAATAAGATATTAACAAAAAACATACTTAGCCTTTGATTATAATTTTAATTCATCATAAAAAGAGCATTACGTCAAGATCATTTTGTTAATAACATACTTTTATTATAGTAAAAACCTCTACATAGTTAATGTAAAACATAAAGTTAACATTACAAGTACGGTTCGGTTATATCGGTTAACCAAAACTTCATAACCATAACCATAAGCGATTAGTCGGTTAAAGAAATTTAATAACCGTAACCATTGGTTATGTTGGTTATCGGTTAAAATCGGTTTGATTATGTCGGTTATGGTTAGATTATCGGTTATGGCGGTTAATTTGCTCACCGCTAGTGTCATTCATATTATTTGCTTTAGGCATCAACCATGATGACTTCCTAAAAAAAAGGCTTTCAAATATAAAATTGCTTCAAACCGAAGCATCTTGATTCGGTGATCTGACGCTGCCGTTATTCAAAACCATAGTTATCATCCAAACTTTTTCGTTAGAACGGACCGTAAAGCATCTATTATCCACATGTGTTTTCTTAAAGAAAAGAAATCCAATTTGTGTTTTTTTTGAAAGAAAAAAAAAAAGATAAAAATAATATGTATGTTGTATATTATGGGGATGGGTAAGAAGAATTCGCTAAACTATGATGTTCAAATGTCCGCGTAATAAGACATTTACTTTATCATAAACAACATTTTATTAGAAAAACAAAATAAATCAACACATGTAACACATTAGATATGTATAAAACACAAAATTAATGCACATTCAACATGACAAACTCTACAATAATTATTGTGATTACGTAGTTAACATGTCATTATCTAGATAATATAGCGCAAAACCAATTGAATTTATGGACTATGGAGAGTTACTTTAAAAGAGTAACTAAAGCAAACAGTAGCAAATCAAATAATCTCAATGGAGTTTGATCTTGTAGCTTTAGGCCTCAACCATGATAACTTTCTAAAACAGGCTTGCAAATCCTGATTAACTCTAGAATGACCAAACATTCACATTTAACCACTCACCCACCATCAAAAATTGCTATGAATTTGCCTCCTGGCATAGAAAATTACCTATTGTATCCTCGCATTCAAGAAGGTTGACAGCATGGTGCCCTCCAGTTTTGAGTATACCAACATCATCTTCTTTGTTGAGTTGCTTTTTTTATGACTATTTTCCAAGGGCACATCATTGGCGTTGGCGCTCATAAGTCAAAATAGTTCTCACCATTCAAAAAGAATTAGATTTTATAAAGTATTTCAGACTTATCAATATACACTTTACTAAAATCAAACAAATAGTCTCGAATTTTGTTTCTACAAAATTTTTCTTACAAAATTTAACGGATGTTTTGGAGGATGAGGAGCATTAAAAAGATTATGTGTTCAGCTTTAGGCTGATATTAAGTTTAGCCTGCAGGTAAAACCATTACACTCGTATATCATGAAAAGAATTACCGTTTGACGGGTAATTTCATGTCCTCGGTTCGAACTGTGCTAGAAAGAGTTATCTATTTTCTATAACTTCTTCCTCTTATTTTTTTTTACTACTTTTTGTACGCTGAATTCTAATTGTTAGAAGGAACAATCTTATGACTTATGAAACATGCTTTGTCTTATTTTCTGTTAATGGAGTTACTAATTATCATATTACGTAAATCTGATGTAGATGAAATTCAAAAACAACTAAACAACTATCTGTACCTAAATCTAATATAGATGATAGATCAATATCACAATTAATTGGTGCTTAATTTTATAGTCTGATGTAGATCAATAGCACAACTAAATGGTGTTCTAATTAAAAAAGAGCATGTTATATAGATTATACACTAACGATCACCTTATACTAACTACTTTGTTTAAATTAAAAAGTGAAACATAAACCCCAAATAAAAAGTTTTTCAAATGAGTTAAGTCAAAAAATACAAAAGTTGAGATCGACCCATTAAATTATGATTGAACAATAAAGAAGATCATAAGCTATATTAACATCACCAATTACAAACTAATAAGATGGATTAAACCACAAGAATGTATCAAAAAGTTCTTAACCTTTGACGCCAGTCTTTTATTTGCTTCATCCAGTTCTAGATTCTTTTTCTACAACTTTGTAGCCGTGATACCAATCCGCAAATATCACTCTGCAACAAATGAACCAAACAAGATTTTAAGCATATAAGAAGGCATCACGAAGTACATCAAGATTTCCACAACACTCGAAGCTGAAGTCTACCCCACCTTCTGTCATCTCTCTTATTTTCTGTATGAGTTCAGTGAAAAATTTATTAACATTAAAATACATCATCATAATGCTTAATCATATGAATACTATGATAACAAATGTTTAGAAAATGATAAGAAATTTAATATATACATACATGTGCTACAAACTTACCTCATAGTTACAAGATCCCTTGGGTTTATAAAGTTAGTCTTGCCCAATCTCCAAAATTTATTTACAATAAATTACTTTAATTATAATTAATTATTCAACAAAGATGTAACCTATGAAAAATATTAATGAATGGCTAAATATTAAATCAATTTTTTTTTGGAAAAAAATAATATGGATCTTAATATATGTTTTGTAGCTTGCATGTGGTATAAGTTGGTTGAAACAAATGCCACATGAAGGAAACGTCTACGCAAACTTTTCCAAGTTTAGTGAGAAACACCTTAAGAACCCATAAACATGAGAACGCCTAACGTGTATATACTTGGAAATACAAAAAAACACAAAAGTTGAGATCGACTCATTAAATTATGAATTAAGCTTAACAATAAAGAAGATCATAAGTTATATTAACATCACCAATTACAAACTAATAAGATGAATTAAACCACAAGAATGTATCAAAAAGTTCTTAACCTTTGACGTTAGTCTTTTATTTGCTTCATCAAATTCTAAATTCTTTTTCTACCACTCTTGTAACCGTGAAACCAATCCGCAAATATCACTCTGCAACAAATGAACCAAACAAGATTTTAAGCATATCTTGAATACTCATGCCTTGACCATTCTTAATCAAGCATGTTTTTTTTTTTTTCATTTTTTGGTTGCAAATCAAAACATCTGATAAGAAGCACAACAAACACCATTATAGATTAGCCTACACCTAAATTAAGCCCTAATTAGAAGGAAAAACCCAACTAATTTCACAAAAATCCTCTGTCCAAAACGTGAAAATTCCATAAAACATACATGATCACTTCACAAACAATTAAAAAACGCACAAAGTACCTCTAAAAAACATACTAAATGATTAAAAAACAACAGATTCATTGAGTTCACGAAATACCTCTAAAAAGGTTCAATTGAACAACATGGATTTGAGGCCTGCGATTTCTAGGATTGACAATCAGAATCATAAAATGCTTGTGGAATTTCAGAATCGATAGTAGATGTTTGAGTTGGTGGATTAAAGGTGAATATTATGATTCAAAATGATGATTTTATAGTTGTCATCAAATTAAATTGAAACAATAACTTTTCATCAATGGATCATTAATTTCTTGGAAGGTGAAAGGTGGAAGGGTATTATGGGGATGAGATTTTAGTTTTTAACTAAAAACAAAACACAAAATTACTATCATAACCTCCAAAGTGTCTTAATTGTCATAACTATGCCTATTATACCCTTAAATTTGTTGTTTAAGTATGTTGTACATGTTGCTTTTTAAGTAGTATGGAAATGAAAATGACCATGTTGGCCATCACTCCTCCTTTATAATGTATATATTATAGATTATAGATTATAGATTATAGATATTATATATAAAACTAAAAGTTTAAGGGTAGTGGATGATAGTGTTGCCAGTGATTTTATAGTTTGAGGATACTTTAGAGTAGATATAATGTGACAGTGGAGGATTGTTGGGTGTGAGAGTATGTGAGGGTAGTGTTGAAGCCCCCCCCCCCCTCTTAAAATTACACAGTGTGGGGGCGTGGAGGCTGGCATGGGACATTCTTGGTGGAGATTTTCATCGGTGTGGATAAGTCCTGGCGGTGACGTGGAAGGTTTTGATTGGACGCATGAAAGGTTTGTGGTTGAAAAAGTAACCGTTGGTCCCTCTCAACGGTTGTTTTTTAAATAGTCTGAACCAAATTAATTTTAGACTTTATTACCCCACACCACACTTTTCATAAATCACATCATTTACCATTTTATCGTTAACCCCATGTAGACACCGTGGACCGAGGAGGAAAAACTAACCTTAACGTTGGGTTGTTTAAATCTGCACGAAAATACTAGAGTTTTGAGCACACTTCATGCGTCAGCCGAATTTTGAGTGCTTGTTGGCGAGGACACACCGCGATAGTGATTCACTCAACCACAAGTAGTTGGACATCAAATCCAGAGGGTAACCTGGTTTTACCCAACTATTACCTCAACGAGTTTCTCGTATGGGGTAGTATGGTTTCCAGGCAAAGATCAGTTTGCGCGGCGGCCGTGGCCCGATAGAACATCGCATTCGCGGGCGGAGTTGACGGGTAATCATCTTTGACGAAACCCGGTGACCAATTCGATCAGTACATAAAAAAGTCACTCTTAAAAAAACAAAAATGAAAGAAAGATTAAAAAGCAAATTACAGTTTACACAAACAATACGTATGCTTCGATATCACTACAAGGAAGTCCACCTTTAGCGGCCACGCCTGCTGCCGCTAAAGGTATACCTTTAGCGGCCACAGGACCTTTAGCGGCGACGGCTGCCGCTAAAAGTCCTGCCAGCTTTAGTCTGTCGCTATTGCTCCTGTTGCCGCTAAAGGTGTAGCCGCTAAAAGTAATTATCTACGTGGCATTATCTTTTAACTTTTTTTTTTGCCACGTGGCATGCAACGTGGCAGATTTCTGTGCATTCTGGACAAGACTTTTAGCGGCGACGCTTCGCCGCTAAAGGTCTTTTTTTTTTTTTTTTTTTTTTTTTTGCTATTCGTTTACTCCGCACACGCATAACCAAACTAAATAATAACAAAAATAATAAACCAACATCTACATATATATATATAAAATAAACGTAACAAAGTTAAACGAACATTCGTCAAAACATATCAAACAAAATAAACTAACATACCAACCTAATATTTGAATCAAGTATACACCATCCCACATAATCTTAAGAAACATCGTCAGGTTATAATATCATGCCAATCAACAAACACAAAAGAGTTATGTGCTAGGCTGCTAGCTGTAGTTATTCTAAATCAAACATCAATATAACAATAGCAAATCACAAAATTCCAACATCACCGACAAATTCAATCACAATAACTACAACCCAACACATAATAGCCTTCTTAGATATCAATTAAAAAAATCAAATTCTCACCAAACAATACCATAAGCTCCTCTACTAACTGTCCAGCTCAGAGTCCCCATAAGACCCATCTATTATATGGTTGTCACTGCAAACAAACAAACATTAGATAAAACCTTACTAAAATCCAAGTCCACGCCCACTCCCTAACCCCTTCCGTGCACTGATACGACATCTAAAAACAGAAAAAACAACTGAAACTAAAAAATAAAAAATAAAATCAGAAAATAAAAGAAAATAATAGAAAATAAACAAAAAACATAAAAAAAACTGAAAAAAAATAAAAACTGAAAAAAGAAAAAAACCGAAAAAAAAAAGAAACAGAAAATAAAAATAAAAAGAGAAAACAAAATAAAAAAAAAACAGAAAAAAACGAAAAAAAAAAAAAACTGTTCTTACCTTTAGCGAGAGAAAGAGAGCTGCTCCGGTGGTGGTGGTGGTCTCCGGTGGTGGGTTGCTCGGGTGGAAGAAGGAGACGAGGGTTTGTGAAAAAAGAAGAAGAGGGAAAGGAGAGCAGCTGCTGCTGCGAGAGAGAGAGAGCAGAGCGAGAGAGAGAGAGAGCAGAGCGAGAGAGAGAGAACAGAGTGAGAGAGAGAACAGAGCGAGAGAGAGATTGGCGAGGGTTTGTGAAAAAGAAGAGGGAAAGGAAGAAGAGAGGCGGGTTATTGTGAAATTTTTGAGACTTTTAGCGGCGACGGCGTGGCCGCTAAAGGTGTTAGTAGGATGAAACCGTGGCCGTTGATCAAAGATTGATCAACGGTGGATTGGAGGTCAGGTTAAAATTTACCTTTAGCGGCGACACTTTGGCGGGTCGCCGCTAAAGGTGTGGCCGCTAAAGGTAAAAATTCTTGTAGTGTATAAATCACATATTTAATGTTCGGTTTAGATAATTATATTAGTAAGTTTAGTTATTTTTTTTAACAAATTTTGAGTCTAACGCTAATTTACATTAAAAATATGTTTTATTTTTATAGAACGTACAATCTAAAGGTGTAACTAGTTACAGTGGTATGACTTTGACCAAATTACAACACTATTCGACTAATAAAGATTAAGGTGAAAATCATAGTGTGTCATCCTCTCAAATTATGTCACGTCAGAATTTAAATACCACTATTAGGTTAGGGTGGTTATATTTATTAGGAACTGAGTTTGACTGTTTTGATTATTTAAGTAATAAAAACAATGAATGAAATGAATTATAAATGGAAAGTGCAGCGAAATGATAAACTATTAATCAAAACAAGAGAATAAATATTTTTCAATCGAATGCTTTCATAAACTCAAATGATTACAAACAATTGTACAAGTACTCTCCCTTAGCATGATCACTCAGTGCTTGTTTGTCAAAGACTTAAGCATGGCTACTGGCGAGAAAGTTTCCTTATAATCAATTCCCTGAGTCTGAGTAAAACATTTCGCTACAAGCCTTGCTTTGTAGGTTTGCACATTCCCATCCATGTCAGTCTTCTTCTTGAAGATCCATTTGTTTCCTACAGTCCGACATTCGGTAGGAAGATCAACCAAATCCCAGACTTGGTTATCATACATGGATTGCATCTCTACACTCATGGCTTCTTGCCATTTCTTAGATTCCGAATCCAAGATTGCAGTTTTGTAAGTAGCAGGCTCAGCTTCATCAATCATGAAGATATCATCATACCTTTCAGGTGCACGACGATCCCTAATACTTCTTTGAACACTTGGTGTTTCGGTTGTTTCTTGAGTCTTCTCAGGCTCAACTTCAACAACTTGATCGATTACTTCTGGTTTTGTCTGAACAACTGGTTCAGTCACTTGTGATTCTAGAATTTCTTTCAAGATCCACATGGTTATATCCAATCCCTCGCGCCAGAAGCTCTTCCTCCAAGAAAGTGCCTCTGCATTTAGTGAAAATCCTATTTTCAAGAATAGGTAACCGATCTTCTTAGCGTATCCGACGAAAACCACTTTTTCGCCTATTGGATCTAGTTTATACGAAGATTCTAGAGTGACATAAGCATTACATCCCAGACTTTAAGATAGGATACATTAGGTTTCTTTCCTTGCCATACCTCATAAGGCGTTTTGTCAACCTTCTTTGTTGGAGCTATATTTACAAGTCTTGCGGCAGTTTCCAAAGCATAACTCCAAAAGGATTTTGGAATGTTTGTTCGACACACCATTGATCGAATCATATCTAATAGAGTTCGATTTCTCCGCTCAGACACATCATTATGTTGTGGTGTTCCAGGTGGAGTGAGTTGTGAAACTATTCCACAATCCTTTAGATGGTCGATGAATTCCTGACTAAGATATTCATCGCCTCAATTTGATCGAAGCATCTTAATAGTTCTATTCAGCTGATTTTCTACCTCGTTTTGGTACTCCTTGAACTTTTCAAGAGTTTCATGTTTATGCTTCATAAGATAAACATAGCCATATCTACTTAAATCATCAGCAAATGTAACAAAGTATCTTTCTCCATGTCTTGACATTGTTCTGAATGGACCACATACATCTGTATGTACAAGTCCTAACAGATCAATAACTCTTTCTCCAACATTTGAAAGATGTGTTTTTGTTAAATTTCCACTCAAGCATGATTCGCATTTGCCAAACGACTCTGAACCCTTAGAATCTAGGATTCCTGCGGTTTTGGAAATACGCTAACGAGTTGTTGTTGCAGCATGCGCGTTCAAGGAATAAGGATATTCAATTGCGAAAGTCAAGGGAAAAGAATGATTTAGCAGAATAGATCTTTACTAGCTTTCTTTCCTGTACTATTGTTGTTTCCTCATCCATGAGGTTTGTTAGGATACTAATCTCAGTAATGCGCCACCTGGTGTAACCCTGGGTCCCCACCAGTGACGTGTTCATAATCAGGTTTAGAACTAGGAGATAACATATCTCCTGAAATAATGTGTGTAGATATTATATATACATACAAATTGCAACATAACGGTAACCTTAACGCCGTTTTCTTTCTTTTTTTTATTCGCTTACTTCTTCAACCCCAACCGCCTGGATTGGAGTTTCCATTTCTCTTTCGTTGTTTCCGTCATACATAAAAATTTCACCAACCGTCATGTCTGGATGCAACATTTCGTTGCGTTGACTGTCGTTTCCGTCCCCCGTTCTATACGCATTCACTCAGTCAACATCGTCACCGCTTCACCGTCCTTCAACCGCCAACCGCTAAGCATCTACCATTCAACCATATTCTCCGTACGCTACCGCTTTCTTCCGTCTTATGACACCCACTTTAGCACCGCCTTCACCAATGAACCAATGATTCAATAGTCGCAACCTTTCTTTAATAATTGTTTACGCCAACGTAACAACGATCAACGGTACGTTATATCTGAACGAAGAACAAGAACGGCCATGTCCGGAACGGTGTTGTGATTCAATTCCTTGGCTAATCTGACGAGACCGCTGAATGTCATCGTCGCTCCTGCCGAAGACATGAAAACAACCGTTTCCCTCTTATTGCCGCCGTTTATGCTATACCACAGCCCAAAAACAACATGATAAACTGATGCATTTGCTTTATTTTCGCCTTGGCGACTGGGTTTTAGAGAGAGAAAGAAGGTTTCTGTGAGTTGTTGGAATGTTTGTGTTGATTTGGTTAGTTGTAGAGAAGTGTGGTTTGTTTAGGAGGAAAGTGCCCTCCATTGTTGGCCAAAAAGTTCAAGATTACTGTTGAAGAGGGATCGTGGATTTGGATTGTGACAGACAGAGGGGGTACATGTGGATAAAGTAAATTCATATTAAATGCACATATAGATCCATATATGTTTGTGTAATGGTAAGAATACTGGGTGTGGAGAGGGGTGACATTTTCATGATAGGCCGCCATGTAAGCGTCACGTAAGAGTGGGAGGAGAGGCATCTTGATGATGGTCCTCCAAGAGGGTGGTGTGCACTATGATGACGGGCCTCCTCATTGGTCAGAATTATTAAAAATAATAAAAAAAATCAATTAAAACCCAACTATTGGCACGGCATCAACGGCAAAAATATGTCTCCCATGCCGCCCCTCCACCTATGCCGACCCTATGGAGTGGTGTAGAGAGACCCGGCATCCGCTTGATGCTCCTATGCGGAAAGAACATTCTACACCCTCTAAAATTTTGTTACTTAATAAATGTTAAAGCTTTGGGATATATATAACAATATATTCAAAATCGGTACTAATATTAATATTGGCTACAAATTAGTTTTTAACCCTCTAAAATTTTGTTACTTAATAAATGTTAAAGCTTTGGGATATATAACAATATTCAAAATCGGTACTAATATTAATATTGGCAATATTGGTTCCATCAAAATCGTTACCAATATTATGAAATTAATTATGATTGATGTAAACATGTCTCAAGTCTCAACAACCTTTTGTATACCATCGTTGCGATTATGTTAAAAAAAATCGATACTAATCGAGTTTACGCCGCATATCGCGGGTGGGTTGTTTGTAACACACAGTTTCATCTGCCGCACACCGCCGTCCTTTGCTTGGTCAACTTTGGCGATCTTCGTTTACGAAGCTACTACGCAAAGCTCATCAACAACAATAACATCCCGTGTCCTTGCTCCACATCCCTGCGCCGCCGTGACTATCGTCTCCGTCTCCCGCTGGCTGCTCCGACGTCACGCCTCTCCGCCCCACTTGAGTCGATAATGTCTCCATCTCTTTGCCCCCTTCCCATATAAATACAACTAACTGTTAAACCTTCAACAACATCGTCTCTCCCTCTCTTCTCTGTCGATCTTCTTCGGGGTGGTTTCAGAAGCATCGTGGTGAACCGCCACCCGGTTGTCGTCGGATTTGGATGAGGGTTATTGGATGCTTCGTTTTTCGGTTACCGGAGGTGGCTGGTGGCGACGGTTGGCGATGTGGATGCTTGGTTGCTGACGGACACCAGCCCCGTATTCAAGCTCTTCCTAATCCGGTTGTCATCGATCTGTAAGTTTTTGTCTTTGGTGGTTGTTATCGGTTCATGGTAGCCGCTGTGGTTCGCAGGTTTGAATGCCGTTTAATGGGTGCCCTTGGGCAGCTTTCTGTTAGTGATTTATCGCCATATGTGAACTGGGTCTGAGTTAAAGTGCCATTAATGTCGTTCTTGATCTCTATTTGCAACAGTTTTGCATCGTATGGTGTTAATCCAGTGTTCTGCAGGTCTTCTAAGCTTAATTGGTTGATGGGTTTGGGTTTCGATATGTTTAAGTTCTTGAGTTTGTGGTTACAGATGGATTTAAAGTTTACAAAGAAGGTTGTGTGGGTTGTGTGGTAGGTGATTCATGCAGTGACTGAGAGGATTGTTTCGTGGGTAGTGGCGACGGTTGCCGATGTCGGTATTTGGTGGCTAATCGACACACACGCCGCCTACAACCTTTTCCTGATCCGGGGTTGCTACGTATCGTTATGGTTAATTTCCTTGCTCGCTTTTCTTGGCTGTGAGCTGTGTTTCCATGGATCAAATACGAGCATTCGAGCCCTCCAATCTTATAGACGAATTATAGTTATATTTTCGAAAGCCTAATTGCTGTAATTTGTTATTTCATAGGCGATCGTGGACAAATTCATTTGTAAGATGTTGATTTATTTAGTTAGTTTTTGAAAACCTAATTAATGTAAGTTGTTGTTCTTTAGATGATTGGTTATAGTTAAAGGGGATAACGATGCTTGCAACTACTCTGTATTCCACGTCGATAATGTTAAGGACCGATGGGATCTTACAGCTTCTGGTTGCAAACTCTCACGTGTGAGGCAGTTACTGTTTCGCTTACTACAATTGCGAAGGTGGTACGTTTAGACCCGTCATATGCTGTCGTTGCAACGTGCGCCGGCTAAGAATGAGGCAATAACCCCTTTGCCCCCGTCGCGGCAACGCGCGGCGGGTATAAAACTAGTTTTTAGCTAAAAGCTAGTTGTGCACTTAAGCTGTGAGTGTACTAATACTTATGCTATGATGATTATAGACTAGACTCAACATGCAGTCCTAGTTCACTATAACCAATGCCTCTGATACCAATCTGTCACACCCTCAAATTTCCACTGCGGGGTTTACACCGTGAGGCGCATGACACACCAAAATCCCATAGCCATAAGTCATATGAACGAACTCTAAATGCCCAAACCATTTAGTTCATTTTCAAAAATTCAAGTTTAGTTAAGCTGCGGAAGCGTAATCAAAATTTAAACCTTTTAAAACCATGCGCAAAACAACGCGCCCAAATTAAAACTATATGAGAGAAAACGTAAAGCATGATATGTAATTTAGGTGTATGCCCAAGACCCCAAATGCAGTGAAACGTGTTGTGCTTCCTAATCGTGACACCGGAAGCTAACTACCTGCAAAAGCATGTATATCGTGTGTCAACATAAAGTTGGTGAGTTCACAAAGTAAAGAAGGTGAGTAAGTAAACGCGCGGGTTTCCAAAACCACGTAACCAAGTAAAAGTGTAGGTCCCCAAGACCACGTAACAGCAAGTAAATGCGGAGGTTCCAAAAACCGTGTAACCACTAGTTCATCGCATGCCAAGGGTAGCTAACCCATTCATGATAACTAACACCGATATACCGAACTGCTAATGTACGTGTTGTCACAAATGTGAGCGGATTCCCTTGCATCATTACCTATCAACAATGATAATATGTTAAGTTACAGTTCACTCCCACACTCCCCTGAGCCGGTGTGAGGTTTGTCAGGCCTAATAGCGCTATCAACTAGTAACCCGCTTGCCATAACCCGGAAACTCATTCAGTATGTGAAGGACTTACAGTGATAGAATTGGTTTAGTTCATCAAGGACAAAGTTTGTGAACTAGCAAAACCCGACCCATACAAGGAGTCAAAACCCGACCTACACAAGGAGTTAAAACCTGACCCACACAACGAGTCATAGCACCCCAAAATCCGGGATGTGAAAGTAGTCCCAAACCGGACTAGAAAAAGTTAAGTAAGTTGTCTCAAACCCGAGACGCATGCTTTTGAGAAAAGAGTAGTGAAACTCACCTTAGGATGCAAGAAACTAATCCAAACTTCACAAATAGGATGTGCTACCGAGTCCCTATTACATGTGTCACTAAGTGAGTATATGTGTAATATCATTACACCATATGACCCGTTTTTCTAAGACGTTTCAAAGTTCAAAACCGTGTAAGTGACACCTACTGATTCTAAATGCACAAGTAAACCCTACGGACCCGTTGGTAAACACAATAATTAACATCAGCTATGCACTTCATACACACCTCATATAAGTTGTCATACAAGTTCATGTCAAATACAAGTCATACAAGACTCCAAATAGACACATAAGTGTATATTTCATAATCTGTGTTTTTTGGACAGATTATGCGCTGTGAAAACCAATTTATTAAAAATACTTTCCCATTTAATTAGACTCCCAAAATTTTACTAAATATTCCATGGGTCTAATAGACAAGTCCATATTTTTAGTTCGTGAAAAAACCATATACAAAAATTATGAAAAATCACACAATACAACTATATCCAAAAAATACTCACAATAGATCAGATTAGTAGGAAAATTCCCAAATATTGTGTGTTCATCCAAACGGGATGAATCTACTTGGAAAAGCCAAGTTATTCCAATATTGACCTACTGTCCAAATTTCATAATTTAATTATTTGTAAAACTCAAGTTATGATCGTTTAAAGTAGACCCAGTTTAATAATCCAAAAATCTGATATGACCTTTAATCAAAGAAAATTCCAAAAACCTATCAAACGACGTCCAAATCAGATAATTTTTCCCATTATGAAATCTAAGACCATGTATAATAAAACCATGCAAGGAAATAATCAAAAATAATAATTTTATGTCACGTAACAGACCCTACAATTCGACCCAAACATTCTGTCTAGATTTTAATCATGCATAAACTCCTATTAAAACCACTCATATACGCATATAATCGATCAACAATACTCAAAAACCATCATACAACATTCATAAGACATAACATGATTACAACCTTACAAAATACATGCTAAACATCATCAACCATAAACCCTAGAAGTCTAAAACATCATAAACATGCATATCATGCAACCTATCAAAATAATAATCACATAAGAGTATGTTTAGCCCATTCAATCTTTATAAACATCAAGTTTTAATCTTTATGAAAAAGTTTCAGACCTGGACAAACTCGGTTATGATGTTTTAAAAACATATTAAAGAAGATTAAAACACAAGAGATTGAATATTATACCGTAAGCACTTCAAAACTACCAACCGATTGCTCTCCATGCTTCCCGATCGATGTTCTTGAGCCTTAGCAGGTGTTTGAGGTTAATATTTTCGTAAATAGGCAGTAGGGGGCGATTAGGGTTGAGTTTATGGGGTACTTGGGGCTTAAGATTGCTTAAATATGGGTTTTAGGTCGGTTTAATACGTCAGAGTCCTGCAAGCGGCCACTCGGTCTGAGTGACCTGCCGCTCACTCAGCCTTGCGTCACTCCAGGTGCTCTGGTCCAATGTATTGCGTGTTTTCTTCGACGTTTTCACTATTTTGGACCATATCTAGTGTAACCCCATGCGTTAAGACCCCAACCATCCTAACGATTCATCCATTACGGTTTTTGTTGGAGAATAACCGCAACAAACGAACAAAAACGGATAACAGAAATCTCTGAAGGCACGTGATCGCTTTCAGATTGAATTAATTCGACGGTTCTATCGAATATTCAATCGGATACAATCAGAGATTGAGAATTTTCTGTATGTTGTGATTGAGATTTTGAGAACGAGAGAGATTGACCAAGAAGAAGAGATTTTCGTAATGAAAAACTTGGGCCATTAACTGCCTTTTAGGCAGTTTTTCCAAAGGTTTCGATATTGCCAAAAATAGTCTCTCTATTTCTGAAAATTAATTTTTGACATTGCCAGCTCAACCCCAGCCAGGGGCTCTGCCCCTTGGACCCTGCTCCGAGGGGCGCTGCCCCGGACCCCAGTTCCTTAGGGGCTTCGCCACTAAGTTCATAATAAATTCAAATAGGTGTGCACTCCGCACCACCATACCTATATGATGTATTATTATGAACATATTGGGCAAACAGTCAATCCAATTAAACTAAAATATCCAACAATTTTTAATAACACGTTCGGTTTAAGTTCACGTAATCACATACAGTTTGCACATAGTTTCACAGAAACACGTAAGTGTAATCAATCTCAATCAATCAATTCACAGTTTTCTAATTTCACAATACACCAACGTTCGGGGTTCACTATTCATGTATATAGTCTGGTGATTCCCCGAATTACCACTTCATGCAGTTATTAACCTAGTTAGGTAGAATGCAAGGAATGTAAGTACAAGTTGACTAGAGTCTAGTTAAAATAAGAACTTGAAATTGCGGGGTATCACACAATTCATCACTCAAGGGGGATTCAAGACGAGCCAAGTGATCAACATATACCTTCATCTTTAGCACATGAGAGCTAACTGATGTTCCCTCTTGCATACGATTGGTTATAAGCAATCGCATCACATTAAACCTCTCATGACGAGACTTTTGTTGGAACATTTCCACTAGGTGCTCATTCATCTCGTATGCATCCATGTCTTCCATGGTCCTTTGAAGTTCAGGGATCATGGATGCCAACATCAGACATGTGACTTTCAAAGAGTCATCAAAGTGCTTAGCATAGTTTGTATAAGAAATAGTTTGTTGGCTGATGAGTTCATCAGGGACTGGTGTTTCAAGAACATACAATTTGTTCTCCGCCTTAAGAACAATTTTCAAGTTGCGGTGCCAGTCCATGAAGTTGGAGTGGTTCAGTTTGTCCTTCTCTAATATGCACTTGAGAGAGAATTGGGAAGAGGAATTGTTTTCAGTTGACATCTACAAAGTTCAAAATTAACTGATTAGTAGTTTATGTTTTAAATGTCCTAATTTATCTTATGACCCAAAAGCAAAATTAATTAGGATGAGACCCCGATTCATCAATACACAGAGAATTGGCTTAGCACTATCCACTGGTATGATTAGGTACGTAAACAACAATTGTTAATTGTATCCACTAGACAACTCTCCATTTGGGGTTATCGCTTAAAAGTGATGTATGTTTAACCCCAACTATGCCCACTTGATAAACAAGTGATGTTTGGTCCTATACTGTTAACTGTAACACCGGCCTATGTTAAACAGGAAACGCGATGATTACCTTCTTTCACGATCAACGCCCAGATGCAGGGTTAAGCACTAACATTTGGGTTCGATTTAGAATGAAGTGTTAACTCGTTAAGGGTGACATAAAACATCAATTTAAAATTGGAATTTATTTTATTATTTACCATAAATATTTTGAATAACTTGTAGCATGATGCGAGTCACACAATAGTTTAAAATCCAATTTTATATAATTCGTGATAATTGAAACTTCTTTCAACACTCGACACAGTATAGTTTTAAATACCCTATTTAAACTACATTGGTCATTTTATCTCGAATGAACTTGTTTTAATATTAATAAAACTATTTTATTAAATATTCTTTTCAGTTTTATAAAACTTGTTTTAATAAAACCGTTGCCATGATTGTGAAAATTTTTATGTATTTTGCGTTATCTCGATTATTTACAATAAATAAAACACAACCACTAAATATATAATAATAAAATAAACGAATCGAGCCCCTAATAGGTCGCCCGTTTCGTTTTAACCAGAAACGAAATGAACTATTCTAAAGGGTTTCAAAAACTATTTTGATAACTCCCACTTGACCCGAGATCTCTATCTTCATGGAACTTGTTCGTCTTTTATCTTCATCTTGATCTTGTACTTGTAGGATTACAAAATAAATTTGAAATACAAATAAAACAAATCTATTCTAATCATAACTATTACACCGGATCCAATATCTGTAATAAAAATACAAATCAATAAAAAATAAAACCATCACAAACACAACCATGACAAGGGTCAAATACCTAGGGCTCGATTCACATCACAATCCATAAACAACAAAAGGCTTTTGATCTTTTGTCAAAATAAACAATTTTTGACAAATATAACATAGATCAAAATTATAACTTTTACCATCTATACGCACGTAACCGTGGCTCTGATACCACTGTTGGGAATCATGGTATCATATACGAAGCGGAAGCGGTTTATATATATTAGCAAAAGTCAAATATATATACTTATATATATAGCCGATTTATATATATATATGTATATATATATAATATTAATTGATTATATTAATCCGATTAATAAAATATTCCCTATCAGGATCTCAGTTAAATGCATATAAACAAATAAATAATATAAACAACCATAGGGGGTTTAGTAATCAACCTTTGACGATTACACCGGAATTGTAACACGCGGGTTACAACGAATCCTCGCTAGTAGGAAGTTCAATCCTCGCTAAACGTACATGAGAAGTATTGAAGCAATATAATTTGTACAAATACTACAACATGCTGTAGCATTGGTACTTGTACAAAGACTTTAACAATACTAATATTATACTAAACTACTGATGTAGAATTCGGTTAGAATCTTCTATCAAACATCTGAGGAGTGACAAACTACTGATGAGTAGTTTGTCTTCAGCAGTTCTTCAGAGACTTGTCTGGTTGGTCTTCAGAACTTCTAATCATTACTCGTTAGTACTTGATATCTTCTTCTTCAGCACTTTTAGTCTTCTTCTTCAGCAGTTTCTATACTTATATTTATTTGCAGAAACATGAATTAGACTAAGATATCCAAAAGTTGTTTCGTCAATCCTCCTTGTCCTTATAATCTCCCGCTAGATTGATGAAGCCAAAACCTTATCTAATCCTTTATTCTTTTTTTCTGCCATCAAGAATCTTCTATATTTTTCTGATCATGGAGGTCTTGAGTTGATGTACTTGTTGTTCAGTAAGAGATCCTTATTGGGGTTCAAGATGTTGGATGATGAGCAGGTCTTTTGCTGACAGATTCTTCAGTTCATCTATTGAGGTGATGACCTTACTTGACCGATCTCTTCTTGTGACCATCACTGAGTTTGAATCAGTGAATGACCATTTCACTCAGTTTACTTTATATTGGTCAAAGTCTAAAGTATATGGGACCATGCTAGTCTCCTGGTTTGTTCCTAATTGTGGAATATCTTCTATTTCAGTGACCCTCGGGTGGGATTCCCTTCTTTCTTTAGTGTTCACAACATCAAGTATATTACTAAAAGTAGGAAGATGATGTTCAGTAATTACCTTAGTGTGTTTCTTGGTAGTTATGGTTTGTTGTAGTTGGTAAGCAAATGTTGAAGGATCATTGAATTATGTGAGCAGAGGTTTTTCTTCAACCACAAAATCTCCTTGTACAATGGTGTTGCCTTCAAACAATACCATTTTGAAATCTCTTTTGATGGTCTCATTTAGCTTCTTTTTGGTAGCAGGCTGTTTTGTTGATGATTGTTTGACACCAGAAGTTTTAAACTCCTCTGGATTAGCAGCTCTATCAGCCTTGAATTTATTGTAAGTGTCATATAATGTATCTTCTCTCCATTTGGATACTGAATTCTTTGAACCATATCCATTATCTACCGACTCTTGTATGATTTCAGCTCTCTTTGCCCTTCTATCTTTCTCGGTAGCTAGAATGTCAGATACAAGCTGAGCTCTATGTGTTAGTTCTTCAATTGAGAGCCCTTTGAGTGAGTACTTCTTTGTTTTGTTGTTTTTGCTGATGAAGGTCATCAACTGTTGTCTCTTGTCTTCTTCAGCAACTCTTTCTTGTTCTTCCAACTCACTCAACTTCTCTTCATACCTTGTTAATTTTTCATTGTAGCTTAAGTCATCCCTTGCTTCTAGGCTGTTCCAGATCTCATCTTTCATTGCCTTCTTCTTTGCTGCCTTTAAACTCTTCTCCATAAGTTCTTTAGAAATTGATATGGGAGTAGGGATTAAAACAGTTGTTTGAGTGGGTGCAGGCTTAGGAATATCAGCTGGAGTAGGTTCAGTTGCCTTAGAAGGCTGTTCTGTTTCATTCTTGGAAGTGTCAACTACTGAAGGGTTAATCTGAGTATCAACTACTGAAGGATTGTCTTCAGTACTTCTGTCTTGGCCTTTAGCAGTTTCTTCTATAGTGCCTTGGGATTTCTTTTCAGCCGCTTCACTAAGGAGCCTTTCTTGTTTTTCTTGCCAGTCATGCCTTTCTTTCAAGGTTGTTTCTTGTCTTGTCATGACTGTTTGCTTTTGGGCATCCTTGAGATGTTGTGCTTCTCTGGCCTTTTTGGAGGCTTCAAGCGACACAACCTTTGGTTCCTTAGACATCTCCCCCATTTTGGCTTCATCCACTTCTGGAAACCAAGGAGGTGGAGGTGTTACACCAGATAGATGAGCAAGTTGTCTTTTGTTGTCTTCCATCTTTCTTGACAACTCACCAAGTTTGTGGTCTATGGCATTATTGATCATCTCAAGTTGAGTTTTGTTCTTTAGCTCCATAGAAGTCATAAAGTCTTTGAGATGTTGGGAAATTAGTTGATGTACCATCTGGTATAGGGGACCAGCTAGGCTGCATAAGTGGTTCAAGTCTATTCTTGATGATCCAGGGAATTGGGTAGACTTTTGCTGTGGAGGGGGTGTTTTTGGGTGATCCTCAGTATGAACTAGGGATGCCACTTTAGGGGAATTAGGGTTCAAGTGGTCTTTAACCTGATCCTTTGTGACTAGCTCTTTTGAGCTTATATATATCAGATTCTGGACCTTCACAATAAGCCATCAATTCATGTTGTAGAGAGTTTCAAACATCATCCAAACTAATGGAATCATCTGAATCCCTGGTGACATCCTCAATGAGTATGTCATCAGTTAAACCATGAGCTAGGCCCAACATAGTAGTTTCATGAACCTCTTTTTCTTGGTACTAAGGTTTTCCTACTTCAGGCATAAAGCCTTCATCAGTAGTTGCCACATTTGAGGTCTTAGCTATAGTACTAATGTCCTCTAATCCACCACTGGGTGGTATGAGAGTAGTAGTAGCCTCAAATGTACCTAAAGTCTCTAAGTTTGGGCTTAGACACCTTGGTTCATCCTCTTCTCTTGGGATAGGGCTGATAACATCCACATCCTTGTCTGTTTATGAGGTTGTATCGCCTGTTTCAGCCCAGGGAGAATTTGAGCTATTTCTACTGTTTGATGTGAGAGTTCAGGTTCAGTAGTTGCTAGTAAAGGTTCAGTAGGTTCAGTAGTTTCAAAAGAGGGGTCAGTAGTTATGGACTTTTTGGGTTTCTTCCTTTTAAACAAAATGCTTATGGGAGCTCTTTGAGGGGTGTGAGATGGATGAGACAGAGAGGATGTTTCAGTCACACCTTCTTGAAGTGCAGATTGCACATGAGCTGGTTCAGGCATCTCATCCTCCTGAATAACCTTTCTTTTTGGGTTGGTGGGTTTGGATTTTTGTTGTTTTGGCTATTTAGGCTTTTTGGGAGTAGGTTTTGAAGATGTTTGTTCCTTGGGGACTATGGCTTGTTCCCCTTGGTCATCTTCTGGGAAAAGTGTCGGTTTATTATGCCTAGAGAACACTTGTGAGGTCAAAGGATTTAGCTTTGCAGCCTCACCCACAAGTATTTCATCACCAAGTTCTTTTATTATGCATTGCATAACAAATCTTGGGTACAACAAAAGTTTCTTTTTATCATTTTGGTGATGCAACACCAACTCATTAAAGAAAACTGATGATGCCCTGAATTTGGTTTCATTCACAATTGAATGGAAAATTGGTTGAAAAGTAGAGGGCATCTGATCATAAGATCCAGTTTTAGGACTTAAACACATGATGATGTAATGAAACAAAATTTTGTATTTTGCATCAAAAAATTTCTTATAAATTGTAGCATGTGAAAGAGTACCTTGGTAACCACACTCAGTCATGGTTAGTTGAATGTCAGCACTGGGAATTTGTTCTGGTGCATCAGCATCATCTAGACCAAGTCTTATTCCCAAAGTAGCTGGTGTGATCGCCATAACTTTCCCTTGGATGGTTGATTTGAGGGAAATCACTTTATTGTTCACAGTCACCGCCTCGGCATTTGCCCAGAACTCATTTAGAGTTTGAATGTGAATTGGAGGATCAATGGTGAAAGCTGTGTAGAACTGGGATTTGACAACTAAATCAATGATTTCGTCGTAATGGGACTAAGCTAGATCTTTCACGAAGTAGCCTCTTTGATTGTGTCCCTGTTTCAGTACGAGAGCCATGGTGTTTCTTGATCGGATAGTGTTTTTGATGTTGCAGGGGAGGGTTTATGAGTGTTTTGAGAGAGAAAGAGGGAATTTTTGCTTTTTGAATGGATAAGTGTGAGAAATGGTGTTTATCAGAAGTTTATAACCGCCCTAGGTCAAACTTCTGAAATGGGAAATGTCTGATTTGCCCTTATTGACAAAACTGCTGATGAAGCAGATTATTCATCAGTAGTTCCCATTTTCTCTTCAGTAGTTTGTGAAAACTGATGAGAACAATTTATAAACACATTTAACTTCTGGAGATTATTTTAATCAGAAGTTAGTCATTTTTCTAAAAATATCCCCATTCCAGCGTTTGTGACAGATTAGTAACAATGTAAGTGAAAGCAAAATATGTGCAGGAAAATGAAAAACACTTACAGTACTTACTCAAAATTTAGCATCCCAAGCATGGATACTAACCTCTAAAATGTTGATGTGTCAAGGGGTTTGGTGAATATATCAGCTATTTGATTAGCTGTTGTCACATGTCTCACCTCAATCTTGCCTTTTTCATAGCAATCCCTAATGAAATGATACGTGATTTCTATGTGTTTTGTCTTTGAAAATTTAACAGGGTTTTGAATTATGCTAATGGAAGATTTACTGTCTACAACAATGGTGTCTTGGTCTCTTTGATTCCATAATCAAGTAATTGATCCTGAAGCCATTGAATCTGTGATGTACAACTTGCAGCTGCAGTGTACTCTGCTTCAGCAGTTGAAGTTGCCACAGATGCTTACTTCTTTGATTGCCAGGACACCAGACAGTTTCCTAAGAATTGACAACCACCAGATGTTGATTTTCTTGACATTTTACACCCTGCATAGTCACTATCTGAAAAAGCTGTTAATTTGGTATTGCTAGAAGCAGGATACCAAATTCCAAGTGTAGGAGTTCCTTTCAGGTATCTGAAAATTCTTTTGACTGCAATTAGGTGTGATTCCCTTAGAGCTGATTGATATCTAGCACAGACACAAGTTGAGAACATAATATATGGTCTAGATGCACTTAAATAAATTAGGGAACCTATCATACATCTATACATGGTTTGATCAATCTGTTTTCCTTGATCATCTGGTTCAACTTGTGTGGTTGGACTCATGGGAGTGGAAGCTGATTTATAGTTTTTTAAAGAAAATTTGTTCAATAATTCTTTAATATATTTAGATTGATGTATAAAAGTTCCACTTGTTGTTTGTTTAATCTGCAGTCCTAAAAAGTACTATAGTTCTCCCATGGTACTCATCTCAAATCTTGATTTCATGAGTTTCTTAAATTCATCACACAGTTTTGAATTTGTTGAACCAAAAATAATGTCATCAACATAAATTTGAACAAGTAGGATGTGATTTTCAACTTGTTTAATGAAAAGTGTTTTATCAATGGAGTCTCTTGTGAAGTGATTTTTGAGTAAAAAAGTGGAAAGTGTGTCATACCGAGCTCTAGGAGCTTGTTTTAGCCCATAAAGAGCTTTGTCAAGTTTGTACACCCAATCAGGATGAGAAGGATCCTCAAACCCAAGTGGCTGACAAACATACACTTCCTCTTTTATTTTTCCATATAAAAATGCACTATTTACATCCATTTGAAAAACTTTAATTTTGTTGGAAATTGCATAAGCCATAAATAACCTGATGGCTTCAAGCCTTGCAACTAGAGCAAAGGTTTCATCATAGTCAATTCCTTCTTTTTTAGAATAACCTTGTACCACCAGTATTCCCCTTTTCTTGATGATTAAACCAGACTTATCTTGTTTGTTTCTGAAAACCCATCTTGTGCCAATTGGTTGTTTGTTTGGAGGTAAAGGACCGATTTCCCAAACCTGTTGCTTCTTCAACTGTAATAGTTCATCTTGCATTGCTTCAACCAAACTGTTGTCTTTGAGGGCTTCCTGATATTTCTTTGGTTCCAACTGAGAAATGAATGCTGAGAATAAGCAGAAGTTGGAAAGCAGGTTTCTTGTAAGTACCCCTGAGGCAATATCACCCATGATTTGATCCAATGGATGATCTTTGTGTTCAATCAGTTGTTGTAAACCACTGATGGGAGTAGGCTCTTGAACTTCTTCAAACAAACCACTGAGGTTAATAATATCTGGTTCAGCTGTTTGTACATCTTCAGTAGTTGTAGGAGCTGAATCAGAACTTTGAGTTTGTTCATCAGTAGTTGTTGAATCAGAAGTTTGATGAACTTCTGATGGTTTAAAAGATGATTTAATGACTGTATTAGGAGTCCATGATGGAGGACCATTATCATTAAACCCTTGATCACCATAATAAGTGGGTTTAGATGAATTTACAGTCTCTTCAGGTCCGAATTTAAACTGTCAAGGTCAAAGAGTTCAGCAGGATGTGCTCTGATACCAATTGTTGGATCAGTTTCCTGTTTATAAACAGATTCTTATCATGAACACTTGTTTTTATGAACTATCAAAGTAAGTTGCACAGCGGATTAAATGTTAAGTGTTCAAGTTAAAGCTTCACTTTAAACAGGAGTTATTGCTCCCCCTTGAAGTATGAACTAAAGCAGTAAATGAGAATCTAAGATAGTTAATTAATAAAACAGTAAATGCTTCAAATGATTCTCAGATATATTGGACATTATGACTACAAAGGAATGAGTGCATGTTTTGACTCATTGAACTTGACATTCAGTGTTTCTTCAACTATCTTGGTTCTGGAATTGAATACCTTGTAGGCTTTTCTAGTGGAAGAATACAAGAAAGTATCCCGAATCAACTTTAGCAGCAAACTTTGAAATAGAGTCTTTGATGTTGAGGATAAAACATTGATATCCAAAAACCCTGAAAAGGAGATAAGGGGCTTAATGCCATGAAGAATTTCATATGCAGTTTTGGAAATGTCTCTTGGTAATTAAGACTCTTTTTTGAACATAGCAAGCTATGTTGACTACTTCAGCCCAGAAATAAAGAGGTAGGCCTGAATCAGCTAACATAGTTCTTGCTACTTCAATCAGTGTTCTGTTCTTCCTTTCTACCACACCATTTTGTTCAGGAGTTCTGGGAATGCTGAATTGTCTAACAATCCCTTTAGACAAACAAAATTCATCCAGAGTTTTGTTTCTAAACTTTGTCCCATTGTCACTTCTTATGACTTTGACAGAGAGAGAATACTGTTTCTCTACTTGTAGAATGAAGAACTTGATAATTTCAGCTGCCTCATCCTTGGAAAATAAGAAGAAGACCCATGGGAATTTTGAGTAGTCATCAATGATGACCAAGGAGTACTTCTTCTTACCAAGGCTCATGATTTTCACGGGCCCAGATAAGTCCATATGGAGTAGTTGAAGACATGCAGTTGTTTTTGTTCTTCAATAGACTTATAGGAGGACTTATGTTGTTTTCCCTTAAGACAGGTACACAGTGTTCTTGACACTGGTATACCTTCAAGGGTAGACCACTGACCAAGCCCATTTTAGTGACTTTATTTATGGTTTTAAAGTTCACATGGCCAAGTCTCCTACGCCAAAGGTCTGTCTCTAAAGTTGATGCCTTTGAGAAGAAACATGCAGTGTTGTTCAGTACTTTGTCTTTATCAATGTTCACTGCATAGACATTGCCACATCTTTTGGCTGTCAGCAAAGTATGATCTTCAATGATCTTCTCTATCAACTTCTGGCCTTCTGGTGATATGATCTTGCATGTTGTTTTGGTGAAAAAGGAAGAATATCCTTTATCACACATTTGTGAAACACTTAGCAAGTTGTACTCAAGGTTTTCAACCAGATTGACCTTGTCAAACTGCATTTTACCAGAGGATACATTGCCATATCCGAGCACATATCTCTTGGCATTGTTCCCAAAGGACACATATCCTTCCCTTTGGCTTATAAAATTGTTGATCATGTACGTGCATCCTGTCATGTGCATTGAGCCTCCACTATCAACATACCAACTGCTATTTAGACCTCTGGAGACCCTCTGCACAAAGAGTAGATTAGTTAGATTTAGGAACCCAGGCCAATTTGGCTTTGGATGTACTCTTGAGAATAGGAATAGTAGCAGTTTGTTGTAGACCAATTTTAGAAATTCATGTCTTTTTGGCAATGGATTTATTGTTAAGAACAATGGTGGGACCTTTTTGAGGTTCACCATCAACTTTGGTCATCAGAAGTTTAACCATTTTTATCAAATCTTTTACCTCAGCGGTTTGTGAAATTGCTGAAGGCTTAGGTCTAACTTCTGAAAAAGAATTTTGAGAGGAAGACTGTGGTTGAGCTTTAGTCTTTCTCTGAGAAAAGGTGTTACTTGGTTGCTGTTTGATGGGATAAAAAGTGTTTTCATAATCTTGTTTGATATGTTTTCCCACAACCAGTTATAAAATCTTCTTGTTGTACTGATTTCCTTTTCTATAGCTACAAAATTCTGTTTTGTAGTTAAACAGACCACAAATTTCATAAGGTTTTGCCTTTCCTTTCAGATTTTCAGGAGTTTTGAAAGGCAAAGTACTTACAGTTGTTAAATTTTGAATTTGGTCATCGGCATTTTTCAGGGTCTCAACTCCTGATGTAGATGAAACTACTGATGATTCAATGCTAGTTATATCTACTTCTGCAGGACTTTCTTTTTCATTTTTAAGAAAGTTCTGATGAAAAGATGTGCAGTCTTTCATATCAGAAGTTTGAACTATTCTACTCCCATCATCAGTAGTTTTGGGAGCAAAATCAGTTGGTGATTCAGTGTGATTGTACCCTATGCCAAACTTAACATTTATGAAGTTTGTTTGTTAGGCAGCATTTGGTAACCTCTACATGACTCCACCCAATCTTCACAATCAACCTTGGTGTCAGCAAGCTCTCTTCTGACATTTCCTAGGTTTTCTATCATGCTTTTTATATGTGCTTGGGTTTCAATAGCATTATTAGTTAATTTAGAAAATTCTTTTGTTTTTGAAACAAGTTTTCTTTCTAAATCACATTTCATTTGAGTGTATTTTCTTTCAGAGTCATTGGCCTTGCCTTGTAGATGCACATTGGTCTCTCTTATTAAAGCAAATGATTCTTTGCAAGATTTTGAGCAAAGTTTTAAAAGAGACTCTTTTGATACATGTGATAAGGCAGCATTAGAGGAGCATCCCTCAAAAGCCATTAAGGCAAAGTTCTTTCTGCCATTATCAGGTTCACCCCAGTTGATGTCAAACATTTTGTTGTCTGCATCAGGACTGCATTTTGTTGTGTCAAATGGAAGACTGCTCCATTCAACATACCCATTTGTGAAAAGACTTTATTGAGTGGGTTGTTGAGCTTGTGGAGGTTGTTGAGCAGCAGGAATGGAAGGCATCTGTAGTTGGTTGTACTGTTGATGAGCAAGCATCTGTACATATTGTATTTGTGGCACATATTGGATTTGTGGAGCTTGTGCCTGTACAAAATGTGCACTTCCCTGTGTTCCAAAATTCCTATTGTAACTAGGGTTTTATTAGTTTCCAGACTGTGATTAGTTAAAGCTAGAGCTTCTACACTCTCTAGCAAAGTGTCCCAACTTCTGACACTTATGACATCTCAATTTTGATTTGTCAAAACCAACTTTTGTTGAACTGTTCAGTCCTGGAAATTTCCTTCCTGACCTTTTATAAAATTTGTTAGTTTTTATGCTTACGTGGCCAATTGGTGTAGTATATCTATTTCCTCTAAGTCATCACTACTGAAATTTTTTAAATCATCCATTATAAAACACATGTTATTAGTAGTTTGACTATTTTCATCATTGTCATAAGCTGGATATGACCTTTCTGATGAGATCCCAGCAGTTATGTCAATGTTATCAAAAGATCCAAAATCATTAGAAAAAGAAGGTGAATCTTGTCCTAAGAGTGTTGTGCTACCTGGAATATAGTCATCAGCAGTTTTTCCAGAGTTTTGTAACTTTTTCTTTTGATTGGTTTCTCTTTCAAAAGTAAGTAATCTCCCATGTAATTTTGTGAGTGAGAGAGAATCAAAATCTCGTCCTGACATGAGAACTAAAGAATAAGTTTCCCATTTTTCTGGTAAAGACCTTAAAAATCTTTGAAGCCTAGATGAGTTTGTGTAGGTCTGACCATTTAACTTTAACTCAGATATTAATGAAGAGAATCTTTCAAATTGTTGTGTTAAAGTCTCTTCATTAACATGAGTAAAGGTTTCATATTGTTGAGCAAGAATTTCTCTGGTGTTGGCTATCACCTCATCAGTTCCTCCAAACTGTTCTTTAAGGCAATCCCACAGCTCTTTGGCACTTTCACAATGTAAAAGCCCAGCATAGATTTCATTTGGGAGAGCCATAGCCAACATAGAGAATGCCTTAGCATCCAGCTCAAGTTTTAGGAAAGCTTCTTCAGTGTAGTCTTTTGGTTCTTTTGTTCTTTCTACTTTAGTTTCTGGATTAGTAATTACTGGTTTAGGAGGTCCATACATGACACACTTCCAACATCCAGTATTTTGATGAGATAAAGTATGTGTCATCCTCCTTTTCCAGATATTATATTCATTTCTGACTTGCATAGGAGTCTTAATGGCAGATCTAGTATTATGAGGGTCCATTTTTAAGAAATATGATTGATCAATGGTTTCTTAAAGTGATGGAGGTTTAAAAAGTTAACTAAAATCCTTTATTGAATATCAATAAGAGCCTGTGTCTGATTCTCAATTTGTTAGATTGATATTTGATCAGATGAACCAAATGCTCTGATACCAATTGTTGGATCAGTTTCTTGTTTATAAACTGATTCTTATCATGAACACATGTTTTTATGAACTATCAAAGTAAGTTGCACAGCGGATTAAATGTTAAGTGTTCAAGTTAAAGCTTCACTTTAAACAGTTGTTATTGCTCCCCCTTGAAGTATGAACTAAGGCAGTAATGAGAATCTAAGACAGTTAATGAATTAAACAGTAAATGCTTCAAATGATTCTCAGATATATTGGAAATTATACCTACAAAGGAATGTCTAAAATAGTGGGATGAACCCATCTATTTATAGACCAAAAGTAAACGTACATGAGAAGTATTGAAGCAATATAATATGTACAAATACTACAACAAGCTGTAGCATTGGTACTTGTACAAAGACTTTAACAATACTAATATTATACTAAACTACTGAAGTATAAGTCGGTTAGAATCTTCTATCAAACATCTGATGAGTGACAAACTACTGATGAGTAGTTTGTCTTCAACAGTTCTTCAGAGATTTGTCTGGTTGGTCTTCAGAACTTCTGATCATTACTCTTCAGTACTTGATATCTTCTTCTTTAGCACTTGATATCTTCTTCTTCAGCACTTTGAGTCTTCTTCTTCAGCAGTTTCTATACTTAGAATTATTTGCAGAAACATGAATTAGACTAAGGTATCCAAAAGTGGTTTCGTCAATCCTCTGTGTCCTTACATGAACTTGTAAACTTGTTTATGAAATGATAAACTGTTTTGGATCCACTTAACTACTTACACGGACTCACCAGCATAATTACTGACCCAAACTCTTTTTAAGCATGTGTTCAGGTACTGCATTTGAATGATTGTGAAGACGGGGTATATGCTTTCTTGTGTGGATTAGAGATTATCATGTTAGAAGGTCCGCGCTTAAAGCATTGCGGTTTAGAGCATCTAGAGATATGTACGCATAGAGATCGGATCGACTACAGTTAGTGGCGAAGCTTGAGAAATTGATCCGGGGTGGTCAGAAATCACCAGTCACGGGACGGGACCTAATTTTTTTTTCTATAGCTATTTTTTGAATTATATGTTCGGGTCGGTGATTCGATTCGGGCCGAGGCAAACATTCAAATATCACAGGCATCGGATCGACAGTCATCACATTGACTGTATAACACGAATAACATCCATCACAGTTTATTTAATAATCAGTCTAATACAACTCCTACTTAAAAAAGAATCAAACCGATCAATGCAACCTAACAAATATAACAAATTTAGGGACAAATGTTACCTGACTGAGAGCTAGGGTTCCGATGTGAAGCAAAGAACATCGTACCTACTGTTTTGGGAACAGTCTTTCCAAAGAGACCAAAGACAATTCTTCTCCAATTGTGTAACTTGATGGCTTGAATCTTTGAATGAAGACTTGAAAGTTAAAAAATGAAAGTATGAAATTACCGGGGTGAGATCGAGAGATAGAATAGAGTACAGAGGGTTTAGAGTTTTTTTTAGGTTTAAGCTTTTAATTGGGCTTTTTATTTGGTTTTCCCTAAAGAAAAAAATTGGCTAAATCAAATAATTGGATTGTACCTCTCAAAATGGGCCCAAAAGAAAAAAAACAAAGAATAATGATAAACTTGGTAAAACAACCGATATTTTGGAACCTTGTATCGTCCGATATATCGTTAGTTTGGTGTATATAATATACCTATTTTTTTCAAAAACAAACGGGGGTCAAAACCGTATATACCTAAAAATTTCTATACGAATACTATACAAACGGAACTTCTGAGCGAAAATTTCAGGGGGTCGGCCGCCCCTCCTCGCCTCAACCAACCTGCGCCTTTGACTACAGGACTACACTCATCAACTGCTTCAATGACCATCGTGATTCGTCCCTGCATAGCTTTGAACTATATATTTAATTTGTGTAATTATATTTTGGATTAGAATTTGTATTAAAACATTAAATATTAGTCATCGTTGCTTCCGTTGTGCAAGTTTGGCATCAATCTGTATTTTCATTCAGGACCCACTGGTCGGGTTGTTACAATACGAAAGAACATAAAGTGGTTGAAATCAATTGATTACATGTAAAAACACTGATTACATGAACATAATGCGCAAGTACATAAAATCGTTAAACAACTGCTTAGATGTAAAACAACTGATTACATGTACATAACACGCAAGTACATAAAATGGTTGAACAACTGATTACATGTAAAAATTGATTATAAAAATAGTTACGCAAGTTGTAAAACATGACACATCTACCTATGTTATAAAACGCAAGTTGTATGGTTATCTACGTAAGTAGATAAACTTTATAATTACTCGAATACACTAACCTTAAACTCTTTTGTGTTCTTCAATGAAGTTCAAATCAAAATTCGAATTCAATTCGCCTTTAGGATTTGGATCCTCAGGAACAATATCTAAAACCAAAACAACATTGAACTATATATCCAAAAATCGACGTAATTAAATACACAAAATTAACGTACTACCTTCGAATTCTTCATCAACATTGATGTTAACAACGAGAGTTGAATTCAAATCTACAAAAAATTGATATAATTCGATTCAATCTAATAACAAATTTATAGACATAATTAGAAAAAAACATATATTAACGCAAATGTTGATTACCAAACATATCAGTTGCATCCTCAATTGTTAACGCATAATTACGAACTGTGATATCGATTTTGTATTCGAAGAAGGATTAAAACGTATTAGTCAGTTTGTTATGAATTTAAATTTGAAATTGATCATGCAGTTATTTTTTATAAACGATTGGAACATGATTACAGGGATGTTCAAAAAGTCTATTCTACCCATTGACTGCAGAATTAAATGAAAGGTTCCCAAAAAAAAAAACCACCATCCACGTGGATTGATGTTATTACTTCTTACACTTTGTATGCTATGATCCTTTTTATCGTAAACTTTATCGGCATATGAAGACTTTAGAACCAAAATAATTTTTATATATTAAAGAAAACTAACCATGAATAGTGTTGTGTCACTCCCTTGAGAGGGGTGGTGGCACTTATTATATATATATATATATATATATATATATATATATATATATATATATATATATTACAACTTTAGTTGATAATATATAGAATTGGTTTCAATTTAAAATTAAAGTTGCTTTGGTGGTGGAGTGGTTTGATGTGCATTCCTCTTGCAAGAGGTCATAGGTTAGAATGCATTTATTTACAACATTTTTTTACAGCTTTATTTGATAATATATAGAATTGGTTTCAATTTAAAACCAAAGTTGCTTTGGTGGTGGAGTGGTTTGATGTGCATTCCTCTTGCATGAGGTCATGGGTTTGAGTTTGTTGCAATGCATTTATTTACAACATTTTTTTACTTTTCAGTTTTTGTACCGTAACAAAACAAATTACTTCCAATCGAACTCCCGCCGCGAGGCGCGGTCGAATCCCCCCAATTAATTTTATTTTAAGGAATACTAGTAACACATCTGATTACACAAATTATACAAAAATACATAATAACCGATTAGTGGTAACTGGAGAAATTGTTATGCCTAATTACTACAGCTTAATTGACACCGTTGGTTGATTGATCCGCGGATGAAATGACAAAGAGTTCAGGCGTACCCAATCTAGTAAGATTAACATAGTCTTGCGGACCATGAGCTGGCAATCCTGCAATCAATAGTCCAATCATCCTCCAACCTCTACAAGTAAAAGTTTCACAGTAATCTGGTCCATTTTGATAATAGATGATAAAGCTCCTTAACAACTCCCAAAATGCATTTGCAAACATGGGTATTATTGCCAATATTGAGAAGTAGTTCTTGTTTGGTTCTTCAGGGAGTATCTGCAACAAGTAAAAACTTTTAATGACTAGTTTAAACGACACATTTGGTCACAAAAGGTGTTTAAATTGCATAGTTTAAATTGCATAAGGATATGGAAGATAATATTTACCTGACCCTTGTAGAAGCTATTATAATAATAACATCCACCGAAATGCTTGAAGTAAAGATCAGAACTATCAAATGGCACTCTAGGCACTAAATCATTGCAATAAACAAACCTATGGTACCTCAAACCATGTTCTACCAACACCTTTGTCATGTATTCACCAAATTCATGATCTCCCACCCTAGGTTGTCCGAATGTGTACACCCCGTCGAGTTTTGATAGAAAATCATTCTCATTATGGTATGCCAAAACGGCTAGAAAGACTACAGATAATGCTGCACCTAAACTATGTCCGGTCACCAAGAATTTAGCATTTGGATTGTTTTGAAGACGTTCCTTAAGCTTTTTCCTAATTGTGTAGTACGCGTAAGGTTTTTCATTGCACTCTGACTGGATGTCGTTCGGCCATCCTTGGCTCTTTTGCAATCCTAGGGCTTTCAAGAAACCAGCATGGACCTTGCCTATACCATGGAGTTTGTACCATGATAGATCAACATCAGAAGACCAATCTTTAGCATTGTAAGGTGATGTGCCTCTGAAGGAAACACCTATGAGTTCGGAATCCCCAGTCTTATCGCTCCACATGAACCCCTGTGTCGTGTAATCTTCTTCATAATCTAAAATAAAATTATTTCAACTTGATTAGTTTAATTTAGTGACATGGTTTTCCTTTGTTTATAACGTTCCACTTTTTTTATAATATATGGTGTAATTTGCAAGATACTTTGCCTTGACGTTATAACTTGAGCCATGTTATTTGCACAACACAAAAGTTAGGTTTACATAACCCTCTACAGGCCGTATAGGCCTATACGGCCCGTAGATAGTGTTTGTGCAATAAATGAAGCAAACCCCTACGGCCCGTATGGACCTTTACGGGCCGTAGTTTGGTCTCAATTGGTCGTATGTGTCTATACGGACCATATAGGGTTGTGTAGATAAAAAACTCCATTCTGTAAATAACCGGAGCCTATAACTTTTATGATCTATTTTGGTAACGATATATAACCTCTTTTTTAGAAATGGTTATAAAAATGAATGTTATATAGCTTATTAGCTTAACAACTTTAAAACTAAAATTACCATTCCAACAATTGAAGAACTCCAAGAACTCCATCTGCAATCAGGTAAACTCTTCTGTTAGTTATTTAGGATTTGGATTTATCAATATGGAGTAATTTAAATAGTAATAATAATATGAAGACGACTATGTTGATCGAATTGAGTTGTGAACCTTCCAATGTTTCTCGACAGTTTCTTTGATATATGCCTCACTTTCATAGGCAGATTTAGCAGCCATAATAGCAAGCGCGCTTGTGTACCTGGGATCATCATGCTTAATTCTATTGTCCAGATCCCTTCGTATGTCCCATAGCCCAATCGCCGTCAAGTAGTCCGGTGACTCTTTGTTAGGAAGCACCGGCATGTTTCCTACATTAACATGCACAGGTTAATATCAAGCCCTTAATAGTACGTTGAGGGTCATGTGGGTCATGGCGCCTTAATTTATGAAAAGAATAGATTTTATTTTTGATGTGTTTTAACTGTTAAAAATATCAGTGAGATTGAACTATTGAAGACCCAAGTTGAACAAATAAACCCCAAACATTCGTAATGCGTATACGTGTATAAGCGTAAATCTTATAGAACTAAGATTATCAAGGCCATCCAAAACCAAAATCTCAATGTTTCAACCAGGATAAAGTAAATCTTATATTATCGGATCTGGCACATTAATAATCATATGAATTCTTTACAAAAATAATTATATGATTTATTCGGTCTAAAAATAAATAAGGGTATGTCCGGCAAAACTAGCTGGTGGCTGGAAGCTTTAGTTGATAGCTAGTAGCTGTAACTTTATAAATATATTTTAGTGTTTGGCAGAGTAGTTGTAGCTTTTAATAAAATGAATAAGATGACGAAAATGCGCATAACTAAAAGTTTATATACAGGTTTTTCTATTTTTTTTAATGGTAAAATGGGTATTTATGTTATTTTACTCATTAAAAGCTTGTAACTAGTAGAAGTTTTTTTTTTAAACGCTATAGTACTAGTATCGTTTCAATATATAGTTTTTTCTCCTAATCTAAAAGTTTTAAGCTCTTTCAACTAAATAAGGTTTTTTTATCTAATAGAAGTTTTTTCTTAAAAGTTTAAAGCTGGAAGCTATTAAAATCTTCTTGACATATTGTTTAAGACATATTATTGGTGATACTCGTACTGCCTAAAGTAACCGACCAAAGTCCAAACTAGCAAGCTGTCGTAATCATATATAATATCTCCGCACCATGAAACTCTTTTCAATCTTGATCCAAGATCACTTAAATCATAGGAGATCTTTTAAATTTCTTAAAACACGAGCTAAAACCAAGTTTAAGTAACCTATTAACTTTTCTTTTCTTGTGATTTTAAAAGAAATGAAAATAATAAAAAAGACTCAAAAAAAGAAGGGAAGTCTAATTATACCTGATGCAATATTCCAAAGCATCTTGAAAAAACCTCCATTAACATCCATAAAATTAGGCATAAACTCGACAGCTGAGCCAACCCAATTCAATGGTTTGTTAACCAAATGAAGAACCTTTTGGGCAACAATGGATATGAAGATGACAAACCGCCTCGAAAAGCTTTCTTCTGTTGTCCCTTTAGGACAGTCGATGAACTTCCTATTTTCAATATTTTTGGAAAACAAAAGCTTCATCAGATCCCATAATCCGACGTCTTTAGGGCTTAGTAGCAGATGATCTTCACAAAAGGATTTGTCACATGGTCTTGTGCTGGTGCCTTCAATGGCCATGATCAATCAATGGTTGTTTAGGGTTTACACTTGACACTCTATAGCACTACAAGAAATGTGAGGAAAATGATGTGTAGATGTCTATCCACTTGTTTTCTATTTATAGGAAGAAATTTAATAAAGTATAGTCTTAATGGTTGGTGTGAACCGTGTTACATACACTGTTACTAGCTACTATTTTTTTAATATATGCATACGCTCGTGTTTCTTGTGATATTTTAATCAAATGATTCGAAAAGTCATCTTATGCATTATTATAATATGTTATAAATCTACATGATTAAGAGTACGACCACAAAGAAGATAATTATCAACATTTCATATTCCTGGAAACTGCCAAACTTCATTATCGTCAACATTACTGTTCGTAAAAATAAATATAATAAGTGCTAACGTGACTAAAATACAAGTAGTTGAAAGGGACGTGTGATAAACGTGATTGGTTTCTAAGAAAAAAATTCCTGGAGTATTCTGAATCGCCTTTTATTTAAATATATTTTTCCTGGAAGATTCAAAGAACCAGTTGCATTTAGGGCTGTTCACGAGCCGAGCCGATCTGAGCGGAGCTTTGCTCATGCTTGGCTCGTTTACAAACCGAACCGAGCAGAGCGGCTCGTTTACAATCGAGCCGAAAACCGAACGAGCATTCTTCGAGCGTAAATTTTCCGAGCGAGCGCTGAGCGAGAATCGAGCGGAGAATAATATGGACGATCATAAAATTGGGATGTTTCCTTCGATGTTTTCATTGTCGGGTGACAACTAAGGTCAATGTCCGATGATAACACTAATATTGAGATCCCAATGTCTAAGGATGAGGTTTAAATTGAGGCTGGTGAGGTGATGAGCATACGTCAGAGAACATTTATTGCATTGTGACGTAGGTGTGATATCAAGCGACAATTAGCGATGGACGACTAATAACATAAAAAAGTCAAGACTGTCACCTCATTACTTATTGTTTTACTATTAAATCTAGTATTAATTTTTTTTATTGAGTTAAGTGGGCTAATTATATTTTGTTTGCATATATTGAGTCAAATTCAATAGAATCTTATATATAAAGCCATAAATTTATCTGTAAATTATGTGTATATTTATTATTAAATAAATATAAATTTATTCGAGCCGAACCGAGCCGAGCGTACCTTTGCTCGTGCTTGGCTCATTTACAAACCGAACCGAACCGATCGGCTCATATACAACCGAGCGGAAGATCGAGCGAGCATTTTTCGAGCGTTTTCCAAACGAGCGACGATCGATCCACGAACGGGGAGCAATTTGAACAGCCCTAGTTGCATTGTTGGCAACTTATTTTGTTTCTTTTTCGCCTTTTTCATGATGAAATCTTCCCAAATTCACTCTAAATTTAAGTTTAAGGCTATATGGTGGTGTGGACACAATCTCCTCCAACTCTTCCAACTAGGGGTGGTAAAATGGGTAGGTTGGGTTGGGTTGGTTGATGAGTCAGAATGAGTTTGTGTTAGGATAAGTTTGGGTCAAAATGGGTAAATTAAAAAAATAGGTTAGGATAGGTTAGGTCAGGATGAGTTTAGGTCTGATAGTTTGGATTAGGATAGGTTCACATCAAAATAGATTAATTTTTTAAAAAAAATTAAAATAACAATAAAAAGTCAAAAATTTAAAAAGTAAAAGAAAAAATAAAAAAAAGGAAAAAACAAATTTAAAAAAAAATAAACTTAAAAGGGATCCGAAATATTTCATTTTAAACCGGACCGATTCGACCCTATCGGGTTGGTTAACAACCCGGACCATTACGACCCGGACTGTTTCGACCTGACCGTTCCCGTTAGCGACCATGACTGTTTCGACCCGGCTGGGCCCGTTAGCGACCGGAACCGTTTCGACTCCACCGGTCCCGATAACGACCCAGATCGTTTCAACCTAACCCGTCCCGTAGCGACCCGGACTGTTTCGACCCAGACGGGCCCGATAGCGACCCGGATCGTTTCAACTCCACCGGGCTCGATAACGACCCAGATTGTTTCAATCTGACCCGTACCGTAGCGACCCGGACTGTCTCGACCCGGCCGGGACAGGTAGCGACCCGGACCGTTTTGACCCGATCGGGTGCGGTAACGCTCCAAATCATTTCAACCTGACCCGTCCCGTAGCGACCCGGTCGGGCCCGATAGCGACCCGGTCGGGCCCGATAGCGACCCGACCAGCCCGGTAACGACCCACACTGTTTCAACGTGACCCGTCCCGTAGCGACCCAGACTGTTTCAACCCGGCCGGGCATGGTAGCGACCCGGACCGTTTCGACCCGACCGGGCCTGGTAACGACCCAGACCGTTTCAACCTGACCCCTCCCGTATCGACCAGGACTGTTTCGACCCGGCTGGGCCCAGCAACGACCCGGACCATTTCGACCAAACCGGGCCCGGTAACGACACAGACCGTTTCAACCTAACCCGTCTCGTAACGACCCGGACTGTTTCGAGCCGACCGGGCCCGGTAATGACCCAGACCGTTTCAACCTGATCCGTCCCGTAGCGATCTGGACTGTTTCGACCCGGCCGGGCCCGGTAGCGACCCGGACCGTTTCGACCCGACCGGGCCCGGTAACGACCCAGACCGTTTCAACCTGATCCGTCCCATAACGACCTAGACTGTTTCGACCCGGCCGGGCCCGGTAACGACCCGGACAGTTTCGACCCAACCGAGCCTGGTAACGACCCAGACCGTTTCAACCTGAACCGTCCCGTGGCGACCCGGATCGTTTCGACCCGGTAGTGTCTCGGACCGTTTCAAACTGACCCGTCTCGTAGCAACTCGGACCGTTTCGACCCGGCCGGGCCCGCTAGCGACCCGGACTGTTTTGACCCGACCGGGCCCGGTAACGACCCAGACCGTTTCAACCTGACTCGGACTGTTTTGACCCGGATGGGCCCGGTAGCGACCCGGACCGTTTCAACCTGACCCGTCCCGTAGCGACCCGGATTGTTTCAACCCGGCCGGGCCCGGTAGCGACTCGGACCGTTTCGACTCGGCCGGGCCCGGTAACGACCGAGACCGTTTCAACCTGACCCGTCCCGTAACGACCCAGACAGTTTCTACCCGGCCGGGCCCGGTAACGACACGGACCGTTTCGTCCCGACCGGGCCCTGTAACGACCCAGACCGTTTCGACCCGGCCGGGCCCGGTAGTGACTCGGACCGTTTCAAACTGACCCGTCTCGTAGCGACTCGGACCGTTTCGACCCGACCGGGCCCACTAGCGACCCGAACTGTTTCGACCCGACCGGGCGCTGTAACGACCCAGACCGTTTCAACCTTACCCGGACTGTTTCGACCCGGCTGGGCCCGGTAGCGACCCGAACCGTTTCAGCCTGACCCGCCCCGTAGCGACGCGGACCGTTTCAACTTGACCCGTCCCGTAGCGACTCGGACCGTTTCGACCCGGCCGGGCCCGTTAGTGACCCGGACCGTTTCAACCAGACCGGGCCCGGTAACGACCCAGACCGTTTCAACCTGACCCGTCCCGTTTTGACCCGGACCGTTTCGACCCGGCTGGTCCCGGTAGCAACTCGGACCGTTTCGAACCGATCGGGCCCGTTAGCGACCCGACCAGGCCCGTCAACGACCGGACCATTTCGACCCGAACGGGCTGGTCAACAACCCAGACAGTTTGCACTCGATCAAACCCGCTAACGACTCGAACCGTTTCGATGAGATCGCTCTCGTTCCGTGTTGTTTTGACATTGCCGTCCGTTAACGACCCGAACGGTTTCGAACCGACTGGGGTGATCAACAAATGCAAAAGATATATTTTTTTGGTTTTTATTGACATTGATTTCTATGAGGCATCAACTTGGGTGAGTTTTAATTTAGATTTGTATATGGTTATCTAAAAATACCCATCCTGACCCATTTGTTTTTTTTTTGACATACCCATCCTGACCCACTTGCTTATTTCCTACAATTAAAATTACTCATCCTAACCCACTCGAAAATTATACTAAACTCATTTTAACCCACAAGGTCAAATTTTAAACCCAAAACAACCCAAACTCAATTATATGGGTTGAAATTGCCGGGTCTACTTCCAACTAGGGATGAGCATACAGGGCCGAATACCGATCCCGTCCCGTCCCGATCCCGATACCGTACCGAACCGATACCGAACCGAGGGATTTCGGGATCGGTATCGGTACCCATATTTATGGATTTTCGGTTTCGGTATTATCGGTATCGGTACGGGATCGGTATGGTATCGGTATTTTAAGGCAAAATACCGATACCATACCGATACCATACCGATACCGAACCGATACCGTACCGTACCGTATGTGTTCGGTATCGGTATTGGTTTTTTGGACTTTTCGGTATCGGTATTGTCGGGATCGGTATCGGTTCGGTACCGATACCGTCCCGAGCTCATCCCTACTTCCAACTGTCACATCAGCGTCACCTTATTTTCCCTTTTTCTTCCCCCAAAATTTAGAATTGGTTTTTCCCAATTCCCTCATTCCCCCTTTATTTTTTTATTATATAAAGTTTGATTTAAAAAAGTAAAAATTAAAATGGGCCAATCACATGTCTCGAGACCAAAGGTGGTTTTCCACCCAAATCACCAAAAACAACTCGTGGGGTGGTATTCACCGACCCACCGAATGCCACATCAGGTCACGGAGATCCTTCCCGACACCACACCAATTGGCCTAATAGAAAAGATGAATTTACTTCATTTATGTCTCCTTCTCGTAACTTTGACATAAATTTACCTCCATTATATTTAGGAATTAGGAGACTTCTTTATACATATTATTTTTCTTCATTCTAGTTATAATCATATTATTATTTGTGGATTTATGTAGGTTTTGAATAAAAAGAGAGATTGGGTATTTATTTTCTCAAAGACTTGTTAACAGCAGATCATGAAGAAGCCTTTGATAGATTCATTAGAATAATATATTGATTAAAAACATGCCACTGCTTCGTGTTGTGTTGTGCAATAAAAATTATTATCATAACTACAATATTATTTAGTGTCAATAAAAAAAATTGATAGTGCCATTTGTTGATGAAGATTTGGAGGTAAATATTTTAGCAGATCAAAATTACGAGTTGTGAGTGGTGTTAGAAAGTGAATCAATGTAGGATCAGAGAATTCTAATCATTTCTTGATTTAGAAGATTTTGACAGCTAGTGATTTTCAATCATATAGCCGTTTGAGGCTTCTTTCCTTTATTAAAGGATTTGTAAAGGTTATATAATGTTCTCTCATTGTTAACCGATTAATATAACAATTCAGTATTCAATGTCTAATAAAAATTTGTCTCTGATTTACATTATGGTATCAGAGCAGTGTTAATTCTAAACCTGCTCATCATTTACCTATTCAGCCAATCACAACTCAAGCCACCATGTCCGGAGATGGCAACTAGAATCATGACCTATCAATCCAACTCGCAAACCTTCTCAAAAACGGGATTAATTCCCATCCAAAAAGCCCCAAACTTTCTGATGGTCTATTGATCAACCTTAAACTCAGCAATCAAAATTATGCTCTATGGACCAGAATGATTCGGGTTGCCATAGGCGGTAAATCAAAGAGCTTGTTAAAACACTTAGACTCAAACCCTCCAGATCCACATGATGAAGTGTTAGGATCTGAGTTTGTTTGTTTTGATTGTTTAACTAAATGATGATAATAATGGAATGAAAGTAGAATGAAAGTGCAGCGGAATAATAAACTGTAAATCAAAACAAGAGAGTAAATGTTTTTCGATCGAATGCTTTCATTAATTCAAAGATTACAATCGTACAAGTTACTCCCCCTCAGCCTGATCACACAGTTGTTTGTCAGAGAGAATGTTTTGTGTGTGATGCAATAGAACAGTACATGCACTGTTCTATTTATAGACTGACTCAAACCACTGATGACCTAGGCTGACGTCACCTAAGACAGTGACCTCTAACAGAATAACAAACTTAAACATCTGCTATACAAACTACTGTTACATTGAAAGCACTGATAGTAAACAGCTGTTAAAGATAAACTCTGATGATCTTGTATCCACTGCTGGAGCCTAAGTGCTGTTGCTTCCAGCAGTGCTTTGGTCTTCAGTACTTGTATCTGCTGTTGCTCTTCATCAGACCTTTGGTCAGCAGTTGTTCTTCATCAGTTGATTCCTTAGCAGTTCTTTGTATCAGCAGTTGTTGAGCAGTTGTTTGGATAGAACAGTAGTTAGGGTCAGCAGTCTTTTGGGAGAAGTAAGTTGTAAAGACTGTTTATTCAAGGATCAAATAGATAGCATATTTTGGCTTTCCAATCATCTGTTCTTCTCCAGGTCAGCAGACCCAACAATCTCCCCCTAGAACAGATGATGCCAAAACTCAGCTTTATTCATTGATCTTTATTCCTCATCAGACTTTCTCTGATTTGACCTTTGAATTGTAATTCAAAGTTCAAAGCAAATAGGTCTTCTTCATCTCTTTCCAGATCCAGATTTAGCAGTGCTTGGTGATCTTCTGCACAAAGGCTGTAAGCATCATCCATACTGATCTTCTGAACCTTTCCATCTGACCTGAGCAGTGTCAATTCGTGGTTGTCTTTGTTGACTTTCCACTTTAGAATTTTTGAGTCAGTGGATTTGCTGAGATGAACCTTTATTCTTGATGAGTTGGGTGATGGTGGTCTTCCTATGAGTTCTCTGAGTTTCTCTGTTGTGGGATCAGAGAAATAATGGATTTGATTGAAGAGCCCTTCCTTTATGAATGTGTCAGCAAACTTTCTTTGGTCTTCCTCTGACATCTCCTTCTGCCTTTTGAACTGTCTACTTGCAGCAGCTGTGAGATCAGAGGTTTCAAGTAAGCTGTCTAGGTTGAAAGTCTGTTGGGGTCTCTTCATCATTGGCTCATCATTGTAGATTGGCTTTCTTGGAAGGCTGGGATCCTTCTTTCTATTCTCTTCCAGACTTTTATAGGTTTCAACCAATCTAAGCTCTGACCATCTGGAAACAGACCTCATCTCCCCATAATTGGCAGCTACAATCTCCTGCCTCATTCTTTTGAACTTCAAGGCTCTGACTGGGTCTCTGCCTTTGCGAAAATTGGGAATGGAGACTTTAGCTTTGGGATTTTTGGCCATTTCTTCAATTCTGATCAGTTCTTCCCTCAAAGCATGAGTAGTCCAGCCATTGAACTGCTTTTTGTTTGCTTTGTAGGGCTTGGTAGCCATTATCTGTTCAAGTAGGGATTCCCTTACCTCCTTCTCCAGATCTACACTGAGAGGCATGGTGGACATGGAATTGCTCAGGGTCTTAGCAAAGTCTTCAATCCTTCTGAGTTTGCTAAGCTCTGCTGAATGGATGCCCTGAGCAGTCCTGTCATCCTTCCCTTTGCATTTCTCCCTGATGATGGCATCCACCTGTTCACCCTTGTATTTTAGATAGGTATCAATGTTGAGGGGAACAGGGAAATTTGGGAGAGATGGGAAGGATCTTTCAGAAGGCTGTTCAGTATTATAGAAGGATTGTAATTCCCCCTTGAGTAGATCAAGTTCAAGGGGATACTGAACAACCAATGGTGTAATGGTTGGTGGTGGTCTATGGGCTGTGAATTTGGATGTATGTGGTGAGAATGATGTGAGTGGAATGGCTGTGATGGGAGGAGTGGATTGGGCAGTTGAAATGGTGGTTGGTGATGTGTGTATGTTCTCATCATGCACAACAAAGGTTGATTTTCTCTTCCTTGTGTACATGATTTTTGGTGAAGGTGATTTGGTAGCAGTGGTTGGATTAACATCTGTTGGCCTTTTAGAAGAACCAGCAGATGTTGGGGTTTTGGTTGGTGATGTAGGTTTGGTGGTTGTTTGTTCAGGAGTGTGTGTTGGTTTGGGTATAGTGGTTTCAGTGGTTTGGGTGGCAGTGGTTTCAGTGACAGTGGTTTCAGCAGCAGTGGTTTTATCAACAGAGGTTTGTAACTTAGATGGTGGTTTTCTAACATGCTTGGCAGGTCTTTTCATCCTTTTTGAGGATCCCACATCTTCAGTTTCCCTTTGTTGTTTCTTCTTGAGTTCGATCAATGACTCTGCTTTTACTTCCAAGGTGTCAGCCCTTTGTTGTTTGGACTGAGCAGCCTTTTCAGCTTCTATGTTTGCAGAGTCATCTACTGCCTTATTCTTTTCAGTGGTTTGTGGTGGTGGTGGTGGTGCTTGATGTTGTTGTTGTGGAGCTGATTTGGTAGACTCTGGTTTCTTGGCAGACTTGGCTTGACCTTTTTGAGAAGGTGGGCAACCAAAAGGATCTAATTTTGGTAGCCTATCTCTGCCACTCTCCCCCTTTTTGGCATCATCAGCCGTGAAATCATCATCAGTTTCATCCCTGAGGATGGTGGTAGGGGCAGAGCCAGTAGTCTTCAGCAGATGGTCCTTGATGGCTTTGATGTCAGCATGGGTATCTTTGTACCTTGCATCAACCATATTTCTGATCTCAGCCATGTAGGTTTCATGTGTCTGATCAGCCAATTTCCTGTGAGCTATGATGATGGGGGAAACTGATTTCCATAACTCATTGGCTATATCAGTGGTAGATGGTTGACTCTTGGAGAGATCTGCAATTGAGCTTAGGAGAAGCTTGACATCAGATTTGATGTCAGCAACAGATGTTTCAATAGCAGAAACTCTGACCGTCAATTCTTGGTATTTTGACTCATCTCCTAAATTAATAGGATCATCTGAGTCCCTACCAGTGGTAGTTTTATCTGATTCAGGCCTAATAGGTGAATCAGATGCCCCTTTTTCTTGGTACTGGGGACTTCCAACTGTTTTTGGAGACACTATGGTGGCTTCAACAGTTGTTGCCTTCAAGGGAGTCTTAGCTATGAAATCACTGTCCTGATGTGAGACAGTGGTCTCTACATCAGTAGTGGCTGCTCCACTTGAAAACTCACCTAGAGTTTCATTGAACCCTGGTGGTGTAACCTCCTCTTCTGTTTGGGGGATAGCAGATTGAATATTCTCAGGCTCAGTCACTTGTTGGAGTATACTCTCAGTGACAGGTGGAAGAGAGGAACTGGGATCTTCCTGAGATTTTTCAATAGCTTCAAACAGAGGTTGCATTGTTTGTGGAACATGTGATGGTGAGAGTGGTGGAGTAAGAAGAGAGTTAGCCCTGGGAGAGGGGCTTGTGAACATATGGTCAAGTGACTCAAATGCATCATGATGTGTGTCCCCTTGGCTTACAACATGATCCTTTTGAGAGGATTCATGAGGAGGTTGGTCAGGTGGAGGTATGTCCAACTGTTGTGAGGAAGTAACAACAGTGGTTTCAGGTTGCGTTTGTTGTGCAACAGAGGTTTCTTCTGGTACCTCAACATCCAGAAGCCTCATTTGTGGTTGAGTGGTGGTTTTTGTGGATGAATGTTTCTTTTTGGAAGTGGCTGGTGTGGGTTTCACAGCACTGGATGTAGTGCCATGATCACCAGGAGCAGTGGGCTCAACAACAGAGGTTTTGACAACAGTTGTTGCCTTTGTCCTCTTTGTTTGTGTTTTAGAAACTTTTGACACTTTTGACACTTTTTCTTGGGTGCTTCCACCCAGCATTCTAGTGAAAGTTTCATCAGTTAAGCTTTTCATTTGCATAGCAGCACCCTTTTTGAAAACTTTTTCAGGTAATAATTTTTGTAAAATTACACTAAGAATTCGTGGGTAAATAAGAAAAGCATTGTTTGACCCAGACTTGACTGCTTTCACATTTGATACCAAGTCCATGAACAATCCCTGGGAAAGATTGAAGTCAGAGTTTGACAACATAGCATATCCCAGATATTGCATCCTTAATGGAATTTCATTAAAGGATGTGGACTTAGCAGAGACACAAAGAAGAAGAGTATGGAAGAAAAATTTCATGACTGGAGGGAAAAACTTTTTGAAAAGAGTTGATCCAATCATCTGACCATCATACCCTCTTTCTTGGAACTCAGTGTGAAGCTCTGTTTTAGTGAAGGAATCCTTACCTGCCAGGTCATTCAGTGTGAAGGTTGTGGATATGATATCAGGGGTAATAACGATACTGGTTTCTCCAATTTTGGAAATAATGGATGTAGGCTTTTTATCTTGTAAAAGAAACTCGGCATTCAACCAAAATTCTTGGAGTGTATCCAGATAGATGGGGGCGTTGGCGGTTAGGATGGGTAAGTATTTGGAGTTAAGGAAAATGTCGATGGTGGAGTGAAATGGAGTGTTGTCTTCTGTTTTAATCAGATAGGGGAGACAATTGTGTGTAGCTTTGGCTTGAAGATCCATTTTAATGGATTTCGAAGGTGAAAATGACTGAAGATTGATGAAGGGTTTGAGAGTGAAGAAGGCGGTTTAAGTATTTTGAATACAATGAGACAGTGTAACATCTGTTGTGGTAAAACAGGGTTTTTATAGGCTCAATGAAACCGCTGATGTGGCCAAACATCTGCTTATATGAGCAGACGTGGCAATCATCTGATGGATGTAACATCTGGTGGAGAACAGCTGTTTTGGTAAACAACTGATACAAACAGCTGATGGATCCAACCGTTGGTTTTTTTTTTTTTTTTTTTTTTTAATATAGTATATATATATATATATGGACAGTTGTTTTATCTGAACAGATGTTCTGAAACAGATTTTTCAACTAAACAGTTGTTTTATCTGATCAGATGTTTGGAGACAGACTTTTCAACCAACAGTGGAAATGAATGAAACAGTGGTTGTTTTATCTGATCAGATGTTATAAACAGATTTTTCAACCAAACAGCTATTTAAAGAAAATATTTAATTTCTGAACAATTTTATTTTTAAAATTTTATTTGGTTAATCCATGTTTAACATGCCAATTCTGGAAATCAGATTTGTAAAGGTAGATGTGTCTAAAGCTTTTGTTAACACATCTGCCAACTGATCCTCTGTTGGAACATGGTGTAAAGAAATCAAACCTTTTTCATAGCTGTCCCTGACAAAATGATGTCTTATGTCAATGTGCTTGGTAGTGGAATGAGAGACTGGATTCTTGATGATATTTTCAGCAGCTTGGCTGTCCAACATGAGTGGAGTCCTAAGTGCAGTTATCCCAAAATCCAGTAGTTGATTTTGAAGCCACATGAGTTGGGCTGTACAGCTTGCAGCAGCAATGTATTCAGCTTCAGCTGTTGAAGTTGAAACAGCTGCCTGCTTTTTGCTTTGCCATGAAACTAAGGCATTCCCTAGAAATTGGCACCCTCCTGAAGTGGATTTTCTTGTGGTGTGACAGCCAGCAAAGTCACTATCTGAAAAACCTGAAAGCTCAATGTTTCCATTAGCAGGATACCAGATACCAAGTGTGGGAGCACCTTTGAGGTATCTGAATATCCTTTTCACAGCAATAAGGTTTGACTTTCTGGGTGAAGCCTGGGATCTGGCACAGACACAGGTAGCAAACATAATGTCTGGCCTAGATGCAGTTAAGTACAATAAAGACCCAATCATACATCTATAATGTGTTTGATCAACCAGTTCATCCTTGTCATCAATAGTGAGCAGCTTGACTGTACTCATGGGTGTGCTACATGGCTTACAATCATTCATCTCAAATCTGGTTAATAAATTTTTGACATATTTGTTTTGGTGAATGAATGTGCCATTTTGCAGTTGTTTCACTTGAAGACCAAGGAAACACTGAAGCTCACCCATGGCACTCATCTCAAACTCTGCTGTCATGAGTTTTCTGAACTCTTCACACATTTGGTTACATGTGGATCCAAAGATGATGTCATCCACATATATTTGAACAATCATTAAGTGTTTCCCTTTCCATTTAAGAAATAAAGTTTTGTCGATTTTACCTCTTGTGAAGCCAATGGATAAGAGAAATGTGGAAAGAGTTTCATACCAGGCCCTTGGTGCTTGTTTGAGTCCATACAAAGCTTTGTTGAGCTTGTAGACATAGTCAGGATGGAATGTGTCTTCAAAACCAGGTGGCTGACATACATAGACCTCCTCCTGAATCTTGCCATAAAGGAAAGCACATTTGATGTCCATCTGATACACCTTTATATTGTGGTTGACAGCAAAGGCTAAAAAGAGTCTGATGGCCTCTAGTCTAGCTACAGGAGCAAAGGTCTCATCATAATCTATTCCTTCTTCTTGTCTGAAGCCTTGAACCACAAGCCTGGCTTTATTCTTGACAACAATACCCCTTTCATCAGTCTTGTTTTTGAAGACCCACTTTGTTCCTATAGGACAAACATCCTTAGGAAGTGGTACAAGCTCCCATACTTGTTGTCTTTTGAACTGAAGGAGTTCTTCTTGCATGGCTTCTACCCAACTGTTGTCTTTCAGTGCCTCTTGGTACTTGACAGGTTGTGTGAGGGATAAGAAACCTGCAAAAAGACAGATATTTGAGGATTGGCTTCTTGTGAGCACTCCCTCTCTGATGTTGCCAATGATCTGGTCTGGTGGATGAGCTCTTAAGTAAATAAGATCTCCTTGATATGGAACAATGGCATTTTGGGGTGATGGACAGAGGTTTGGTGACTCTGTTGGTGTAACATCTGTTGGTATTTCTGTAGAGCCAACAGATGTTTGGAATGGTAATGGAGGTATGGGTCCAAGTGGTGTGAAACTTGACTGACTTTTGTCAACAGATGATTGACTTTTGTCAACAGATGATAGGTCAGTGGTAGTGAGGGGTGAAACAGAGGTTTGAGGATAGGACTGGCCAACAGTGGTTGACACAGCTGTGGCAGAGTTTTGACAATTGTTTTGAACAGCTGCTACCTCTGATGCAGAATAGACTTTGTAGTGACTGGGAATCACAACATCTGTTCTGTAATCTTGCTGTGGAGACTGTGGAATACCTGCATTGTTAGTTTTAACAGTGATATCTTCAAATTTGAATTTATCTAAATCAAATAATTCAGCAGGGTTTGCAGGGATTTTCAGAGATGAAAGTTCATTGAACTTAACATTCAAGGTTTCTTCTATTGTCTTAGTCCTTGTGTTAAACACTTTGTAGGCCTTAGCAGTAGAAGAATATCCCAGAAAATAACCACAGTCTACTTTGGCTGCAAATTTTGAAATGGAATCTTTAAGATTTAAAATGAAACATGGGCAGCCAAAGATTTTGAAGAATGAGATTAATGGTTTGATTTTGAACAAAATTTCATAAGCAGTTTTTTGATGTCTGGGGTTGATCAAAACTCTGTTTTGAACATAGCAAGCAGTGTTTACAGCTTCTGCCCAAAAGGACAGTGGCAAACCAGAATCTGCTAGCATGGTTCTTGCAGCTTCTATAAGAGTTCTATTTTTCCTCTCAACTACCCCATTTTGTTCTGGTGTTCTTGGGATGCTGAATTGCCTCACAATCCCTTTTGACACACAGAAGTCATCTAACTCCTTATTTTTAAACTCTGTTCCATTGTCACTCCTGAAGACTTTTACTGGCAAGTCATACTGTTTTTCAACCTTGGTGACAAAATCCTTCAATATACCTGCAGTCTCATCTTTAGAGTGTAAAAAGTAAGTCCATGTAAACCTAGAAAAATCATCAACTATGACAAGACAAAATCTTTTTCTTCTTAGACTCATGATTTTAACAGGGCCAAACAAGTCCATATGCAACAGTTGTAAGCACTGACTAGTTTTGGACTCATCAATGGATTTGTAAGAGCTTTTATGTTGTTTCCCTTTTAAGCAAGAAACACAATGCTCATCACATTTAAATTCTTTTGATGGAAGACCTCTGACAAGGCTTTGTTTTGAGAGTGTGTTGATAGTATTAAGGTTGGTATGACCCAGTCTCCTATGCCACAATTCTGTCTCCTTAGTGGAGGCAGCAGAAAACAGACAGACATTTGCCATAGGATTATCCTTTAACATATCAACAACATACACATTGCCACTTCTATGAGCAACAAGCTGTGCTTTGCTCTCAGCAATAATGGTATCAATCTTTTTCACCACTTCTGGCCCAATAATCTTACAAGTTTTCTTTGTGAAAAATGAGCCATAACCTTTGTCACTCATTTGTGAAACACTCAGAAGATTAAACTTGAGATTATCAATAAGATTGACATTTTCAAACTTGAGTTTTCCTGCCTGTACAGTCCCTGAACCCAACACCTTACCTTTAGAATCATTACCAAAGGATATATCACCCCCTCCATGAGCCAAGAAGTCCAGAAGAAGGGCTCTACATCCTGTCATGTGCCTGGAACCTCCACTATCTACATACCAAAGACTATCTAAACAAGCAGAAGCTCCCTGCACATCAGTAAATGATTAGTTTTGGTGAGTGTCCAAAGCCAAATTGGCTTTGGATGGATCCTCAGACCTTTCAGACTCAAGTTTTGGAAGGTGATCAGTGGTTTGGACCAATTTTTGAATTAAGGTCAACAACTGCTGCTGACCATTTGCCAGTGCTTTTATGTCAGCACTTGGGGCAGCAGTTGTTTGATCACTCCCTGACAGTTGATAATACCCATATGGATTTCTGTTCACTCTTGGTTTAGAGGGTCTTTTTGGCTCCTCATAAACATGTGGCAGACTGTGACATGGAGGTTGACCATAACCTCTTGGGTATTTGCTTGTGGGTGGAGCATCTGTTACTTGGACATCTCTAGAAGCAGATGTTTCAAGCCTTTTTGTAACAGATGTTTGGGCAGGTGTGAAGGTCTGTTTGGGCTTTCCTTTTGGAGTACTAACCACAGGGTTTGCAAGAGTTTTTGCTTTGTATTCTTGTATTTTTACATCAAAATTTTTGAGATACAAGCACTCTTTAGTCTTATGATTCTTTTTCCCACATATTGAGCATGTGGCTTTTGAATCACATTCACTTGTTCCTTTGTTGATATCATATGCTTTTAGAAGAAAACAGTTTTTGGTGATATGATTCTTCTTTTCACAGAAATCACAAAACAAGTTTACAGTCTTTTCTTTCTTCTTCCCCTTTTCAGGCTTCTTTTCAGCAGATGTTTGAGCATCTGCTGGAGAATCTTTCAGGGGAATGACTTTTGCCAAGGGAATGACCCTTGCCTGAGGAGCTGTTTTTCCCTCAGGAGTCTTAAAATCAACAGGTTTATAATTCTCAAGAGTATCACACTCATCAGACCAAGTAGGTTTAAATTCATACTTTTCAAGTTCAGCAAAAGATGAGGAACCTTCTGGTTTTTCAAGAACAATTTTCTTACCATTTGGTTCAGTGATTTTAATCTCTTGACCCTGCAGGTTTGTGGGTACTATCTCAACAGACTTTTGATCCTTTGTGTCAGTGTTTTCAAAAGCTGGAGCAGTGGTTGCAAAACCAAAGCCAAACTTCACATGACTTTTGGTTTGTTTGTTGAGTAGCATCTCAAAACCTCTACATGATTCCACCCATTTTTTACATTCAACTTGGGTGGACTCAAGCTCACTTTTACAACTTTGATATTTTGTTATCATAGTTTGGAGCTGGTCTTTGGTAATAGTTGCTTCATGTTTTAGACTGCTAATTTCAGATTCTTTTGCAGTTAAACTTGTTTTTAAATCTTTTGTGAGTTTTTCAAATTTAACTTCATCATCCAAAATTTTCTTTCTAAGGTTTTCATTCACCTCTTTAATGTTAGCAAATGCTATCACACATTTGTCAGAACACAACTCTTTAAGAATTTGAGGAGATACCTTAGCAGCAGCCATCAATGCACAATCACACTTGCACTCACATTCATCAGATGCACCCCAGGGATCTGAGAGATTCACAACCTCTTCTTCAGGTTTCTCACCTGCAACAACTTCACTAACAATATCATCAGTCACAACATCAGATTCATTTACCACTTCCTCAGATTCAATCTCATCAACCATAGCCATGAAACAAAAGTTTTCTGGTTCATTTTCAGCTTTGGCAACCAGTGCAAAATTCTCATCTGTTAGCTCATCAGGTAGACTGCTCCAATCAACAAAGCCTTGTGTAAAGAAGCTCTGTTGACTGGTCTCTGCAGGAGCAGAGGATGGTGCAGCAGTCGTTTGAACAGGTGGTGGAGCAACAGGTGTTTGCACATAATGGATCTGAGGAACAGTGGTTTGGACATACTGGACAGGAACAGTGTTTGAGGACTGTGCAAAATGAGCAGTGTTTTGCACATTTGGTCCAGGGGTATTATAGGAATTCTGATAAGTGTTGGTCTGTGGTCTTTGATTTGGATAGGTTATCATAGGTGTACCATGTTGACCCCTACATTCCCTAGCAAAATGACCAAACCTATGACATTTATAACACTTGATCTTTGATTTATCCAACCCCACCTTAGATCTGCCAGTCAACCCTGGAAACCTTCTCCCTGTTTTCTTGTAAAAATTATTAGTTCTTACACTGAGAAGGGCCAATTGGTGCATAATGTCCATTTCTTCCAAATCATCAGGGTCAAAGTATTTCAGGTCATCATACTCAAAGGATATGTTATCAGATGCCTGTATATCACCACCACTTGCTGTGAAAGCATAGTTAGGTGAATAAGAATCAGAGTTAAAACCTGAGTTAAAACCTGAAGTTATGTCAATAAAATGATCATAACTCTGATCCTTTGTGTTTCCAGGCACCTCATCATGACCCAAAAGTGCTGTATTCCCAAACACATAGTCATCAGACACTTTTCCAGAATCCTGGAGCTTCTTTTTCTGGTTAAGCTCTCTTTCATAGGTCAAGAGCTTACCATGAAGCTGGGTCAGTGATAGGTCTTTAAATCCTATTGAGTTTCTCATAACAATTGCAATAGTGTCCCATTTGTCTGGTAATGATCTTAAAAACCTATGGTTCAAAGTTGAATGAGGGTAAGTAAGACCAACCAATTTTAGTTCACTAATTAAGCAGTTAAATCTCTCAAACTGTTGAGTTAATGACTCTCCTTTGACATGACTGAATGTTTCATATTGTTGGTTAAGTATTTCACGGTTGTTTTCAATAACCTCCTCTGTCCCACCAAACTGCTCTTTCAGTGCATCCCACAACTCCTTTGCACTGTTACAGTGTAACAACCCAGCATATATATCATTGGGTAGAGCCATGGCCACAATACTGAAGGCCTTAGCATCTAGCTCAATTTTCTGAAAATCCTGGTCGGAGTAGTTTTCAAGTTTCTTTGGCTCAAACACTTTGGGATCTTCAGTACTCGGCACAGTCGGAACATGTGGTCCGAAGATAACCGACTTCCAACACCCAGTGTTTTGTTGAGCTAGAACATGGCTCATCCGACGTTGCCAGATATTGTATTCAGATCTGACAAGCATCGGTGGCTTGTTGTTCGTGCCAGTGTTATGTGGATCGTGATTGATAGAAGCCATTCTCTGATTTTTCAAAAGAACAAAGTCTGTTTAACAACGGTTGAAACGAAATTAAACTATTACTCTGTTTTCAATCAAACTGACAAACGATATCAATAATTGTGAGCTGATTATTAAATTGATTTGTTAGATCGAATTTAATTGACCAAGCTCTGATACCAATTGTTAGGATCTGAGTTTGTTTGTTTTGATTGTTTAACTAAATGATGATAATAATGGAATGAAAGTAGAATGAAAGTGCAGCGGAATAATAAACTGTAAATCAAAACAAGAGAGTAAATGTTTTTCGATCGAATGCTTTCATTAATTCAAAGATTACAATCGTACAAGTTACTCCCCCTCAGCCTGATCACACAGTTGTTTGTCAGAGAGAATGTTTTGTGTGTGATGCAATAGAACAGTACATGCACTGTTCTATTTATAGACTGACTCAAACCACTGATGACCTAGGCTGACGTCACCTAAGACAGTGACCTCTAACATAATAACAAACTTAAACATCTGCTATACAAACTACTGTTACATTGAAAGCACTGATAGTAAACAGCTGTTAAAGATAAACTCTGATGATCTTGTATCCACTGCTGGAGCCTAAGTGCTGTTGCTTCCAGCAGTGCTTTGGTCTTCAGTACTTGTATCTGCTGTTGCTCTTCATCAGACCTTTGGTCAGCAGTTGTTCTTCATCAGTTGATTCCTTAGCAGTTCTTTGTATCAGCAGTTGTTGAGCAGTTGTTTGGATAGAACAGTAGTTAGGGTCAGCAGTCTTTTGGGAGAAGTAAGTTGTAAAGACTGTTTATTCAAGGATCAAATAGATAGCATATTTTGGCTTTCCAATCATCTGTTCTTCTCCAGGTCAGCAGACCCAACATGAAGCCTACGAGTAGTGGGAACAAGACGATTTAATCGTCTTTTCTTGGTTAATACAGAATATTGAACCTGCGCTCGGTAGCAACCTAACCGAGTTTCCTACATCTAAAACTTTGTGGGACACTCTAGCGGATACTTACAGCAGTGGGTGAGACAAGTTGCAGACTTTCAATCTGCAAGTCAAGGCAAACGAGATCAAACAGAGCAACAGTTCCCTTGAAGATTTTTGGATAACACTTCAGGGAATATGGGGAGAAATCGACCGTATCGACCCAAATCCTATGAAGTACCTAGAAGATATCAAGGCCTACATTAAACTCAGGTCAGAAACAAAACTTTTTCAATTTTTAAGCGCCCTTGATCGGAAATATGACCCTATTAAAAGGGAAATTCTCCGATGGGAGCCTCTTCCGTCTGTAGAGGCTGCGTATGCTACCGTCCGAAAGGAGACCGCTCACCATAACATTCTAGGAGCAACTTCTCAGGAGGCACAAGGCATAGGAGCCGGTTTGGCTGTCACCGAAACAGAGGGATTATATAGGGCTTGTTACAAAGGGACAGCGGCGGTTCGATGGCGGGGGAGAATGATGATAAATCTCACCTCAAATGCCCTCACTGTGGTATGATAAAGCATAACAAAGAACAATGCTTTAGGTTGGTCGATTATCCCAACTAGTGGACCGACAGACACAAGAAATATACCAAAAACACTGGATCGGAGAAAGGAAGGGTATCTGTAGCCGTGAGCAACAAAGATGACGTTGAACAGGGAGATCATGGGAAGAAATCCGGCTCTGGTGGGATTGCCTTCTCAGAAGAAGAGCAAGCTATGGATGGAGGTAACCGTATTGAGGGACTAACCTCAAATCCGCCTTTTTGTAACCGTATATTTTTCCCCCAAAATATTGAGTTTGATGAACAAAGATGAACTAGCTAAGAACAACCAAAACCTAAAAGGAAAAGTAGAGTCTATGTGTAAAGTTACGGTCAAAGACAAAAACAAATACAAACATCATAATATGGGCCGACCAAGTCTTTAAATAGGCCGATCTCCAACCCACTTTTCAAAACCCAACAATGCAGCTCGGTTTTTTAAAACCCAAAAGAACCTCGACCCATATTATAAATAAACTAAAAAAGAGGGGATGGTATAAAGGGACTAAAATAAAGCCCAAAATTTTTTTAAGATACTATTTTCATAAAATAAAAAGTTCTTTGTTTTCTAAAAGAAAAACTAAAGAAAAAGGGTTTTTAAAAAATAAAATTTTGAGTGCTCGACAAGCTAATATAGCTCAAAATTGCACTAAAACGGATGAATCATGGTTTTTTTATTGTGGTGCGACTGACACCATACCCAAAGAATAAAGGTTGGAGTCAAATACAATGTTTAAGTTTAGGTTTGAAATGAATAGTCTAGACTAAGGACTGACTAGGGTTTAATCTTGGTTTAATTCTCAGTCTCATTCCCGATGCACCATCAGTGCTTATATATAGGGTGTACCGCAGCTAACCCACCACACATTCGATACTTCGAAAATGTACTGAAAATCTCTCCTAAAACCCTAATAGAATTCCACACCACCTCAATATACCTATAAATTCGTGATTACGTTCCGGACCGTAATCGCCAATTTACCTTACATTGGGGTGTTATGTCCTTCTATGACACTATCTCAACACATTAGAAACGATTAAGAATACGAAGATTATGCAAAAAGAGGGGTGTCATGTTTTAGACACAGCTAGGGTATGATGAGGTCCTTCCCTTCACATGGTTCACCTCCTAAGCTAACCCATTCACTATGTTAGACCATAAGACACAAGACACACACTGTGACAAAGTAAGCATATGCCTAGTTTCCCTCAAGTTGAAAACACATTCCAACCTGAGAACTAGTTTTCCTCATAAGCTTCCATGTTTAAAAAATACTCAACACATCAACACGAGTACGAACACTAACTTGGTTCATTAAGTCACGAGTGAAGGAACTACTTTCACACCTCAACTCTAACATGAACACTAGTTTAGTTCGTCGATTCTCTATGTTATTTGGTGTATATCAAGTGTCCACAGTCCAAATGTTTGTGCAAAGAAAAACTTACACATGTTTAGTTCAGGGATATGAATAACCTATCTTGTTAACGTAATATGAATCCAAGAATATGCAGGTATTATGATTGCTCATAAGTAAATTATATAATTGATGTTCACATACTTCGTATTTTGGAAATAAGGTATCAACAAAGGCATATGTAATCACGTAGCACAATATTGTATCAAACCAATTATAACATTCATTTATAGGTGTATGAAGATCGTAACACAAATAGACATATAGGTTGTTTATGTATAATCAAGATTCACGTAGGTTCTAGCTATGACATGAAGACTAAGGCATACGGAATCCGTGCAAAGATATTAAACAACTTGCAATCTAGGTCAACACTTATGTAACATCCTGATGAAACGATAGCATGTTAAGAATTTCCATCTATGAACATAAAGTACAAATTGATCTTGTCTAATGATTTCGAATTTAAGAAAATATATAAGTGTGGAAAATGTTATGATCAGATTTAAAGTCAATTTCCAAATCTCCATGAGAATGTCTAAATCAAATTTGTAGGTTTAAAAAAAAATCTTTGATTTCAAACATCATAAATGACTATGTTATTTATTTTGAATTCGAACTTTTAGGAACGTTACAAAAATTTCACGTTACAAGAGACTCATACATTACATGTCATGAGGCTATAACTTCCATCAATTATAATAAGACATATGATTAACACGTATTAAATTTGAAACCTAAACACCTCAAATACAGAATTAAAATCCATATAAAAGAAAAAAAATGGAAAAATAAAATGAATGTGTTAAATGAAATCACTCCGCGTTGATGTCAACGTGATGAAGTTGCTCCCTAATTGAGCAGCAAAGCTCACGTCTTTTGGTTCGCTTGTAGACTTTTACTTGGCACGTGCTGAAAGGTGGTGGTTTGGATGATATTGAGGATGATCTCAGGTGCCCTGATAAATTTTTAAGAAAATTCTTGTATATCTAAATTTTTTGTCAGTTTTGTAAACCCCAAAATTATTATTTATTTGCCTTAAATGCGAAATGTTTAACGAGTACCAAATTACAAGTTAGACGTGAGTAATTTCAAAATATTTATTACCACCAATCGTTAATGGTGGGTAGTTTTAAACAAAAAATCATGAGTTGATAAAGTATTTGATAAAACTAATATGGAAATTGTCAAGGCATCCTTTTTGAGATCAGAGTGTGTTCCCACACAAGGTATTAGGTCAGGTATAGCGTACTATGGTTGCATAAAATATTTACTGGATGTACGAGAAAATCCTTCCAATATTGGATAGTGAGGTGTTGTGCCCTTGGGATATAATAATGGGATATGGAGGGGTTTTTTTGTTGTTGCATAAAGGGTTGTTGTAGTAGTGCAATATACTGAGCATAGGAAGTAAGTGTACATAAGTTTTGGTTAAATAGTTGAGTTTTCCTTGCAATGGTTGATTAGGACATCCTAAAAATTTATGTGTCAGACACTAGGTTAAGGATGTTGGTAGAAATCTGTTTAGGATAGTAATGGTGATTGGTTAACTCCTCCAGGATATGAACTAAGCATCCCACGAAAAAGTCAATGAAAAGAATTTGAAAGTACAAGAAAAACACAAACGATTATAAACATGTGGAGTATTAGCACATTCACTAGACCAAATAAGTATACCTTTATGTCATCATGGAAAAACATCACAAAAAACAATCATATAGAATCATGGGCTTTGGGTTCACAATTGGCTTGACTAAGTATAGTGACAAAATCACTAAAAAACTACGAATAATCATGGGAGGGAAAATGTAGCAAAAAGGTATTAACAACCAAGGTTATGAGACGTCGATATGATATTTTTCAAGAATCCAACGCAGAGGAATCATATGTTTACAAAAATACTTGGAATAAGAAATTTATACATTCGATTATTATGAAAACTGAAACTTAAATATAATTATAAATTGCAACATGAAACTCATGAGGTATAATGTATAAAGCAGTTCATTATGAAAACTAAAGATCAATAATGGAACATAAAACATTGGATTGTTCACGTCTAGCCACAAGCCCCAAAAAAACTGTAACACCCCAACCGATGGCGGAATCATCGAGGTGTCACGTAGTGATGATTGTTCAAAAGCACATGGTACTAAAATGTAAATATATTATTGAATAATTAAAATTGTCTTACATAGATGAAATGGAAAAAAAAATACAAAAGTCTGAACGAAACATGAAATTTGAAATAAATTATTAAAAACAAGCACTAAAATCCAATGCTATAGTACTAAGATCAAACTGCACCTGAAACATGTACAAAATAAGTTTTGTCAACATATGAAATGTTGGTGAGCATTCCTAGTTTTAATACATATAGTAAGTTGGAAAACGGTATACAATTCAAGTGCAAGCTACAGTGCATTTATGTAAACTATGTATCATACAAATGAGCGAAATCAATCTTGTGACTGTATAAATGTACTAAAATGAACGGCGGTGTACTTATCCAATAAATGGATAATAACTTAACAATGACCATGGATTCTCCGATGAAAAAGGGGGAGAATCAACCTAGGCGGGTTGTCAATCCAATAGCGCTATCCAATGTTAAGGTCGGCTTGTACAATGTTAATGATTTCACTAAGTACAAATGTATTCTACATGTAATGTCTAAGCATAAGGCACGTTTGTAAGCAAATGCACATAGTACTAGAATTGTATTGTAAAAATGTGAACTTGTATTTGTAATTTGTATAAGTGTACATGTAACACCCCAAAAATGAATAAAAGCAAAAAGGGGATAGGAAATACTCACATTCGCCAAATGACTAGATGACTAAGCGAGCGTGAAAATGCGAGCAATCCAAAGGTTCAACAACGAAACTAGTCCAATTTAGAAGAAAAGAAACCGAATAGGAAAAAATATCAAGCTTCCAATTCGCCAATTACAAGAGCTTATAATCAAGCTTCAAATGTAGAAGTAATATACTCTAGAAGAAAGGTATGAGGGAGAGTTTAATCGAATTGAAACAATTGAATTTGAGGTGCAAAGTGTAATGGGTTATAGGTGGGTTTTTATACTAGTTTTGGATTCAATTAACCATTAAAATTGGTCAACACCATAAAGTAAGGTTTTATGATGAATTTAATATTTGACTAGGACTTTGACTGTTTGACTAAGACTTTGACTAGGACATTGACTTGGACTTTGACTGAGACTGTCTTAGCGGACCGCGAGGGCTAAAAAAAATAATTTTTCTAATTTAATCAATTTTAAGTTATAGACTTGTTTCCTTCTGTATCTAAGTTGTTTTAGGACCGAAAATTAAGGGCTTTGAGTATCAAGGTCTGAAACATACGTGCTCGGGTGTAGATGTGAGTATAAAACGTGCATACTTTTACTTATAAAAATTATAAGTTTTATTAAATTGTGAATTTTGGTCCTATTAAAATACGAGGGTTAAAAATGAAAATTTTGAAATAGTTGAGGAACCAATTATGCACATTTATGAAGAGTGAACGGTGCAGGTTGTCACAGTCTCCCCTACTTTAGAAAATTTCGTCCCGAAATTACTTTCAAGTGAAGGTTTCCATGAAACAAAAGACATTTGTAAAAAGGCAAGTAGATTTTAAGAAATGCATCAGCCATGATTTGACAAAGTTTGAAGTAGTTGTTTAATACCCAAAATAAGAGTTTGAAAATCCTTAAAGTTTGACCCAAGGTTAGAGAATTAAGAGTTTATAATGAGCAAGGTTTGGGAAAATGTATGTAACTGCTTAGAGCAGGGGCAGTGTTATAGTAGCTTCCCTTACTTTAGAGAAGTTTCTGACCGAACTTTATTAAGGACATGCAACAGGATTTCGACTAACAGAGAGTGTAAGAGTATAGAAAGTTTGTGTTTTCTGTGTGGATGGTCCAGAGAAAGACTCTAGGAAGTCGAATTGAAGCTCGTGTAAGAATATTCTTATCGAAAATGCTAGCTATTAGTAAACGATCTAATAAAAAGATAGTAATGGGTAGGTTCTTGGTCAGACTCCTAGTCCGCTCCCGCAGTATCGCTCGTGCTTATATATAGGGTGTACCGCAGCTAACCCACCACACTACTGATACTTTGGACTCGTACTGATTGTCTACCAATAGCCTAAGTAGAATCACACACCACCCCCATGTACCTGTAAATCCATGATTGCGTTCCGGACTGTAATCATCGATTTACCTTACACTAGGGTGCTATGCTTTTCCATGACACTAACATAAGTAATACAAGAAACAATGCGTGCAACCAAAATGTGTTTAGTAATAGATACTGCTCAAGTATAAGATGCGGTTAGAGGTTCTTCCCCTTTCAGGTTCACCTTTTAACCGTAATGAGATTAATGTGTAAGTATAAGACATGATTAGGGGTTCTTCACCTTTCGGGTTCACCCTTAACTGGTAAATTTTTGTTCACATCATTGGGCTCGAAACAACCATATTGATAAACTCTGAGGATTACACCGTTCCCCTTGGGTTAGATGAATATTCTGAACCGAGTCGTACATGGGAACTGGCTTAGATCTCATACGAGCTATCAATTAGTATGTTCGTTGGCCATGATGACGAACAAAATAATGTAAAGTATAACAGGGTTTTGCTCACAAAAAAAATATACATACCAATTATGCGTTCATGTAAGTATATAAGTATAGCATAAAATTTCGATTGAAAGAATAGCATAACGTAAATCGAGTAAATCGCACAATTTGCACAAAGTGAAAGTAAACGAGTTAAATTAATGCTCAAAACTAGTGTTGTAAGAATAACTACTAATAACTAGTGCGAGAATAGTTGCGAATAACGCGTGAAAATAACTACCAACAAAAGAATAATACAAAAATAATAAGATAATGTACGAACGTAACTATAAATAGAATGGTGTAAAAAAAATAATGAAATTTATTGTAAATGAAAGTGCGCAGAACAGACGTATAGTCTACTGGTATGAGGATAACTCTTTGGAAACCGAAGAATGTTTTAAGTTCAAAACAGGTTCACTTGAAAAGATTTCGTAGGTACACATTTTCATGTGTTTATGAGAAGTCGAGTTTGAAAAGTGTTATAAGGTATATTATTAGTTGCAAATTCCTCCCGAAAACATATATTGGATACGTTATATGAAAACATGCAGATTTATATTTGATTTGTAAAATATGTAATGCAAGTTTATAAAATGCATGATGAAACCATTTCATGAAGTGTGTGTAAATCTAATGTGTTTCGAAAGACCAAGATTTAAAATGATGTGAAGGTTGTGAATGATCCTAGATGCCCTGACGAATTGTGGAAAATTAAATTTTCTGTATTTAAACATTTCTTTAACTTGTGGGTTGAAAAATCGGAAATTTTTAATTGTTATGAAATGTTGAGAAAATCGAAGTGTTACCCGTTAAGACTGGGTAAACTTGAAACCTTTTAAATTTTCAAACTTTTACGAACTTTATACATTGAAAGATCATTTATTTGCAGGATCGTTAAGGCATCTCTTTGGGCTCATAGCGGGCTATTTGTTTCAAGGCACAAGGTGTATGAAAAGTGTGTTCTAATTTGGCGAATAGGCTTTGTGAAAAGACTTATAGAATAAGTTGTCAAATTAATCGTTTTAGAGAGTAGTGTACTAGTGCGTATTGTGTAGGTAGGTATTTATGTATGAGTTTAGTTTGACTAAGAAGTTCTAACTAATGGTAGTTGGCTATGGCTTAGGAGACTGGGTGCAACAATATTAGTATTAGGTATATGAGGATATACTGTGACTTCGATCAAGTAAGTTTGTAAACATGAAGGTATAAAACAGGTTGAAATAATAAGTTTGGAAAAACCATGTTCATTTTTAACTGTATGATGACGCAAAATTCCTAAAATCAGGATGTGATCAAAGTTAAACACGGAGTTTAAACTTAAGTCGTGGGTAAAAATGTTTTAACGCAAAACGAGTAATACCTTATAGTGTAAGAATCATGAGCATAAGTGAAATAGTGTAAGCTTTAATGCGATAATATATCGAACAAAAGTTTTAGTAATGATGATAAGGGATTCAAAAGCGAATGATCAATGAATAATGGCATATGAAACATCAAGTGATTAAATGGAATCTTCAAATGATAAACATACATAAATATCAATGATATAAAACATTGGAATTGTTTATATAGGAAACTTTGACCAACTCAAGTATTTGAAATTTTCTAGTGACTTGTGGGGGCGTACTTTAGCCTATAAGTGAATGCTCATCCCAAGAGTTCCCAGGTAGGTATACGGGTCCCTCGTCTGATTGGGATTTATACGAAATACCAGGCCTAGACAGAAAACTCAGGATACAGGCGCTCACCCTTCCAGATTGCACGTGCCCCATCACTAGTGAATTCCAAAACTTTAGCGAGATTACAAACGAGATGCAAAAATAGATCCTTGAGATTTGGATTTCACTCCTAACTCAAAGATGTATTTCAAAATTGAAAACGATTGTGGAATGAAACAAATCACTAAGTTAAGGATATCACTCCCAGCTTAGTGGTTAAGTTCCTTTTTGAAGAAATACTCTTTGAGGTGTGGATGTCACTTCTAACTCAAAGATATATTCCTAAGATAAATAACATATAGAGGAGTGAAACTAATCACCAAGGTATGGATGTCACTCCTAACTTGGTGATATCGTTTCATTTGTGAAATACGAGTATCTTCTTCTTTAAACAACACACCGAAAGAATAACGAGAAAGAATCATAGCGAAAATATCTTGAAAGAAAATAATAGGATAAAGAGAAATAAACACGAGAGGACTCGTGAATGTAGCTTGGTTATAGACTAGGCTAAAAGGCATTCTAATAACCTAATTCCCTATAACCATGGCTCTGATACCAATCTGTAACACCCCAACCGATGGCGGAATCATCGAGGTGTCACGTAGTGATGATTGTTCAAAAGCACATGGTACTAAAATGTAAATATATTATTGAATAATTTAAATTGTCTTACATAGATGAAATGGAAAAAAAATACAAAAGTCTGAACGAAACATGAAATTTGAAATAAATTATTAAAAACAAGCACTAAAATCCAATGCTATAGTACTAAGATCAAACTGCACCTGAAACATGTACAAAATAAGTTTTGTCAACATATGAAATGTTGGTGAGCATTCCTAGTTTTAATACATATAGTAAGTTGGAAAACGGTATACAATTCAAGTGCAAGCTACAGTGCATTTATGTAAACTATGTATCATACAAATGAGCGAAATCAATCCTGTGACTGTATAAATGTACTAAAATGAACGGCGGTGTACTTATCCAATAAATGGATAATAACTTAACAATGACCATGGATTCTCCGATGAAAAAGGGGGAGAATCAACCTAGGCGGGTTGTCAATCCAATAGCGCTATCCAATGTTAAGGTCGGCTTGTACAATGTTAATGATTTCACTAAGTACAAATGTATTCTACATGTAATGTCTAAGCATAAGGCACGTTTGTAAGCAAATGCACATAGTACTAGAATTGTATTGTAAAAATGTGAACTTGTATTTATAATTTGTATAAGTGTACATGTAACACCCCAAAAATGAATAAAAGCAAAAAGGGGATAGGAAATACTCACATTCGCCAAATGACTAGATGACTAAGCGAGCGTGAAAATGCGAGCAATCCAAAGGTTCAACAACGAAACTAGTCCAATTTAGAGGAAAAGAAACCGAATAGGAAAAAATATCAAGCTTCCAATTCGCCAATTACAAGAGCTTATAATCAAAGCTTCAAATGTAGAAGTAATATACTCTAGAAGAAAGGTATGAGGGAGAGTTTAATCGAATTGAAACAATTGAATTTGGGTGCAAAGTGTAATGGGTTATAGGTGGGTTTTTATACTAGTTTTGGATTCAATTAACCATTAAAATTGGTCAACACCATAAAGTAAGGTTTTATGATGAATTTAATATTTGACTAGGACTTTGACTGTTTGACTAAGACTTTGACTAGGACATTGACTGGGACTTTGACTGAGACTTTGACTGAGACTGTCTTAGCGGACCGCGAGGGCTAAAAAAAAATAATTTTTCTAATTTAATCAATTTTAAGTTATAGACTTGTTTCCTTCTGTTTCTAAGTTGTTTTAGGACCGAAAATTAAGGGCTTTGAGTATCAAGGTCTGAAACATACGTGCTCGGGTGTAGATGTGAGTATAAAACGTGCATACTTTTACTTATAAAAATTATAAGTTTTATTAAATTGTGAATTTTGGTCCTATTAAAATACGAGGGTTAAAAATGAAAATTTTGAAATAGTTGAGGAACCAATTATGCACATTTATGAAGAGTGAACGGTGCAGGTTGTCACAAAAACTTTGACTATTCAAGGAATCGAACTCTATTGGAGATTAATGAAGACGTGCTTTAGCCTATAAGTGGACACTCAATCAAGGTCCCTAGGTAAGCACAACATAATCATCGGTTGTTTCGGATTTATACGCTATGCTTTACCTATGACAGAAATCCCAGTGTACAGGCATCCACCCTTCCAAATTGCACGTGTTCTCTCACATAGAGTTCAACACTTTGAAGGAATGAAAAATCAATGTAAAATGAGGTTAGGAAATTAAGCCAAAAATATCTCACATGCTCCAAAATGTAAAAATTTTCCCCAAGTGAAGTCATCCTCAAAGCCCATTATGAAGATAAAGAGAAATGGAGAGAGGTGGGGAAAAGAATGAGAGGTGACAAAGGAGAAAGGTTATTAGAGCAAACAAACAAATAAACACAACTAAGGTCAAGTATGGGTTCTTAGTTATAGTTTAGGTCATTTACTAATAACATAATTCCCTATAACCACGGCTCTGATACCACTCTGTAACAACCCAACCGATGGCGGAAACATCAAGGTGTCACGTAGTGACGATTGTTCAAAAGCTCATGGTACTAAAGTGTAAGTATTTGTACTCGATGATATCTGTAATTGTAACTTGAAGCATTGAATAAAATATTTACAATTTAATACCATGAGCTTTTGAACAATCGTCACTACGTGACACCTCGATGTTTCCGCCATCAGTTGGGGTGTTACATATGTATAAATTTAGAAGTTTATGGGCCAAATATAAACTAGTGAATATGGAGGGCGTTAAATATTAAAATACCTAAACTTAAATAACCCTAATCACCTCCATCGTTCACCATATTCCATTTTTTTCCTACACATTCCTTATTTCATCGTATGGAACCATCGGACGCAACTAGGGTTTAGGGAATTTCATCGATTTTGCTTCTAAATCATAGATTATCATCCAATTTTGAGGTAAGAACTTGTTTTATTTGATCGATTTGCTCCAGGTTTGACCTGTTCAAATTCACTTTTGACGTAATTTTGAGTTTTTTAGGTCCGACTAAGACCAGTTTGGCTTAACTAATTGGTGATTAATCGCGACACCGATTAATTGAGTGATTAGCCCAAAATTAATCAGTAAAGTGAGGACTAGCGATTAATCACCGATTAATCAGTGATTAATCGTGATTTTTACAACCTTGTTCATATGTATAAGAATTCACTTTTTATTTATACATACATATAGTGTATAACATTTATATATAAGATATAATATACAATATTTAATACAAGAAGTAATTTCCATTTTAGTCCCTGGGGATATTTTGGTCAATTAGCCAACACTTCATATAAAAACAAACTCAGTTAGCCATTTGGACGAAATGTGTTAGAAAATGCAAACATCAGGTTTAGATCAGATAAAAATTGGATTTTTTGAACTATATTACTTCAAATGGACAAATCATAGGGATGAAAACGAAAATTAACCCCGATTTTATAAAAAATTGATTTTTGAACTAAACTAATTAAAATGGAGAAACTCATGGACAAAAACGGAAATTAACTCCGTTTTATATTAACCTTTTAAATAATTCTCTTAAATTACAATTTGGACAATTTGGAGTTAGATATATACCAAACTCTATATAGTCACATGCGGCTAGGCAAGGCCCCAATCTAAGGTAGGTTCTTAGTTCTTACCAATATATTGACTCAAAAGAAAAATATGCTTTTACACTAGGGGTTGTGGATTCATACACCACCTACTTTAGGAATTATACACCACTAGTTAATTATTCACTAATCATATTACAATCATTACACCACTAGTTAATTATATCACTATTTGAGGAATCTTATACAATTTTTAATTATTAATCATATGTTATTTTTTACATGTTTCTTTATGAATTAATACTTAATGTATATTATATATATATTATTATATTTTTTTAAATATAATTTTTAAAAATATAATAAAACTGTATTTAGTATATATAATGTTTTCAAAATATAATAGCACTTTTATATTTTTTAAAAATAACATTTTTTTTAATAACAGTTCAAAATAGCTTTTGGTAATTATCTTTTTCTGTGGGATTTGGTTAGGGCCATCAAAAGCGAGAGGCATGTCTTTAAATTTTTTTTATAAAATCTGTATTTAGTAATTTTTTAGTTCTTTTATCAACGTTTTCTTTAATTTTGCGACGCATAAGTAATAAAACGTAATGTCTTTAATTTAGCCTTTAGTTTTTAAGAATAAAAGACTAATTGAAGCATTTACTCATATTTGCTCCTTTTCATTTTGTAAGAAAAGACCTTTTTAAATAGCAAACTTACTATATTTAAATTGAATTTATCTTAAGAATAAAAAATGAATTAAGCATTTACCGTACATATTGGCATTATTAAAATTTTCCAGAACACTCCTAATTTATTTTAATAACAAATTAAGTGTTTTCACAATTATTGAAAAAAAATGTTTTTAATGTTTTTCCTTCTAAGAATTTTATTGAAAAAAAAAACTAAAAGTTAATGTTTATACAATTAATAAATAAACCATATAAAACATATCTTGATTGATTTATCGTGTTTTTAATAAAGTTGTTTAAAAAAGTACATTTATTTTCTTGTTACTTGTTTTTAATTATTCAGAAACATATTCAAAAATTTTTAAAAAAATGAAAAACAAATACGATTTAAAATATAGTGTCCTTAAAGAATTACAAATATATACGAAAAGGTATTCATAAAAAAAAGTATTACATAAACCTTTTATAAATTCCTACAAACTTTTTCTTTACTCTTGTTGAATAACATATTTTCAAAGAAAATTATTTTATCCAGATGGCTTGAAAGTAGGAGAAAAAAAGGAGAAAAAAATAATAATTACCTAGCTAGTTCCCAATAAAGTTACTACTTACTAATGCTAGTTCCCAAGAAAATTAAATGGTGTGTAAATCCTGACATCATGCTAATGTCAGGTGGTGTACTAATCCTAGATCCCTTTACACTACGATAACAAGAATTTAATTCAGTCCGCGGGTATGTGGGTCATTTTGGGTGATTTCAATGAGGTCCGCTATCCGGATGAAAGGGTAAACTCTCGCTTCGATCCTTTTGATGCAGCTTTTTTCAATAATTTTATTTCCAATGCTGGTCTTATGGAGTACATGTCGGGGGCGGTATACATTTATTTCGGATAATGTCGAGGTAAAAATGAGCAAACTTGATCGCTTTTTGGTTTGCGAGAGGTTTATAAATGAGTGGTCGTCGGCTTCCCTGTCAGTTCTTAAAAAGGGAGCTTCGTACCATTGCCCGTTGTATCTTTCGTGTATTAAGGTTGACTTTGGCCCGTCCCCTTTTAAATTCTACAACCATTGGATCGGTGACCCGGAACTGGGGGATATAGTACGTAGGGCGCTTACTTTGCAACTGGGGGTGCTAAGGGTGACACTAGACTGGCGAATATGTTGAGAGAAGTCAAAAAGCGCATCAAGTTGTGGAGGAAACGTATTAAGGCAACGAAGGATGTGGTGGTTGAATCTCTCTCCAAGATTGTCGATGACCTGGATAAAAAGGCTGAATGTTCAGAATTAACGGCTACAGAAAAAAAGCTAAGGGTTGAGACGAGAGGGCAACTAAGATCCTAGGAGATTTCTAACAATGTAGTCCATAAATGGCATCCAAAATATCTTATTTACTTTTAGTTATTATTATTTTTTTTAACAATCAACGTTGAGGTTGTGTTTTACTTTCACACTATTATGTTTGTATTTATTATTACTAATAGTAGATTATACCCGGGGGCGTCTCGGGGTTGAAAAATCTAATATGACACATTAATTTTATATATGAAATAGACTGATGTATAACCCAAATATTAATATCCAATCTAAAACAATGTACAACTCTATCAACCTATTTGGCTTCGGTTGAAAATAGAATTTATATTTACTGGTTTAAATTTAATTAGTGACTTGTCTATACATGATTAATGAATTACCTAAACACGTTTTTTTTTCTAAAAATACTTAATGCCACATGACATCTTACATGGCACTCTCAAAGGGAATAATGACTATATGAGTATCACGTAGAATTTGAGGGTTTCAATTATATAATAGATTATTATAATTACATAAAAATATTACTAATAGGCCTTGAGTAATTTGTGAAGAATTTTGTAATGAAAAATATAAATTGTAAAATAAGAGAGAATGGGACAAAACGAACTTTTATTAAATAATAATAATAATAATTTATAGATGAAAATACATGACGTTACAGTTCGCGGGGTGCTTATTCGCTAGAAGTATTTGGTGGAATGTCCTTGTTTGGTTGAAGATCCTGTGGCCCCCAGATGATTTGACGATTGCTGAATTTGTTTCAAGGATCAAAGACAGCCCGGGAAGTGCAAAGTGGAAAAAGCTCGTCTTTGTTGTGATTGTGGCAACGGTGTGGCGTATTTGGGATGCTTGCAACAAAAGGGTATTCGATGCTCTTTTTGTTCAGGTGAGAATTTCTTGCGACTTGATCAAAGAAGACATCTTTCTCTGGATTACTCACAGACGCGGATCGGTCAACATATCGTGGGAGAATTGGAAGAACTTTGATGTTTCGAGTCTTGTATAACTTAGGGTGTTCTTCCTAGAATAGTTGTTTGTTGTTCTTGGTTTGGTGTTTTTTCTTTCTTTGTTGTTTGTACTTTCTCCCTTCCAGCTTCTTGCTGGGCCTATATCTATACATATAATAAACAAAAGTCATTTTTGACACATGTCACTCCCACAGTTCACCTTCCCTCCTATCTCCTCCCATGTAGGATAGATTCTTCTCCTTTCTCTCCCTCTTTCATCGATCCAATTTCAAAAAACTTAACACTTTTCCCTAAATCTTCACACGTAATTGATTATAGATCTGTTTTCTTCTCACTACGCCAAAATAGGCCTACGGCCACCCAAAAAAACAGTGACTGTATGCCTTTCGCCACACTTTTTTTTTCCAGCTCAAGTGTGACCAAAGGTCGAGTCATCGTAGGTATTATACGGCCACATTCATGTTTAGTGGCTGTAACAACTAAAAAGTGTGGCTAAAGGGTACAAGTATTTCTTGCGGGAGTTGAACATTCCCTCCATTAAGTGTGGCTAAAAGGTAGCAATAGCCACATCAAATTACTTTAAATGTGACTGTTTGTATTATATAGTCACATTAATTTACTAAAACATTTGTTTTAGCCACATTAATTGTAAGAAAGTGTGGCAAAATGGTTGTTGTAATCAAGCATTTTGGCCATTAAATGTGGCTAAAGGATAGTAACAGTCACATGAGTTTCTTAAAAGTATGTCCAGTTATAATATATAGTCACATGAATTAACTGAAAGTGTGGCTAAAAACTATTTCTAGACACACAAAACAATTTTGTGATTTTAAGTGTGGCTATTGTCTGACATACGGTCACACATATGCTTTTTTCCAGTGACATTTGTTATAATTCTGTCACACAACAAGAAAAACAAACCAACGAGGGTGTAGCTATTAAGTATATAAAGCCACATAAAATTTTGTAGTTTTAAACGTGGCTATTGTTTAACCTTTAATCACACATATTATATTTCCTATGACGTTTGTTATTATTTAGCCACAAAAAAAAGTGATGATGAATGTGTGACTAATGGTTATGTAAAGCCACATAAAATTTTGCAATTTTAAGTGTGGTTATTGTCTACCATTTGGTCACACATATTTATTATGGTTCTATGTGACCATTTTCATGCAATTATCCATTTTATTTTCGTAAAACAAAGACACCGATAAGCATGAGAAACCCTAAAAAGCAAATGATATTAACAATAATAAACCAAAATCCATACATAAGTTCTCAACTTAAATACTAAAAACGTAAACTTCTAATCAAAAGCTACATAAGTTGCAAAGGGAAATAGCAATACAAAAACTATGAACTATATTCTTCAAGTCCATATATTCACAACCGCCTTTTAACTTAAAAGTTATCCAGACTCTGATCATACAATTTGTTCAATATGCATATCCAAATTTCCTCTTCTGCAAGATTCAAAAGCAACCAACTATTACCTTCAAAGTAGAAATGCAAACAAATAAGCATCCATGGGTTGTTTGGTATAAATAACAAAGAATGTACCTCGTGAAAGATATAGGCTCGTCCAAAACTTCCTCATTGGCAACATTCTTGCTAAGGACAACACTGTAGGCTTTGTTGTTGCTCCATGTCATCATCCTGCACATTTTCGGTCTAAACCTAGTCAATCAGCATTTTAAGAGTAAATGCAACTTAGAGGACATTTTACACAATGCCGCATGAGAACTAATAACATTTGAATCAGCCATAATCTTAGAAGAGTTGGCTATGAGATGCTACCATTCAAGGAGGATACACTTAACCATTAACAAAATACAGAATAACATGCTCAATTTACTTTTACTAGGAAATGTTAATTAGTCGGAGAGGGTCCATCATATAGTACATGTCCTCACTCCTGGCAAAGTGTGCATGTATGTACATATATACATGTATACCCTTCTTAGATTCTTTAATAGCATCTTTAACTAATAAGTTAACAACATAATTATCATTTTTAGATTATATGCTTGCCAGTATCCCTCTTCATACTGAAAGTGTAAGTTGATATAATCCATTAAAAGTGTAAGTTGATATAATCCATTAGTTTTCTAGCAAAACAAAAGCTAAACTTCCAAACAGACCAGCAACTACTTGGTTATTGAACTCAGAACATATAAATGAGTGTTTTACTCTTTATACGATTTTCATCCCAACTATTATAGTATTTGAAGATAAAATCAAGCAGTTCAGTAATTTTGTTAAAAAGAATAACTAATCTAAATGAATTCCACCAAACTTTTTCACGACAATAACATGCTAGATGATGGTAGTATCCACAAACATAGTTTAAGTGTTTAACTATACAATCTTTTGAACTCCAATAATGCTAAATTAACATGCATATAACTATGAGCAGATGCCATAACAAATCAACACCTCTTAGTGTCTCACAACTTAAATTTAAGGTAAACGCCACCTCTAAACTCTGAAATCTAAACACAGAGAGTTCCAATGCATCAAAATTCTATCGATCTGCAATCAACAGACGAATTAACGAAGTAAACACATAAGTAAACAAACTTAAGCAAAAAGAAAAAATAAACTAAAACGAGTAAAACGATTAAGCAAATTGATTCGGCTGAAGCTCCAACTTCATTGTCATCAACAACATCGAAAAAAACACAAAGTAGGGAATGAATTAAGCAAACCACAACTTAAACTGAATCAATAAAAAATTCAATATGGTAATTTCGGATTTCGGATATCGTAATGGATATCCAGATTAAAAGAAAAAAAACATAGATGAGTTAATTGAAATGTTTCAATACCTTGAAAAATTAATAAATCACGATTGTTGGTTGCTTCATATCTTGAACGAAAACATAGATGAATTACTTTAATACTTCGTTAGCATATGCTCGATGTTGCTTCAATACTCGAACAAAAGGTCAAAGGGGTGCTGTTTTAGATGAGTAGAAAAGCGAAAAGAGGTCCGATGAGTGAGGAGAAGGCTTTGATTGTTAGAGGTAGAGGCGTGATGGAGAGGAACCATGGAGATTCGGCGATCTTAGTTGCTAACCCTAAATATTTGAGTGGCGGCCATAAATAACAATGTACAGGGGAGATCGACAGAGCATTTTTTTAAGCCCTTAGCAACAAGCTCTTACATTTCTCCTGCCGAATCCGACAGGAGAAATGGAGATCGACAGAGGACTCTCTCAACCATGGCTTGCGTTGTTATGGATCTAGAGCTAGGGTTTTGAGACGAAGAACATAAAAGAGGTGTGTGAATAAAATAGAAGGCGAGGAATACTAGTGAACTTTATATTTGGGGAAGTTTAAATTAGAAGCGGGATTGTGTTAGGAGGGAAATTTTTGGGTGTGAAAATGTTGAGGGGAAAACAATTTTCTAAAATTTTAATAAACTAATGGGTTTTATGAGCTTTACAAGTTTTTTCCGAAATAGATTCAATTAATTATGCTATTGGTTAGATAAGAGCATTTACACTTTATTGCATAGTTTCATTAAATGATGAAAAAGAAAGGATTACCCTCCTCTTCCTTTCTCTCTGATTTCTTTCAAATTGGAAAGATTGAAAATCACCCTAAAAACCTCTTTATTATCTCTCTCATTCTCTCCACTTCCTTCCTATAAAAAACTTTGGAACACATTTTTTCCACACTTCCTTTGCAGTCCTTTCTCTTTCATCCTTTAATGAAACTCTGGAACAGAGTGATATTATAGTAGCCGAAAGAAATAAAAATGAATACAAATGTAAATACAACTTCATTTTCGGCTAAATTTATACTAGTTTTAAATAGTAGCAACCGACAACAGTATTATCGAAAACAGTATTTGTATTATTCATTCCTGTATTAATAATGAATGTTGAGGAAAATTGATAAACAAATACCGGTACCAATGTTGTAGGTATGGCAATTATAAGCCTAATATGGTCTATTAAGACATAAATAATTTAGTATTTTCCATTGTGATCCATTAGGGCCCAATATGACCCATTTAAACATGTATTAGCTACTATTGTGTATTGTATTCTATTAAGACATACTATGGCCCATTACGACATATATGATCTACTATAGTCTACTGTGATCTACTAAGACCCAATATGGCCTATCAGTACGCATATGGTCTACTAAATCCATTGTAATCCATTAAGGCCCAATATGGTTCATTAAGTCATGTATAATCTACTATTGTCCATTGTGATCCATATTGAGGCTTATATGGTCTATTAAAGCATATATAATCTACTATTGCATATTGTGATCAATTAAGGCCCAATAAGACAAATATGGTCTACTAAAGTCTATTATGATCTATTAAGTCTCAATATGGTCTATTAATTCATGTATGATCCACTATTGTCCATTGTGATCTATTAAGGCCCAATATGGTCCATTAAGACATATATGATCTGTTATTGTGAATTGTGATCCATTAAGGCCTCGTGTGGCCTATTAAGACATATACGATTTACTACTGCCCATTATGATCCATTAAGGCACAATATGGCCCGTTAATACATGTATGATCTACCATTGTCCATTGTGATCCATTAAGGTCCAATATGGTTGACGAAGACATGTATCATCTATTATCGTCAGTTGTGATCCATTAAGGCCGAATATCGCCCATTACGACTTGTATGATGTACTGTTGTCAATTTTGATCCATTAACGCCCAATATGGTCCATTAAGTAATGTATGATTTACTATTATTCATTGTGATCCATTAAGGCCCACTATGGTCAATTAAGATATATATAATCTATCATTGTCCATCATGATCCATTAAGTCTCAATATGGTTAATTAAGACATGTTGGGTAAATGGTACCGGGTACTCGTACCTTATTAGTTACAACTAGGGATAAGTAAATGGTATCAAGTACTGATACTGGTACCGAATCATTTTCTGGTACCAAGTTTTTTGTGTTTTCGATCTGGTTTAGTGTAGTACCAGTATTTTACCGGGTTTACCTGTGACACCCGGCATGTTCGGCTTAAACATAATAGTAACATCTAAGTCTACCTTAGCGAGAAACGTTTATAAACAAACTTAACTGGGTTAGTTGAGTCGGGTCAGATTAGGATTGTCCAGGGTTCAATGATCTGGAGGATCATTGGGAGTCATTTTGGGGAATACACTAGTACCGGGTTCCGTTGTTGGTGACATTACATGAACTAATTAAGTATATGTGTAGATTATGGGTCGTGTGGTGGATTGTATACTTATACTTGCTTAAACAATGTACAAATGATTATACGTGCCTAAATATGCTAAGTATAGACTATTGGATGCATGCTTATGTGTTAAGATGTGTTAGAATGCGTTAAACACGACAAACTGGAAATCTGGAAAAAGTTAACATGTGTTAAAAAGTGTTGTTAACATGTGTTAAAAAGTGCTGATGACCTGAAAGTGGAAAGTGGGCGAATGTGGAAATGGAACTTGAGAAAGTGGGCGAATGTAGAAACAAAGTGGGCGAATGTGGAAAGATTCCACATTCGACCATTACAAAGGGGCGAATGTGGAAAAGTTCCACATTCGACCATATAAAAGGGGCGAACCTGGACCTGGTATAAATACCATACTTAGTCATTTTTCATCATTTCACAAACCCTAAACGCCTCCAAACACTCTCTATCAGCTATTATCATTGGGGAAGGAGTTTTTGAGCTTGTTTTTCATAACCTAACTCTCTAAATCATTACAAGTGAAAATCTAAGGTGTGTTCTTCATTCCAAATCCTTTTTAAACAATTTTGACTTGTTTTCATCTAAACCACAAGGGTCCAGATCTGATATCAACATGTTTTATGGGTAAAAACCTTCCTAATATCTTTCTAAATAAAACCTATTCATAAACAATGAGTTTTCATACAATTTAACATGTGTTAATGTGGTATTAAGCATTGTTTGATGATTACTTGCTATGTAGATGACATGACTACAACTTAGGGCTGTTATTAATGGAGAGTTATGATTGAAACATGTTACAATTGATTGTTGATGGTGTTTTGTCGATTAAAGGAATTTTTAGTTAGATTTAGGGCTTGTTTTTGGATGGTAATGATAGAGTTATGATAGGGGTTTCTTGTTCATGATGATTTAAGTATGATGAGCTGATGATTGATTAAATTCAGAAAGTTTCCTAATTGGGTAATAATTTCATGCATGATGATGTGACATCTCCATAATTTACTATTTTAGGAAACTTGTAAAAACGGATAGATTTTGGGGTAAAATCGGTAGGGTTTCGTAGGAATATGTTAATGATGCTTGACTGCTGTAACTCATGATGTTTCGTGATGTTTTCGGATGTTTTCGACGCGTTTTTGGGAAAATCTAACAGCAGGGGCGAACCTGGAATACCTTCGACCAGTCTAACGGTCGAAGGTGGATCTCCAAGGGTCGAACCTGGAACTGAGGGGGCGAAGGTGGAAGAAAAGGGGTGAAGGTGGAAGAAAAGGGGCGAAGGTGGGAGTTTAAAGCCACCTTCGACCACTCAAAGCCATGTTCGGCCCTACGATAACAAAAATGAGATTTTTGATACGAACTAAGTGTTTTATGCTTGAACCTTGCGTGTAATCTGTGTGTACTTGATTAGTTAGGGTAATGGGTCACCAACGGGATGTCGGGTCGGTCTAGTGTGTCGGTTAAACATTTAAACACGTTTTAAAAACATACTTGGTTATGATCTGGACAATCGGGGACTAGATAATCTTATGGTTATTAGTCGGAACACTTATGTGAACATTTTGATAGATCTCCGGTAGAGGGATTATCAAGGGCTAAACATCTTTACTTATAATTGAAGAACGCAATCTAAGGTGAGTTCACGGCCCCACTTTTACTGCTTTAACTTTTGGGGGAGAAAACATGCGCTAAACAGTTTTGGTAACATATGTCATACTATGGTTTTAACTTTATATTGCTATACGATCTTTTGGAAAGTCTCGGGGGAAACCATGAATGTGCGGGTTTGCACAACGGGGGAAATGTGGATAGATCTATTGGGCGTGACCTGCCCCACTCGTCGGCTTGGAGGGCCGGGCGGGTGCATATTGTCTCGAACAGGAACATTATCGTGCTGAACATTACAGGCTGCTAAACATGCTAAACATTGCTAAACGTGTCCAGTAATGGTTTCCAATCGTAGTAGTAATAAAACACACGCCTAGCTAGCGTACTTGGTAGCATTGATATAGTATGGACATGGTAACACTTGGATAACATTTTGAACAAACCTGTGAACTCACCAGCATTATTTGTTGACGTCTTTTTGGCATGTTTTTCTCAGGACGCTAAGGTAGCAACAACTGGATCTAGGCGCACGAGTCGGCACGGGCGTCTAGGGTTTAGAGCATGGTCTTCATTAAACATTTGAACTGTGTCTTTTGGGTTGTAAACATTTAAAGCTTCCGCTACAGTTTATGTTTTTATAACTATATCTTTTGAGTATTGTGTTATGCATATAGTGTTGTTTATTGTGACCGTTGACTTGAATCCTGGTTTGTCATGCGCCTCGCGGTAAAACCCCGCAAGTGGAATTTGAGGGTGTGACAGATTGGTATCAGAGCCAGGTTTATAGTGAACTAGGACTGCATTTAGAGTCTAGTCTATAGCCGAGTCGCACACACTAGACGGTCACATACTTGAGTCGGTTTGGAACGTGTACTAACTTTGTCGGGGTGTCCTTACATCATCATCGCACTTCTCTGTTACATCATCCGATCTTACTCTTGGCTTTATACACTCTTATGTTCTTCTTCGGGGTTTAAAGGAGAAGGAGTTGACTCGTTGGTTATTGCACGGCAGTGTCGTACGTTGGGGTAGTCTTACGTACTCTCGGGGTCTGTCCAGGATTCGGACATCTCCCTTTCATACCCCAATAGACGCACTTGCTTACACATTATCTTGTGCACTTATGCTTGTGATAGCATGATGCTAGATGCCGATATTCAGCGACTTGAGTTCAAGCTGCGGGAAAGCCTGGAGGACCATGTAGAGCAGTTTATCATTTCGGGTGCACACGAAATCATAAACTGAAATGCATGAGAATCCAAGTGGACTCTGAACTTGGATGCATAGTCCTGGATTGGGTCTAGACATGACTTTTCTAGCTACTAGTGGTTGACACTAGCAGTGAATCTAAATCTCTCGATTTCTGATTTGTCAGATCATGTCGGGCGCACGTGGTGGTGGACGTCGTGGTGGTGGCCGTGGTGGCGGTCGTGGTAACATCAACATGACCCAGGCAGAGCTGAACAACTTGCTTCAACAGCAAGTGAACATAGCCTTGGCTGCTTTCCAGGCTGGGCACAATGCTCTGGGTGGTAAGTTGGTTCTTACCTGCCTTGTTTCATTCTTGGGTGTCATGTTTCCCTTGTGGTTTACCTTTGTGTCGTGTTTCAGGTGCTGCTGTCAACCCACCTCCATCCCAGTGTTCCTACAAGAAGTTTAGGGACTGCCAGCCCCATAACTTCGCAGGGACTGAAGGGGCAGTGGGACTGCTCCGATGGTTGGAGAAGGTTGAATCTGTTTTCTTGATGTGTAACTATCCTGTTGAGGACCGGGTCAAGTATGCCACTGCGACATTTGAGGGTCCTGCTTTGTCATGGTGGAATGCTACTACGCAGAACATGGGCTTGGGGGAAGCTCATGCTATGCTTTGGGCGGATTTTGTTAGGCTAATGAAGAGCGAGTACTGTCCCAGGGAGGAAGTGCAGAAATTGGAGCATGAAGTCTGGAACTACAAGATGGTGGGGTCCGAGATTGAGGAGTATACCGTGCGACGCAATGAGTTGGCGGTGTTGTGTCCTGACATGCACACACCTGAGTACCGTAGGATTGAGCATTACATCTCTGGGTTGGTGCCGGAGATTGCTGGGTTAGTAGCTGTTGGGAACCTACCCACACTGGCTGAGGTCGTCCGTTCTGCACACAAGATGACCAACATGAAGATTTTGGAGGGTGTTTTACCTCCCAAGGGTTCGACTGTGAAGGGTTCTGAAGGCAACAAGAGGAAATGGGAGAACGTGGGTAAGAGTGCAGTGCCGGCGCCGTCTCAACCGGCCAAGAAGTTTGATGGATCTGGGTCGTCTTCAGCGCAGAAGACAGGTGGATACGTTGGGAAGCATCCCAAGTGTAACAAGTGTGGCTTTCACCATTCTGGGAATTGTGATCGGGCTCGTTGTCATCGGTGCCATCAGTTGGGGCACCATGCTAAGGATTGCAAGGTGGCGCTCACCCCAACCCAGACTCCTGCGGCTACTCCTGCTCCTGTTGCTCAGGGGACTCAGGGGAGGCAGGGGTGTTACAACTGTGGTGACACGGGACATTTCAAGCGTGATTGTCCCAAACTGAAGCAGGGCGATAACGGGAGGGGCGGGAACGGTAACGGGAATGGCGGCGGAGGCAGGACTGCGCGTGCTTTCGTCATTGGGTCTGCGGAGGCTAGGCAGGATCCAGACACAGTTACCGGTACGTTCCTTCTCAACAATCGCTATGTTTCTGTTTTATTTGATTCTGGTGCCGATAAGAGCTTCGTATCTGTGTATGTTAGTCAGTTGCTAGATGTAGTACCCACACCTTTAGAGGCTAAGTACTTGATAGAATTGGCTAACGGTAAGAACATCGAGGCGACTCATATCCTTAGGGAGTGTCACTTGGAACTGTCGGGTCTGTCATTCCCCATTGACCTTATGCCTGTACCTTTGGGTAGTTTCGATGTCGTTGTGGGCATGGATTGGTTATCGTTGTATCGTGCAGAGATTGTTTGCTTTGACAAGGTTATTCAGATCCCTCTCCCCGATGGAGAGATTCTTTCGGTTCACGGCGAGAAAAGCGGTGCTCCGCTGAGTATCATTTCCAGCATGAAAGCCCGTAAGTATCTTCGAAAGGGCTGTTCGGCCATTCTGGCACTTGTTAACGTTTCTACTGACGATGAGAAGAAGATCGAGGATATTCCGGTGGTTCGTGACTTTTCTGATGTGTTTCCTGATGATTTGCCTGGTCTTCCTCCCCATCGTCAGGTTGAGTTTGGTATTGATCTTGCTCCGGGCGCAGCTCCTATTGCCCGAGCTCCGTATCGTCTTGCACCTCCTGAGATGCAAGAGTTATCCAGCCAGTTACAGGAACTCTTGGAAAAGGGTTTCATTCGACCGAGCTCGTCCCCGTGGGGAGCTCCTATTTTGTTTGTGAAAAAGAAGGATGGGAGCCTTCGTATGTGTATTGATTACCGTGAGCTGAACAAAGTGACCATCAAGAATCGTTATCCTCTCCCTCGCATTGATGATCTCTTTGACCAGCTTCAGGGCTCCAGCTACTACTCGAAGATTGACTTGCGGTCCGGTTACCACCAGTTGCGCGTCAGGGAAGCTGACATCCAGAAGACTGCTTTTCGCACTCGTTATGGCCATTTTGAGTTCTTGGTCATGCCTTTCGGTCTCACTAATGCACCGGCGGTGTTCATGGATTTGATGAACCGCGTTTGTAAACCGTACCTCGATAAGTTCGTCATCGTGTTCATTGATGACATTCTGATTTATTCCAAGAACAAGGCAGATCATGAGGAACATCTGCGGTTGGTCTTGGAACTTTTGAGACGGGAGCAGTTGTATGCTAAGTTCTCAAAGTGTGATTTTTGGTTGCGGGAAGTTCAATTCCTAGGGCATGTGGTGAATGAACTGGGAATTCATGTCGATCCGGCTAAGATCGAAGCTATTAAAGACTGGGAAGCACCAAAGACGCCATCTGAGGTGCGGCAATTCCTAGGTCTTGCAGGTTACTACCGGCGTTTTATCGAGGGATTTTCGAAGATCGCTCAACCCCTCACCGCTCTCACCCAGAAGGATCGAAAGTTCGACTGGGACGAACCACAGGAATCAGCATTTCAGATGCTGAAGCTTAAACTATGTTCTGCTCCTATCTTAGCCTTACCCGAAGGAACGGATGATTTCGTTGTGTACTGTGATGCTTCGATTCGGGGTCTCGGTTGCGTGTTAATGCAACGTGGAAAGGTTATCGCTTATGCTTCTCGTCAACTCAAGGTTCACGAGAAGAACTATACTACTCACGACTTGGAGCTGGGTGCAGTAGTATTTGCGTTGAAAATCTGGAGGCATTACTTGTACGGTACCAAGTGTGAAGTATACACCGATCACAAGAGTCTCCAGCATATTTTCGACCAGAAGGTGTTAAACATGCGGCAGCGTCGTTGGGTTGAACTCTTGAACGATTACGACTGTGCGATCAAATACCATCCTGGCAAGGCAAACGTTGTGGCGGATGCCTTGAGCAGGAAGGAGTCGGCAAAGCCTCGGCGTGTCCGAGCCTTGCAGCTTACCATTCATTCCTCCTTGCCTGACCGGATCCGTTCGGCTCAGGTGGATGCCTTAAAGGAGGAAAACCTTAAGGCCGAAACGATGCACAGTGCGGACAAACACCTTGAGCTTAGGTCTGATGGCCTACACTACTTCGCTGGGCGTGTTTGGGTTCCTTTACTCGGGGGATTACGGGAGCTTGTCCTTGACGAGGCTCACAAATCCCGGTATTCTATTCATCCAGGCTCCGATAAGATGTATCAAGATCTGAAGATACTTTATTGGTGGCCGAACATGAAGGCTGATATAGCCTCCTATGTGAGCAAATGCTTGACCTGTGCTAAGGTCAAGGTGGAGTATCAGAAGCCGTCTGGTCTCCTACAGCAACCTGAGATTCCAGAATGGAAGTGGGAGCGGATCACGATGGATTTCATCACCAAGTTACCGAGATCACCAAGTGGTTGTGACATGATTTGGGTGATCGTCGACCGGTTGACGAAATCGGCACACTTCATACCTATTAAGGAAACGGATGGACTCGAGCGGTTGGCTCGACTCTACCTTAAGGAGGTGGTCTCTCGGCACGGGGTGCCTGTTTCTATCATTTCTGATCGTGATTCCCGCTTTGCTTCGCGTTTCTGGAAGGCTCTTCATAAGGCCTTGGGTACTCAGCTGGATATGAGTACGGCTTATCATCCGCAAACTGACGGGCAGAGTGAGCGGACGATACAAACACTGGAGGACATGCTGCGGGCATGCGTCATTGATTTTGGCAAGGGTTGGGAGACTCACCTGCCGTTGGTGGAGTTCTCCTACAACAACAGCTACCACTCCAGTATTGGGGCAGCTCCGTTCGAAGCTCTGTATGGACGGAAATGCCGATCTCCCTTGTGTTGGGCCGAGGTGGGCGAGAGCCAGCTCACTGGCCCGGAACTGGTGTACGAAACTTCGGAGAAAATCGTACAGATCCGTAACCGTTTGGCAGCTGCACGGGATCGTCAGAAGAGCTATGTCGATCGCCGTCGCAAACCACTAGAGTTCCAGGTTGGGGACAAGGTGCTTCTGAAAGTTTCACCATGGAAGGGCGTCATACGCTTTGGAAAGCGTGGCAAGCTTAACCCTCGTTACGTCGGACCGTTCGCAATCCTGGAACGGATTGGTCCGGTGGCGTACAGACTTGACTTACCGACGGAGCTCGGTAATGTTCATAACGTCTTCCATGTGTCTAACTTAAGGAAGCGTTTGGCTGACGAATCTCTTGTTGTACCACTGGAAGAGATCAAGGTTGATGATCGTCTTCGCATTGTGGAGGAACCCGTGGAGATTCTGGATTACAAGATTCGTAGCCTTCGGCGGAGTAAAATCCGCATCGTTAAAGTTCGTTGGAACTCGGATCGTGGACCGGAGTTCACGTGGGAACGAGAGGACCAGATGAAGGCTAAGTACCCTCATCTCTTTCCGAAGCGCGCGTTCGAGTCCAGGCATGTTACTGCTGAAGCAGAGTGAATCTCGGGGCGAGATTCCCTTTCAACGTGGGGATGATGTGACAACCGGTAACTTTTCTTTTCGTTTTCTTCCTTTTCGTCTGTTTCATTTTTGGGCTTCGTGCAATTTTCGGGACGAAAATTCTTTCAACGTGGGGATGATGTGACACCCGGCATGTTCGGCTTAAACATAATAGTAACATCTAAGTCTACCTTAGCGAGAAACGTTTATAAACAAACTTAACTGGGTTAGTTGAGTCGGGTCAGATTAGGATTGTCCAGGGTTCAATGATCTGGAGGATCATTGGGAGTCATTTTGGGGAATACACTAGTACCGGGTTCCGTTGTTGGTGACATTACATGAACTAATTAAGTATATGTGTAGATTATGGGTCGTGTGGTGGATTGTATACTTATACTTGCTTAAACAATATACAAATGATTATACGTGCCTAAATATGCTAAGTATAGACTATTGGATGCATGCTTATGTGTTAAGATGTGTTAGAATGCGTTAAACACGACAAACTGGAAATCTGGAAAAAGTTAACATGTGTTAAAAAGTGCTGTTAACATGTGTTGGTTAAACATTTAAACACGTTTTAAAAACATACTTGGTTATGATCTGGACAATCGGGGACTAGATAATCTTATGGTTATTAGTCGGAACACTTATGTGAACATTTTGATAGATCTCCGGTAGAGGGATTATCAAGGGCTAAACATCTTTACTTATAATTGAAGAACGCAATCTAAGGTGAGTTCACGGCCCCACTTTTACTGCTTTAACTTTTGGGGGAGAAAACATGCGCTAAACAGTTTTGGTAACATATGTCATACTATGGTTTTAACTTTATATTGCTATACGATCTTTTGGAAAGTCTCGGGGGAAACCATGAATGTGCGGGTTTGCACAACGGGGGAAATGTGGATAGATCTATTGGGCGTGACCTGCCCCACTCGTCGGCTTGGAGGGCCGGGCGGGTGCATATTGTCTCGAACAGGAACATTATCGTGCTGAACATTACGGGCTGCTAAACATGCTAAACATTGCTAAACGTGTCCAGTAATGGTTTCCAATCGTAGTAGTAATAAAACACACGCCTAGCTAGCGTACTTGGTAGCATTGATATAGTATGGACATGGTAACACTTGGATAACATTTTGAACAAACCTGTGAACTCACCAGCATTATTTGTTGACGTCTTTTTGGCATGTTTTTCTCAGGACGCTAAGGTAGCAACAACTGGATCTAGGCGCACGAGTCGGCACGGGCGTCTAGGGTTTAGAGCATGGTCTTCATTAAACATTTGAACTGTGTCTTTTGGGTTGTAAACATTTAAAGCTTCCGCTACAGTTTATGTTTTTATAACTATATCTTTTGAGTATTGTGTTATGCATATAGTGTTGTTTATTGTGACCGTTGACTTGAATCCTGGTTTGTCATGCGCCTCGCGGTAAAACCCCGCAAGTGGAATTTGAGGGTGTGACATTACCTCAAATCCCGGTACCGTACCATGCCGTACTGAGCATTTTCAATACCAGTAATAGTACCCATTTTGATGATTTTAGGTACCAGTATTTTCGGTACCGGTACCACACTCATCTCTAATTACAACGACAAATATATATAGATAATATAAATTTGAAAATAAATTACTATTATAATAAAATGAAAATAATCTATTATAATAATCTGACGAGGTTATAATTATTATTTAGATTGGATTGATTTTTGGGGTTATTATTATTATTATAATAATAATAAGTTTTATATATTATTTATATTTATGGTAAATAATCTAGTTATTTTAAATGAGAGTAATATTTTAAAGAGAAGTTTTAGGATGAAATCTTTTGGTGGAGTATTAGGAGGGAAATTGAAATTTTGTAATTTAAAGAGAGAAATAATTTGGGAAGAAAGTTGTAGTATGTTTAGCCACACACAAATAAATAATAATTAGTGTGACTAATAGTTATATAAGCCAAATAAATATTTGCCACTTTAAGTGTGACTATTATGTAACCAATAGTCATACATATTTTTCCATGACATTTTTTATCATTTCGTCACACAAAAATAAATACATTGACCATAGTGTGACGAATGTTCATGTAAAGCCACCCAAAATTTTGTAATTTTAAATGTGACTATTATTTAGCCTTTGTCATGCTATAATATATATGACCATATGTTTTAGCTTTTAACCACAACATCAAACAAATATCGTCGCTATAGATAACATTTGGCCACAATTTTCAACCGTGGTTAGTAAATGTCACACTTGATCTTAAAATGTGGCTAAACCTTACAAAAATATGTGTATTTTGTCACATGAAATAAATGTTGTGGCTGTAAATCACAATTGGACACACATTTTTTAATGTGGCTAGTAAATGTCACAGTTTTTTCTTCAAGTGTGGCTAAAGGTTTTGAGTTGTTATATAATGATCTCATGAATACGTAAGATGTGTGGTGAAAAGTGGGTTGGAAGTTTTTCAAATGTTAAAAATGACTTTTAGCCACACATTTAAGCAAATGTGTGGCAGGGCGATTTTGGAAAAAGTGTGACCGTAGCCCAGTTTTGGCGTAGTGTCTTGACTATTAGTTTAAGTAGTTTTTTTCATATCTAAATAATAACCATCTCTTGGTCGAATTAATAGACAATTATACAAATGGGTTGTTGAGTTAGGATGAATTCTCGAGTGCTCTTAAGGATGCACATGCGCAATATGGAAGGAATTCCGAGGTTAATTATCATCTGTTTTTTTCCTTTTCTTAGGTTAATTGTTTAATGGACAACAATACAAATTATGAACACCAAATTTGTTCAGTTCAGTTGATAATTTTAATTTTTAATCTGATTTGTGTTTTTTTTCTGATTTGTGTTTGTTTTTCTGCTTCAAGGTATTCTGCGGTACATGTGGGCAGCTTTGAGAGGCCTTCGGTTTTTTATCAATTGTCTTTAATCGCTGCCACACTTTTAAAGGTTGTAAGCAGGTGTGCTCCTTCGTTTCCACATGGATTTTGTTAATTAAATCCTTTATAATATTTACTATTTTAATGGTTTGTTCGCTTATCACTTGATGAGTATTTTTTATAACCTAGATATACATGTTTCTCCCAGATCTGGAATAATTGAGGTGAAGTAACGATGATGGAGATGGGACGACGAAGTTTAGATGATGTAAGCATCTGTTTATCTGTATGTTTGAATTCCTTGTGTTTCTCAATAGTTTCATCAAATTGTGTCACATGAAGTCAAAATTAGAGTAAATGATAATTGATACTTAATATCTAACATTTATATTATTATCTTCAAGTTTAATGGTAATAACTTAAATTTCGAATTTTGAATTTCAAAATTCAAATTATACAAAATTTCAAATTTTGAGTTTTAGTTAATAATGGTAAGAAATTACACATGCTAATTATCCTTTTAATTACACATTTAATAAGATTCAAAGTCTCTACATAAGTAGTGTCAACTCTCCAATTAATACATTAATTGATCCTATTAATTGTGTTATATTAATTGGTAATCAATTAAATATCGAATTTTGAATTTCAAATTTCAAATTAAAATTTGAAATGTTTAAATTCGAATTTGACAAAATTAATAATATAAAAAATACATTACTTTAATTATTAATTATAATACAACTTTATGAATGAAATTTTCCATACCGAACAAATACATAAAGTTACTGATTGTCCATACCGAAAAAATTGCAATATTTTCGTTGTTGTTGTCATTTTAGAATTTAAAACTTTAATGATTACTAAAAATATCATTTCTCATTTAATTCATTCTTCATTGTTGTCATTTTAAAATTTAAAACACAATGTTTTCTAACTTACTGTAAGTATCTCTTTATGTATGCTCTGTAATTTGTGTCATATTCATTGAATTTTAAAAGACACATCATATTCATTTTACCGCTCTAAATAATTGTTAGTTGTTGAACCGCGTGTCCACACGGGCAATAGTCTAGTATTTATATATATAGTTTTTGGCCATTTAAAAAAAACAAGAATTTAATTTGTTGTGAAATATACCACCAACTTTTAACATCTGGAACAAGAAAACAATACTTTTCTTTTAGAAAGCATTTCGTAACAATCTATGTTAAATCGTGGAGCTCATAACACAAACTTTTTGTTAATTAAAACCAAGAAATGCAAAATGATTTGAGCGTGGTGGTACCAGTCATATTATATCATGGTTATCATGATGGCCATGCGTTAAAATCTTATCACGTGGCAATTGGCTATTGTGCAAGTGTCATATTAGCGTGATGGTTTCCTCATTTTCTAGTATTCCTTTTCCAACCATTTCAGTTTTTTGTTAATTAAAAGCAAGAAATGAAGATGATTTATGTGTTTTAGCTGGTTGAAGAAACACCAATCTAACAATTTGAATATAGTAGTGTTAGTATGCAAATATGAGGAAGGACGTGATTCTCATTAAACAATAAGACGAATACAAGACACTAATCCAGACCATTACAGAGTTTCGACTATAATCTATCTCTCACAGCTATATAGTATGAATTCTCACTCGCCGATCTGATCCCTTCTTCTGATGACGAAGGGGGGTATTTATAGGCCCCTGAGGTGGTCAGTGATTGGCTGTGAGGGGAATGACAGCTGTCTTGTACTATTACGACCGTTGTCATTCTTCGCGCTGTCGCTCTGTGGTTGGTCCACGTGTCCTGCTATCGTCCTTTCTGTCCTTTTCTGTACCTCGTACCTGCAGGAGATCGTGGAGCAGGGAATAAACACCTCTGATTGGCCACATGTCCCTGCTCTTGTCGGGTGACACATGTCTTTTGTGTAAGTGGTGTGCGTCGTCTTCTAGAACTCCACGTCATATTGTTGTGTTGACGTGTGTGTGAGTGTAAGTCGCGCGCACGCGCGGGTACATATCTCTTCAAGTCCCCCTAGTCTAGTGTGTTGTATGCGTAGCATGCGAGACGCTGGACTCAGTAAGGTAGAAGTGTCAGTGCGAGCGGGTTTTGCGCTTCACCCTAATTTCTGGTATTCATGTGCGGCGTCTTGCAAGTGGTAAGGTTGCGGACGTCTGTAATTAATGCTCACATCAATATTGTCAGTCCGGGCGTATGAAGTGACAGGTTGGTAGCCGAAACGTTCCTGACGGTTGTACAGTGTCAGAGACGTAGTGGGGTCGCCCAGTCGGTTCGAGTGCTTTTTCTCTCTCTTCTTGTGACGTGTAATTTTCCGATTGGTTGGGCCTTTCATATTCAAAAAATTGTCAGACCACGTGTGATCTCCCTATTTAATCCCCCTTTTCCATCCGTTTCTTTTTACTTTCTTTCCAAGTACTCTTTCTAATTTCCTCTCCATTGTTCATCAGTTTTTTCATCTTTTTACTGTTTATTTGCATCCGAAGGGCGGTTTCACGCGTACAGATGGAGCATATTACGAATATCCCGAAGAAAAAACGTAGAGGTTCTAGGAGAGGAGATGATGGTTCAAAGAAGGGGCCGCCTCATGCTAACGAGGTCACGGCCGTCTAGGGGAGGGATGAATTTAGGAATATCCGGAGGGAGTATGGGTTCCCCTCCTCGTATGGTGTGGAGGTACCTAATCCTGACAAAACGATCCTTGAGCCTCTTGTTGGGAAAGTTGGGTTATATGCTGCATATTTCCGAGACTGCAATTTTAGGGTCCCTATAACCCGGTTTCTTGGCACCTTTGTGCGGGCTATGGGGGTTCATATTAACCAGATCCATCCTGGTTTGATGTCTAGACTCATGTTCTTTGAGTTTTGTTGCCATGCCCACAAGATTGAACCTTTGGTGGACATGTTTTATGTTTTTTATAGTTTAAGCTTTGTGGAGAGTTGGCTTTCCTGCAGGCCGCGCGCTGGGGTGCCTGCATGTGCTGGGGTAGGTGTGAAAAGCTTTCGCGAGTGGAAACCTAAGTTAAACTGGATCAATCAAGGGGTTATCCCCATAGAGATGGGTCGGCTGGACCCGGCTGAGGGAATAGGGAAGGTTGTGCTGATCGACTATAAGGAGCAGGAGTGGTTCAAGACTTTTACCAGTCATCCTGTGGACCTTTGTGAGATCCCAGAGACTGGGTTGGTGATGGCTGGGATGAGCATCAAGTATGATGTGAAAGGCCGCAATCCGCATCTCACTCAGGATGGGAAAGGTTAGTTGCCGTTTTTGTTGTTGTTACTTGTTGCGCACCCTTTGTGTGTTGTCGTTAATTCGCCCTTTGGTGTGTTTCGTTTGCAGATGTCAAGAATTTGTATGACATGTTGTTGGGCGGTGACAACATGGGCTTCGCCTTTAGGGAGCTGGCGGAGGATGAATTATACATCCTAGAGAAGGCGTGGGACATGCTGATTCGTCCCCAATTGGGTGTGGCGGCGCGGGAGCAGGCCCCGCCGCAGTTGCTGATAACTGAAGCAGGTGAGTCCTCGCCACTTTTTGATAATCCTTCGCCCGTCAACATGTTCATGCGGACGGGCTTTCCTTTAATTGTTATATCTAGTGATGAGTCGTCTGACTCATCGGGGTCCTTCTCTCCGCGTCCGTCGTCCGCAGGCACTCATGGACCTCAGTCGTCGCCTGCGCGCATTGAGAACGATAGCGATGAGGAAACTGAAGATGATGACTTTCTTGTCCATCGTATCACCAAGCTGCAGCCAGGGGCAGTCGGAGGTGAAGATTGTTATTTCGTTCTTAACCATGAAGTGGTTAATAAATATTTTGAAAATTACCACCCTTTTGAACGAAGCTACGTTGAACTTTCAGATGCGTTCGTTCAAGGAGAGTCGGTGGTGAAGTTAACCGAGGAGGTACAGGGCGCGATGGTGACAAAGCCTGTTTCAACGGAGGCAGCGGAGACTGGTCCTATTGCTACTGAAGTGCCCCGCCAGAAAAAGCGGTCCAGGCGTGCTGGAACTAAAGGCAAGAAGGTTGTGGAAGATTTGACACCTCCTGTTGAGAAGAGGGTGATGTTAGATGATCTTGTGCACTCCGCAGAAGATAGCTTGTTGGGTAAGTGCTCGTGTTTCTTTTCCTATCTTTCTGTACTATGATTGTTGTTATTAACTGCTCGTTGTACTATTTCTGCAACGGATTTGTTGAACGTTAACGTGTCAGAGAACATATCGACGGCCCCGTTTGCTGAAGGGTTTAACCTTGGCCCTTTGGGGCAGGCATCTCCAAACCAACAGATTCAGGAGCCTGTTCGCACTGAGGTGCAGGACGACGTTTTGGTGACATCTTCTCCGGTGCATCAGTCATTACCTATCCGCCAGCCCACACCTGCGCGTCTGCCTAATCCTCCGTGGCAGCCGACACCTGCGCGCCTGCCTACCCCACCTCAGGATATGTTAGAGGGTGGCTCTGGGCGGGTGTCGCCCACTGACGTGAGCGAGGGTTATGGGCGGGATATTGACATGACTGTGGATGATGATGATGAGAATGAGAAGAGGGTGACTACCGAGCCTGGTCGTAGCTTTTCGAGTGCCCCTCCCCTTGGTGGTGGTGAGTTGTCTGCTGGCATTTTTGAGCCCAACTGGACATTGACGCCAGCCACCCGATTTCTTGACGTGGAGGATTGCCGCCAGTTTTTGGCTAATCCTGTCCCTCCCGGGGAGCGTGAGCATCAGGCCACTCGTCCGCAGGGTGAGCTCATGGATGACCATATTATGAGTATGGCAAACATGTTGTCTACCTCCGCTGAGATTGTGCGCGAGTGGGGGTCTATGGCTCATGACCGTAACAGATTCCACCAAGAGTTGAAGCGCGTGACTGATGAGCGCGACCAAATACACCACGAGTTGAAGCGTGCGAAGTGGGATGCTGTTACTTTCCGCGAGGAGCGGGACAAGCTTCAGGGGCAGTTGTCTGAAAGAGAGCAACACTGGAAGATTGCCTGTGCCAAGACGAATGCCAAGATGGAGGCGTCCGCTAAATGAATCAGTGAGGCTGACGCGCGGAATGAAGAGATCTCTAAGGAGTTGGCCCGGATGGAGAGGCTCGTAAAGCAGCATTATAACAAGTTGCTTGATTCTCGCGATTTGTTGAGGGAGAAGGACGAGGAGATCGCTCAGCTGAATGCGGCGAAAGAGGAGACGGATAAACAGAATCTGGAGTTGCAGCAACAGAATCTTGACCTCGAGGGGGAGCTGTTGGATACTCGTGAAGAGGTGCGCTTAGCGCAGAGTGATCGTGAGTGGTTGCTCACCAGCTGCGTTCCTGAGGTTTGTTTTTGTCTCTTACCTTTGTGTCTTCTCCTTTAACAGCCTTTGACGTTTGTGCTGAGTTTTTGTTCTTTATGCTTGTGTAGGTGGCTTATTATGTGAAGAATTGTGACCAGACGCGCCAGGCTGTGGCGGCAGTGAATGCTGCCGCGAAGCTTGTGGGGCGCAAAGCTGGGTTTCTGGAGGGTTATCAACATGCCAAGGATGGCAAAGCCCCAGAGCAGTTCACGTTACATGGGCAGGACCTTGATGCCGTTTTTGCAAAGAAGGCTGCCGCCTTTGATGGATTAAAGTACGAGCTGGTTGATTTCGTTGTTGGCCATCGCGACCGGCCATCTTGTTATGAGTTGAAGGAGTCATTTGAAAAGCAAGGCCTTACTCACACGCGGCGCGACTACGCCCTTAGGAAAGCCAAGGCAGCAGATGTGGCTTTGGGTGAGCAGCCTGAGGCTAGTGAGAAGTTGGACTTGTCTGGGTCTGAAGAAGATGATGAATACAGCGACGCGTCCTCTGAGTTTAAAGATTGAAGCCTGTTGTTGCTTTATTTTGCTTTTTATTTGTAAATGATTTCAAGATCTTTAATGTCTTATGCTGTACTTGAAACCTTTTCCTCTGGTGAAAATGTGGTTGTTTAATATTTCTTGTTCAAGTTTATTGTTTTGCGCTAGTTTTGAGTACATGGCCTAACATAAGTTATATTATGCGCACATGACTAACTTTTTTTCGCGCACTGTACTGTAAACATATAAACATTTGGCTTGCCGATTCTTAGTGCGATTTGTTTAGGACAGTGTATTAACCATACAATGTTTATGTTGCGTGTTGTATCTTAACCATACAACGCGCAGTTTGGGGAATTGCAGGTTAACAAAGCAATTTTAGTTTGGACATTGTATCTTAGCCATACAATGTTTGGATTGCGCGTTGTATCTTAACCATACAACGCGCATTTTAAGGAGTTGCAGGTTAACAATGCAATTTTAGTTTGGACATTGTATCTTAACCATACAATGTTTGGTTTGTGCGTTGTATCTTAACCATAGAACACGTAGTTTAGGAAATTGCAAATTAACAGTGCAATTTTTAGTTTAAACATTGTATCTTAACCATACAATGTTTGGTTTGCGCGTTGTATCTTAACCATACAATGCGTAGTTTAGGAAATTGCAAATTAACAGTGCAATTTTTAGTTTAGACATTGTATCTTAACCATACACTGTTTGGTTTGCGCGTTGTATCTTAACCATACAACGCGTAGTTTAGGAAATTGCAAATTAACAGTGCAATTTTTAGTTTAGACATTGTATCTTAACCATACAATGTTTGGGTTGCGTGTTTTATCTTAACCATACAACGCGCAGTTTAGGGAATTGCAGGTTAACAATGCAATTTTAGTTTGGACATTGTATCTTAGCCATACAATGTTTGGGTTGCGCGTTGTATCTTAACCATACAACGCGCATTTTAGGAAATTGCAGATTAACAATGCAATTTTAGTTTGGACATTGTATCTTAGCCATACAATGTTTGGGTTGCGCGTTGTATCTTAACCATACAACGCGCAGTTTAGGGAATTGCCGGTTAACAATGCAATTTTAGTTTGGACATTGTATCTTAGCCATACAATGTTTGGGTTGCGCGTTGTATCTTAACCATACAACGCGCAGTTTAAGGAATTGTCGGTTAACAATGCAATTTTAGTTTGGACATTGTATCTTAGCCATACAATGTTTGGGTTGCGCGTTGCATCTTAACCATACAACGCGCATTTTAGGAAATTGTAGATTAACAATGCAATTTTAGTTTGGACATTGTATCTTAGCCATACAATGTTTGGGTTGCGCGTTGCATCTTAACCATACAACGCGCATTTTAGGAAATTGCAGATTAACAATGCAATTTTAGTTTGGACATTTAGATTGCCGCTTTTGAAGTGTGCGTAGTTCGCTTTATTTGTCATGTGGCATCTTGAATGAGTGTTTACAGGACGAAATGCGTGTAAAGTAAAGAAATTTCCAGATTTCATTCCACTAAATGGCGCAACAGCCTTCATTACAAATTGGCATACTATTACATGTAGCATTTTCTTAATTGAGCGGCGTTCCATGTTCGGGGAACGGGCTTGTCGTCTAGGGTTGATAGCTTGTAGGCTCCCTTGCCAATTACTTCAGTGACACGGTATGGTCCCTCCCAAGTGGGGGCCAGTTTTCCTTTGGGAATTGCGCCGCTGGCTTCATTGTTTCTAAAGACGAAGTCCCCCGTGCGGAAGGTGTGAGGCTTGACTTTTGCATTATAATACTTCTCCAACTGTTGTTTGTAATTCGCCTCTCTTGCCGCTGCTCTTTCACGGCGTGTTTCTGCCAAATCCAAGTTGATGCGCAGTTCTTGATCATTGTTCGTCTGGGTTACTGACAGGACTCTTGCGGACGGGCATCCAATCTCTGCGGGTATCATAGCCTCAGAGCCATATGTTAGGCTGAACGGGGTCTCACCGGTGCTCGTTTTTGTTAATGTGCGATTAGCCCATAGCACGCTCGGCAGTTCTTCCGCCCAGGCCTTCCCTTTGGTACCTAGTCTTGATTTGATGCCTTCCACTATGCTTCGGTTCGCGCGTTCAACTTGTCCATTGCCTTGCGGGTGTGCGACCGAGGTGAACGTGGGTTGGATGCGCTGGTCCGCGTACCATTTCAGTAATCCTTTGTCCGCAAATTGGGTCCCGTTGTCTGTGACGATCGTCATGGGTAACCCAAAACGACAGATGATGAACTCCCAAACAAACTTTTTAACATGACTGGTCGTGATCTCAGCGAGTGGTTTAGCTTCGACCCATTTCGTGAAGTAGTCAATTGCGACTATCAGATATCGTCTCTTCCCTGTCGTCATTGGGAATGGTCCCACAATATCGATAGCCCACTTCTGGAATGGCCACACTGAGGTTACTGGGATAAGGTCGTTTTTGGTTCGTAAGGTGTTGGGAGCATGACGTTGGCAAGAATCACATTTGCGGATGATCTTTAGCGCATCCAGATGCATGCCCGGCCAGTAGTATCCTGCATTCATAATTTTGGCGACCACCATGCGTGGCCCAGCATGTATTCCACATATCCCTTCATGTATCTCTCGCACTAGGTAATCTGCATCGACTGCATCCACGCATCGCAGTAGTGGCCCTAGGTATGACTTCCGATAGAGCACCCCGTCTTGTATCTGGTACTGTAGGGCTTTGTGCTGTATCTTCCGAGCTTGGTGGTGAGGTAAGAAACTATCGGGGTCATCCAGCTGTCAACACCCGTTTGTATTACATTGACCTCTTTGGGTGGAACAGACGGTTCGCTCAGGGTTTCAATTCGGACCTCTTTTGCTAAATGGCTAAAGCTTGTAGAAGCCATTTTGCTTAGAGCGTCCGCCGGCTTGTTTTGACTGCGTTTAATGTGGTCGATGGTGCAGCTAGGAAAGTTGGCCATGAGCTCTTTAGCGCGTTGGAGATACATGATCATTGAGGGTTCTTTCGCTTCATATTTCCCTGTAATATGGCCCGCCACCAGCATTGAATCGACATGTGCGAAGATGTGTTTGGCACCCAGCTTTTGCGCGATGCGCAGGCCGGCGAGGAAAGCTTCATATTCAGCCTCGTTGTCGGTGGCCTTGAATTCGAGTCTGATTGCATAAGTGAACTCCGCGCCGTCCGGACTAATAGGCGGATTCCTGCGCCTACACCATCTTCGTTTGAGGCCCCGTCTGTGTAAAGATTCCAGATAGCCTTTTCGTCACATGGTGGTTGCGGGTCTTGCTCTTCCTTGCATTCTTCGATTTTTTCTTGAGGTACCTCCGCTATGAAATCTGCTAGTATCTGTCCTTTAATCGATGGGCGTGTCTTGTAGTAAATGGTGTGTTCGCCCAGTTCGATGGCCCACTTTGCCAGTCTCCCGGAGACTTCTGGTTTGGACAGGACATTGTTCAGCTTGTAGTCGCTCAGCACATTGATGGGATAGCCTTGGAAGTATCTGCGCAATCTTCGCGACGCGTGCACGAGAGCTAAGACCAGCTTTTCCATGGTGGTGTACCTGGTTTCTGCATCTGTCAGGACCCTGCTGATATAATAGATGGGCGTTTGCACCAGTTTTCTGTCCACCATCAGTACCGCGCTCACCGCTTGCTCTGTCGCACAGAGATACATTGTCAGTGGCTCCCTTGGGAGTGGGGCGGTGAGTGTTGGTAAGTCCACCAGACACTGTTTCATTTCTTGGAAAGCCTTCTCCGCCTCTGCAGTCCACTTGAAATGATTCTTTTTCAGGAAATTCTTTAATGTTTCGATGAACGGGATCGATTTGCTTGCATGGTGTGACAGGAAACAGTTGATTGCGACTAGACATCCATTCAGCGTTTGAACCTTTTTTAGCGTGGACGGGGAGGGCATTTGCGCAATGGCTTGTATCTTTTCAGGATTTGGTCGGAAACCGTCTTTGGCAACCACAACGCCAAGGAACTTTCCTTCCTCCATCCCAAACGCGCACTTGCTTGGGTTCAGCTTCATACAGATTTCTTTTAGATGTTTGAAGGTTTCTTCGATATCCTTCAACATTTGATCCTCTTCCTTGCTCTTGATGACCAGGTCATCCACATAGACTTCCAGATTCTTCCCTATCTGTTTGGCAAATGCGCGGTCCATTAACCGTTGGTATGTAGCTCCCACATTTTTTAGGCCGAATGGCATCTTGGTGTAACAGAAGACTCCCTTGTCAGTGCGGAAAGCCGTTTTGTCTTCATCTTCTAGCGCCATCTGGATTTGATGGTACCCTTTGTAGGCATCTAGGAAGCATTTGAATCGGAAAGGCGCTAGTGAGTCAATCTTTAAATCGATTTCTGGAAGCGGGTAGCAGTCTTTGGGACATGCTTTGTTGAGGTCTGTGTAATCCACACACATCCTCCAGCCGCCATTGCTTTTCTTGACCATTAATGGGTTGGCAACCCAGGTTTGGTATCTTGTTTCCCTCAAGATTCCAGCTTTTAACAGCTCTCCTACTTGTTCGTTCATCGCTTGTGTTTTTTCAGCACCCATGCTTCGTCGCTTTTGCACGATGGGTTCAACTGAGTGATATGTGTTGAGCTTGTGTTGGGCGAGTTCGCGTGGGACCCCGATCATATCTGATGGTTGCCATGCGAAGACGTCCATGTTTTTGCGGAGAAGCTACTTCAAGTGATCTCGGATGTTCTCTGAGATTGCTGGTCCCAGTCTGATGGGCTGATCAGGGAACTTTGGGTTAGGATCCACTTCTCTGGCTCCGTGCGTGAGCATGGTTTTAGCATTTTAGCTGAGTGAGATTCCGTGGTCAGGGCACATTCTCTGTTAGCCCACACGATTGCCACACCGTTTGGGGTGGGGAAACCAATTGTGCCATGGACTGTGGAAGTGACCATGTTGTACGAGGCCATGGAGTCTCGCCCTAAGATGATATCGTACTTGGATTTTGTTGGGATGACAAGGAATGTAACTTCTTCAGTTCGTGAGCGCCCGTGTGCGCCTAGAGTGAGAGGAAAAGATATCTCCCCTAGTGGGGTCACGACTTCGTTTGAAAATCCCATAATTGGGGAATTGATAGGGCGCAGTCGTTGTTTATCCTCATCATCTAGCAGGTCGAAGCACTGTCCATACATGATATCGGAGTTGCTGCCAGTGTCCATGAATGCCCTGGTGGTTCGGTAATGGTCAAAGATGGCTGTGACAATGATCGCCCGTGTGGCGGACGGGCCACCTTTGACCACTGGGAAGCATACTTGTTGCTCTTTCCACTCTGCGGTTGTTTCTGGTTTCCGCTTCTGGAGCCGGCATCCACCGCTATGGATCATCATGCTCACGTTTTTTATCTTTTTTGGCGGTGGTCCCGCCATTTGCTTGCGTTCCACATTTTGTAGTAGATGTTCGAGCTTACCGGACTTTAATGCGTCCTCGATGGCTTGCCGCAACTGGTAGCACTTATCAGTGTCATGGCCTATGTCTTGATGATAAGCACAGAACTTGTTGTGATCTAGTCCTTCCCTCCGCTTGATAACCTTTGGTTCTGGGAAATCGATATTTTCTGTGGCCAGGACTTGCGCTGGCGTTTTCATCAAGGGGGTCCAGTTGTTGTGACTTCTTTTTCCTGACTTGTGCACGAGTGACGCATTGTGTTGGTATTCTTGAGGCGCAGCGGGCTTTGTCACCGTCGGGGTGGCTCCCTGAAGCCTGGTCCAGACATTTCCTTTGCCTTTTCTTTCATGTCTGTTGTTTCTATTGCGCGCTGCTTGTGCTTGTGTATCTGTGTATTGTGGTGCTTGGTTTCTGCTCCAAACAGATAGCTCTCTTTCGGTTTTTGCGTAATTCTTCGCGCCACGCATGATTTCTTCCTAGGTGTTGGGCATACCTGTGCATCCAGCCAGAGTGGGGGTCAGTGAATCACATCTCACTCCTTGTGTGAACGCCGCCTTCATGAGTTCAAAACCAATTGGCCCGATTTGCAGGGCTTCACGATTAAACCTGGTGATGTAATCTTCAATGGATTCGTTTTCACGCCTCTTGACTTGTAGGATGTCAGTGGAGTCGCGTTCTACTCTCTTGTTTTGGCTGAAGTGGTCTGGAAACTTATCGGTCAGTTCTTTTAAGTTGTCTATCTTGCCATTCGGCAGGCTGTCGAACCATACTCGCGCAGCGCCCGTGAGCGTCTGCGCGAACATGTGACACCACGCGGGTAGGCTCCACCTTGCACATTTTCTTGCGATTTCAAAGCTTCTTAAATGGTCGTCAGGGTCGCCTGTGCCATCAAATTTTCCCAAAGTGCTTGGTATTTTTGTTCTTGCGGGCAATGTGGCGAGCACGATGCGCGGTGTAAATTTTGACTTTTCACTGAATGAAGGAGGATAATATGGTTGTGTGAGATCATCCTCACCGGACATCAAGTGTGCTCGATCAACGGTGTTGGTCAAGTACTGCCTTGTGTCACGGTGGAAACGACTCTGAGACTCATCGGAGTCTTCCCTCCAAGTTGGGTCAGTGACCTGATTGCTCCCGCCGCCTTGTCCTGCAGCTTTGGATGGGTCTTCCGATATGGTGACAGGCCTTCCTTCGCTGAAGGATAGTGCGCGAGATGCTTCTCTTAGCTCTTGTTCTTTTATCTTCTTTATGAATGCTTGTTTTAAGGCTTCCTTTTGTTGGGCGTACCACACCTCCGGACTAACCATCGGCGTGGTATGACCAACAGGTGAAGCTTGAAGATTATCTGTGGCAAAATGGAAGGATGGGGTCTGTCTAGTCCCGGAGGATGGAGTATGACCCGCGTCCGTACCATGAAATTGTTCCTCGGTGGTATTATCAAGCTGGCTGGTGTTTGCCTGGGCAATACCAGTGCCTGACGTGCCTCCAGGGAAGTTTGGTGTCGTCGGTAAAGAACTCATAGCTGGTTTTTAGAGAGATAAAAGTGTTTAAGTTTGTTGTTCTTGAAGCTCAAAAGACGGATGGCGCCAATGAAGAAACACCAATCTAACAATATGAATATAGTAGTGCTAGTATGCAAATATGAGGAAGGACGTGATTCTCATTAAACAATAAGACGAATACAAGACACTAATCCAGACCATTACAGAGTTTCGACTATAATCTATCTCTCACAGCTATATAGTATGAATTCTCACTCACCGATCTGATCCCTTCTTCTGATGACGAAGGGGGGTATTTATAGGCCCCTGAGGTGGTCAGTGATTGGCTGTGAGGGGAATGACAGCTGTCTTGTACTATTACGACCATTGTCATTCTTCGCGCTGTCGCTCTATGGTTGGTCCACGTGTCCTGGTATCGTCCTTTCTGTCCTTTTATGTACCTCGTACCTGCAGGAGATCGTGGAGCAGGGAATAAACGCCTCTGATTGGCCACATGTCCCTGCTCTTGTCGGGTGACACCTGTCTTTTGTTTAAGTGGCGTGCGTCGTCTTCTAGAACTCCACGTCATATTGTTGTGTTGACGTGTGTGTGAGTGTAAGTCGCGCGCACGCGCGGGTACATATCTCTTCACTGGTCATTCTTTTCAACAAACCCAAGCAGTTTAATCACGACATAGTTCATGATTCTCTGTTTCGTAGGTGCTATGCCAATTTCAATATACTCCGCACATTCATCGTATACAAAGTTCTAAACAAACGCGATGAAGCGCAGGCATGCCTACTAATCAGCGTAATTTATTATTATATAATAATTAAAGGTCCCCCTATTTGCACCACCCCAAAACTTATTTGCACCGGCCTCTACGGCTCGTAGAGGCCTCTACAAGCTGTAGAGGCCTATGTCAATCATTGCAGTGGGCACCCACATCTACGGCCCGTAGAGGCCTCTATAAACCGTAGAGGGGTGTGGTTTTCAATGCTCTGACACCTCTACGGCCCGTAGAGCCCTCTAAGAACCGTAGAGAGCTGTAAAACCCTAAAAAAACGGGTGTAAATAACATGACCCTAATTGAAATCATTCATAAAAGGGAATATTTCATATAATAGTAACCAAGTTTCAAAAGTGTTCTAATTAGGTCACTCATCCTTTTTTTGGCCCAATTAAATGACTAAACATTCAAATCGAGTCTTGTAAAATTTTGTATGTGTCAAGAATGACATGGAGGAGAAGATGTTGGAGTCAGGATTTTAAATATATGTAGATGTATTAAAAAAAGAAAATAACATGTTAATTATATTAAAAAATTAAAAAAAAATATGCTAAATCCACATCATCACTTAACGTCGGCATTAATAGATAGGAAAAAAATAAACAAAAAGCCACATTACCATAGTTACCTACAAAATAGATGAAAAAACCTCTAATTTACATACTAAATGAATGTTGAGTGACCTAATTAAGACAAAAAAAATTGTTGAGTGACCTAATTAGAACACTTTTGAAAGTTGGTTACTATTTTACAAAGTTACCCCTTCATAAAACATAGAAGTAAAATTACTATGTTTTTTAAATTATTTAATAACCGACAAACAATTGCAAACCCTGAAATTGGAAAAGGTATCTTATCCAAAATTTTATTCACAAATTTACTAGAGACCACCGTTGGCTATCGGACCGTACTTCGGCAACATACTCCTATCGGTAACTTCTTCTTCTTTTTCTTTTTTTTTTTTCTTCGTATTATGGTGGTTGTCAGGAAACGACGGACCACCAGCGTTTTTTTGTTTTTTAGTTTCTATTAGATATCGTGACTGCGTTCGTCGATAAATAATCCTCGACTGTACTCATTTTTTTTTTATCATAACGGGCTTTTTATCCATCAACACTCCCTATACGTCTATACCCTTGTTTTCATCAACATAAATAACAAATTTATTAAATATACATGCAAAAATCAAATTATTGAAATAATATTAATAATTTTAGTTTTTTTTTCTGATTGCAAATACTCCCTATCACATTATCTATCATACTCAGTTACTAATCTGACTAATTAAGCAGGGGCGATGCTTAGTAGGGGCGGGATGGGGCGGCCGATTCCCCCGAATTTTCGCGCATAAGTTTCGATTATATAGTATTCGTATAGAAAATTTTGGAAATATAGGGTTTCGACCCCCCGAAACTGGTTTTCGACCCCCCGAAACTAGTGACTTCCGACCCCCGATGACTTCTGACCCCCCGAACCTTCGGGTCAAGCTTCGCCACTGTAATTAAGTGACAAGCTAGCACGATAATTTGAAGTTGACTTGCAAGGACCCACAAAACGTCAATAATGTTTCCAAGAAATTAATTTTCTGTATCCATCCCTAATTTAGAGGGTGTTTGAGATTTTTTTCGAAAACTGATTATGCGTTTTACTATATTGGGGTTGGAGCTTCTTTTAGATTATTGCGCTTTCTAGCTTAAAAATCCATTTCAAAACTCAACACCAAACACTAAAAACAAATTATTTGCGTTTTCAAAACGCAATCACCAAAAATCTATTTCAAAACTCAACCCTAAACACCCTCTTAGTAACATATCGGGAAAATATCGAGAAATCTTGCATCTTCTGTGATACGAAATATGAGATGATGTGTTTGGGACAAATAAACTACTCTAGAGTAATCCTTAATTGTAATCCTTAATATTCGATCATCCAATCACTAAAAATCAATTTTCATATACAGTGGCGGATCTAGAAAAAAAAAATTTATAGGTAACATTCAAAAAAAATTTTTTTGCCGTAATTTCATATAATCTTGGTTTTAAAAAGTGTGCCTTAAGCGCGAGGCACGAAGGGCATCGCATTATGTGACTTGAGGTGCACAACGTATAGAGCGCAGTTGAGGCGCGCTTTTTAGGAAAAATTAGCCTGAGGCGCGCACCTCATGTCCTTTTATTCTTCATTGAAAATCTTTAAAAGGTTTGCCGTTTGTATGTCCTTTTATATATTAACGTGTGTGTCATTTTAATTTTTAACCCTCTTGCAACGTATATGTCCTTTTATATGCAAGATAATTTAGAATCACGTTTAAATCTACATTCGCTTTCTAGCTACCAAATGCTCTGCTCAACAACAAGATCTTTTAAAAGTTTTCTTGTTAAAATCTTCCATATTGTTTGCACCCAAATCTTCAAATTTCCGCTAAAATTTCTTGAGTGTATGACAATTAATTATTTTTTGTAATTAATTGTAAAATAGTAACCAACTTTCAAAAGTGTTCCAATTAGGTCACTCAACAATTTTTTTTGTCTCAATTGGGTCACTCAACATTCACATAGTATGTAAATTAGAGGTTTTTTCATCTATTTTGTAGGTAACTATGGTAATGTGGCTTTTTGTTTATTTTGTTCCTATCTATTAATGCCGACGTTAAGTGATGATGTGAATTTAGCATTTTTTTTAATTTTTTAATATAATTAACATGTTATTTTCTTTTTGTAATACATCTACATATATTTAAAATCCCGACTCCAACATCTTCTCCTCCATGTCATTCTTGACACATACAAAATTTTACAAGACTCGATTTGAATGCTTAGTCATTTAATTGGGCCAAAAAAAAGGATGAGTGACCTAATTGGAACACTTTTGAAACTTGGTTACTATTCTATGAAATATTCCCTTTGCACCCAAATCTTCAAATTTTCGCTAAAATTTTCTGAGTGTATGACAATTAATTATTTTTTTCAATATAAAAAATTTTAATCCATTAAACTTTCCCCTCATGTTGCTCAATAATAATTCATCTTTTAAATTTTCAATTAACACAATAACACAAGTACAAAACAACAACTTAATAACTTAATTTATAAACCAAAACCCTCTTTAAAGAATCAAAGTATAATACCAAGAAAACTAATTTAGTAACTAATTAAAAAAAACTTACAATAACAGGGAAGGTAAGAAGGCGGCAACAGGAAGATGGGCTCCAGTGGAGGGTCGGAGGCGACGGTGTCGTGGTGGTGCACTGGCACGGTGGCAGGGGCAGGGGCACTTGGAAGTTGATAATGGTTTGGCTTCTTTTTTTTCCTCTCAACAATAGGGAAGGGAAGGGAAAAATTAAATGGGCTTTTGGTTTCGTAATGAGGACTTGGGTCAATGGGTTGGCCTTGTTATAAAAAAAAAAAAAAAAAAAAAAAAAAAAAAAAAGACGTGGGTTGGGCTTATTAAAAATAGAGAATTAAAAGGGCTTAGTTATAAGGGTTTTGGTTTAGAAAGTGTTTATTAAAATTTCGCTTCAAATATAAGTTTACGTATAATTTTTTTATGGGGTAACATAAATTTTTTTAAGGGGTAACGAAAAATTTATTTTAAGGATAACATTTTATAAAAAAAACGTAAAAAAAAAGTCCACTTCGCCAGGAAAATCGAGGGGTAACAATACTCTCCTCATAAAGATTTTTTACCCCAATAATTAGGGCTGCAAATGAACCGAACGAACACGAACAATGCCTTGATCGTGTTCGTTTGATAAGGAAAATATGTGTTCACGAACAGTTCATGAACACATACCAAACGAGATTTTTTGTTCGTGTTTGTTTGTTAAGAAAACAATCATGTTCGTGTTCGTTTGTGTCTGTTTGTTAATTTTGTTCATGAACGCACATGAACACAAATGGACATTCATGAACACAAAGAAACAAACACAAACGAACATATATTAACTTTCTAATAAAATCGATTTCACATACATATAAGTTTATTTATTTACTTGGGTTAAATAAATAATATTAAGACAAATTATAAAAATTAAAAACCTTATTAAACTATCGAACATAAACGAATATAAACGAACGTGGATTCTGTTCATGTTCGTTCGTTTAACTAAACGAACGAAATATTTTCTGCGTGTTTGTTCGTTTATTAAACGAACGAAAACAAATGAACTTCCAGCCGAATGGTTCATAAACTGTTCTCTGAAAGTTCAGTTAGTTTGCAGCCTTACCAAGAGTCATAAATAAAAAGAAAAACAACACACACCCCTTAAAATACTATTCTGGTGAGTGAGAGAGTCAATTTAGACTATAAACCTCACGTTTGTTGTCTATGCAGTTGATGGGAGAAACTCCATACCTTGTAACGGTCGTGACTAAAGAGGGCGTTGGCCCTTAAGTGAGGGTATATTGTTATGGAATGAAACCAATATTCCAAGGCATTATAATTCTCTCACATCTATTGTAAGAGCAACAAATGTGGGATTTCAGATTTACATTGAGCTAGTCACTTTATCGGTTTACTGGTTGAACTGATCAGACCAGATATAATATTATATATTTTCTTCATATTAAAAAATGTTATTAATAATATAAAAATTCGATGTTAAATTTTAAGCCCAAATCTAAAAGAAGGATTCATATCCATTTTACCAATTTTTAAATTTAGAGCCGGTTAAAAAGTCTAACCTAGAAAAATAAAAGTTTCCATATATATACACACGCAACCCTCTTTTTCCCTACCTTTCGTTCTCGTTCTTCTTGCAGATCCACCTAAAAAAATAAACAAATAACGCTTTCGTTAGTGATGTTGAATATGGAACTCATAATCGGCAACTTTTCATCTTTGAACGGAAAAATTCCACTTGCGGGGTTTTACCGCGAGGCGCGTGACACCAGGATCCAAGTCAACGGTCACAATAAATGACAACTTTATGTAAAATATGTAAACCAAACCATGCAAATTTTATAACATAAAAACCAACACAGCGGAAGCTTCATCAAGTTTACATCCCAAAACAGTAAATAAACATAAGTCTGAAATTCTTAAAATATGCAACTGAACCCTAAACGCCGTGCGCCTATTCCAAGTAGTGCTACCTTAGAGACCTGAGAAAATATGCTAAAATGTCAACATATAATGCTGGTGAGGCAAGCGCCTAGGCACTGAGGCGCACTATCAGGGCTGATTTTCGGCCAAATTCAGGCTAAAAGTTGCATAAACCTCTGAAACATCCTAAATGAGTCATGAACAAGTCCTAAACAACCCTAAAACATCCTAAAGTAGCCCTAAACAATCTTAAAACATCTCTAAAATCCCTAAAAAATGTATTTTATACTATGCGCCTAAATATAAAAAGCCCTCGTTTTTTATGCGCCGTGCGCCTAGGCTCCGGGCTTGGCCTATGCGCCTTGAGTGCGCCTAGGGGCTTTGACAACTATGGTTACCAGGTTTCTAGGCATGCCACGGGGCTCACATTATGTACCTAGGTGTCAAATCATGTTTCGAGGTCCCAAATTACACTTACAGTAGCAAAGCACACGACTAGGCATCAAAACACACGACTAGGTATCAATCAGGCAACTAGAAAAGCTAGTTACCCCCTGGAGGGGCGATTGGGCATCTACCAGGTGACTAGCTAACCTACCCGCCCCCAGGGCATGCCTCTAGCTTAGCTAGTCGCCCCCTGCAGACCGGGCGGCTCTTTTCGCGTGTTATACCCTCCAAATTAGATCCTAAACATGTAAAAGTACCCAATATCAATCCACAATCACCAAACAACCTTATCCCAACAGTAACCGCCAATTTATCATCCGTATAAAGCCCTAATTACAAGTATTTCCCAAAAATAGCATAATATTATGAAAACAACACATCATTGCATGAAAACCTTACCCTAAATGGAAAATAATCGGATTTCATCACATAATCACTTTCCAAACATCATCATACTATTACTACATCATTCTAGCATAAACCCTAATATCATTCAATCATCAAATCACCCTGTAACATCCTAAATCCTCTTAATGCACTCAAACGGATCAAAACGCATATTATCATCAAAACACATCAAACAACCTTTATAACCCAAGATAATCATCCTAATAACTCATTCATATCAACAAAACATCAAACACATAAGAATCCCCATGTTTTAATCATAAAAAACTGTTTTATGCATGAACACTCCACATGGAACCCATTTAAATGATTACACTTATTTTAGAAATGTTTTTCAAAGGCTTCTAATGACAAGAACTTTATAAAATCAGGTCTGGACCTTTAAAGATCAAAATAACGACATGACACAAGACTAGGATGAATAACATACCTTAGATCTTGCTTAGAATGATGTTTTAGGCTTGGTAATGGTAGTTTTAGGGCAAAAACGGGTTCCAGGGGTTAAGGATGGTGTGGGAGAGGTTTGGGGCGACTTAGGGTTTCACAAATGATGTTTAACAAGTCAAGTGTGGTATTTATAGTTGTTGTTGCTAGTCATTTCAGACATAACAGACGACTAGGTTGCCGCAGGTAGCAACTAGGGATGCTAGTCGCCTCTTACAGCAAGCGACTAGGCCCCTAGTCGCCCCCTGCAGGTGGTGACTAGCTACCCTAGTCGCCCCCTACAGCAAAATTGGTTTTCCGGCGCGTTAAACACTATTTTAACATACAATAACACGTATTCACATACCGACAAGTTATACATAGATTATAAACACATATTACTTGATAACTAACACGTTCATATTTGTTCACCAATTCCCGGGACTCGAGACTCGCGTACGTGCATTAAATCCGGTGATCATATGAATCACTAATCCTTGTACACATGGTTATGGACCAACCCCCAATGATCCCTTGGATCATCGTAATGACTCCCAATAATTCCCCGAACCATCATAACGACTCCTGATGATTCCACGAACCATCGTATTGACTCAACTGACCCAGTTAAGTGTAATTCATGCATGATTTGCTAAGGTAGACTTACTATTTTGACAAAAGTTACTAACCTGAGTTTGTCGGGTGTCACACCCCACCCCCTGTTCCACGACAGTTGAACTCGTAATCACATTTCATCTTTGAACGGAATCTGTAACTTTTACCTTCTAATAATTTTTGGTTCAACCTTTTTGACCACCAGTTTTCTGATTCGACTCCTGCAAGACGGTTTCTTCATATAACGATTCAGATAGGCAAACTAGACTGCTAGCACCACTCGTCTCCGGTTAAATCAGTCGGACCGGCCGGTCCAGTAAGAATACTTATATCTATGTTACTAGTTGGATATTTTAATCAAACATTAAGTTAACAGTGTTAAACAACAAGCTCTTTGAATTTTGAATTTACAATCAAGAAAGACATATTTTACCGACCAAATGCGTATTGTGTATACAATATCATAGTTATTTAAGAAATTAATTTTTTCATGATTCAGCGACGATTATTAGTATTTGAATGGTAGAAGTTAAAAGCATCTTACACTGATCATTGAAAAAGTGTCTAATGAATCATGCATACGCTAGTGTGCTACTGATGTCGTGTGGATTAAGTCACTTAAACGTCTTTTTCTTAAAATTGACAACTTCCCGAAGGAAGTGTCAGGACTAGGTGAAAAAGGTAATTAAGTTTGGACTTTTAAATTAGGACACTTATTCAAGTTTTAAATTTATAAAATAAAACAATATTTGCTGATCGTTCTAAACCCACACGATAGGCAAGTGTTCCTATCGAGAGTAGTATAGACTCTAGCAAGTACCGAGTATCGAACCCAAAGACACGACTTCCCCTACTCAGCCTCAAGTTGCTTTTTAATAAAAGTAAAAGATAGAAGAGAAAGAGAGAGAGAGAAAGATAGAGAGAGAGGGGGGGCGAGAGAGAGAGAGAGAGAGAGAGAGAGAGAGAGCGAGCGAGAATGACCAAAGTAGAAATCAATAACCAAAAAGGAGTGTTGCTTTGGGATCCGACTAACCTTGGGAAGAATTAATAGTAATTACTTAGTTGAGTGGTGTATTCAAGTTGCGCACTTATGCTTAACTTAGAGTTGCAAAGTGCATTATTTAAAGGTGGCCGTTTTCGCATAACGAGTTGCGTTCTTGTTGTTAAATTCCGGGTCTCCCGACCTGGTAAGCTCACCTCTCAACAATGAGGAGAGGATCACCTGAGACTGTGTTAACCCAACCCCGAAGAATCCACCTCCCAGTGTTGCGATAAAGAAATCTAATTACTTAAAACTTTTATGAACAACTTGCCGGTGGCCGGAGCATGACCGAACAAGCTACCACTTAATATCATAAGTGAGTCGTGACTAACCCAAACACGTGCATCTCCTACTTGAATTAATTAATATTTCAAAAAGGTGATTGGTCTATTATTAATTGTGCGGCAGTATAATAATGAAAGAAAATAAAGACCGTTTTCTTTCAACACGGGTTCACCAATCCTTAACCTGCGCCAAAGCTTTCACATAGACAATGAAGCTAAGTCGCAAAATCAAGTCTTGGCTTATCACCAGAACCGAGTATAAAGACCGTACCGACCCTAAGTGAGATCTTTGATAGTAGAGGATTAAGCCACTAAATGTGTGTATTTCTACGCACAAATGGGCTAAACACTACTCGCGGGATTAGGTTAGCTTATGAGTGCATGGGTTGTTACACGCCATGGGTACACTCATAAGTCCTCCCACTTCCTATCAAGACACCCACAAGACCAAATACTAAGTGATTTATTAGTTAATTCATCAAACAAAGTTTTAAGTAAAAAGAATTAAACAAGAACATGAACACCACTCAACAAATAAAAACTGTATAATTCATACCAAAGAAGTCTTCACCCTAGAAACACTTTAATATCCTAGCCAATCATTGGCTTTACAACTTGCACTCTAAGTTGGGTGTTTGAAGAACACATAGTATTGGTTGTGTTGTGGATTAAAGAGGGTTTTTGGATGATTTATAGTGATCTCTCTCAAGCTCTCACTCAAGTAGTGTTTATGGACTGATCCCAGGCTCCAAAGGTCACTTACTAGACCCCCAAGATGGCAAAAATGCGAGAGAGATTCGGGTGGAATGGATGAGTAAAGGGATGCTTAAAATGTGGGGTGGAGGTCTCTATTTATTGGCAAATCAGCCCCTGCACGCCCATGCTCAAGGTTTGGCACGCCCACGCTCGACAGCAGGTACTGTTGCAGAGTCCTTGTTGCAGAAAGTGTCTCCTCCAGGACAAGCACGGCCGTGCTCAAGATCCAAGCACGAGCGTGATTGCCTCTAAATGTTGCAGTCTTGTCAGTTTTGGTCGGTTTGAGCCTTGGGGAACACGTTTGAAGGAGCACGGCCGTGCCAAGGGGTATGGCACGCCCGTCATGTCTGCAAAGCTGACTTTTGCCTTCTGTGGACTTGGAAATGTTGACTTCTTGACCCGGGACATGTGCACAGTCGTAGCGCAACCGTGCTTCATCTGAATCAGCTCTGAAAGTCTTCAATTCCTTGTCTTTTGTGTCGGTTTTCACTTCTTTTCACTTTCCACCTTTAATACCTGCAATTATCATTAAAAGAAGACAAACCGTGATAATACCAAGATAAAAGCATAATTTCGGGTGATAAATTGGTGAAAACATGTATCTAAAACCTGCTAATTTTGAGACACATCAGCTACTCAACGCATAGTAGAAGTTAACGACAATTATTAGTGTTTGAATGATAGAAGTTAAAAGCTGGCCCTCTGTCGAGGTGGGTCATTTGCAGGGTCAGCTATTAACTTCTACCATTCAAACAGTAAAAGCGTATGTGGGTGTGTATTTCCTTATCTCCTTCTACCTCATTTTCTCCTTAATCCAAAAGTCGCAAATTTTAATTTATGACTTTTCTTCTTTTCAAAGCACAAAACCTCCTAAAAAGTAATTTTCAAACCATTACACAAACATTTTTTTTTAACTTTTGACTTCTTGAATAAGTTATAAGTCAAAACGAGGTGAAAATTGGAGAGCCAAACATGCTCTAATAATCGTTAACTTCTATCATGCGTTGACTAGCACACTAGCGTACGCATGCATGTAAGGGGAACCTAACCAAATAAATTAACGGGGTTGGTGAGAAAGGAAGTTTCCGCAACAAACATACGTTAAAAGCTGTAATATGCAAGTTTTAAACATTAAAGCTGAAACCTATAATTTTGGGTAAACGTAAAGAACGTTTTTTTTTTTTTTTTTTTTTTTGTGATTGGTGTTTGTTCTCTGGTTGGCTCTTTATATATAGATATAAAGTTGTTGTTCAAAAAAAATCTAGAGTGAAAGAGACGTGACGAATAAAATGCATGGGAGGGGCCTAAGACTGATCGGTGAGCAGACACCCAACCATGCCCCGTCCCAAACCCTACACCGCCCCAGTTGCCCCGTCTCCGAAAGCCCCGTCTCCCCTGTTCTCCAACGGACGTTTGGGACGGACCAATAGGGAATTTTCTTGATTTTTTTTTTACCGTTGGATAACGTCATTTTGAACGGTCAATTTTTAAAATTTGTTTTATATATAAAATCAAACTATAAATATTAATCCAAATCAACATTTTTCTCCACTCCAACTCATTATTCAATCCTTTTATTTTATAAACTCCCAATAATTTTATAAAAAAACTTAATGGATCCCTACCAACAATTCAACCGAAACCCGAATCAACCTAACCCGAATACACCTTTCACCACACCCGGTTACACACCGGTCATTGATCCACCCATATCGCAAACCGTTCCAATAAATCCACATGTAGCCCAAATGCTTCAAAACCCCGCGGCTTTTGCCCAATTAGACCCGGTGAGCTTCATGCAAATGCAAAACTATATGCAACTAGCAAGGCAAGCGGGTTTTACGCAACAAGTTTCACACGGTTTTTCGCAACAATTTTCACAATTTTCTCCACAATCGCAACCCGCTACACCTAGAGGAACATCACAACCCACTACACCTATCGGAACATCACAACCCGAAGAGGATGAGAACGAAACCGATGAGGAGATAGTTGTCGAAACCCAAGAGATGCCACCCACCCAAAAAGCAAAAGGGAAACGCAAAGGAAAACAAAGAGAGCCAGGACCGGGACGTGGTAAACCACTACAAGGAGTCGCGCAACCATGGTCCGATGTTGAAGAGGAAGCCTTAGCTAAGGCGTGGCTCGCGGCTTCAAAACGCCCCACAGTCGGTATATTTTTTAAACTTGCGCAAAATTTATATTTATGTATTTTTTTCCGAAAATATATATATATGTGTATTTTTTTTATAAATTCCGATTATATATATATAGATACCATTTTTTTTAAATTCAAAGGTACCGCCCAAAACATAGAGAAGTTATGGGAGACGGCGAACGAATTCTTTCATAAGTATATGCAAGCTAAGCCGTATCGACTAAACGATGCTCTAAGCTCGAAATGGAGAAAGTTGAATGCGGATTGTGGTAAATTCAATGGAATTTACAACCGTATTAAGGCGAACACGCCTAGTGGATGGAACGAGCAAATGATTTTCGAAAAAGCGATGTCGGAGTATAAAAGTGCGTCACGCAGAACATTCTAGATGATACGGGCTTGGCAGGTTTTGAAAGATGAACAAAAATGGGCGGGGGTCCCAAACGAGGTTGAACGGGCCAAACGAAGGACCAAAGCTAAAAAAGCAGGCCCGTCCGTTCCAATCGACATTGATATGAACGACGACCCTGATGAAGAAGAACCAATTTATGTTGAGGAGGAACGCCCCACAGGTCTGGATAAAGCTCGAAAGGAAGCGGCGGCAGGAAAGAAAGCGGCGGCGTCGAATACCACAAGCGGGAGCGCTTCAAAGCTTGAAAAATTAACCGAAGCTATGGAAGCTTTCAACAAAGCTAACGAGGAAAAAATAAAGCTCAAGAAAGAAAAGATCCGGTTGATTGATGAATCGAAGGCGCTGGAAGAGTGGAGAGTTATGGAGGCGGATATCTCGAAGTATCCCGAAGAACGACGCGCCGCGATAAAGAAATTGCAAGACAAGTTTATTGAAAAATGGAAGTAATTTTATGAAAATTTAGGAAATCGTATGTTTTTTTTAAGTGTGTTCATTTTTTTTTTAATTTTATCATGCTTTTGTAATTTTTATTTATATAATTTGAGTAAAGATCCGGTACAAATAGCTTTTTTGGTAAGAACTGTGAGAATCAAAGGAGGGTATTTTTTTTTATTTTTTTTTTCAAAATTTTTTTTTCCCATATTGTTAAACAAGTATTATAGTATTGAAAACTAAAAAAAAAAAAAAAAAAAAATTGGTGTCCGTTCCAATCGACATTGATATGAACGACGACCCTGATGAAGAAGAACCAATTTATGTTGAGGAGGAACGCCCCACAGGTCTGGATAAAGCTCGAAAGGAAGCGGCGGCAGGAAAGAAAGCGGCGGCGTCGAATACCACAAGCGGGAGCGCTTCAAAGCTTGAAAAATTAACCGAAGCTATGGAAGCTTTCAACAAAGCTAACGAGGAAAAAATAAAGCTCAAGAAAGAAAAGATCCGGTTGATTGATGAATCGAAGGCGCTGGAAGAGTGGAGAGTTATGGAGGCGGATATCTCGAAGTATCCCGAAGAACGACGCGCCGCGATAAAGAAATTGCAAGACAAGTTTATTGAAAAATGGAAGTAATTTTATGAAAATTTAGGAAATCGTATGTTTTTTTTAAGTGTGTTCATTTTTTTTTTAATTTTATCATGCTTTTGTAATTTTTATTTATATAATTTGAGTAAAGATCCGGTACAAATAGCTTTTTTGGTAAGAACTGTGAGAATCAAAGGAGGGTATTTTTTTTTATTTTTTTTTTCAAAATTTTTTTTTCCCATATTGTTAAACAAGTATTATAGTATTGAAAACTAAAAAAAAAAAAAAAAAAAAAAATTGGTGTCCGTTCCAATCGACATTGATATGAACGACGACCCTGATGAAGAAGAACCAATTTATGTTGAGGAGGAACGCCCCACAGGTCTGGATAAAGCTCGAAAGGAAGCGGCGGCAGGAAAGAAAGCGGCGGCGTCGAATACCACAAGCGGGAGCGCTTCAAAGCTTGAAAAATTAACCGAAGCTATGGAAGCTTTCAACAAAGCTAACGAGGAAAAAATAAAGCTCAAGAAAGAAAAGATCCGGTTGATTGATGAATCGAAGGCGCTGGAAGAGTGGAGAGTTATGGAGGCGGATATCTCGAAGTATCCCGAAGAACGACGCGCCGCGATAAAGAAATTGCAAGACAAGTTTATTGAAAAATGGAAGTAATTTTATGAAAATTTAGGAAATCGTATGTTTTTTTTAAGTGTATTCATTTTTTTTTTAATTTTATCATGCTTTTGTAATTTTTATTTATATAATTTGAGTAAAGATCCGGTACAAATAGCTTTTTTGGTAAGAACTGTGAGAATCAAAGGAGGGTATTTTTTTTTATTTTTTTTTTCAAAATTTTTTTTTCCCATATTGTTAAACAAGTATTATAGTATTGAAAACTAAAAAAAAAAAAAAAAAAAAATTGGTGTAGAGTAATTACGTGTAGAGTAATTACATAATTACTCTAGTGTAAACTAATGTATTTACCTTAATGACGTAATTACACTAAAAAAAACTTTTTTTTTAAAATTTTTTTTTGTATTATTCATCTAGAAAGAATGTTTAAACACATGGGAAAAAAAATTCTAAAAAAAAAAAATAATTTTTTTTACCCCCTTTGATTCTCACAGTTCTTACAAAAAAACTATATGTATTTGATCTTTACTCTATATAATTTAGTATTTATTTGAACATTATTTTATTTATTTACTTTTATAAAACTAATTACAATTAATATTAGAAAATAAAAAAAAATATTAAATGCTTGAGTCATGTGTTTTTCATGTCTGCACACCCCACCCATGTCTCAAGAATGGTGAGACACTACTTTAATGATGTGACAGCCTACATAGCACCGAGACATAATATTAGCCTAATTGATCGACAATAGAAGAAAAAAAAGTAATAATGATGGTTGGTGTGAAGTGAAAGGTCACACTTGTTATTCAATTACATTAACGCATAAAAGGAATAAAAACAAACACATTTTTTGCACGTACTTTTGCTCAGTGAAATAATTATCGAGTGTTTGCATTTTAGTGTCGTGCACATTTTGTGGGGATTTTGATGAAACAGCGTAACATTTGTTCGTGGGTTGCCAAATATCTCATATAATTTTCTCACAGACCCCGCGGAGGGAAGGTCCACCTTGCGCTCAGCAGACGTCTTAGTTTTTGGTTGGGAAGGTGGGAAACATGCGTGTGTTGATCTTACCGGGGTGTCCCCCCTTGTTGGGCTTCGGGATAGTGGGTTTGTGGCCGGACAAGCGGTCATGAGAGCTGAATCCAAAAAAGTGGAAAAGCATGCTAAAGCATGTGAGGATAATCAGCATGTTTTCGTTCCCTTGGCCTTCGACACGTTCGGGTCCTTGGCACCGGAGGCGGTGCGATTTTTGGCTCGGGTTCAACGAGTAGTGCACAGCAACTTTTCCACCCCCTAAGGGCGGGGTTTTGTTTTTAGCAGATTAGGATTTTCTATTCAAAAAGGGGTGGCGGCGCAGCTTGTTGCCCGCCTACCTACCATCCTTATGTAATTTACCCTTTTTTTTATCAATGAATTAATATATTATGATTCTAAAAAAAATATATATATAATTTGGAACTTCATTTCTCAACTGTGCAAGATTCCTTCGGTGTTTTCATTTGATGTGGTTGATTTACTAAATGTGCACAAACAGCTTAGGGGCTCTACTAAATGGAAAAAAGGTAATCTACTCCATCACACAAATAGCCTTATGGTGCATATGGAGGTGTAGAAACAATGTGGTATTCAAGCAAAAAACATCAAGAGTCAATGTTATCATGGAGGAGATAAAGGCCTTGGGTTTTTTTTATGGATACAAAATAGGGCTAAGTGCCATACGTTACTTGTACGCAACTCTCTTTTTTCTTACCTTTCGTCCTACTTGCAGATCCACCTAAAAAAATAAACAAATAACGCTTTCGTTAGGGATGTTGAATCTGGAACTCATAATCGGCAACTTTTCATCTTTGAACGGAAAAGTTAAACTCGTAATCACTCTTTATTTTGGAAAAAAATCAATAGAAAAAGTGTCGTTCGACGTAGTGGCGAAGCTTGAACAAAATTTTCCGATGGGTCGAAAGTCATGAGACCCTTAAATTAGGGGGAACTCAATATGTATTACATTTTCAGGCAAAATTCTAGTAAATTTACACTACTGAACAAAAAAAACAGGGGGGGAGGGGGCGGGTGTGCTCCCCCCCCCCCCCCACCCCTCGGTTCCATGACAGCTGAACTCGTAATCACACTTCACCTTTGAACGGAATCTGTAACTTTTACCTTCTAATAATTTCTGGTTCAACCTTTTTGACCACCAGTTTTCTGATTCGACCCCAGCTATTCGATTTCTTCATATAACGGTTCAGATGGGTAAACTAGATTGCCAGCACCACTCGTCTCTGGTTAAATCAGTCGGACCGGCCGGTCCAGTAATATAGATATCCACTTTACTACTTATATCTATGTTACTAGTTGGATATCTTAATCAAACATTAAGTTAACAGTGTTAAACAACAAGCTCTTTGAATTTTGAATTTACAATCAAGAAAGACATATTTTACCGACCAAATGCGTCTTGTGTATACAATATCAATATATCATAGCTATTTAGGTAATAGTTTTTTCCGTGATTCAGCGACGATTATTATTGTTTGAATGGTAGAAGTTAAAAGCATCATACACTGGTCATTCAAAAAGTGTCTAATGAATCACGCATACGCTAGTGTGCTACTCAACGCATGGTAGAAGTTAATGATAATTATTAGTGTTTGAATGGTAGAAGTTAAAACTGACCCTTTATCGAGGTGGTCCTTTCTAGGGTCAGCTAACCTCTACCATTCAAACAGTAAGAGCATGTTTAGGTGTCCATTTCCTTATCTTCTTCTTCTACCTTATTTTCTCCTTAATCTAAAAGTCACAAATTTTGACTTATGACTTTTCTTCTTTTCAAATCACAAAACCTCTTAAAAAGTCCTTTTCAAACCATTACCCAAACACTTTTTCTTTAACTTTTGACTTCTTGAATAGTTATAAGTCAAAAGGAGGTAAAAAATTGGAGAGCCAAACATGCTCTAATAATTGTCGTTAACTTCTGTCATGTGTTAGCTAGCACCCTAGCGTACGCATGCATGTGAGGGGCACCTAACCAAAAAAAAATTAACGGGGTTAGTGAGAAAGGATGTTTCTACAACAAAAATATGTTAAAACTTGTAAACTGCAAGTTTTAAATAGTAAAGCTGAAATCTACATTTTTAGGTAAACGTAAAGGACGTTTTTTATAATTTTTTTCATAGTGCTAAGTTAAAGACTACTTTCTAGAGAGTGAAAGAGACGTGAGGAATAAAATGCATGGGAGGGGCCTAATTGATTGACAATAGAAGAAAAAAATAATAATGATGGTTGGTGCGAAGTGAAAAGTCACGCTTGTTATTCAATTACATTAACGCATAAAAGGAATAAAAACAAACACATTTTTTGCACGTCCTTTTGCTCAGTGAAATAATTATCGAGTGTTTGCATTTTAGTGTCGTGCACATTTTGTGGGGATTTTGATGAAACAGCTTAACATTTGTTCACGGGTTGCCAAATATCTCATATAATTTGAAACTTCATTTCTCAATGGTGCAAGATTCTTTCGGTGTTTGTATTTTGTGTGGTTGATTTACTAAATGTGCGCAAACAGCTTAGAGGCTCTACTAAATGGAAAAAGGTAATCGACTCCATCATACAAATAGCCTTGTGGTGCATAGGGAGGTGTATGAACAATGTGGTATTCAAGCAAAAAAAACATCAAGAGTCAATGTTATCATGGAGGAGATAAAGGCCTTGGGGTTTTTATGGATACGGAATAGTGCTAAGTGTCATACATCATCATGGACAATGGTGTAATTTTGAATTGTGTTCTATGGAGTCTAATGTAATAGTCCTGGCAATGTACACGATGAGGGTTAACGATTTCTTTGTTAGCCATGCGTATTAATAAAAGTTTGTTGTACATTAAAAAAAAAATTATCGAGTTATCACCTAATTAAATTTTAGTTAATTGGGCTCAAGCCGATCTAAATGCACTTGTACAAGTTCATTACCTGTGCTAGTCCAGCCCAGGTTGCCATCCCCTTATTGGTAAAATAAAGCACCCATTAAAGGCATTGGCTTGTAAATTGTAAACCCAAACATGTATTGATCATTTGATTAAAGTAGTGAAAAGGCCCACTAAATACAATGGTCAAAGTGGGCTGGGCTTAATAATCAGAATAAAAAGCAGCGTGGGCCAAAATTTAAGCCCGAAACAGATTTGCATATATCATGCATGAGTGATAAGGGTCTAACTAATTCCATCAATGCATGGATAATGTAACGAAGGTTCCTATATTCGGTGACAGGTAAATGTTTAATAGGCATGGGCTATGATGATGATATGGTAGTAGCATGATGCATGATACATGTCAGTGGAGAAGAAGATACAAATGCAATGTACAAAGTAAATGACTAGTGAGGGGAAGAACCGAACATTTTATCCATCAAACTTACTTCTCAGGGTATTATTTAGTAGGGCCCATCACGTGTTTTTGTATACATGAATGCATCATGTATTAATTTATGCTAGTTCACATGATCTATAGAATTTATACAAGTCATTTATATGGATTGGTTGCGGAAATGCCCACATCTACGTATTTTAAAGTTTGAGGGAACATGACATGATGGATGGTGAATGTCAGCTCATGAAGACAAAATTAAACTCTTAACAAATGTATTAGATCTTTGTGAATAAGACCCGGTGCTAGCTAGATAAGGTTCTCGACTTCTCGGGTGGTCATGTCTTTTGTTCATAGGTGTAATTATTGCAAATTAAAATGTCAATTTATTTTAGAAAGCTTGATCTTATCTTGTAGAACACGTTTTAACGTTAATATTGTTGACGAAAGGTAGGATATTATTCGGGATTATATAATATTTAGATTTATGCAAACTTACCTTATCAGGAATTCCAAAGAGCATGTGAATAGAGATAGAATATATACGAATGTTGCATACATGTATAACTACAAAGAACCTCACACAAGAAGACATGGAGAGGTAGGTGGACTAGATCTACTTTGACCAACCCACATTTGTTTAGTTTATCCTCTTTGTTGCCTTTTCAATTTGGATAGGTAGCACTTAATTGGATTCCCTTTGGTGTGGCATGATCCTTCGTACATCAACACCGCAATCATCCTACCCTTATTTCGGAAGCAAGATCTCTCTCTCTCTCTCTATATATATATATATACACACACACAAACTAGATTATATCCCGAAAGCCTTCCGGGATAGATAAATTTAATATGATATGATAAAATATGCTTTATGATGTATCATAGAAATTATTGTATTATAAGATGAAAAAACAATCATTTTAATCATGTGAATAGGAATGAAAATGTATGTTAAAAAGAAGATGTATGTTTGAATAAGGAGCAGAGCCAGAAACAACCATTGTAGGGCGTGATTGAGGCGATAGTCTTGAAGGTGTGACCTTCTTTTTGGAAAGGAGTGATTTTAACCTATTCTACTCTTGATGAAACTATAATTCATAGTTTGAACATGATTACTGACTTGCCTAGACATTATAATGAATTACATGAATACATTGTGTTTGTTTTCCTGTATGAACAAAACCCGACAAAAAAATTTGTTTTTTTTTTCTTTTTTGTATAACATTGTGGTACTCATTAGGAAGATAATAAAACGTTCGTTAATTTGTGTAATTTTTTTACAAGAAAAATCTTGTACATAAAAGTTATTAACGTTTTAAAATTGTGGGGGAAACATAAGAGAGAAATAGACTTTTGGATGGAAATAAAGAGGATGTCGTATGACACACTCAAAGAGGGAGGATGGCCTCTTTGAGTGCCATGTATGATTTCATATTTTGGCATATATATATATATATATATGGTGGAGTTAGGGTACAAATGGCATATTTCGTGAGAAGGATTAAGAATTTATATGTAAGCATCATTTTTTGGATTTATTCATTATGTTTTAGATTGTTTAGGCTAAAATAACACTAAACATAACAATTAAAAACAAAAAACAATTTATTTTAGGTTTCAAAACGTAAAACACCATGCCAAGAATATGTGTTTTTAGTTGTTGTGTTTTAGCTGTGTGTTTTAACTATATTTTTTAAATTCTATGGCTATAATACATTGCATTGTGTTCTATATTGTTGTGTTTGGTGTTTTTCTAGCAAAAACAACCTAAAACGCCATACCTAAATTCAAAACATGATGCATACATGTCAATTTTTTATCTTTCTCACACTTCTCATGAAATATGGCATTTGTACCTAAACCTTTACATATATATATATATATATATATATATATATATAGGGTGGGGATCCAGAGAAAATCCTTGTTATAGTGAAAACTCTGAAAACTCTGACTTCCCGAGCTTTTTAGGGCCTGAAAATTTTAGGGCATGTAATATACATGATTTTAAGCATTTTAAGCCAAAAAAATCAAAAAAGCGCTGAGCACTTTTTTTTTTTTTAAATAAGTTTTCAGGTAACACATGTTAAGCGAAATTAACATGTGTTAACAATGTGTTACCCGAAAATTATTATTATTTTTTTAAAAAAAAAGTGTTCGGTGCTTTTTTGATTTTTTAGGCTCAAAATGCTTAAAATCATGTATATTACATACCCTAAAATTTTCATATAAAAAAAAGCTCGGGAAGTTAGAGTTTTCAGAGTTTTCACTATAACAAGGGTTTCCAATATATCCTTATACTCTATATATATATATATATATATATATGTATGTATGTATGTATGTATGTATGTACACTACAAGAAAAAGGAGCATTAGCGGCGACATGCCAAAGTGTTGCCACTGATGCTCTGATCCGCATCTAACAAAAGATAAGCGTTGATTGGTTTGTAAATCGAACGGTCATCGTTTCATCGTGGATCTCTGCTCTCATCCCTCTCACTCTCACCCCCTTCCCCCCTCTCTCTCGTTTCTCCCACCTTCACCACTAAGCTCCACTAAGCCTCCACCACGCACCACCATCACCATCGTGAGCACCCCTCCACCTCTTTGGCCACTCTTCCTCCCCTACGTAGGGAAGCACCGATCTACTGAACCACCTGGAGATCAAAATTAATTTCCACATGGAAATAGGTATTAGCGGTGACAGTGGCCATTAGCGACGAATCAAAAGTGACAATGTCATTAACGGCGACATGTCGCCGCTAAAGGTCTATTATTAGCAGCGACAAGGGTCGCCGCTAATGCTCTCCATTCTTGTAATGGTATAGGGTAAGGATAAAATGGAAACCTCGTTTATTTGAAGAAACCCCAACAAAAACTCATCTTAACCATCCACCCACTTAATCAATGCCCACCATTTTTTTTCTAGAATTTTGAATTAAATAAAATAGGTTAGAGAGTGTGTAAAAAGACAAAAAAAAGGGGGGGGGGGCACAAGATAATTTGCTTTTTTTTATGAAAAAGCATTTGCCAATAAGCGACACACATCTCATCATCTCTCTCTTACTTTTTACACATTGTTCTAAACTGTCGGACGCCATTTTACATATGTAACATATGTTGTGTTACATATGTTAAATAGATAAGTTTTTTTTGTGTCATAGTGTGTAACACAAAATATAGCGTTTGTTACATATTTAACAAAAAAAACTATTTTTTAAGACACTCGTCGCTTTTATTTTATTTGTACCTCAAAACGCTTAAAGATGGTCCAAAACCACCAATCAGTGGAACAAGAACTAATTCATGTCAAAAGCTCTACGCATGAAGGAAATTTTTGAGAAATCAAAAGACGAATTAGAAGATTAGTTTGTGGTGGTTTTAATCGGTGTTGGTGTGGGTTTCTAGTTTCTACTCTGCACTACCCTTTAAATTGCCACCAATTGTATGGGTTTCTACTATGTCGGAAACCTGCAGTCCCATTCTTTCTCTTTCTTTTTCGTTTATCAGTGGTAATGAGATTCAAAACCCTAAGGGAGGTGGTGGCGCCGATTTAAAACCCACGAGGCTGTGAAGCTTTCTTGAGAAGTTTTGCTTATCTGAGACTATTAAGCTTGTCTAAGATTTCATTTACAGCGTGGTGGTGACTAGTGGTGGTAATGGCCGATATGCTACTAGATTTCTTTTTATAGTCTTATATCTCTATCTCTATTACCTTATTAAGGAGGAGAGATGGCTACAAAGGTAATTTTATCAAGTGTTTAAGATGGAAGTCTAAAGGCCCCTTCACAAATGACTAACTTTTGGTCATTTTCTTCCCTTTATACCCCTTATGTACAACTTTTTAATGCTAATTGTATATGTGTTTAATACACACTTTACAACCATCTTCATATGTAACCCCCTTCATAACTTTGCATCCCTTAAGTCTTAACCCCTTCATAAATAGGGGTGTAAACGAGCCGAGTCGAGCCCGAGCCTGACTGGGCTCGAGCTCGGCTCGTTATGGTTTTATGAAGCTCGAGCTCGGCTCGGTTCGAGCCTACAATCTTGAGCTCAAGCTCGGCTAGTATGAAAAATCAAAAGCTCGAGCTCGGCTCGGCTCAGCTCGACTCGAGGTGATTTGAGAACAATCTCAAACGAGCTTAAACCTCGGCTCGAGATCGCAAAAGCTCAGCTCGCAAGTGTTATCAAATGGGCCTATGAAATAAGGACTTGGGCTATAAATTATAAGAGATATATAAATAACTTATAATTATGTTTGGGCTCATTTAGGCTCGCGAGCCCAATTGAGCTTTGTATCTAGGGCTCGAGCTCGGGCTCGATAACTAAACGAGCCATATTTCAGGCTCGGACTCGGGCTCGGGCTCGTTAAGGCTCGACTCGTTCGGGCTTTTTACCGAGTCGATCCCAGGTAGCTCTCGAGCCGCTACGTATCATTTACACCCCTATTCATAAACACTCAATTAAGGCTACATCATTATCATCCACTTCCTTTCTAATAACCGACATATATGTTTATTATGCATTGATGTATAAGTCACTCATACAACCTTTGAAATTGTTCTTTCTTCATCAATACATATCATAATTCGTTTGGTATGACACAATAGTTTATATTGTTTACGTTTATAGTACTACATGTGTAGTAATTGGATAGAAACATGAAGGAGAAACTCTCAAGATTTTTCCATGTTCCAGGAGGAGAACATGATCACTTTGTATGCTGTTGTCAACATATGGCATATACCTCTACTCTTACGTGTAAGTAAAACGAGTGCACTGTTGGAGTTTAATCATCTTTATGCAATATAAAACATGCAATTGTTTGTCACTTATCTTTTTTATTCAGGACCAAAAAGCTCACAAGGCAATACTGAAGGTGTTGGACCTTTCTTGGTGTGTTCTCTAACATGTTTTATTATATTTATTATATGATTATAAGACTGGACGGAGTGGGGGCGGGAGAGGGGCGGGAGGGGGGGGGGGGACACCGCCGCCGGTAGGGGCGGGAGAGGGGCGGGGGGTTCACCGGCGTGGGGGGATTGTTTTGGACACTTGGCATGTTTTTATTGGATGAGGTCTTTTATTTATTAAAAAAAAACAATAATCTAATTATAATTTAAAATGCCTGGTTTTTAAAAAAAAAAAAAGAAGAAAAAAGAAATGTCACATGTCACTTCCCGCACCCCTTCCCCCCTTCCACTCCCCACAATTTTTCCCCCCACAGGGGTCCCACAAGTGCCACATGGCGATTCATCCCCCTCTCCCCCCCCCCCCCCCACTCCTTATAGTCTAAGCATCCAATATTATTTAGTGAGTTTCAGAACATTGTTCTATTGTACATCGTCACATCTAAATCCAAGACTTCAAGCTGAGACTTCTAGTTGCATCATAATTATATTTTTTTTGGGTAATTCTTGTTTTTTGATTTATACAGAACAGAATTGTCATGGTCGGAAAGTATACTGGTCTTTCCGATTCTTACCTTTCTGTACTAAAGGTATTTTATTTTAGTTATATTACAATTTTAGAAAACCGTGGTATACTCTTTCAGACTTTATTGCATGAACATCTATAGCTTGCAAATGGAAATTAGTTTTGTTTGGGTGTCTACCAGTGATCATGAATATGCAACTGCCATTGAAGTAACTATTAAATCCATATCTTTCTATGTTATTAATCATGTTATTGTAACACCCCAACCGATGGCGGAAACATCGAGGTGTCACGTAGTGACGATTGTTCAATAGCACATGGACTAAAGTGTAAATTTGAATACATTGATTAAATAGTTTATTACATTGAAATGAAATACAATGATACTAACTGTCAACTAAATTGAAATACAATGAATCAAAATCTAAATATAATCCGAAAGCTTAAAGGATGCATCTCAAAACAACCTGAAACATGTACAAAATATTTTGGTCAATACAAAAATTGTATTGGTGAGCATACCCTGTTTAAATAAATATAGTAGAAAAGTGTTTAGCAATTCATGTGCGGTACCATTTGCAATTATGTAATAAGTAATATCCGTTCAAAACCAAACCTGAGAATAATGACTAACACATGACTAACCAACTGAATAATGAATTAACAAGACAATGACCAAGATTCTCTCAACAGAGTCTCAAGGGGGTATACCATAGTACTATTCATTGAAAAGCTAGCCCGCCCAGCGGTTAATGATTTTGACAAGTCATAGACACACCAATTAACATAAAGCAAACACACATGAGAATTGCATTAAGTATAAGAAATTGAAACTTGATTAATATATAGGTACATGAGTCACCCCAAAGTAGTAAAACAGTAAAAAGGGGAAAGATATACTCACAGTTTGCGAAAGCGATTAAGATCCAACTTAAGCGGTCGTGAGCTAAGTAATGGGAATTCCGAAGAATCCAACCTATAATGTATGAGAGTACTAATAAGAAAATGTCTAAAAGTCTAAGGTATCTAGGGTCTAAGGCATTAGGGTTTGCTAAGTCGATTTGGGGAATTAGAGTTTTTATGATAAGTCGCATTAATGTAAAAGTTGTATATCTCAAATAGTATATGAAAGGTTGTAAATGTGGTTTAAATAATATAATTATTATCTATTGATTATTTAGATAAAAATATGTTTGAATAATTAAGACAAAATAATTTTAGTTATTTACCTAAACTAATTATTGTCAATAAACACAATAGTCATAAATATTTAATTAAATAATTATGAGTTACACCATGATCCAACCAATAGTAGTTAAGATTTTCAAACATAGTAATATTTCTATTTTATAAGAGAAATATTTATAATATAGACGTTTAAATTGTATAAATAAATAAATGTTTTATTATGTCTAATTAAACGTAAATAAGACTAATAATACCATACATGATCCAAAAATACTAATTTTATAGAAAATGGATGATTTCTGATGTAAACAAATTAGAATAATTTTCCCATAATTTATATAAACTTATTTATTTTTAAAACTGATTTAATAAGATTAAATCATGTTTAAATGATTAAAAATAGGAAAATCAATAAAAATAAAGGTTTTCTGAACCAATAATTTTTAATTAAGTTCATGATGATTAGAAATAATTTATCAAAAATTTTGAGATAAAAATCATTAAAAATGAATTTTTAATCAATTAATTATGATTAAAACAATTTAAATTAATAAAATAACGAAAATTAAATATTTTCCAGAAAGTAAAAGTGTGATAATTTTCTTTATGGTGTCAAGATGCTACACCTAAATTTTTATAATTTTTGGATCAAAAATGAATTTATTATGATTATTTAAAGGTTTACCCAATATTATGTGAAAAAAATATAACAAGATAAATAAAATTAAACAAAAAAAAAATCAAAAGAAAAAAGGGGTCTGATGTGTGGTTCGAACCTGGACCCTTTGTTTGTCCAAAGACACACACAACCACTAGACCACTTAGCCACTTGTTGTTATTCTTGATTTATATTTATATTTATACACTATGTACATAGTCATCTTCTTCCCCAAAATACTTAAGAACCCTAACCCTAATACTAAAATTAATAACCCAATACATACACGATTCGGGATCAGGGATAAGGGGCTTTTGTTTAGAGATGATTATAGAATGAAATGGCACAAAAACTTTGGACTTACAACGTGAAACCCGGTTCGAAAAGGTGTCGAATAAGCCGAGCATAAAATCCGTTATTTAGGAGCTTCAGGTCTCGATTAGCTTGGTTAAGAGGTTTGTTTGAAAGGTGTAAAGGTCCTAGAACGATTTGTAATGATAATATACTGATTGTCAAAGAAAATCGGGTGTTATGAACCCCTCTTTAAAAAACCCGGTCGGTTACAATAACAAGCTTTCAATGTCGATTTAAACAGCTTTAAAACGTATGGAGTCAAGTGAAACTGGTCGTTTATGATTAAGGACCATTGAATGCGCATGAAAATCGATTAACTAAGCATTAAAGCCCAAGAAAGAGCATCGCCGGAAAACATTCCGGTGATCGGAATCTGGCCGGAAATCTGGTCAGGAGGGAAAGGTTGGTTTGAATAATAATCTTTCAACATTTGGCAACTTAAGTCCCTCCCTTACTTAACTAGGTTAACATTTTGAATAACTTGGTTAGAATTTTCTTTGTAAAACTTTAACTTAGTTAAGCTAAGCTAACCAAAATGTTTTTTTTTTTAACTTTTATAAATCTTAAACTTTCAAAACTGTTTTTTTTTTACTAAATAACTAATGTAATTTTTTTTTTATTTAGAGTTGAAAACATAAAAGTACACGGACTATATCTGACATCTTGCTAAAAGTCAAGGGTGACGGTTGTCACAGTCTCCCCTACTTTAGAAAATTTCGTCTCGAAATTTCCTTCAACTGGTGGTTACTAAAAAAAAGGCGTTGTAAAAGTCAACTAGATCTTTTTCCTTTTTTTTATATAATCTCATCAATTATGGTTTGACAAAGTTTAAAATAGTTGTCTAATAATCCGAAGTAAAAGTTTCAAAATCTTTGACAGTTGACCCGAAGTTAGAAAATTAAGAATTTAAATGAGAAAGGTTTTGGGAATGTATAACGGGTGAGGAAAAGGCACTGCTGAAAGTAGTCTCCCCTACTTTAGAAAAGTTTCTGCCCGAACTTTATTAAATACAGGTAACAGGATTTTGACTAACAGAGAGTGTAAAAGTATACAAAGTTTAAGGGTTTCTGAAAAGGTGGTCAACAAGAAAAGCTCCAACAAAACTAATTGAAACTTATGTAAAATGTTCTTATTGAAAATTCTAGCTATTAGTCAATGATCTAAGGAAGAGGTAACTATAAGTAATGGGTAGGTTCTTGTTAAACTCCTAGTCCGTTCCCGCAGTATCGTTTATGCTTATATATAGGGTGTACCGCAGCTGACCCACCACACTCCCGATACTTTGGACTCATACTGATTGTTTACCAAAAATCTAAATAGAATTACACACCACCCTTATGTACCTGTAAACCCATGATTGCGTTCCGGACCGTAATCATCGATTTACCTTACACTTGGGTGTTATGCTTTTCCATAACCCTATCCTAAGTAATACTAGAAACAAATGCGTGCAACCAATATGTAATAGCCACTGTAATGAAATAATGTTCAATCATGACATGGTTAGAGGTCCTTCCCTTTCGGGTTTACCCTTTAACCGTAATGAGAGTAACGTGTAAGTAATAGACATGGTTAGAGGTTCTTCCCTTTCGGGTTCACCTTTAACCGGTAAATTTCTGTTCCCATCGTTGGGCTCTAAACACCCATATTGATAAACTCCGAGATTTACACCGTTCCCCTCGAATTAAATAAATACTCTAATCCGAGTCGTACGTGGGCACTGGCTTAGATCTCATACGAGTTATCAACTGGTATGTTCATTGACCATGATAATGAACAAAATATTGTAAAGTATAACAGGGTTTTGCTCATAACAGGAAAGAAAATATGCATTCAAGTAAGTATATAAGTATAGCATAAAATTTCGATTGAAAGAATGATATATTATAAATCAAGTAAATCGCACAATTTGAACCAAATGAAAGTAAACGAGTTGAAATCTTGCAATTAAGCAGTGTGAAAATAATCACAAATAACGTGTTAGAAATAACTATGAATAAAGTGGTGCAAGAATAAAATAATGAAATTTACGATAAGTGAGAGTACGCAGAACAGACGTATAGTCTACTGACATGAGAGTTTCAATTTAGTTAATTTTACATTTATGCACTATATGATAAAAGACAATTAGCAACATTCAGATAAGAGGGTATGTCCATTGTTTAAACCAAAAGTTTTGCGACTGAAAGAGTGTGAGCATAAAAGATAAACTATTGTTTATAAAACTAAATGTAGTTTTACTCGAACTTTGTGATATAGTTGAAAGAATAGTAATAATGCATGAGGATAACTTTTTAGTGATCAAAGTGTGTTTTAGGTTCAAAAACAGGTTCATTTGAAAAATCTTCGTAAATACACATTTTCATGTGTTTACGAGAAGTCGAGTTTGAAAAAATGTTATAAGGCTTATTATTAGTTGCAAATTTCTCTCGAAAATATATATTGGTTATGTCATATGAAAACAAAGGGTTACATTTGTCCTTTAAAATATGCAGTACAAGTTTGTAAAATACAAAATGAAACCATTTCATGAACTATGTGTACTTCTAATGTGCTTTAAAAGACCATGATTTAAAATGACGTGAAAGATAAGATTAAAGTATGTAATAGATTACCAATATTTAAGAAAATTCATAATCGACGAGATGTAGAAATAGATCCTTGAGATGTGGATTTCACTCCTAACTCAAAGATGTATTTCAAAATTGAAAACGATTGTGGAATGAAACCAATCACTAAGTTAAGGATATCACTCCCAGCTTAGTGGTTAAGTTTCTTTTTGAAGGAATCATTCTTTGAGGTGTGGATGTCACTCCTATCTCAAAGATATATTCCTAAGATAAATAACATATAGAGGAGTGAAACTAATCACCAAGGTATGAATGTCACTCCTAACTTGGTGATATCGTTTCGTTTGTGAAATACGAGTGTCTTCTTTTCCAAGCAAAATACCGAAAGAATAACGAGAAAGAATTATAGCAAAAATATCTTGAAAGAAAATATAAGATATAAGAGAAATGTACACGAGAGGACTCGTGAAAGTAAGCTTAGTTATAGACTAGGCTAAAAGGCATTCTAATAACCTAATTCCCTATAACCATGGCTCTGATACCAATCTGTAACACCCCAACCGATGGCGGAAACATCGAGGTGTCACGTAGTGACGATTGTTCAATAGCACATGGACTAAAGTGTAAATTTGAATACATTGATTAAATAGTTTATTACATTGAAATGAAATACAATGATACTAACTGTCAACTAAATTGAAATACAATGAATCAAAATCTAAATATAATCCGAAAGCTTAAAGGATGCATCTTGTTGATGCATTTTGCGACTAAGGATTGGATATACTTGATTAACATATGTTAGTGATGGCCGAAGGTGACTATAGTCTGGGCGAATGTAAAAGATTATGGGCGAAGGAAGAATGGACGTGAACAAGAAGACACATTCGACCACTTAATGTGGGCGAATGTGGAAAACACTCACATTCGACCAGTGAAAACGGGCGAATGTGCAGTGCCTATATATAGATTTTGTGTTTTTGATAATGTAAGAGAGTTGTCATTTGTGTCCAGGTTCAGATCAGGTTCATAGGTGTTTTTGAGAGATTATCTGTGTGATCTAGATTAACATAAACTCATTGTAAATGCTTTTTGAATGAAAGTTAATCTATGAAATGTTATTGAAAATGATCTTGATTGTGTCGTGATTTGTGTTTTATCAATTTGTTCAGATCTAGGGTTTCCGCACCTAGTTTTGTGACTTGTATGATCGTATAATCCTGTTTTAGCTAAAATCCAACGCTCACAAAGTGGTATCAGAGCATAGAGGATCATACAACAACAAATTTGATAAAATTAGAGCTGATTTGGACATGTTTTTGACATAAAATCATCTGTTTTTACATAAACATTGTTTCTAAGAGTTTTTGATCGATTTAAAGGTGAATTTGTGGTCGAATTCAAGTTTTCCAAGACTTAAAGTTGTTCCAAATCAATTCCGAAACATAACCTGATTGAGATCATTCAAATCCATGAACTTTTGAAAATCTGAGATCAGAATAACCGTTTTTTAAACAATAACCGTTTTTCAAAAATGAGATCTGCTAGTTTTGGGCGACCTGGAACCTGGACTGAGTGTTGTGGTCGAAAGTGACAAAAAGTGGGCGAACCTGAGTAGTTTTTGGGCGAACCTGAAAATTCTTGTTGAAATCTTTCACTTTCGGGTAGAAATTTTCACATTCGACCGTTTTCATTTCGGGCGAAAGTGGAATAGTGTTAGTTTGTGTTTACATTCTGATCTAGACTACCTTCGGGTGTTACTGTGTGGACGAAAGTAGAACCATTTTGGACGAAAGTGAGAAATTTTGGACGAACGTAGAAGTATTTGGATGAATCTACTGAATTTTGGGCGAACTTAGGATTTTGTTGAAAATTTTTCTAAGTGTTGAGATTTTCAGATTGTGATCATGTGGCGTTTTCAAACTACTTCGGGATCAGCAACAACACAACCACAACAGCAGGCAATGGACCCATGGACAGTGGCAGCGCAAAAGACGAACACGCAATCCTCACAACCACTTAACTACATGACAACGACGAGTACAATGCCTCAGAATGTAGCACATCCAGCACTACAATCTGATTACTGGGGAGTAGCGGCAGCGGCGGTAAATACTCAAACCACTAATGCTATTTCTACTTTGATTAAGGATTTGTCTACAGGTAGTGGAACTCGGCCACCAAAGCTCATGGATATGCAAGAGTATAACCAGTGGCACACCATGTTCAAGATCCATCTGGAAGGCATGGGAGTTGAAGGAGCTGAGGCATGGAGCATGATTGTTAAAGGATACACAGCACCGATTCTGAAGAATACTGGTGAGTTGATTCCTCTGGAAAGCTTGACTGAGGACGAAAAGAAGAAATATGTGGTAGAGAAGAAGGCGTTCTCTCAACTGACACAGGCAATCACAAGTGACCTGTTGCATCAGTTTGGGACATGTACTACGTCAAAGCAGCTTTGGGATAAGCTGAAGAGGAAGCATGATGGAAACGAGAAGACCAGGAGTCTGAGAATGGAGGAATTGGTTAAAGAGTTTGAGAATTTTTCTTTCATTAATAATGAAACTTTGAAAGAACTAACTCCGAGATATATGCATTTGTTGTCTGAATTGTCTAGTTATGGTGTACAGATTCCAATGACTAAGCAGGTGGATAAGTTTGCAGATGCTTTGCCACCACAATGGGATCAGCATGTGGAGGTACTGAGAGAGAAGGATGCTTATCAATTCTGGACCATTTCAGAGTTTATCGAAAAGCTGGAGAACAAAGAGTTGGAGGACAGGAGGAAAGCTAGAAGGTCACAGATTCCTCAGAATCCCAGTCTGTATTTTGGAGGTACTTCAGTTCCAGCTGGAAACTCGAGCTCTGGAAGCGTTGCACCACATGTTGCATGTATTTCCAATGTCATGGATTCATCAAAACCAACCACCAACTACACACCACCACAATACAATTCCTACTCACAACCATCATACACACCACCACAATATAGTTCCTACATTTCACCAATCTCTCCAATGCAACAAGCAAGTTTTTACACCGCTAACCAATCACAACAACCATTAAATCAAGTTACTCAACATAAACAACAACCGGTGGTTTTGGATACATCTAACTTGGGAAATGTGACTGTGGAGGTTGCTCAGCAACACATTGCATTAGTCTCAGCAATGGTTTCATCTTACAATGGGTTGGTTGCTAGTCAGATTGGGAACAACAACTTAACCAACGAAGACTACGCACAGATAGACAAGGAAGAGATGGAACTCATTGACATTCAATGGGCTTTTGCGAGTATAATGAGGAGAGCAACAGAGTTCATTGAGAAAACTGGAAGGACTGACTTGGCAACTTCTCCCAACACAACCTATGGTTTCAACAAGGAGAAGGTTACGTGTTTTAATTGTGGAGAAAAAGGACACTTCAAAAGGGAATGCACCCAGCCACCTAAACAAGGTAATCGAAACCCTTTTAATGAAAATTACCAGAACCGTCAACAAAACCAAGTTTCTTACCAAAATAACAACAACTACCAAAACCGAAACTTTAACAACCAAAACAGACAACCAAACACTCAACACCAGATTCAAAACCAATCTCCTAATCACACAAACCGAACAGTTGTACCTATCACTACACCTAATGAGACTCAACAGAATGTGAGTCAGAACCAAGCTTTGGTGACTCAACAGGATGAGAGGTTTGACTGGTCGGGTATGCAAATAGGAGTTGAGGAAGTGACTACTGGTGGGAATGTGGCTTGTGTTGCTTATCAGGTTCATATGGAAGAGTCGGTGGCAGTTGATGAGAAGAAAGAAACTGAGGAGAGTGAAAGTGATGATTCTGAAAGTGAGATGGAAGTGGAGAGTGAACCTGTTGAGGTTAAGGCTGAGGAAAAGAGTTCTGGAATGGTGATTGATTCAGTTTCTGATGTTCCCGAGGAGTGTAGATCAGTTTATTCAGATTCTGAGAGCGAATCAGACACAGAGGCAAGTGTTGATTCTTTAGATGATGATATTGACCAGTTGCTGGCAGAAGCTGATTTTTTGATGACGAGGAAGTCGTGCATAGCTGATGATGCTTTCACCAAGATCGACTACTCCAAGTTTTTCACTGGAAAGGAAGCTCATTTTGCGTTGATGGCCATGACTGAACCGCCAAAACCTGTAAGTTCTGAATCTAGCACTGATGTTATGAGTGATAAATACTGTGGAACATGTGATAGATTGACAGAGGAGAATAAACAACTCCGAATTTCACGAGATAGTGCTATCTTGAACTGTCAATCTACTCGCAAAGAGTTGAATGCTTTTAACAAAGTATTAGATGGCTATAAAAAGGACATTTCCGACTTGAAAAACACTTTGTCATTGAAACAATTGGCAATAAATAACTATATCAATGAAATTGAAAACACCAAGTTGGAAATGGCAGCCATAAAATGCTTTGCTGAAAAGGTGAACAAAAAGCTGGAAAGTTATAAGAATGTTGCTTATGTGGTATATCATATCATTGATGATAACACCACCAATTACAAGTCTGTACCATCTCCGGTTCTTTTTGAAAACCATAACTATCACCAAGTTATACCGGAGAGTTCGGTAAAATCAGACTCATCATCGGAAAAGGAATCTAATACCTCGAGTATTGGTGATCCATATTCCGATGTGAGACCGATTTTGGGCTTGAACAATGAGGGTGTTTATGCTGAGAGTGATAGTTCAGACTCAGAAAATGATGATACTGGTAGTGATCAATCTGTTAATGAATGTGAGATTCCAAAAGAAAATCACATCATTACTACTGAACCAGTGTCACCATCTGATCATGTTCATCCGATGGCAAATGCTAATCGTGATAAAAAGTCTGAAAAGATTGATGTTAAGAAAGATAATGATGTTAAGAATGTGGTCAAAAAGAATGAGCTGAATGAACCAAGTGACAAACCGGTTAAAGTGTTTTATCGGATGGAAGGATCCGATAAAATCATTTCTGATGAGGAATTTCCGATAAAAAATGTTAACTATTCTAAACTTGATAAAATCTGGCAAGAAAGCACAATATGGTTTCCAAAACATGAGAGAACCAATGAAATTCCACCAGAAATCTTAAAGAAATTGTTTTCAGAAGTTCCTCAAGAACCAAAAATCCATGTCACTGAGTTCATTCGTCCAAATGTTAAAGCAAATGGTTTTCATGAGCCTTCTTACTCGAAAGGACCACTTCCTGAGAGTTTAAGAAATCAACAGTATAATGATCAATTTCCTGTCAGATCATTTGCTTCACCAAATGCTCATTATGTGTTTGAGGAATATAGAAAATGCTTTAAATGTGGAGAACGCGGGCATTTACTTGCTCAGTGTCCATATGTAAGGCACAAAAGACATGAGGTTGAGGTTAAGAATTCCATGAAAAAGCCGATTGATCATTATGTCCCACCACATAGACGGACTGTTCCTCAACAACAACATTTTTATAATCAAAACAATTTTCAAATGAGGAACAACCGTCCATTTCAATATGATCGAAGGAATCGGATTGCAATGGAACAATCTTGGAGTAAACCTGTGGTGAACACAACAGCTGATAGACAAAAGGTTCCACAAAAACCAATTGTCAAATCACATGTTGGACCTAAGTCTGTTAATTCAGATAAGGTTGCTAAGAAAGTTACTTTTAGTAACAATGTTCAAAAACCTATTGAGAAACCAAAATCTCAAATTCGTATTCTCAAAAGGTCTGAACAATCTTGGACACCTAATGGTACTCCAGGAGCTTCTACTTCGAAGGTGAGTGAGAAAAATGACACTGTTTTGAAAAATCAGAAAACGGTTGATTCAAAACAAAAAGTTGTTGAAAAAGTCATTGAGGATGTTTCTTTGAAATCAAATGTTCAAAGGCCCAAGACTCAGGCTTGGGTCCTCCGAAAGAACTAAAACTTTACTTTTTGTGTGCAGGGAGCTTCAGCTGGCCCTATTAGCAGTCTCTGGATTGTTGATAGTGGAGCTTCAGGCCACATGACGGGGGATTTGGCGTTGCTGTTTGATGTGAAGAATATTAATGGAGGATATGTCGCGTTCGCGGGTAATAAAGGAGGATATATTACAATGGAAGGAAGCGTGAGTAATGGGATTGTGACTTTCGAGCGGATTTCTTATGTCAAACAGATAGACTATAATCTGTTGAGCGTCAGTCAAATATGCGATAAACAATTTTCTGTGCATTTTGATGACAAATCCTGCTATATTCTCAAACCGGGCTTCAAAATTCCAAAGGAGTGGGTTATGTTGATGGCACCTCGAGTCAACAATCTTTATATTCTTGATATGTCCAAGGCGATGACATCACAGGGGCAGATAACATGTTTTCTTTCCAAGGCGACCGAAAAAGAATCGATAATGTGGCACCGAAGAATGGGGCACATTCATCTGAGGAAAATGAATCAGTTAGTGAGAAATGGACTTGTCGATGGAGTAAACGTGAAACATTTCCATCTGAACGACAAGTGTGTAAGCTGCATGAAAGGAAAACAACACAAACAGTCCCATAAAGTGAAGAAAGTTAACTCTGTTGAGATGCCGCTTGAGCGATTGCACATGGACCTTTTTGGACCGGTCAAGCGCAAAAGTCATCTTGGAGAGCTTTATTGTTTATTCGTCACTGATGACTATTCACGATTCTCATGGGTGATGTGTTTGAAGAACAAAAGCGACACCTTTACCAACCTACAAGTTCTGTTCACTCGACTGGAGAATATCTACAATTTGAAGATAAAAAGGATCAGGAGTGACAACGGGACGGAGTTCAAAAATGCAAAGATGGATGATCTTTGTGAAAGCAAAGGGATTCATCATGAATATTCGGCTCCGTATACCCCGCAACAGAACGGTGTTGCTGAAAGAAAGAATAGGACTCTGATTGAGGCTGCTAGAACAATGCTCGCTGACTCAAATCTTCCAGTAATGTTCTGGAATGAGGCGATTTATGCAGCAATCTACACTTTAAATCGGGTTTTGACAGTGAAGAAGTTTGGAAAAACATCTTATGAGCTGTTACACCGACGAAAGCCCAATTTAGAGTATCTAGAACCATTTGGGGCGCCATGCACGATGTTGAATCCAAGCGAGAAGTTTAGTCCTAAAGCTGAGGAGGGATATTTTGTTGGATATGCAACCCCGCTCAAACGGGTATTCAACAAGAGAACTCGTCAAGTAGAGGATTGGGCTAACGTGGAAGTTCAACGATACACACAAAATTTGCAAGGCATGGGCCCTGATTGGATGTTTGATTACAAAGATTTCTTTGAATCATTCAACCTAGATAGCTTGGTTGAAGAAGCTGTTATCAGATTATTTTACGAGTGTGAAAACGCGGCAACTTCACCGTTGATGCGTCCAATCACCGTAAACCCCCCACCAGCTTCTAATGATACCAGTGCTCCTACACAAGAAGAAGAGTTGTTTCAAGAAGCTTCAACTTCATTAGACACTTCAGAATCTGAAGATGAACAATTTGAAGAAGCCGTTCTTGAAAATGCAGAAGACTTAGAAGAGCAAACTGTGAACCCAACTCCAAATCCAGATGTTGCTTCATCATCTAACACGGGTCATGATCAGGATGCTGTAGAGAACTTGACTGCTCAGACGGGAGTGATTGTACCTGTTAATCCGGAATCTCGGATTCATCGTATTCATCCGTTGGAGCAAGTTATCGGTGATCCTAGTAGTGGAGTGATGACCAGAGGGCAGCTTAAAAGCGTTAATTCGCCAGAGAGTTTTGGTGTTTTAGCATTGTATGCCAAAATTCAGAAATCTGGTAGTCAAAATGATTGGTCGTTTGCATGTTATGTGTCGCAGGTAGAGCCAAGAACATACAAAGACGCTTTGAATGAAGATGCCTGGGTTGAGGCAATGCAGGAGGAGTTATTGCAATTCCAGAAATTGGGAGTTTGGACGCTCACAGATTTGCCGCCGGGAAGAAAGAAAATAGGCACTAAGTGGGTGTTTAAGTGCAAAAAGGATGATCGTGGAGTTATTGTAAGGAACAAAGCCAGATTGATTGTGCAGGGTTTTCATCAAATCGAAGGAATTGATTACAACGAAATCTATGCACCAGTAGCAAGAATTGAAGCTATTCGGATGTTCCTTGCGTTTGCTTCATATAAGAAATTCAAAGTCTATCAAATGGACGTCAAGAGCGCATTTTTGTACGGTAAAGTCAAGGAGGAGGTTTATGTCGGGCAGCCACCAGGCTTTGAGGACCCAATCCACCGGGACAAGGTCTACGTGCTGAACAAAGCTTTATATGGCTTGCACCAGGCTCCAAGACAGTGGTACGAGGAGCTAAGTACATACCTCATCTCCAAAGGATTCAAGCGCGGCCTCGTCGATTGCACCCTCTTTACGAAGAAGACGGGAGATGACTTGCTTCTAGTACAGATTTACGTTGATGATATTATATGGTTCAACTAACGAACTCTTGTGCAGGGAATTTGAAACTGTTATGCAGGAGAAGTTCGAAATGAGCGCTATGGGGGAAATGCAGTTTTTCCTCGGCTTACAGGTGGATCAAAGACCCGACGGGATCTTCATTCACCAGACGAAATACGTAGCCGACATCTTGAGCCGATTCCAGATGGAGGACTCTAAGCCGATGGATACCCCGATTCAACCCAATCACGGGATTGGAGTGGACGCTAAGGGGGAGCTGACAGATCCATTTACATACAGAGCAATCATCGGATCTCTGATGTATTTGACAGCGTCTCGACCAGATATTATGTATGCAACGTGTCTCTGTGCTCGCTACCAATCGAAGCCGAAACAAAGTCATCTGACGGCGGTCAAGCGTATCCTTCGATATCTGAAGGGTTGTCCATCAAAAGGACTTTGGTACCCTAATGATGATGATTTTGATTTTATTGCTTTTAGTGATGCAGATTGGGGCGGCTGTGACAAAGACAGCAAATCAACAACAGCCGGTTGCCAGTTTTTAGGGAGCAGGTTAATTACCTGGCAATGCAAGAAACAGACTTCTGTCGCACTGTCTACATGTGAAGCCGAGTACATTTCAGCCTCGAGTTGCTGTTCGCAAGTGCTCTGGATCCAACAACAGATGGTCGATTACGGTTTGCAGTTTCTTAAAACCCCTATACACTGTGACAACGAAGCCGCAATTGCATTAACTAAAAATACTGAAAATCATTCTAAAGCGAAACATATCCGGATTAAATATCATTTTATCCGTGATTGTTACGCTAAGGAATTGATTGACATGGTCAAAATCCATACTGACTACCAACGTGCAGATTTGTTTACAAAAGCTTTTGACAGATCCCGCTTTGAATATCTTTTGAAAGTAAACAATATAAAGGAAAAACAGGACTAATCGGCTCCTCGGTTTATCATTTTTAGTTTTTAGTTTTAGTTTTAAATTTTTGCTAATTGGGAATTTCTCTTTGCTAATTGGGAATTTCTCTTTACTATCATAATACTCAAAGAAGTTGATGCTTTCGAAGGGGTTGTTTAATCCTCAAAGAAGTTGATGCTTTCAAGTGGATTGTTTCTTTCAAAAAAATTTTGTTTTGTTTTTCAGAAAAATTAAAAACCCAAAAATATGTTCTTTATTTTAGGGGGAGTCATTTTATCAGAAAAACCAAAAACATTGAAAAATTTTCAAAATACCTAAAAATTAGAAAAACCCAAAATGATTTCCTGGATAAAAAGAGGAAATGATAGTACATCAGTGGGGATCTGACACAGGCTAAAGAATTGTATAGTTTTAATGAGACGTATGTTGATTACGTGTGATATGCTGATAGGCTTCGTAGACTATATATTGCGTGCATTAGTGATACAAACATAACAAACTACGCGTTTGTGGATGAACACCTCATGGGCATATGGTCTTAGTACCGTAATTTCGTTTGATAGGGTGTTTGTACAAAACTCGGAGGCTTAGGGTCGTTATGTTATTAGTTGTCTGGGGATAGCCTATCTGATCTTCTGCTGTAAGTCATTACGGACCTAGATCAGACAGGATGTCTTTATAAAAGAGCTTTATGCCAAATCCTAAAGTTACCGAATTGAGGAACTTTCCATGTTATATGATGATCAAAGATTATCTATAATATCGTATTGATCATTGATGCAAATCATGATTAATATCAGTTCTCAACCTGGTATGATGCATATGTTACTTTGCTGCATTAATTTGCTGACCTGTATACCTCTATGCATTATATCTTGTACAATTACAGACGACGAAAGCATAATCACGCTTTACAATGAGTCTTTGTGCAAATTACTTCTTGATACGGGAGTATGTCGTGTGTGTGGGAACCACAATGTGTTAGTCTAATACATCTAATTAGTATCATTTTAAAGCATTGCGTAATTGTCTGCATGTGAGCTTATGTGGACAACAATATCAGCAATTGCCGTGTCACATGTTGTTTCTAATGATAATATTGAAACAGATCAACGCTGTGTTCAGATTTCTCAGAAAACTGATATGATCCTCTTACCGGAAATCACAAAATGTTTACTGTTTTCATTTACTTTGATGCATTTTACTTTGTCGCATTTTACTTTTATTGTCAAAAAGATACAAAATCCAAAAAGATTTTAGGTGTGTTTTGATAAAAATTTCAGAAAATCCAAAAGATTTGCATTTCTGCTTTATTTTTGATATCCGGGGATGCTTGATGGTCAATTTCTGAGATTTGATAACACCATCTGGACTTTGTAACATTCAAAATGTGAAAATTTCAGTTTTGGAAGTTTAACGGATTGAAAAATGTTGAACGGGATTCGAATTCGTGATTTGGCGAAATTTTCAGATTTTTCCATTTCACATTCGCCCCTTAAATGGGTCGAATGTGGAAAAATCATCACACTCGACCGTTTTGTTTTTGGGCGAAGGTGGACATTTTCACTTCCGGGTGTATTTTCCACTTCCGGGTACAAGTTTCACCTTCGGGTCTTTAAATAGGGGCGAAGGTGGAAATTCTTTCACATTCGTGCCATTAACTTGGGGCGAATGTGGACTTAACCCACATTCGTCCACCTCAAACGGGCGAACGTGAATCTCTATATATACGTCATTCAGGTTCGGTTCCCTCATTCAAAAATTTTTCAAAATTTCATCAGTACCAGACCTTGTTGCTTGTGTTTTTATTGATTCACTGTTTTGTTCCCTCATCATTTCTGATCACTTTAAGACTCACATTGCAGGTAATGGACGCGATTTCAGACCTGAATTGAAGTTTTTATAAACCGGACCTAGGGTTTAAATTCTAGGGGTTTTTGATGATTAATGTTGTTTGTTTTTCATTTCCGATCAGTTCTCATAGGTTTTAGGGGGAGAATGTGGAAGGAATTAGGATAATAACATATCTAGATGTTAGTTTTGATCGATTGTACAAAGTTGAACCCTAATTCCACTTTAAAACCAATGAAAACTGATTATTTGACAAAATTGGTAATAAACGAGTGTTAATCGGCATTATTAGCACATATTAGGATCAAAATCACAGGTTAAAATCAACAATGGCAAAATTTCAAATTTTGGGGGTAAACCATTTCACATTCGGGTGTGAAAAACGGGCGAAAGTGAATCATTTTGGACGAATGAACATTCAAAATGGACGAATGTGATTTTTAATCAGAAATTTTTCATATTCGACCAAAATTTGTCACATTCGACCACATATTCTCACATTCGGCCAGTTTAAAACGGGCGAATGTGCAGATGATTTTGACCAAAATTTTATAATTTTGTCGTTTTTGTATTTTGACGAGTTTCTTTGATTTTTATGTGCAGATGGCTGATCAACCCGAGAACGTTGAGACACCAACAGTAAATGTGGAAACTCCAGCTGAGATTACAGTTCAAGATCCAGTGCCAGAAGCTGTGACGTCTGTTCCGAGCAGTTGGCCTTTTGAACGATCGCACAACTGTTGCGCTTATCTAGGTGACGTTGAGAAGAACACGGAGTTTACAGGGATTATAGAGTTTCTGAAGAGGAGCAGGATTGTTCATGCTTTAGCCACACCAACCATCATATATAAAGACATCATTGAAGACTTTTATCAGAATGCGAAGTATGATTACTGGGAGAATCAGACGATCATCAAGAGCAAGATTCAGGAGATGGATATGTTCTTGACTGAAGCTGACATTCGGGAAGCTTTACAAATTAAGTTTGAAGATAGTGAGGATCCCAGGGAATTGTCATGGACAGAACAGAAGGCGTGTTTCTTACGTATGAAATACAAAGGTCCAATCACTGACGGATCTATGTATAAGGGGAAGCTGGGAGTACAGTACAAGTATTTTGCTCATGTTCTTATTCATGTCTTTGGATGTGTGAGTGGTGGTTATGACGTGATGAGAAGGAGTTTGAGTTCATTAATGGTTGCATTGACACTCAACAAACCATTTAATGTTTTTGGGATGATTCTTGATCATATGCTGGAGATGCTGAAGGGAATGAAGAATAAGAAGTTTATGTTGTATCCGAGGTTTCTGATGATGATCTTTGACTACAAGTATCCTATGCTGAAAAAGGATCCGACTATGATTCTAGGTCAAGATCACATGAATATTAGAACCTTGATGAGGATGAAAGGTTACAAAGGTGTGCCTGACAGTGAGAAGCCACCTAACAGGTGATTATTTGGCGCTTTGGCTCGTCCGGATTACACTGATCCTGGCAAGAACAAAGCAAGACATGATGATAGTGACTCGGACAACGATGATCCCTTAGTGTATGTTGATTCAAGCACTAAGCGGAAACGTCAAGTAGTCAATCCTGGAGCCAAAGGGAAGGGCAAAGGAAAGGCTATAGATCAGGGAAGCACTAAGCAACAAGTAGCTAGAAAGAAATCGACGGCGAAGAAAGGATCGGGTTTGGTGGATGAAGAGTCTGTAGATTCAGAAGAGACTGAAGTTGATGAGCAGTGGGATTCTGATGATGAGAATGTGAGGACCACCAAACGTAAGGCCACTATGGTTGGTGAGTCTGAATCCTTGAATCAGTCGATAGAAGAAGCTGAGAGAAGAAAGAAATCAGTTGAAGATGAAGGTTTAGGTGTTGACCTAGCTGAACTGAGTGTTGGAGAAACTGTAGTTGTGAATTTGCCCAAGAAGACAAAGAAACAAAAGACTATGGCAAAGAAATCAAGTGTAAAAGAACTGAGGGAGAAAGAATTGGCTCAGTTGTTGAAGGGAAAGAGATTACCTGATGCTGGTACACCATCTAAGCTATCTTCACCAGTTGCCAAGAAGCAGAAGAAAGCGAAAGAGGCAGAGACTTTACCAATCGATCAGTTCAATATCGATATAGATAAAGTGCTCGATATGTTTAGAAAGCCTCAGAAAGAGAAAGTTGTTGAAGTTGAGCCATCCAGATCTAAGTCGAAGAAAGTGACTGTGGATGACGATGTCATGAAACAAGTTAATAAGAAGATGGAGGACATGATGAAGATGTTGGTTGCTCAACAAGCTGAGATTACTAAGTTCAAGCAGAATGAGGAGAAGATGCTCCAGATTGTGGTTGCTTCGAAATCTAATCAGGATGATATAAATGATAAGATTAAGATGATTGAAGCAAAGAATGAGAAGCTTGAAAGAAAATGTGAAAGAAACAAGAGCAAAATCAAACTGATTAAGGCTGATAATAAAGAACTAAAGAAGGAAAACAAACGTCTTTGTGGTTTGATTGAAGAGCTTTATAGCAGGGCACCCCAGTTGAAAGAGGGTGAAGAAGATGAAGAAGAAGATGAACAGAAAGTTGATTATGAGTATTCTGAATCTGAGAAAGAAGAAGATGATGATGAGGATGATGATGGATCGGATAAAAGTGATGATGACAATGATGATGATGATGACAATAATGATGATGATGATGGTGCTGAAGGTACTGGGAAAAAGCAAGGTGATGAGTTTAGCAGTGGAAGTGATCATGATGGAGGAGATGATACTTCCAGATTTAGTTATGAGAAGAGAACACCACAGAAGAAGAAAGATACTGGAGAATCGAGTTCCAAGAAGAAAGGTGGGAATGTTGATTCGGATGAAAGTATTTTCTGGAACGAGAAGGTGAGATCTCTGTCTGATGATGCTAAACAGATATATAAGAATATGTTGGAAAAGAGAGAGTGGACCATTGAGTTCACAGGATGCTTCGCTGAAATATTCCAGACTGATGATTTGAGATATGAGTTGGAATATGAAGATCCAGATCTTGAAGAAGGGGAATTACCTGCATCTGTGGCGAAAGAAATACTAGATGGTCTCGCACAGAGGGTAGGAAAGACGTTTGAGGAGTTTATGATGGATGAATCGATTCCTGATATTCCTGAAAAGGATATGGGAAGTCATTCAGATGATGTGCATACTCCAGAGAACAATGAAGTTGAAGTAGAAGACATTACTCATGAAGAGTTTCCCCAGTATTTCAGACAAGATGATGAGAATGAAGTATTTCCTGACTTCACTGAGATACCAAATAAGTCAGCGAAACAGAAAGCAAAGAAAAGGAGCGAAGAGTTTGTTGAGAAGGTATTTGGAACTGAAAAGAAAGATTCTTCTAACCAGTCTGATGAGTTGAAGAATTATATGAAGAAATTGAAGGAAATGGATGAGAACCGACCAAAGCCTGAAGCTCAAGGTAACTTTTATCGATTTCATAATGCCAAGTTCAAAGGCAGAGCTCTCGGGTGGACTTACTTAGGCAGACTGAAGTGTATTGCTGCAAAATGGGAAACCGGAATTCTGTATTTCAACAGATTCTGTGACTTGCTTACTCTACCGTACTGGGCGGTGAGAGACTTATGCAGATTCCCAATGTCAGGTGCCGAAGTAAATGGATCACATGTCGGTTGGTGCGCAGACAAATTGGTTTGGGAAAGTCGTACGAGATGGAACAGGTTCAAGCCTCAATATCCCAGAAGAAAAGTGCATAGGGATATTGATCCACAAACCAATATGAAGCGTGTTACTTTGATTTATAAAGCACCTAATGTGATGAGGAAGATACCGTTGATGCCAATGCCACAGCATTTTAGTGCTGATTTCATCTTTTGGTATTATGATTGGAGGAAGGCAGAAGCGGTGATCGTGTTGAGGGATGGAAAGGATAAATACAAGCATGTTCATGTATTTGATCCTATGTGGTTGATCAATTGCACATTCGAAGACATCATCATGTTGTTCTACAATCCGATCTACTATGAACCCAATGACTTTGCTCAAGCGAGAAAGTATACTCAAGTTGTTGGAGTGTGTTTTGCGTATGATATAAATGCAGGAAGCAACTTGGAGGGTAAACTTGGCAAGACTGTGAAGATAGCCAATGTGTCAAAGCCTGTGAAGAAAACATTTGAGCCGCCAATGACTTCTGAGCAGAAGAAGCAGCTCAGAATCAAACTGATGAACAAGACAATGGACTATCAGAAAAAACTATCCAATCAATAGTCGAGGGGGAGTTTGTTGATGCATTTTGCGACTAAGGATTGGATATACTTGATTAACATATGTTAGTGATGGCCGAAGGTGACTATAGTCTGGGCGAATGTAAAAGATTATGGGCGAAGGAAGAATGGACGTGAACAAGAAGACACATTCGACCACTTAATGTGGGCGAATGTGGAAAACACTCACATTCGACCAGTGAAAACGGGCGAATGTGCAGTGCCTATATATAGATTTTGTGTTTTTGATAATGTAAGAGAGTTGTCATTTGTGTCCAGGTTCAGATCAGGTTCATAGGTGTTTTTGAGAGATTATCTGTGTGATCTAGATTAACATAAACTCATTGTAAATGCTTTTTGAATGAAAGTTAATCTATGAAATGTTATTGAAAATGATCTTGATTGTGTCGTGATTTGTGTTTTATCAATTTGTTCAGATCTAGGGTTTCCGCACCTAGTTTTGTGACTTGTATGATCGTATAATCCTGTTTTAGCTAAAATCCAACGCTCACACATCTCAAAACAACCTGAAACATGTACAAAATATTTTGGTCAATACAAAAATTGTATTGGTGAGCATACCCTGTTTAAATAAATATAGTAGAAAAGTGTTTAGCAATTCATGTGCGGTACCATTTGCAATTATGTAATAAGTAATATCCGTTCAAAACCAAACCTGAGAATAATGACTAACACATGACTAACCAACTGAATAATGAATTAACAAGACAATGACCAAGATTCTCTCAACAGAGTCTCAAGGGGGTATACCATAGTACTATTCATTGAAAAGCTAGGCCGCCCAGCGGTTAATGATTTTGACAAGTCATAGACACACCAATTAACATAAAGCAAACACACATGAGAATTGCATTAAGTATAAGAAATTGAAACTTGATTAATATATAGGTACATGAGTCACCCCAAAGTAGTAAAACAGTAAAAAGGGGAAAGATATACTCACAGTTTGCGAAAGCGATTAAGATCCAACTTAAGCGGTCGTGAGCTAAGTAATGGGAATTCCGAAGAATCCAACCTATAATGTATGAGAGTACTAATAAGAAAATGTCTAAAAGTCTAAGGTATCTAGGGTCTAAGGCATTAGGGTTTGCTAAGTCGATTTGGGGAATTAGAGTTTTTATGATAAGTCGCGTTAATGTAAAAGTTGTATATCTCAAATAGTATATGAAAGGTTGTAAATGTGGTTTAAATAATATAATTATTATCTATTGATTATTTAGATAAAAATATGTTTGAATAATTAAGACAAAATAATTTTAGTTATTTACCTTAACTAATTATTGTCAATAAACACAATAGTCATAAATATTTAATTAAATAATTATGAGTTACACCATGATCCAACCAATAGTAGTTAAGATTTTCAAACATAGTAATATTTCTATTTTATAAGAGAAATATTTATAATATAGACGTTTAAATTGTATAAATAAATAAATGTTTTATTATGTCTAATTAAACGTAAATAAGACTAATAATACCATACATGATCCAAAAATACTAATTTTATAAAAAATGGATGATTTCTGATGTAAACAAATTAGAATAATTTTCCCATAATTTATATAAACTTATTTATTTTTAAAACTGATTTAATAAGATTAAATCATGTTTAAATGATTAAAAATAGGAAAATCAATAAAAATAAAGGTTTTCTGAACCAATAATTTTTAATTAAGTTCATGATGATTAGAAATAATTTATCAAAAATTTTGAGATAAAAATCATTAAAAATGAATTTTTAATCAATTAATTATGATTAAAACAATTTAAATTAATAAAATAACGAAAATTAAATATTTTCCAGAAAGTAAAAGTGTGATAATTTTCTTTATGGTGTCAAGATGCTACACCTAAATTTTTATAATTTTTGGATCAAAAATGAATTTATTATGATTATTTAAAGATTTACCCAATATTATGTGAAAAAAATATAACAAGATAAATAAAATTAAACAAAAAAAATCAAAAGAAAAAAGGGGTCTGATGTGTGGTTCGAACCTGGACCCTTTGTTTGTCCAAAGACACACACAACCACTAGACCACTTAGCCACTTGTTGTTATTCTTGATTTATATTTATATTTATACACTATGTATATAGTCATCTTCTTCCCCAAAATACTTAAGAACCCTAACCCTAATACTAAAATTAATAACCCAATACATACACGATTCGGGATCAGGGATAAGGGGCTTTTGTTTAGAGATGATTATAGAATGAAATGGCACAAAAACTTTGGACTTACAACGTGAAACCCGGTTCGAAAAGGTGTCGAATAAGCCGAGCATAAAATCCGTTATTTAGGAGCTTCAGGTCTCGATTAGCTTGGTTAAGAGGTTTGTTTGAAAGGTGTAAAGGTCCTAGAACGATTTGTAATGATAATATACTGATTGTCAAAGAAAATCGGGTGTTATGAACCCCTCTTTAAAAAACCCGGTCGGTTACAATAACAAGCTTTCAATGTCGATTTAAACAGCTTTAAAACGTATGGAGTCAAGTGAAACTGGTCGTTTATGATTAAGGACCATTGAATGCGCATGAAAATCGATTAACTAAGCATTAAAGCCCAAGAAAGAGCATCGCCGGAAAACATTCCGGTGATCGGAATCTGGCCGGAAATCTGGTCAGGAGGGAAAGGTTGGTTTGAATAATAATCTTTCAACATTTGGCAACTTAAGTCCCTCCCTTACTTAACTAGGTTAACATTTTGAATAACTTGGTTAGAATTTTCTTTGTAAAACTTTAACTTAGTTAAGCTAAGCTAACCAAAATGTTTTTTTTTTTAACTTTTATAAATCTTAAACTTTCAAAACTGTTTTTTTTTTTTTTACTAAATAACTAATGTAATTTTTTTTTATTTAGAGTTGAAAACATAAAAGTACACGGACTATATCTGACATCTTGCTAAAAGTCAAGGGTGACGGTTGTCACAGTTATCTACTTTCTTTTATTGATCGATCATGATGGATGTTTTCTTCTTACAGGGTCCTATTGTTCACAAAGACACTGGGGATTATTTGAAGGGTGGTTAAAGTTAGAGGTGACAAATAGGCCAGTGAGACGGGCTGAGTAATTGGTTAATAGAAATTTGGATTCAGTTGAGGTTGAATTCGTTTTTTTACCGGAGTTTTTGTTTTAGTTTTTTTTTTTAAATAATTTAGGAGTGTAAAATATGATTTGAAAAGCTATATATATATATATCAATAATCTAATTTATCCATGCAAGCGGTTGTGATCGAGTATGCAATATCTGTTACTGGGACTTGAAAATGTAAACAACCTCGAGTTCGATCAAAACACTAAAAACCCGTGTGTTACCTAAATGCCCGAGGTTTTTGTTGTATGACTTTCTAGCATATTTATGACTCGTTTTCAATTAGCCCACTGGTGTGGTTTTGATACTCACATGGGTGGTACTATGTGGCGTGGGTTACAGGGGACTTATTGTCACTCTAAAGCTTCACAGCTATAAGCATACAAATTCGTATATTTTTTTAGGTTTTTGCGGTTCTGAAAACGGCGTTGCAGGATTGTTGACTCCGCTTTAGTCCCTTCATAGCTGCGTGAAACAAATGCACGAAACGTGCGATGAAAACATAAACACCCGCGGCAACTCGCTGGCATTCCTACTAGTTGTTTTTAATATTTGTTGTATATACAAAATACGGGGTATTTTGGTCTTTTCATCTAAGTTAGTACAAAAAATAACATCTGTAACGGGTAATACCTACACTCATCACCAAATTAAAAGTTAATGCCTAAACCTGTTATTTTCTTTACTTGATCTGTTATTTATACTCAAACCACAGGGACATGCTATCTGTATAGTAAAACACAACCATAAAAATATAACATAGACACATGTATCGCAACAATATTTTACCTTGATAAAAAGCTTGTTGTTGATGTGAGGTGCTGATCAAACCATTGAACTCTCATCTCCTTCTCACGAGTTATTGACTTTTTAAGTACCTCTAAATTTTCAGATTTTCCATGGGGTTATGTTTCCTATCTTGATTGGTCAGGTCGGTGTATCGAGTTTAAAAAAGAAAAACCATGATCTTTTATATAACAGTAAACACATATCCTAAAATTTATTCATAAAATCCAACATTGTTCATTTTCTTGTACTTGAACATGCACGAATTTGATGAAGATAAAACACAAGATACCACTAGATCAAGAGGTCATCAACGATCATTCTTTGTTCGCAAAATTTAAATCAATTAAACCACATAACTTTATTTCGTTAATCCACAATTACAAATTAATCAAACCCCATTACAAAAGCAGGAGTTTAGTCGCTCCATAATGCTTATACACTTATACCCCAGAAAGATATAAATACATAAATTGTAGAAGAAAAAAATTAAAAGCTTTACTAAATCTTTCATCAAACCTAAATCACATCATACCACCATTGCCCTTGACCCCATCTCTATCACTTGAGCAACTCCATAGATCCCACCATATGACCAGCAGACTCACCACAAGCTCTAGCCACATAATTATGATGGTTCATGTTATTAGTTGTGTTTGGACCGAACCCAAAAACATTATTCATCGCCATTGCCCTCATATTTCCACGTTCGCCACCACGGCCGCTAACCGTAGCCTGTTCCAATGATTCAACTTGTTTTTTCAAGAACTTCATGTAATGAACAGCTTCATCCAACATAGAAGCTGTGTCCATCTTTGTCCCACCTGGTACTAATCTTTGCAGTATCCTAATCCGCTCACTAATCCTCTCCCTTCGGTGTCTAGCCGCCACGCTTTGCGGGTCCTTCGATATCTTAACGTTCCTTCTTTTGGGTGGCTTCACAGAAGCCGGATCAATCTGGACCGGCTGCAATGCCGCCATTCGGAATATCATTTCCCTCATTGCTTCCACGGAGTCTGGCTTCTGATGAAGCCAGCTTGGACGTGGGAAGTGATCGTGGGACACCGCGAACTGTGGTGGCGGGTTTGTAAACTGTTGTTCGGGAGACATGTAGATGGGATTAGGGTTTTGTGGTGGTGGTGGTGTTGTACGGTGGTTTGTGGTGGGATTTTCGCCGGAAAAGTTTAAATCCATGGGTGGTGAATGGGAAAGATCTTGAAACGGGTTAGAAAACGGGTCGGGTAGCTTATCAAGCTCCATCATCATTGTCATCATGTCCATAACAATTAGGGTTGCGTGAAAGATGTAAATGGAACAGTGGGAACTTATGTATCAAGTGGGGGTGGATGAAGGGTATATATAACGACTACACCTTTGAATATTTTATTGTGTTTTTTTTTTATCATATCTATATCTTAAAAAGGAAAAAAAATGATTTGGTCACTATTTGTATGGAAGCATTTTTTTTCCCGTTATGGTATAGTTATTGTTACCCGGATCCACTATTAATTTCACACTAGTTTTTTAGGAAAACCCCTCGTCTGAAAGCCTACTGCGACAAAACCCGACCTACTAGCAGCATTTTGGTGTTGGTATGACTCGAACTCCTCACCTCCTATAAAGAAAGGAAGGAGGGTGCCACTCCACCGTAAGGGGATTGGCATGGTATAGATATTACATTAGATTAATTTGCAAACTCATTTGAATAGTAACTCAAATGAATAGTAAAAATATTTATATTTTATTTTTGGCAATCACTGAAGTGGTTAATATTTGGTTAAGGGGGCTCTGCCCAAAAGGTCTTGCGGAGTTTATCGCTTCTGCCCCCTTAACTCCGTTGCTAAAGCCCGATAACGGAATTAGGCCTATCGCTGTTGGGGCCATTTGGAGAAGGTTAGTCTCTAAAGTCGCGATGCGTAGAGTTGGGAAGGAGATGGCGGCTTACTTAGGTGATTATCAATTTGGGGTGGGGGTCCCCAACGGGGCAGAGGCTATTCTCCATAGCGCGAATAGGTTTTTGAATGCGTTCCATGATAACGGATCTCTGGCCATGCTCACGGTCGACTTTTCGAACGCCTTTAACTTGGTTGACAGGACGATTCTCCTGAGGGAAGTGAGCGTCCGATGCCCATCCATTTACCCTTGGGTTCAGTTCATATATGCCCAACCCGCTAGGCTTTATGTGGGAGATTCTTGTATTGGGGCGTCCACCGGGGTCCAGCAGGGGGACCCATTGGGGCCGCTTCTTTTCGCTCTTGTCCTACACCCGTTGGTTCGTCGGCTAGAAGAATGTTGCTCCCTTCCGTTTCATGCTTGGTATCTTGATGATGGCACAATTATGGGAGAGGTCGGGGAAGTGGCTAAGGCTTTTGATATTATCCGAGCTGAGGGCCCGAATCTGGGCCTTACGCTTAATATTAAGAAATGTGAAATTTTCTGGCCATCGTGTAATGGGGCAAAAGTGAAGTCTGGTTTATTTCCTAGCGAGATCGGGAGACCAGAGGGAGGTGTGAAGCTACTGGGGGGTGCCGTTAGTCGGGACGGGGGATATATTGGTGCTTTGGGTGCTAAAAGGGCTCGACGGGCGGTGGATCTGATGGTTTCTCTGCAGGAATTGGGGGACCCCCAAAGTGAACTTTTGTTGCTCCGTTCATGTATGGGTGTTGCTAAATTGTTGTTTGGTCTTCGGACATGTCAACCAGCCTTTGCTGATGAGGCCATATCCATTTTCGACAAAGGGCTTCGTGAAGCGGTCGAAGATATTGTGGTTTGTGGGGGGGCGTTCTTTGGGGATTTTCAATGGAGATTGACGTCTCTACCGATACGGTCGGGAGGTCTTGGCCTTTGTACGGCGGAGGACGTGTCTGCATATGCCTTTGTGGCCTCTAGAGTTCAGTCTTGGAAACTTCAAGACCACATCTTACGGAACAGCGGGGTAGTGGGGATGGACTTGGATTATGAGCTTGCCTTAGACAACGTTCGCAACTCTCTTCCTGATTTAGATTTGGGCGGGTTTATAGATAAAGACACCGCCCCCAAAAAACCTCAAAAGATTTTGGCGAGTGCTTTTAACTGTAAAACCCTCCAGACTATGGGAGAGAAGTTTGCCATGTCTCCGCGCCAGAAGGCGGTGTTTGAATGCCTCAAAGTATCGCATGCTCAAGATTTCTTGGCTGTCCTTCCTATTGATGGACTTGGGCAACACATGTCAGCTGTTGAATATCGGGCTATCCTCAAATACAGGCTCATGATTCCCATCTTTCCGGTTGATGAGCCGTGTCCGGTGTGCAAAAAGGCATGTTTAGATAAGTTTGGAGAACATGCCCTACACTGTAAGGAGCTGCCCGGATTTAAATACAGACATGATCTGGTCAGGGATGTTTTGTGGGACGTCTTACGAAGGGCAGGGATTTCGGCTAGGAAAGAAGCCCCGGTTAACTTTTTGACAGACCCCCTGGAAGGGCGGTCCACCCTAAGGCCAGCGGATGTCCTCGTGTTCGGGTGGGCACAGGGTAAACATGCGTGCGTTGATCTTACAGGGGTGTCTCCGTTGGTTGGACTGCGGGATTCTGGGTTTGTGGCAGGGCAAGCAGTCTTGAAAGCAGAGTCCAATAAATTTGCCAAACATGAAGTTGCCTGTCTGGAGAACCAACACGTCTTTGTGCCCTTTGCCTTTGACACGTTTGGAGGTCTAGCGCCCGAAGCAATTCGGTTCTTGGAAAGAGTACAAAAGGTGGTGCAGAGTAACTCCCCAGCGACCAAGGACTCACGTTTTATTTTTAATAGAGTTGGTTTTGCTATTCAAAAGGGGGTAGCGGCGCAACTTGTAGCCCGCTTACCCGTCACTCACTTGTAAAATTTGTTGGTTTTTTAAGTAGTTTTCTTAATGATTTGTTGTTTATTTAAAAAAAAAAAAAAAATTTTATTTATATTATTATTTTATTTAAAAACTTTATTATATTATCTACTATTAATATATTATATCGATACCAAACGGTACGGTATTGGTACGGTACCGGTATGGTATCGGTATCGGTATTTTACCTTAAAATACTGATACCATACCGATCCCGTACCGATACCGATAATACCGAAACCGAAAATCTATAAATATGGGTACTGATACTGATCCCGAAACCACTCGGTTGGGTATCGGGATCGGGACGGGACGGAATCGGTATTCGGCCTTGTATGCTCATCCCTAATTAATATATTATATACTATTATTTTATTCAAAAACTTTTTATACCGATCCCGACAATACCGATACCGAACGGTACGGTATCAGTTCGGTATCGGTACGGTACCGGTATGGTATCGGTATTTTACCTTAAAATACCGATACCATACCGATCTCGTACCGATACCGAAAATCTATAAATATGGGTACTGATACCGATCCCAAAACCACTCGGTTCGGTATTGGTTCGTTACGGTATCGGGATCGGGACGGGACGGGATCGGTATTCGGCCTTGTATGCTCATCCCTAATTAATATATTATATACTATTATTTTATTCATATTATTTTATTAAAAAAAATTATTATATTATATACTATTAATATAAATAACATAATCTTATGTAATTTCGTTACAAATTTCATGTGTTACCTTATGTGTAGATTTCTTTTTTTTTTTTAACATTTACAACCAAAATGGAATCTCGATTGTATAATTCATTAATTGATTAACACCTCATTTAAATTTCGATTGTAAAACGCGCAACACGCGTGATTTTATACAACTAGTTGTATTAGAAAAGAATTGATGTGGTCGGTGTAGAAACGTGTGGGAGTAAATGAAGTTAAACATTGCTATGTTCATGAATATGTGAGGAATCGTGTCTGAGGCATAGAAAATATAAAATAATCAACTTATATGGCGTTATTCAAATTTTGTTTTTAGCATATAAACTATTGAGATTGAGATATGTAATCTTAAAGCAGGGTAGATTTTTATTGTAAATCAAGAATGGTTACATATGATTGATCTTTATTTCAAGTTGATAGGATCTTAATCTATGATTTATTTATGTGAAGGATCTACATACCTTTTATAAACATTTATAATGATCATACCTCACTAAAATAAAACCTGTTGTTAACGAAAGTATGTAAATAAACCTGTGGTCCTATTTTGTAGTTTAGAAATGACTACACCTACTTTAGTTTTTGCTTAATACATGGATGTACATTGGCAAAACATATTTACATAATCCTGTGGTCCTATATTACTTTCTTATGTTAGAAAAGTTTTCCTATTCACTAATATTTATAAAAAAAAATAGATACTTTTTATATAATGTAAATGAATAAATACAATATTTTTTAAGTCATATTTTTCCAATCTATATTGTAAAAATTACATTAAGATAGCAGACAGATAGACAACAAGCTGTACGTCACCCATTTCTGAATTGCGAACCATAATCTACTAAATACATTATGGTACATAAAAATCAGCAAGAATCAAACAGGTTTTAGAGCATCAAAGAATTGAACAATAAGATGAGGTTAGTTGAGGTCTTGTGTTTTATATGGTTCTTTTAGAGTTAATAGTCAAAATCGTCACTGAGGTTTGACTAATTTGCTACATCAGTCCAAAATCAAAACTTTTTATATCTGGGTCCTTACGTTTTACATTTTGTTGCCAAATTCGTCTCTGACACTAAACCCAGTTAACTATTGTCGTGAACTCTATGGGTATTTTTGTCTTTTTGGCTGCCCCCTTTTAAAACCCAATTTAAACAGAGTTATTCATATCCTAGAAGACAAAAATACCCAGATGTAAAAAGGGGCAGCTAAAAAGAGAAAAATACCCCCATAGTTAACGACAATAGTTAACTGGGTTTAGTGCTAGGGACGAATTTGACAACAAAATGTAAAACAGAAAGACCCAAATGTAAAAAGTTTCAATTTTGGACTGATGAAGCAAAACTGGTCAAACCTAAGGGACGATTTTGGCCATTAGCTCTTTCTTTTAAAACAAATCTAACATCCCTATAAATGACACATTTGCGGTCTGCCTCCTAGAATACAGCAATCAGAGTAATAGTTGTAAAATTAGAGATGATTTAATGAGTCAAAGATAACATCACACGTTTTTATGTTTGTTCCTGTTGGAAAAATAGTAGCGAAAATGATTTCACTAATTTCAAAGTTAAATAATTGTATTAATATATACTTTATATAGATAATTATTTCCAGGTTTGTATTTCACAACGTGATAGTATCACAACAAACAACACTATGTCCAAAATATAGCTAAGATAAGTGAGATATTAATGCTCAAAAGTTTTATGGTTGGAAAAACTAAAGATGAGAAAATAGATTATGTTTTGTCAACTTGCCCCACATAGGTGGGATGACAAAATACGAAGTGGTACGTATATAAGAAGGATCACTCTTTGTATGTTGTTTAGGTCGAGCCAAACACTAATAGGAACCCTAAAAGAAGTGGGGCGTAAGCGATGGGCGTAAAGTAACGCTTTGATGGCACCCTAAAGTGCAGGATTTAACATGTACATTCCTACATTGTAGGACTTAAAAGTTAATATTTAAATTATAGTTAGTGTAAAAGATAAATGTGGAAGACTAATTCTTGTAGTGACATGTATTATTTTTTAAATCTTCTATTATTATTTGATATATATAATAAGAATATTTACCAGAACATGGCTGTGCGATAAACTGGTTTAATTAAAATTAACTAAGTACAATATCTTTTTTATTAAAAATAACACGTGTTAATCCATATCTCATAAACATGTGTACAATCTATTAACCGACATCAACATACTAGGTAATGTTTTGTTTATTTTAGATCATCTGTATTTTAAAAATAATTCATTAAGTTTGTTACTTTTTTTAACGGGCAATTTTATATCACCTGAACTTCCGGTGAGTTGAAATTGACAAATAGTTGGCCACTGGGCAGCCCAAATCCAACAAGCCATCAATTCGGAAAAAACAGGTTGCCCGAAAGCCTACTGCGGTAAAACCTCTTTGGATCGGATTTGAACTTGAAACCAAATGACTTCAAGCTCTTATTTTCATTATATCTTGTTGATGTGAGTTGTATTATCATAATTTAAATGCATTTTATAAAGTTAAAATAATATTTAATTAGTTAAAAATTTATTAATTACATATTCATAAATGCTAGGGACACATAGGGTATGTTTGGCAAGGAGCTTTTTGGAGCTTCAGGCTTCAAGCTTTTAAGAAAAAACTCTTACTTAATAAAAAGCTTTGTTTGGTTGAAGAGCTGGAAGCTTTTAGGTTAGGAGAAAAAGCTCTATAGTGAAAAGCTATTACTACTAGCTTTTAAGAAAAAGCTCTACTAGCTACAAGCTTTTAATTAGTAAATGACACAAATACCCATTCTTTTAAGAACAAATAAAAATATTCCTTACAATCTTTTAATTATGCGTATTTTGGTCATTTTATACATTTTATTAAAAGCTCCATCTACTCTGCCAAACACCAAAATTTATTTAAAAAGCTATCAGCTTTCAGCTACCAGCTTGCAGCTACCAGCCTCCAGCTAGTTTTGCCAAACATACCCTATAAAATTACTTTATTAGAGAAAAATAGTAATTCATTGTTTTTATAAGATGTTTTGTGTGTACAACCAAAAAAATTAATAAAATCCATATTTACTTAATCAAAATAACTAGTATTATATATTCATTAGAGTTAGACTATAAGGAGTGGTGGGGGGAAGAGGGGGATGAAGCGTCATGTGGCACTTGTGGGACCCTTGTGGGAGGGAAAATAATTGTGGGGAGTGGAAGGGGGGGAAGAGGTGGGGGGAAGTGACACTTGGCATTTCTTTTTTCTTTTTTTTATAATAATAATAATAATAATAATAATGTTGTGAGGATTTTTTTTTTTTAATAAAGACATCACCCAATCATGACTCTCCACGTGGCCACTCACCTCCCCCCCACGCCGGTGAACTTCCTCCCCCCCCCCCCCCCCCACTCCCGCCCCTCTCCACGCCATTAAGCGGCGGTGTTCCCCCCCTCCCCCCCCCCCCTTCCCGTCCCTCTCCCGCCCCCACTCCGTTCAGTGTTAGAATACTTGATCAGTAGACACGTTTAATTATTTCACTAAACAATAACTAACTAGAAGGAAAATAATAATACCTTTATTAAATAAACATTTCCCTATGTTATGTTATATTTCCCCCTTATCTGATAATTATCGAATCAACAAAAGTAACAATGTACTTTAAAAAGGAATTAAATGATTGAAAAATAGTGATCGGTTTGGGTGCATGAACCTGAAGGAAAAATAAAAACTCAAATAAAGGTGTTGAATTTTTGAAATATTTAGGGAATGCTTTAGGAAAACCCCACTGTCACATGACATGTGTCAGGATGAGCAATCCCCATTTCAATGTGGGCCAGCCCGTGGCTTTAATTGGTCCATTAGCAAAGGTGATGCCCGTCTTAAGGGTAGGATGGCACACTCATCGAGGTCCAAGTTGTCAAAAATACAGTGACACAAGTGGTCCGAGTTTTCCATTTGCTAATCGGATATAGTGTTCCATCAAAAACCTATACATGTCAACGAGTTGCACCCAAGTCTTGTGTAGGGGTGTAAACAAGCCAAGCCGAGCTCGAGTCTGACTGGGCTCGAGCTCGGCTTGGTTTTGTGAAGCTCGAGCTCGGCTCGCTAGCAAAATCAAAAGCTCAAGCTCGGCTTAGCTTGGCTCGAGGTGATTTTAGAACAATCTCAAACGAGCTCAAAGCTCGGCTCGAGATTGCAAAAGCTCGGCTCGCGAGTGTTATTAAATGGGCCTATGGAATAAGGACTTGGGCTTTGGAGATGTGAGCTATAAATTATAAGAGATATATAAATAACTTATAATTATGTTTGGGCTCGTTTAGGTTCGCGAGCCCAGTCGAGCTTTGTATCTAGGGCTCGAAAACTAAACGAGCCATATTTCAGGCTCGGGCTCGGGCTCGTTAAGGCTCGGCTCGTTCGGGTTTTTACCGAGCCAATCCTGGGTAGCTCTCGAGCCGCTACGTGTCATTTACACCCCTAGTCTTGTGGTGGAATGACATGAGAAATGATGGTTAAAGCCTAGCCTTCTTGAAGTGTTATATTCAATCTTTAATCCTATTAGGTTTTACTGATTTTTCACTTTTGTCCCTTCAGACGGATGGGGTCAGGTTTTCCTTGGAATTGGTGGGTGGGTTCTGGCTACCCAACGCTACTTGTGGGCGGGCACCTAAGACGTGTCTTCACGTAGGGGCGTATGTGGTGCTTTTGTAACCAATTGGTGGATACCCCGGATAGTCGAAACATCCTTTGTTGGCCGTTCAAATATATATACACACATATACACATGTGTAAGATTTATATAATTTGCTTGTAAACTATTAAAGCAGTCCGTAGGATTTATAATTTGTTAGTCGTGGCCACACTCGTTAGAGCTTGAGACCACATTTCACTGGTTGAGCTCGACTGGTGTTATGCACAAATTATAGTGAAAATAAGTAAATAGCATGTACCATATTGATAGAATGGAAACCTTGCCTCTTCTCATTAGGTTTGACCATATTTATAATGATACAATGCTATCTATATATATGGATAGAGATTATCTAATAAATACAAATTACAAATTTACTATATAAACACATGCTCTAATACACCCCCGCAGTCGAAGCGGGAGGAGACCGGATGCTGAGACTGTCGCGAAAATCTTCAAATAATACGCGAGGCCAGCCCTTGGTGAAAATGTCTGCGATTTGATAACGAGTAGGGACATGAAGCACGCGAATATGTCCTCGTTGTACCTGTTCCCGAACAAAGTGGATGTCTAGCTCAATATGTTTAGTACGCTGATGTTGCACTGGGTTACCGGACAAGTAAATAGCACTGACGTTGTCGCAGTATACCAAAGTCACACGGGATAACGGATGATGTAACTCGAGTAGTAGGTTGCGAATCCAACAGATTTCAGCGACAACATTGGCAACTCCCCGATATTCGGCTTCTGCACTGGAGCGAGAGACTGTGCTCTGTCGTTTGGAGGACCAGGAAATCAGGCTATCACCAAAATAAATACAGTATCCGCTAGTTGAGCGCCTTGTGTCGGGACAACCGGCCCAATCTGCGTCTGTGTACGAGACCAGTGAATGTGCATTCGATCCGTGAAGTGTGAGACCCAGTGATTGCGTACCCTTGATATAACGAATAATCCGCTTGAGTGCATTCCAGTGATCCAAGCAAGGAGCGTGCATGTGCATACAAACCTGTTGAACAACATAAGAAATATCTGGACGAGTAAAAGTAAGATACTGTAGGGCCCCTGCTAGACTGCGAAATAGAGTGGGATCCGAGAACAAGTCGCTTGTGGTGGAGTTTAGCTTGCCGTTAGTGTCCACAGGGGTGGATACGGGATTACACGATTGCATACCGGCACGTGTGATAATTTCAGCTGCATAGGACTGCTGTGAAAGAAACATGGTGTCCGGGGAGCGAGTGACAGAGATGCCCAAAAAGAAGCTAAGAGGGCCTAAGTCCTTCATGGCGAATTCTGATGCAAGCTTGGACATGAGAGAGTGACGGAGTTTGTCAGAGGAGGTAACAAGTAAAATATCGTCTACATAAAGAAGAAGATATGCTGTATCGGTGCCCTGGTGATAAGTGAATAGAGAGGCATCGCTCTTGCTATGAGAGAACCCAATGGAGAGAACAAAATCCGTGAACCGCTGGTACCATGCACGGGGAGCCTGTTTAAGACCATATAGAGACTTCTTAAGAGAGCACACATAATCCGGAAATTGCTTGTCACGAAAGCCCATTGGTTGGTACATATAAACAGTTTCATGGAGATTCCCATGAAGAAATGCATTTGTAACATCAAGTTGGTGCACCGACCAACGTTTGGAGAGAGCAAGAGATAATATTGTGCGAATGGTTGCCGGTTTTACAACCGGACTAAACGTCTCTCCACAATCAATACCAACCTGTTGTAAGCGGCCATCACAAACCAAACGAGCTTTGTACCGTTCTAACGACCCATCCGACCTGTATTTATGTTTAAACAACCACATACTTCGAATAACATTCATATCGGCATGCCTAGGTACTAATTCCCATGTCACATTTCTAACAAGTGCATTAAACTCAGTAGACATGGCGGAATACCATTCCGGTATAGACAAGGCATCGGTTGGGTTTTTAGGGATAGGCATGATGTGGGGCTTGGTTGTTGCGGTCAGGTTAAAGGGTTGTTTAGGTTTGTGGATTCCGCTCATAGAATGGGTGTGTATAGTACGGTGGGGTGGTGGGTGCGGTTGAGGGTGTGGGTTAATGGGCTCGGGTGGGGCGGAAGTGTTTGGGGGCGGTAGATTAGTTGGTTCGGTTGGTGTGGGCTGGATAGGTGTGGACGGGCCGTGGGTATGAGGGTTAGTCGTGGGCTCTTGGGGAGGTGTGGGTGTAACGTGTGGGTTAGAGGGTATTGGGCCGGTTGGGCTGGGGACACTAGTTGGGCTGGTTTGAGTATGTATGTGGGAGGTGAGGTGATGTGGGAATGGTTCGGATAAAAAACTCGTAGATGGGGGTGGGGCCGATGGTTTGCTTAAATGGGAAAGTGGTTTCGTCGAAAGCCACGTGTCGCGAAATATAGATCTGTTTGGTTTTCAAGTCGAGACACCGGTACCCCCGATGGGTCGGAGGGTAACCGAGAAAGACGCAAGGTTGGGCACGATTGTCGAGTTTGTGAATGGTAGGGGAGGGAGTAATTGGGTAGCAAAGACAACCAAAGACACGAAGGTGGTCGTATGTGGGAGTGGCGTGGTAAAGCAATTCGGTGGGGGTCTTGGTTTTGGTGAGTGTGTTTGGAAGTATGTTGAGAAGGTAAGTTGCGGTTTCAAGGGAAAAGTGCCAAAGGTGAGTGGGAAGAGATGCATGGGCCATGAGTGTGCGGATTATGTTGTTTATGGACCGGATTTTCCTCTCGGCTTTGCCGTTTTGGGAGGAGGTGTAGGGGCAGGAAAGACGGTAAAGTATGCCGTTGGTCGTGAAAAAATTTTGGAAGGCAGTGTTAACGTATTCACGACCATTGTCACACTGGAAGGTTTTTATGGTCTTTTCAAATTGTGTTTTGATGGTTGATGCAAATTGGGTAAAGGCTAGAAAAACCTGGGATTTTTGAGTGAGTGGGTAGGTCCATAAAAAATTAGAATAGTCGTCCAAAAATAATACATAATATTTATGGCCGGACGAGCTAATAATAGGTGAGGTCCATACATCACTATGAATAATATCAAATGGTTGAAACACACAAGAAGTAGACGGAAAAAAAGGTAGTTTAATACTTTTACCAAAAACACACGAATCACACACATGTTTATTAAAAGGTTTAAAAGAAACAGAAGAAACATATTTTATTGAATTTAAAGGATGACGTCCTGGATGGCCAAGACGTTGATGCCAAAGGTCAGCAGTAACGGAAGCAAAAGCAGTGGGTAGTGGAGTGGAGGAAGACCCGAGCACCAGAGGGTAGAGATCACCGCTGCTGTTGCATCGCAGGAGGGGAACCCGCGTCTTGAGGTCCTTCACAAGAAAACCAAACGGATCAAATTCAACAGACACCCAGTTATCTCTAGTAAAACGACGAACATATATAAGGTTCTTAACTAGTTTTGGGGAGTATATGACATTTTTGAGTATAAAGGGCGGGAATGGTTAAGGTAAATATTTTGTGCCTTGTCCTAATACCGGGATAGTATGACCATTACCTACAATAATATTTTGAGCAATGCAAGAGTTAGAAAAGGAATGAAAATCACCTTTGTCTGGAGTCATTGTGGAAGATGCGCCCGTGTCCATGTATTGTGTCAGATCCGGTTGTTGCAGGGACATCGTGTACATAGCCTGCTCGATATCAGTGGGTGAATATGCTGCATAATTGCCTTGGGCTGGTGATGGGCCGAGTAGGCCCTGCTGTGGGCTTTGGGCCGAGGGATGGTTAGTGGTACGGTTTGAAGGGTATGGGCAAGGAGGTAGTGAGTAGTTGGGCCAAGGGATGTTGGAGGTTGAGTTATTGTTGGGCTGGGCCGAAGTGTTTGAGTGTGTGGAGGGTTGCTGTGAGTTAGGGTGCGGCCAGTAAGGGAAAGGATAGTATGGTGAGGGGTACCAGGGGGAAGGCCATTGTGGTTGGGAGGCTGTGCGACCGTAGAACCCACGTCCGCGGCCCCGGCGGCCAGAGCGACCACGGCCACGGCCATAGGAGCGGTCAACAGGGCGGGTGGTGTCATGGGTTTGGCTTCGTGAGGTGGTGGCGGATAGAGCGGTGGAGGCGTTTTTGGCAGCATGAGAGGCTCGTTCGGCTTTGTCAGTCTCGGTTTGAATTAATTTTGAACGAGCATTGTAAAACGAAGGTAAAGGGTCTTGGTTTTTAAGAATGGTAGAAGTACCTTCATATAGTTCATTTAGTCCCGCGAGCAACTGTAACACGAGGCGATCATTATCCACAGGGGCGTTGACATTGGCGAGTTGATCTGCCAAGATCTTCAAAGCTTGACAATGGGCCGTCATGCTTGGGAAGCCATCCAAGCGAGTGTTTGAAAACTTGCTCATTAAGTGGATTGCACGGGCGCTCTTATTATCGTGAAACAAGTCTTCAATGGCGGCCCAAGCCCCATGAGCATTAGAGATGTTGTTGATAATGGTGTGTAGGAGGTCGTTGGAGATGGTGCTATAAATCCATTGGAGAACAATGGCATCTAGACGCTCCCACTCATCAAGGGGTTTAATAGAAGAATCGACTTGTGTAGGTTCGGGTTGGGGAGGTCTCGGGTGGAGATGGTCTTCAACTAAAAAGGCTTTGCAATGAAGTTTAAAGAGAGTAGCCCATGATGAATATTGCGAGGATTCGATTTCAAGAACGATAGGGACAAAGTTCTTGATATTGGACACGATGGTGGTGGAGTGAATCTTGGACTCAACAGTGAGGGATGGGATAATGGTAGAAGATTGATTAGAAGTTGTCATGATGACAGAGGGGGAGGTACGAGGTAAAGGAGAGGTGGCAGGAAAGATTTGTTTAATGGCAGAGGTATGCGACTTCCAAAGAGATTGGAGGGCCGCCGCAAAAAGAAAAAAAATATAGGGTAGGTAGGTTAGGATCGGTAGAAGAAGGAGAAGAATGTAGGGTTTCTGGTCTGTGACACTATGATAGAATGGAAACCTTGCCTCTTCTCATTAGGTTTGACCATATTTATAATGATACAATGCTATCTCTATATATGGATAAAGATTATCTAATAAATACAAATTACAAATTTACTCTATAAACACATGCTATAATACATATTATACGTAAAAATTATAATTATATAAAATAAATATAAAACTTTTAGATAATTTATAAGGAAGTCAAGCTCAAGCTTAAAAATCACTCATGGCCAAACTCGAGTTTTAAAAATACAGCTCGAAACAAGATGAGCTAAAGCTCAAATGAGTTAAGCTCAAACTTAATACGGCTCAAGTCATTTACACCATTAAAGGCAAAGCAATTGAAATAAGTCTCGTATTTCTTTAACCTTACTCTTTCTTTTTCTCTTTATATATTATATTATACTGGAAATTTTAATTATATTGCTTTTAAAAAGGTTTCATCAAAAGCTTAATACATAAAGTTTATATTAAAGATACAAAATAGTAATATGTAAAATTAAATGAGCTGACTTTATTGTACACCATCATATTGTATACCGAAATATCTTTTCAAACCTATTTTTTTCTGCAAAAGTTACTTCCAAGTTACTGCACTATCAAACCCTGACAGTTAACCCCACCATAACCAAATACAAACTGTTAAATTAGCCGTATGTCACAAATCCGGTCAGAAATACACATAACATGTAAAGAGCATAACAGTCACAACTTCGAGCTTTTAATTATACCGGGTTTTACTAATTATTCACCGTCAGTGGCGAAGCTTGAAAAATTGGTTCGGGGGGTCGGAAATAACCAATCACGAGACGAGACCTAATTTTTTTTCTATTATATGTTTGGGTCGGATTATATGTTCGGGTCGGCGATTCGATTCGGGTCGAGTCAAACATTAAATACAATAATATCAAAGTTCTAAGCATCGTGTAACAAAAAATTGAACAAATACACTAAAACATTAAAAATGAGACAAAGCGTGGGTACCTGGATGAAGAATTACAGTTCAGCCCAACAACTTTTAAGATTTTTGAATTCTTCAATTATGGACTCCGAATCAAAGTTTTCAGTCATTTCTCTTTCTATGTAAATCACCATGCTATTTACTTATATTTTCATTATTTGTTCCCTCTACTTGTTCCTCATTCACTCTTTTAAAAAAAAGATGTTATGCTTTTATTCTTCCCCATCGTATAATCTAATAATAACATAAACATTAAATTAAGAAAAAAAAACATTCAACAAAGTAAAGGAAAAAAACCATCGCCAAATCGCCATTTGTATCAACGTGGCAACATCAACATTCAACAGATAACACAACACAGCCATGACTCAACAAAACAGTTGCAAATAATATATAATTTATATTCAATATGAATTATGAAAATAAAATACAGTACCTGAATGGTCAGATGGAGACAAATACACAATGAACTTTGATTGATTTTTCAATGAAGAAAATTACAAATTACAACAAAGTGGTGATTGCTGAGAAGGGACGAGGGGTTTTTTTTCGACACAGATGAATAGACAACAGAGGAGCTGAGAAGGGACAAGGTTTTTTTTTGTTAAAAGTTTTTTTGGGTTTAGGTTTTTCAAGTGGGCTTTGAAGTTGGGTTTTTCTAAAGAAAAATCATCAAGAAAAATAAATGGGCTAAAGCAAACACTTGGGTTTTAACTCTTAAAATGGGCCAACGGGGGTCGAAACCGTATACCTATTTTTTTTCAAAAAAACGGGGGATCGAAACCGTATATACCTATTTTTTTCAAAAAAAACGGGGGGTCAAAAACATATATACCTAAAAATTTCTATACGGATACTATAATCAGCACTTCTGAGCGAAAATTCGGGGGGGGGGGGGGGTCGGTCGCCCCTCCCCGCCCCAACAAACCTTCGCCACTGTTCACCGTCATGCATTCGAGCGGTGGGTGGTCGGGTTTTCCCTAAATTGGTAGATCTAAAGAACCGGGTGTCCCGTGTGTATCCTGAATTCATCATAAATGGATTCCAACGAGAGCCCATGACTTTGTTGACCTTTAAAAAAAAGCAACATAATATTTAAAAAAATAAATTAAAACCTGGTTTCCAGATGATGTCACAAAGGGATAGTGGCCATGGGCGGATGTATCATTTGAAGAGGGGTGACGTCCGCTACCCCTCAACTTTCCTGCCTAATGTAAATTTTTACGTATTTTTATGTTTTTTTGTATTGGTTACCCCTAAAAATTATGAAACGTTACCTCTCAATTTTTTTAAACCCAACATACCCTCAAAATTTTTAATATAAGTCTAACATAAAAATCGATAAAAGCTTATAGGCTATAACTGATTCCGTTTGTAATTTATTAATTAAAATATACAAGCCTATTGACCCTGGTTAAAGTATTGAATATGAGTGGAAACGAGCCAAACAACTCACAAGCTAGTCGAATCTGACTTAATAAAAAGTTTGAAACGAGCCGAGCCTTACTGAACCCGAGCCGAGCTTGAGCTTAAAACAAAGCTCGTTTATTTTTTCGAGCACGAGTTTGGCATGTGAAGCTCGTCAGGCTCATAATATTAGTTTTATTAATATTTTATGTTATTTACCCTTAATTTAAAGTAGTTTAGTAAACGAGTCGAGCTCAGCTTTTCACTTATCGGTCTCGCGAGCCTAAACGAGTCTATTATTTATATTATTTATATTTAATATATTAATTAATAAATATTAAACGAGTCGAGCTCAAACTTGAGAAAATACTAACAAGCCGAGCCGAGCTTTTCACCTATCGAGCTGGCGAGCCTAAACGAATCTATTAAGTAATACATAATAAACGAGCCGAACTCAAACTTGAGGCATTACTAATGAGCCAAGCTTGAGCTCGGGCTCGGTTCGTTTGCACCCCTAGTTTTGAACGGGTAAAAATGAAAGAAAAAAAAAAATCAAGAGTGGAAAAAAAAAGAAGCAACGGAGAACTTGACCCCCACCCATTAATAGTTATCACCCTAATTGGATAAACAACATAAGAAGATTGTATCTTGTTAGAAAGGCTTTTCAACCACGAGGTCATCAATTTAAATGGACAAACTATCCTAATAGCCAGTGAAGTGTTGATGTAAAATGTTTTGATAAATCATTGGTTAGAATATAGCGCTAAACAAGAAAAAATATATTACTTATGAAAGTATGGTAAAAAAAATTGAACATAATTTATTATCGTGTTTTATTTTTGTTTCTTTTACATTGTATGAAAGGACTTAGTACGGTAAAAAAAAATTAAAACGTTACCCCTGAAGTTTTAGTGTAAATTCGCCACTGTGGCATTGCCATAACAAGTCAAAACCATTATAAAAGAGTTTGATGTTTCCACTTTACGTCGATAGAAAAGGATTGACGGTATTTTTTATAACATTCATAGAACCGGATGTAGTGGTAGGAAACGGGCCAAGTAACTTGTCAAAACGATTTGTGATCCAAATGAATCTATGTCAAAACAAGTTGTTTCAATATCAATTTGGTTCGATTTAAAGCGAATCCTGGTCAAAATGGGTTTGCTTTGAAACAAGTTTCTTTAGAAAAAAATTTATAATAAATTCACTCATTACATTTACTTTTATAGCAGTAGTGAGGACAAATATCAGTGATGGAGTTGGCAGCGGCAACGACGAAGAGGATGCAGGGGCAGTAGATGCAACACTAGTGTTAATAACGGTGGCGGCAGTAACGAAAAATCTCGAAGATGATAGTGGCATCGTAGGTGAGGGCGGTGGGGGAAACGATAGATGAGGTGGTAGCAACCAAAGTAAAAGCATGATTTTTATTAACTAAACAACAACAATCAATATCTGTAAAATCTAACCAATAGCAAAGTAATTGATAGGTTGTGAAGAGAGTATAATATTAAGCAAATCATACATTTATCTCGTAATATAGAGATATTGCCTCCAAGAAGATTTTTTTTTTTTTTTTTTTTTTTACATTAATAATATAATTCATTCCAGGACAAAGAAAATTACATTAAGATAGCGGGCAGGCGGGCAACAAGCTGCGCCGCCACCCCTTTCTGGATAGCAAATCCTAATCTACTAAAAACATAACCATGTCCACCCGGAGCCGAGACACTACTGTGAATAACCCGCTGGACCCTGGTCAGGAAACGGGTAGCCTCCGGTGCCAATGAGCCAAAGGTATCAAAAGCCAAAGGTACAAAAACGTGTTGGTTCTCCTCGCAGGCTTTAGCATGTTTTTCTACCTTCTTTGCCTCTGCTTTCCGGACCGCTTGCCCTGCAACAAAGCCACTATCCCTCAACCCAACTAGGGGAGATACACCCGTCAGGTCAACACAAGCATGCTTCCCCCCGGCCCACCCAAAGACAAGGAGATCTGCTGGTCGTAGGGTGGATCTCCCTTCTGCTGGATCCGAGAGGAAGTTTACAGGGGCCTCCTTCTTGGCTGAGATCCCAGCCCGTCTTAAAATGTCCCACAGAATGTCTCGAACCCAATCATGCCGATATTTAAAACCGGGCAACTCCTTACAATGAACCGCGTGTTCCCCGTATTCATCCAGACAGGCCTTACGGCACATCGGACAGATGTCATCCTCCTGGTACATTGGGATCATCAGACGATATTTAAGAATGGCCCTGTATTCAATAGCGGACATGCTTTGGCCTAAACCTTCGATCGGGATAACAGTTAGGAAATCTTGGGCGTGGGGGGTTTGCAGGCATTCAATAACTGCCCTCTGACGGGGGACAGACCAAAAACTTCACCCAGGTTCTGAGCGATTTTGCCATAAAGGGCATTCGCCAAAGTTTTCTGAGGCTTTGGGGGGGCGGTGTCCTTGTTAGAAAAACCGCCAATATCAAAACCTGGGAGATAGTCATTTAGCTTTTCGAGGGCCTGCACGTAGTCCAAGTCTGCGCCGAAAACCCCGCTATTTCGTAGGATGTGGTCTTGAAGGTTCCAGGACTGAGCTCGTGACGCCACAAACGCATACATGCCGACATCCTTCGCAGAGAGGAGCCCTAATCCTCCCACACGCATCGGCAAAGACGCCATCCGCCATTGTAGGTCACCAAAGAAAGGCCCCCCCACATACCACTATGTCTTCAATGGCTTCCCGTAAACCCTTGTCAAAACATGATACTGCTTCATCCATCATGGAGGGTTGGCAGGTCCGTAACCCAAAAAGCAACTTAGCAACCCCCATACATGACCTGAGCAGGAGGAGTTCACTCTGGGGATCCCTAAGGCAGGGCAAGAGTTGCATGAGTTCAACAGCGCGCGATGCCCTCCGCCTTGCCAATCCGCGGATAAAATAAGGGTCACGGCTAACAGCCCCTCCGAGGAGCTTCACCCCTTTTTCTGGCCTACCAATCCCACTGGGAAAAAGCCCCTCCTGAAGTTTCACCCCATTACAAGACGGCCAAAAAACCTCTGTTTTCTTAATATTAAGCTGAAGCCCCAAGGATGGCCCCTCTAGCCGGATAATGTCTAAGGCTTTAGCAACTTCGGTGGCCTCACCAATAATCGTCCCGTCGTCCAGGTACCACACATGAAATGGGAGTTTACAAATTTCTTGTACCCGGAGAACCATAGGGTGTAAAGCAAGGGCGAAAAGGAGGGGACCTAGAGGGTCCCCCTGCTGAACCCCCGTGGTGGCCCCTATACAGTCATTACCAACATACAACCTAGCTGGCTGGGCATATAGGAACTGGACCCATGAATAGATAGACGGGCAACGTTGATGGACCTCTCGAAGAAGGGCAGTGCGGTCGATCATATTAAAGGCGTTCGAAAAATCTACCGTGAGCATAGCCAAGGACCCGTCCGCATGGAAGGAGCTTAAGAACCTGTTCGCGCTGTGAAGCACCGCCTCCGCCCCATTGGGTGTTCCCACCCCAAATTGAAAGTCCCCAAGGTACTTAGCCATTTCCTTCCCAACCTTCCTCATAGCCACTTTAGAAACTAATCTGCGCCAAATGGCCCCTACGGCAATGGGCCGAATCCCGTTATCAGGTTTCAATAAAGGGGTGAGGGGGGCCGAAGAAATAAATTCAGCTAGAACCCTTGGGCACAAACCCCCTAGCCAAAGGTTGACGACTTCAGTAATAGCTGAGAGCAACCCCGTGGAAGTCACTGACCCTTCTCCAGTAAGAGCGTCTAGCAAATGTTGGGCCCTCAAACCGTCCCTCCCACAAGAAGTCCCTTTAGGGAAAGACCGGAGACATCCAAGCACACAATCCATATCCACAATAAGGGCGGGCATGACGTCAGAGTTGGCGGGCAGGGACGGAGGAGGCATCACCGGATGTTTGTCAATAAGGGCGTTCATGGTAGATTCCCCAAAAGGAGCAACCCCACTGGAACACAACACCTTGACAGCAGCTGTGAAGTGACCATCCCTAACTTTTCTTAGGCATTGTTTGACATTAGGGCTCTCTTCAGAAGGCTTAATCCCCCTTACACCCTGGGTAAAGAAAACACCCTCCCCCGCACTATCAAAAAGGGAAGAAACCAAATCTGAAAACCCAGAACCGTCTTTCCACAAGGAAAGCGCTTGCAGGATGCTACTACATTGCAAGGATTTCCTATTCCCAGACCTCCGCTCCTGCCTAGTGGACGGTTTGACCACCCGTAGAGTACACCTCGGCAATAAAAGCAATTTGACCCAACTTTCTACAGACCCTGGAGAGGCCACCACCTTTCGTAAGGCACCTGTCAAAACTTGGGCGAACGCCAATCGACAGCTTGGCGGAATGCTTTTGACAGTTTGAATGGGCAGAGAGAAAACTTTTTCAAGGAGGGATAAATCCCCGACAACCCCTCCTGAAGGACCTGGTTCCATATCAGTAGCCACACGCCGAGGTTTCTGAATCCCCACAATGAAATCTTCCACATCCCCTGTATTCACAGAAAAGGAGAAGACATCATCAACGCCGTGGTTACACCTTTTGCTAAGAGCATGCATCACCATGCACCTCCCACATAGCCATTTGGCCCCATCTTGAAGGGCGCCCCCAACATCCATAAACAGGTCCAGATCTTGAGACATGGCATCTCGCAATGACGCCTTCCGATTTTCTGTCTTGAAATGCAGACTCTGCATGTGCTCGAGAAGGCGGAAAAACCCCGAAAACCCCGGTTTACCATCTTTACACTCATGGAAATGCTTGAAGGGGCATGATCTAAGCCCACTGCTTGAGCCAGGGCCCGAACCTCCTGGCTTACCAATCCGATCCCTTTTTTTAGGAGCCATAAACACATCCAAAGCAACCCAGATAAAAAGCAGGAAAAACCTAAAGGACCCCAACTCGAGGCGAGGTGGGGCAATAAACCGATGAAAACAAGGACTTAAAAACTTCAGGTAGACAACGGGAGAGTAGAGGGGGAGCAACCAACAATTGCTCACCTCCTACCCGTCAACCGCAACACCCTATTTTATACCATCATACTATATTATTATTATTATTATTATTATTATTATTATTATTATTATTATTATTATTATTATTATTATAATAATAATAAGTAACCAACACAATCACGTCACATTTCCCTCCCCTAAATTACTTGATTATAATCAAGTTGAAATAATAAATGGATGGAGAGATCCACTATAATAAGAAAAAGAATGCACAAAAAAACAAACGGTCGAATGAAACTTAACAGGGGCGAATGAAATTATAAAATGGCGAATGAGATTCTAATTAGAATGAAAAGGGTCGAATGTAAAAACAAAGGATAGGTCGAATGAGATCGGACAGGAACAAAATTTGAAAAAAGACCGTTGGAGGGGATGAGGGGAAACAGGATGAAAGGAGGCAGAACGGAGAGGGAAGGAGCAGAGACGGAGTGCGATGAAATCGTTCCAGAACAAGATAGGACGCAGTACCAGTCCTGATCTGCGAACACAACGTCGGAGACCTCCAATTAACACCGTGAACGGAGCTGTGACGATAACGATGAAGGTAACGTTGAAGGTAAGGGTGACGGTGACGGAGACGGAGATTTAGGGGTGATTGAAGAGTGGAGCTGTGACGATAACGATGAAGGAATTGGATGATTATGTGGCTGTGACGATAAAGAAATAATTAGAAACATATATTTCTACATATTGAATCTAAACATAAAACGAAAGTAAAAAAAAAAAAATCTTTTATTGACGTTAAAGAAATAATTAGAAACATATATTTCTACATATTGAATCTAAACATAAAACGAAAGTAAAAAAAAAAAAAAACATTAGTAAATCACCAATAATAGACAATGGTGGACAAGTATAATAGCGCAAATAAAATGCCATAGAGACACGAAGATAAGTTAAAGGTAACATGCAAAGGCTCCCAAGTCCCAAAGGTATAGAGATCTCTAAGACTAAGGGCGAAGCTTATTGAGGAAAGGAGGTGCTCTGGTCTCCATTGATTTTTGTTTCAGTAGTGTAAATTTTCCTAGTTTTATCCAAAAAATTTGTAATTTTGATTTTTTTGGAGTCTGTCTCCCTCCAGTCTAAAAAAAATGGGTTTCATGACTTTCGGACCCCACCATTCAAAAGTTGAAGCTTATCCACTATCTAAGGCAATGTTGAAATGAAAAGTTACCCTTCTCCTAAAAGTATAGAGGTAAAGCCAAATCCCTAGCGAGAGCTTAGAAAAATCTACATCCTCTCTCTAAAACTAGGGATGCTAAACGGGCCGTGTTAGTATTTTTGTGGGTTCAACCCGACACAAACTTGATAATCGTATCAGATATATGAACCTAAACATGACACGAATATTCGTGGTTTAACATGAACACCATTCGTTCAAGCCGATTTTTTTATTTTATATATATATATATATATATATATATATATATCGTATATTAATATTTTTAAACAACTTTACAACAAAAAATACATAAAATATATATTGTAATTGCATTTTAGTTATAAAATCAAATCTCAATTTTTCCTTTTTAAGTTATAAATTATTAACCAATTTAGTTATAAATTGATTAAATAGGTTAATCCATCGGGTTAACCCCAACCATAAACTGGTTCGTATGTTCGACCTGAAATTGACCTGAACTCAGACTAACTCAAACCCGTGACTTTCATGACATGTTTCTTCAATGTCAAAAATTCACAAACCCTACCTAAAAGTCACTTAACTTTTATCTTACTCCTCTAGAGAGACCTAAGCTCTATAATGAAAATTTTAACCTTGTTGATGAACACACTTGACAGCTGTAGAGTATGGGTTAAAAAGTATTAACGAACACATATTGCATGAAAAAATAGTGGGAAATAAGAAAGTTTGGAGGTAATTTATAAATGTTTTTCTTTAGGCTAGTCGTCGCCATCCATCAATTCGACATCCGCCTTTGGCATAAAAGGGTCGTTCCTACTCCATCCGACAGGTGGTACCATGCGGGTAGGGTGGTGTCCATTGGTACCACCATATGACGTACAACCAAACCATGTCCACACCCATCAACCTTATCAAATTATCAAAACATGTAAATCGTAATAAGTTTTACCTCATCAATATTTTGCAATAACTAGCGGGTTGCCCGTGCGTTGCGGCGGGTAACACAAAACTTCAGTTGGTGATTTTCAGGGTGTGCATAAGTTGTTATTTGACTTAACTTGATTTTGAGCCATAACCAAAACTTTCGATTAAGGTATTTTAAAAACCGATGAGTTTCAACTATTTTAGCTTCGTAAATCGGTTATGAACATTGGGTCCAATCAGTTGTCGACTAATAACCGAAAATTTAACTTGAGATGAAAATTATCATAATATCCTCTAACCTCATGAACCAGTGAAAATTTTGTGAGCGATGTCTTGTTCCAAGCCTTGCTAGAGTTTTGGCTTCTCTTTGCGACAACATGATGTTTGCATGATTTTGGTATTGTTTAATGAACTTATAGAAACGGAGCACAACAGATTAAATGTCATGCTTGCAAAACGTTTGCGAAGTTATGATTCTCTATGATGTTACTCTTGCTCAAGTCATTTGGTTTTCTGTATTAACTGAAGCAATATAAGCCAAAGTATAAAGTAGTGCTTTTTTAATTATGTTTTAATTTATGACACACTTTGAATTTAAAGTTAAACTTGTTGCATGGAAAAAGTTTATTAATTGATTTTGAGAATATGCAAAATGAAAATACTTGTGTATAAAAGCAGAAACATCAATCCAAAAAATAATCTACCCTGAATTTGGAAAGTTAAACACGCATGTGTCATCTTTAAAGTTCTAAATTCAACATAGATGTTTATAGTTTCGTGCCTTTAAAGTGTGTTCAAAGATTTTGTTATAATGATATTATGTTTAAACCGTATGCCAAACTTAGTTTATCAAACCAAACAACATAAAATTTTGTTTGGTTTCACTGATTAATTGACCAAATCTAGATAAAGAATGCATAAAAAAAGCTAAAATGGATATAGTTAAAACTTAAAAAAGTATTCCAATTATTATATTGTTAAACATAATCCATTAATATAAAACAGTACAACTTAAATAAATAAAAACCGATCTGCAATGTAAGAAGTACATAGCCTAAACATTTTCAAATATTAAAAGTAAACCAAACCATTTGGTACGATATGAAATATCCTAAACCGAAGGACATACCGAGAATCGAGACAATTCTTATACATGATCAAGACCATTTTGTGGGTTTTAATATTTAAGATTATTTCATTTAACAATGCTTAAAATAAAACATGCACTTGAGTGTGAAAACATTTGCAACTATTAATCATCATTGGTGGGGTTGGCACCGCCATTGATGGCTTATGAATAGCTTGTTTCATATTCTTTTGTTCATATAAAAAGAAATGCGTCAAACCATTTATACTAACTTAATTGGATAATAACAAAAGTTTTATACATGATCAAGATCATTTTCTGGGTTTTAATATTTAAGATTATTTCATTTAACAATACTTAAAATAAAGCACGCACCTGAGTGTGCCGCTATTGATCATCATTAGTGGGGTTGGCATCTCCATTGATGGCTTTTGCATAGCTTGTTCCATATTATTTTGTTCAAATAAAAAGAAATACGTCAAACCATTTATACTAACGTAATTGGATAATTGCAAACCCTCTAAAGACAATGTATAAAAACGAAAATATAAAAAAGTAAACACACAACAGAAAATGAAAGCCACCACTGCCATTGATCATTGACGGGTTCTTCTTAAGGTCTTCGTGTTTCTTTCATTCAAAACAAACAAATATCAAACAACATATGAATTAGAACCAAAAACTGAAAAACCTACCTTTGATTTGCTGGGATTCTTGTGACGTCTAAAGATATATGGTGAATAAAGAAGCTAGTCATTTTCCCATTTGTACACAAATAGGTGAGGTTTTCAATCTGTTTATGGTTGCATCTATTCAATCGATTTATGATTGATATTAAAATCTCCATCCACTTAAAAAATGAAGCATCCCAGTGTCCTTTGGTTTTCAAGATAACACACATTCAACTTTTCAACTCCTCATTTCGATTTTGAAACTCACTCTAGCATTGTTACAACTCACAAATGTTATAGTAATTTAAAGAGACATAAATTCAACTTTTCAACTTCTCATCTAAGTTTTGAAACTTACCCTTAAATTGTCACAAAAATTATACTCCCTCCGTCCTAATTTAAATGTCCTGGGTCTAAAAACACATATTTTAAGAAATCTTTTGTTTGTATGTGGTAAAATGACAATAATATCCTTAAAAGTGGTGATTGTGTTTTGTCTTTTATGGGCAAAACTGGAAATTGCATTTCTATTTTTGAAAAGGGATATTTAATTCGGAAAAAACAAAAAAGGAAATAAGGACATTTAAATTAGGACGGAGGGAGTAGTAATTTAAAGAGTGTAGAAAAGACATATTTGCCCCTAAACTAACCTCATTTACTATTGTACCATAAGCATAAACACGTGTATTTACTTAAATTTTACGGTAATCCTTTTCTCATGCTTTATAAGATAGTATAGATATAGATATAATTTGATTACTGAGTAGTATTAATTTATCCTATTACATTACATTACAAATATATTTAAGCATGAGCAAATTAAACAGTGTCAGAGAGTTTATTTGATTACTCTGTCATGTTTTTACAATATATTTTTTTTGTCTAATTTAATTAATGAAAACTAAAATCATACATTTAATAAATACAATACATATATTTAAGCATTAGCAAATTGAACAGTATCAGAGAGTTTATTTGATTACTGTGTCATGTTTTTACGAATAATTTTTTTGTCTAATTTAATTAATGAAAACTAAAATCATACATTTAAATGTTAAAATTTGTAGTATATGACAAATATAGAAGTATAGAGAGAGGCTATTGTACAAAGGCTCCTTAAAATACAAAGTGTAAAAAGCAATCCTGACCGTCGATCTGGGTTTTAATCAAACATCATCCTAAATTAATTACACGCTTGTTTTTAGTTTCAGTTAACAAGAGAAGGGCAAATTAGACAAATTGCGAGTATAATAATTTGAATTTTTTTAATAATCGCGCCCAAATCATCTCATTTATGGACAGTTATTATCAATTACTATAATTGTGGAATTCACAAATTTAAAACTCAAAAAAAAATCATACTCTGTAAACCAAAAAAAAAAAGAGAAAAACAAAGCATTCATCAAAACGAAGAAGAAATGAAGAAATGAAAACCCTAAAATTACGTTTGTATGAAACAGGTGAACCAATAGAATGAATGAGCTTGTTCGTGCATTTGATGAAAGTTATAAACGCGTTTTCAGATTTTTATTGATTTCACGTGATCATGTTGTTAAAACGCACTTAGTAATATCATAAAACGCACTTACATGTTGATGATAATTAACTTACAGTGTAAAAACATAAAACGCACTTGGTGATATCATAAAACGCACTTATATAAAACGCACTTAGTGATATCATAAAACACACTTACATAAAACATAAAACGCATTCACTGATATCATAAAACGCACTTACATAAAACATAAAACATAAAACATAAAACGCACTCAGTAATATCTACAATATAAAACAGTTATCTATCAGCCTCTGTTCATCTCTGAATTTTATTTCTTCTTCGTTTGATGAATGCTCTGTTTTTTTTGTTTACAGAGTATGATTTCTTCTTCGTTTGATGAATGCTCTGTTTTTTTTATAAAGTATGATTTCTTCTTCGTTTGATGAATGCTCTGTTTTTTTTTTTTTTTTGCTTACAGAGTATGATTTCTTCTTCGTTTGATGAATGCTTTGTTTTTTTTTGTTTACAGAGTATGTGTGACATCCGCCACCCTCGTCTTTCATCTAATTGACAATAATAGCCCTTGAAATATTTCCGTTATAGTCCCTATACCTTTCAACGTTTTCAAGTCTGTTAAAACATGAGTTACTTTTAAATCTGTAACTTAAATGTGAAAAGTTTAACAAAAGTTTTGGGAAGTAGCAATTTTTTTTATTTATTCAATTTATTTTAAATAAAAACATAGGTTTAAGTTTATAAAGTTTTCAAAGCATTTTGGTTATGTTATCTTAACTTGGTTAGTGATTTATTAAAGAAACTTAACTAAAAATCACAATAAACTTAACCAAACTAACAAGGTTAAACTAGAGGGACTAGTTCTGCCAAAAGGTGAAAGTTCTAAAACATTTTCTTACCTCCTCCCTGAACCCCCGTTTTCCCGATTGGAGTTCCGGCCGGCGAACAATTTTCCGGCGACCTCCTAATTTGCTCTTTAATGCGCCATTACATCTAATATTTATTACAATACGTTTCTCCATCAAGTTTTTACGTTTCTAGTGATTTAAAACAAGCAATAAACGCGTTCTAATCAAGATTTAATTGTGGTTTGGAGTGTAACCAGCCGGAATATAAAATTGAACGAACGAGGCGTTTTCAATCCATTATTATATCAATTGTTCCTACCAAAACGTTTCTGCACCTTTAAGCATTGTAAACCCATGAAAATACCATCCAATTCATGCCCAGAAGCTCGATAAATCGGCCCTATGCTCGTCGACTGAAAACCTTTCTTTTTGAAGCCAATTCGTTATTGTAAGTCACTTCTTTTTGTGCCATATTATTTTTCGAACATCACTCTGTAAAAACCCCATGGTCTCGAGGGTTAAACAGCTTCTTTGTGTATGATTGTAAATCTTAGGGTTAGGGTTTTTAGGCTAGATAATTAGGGAAGAAGAAGACTTAAGGTGTTAATGAGATAAATATGTTTTGGTTTTAAATAAAACACAAACAATGGACTGGAGCAGTAGTTAATGCATCTTGTATGCACAGAGGGGATCCAGGTTCGATCCCTTGGATCACCACCTCTTTTGGTGATTTTTTTATGTATTTTTTTCTTGATTATATACATATATTATACATCTAAACTTAGAATATTCATAATAAATTCATTTTTCTCCAAAAATTATGAAAGTTTAGATGAAACATATTGACACCCTAAAGAAAATTATCATATTGTTATTTTTTGGAAATTACATTATTTTCTTATTTTTCTTGATTTAAATTGTTTTAAGCATAATTAATTGATTAAAAAATCATATTAAATGATTTTAACCTCAAATTTTCTGGAGATTTATTTTTTTATGTATAATAAATTGAAATACAATGTAAATTCTCAGAAAATGATTATTTGTTGTTAGTTTTACTATTTTTATTATTAAAACACTATTTAAACTCATTAAATATGTTTTAAATACAAATAAATTGAAAGAAATTGTGGAAATATTATTTTCAGTATTTCACATCAGAAAATAATTATTTTTCATAAAAATATCATTTTTGGATCATATCTTGTGTTATTTATTTTATTTATATTTAAATTAGATATAATAAATTGTTTAGTTGAATATAAATCATAAAATCTATTCGTGGATATTTTTCTATAAAATATAAAATGTTTCTAAGTATGGGAGACTAAAATGTTTTAGTCACATATTTAATTCTAATTCGTGATATATTTATTTCAAAACTATCTGTGACACCCGGTAAATTCTGGTTAACAACGTTGTCTAGATGAAAGTCTACCTTAGCGAGTCACGCGTATGTTGTACTTAACTGGGTTAGTTAAGTCGGATTATGGTTCGGGAACTATTGGTTAGTCTAGAAGATCATTGGATGTTGGTCTAGAGGTTCGTTAGATGTCAGTCCTTAACCAAGTGTACAAACGGTGACGATTTGTAGGATCGTCAGGGCATACGGAACGTACGAGTCTCGAGTCCCGGGAATTGGTGAACGAGTGTGAAAATGTGTATGTACTTGTATTATGTGTTTACAATCATTATGTGACTTGTCGGTACGTGAATATGTGTTAACATATGTTAAAACGGGGTTTAACGCGCAAAACGCACAAAACCAACCCCTATAGGCGATTAGGAAGCCTAATCACCTATAGGGGAGGCGAGTAGGAGACCCTAAGGGCGATTAGGGGCCTACTCGTGTGAAGGTTTAGGCGATTAGGCCTAATTGTGTGAACCTTCATGCGATTAGCAGCCCTAATCGCGTGTAAGGGCTGCATACTCGCTAGTTACGTGCTGGACGACTAAAAACGACTATAAATACCATACTTAACCTCCTAAACTTCATTATACCAACCCTAGTCGTCCCATAACCCGCCCCAACACATAAACAACCTCTGGAAGGCGATTTTTGATCAAAACACAAGGTTTCAAGCTTGAATCATCATACTTTCATAATCCTAAGGTTTGATTTTCATCCATAACTCTTTATAAACGTTTTTAATCAATCCCTAATGGTCCAGACCTGTTCTTAAACAAAAAATCTTTCTGAAAATCGTCAATAAGGGTTGTTAATCGGATTATAACTAATATACATGCGTTATGGGTGTGTATGATTAGAAAGCTAGGATTTTTATGATTCATGATGATGATTTGATATGTTATTATGTTAGATCAGAATTGATATTGATAGTATGATGATAGAAATCTCAGTAATTGGATATTAGGGTTATGATTACGCATGTTAGTATGATGTTGCATGCTATGTGAATGGTGTTTGGATTACTTGGTTGCATGCAGGACTGATTATACGAGGTTAAACGAAAGATTTTGGGTTAAACATGTTTTGGGTAGTGTTTGGGATGATATTGGGTGGTTACACACGTTCTGGATCTGATTTGGAGCGTTAAACGCGCGAAAAACCGGAACAGCAAGGTTACAGGCGAGTAGCATTCCTAATCGCCTATGTTATAGGCGAGTAGGGTGCTAATCGCCTATAACTCAGGCGAGTAGAGGCCTACTCGTGTAACAGTAGGGGTGATTAGCCCTAATTGCTAGTAAGTTCATGTGATTAGCCCTAATTGCTAGTAAGTTCATGTGATTAGCCCTAATTGCTAGTAAGTTCATGTGATTAGCCCTAATTGCTAGTAAGTTCATGTGATTAGCCCTAATTGCTAGTAAGTTCATGTGATTAGCCCTAATTGCTAGTAAGTTCATGTGATTACCTCCTAATCGCCTATAATAGAGGCGAGTAGGGTTCCTAATTGCTAGTTGACCAACCTAAATGCTAGTTGACTTTTCCTAATCGCGTGTACTGCTGCTGTAAGTGTAAATTAGCATTCCGAGACCCGATTTAACATGTAGTAACATGCTAGGAACCCCGTAACATGTCTAATAACTTGGTAACATATATTTGGGTGTAATTCGGTGATACGTGAACTATGTGCTAGGACTTGTTGTGCGTTAACGTATGTTAAGTGTAATTGCGTTATTATATGTTTTGGAGCGTAAACATAACACGGGGAGTCTCGGGTCACCAATGGGATGTCGAGTCTTGTACTTCGGGTCAGTTAAATAGTCACGGTGTTTTTAAACGAACTTGGTTATGGTCTGGACATCTAGGGACTAATTAACCTACGGGTTATTAGTCTAAGTACTTGTAACTGTCATATGTTAGGTCGCCGCTTTACGGGACTAGCATAGCAGCTGAGTTTACTCGGGATAAGGAGTAACGCAACTTAAGGTGAGTTTACGGCCCCTCTTTTAAACTGGTTTCATATTTTCGGGGGAGAAAACATGTGTTAAAACGATTATGTGGTAACTACTGTCATACTATGGGTTTCTATTGTGTACTACACGATCTTTGGAAGTCCCGGGGGGAACCATAAATGTGCGGGTTTGCACAACGGGGAAATGTGAATAGCGCTATTGGGAGTGACCAACCCCGCTCGTCGGCTTGGAGGGCCGGGCGAGTGCATATTGTCTCAAACAGGAACAACAGGAACATTTGGTACTTTTCGGGCACAACATCTGGTATTCGAGTTAGTAATGGTTTTCCAATCGTGGTAGTAACAAAACGTACGCCTAGCTAGCGTATACTGGTTTTCGATTTATTATAGTATGGACAGGTGGACTTGGTACTTGGATACAAAACCTGTAAACTCACCAGCATTTTTGTGCTGACGTAAACTTTTACATGTTTTCTCAGGTCGCTAAGGTAGCACGAATGGAACTAGGGCGCACGCGTCTGCACGGCGTCTAGCTAGAGTTGCATGATTTTACAAACATTGAACATTGGTTTATTATTGAATAATTGTTTTGAATAAGCTTCCGCTTTAAACGGGGATTTTAAACTATGTTTTGAAATTGCATTTATGTTCATTTAGACTTGTTTATTGTGATCGTTGGTTTGGATCCTGGTTTGTCATGCGCCTCGCGGTAAAACTCCGCAAGTGGATTTTGAGGGTGTGACACTATCGTTCAAGTTACTATTAAAAACTCCGTCTTCCCTATACAAGTCTAGTCAACTCTAATGCCTTAGATTTTGGTTGCCTTAAACTTTTAAGTTATTTTTCTCATTAGTATTCTATCATATATAGGTTGATTTCTTCGGAATTCTAAATCCTTTACGACGAATTTTCATGGAGTTTATACTTAGCGAAACTGTGAGTATATCTTTCCCTTTTTTCATGTTTTACACTTTTGGGGTGACTCATGTACGCTTATTACTTCACTCACTTAATCATGTTTTATCATATATTCACAATCGCAATTCTTGTATGTGTTTTACTTGTTGATTCGCTGATAGTGTGTACTTATGACCTTAATCATTAACCGATGGGCGGCCTAGCATAGCAATAAATAGTACTTGATTATTGTTATGTGTGAACGATTATTCATCGCCTACTATGAGCGAATACTATATATATGTGACTCTTGATTCATTAAACAAAGGTTTGATTTTGGGTAGCATTTGTACATAGCTTGAACACTAAATTGTAGACAGTATAACACATGAATTGCGAAACTTTTTTTCTACTATATGTATTCAAACAGGGTATGCTCACCAACACATTTTTGTATTGACATATACTATTTTCGTACATGTTTCAGGTTATTTATGAGATGACTTTTAAACTTTTGGAATTTTTACTTAGATTTTGGATTCATTGTATTCCAGTTTTAGTTGTCACTTTAGAATCATTGTATCTTGTATTTTTCTTTCAATGTAATAAACTACTTAATCAATATATCAAAATTTGCACTTTTAGTCCATGAGCTATTGAACAATCGTCACTACGTGACACCTCAATGTTTCCGCCATCGGTTGGGGTGTTACAGTATGATTTCTTTAGATCTAATACACAATTAAACATCACAATGATGGAATATTGTGAAATCAGTTATAAAAATTTTGAATTCGGATCTAACGATAAAACAGGGAATGTATTATTACGTGGTTAAATGAGAGATGGAAACGTCTATATTACCTTTGAATTGGCTTCAGATGTTGTAACCGTCAAGTTACACGTGGCCACTTTTGGTGGCTTCCTACACTTTGTAGGTTAAGGTACTTTATACCAAATACTTTTTCTAGAAGTACAAATTTATAAAATGTTTTTCATCTTAATAACTTACCAATTTTAAACTATTGTATTGACTAATTGTATATTACTTTAGACTAAAACGTAATCAAAATGATGAATACCATAACGTTGTGTAAAACTTGAAAACTATTAATTTAGACGATTGATACAAATTATTTGTTTAGGTTTAATTATAAGAACATCGTGATAGACAAATAAATAGACAGTTAAGGCAAGTGGGTCAAGGTAGTTTGGGCCCAATAAATAAGACAAACTGAAAAAATATATACGGTGGGCCGAAGACTGGCTTCAGTGAGATCATCAAATCAAAAACAAAGAAAGTAATAAGCAAGCATGCATAAACCCAAAATGAAGGGTGGATGGAGTTTGAAACCCCCCCCCCCCCCCCCCCTCGCTCTCGAATAGATGTGCAAGCATACATAACTAGTTGCCCTAGAGGTGCAAATAGGAAGTTGGGGTGACTTGTGACTATGTAAACACGGTGACTTGTGACTATGTGATTTCATCGGATGAATAAGTTGTCGAAATGGAAAATAAGGTGAACAGTCGAAGGGAGAGAGGGTTATGAAGGCCGATTATGGTTTTAGGTTACATAATACTTGATGCAACAAAGGGGAATTCGGAAATCATCCCACAACAATCGATAAATTTGTTTCCCAACACACTTCTTTTATCATTATTAATTAATTCTAAAAAAAAGAAAAACTACTTAAAGTTACTTTAAAAATCTTCTCAACTCCTCTTAACTTTTATAAAATAGAGCGGATTATTAACCAGGCTTGAGAAAGTCGGCCTAATAGAAGTGGGCAAAGTGGCCCTTTTATGTTGGTTTGGGCCTTTGGGGCTTCGAGCAGACCATTTGAAAATTTTCAAAACAATTTCGATTATGGTATGTACAAAAGAGAGGTTTCGACTATCAAGTATTATGTTCAATGTTAGCTTAAAATGTTAGTTGTATTAAACCCACACACATTGCGGCTTGTGAAGAAAACGATAAGTATTCTATTGCAAATACAACTGTGTTCTTAACGAAATTTATACAGGAATGTGAAGAAAACGATAAAAACAAATAAAAGTACCGATGTTGTTCAACATTGGACGATATCGATTCGGATTATCATGGTAAAGAAAAAAAATCAGTTATACTTGACCTCTTCGATTTTGAATAAAACTTTTATCGAAATGTAATATTATTTGTTATCATTATGTTTTCTTCTGCCAAATCCTTAAATTTCCATAAAATAAAATCAAGATGGTTAAATAAAATAAAAAATAATTTTCGTATGTTAAAATAAAATCAACCTCAATTTTTTTAATAGGCAACAAATACTTAAAATGGGCTATTTGCGAAATTTAGCACATTGGGATACAATCGCCACTCGAACCGGGGAAAACCTTCATCTAGGGCTAAAGTCCCAGAACACTGGCCCGAAGGCACGATACTACGGTGACGTAAAACCCACTCAATTCAATGATTGAACTAGCGATCTCTGCCAAGTCTCTTATCATCACTAGGTGCTGCAAAAACTAATGGAGAGGGCAGGAATCAAACATGGGTCACAAAGTACACCAGGTCTCTCTTTTGCCACTCCACCACTACCTCACTGGCTTTATTATTTGCTAATAAACAAAATAGTAATCCTTATATGTTATCTAGTAATAATATTTAATAAATTATATGCTCGGATTTGTACACAAGCGTGTGTATTGTCACACCCATCTTGGTCTCACAAAGTACAAAACAAAGGAGTTAAGACATTTCATAAATTGATCACAAGTTGATTAGACCGGTACCGGATGAAAAATAACTACACGCATATTTTTCATCGATGGGTTTTAGTGGTTGGAGTGATAACTAATGCATGTGGTTATTATAGCATACAATGAAAATAAGTGTGACCATATGCTTGATAGTAGCTGGATAACATGAATTTTAGACTTGTGGTGATTTTCATGTTCAAACCTCTCAAAGGAATCTTGTTGAAAATATTATAATGTAATTCTCACCTTTGTATATGGGCTTTTGATAGTTGGATGTATTGGGCTTCTGTGTATATTGTTTATTTCAGGTATGGGCCATGCAAGTGGGCTAAGCCCAGCTGGACTGAGTTTGTTACAACAAACTCATGTGGTTACTAAGATGGACGACTGAGATTGTTTTTATCTTGAGATAAGATGAAAGATTCTAGGGCTTGATATAAATACTTTATTTCTTCTCTCTCTTATTGTATCAGTCTCATTTTCTTTGTTTTATCTCCATGTATTCTCTTTAGGTTATCATCGTCTTCGTCTGTATTGTGATTAGGATTTCTCTCTTCACCGTAAGTCTTTGTATTTGGTATAAGATTCACCATATGATTTGTTTGATAATCAATTGATTGAAAATGAACATTGTATTGTTCTTGAGTTCTATGATTTGTAGAACTCTGGGTATTGGGGGGGTAATATTTTGGGTTGGCTTTAATAATAGATTTTGTCATCGTTTTGTCGCTATCCTCTTGTGTTGTATGTTTTGGTTGTGTTTGAGAGATATTATTGTTGTTGATTAGTGTAGATCTGTAGTCTTTTACATGGTATCAGAGCTCTAGGGCTCTGTTATCTGGTTTTTTTTGTTGATCTTGGTCTTTGCATATTGGTGTTGTGGTAGATCTGATCTTACTAGATCTTGTCTACTACGTGTTTTTGGTCTTGTTGTTGTGTTTGACTAAAGATCTAGGGTTTGTGATCTAGATCTGGTGTCAACGTCTGTTGGCTGGATCTTAAGGAACAAGTAAGTCTTTGGAGTTCTGGAAGCTGTGCAACCACTAAGTCCTTATGTTTACTTTTCTGTTTAATATTGTTTAGTGCTTTGCTGCTGCTGCTGGAGTACTCTGTAAGTCCTCCTTCTTATTTCTTGTTTTTATTGAGTCTAGGTCTTTTGGCCGGGTTAGGGTGGACCGGCATTGATATTGTCTTGCTGTATTTGTTCTTGATTGCTCTTAGTTGTTGTTATTGTGTGTTTATCTGTGTTGTCTGTTCATTATTTGTCTTCTATTTTGTTCTTGATCTATATTGGTTATTACTATATATAAGTATATAGTTAATAAAAGGACTCCTGTGTTAAGATCTGGGTGGGCACCCTTGAGTGATGAACTATCTGAACACTAACACAGCTTCGTCCTCTTAGGGTTTTTTTGGTGTTGTTCCTGTTTGAGTTAGTCTTTGGATAACTTTGTCTTGATTGATTGTTTCTTTCTTTGGTTGTTCATTCTTGTGTTTGCTATGGGAGATACTGGTGGTGGTGGTGCTTGTGGAGGTGTTCCTGCCGCAGGAGACGATCTTGGTGCAGGAGCCCTTCTTGTTGGAATACTAATTAGTAAACTTGATATTAGTGAGCCACTTTATCTGCACCCCAGTGACACTAGTAGTTTGTCTATAGTAACAATACAACTTAAAGAAACTGAAAATTATTATGTCTGGGCTAACTCTATGAAACTAGCTTTACAAGCTACAAATAAAATTGGTTTTATAGATGGAACTAGTGTGAAACTAGAAGATGATGAGGTTCTTAGGAAACAATGGGATAGATGTAATTCTGTTCTCCTGTCTTGGTTGGTGAATTCTATTAGTGAAGAACTTTTTCTCAGACAAGTTTTCTCAAAACTAGCCGCTGAGGTGTGGATAGATTTGAGGGAAACTTATGACAAAGTGGATGGATCTGTTGTGTATAATCTTTACCAAAAGATCATTTCACTTGGTCAAAATGGAGGTTCTGTGTTTGAGTATTATCACAGGTTAAACACCCAAATGGTACTAGTGCAAAAGTCACTAAGATAGGGGATATAAAACTTGTTGAGGTGGTTATATTGTATGATGTCTTCCTTGTTCCTAACTATTGTGTGAACCTGTTGTCTTTCCATAAACTGGCTAGGGATAATAGGTTAAGTGTATTGTTTGATGAACAAAATTGTTTTATTCAGGATTCCAAGTCCAAGAGAATCCTGCTGACTGGTAAACAGAGTGATGGCTTGTACTTTTTAGGAAAACATATGAGTGTCAACAGTAGTTGTTTTAATAGTATTAATGATGCTAATATGTGGCGTAGTAGACTTGGTCACCCTTCTGATCAAGTCTTGGCTCTTTTGAGAAAGGAATTGAACTTAGGACATAGAGACTCACAGCCTATTGATATTTGTCACAAAGCTAAGGAAGTGAGGGGTCCTTTTCCTATCAGTGATCACAAAACCAAACAAATAGGTGATCTTGTTCACGTAGATGTTTGGGGTCCATACAGGGTCACTAGTAGGGAAGTTTACAAGTACTTTCTAACCATAGTTGATGACTATTCTAGGACAGTTTGGTGTCGTATGCTTAAAAACAAAACTGAAGTGTTTGAAAATTTAATGGTCTTTTATGAATTGGTAAAAACGCAGTTTAAGACCAATGTTAAGATTTTTAGAAGTGATAATGGTACTGAGTTTGTTAATAAGCAAATGTAGTTTTTTTTTTTTTTTTTTTTTTGTAATAGTAATGGCATCATACACTAAACTTCTTGTGCTTATACTCCTCAACAAAATGGTATTGCTGAGAGGAAACATAGGCACCTCTTAAATACAGCCAGGTCTATATTGTTTCAGAATGAGTTACCACTTAGTTTTTGGGCTGACTGTATTCCCCCCTCTGTTCTTTTAGGTAAGAGTCCTTATGAAGTTGTTTATGGGTTCCCCCCGCCCCCCACTCTCAGTCACATTAAAAATTTCGGTTGTCTCTGTTTTAACACTATTTTAAATAATTCTGATAAACTGTCTGTTAGGGATGAAAACTGTGTTCTTATAGGATAATCAAATTTTAAAAAAAAATGTTATAAGTTGTGGTATCTTGAAACTAAAACTGTTGAGTATTCTTGAGATGTTAGATTTTATGAGAAAGTTTTCCCAATTAAATAAAGTCTTGATAACACTGCTAGATCCCCTAAAGGTGATAACAATGTTACTAATCTAAATTTTTTTTGATCTATTTGAGTCTTCTGAAGTTTCAAATGTGACTGAAAACAACAATCTTCCCAATGATGAAGGGGGAATCACTAGTTCTCGGGATGAGTTGACTAGTTTGCAACTAGGAAATCCTCCCTGGACTGTTGGGGGTAGACTTAGGTCAGCAGCCTGACAGTCCAGGTTATAAGAATCCTAGTAGGGCAAATAATGATGAAAACTCTCCAAATAATGAGACTACTCCACCTAAGGGAATAATTAGGAGGCCTAGTTGAGTTTCTAATGTTCCTATGAAGTTTAATGATTACATCATTGAAGGGAAGGTTAAGTATGGGATTGAAAGGGTAGTTAATTACTCAAACTTGTCTGTTGATAATTTTTGCTTTGTATCCAGTCATAGCAAAGCTATTGAACCCACTTCTTATTCAGAAGCCTCAAAAGACACAAGATGGGTTGAGGCTATGAATCAAGAAATGGAAGCTTTGTATAGAAATAAAACCTGGGAACTATCTGAGTTACCCAAGGGTAAAAAACCAATAGGCTGCAAATGGGTCTATAAGGTTAAATATAAAGCAAATGGAGAGATTGAGAGGTATAAGACAAGACTTGTTGCCAAAGGTTATAACTAGAGATAAGGGTTAGATTTTGGTGAAACTTTTTCACCAGTTGTTAAGATGGTCATTGTTAGGTGTGTGTTGAGTCTAGTTGTACAAAATAACTGGGAGTTATTTCAGTTGGACATTAACAATGCCTTCTTGTATGGGTCAATAACTGAGGATCTGTATATGGTTCCCCTTGAAGGATATTGTTTTAAAAATGATAATAAAGTTTGTAAACTGATTAAATCATTCTATGGGTTAAAACAGGCTCCTAGGAAGTGGAATGAAAAACTGACATATGTGTTGATAAATTTTGGTTTTGTTCAAAGTGTGTGTGCTTATTCTTTATTTGTTAAATCTGAAAATAATGTGTTTATTGTTTTACTTGTGTATGTGGATGACATTGTTATAATAGGTAACAATGTTAGTGATATTGAAAAGATCAAACATTTTTAAGTTCAAATTTTCAAATAAAAGATTTAGGCAATTTTCTAGGGATAGAAGTTTTATACAATGATAATGGGATTTGCCTTTCCTAAAGAAAATATTGCTTAGAACTTTTGAGTGAATTTGGATATCTAGGTTGTAAGCCTGTTAATACACCTATTGCGTTGAGTTATATTGTTTCTAGTAAAACTGGAAAAAATAAGTCTATTCTGGAAAATATTAATGGTTTTCAAAAACTGCTAGGTAAACTAATATATCTGTCTATTACCAGACCAGACATAAGTTATGTTTTCCAGTTTTTAAGACTGTCATTAATGCGCCCTTAATGTGGTTGCCCGAAATGACTTGGAATTGTCCAAGTTTACAGGCGCATTAATTATCATCCGAATTTAATGCAAAATCCTTCTGCAAGGGCAAGGTATTTGGGTTATTGTGCCCATCAAATCCATATTTAATATTATTTAATACTCAGTTAATATTATAGTAATAAATCCATATTTAACTCTCGATCCAAATTTCATGTAGTCTGCATCGTCTTCTAACTACACCAATTATCTAAATATACATTATTATTATTATTATTATTATTATTATTATTATTATTATTATTTTTAAGTTAGTAATTTTTGATTTCATGGAAAAACTAATGTGACATTGAAACTGTAGCAACAATTTTTGAGTTTTGATATTACTTACTTAGTTATATTATTTATTTAATTAGTTAAATACATTTTAATAATTTAAGTAATTAAATTTAAAGAAAAAATGGGTGATAATATGGAAAATGTAAGGATATGTAAGGATGTTTTATGGTTGGAGGTAAAAGTGAGGTTTTTAAGGATTTGTAAGGATATGATGTGGCAGCTGACTAGGCAACTAAGGGCGCCTAAGGGCACCCTTAGCATTAGAGATAGTCTAAGTTAGTTTATGCATAAACCAACTCATGGTCATTTGCAAACTGCACTTAGATTACTTATATACCTAATGTTGTCACCAGGACAGGGTATACAGTTTAGAAGGTCAGAAAAGTTTGAATTGTCTGCATTTGTTGATTCTGACAGGGCAAAGTGTTTGGTAACTAGAAAGTCAGTTACTAGCTAGTGTATCTTTTTTAGTGGGTCATTAGTATCATGGAAAAGTAAAAAAACAAAGCACAGTATCTAGATCAACTGCTAAGGCAGAATACCGTGCTATGTGTTCTGCTACCTGTGAAGTTATGTGGATAATTAATGTGTTAAAAGAATTGCACATTGACTTCAAACTTCCAGTGTGTCTTAATTGTTATAGTAAAGCTGCTATTTCTATTGCAGCTAATCCAGTTTTTCATGAACGTACTAAACACTTTGAGATAGATCTTCACTTCATTAGAGAGAAAATTTCTAATGGAGTGATTCAAACTGTTAAAATTGATTATGAGAATCAAATTGCTGATGTTTTGACAAAAGGCTTAAATGGGTCACAACATGAGAAAATGTGTAAAAACTTGGAATGGTTGATCTATTTCAAAATGTAGGATCGATTTCGGACAACCCGACAATCACGAGTTGGTTCGTCTAGAGCGCGGAATCCTCTAGACGATGTTCGGACAACAAAAACGCAATAAATAATAGTAAACGAGTTATCAAACACACAATAATAAGGTTAAAAGGTTGTTATTGCATTGAAAACAGAGCTCGGGTGTTACAAGACAATCAATAGACCTGAAACCTATGGCCTGGGTGCTTGGAATGTGTGATGTGACAGCTGAAATGATTAGGGCAATCATTGGAAGTATTTATACCTCCACCTAGTCGTCCAGGGCCCTAGGGGCGACTAGGTTCAAGACACGCGACTAGGTGGAGCGACTGGGCATCCAGTCGTCTTTAGGCCCAGACGACTAGCAAAGCTAGTTGCCCCCAAAGGACCTAGTCGCTAGTCGATAAGAACACTGCCCAAAATCATCCGAAACACATCCAAACACATACAATACATCAAAAATAACACCTAAGCTAGGGACGTAAGTGTACTTATAGACTCCCCCTTGGACCTAGCTAGTATATTTACAAAAGACATAAAACTTCAAAACAGCAAAAACAAACTACAAGAGCTTCAAAACAAGAACAACATCTTCATGTCTTCGTAGTCCGTATCCTGGTGAGCTTTGACCAGTCGCATCTAGCATGTATCTTGTAAGCATGGAAGAACCGAATCACGCGCTGAGACTTGATTGCTTAATCGGCTTCTGACTTAAGGTGCTAGATCAGATACAGAAACAAAGTCTCAACATCTTGTTCCGACAGGTTGTAAGTCCCAAATACTAGATCTTATTAAGTGCAAGAGATTGTTATCACTTAGAAACACCTATGAATTAGGTGTTTTAAGTGATTAATCTTCTACAAACAAAGAAACTAGATGAATGCTATAAGAACCGACACACAAGATGAATAATAAGATAATTCCATTGCTGATTTGTTACTGAAGAACCATGGAAATGATACAAGTACGCACCTATTCTTCTTGTGCTACAAAGATAATATCCAAAACCCTAACCCTAGAGCTGCATACAAGCTTTCTTTATATAGGAAGTCTGATGGGCCTGCGCACTTAAGCTAAGTGCGCAGGGCCCGTGTATTAAGTGCGCAGCCTAGGGTTTCTAACATAAACTATTTCATAATTACATAAACATCCCTTTAACTTTCAAACTACACAACAAGCTATCAAAAGTCTTTGATCTGGTAACTGTGGTCTCAATATAACCCAACAATACTCCCCCTAGACCACAACTACCAGTTCTTCATTTTCAATCAATCTCTACATCGCTTGGCTCCCCCTCTGCCTGATCCGGGGGGTCTTGAATGAACATGGTGGCCATATCTTCTTCAACCACAGGTGGAACTTGAGTAGACTCAGTTGCAGGTCTTTCTAGATCAGTTGCTGTTGCAGGTTCTTGTATCTGCACCTCTGAAGCGGTTTCGGCTTCAGTTTGTGTTACTTCTGCAGCAGCAGCTTGGGAAGCTTTCTCCTTTTGTTCTTTTTCCGCATCCGCAGCGTTGATCCTGTCTACTATGTCAAGTAACTCCTGTTTCAGCTTCATCGCCCGATCCACTGCTCTCCTGAATAGGACAGCTTCCTCAAATAAGACATTCCCAGCACCTACATTGATCTGATTGGCGAACAGCATATTCAAGTCCGATAGATTAAAGGCAAACACATCTACCGGATCCAGAATCCTCATAGCCTCTGAATCATCCTTCAACTTGATAATGGCTTTACCAGTATTGCTGTCATAAAACCACTTCTTGTAGTCTCTTAACATGACAGGAAGCTCAGGACGTATAGGAACTCGTGTGACGACCTGGGGGGGTCAATCACATAAGTAATCATTCCTTGTCCTGTGGCAGGATCGATTCGCTTCTTGGAGATCCGTCTCCTCGGCTTTTGTGGCTTGAAGATCTGAAAATCAGTTTCACATTCTTTCTCAATAAACCAAGCAAGCATTGAACCGGTGGTGTCATTGGTGTGGTTGATGAAAGGGGCTCTACGAAGTTCCCTGATGTCCCAACGAGGGAGAGACTTCAGTTCATTTCGACCTCTGAAGTACTGTATAACTCCCCCTCGTCTCTTTATAGCAAACAACTTTTTCACCTCGTCATACTTCCATGAAATAGTCCTCTCTTGATGAGCTTCTCTCGTATGATGGATGTTCTGATGCAGAGCTGGAATAGTGATAGGCCTTCTGGGGAACCATGTTGATCTTTCTGGGTCTAACTTATGGCCATCTGACGTCTCGTACACCGTTTCCTCTTCCATACCCATCTCTACAAACTTTTCAGGCATCTCATCCTCGCTGATTTCATCCACCTCACTTTCTTCAGCTATTCTCTCTTTCTCTTTCTCCTCATCAAGAAATTTCCCAAAATCAAATAGTTCATCGGATGTCATGCTAGGAGCACCGGTTTGCTGTTTCTGCAACTCTTGAATCATATCAAACATCTTTATCAGAACATGAGTTTGAAACTTGATCAGATATCGTTGATCCTTCACAACTTTCTCCAAATTCCTGTTCTTGTGCTTTAGCTTCTTGACTTTTCTTCTGAGCTCCTGATTGTTGTGCACATCACTCTTTAGGGTACAAATCTCCCTAGCAGCAGTCTTTCCAACCTCCTTGACCAACTTCTCGTACAGTTCCTGGTGCATCGGTTTGCGGCGTGGTGCAGCAGGAGCTGAGGAGGAAGGTTCAGTTGGCCTTTGTGTTGGTGCTTTAGGGGCTGGAGCAGTAGTTGTGTATGGTCCTTGTTGATCTTCTCCCCCGAACATAGACTCCAAAATCACTTCTTACTCAAGATCATCCTCAGTCACAACACTAGGAATCTCAGATTCTGGTAACTGTTCCCTCTGTTTCTTTCTTTCAGCCCTCTTCAACCCAGCAACTTGTCGTAGGGCCTCAGCAGTCTCAAGTTGTTCTGGTGTCAGTGATTCTCTTCCCTCTTGTAACAGACCAGTTGGCCTTTTCCTCTAGGTAGGCTTTGATGGAGCTGCTTCAGTTGCCACCCTTTTGCCCCTTGCCTTTTCTTGAGCAATCTCTTCAGCAGTTGGTTGGGCTGAAGAGGGAGCAGGGTCAGGTGGTGCAGATGCAGCGGTGGATTGCTGACGAGCTTCTGTTACATCCTGTTTCCTTTTTCTTAATCTTGTTGTAGAGTTCCATGACCATAGGATATCGTTGAGCTGCATACATGTTCTCCATCATCGGCTCCCAATCAGGAGTATTGCACTCCGTGAAGAATCGTGCACCTTTGGTGAAGTTGTACTGGTCACCAAGAGGAAGATTCTCGTGCTGTGCATTAATCATCATTTGCACAAATCTGGGGTACATAGCCCATATGCTGGAGTCAGTCTCAGCATTCTTCACCAGATAATCGAAGATCATGCCTGACAGGTTGAAAGGTTCATTCTTGCAGATCTTTATCATAGCAGTCGACCATTCTGTGCTAAGAGCGTTGTAACCTCCTTTCCTATGACACAGAGACATGATAAACACGTGACTGATGAGTCTCCAGTCTCTGGTCAGTTGGCTCTTTTTGATATCCCCTCTCTTATCAAAATCTCCTTTGTATCCAAAATTCTTGAACTCTCGGTGAACATCGGCTTTAGATAGAAATCTGACTGTTCTTGGCTGGTCTTGAAGTCTCAGCACGCTTCTAACAGTATCTTCAGTGATGATTACAGCCTTGTTCCTGACTGTAGCGTTGATTCGTTTGACGCGATCAACGACTTCTACTCGAGCAGATCTCCAAAAATCTTCAATATGAGAGCAATAAACTTGTAAACTATGCTCTACAGCGTATCCGACTCTGCTTTATCTGATCCAGGTAACCACGTCTTTGAACTTTATGTCGTCGGTCTCAAGATTCATCGGCTGATTATGCATTCCTCTTGGATCCCAATCAAGTGCCATCTATTTAGATCATGTGCACGAAAAACAAGTTAGAGCTCTTGATTGTGAGTGGACAACCAAATGACTGATCTTAGACTTTGATGGATAACGTACTTAGACTGTATTTTATTATTATTATTTTTTTTAAGTTTTTCATGTGTTGTTTTTGGACAGTCATAAGATTGTGTTTGATGGATTTGTTTTATCAGTGTCCAAGATACATTTGATTTTCTAGTTTATGATCATTAACGTCCAGGTTTAAGTGTATGGGTAAATAAGTCTAAATACGCAGTCCGGTCAAGTGTCTTGAATAGTCAAGTTAATGGTCACATTTGGTTCAATGTTCAAGTACGCAGGTCCTGTAAGTGCGCATGCCGAGTCAAAGAGTTATGAGCTATGTACACAGCCAAGTACTCACACACTTGACTGAGCACTTAGGTTAGTACGCAGGAATCTGATCAATAATACACAAGATCACAAATGCGCAGGTCAATCAAGAATTGGGCATGGAAACCCCTAGTCAAGACAGGCCAATCTGCGTACTAACCAAGTACGCATATACTTAAACCTTCATTTAAGATTTAAATGCGTAGCATAAGTGCGCAAGATTCTAGGGTTTCAAAGGTTTGAACATTTGATGAGACAAGTACGCAGTTTCTAAGACACAACTGCGCAATGTTCATCATCAAGTACACAACCTTCAAAAAAAATTCAAACCCAATGACACAATAAAAACCCACGACTGAATCCTTTAAACGTGCTTATAGTCCCTGTAATCACAAGCAAGAAACAATCGGTACATATCAACTACCTTAATCAGTGGTGAAAATCAACAAAATGAGAAGAATGAAACTGATTAAGGTTGATAAGGTGTGATTAGATGGTGATTAAGGGGTTCATTGGAGAAGATGAACGGTGATGATGAAGATGATTGTTGGGTAAAGAGAATTAGGGTTTTATGACACTGTAACTGTTGTAATTTTTTTTTTACATTTGTATATATACTAAAGCCATATGGGCCTGCGCACTTGGGTTAAGTGCGCACGGCCCATCAAGTACGCATCAGTTCAAATTTTAGCCCAATAAGAGTTCAAGAGCCCAATTTCATTTTAATAAGTGGGGATTCACCAAATCTCACCTTCTGCATTCAAGATCATACTAACCATACCTGCCAGGTCACATTTCAACTTCCCGTTGGATAGCTGTAGCCTAAGAACAATTGTCGGTATGTTTGTCCACTTAAATCCATGCCTTTTCTCTTTCAACATGTGTTTGGTGATGATGTTTATCATGTTTTCGGTAATATTGACGAAAATTTTGTGGACCCCACTTGTGCTAGGTATGAGCCTACCGATCCTCAAGGTTTATCGAAATATAATGATGAGAGCTTCAGGTCTATGTTACCAAAAGCAAAGAAGATGATCATTATCTTGATCAGATGATGAGAGCTTCAGGTCTATGTTACCATAAGCAGAGAAGATGATCATCTGATCGTTTGGTGAGCTATCTAAATATGTTTGCACGTCACTAACATTGCGTGTCTTTTGTTGCTCAGTTGATTAACTTTCTTAGCCCCGCATTGGTAGCTTGCACTCTTAGGTGTCTTTTGATTTACCTATGCACAAAATTTTCTATGTCTTTTGATTTCTCAACCTGTGTATGACCGGACTCAGCTTGTGCAGACCTATAGCACAGTGGGAATCCAGCTTTTCGTGTAGATCTTTACAGTTAATCACCTATTAGCAGTTTACTTGATTCCAGGTTGAATCTATCGACACATCGTTGCTTGAGGCCACAACATCCTCTGGGTCCTATTCACATGCTGACGAAATATGATTAGTTTCTATCATTTCTTGAATTAATTTTTGAAATTTTGAAGTATGGATGGTCCGGCTTTACTTTCTCCCCCAAAAATCTTGTTTGAAGGGAAAAGAAGATTTTTCTGTATATTATGCACAAGTAAGTGTGTGTGTGTGTATATATATATATATATATTAATCATTCAAAATTTATCATCTCCAGCCATGTTACCAACTGATGAAAACGGGTTTTGTCAAAAGCTTTTGTGAAGATATCTGCCTTTTGATCAGCAGTATCTATTGGCAACACCTGTATATATCCTTTGTCGTGGGCATCGCGAATAGAATGAATCCGAATTTCAATATGTTTGGTTTTAGAATGATCAATTGGATTCTTCACGATGTCACGACAAGCATCATTATCAATGAAAATAGGTGTATGCATGATATTCAAACCGTAGTCCAAAAGCTAAGTGTCTTAAAAATTTAATAAAAATTATTTTATGTTAGTCTCATGACAAACCCAGAAATTGACAACCACCAAAGACAGATTTTCTGTCAATCCTGCAACCTGCATGATCACTATCAGAGTAAGCGATTAAATCAAAATTATCACTCTTAGGATACCATAAACCAAGTTTCGGTGTTCCTTTGAGGTAGCGGAAGACTCTCTTTACTGCAGTTTCATGCGATTGCTTGGGATTTGACTGAAAGCGTGCGCAGCATCCAACTGCCCACATAATATCTGGTCTGCTGGCTGTAAGATACATCAGTGAGCCAATCATTGATCGATAGGTGTGAGGATTCACTGAAAGGCCTTGAAGATCTGGTACAAGTGTTGTTTGGGCCGCAAAAGGAGTGTTGGACGGCTTGCAATCAGTCATGTTGTATTTTTCCAGGATGTCTCTTGTGTACTTGGCTTGATGGATGAGAATTCCGTCTTCTTTCTGCTAAACTTCCAGGCCTAAGAAAAATGACAATTCTCCCATCATGCTCATTTCAAACTGAGACTTCATAATGCTTTCGAATTCCCTGCACAAATTTTCATCAGTGGAGCCAAAGATAATATCGTCAACATATATTTGAACAAGAATAGAATGTTTGTTGACTTCTTTGGTGAACAGAGTCATGTCGATCTTCCCTATGGTGTATCCATTTTGCAGCAAATACGAAGATAAGGTCTCATACCAAGCTCGAGGAGCTTGATGAAGTCCATAGAGAGCCTAATCCAATTTGTAGTATTTGTTGGGATGATGAGGGTCTTCAAAGCCCGGCGGTTGACAGACGTAGACTTCTTCCTTGATTTTCTCGTACAAGAATGCACTCTTCACATCCATTTGAAAGACTTTGAAGTTCTTGTATGAGGCGTATGCCAAGAAGATACGGATGGCTTCAAGTCGAGCAACTGGAGCGAATACTTCCTCATAATCAATACCTTCCTGCTGACGAAAACCCTGAACCACCAGACGAGCCTTGTTCTTGATCACCACACCGCGTTCATCCATTTTGTTGCGAAAAACCCATCTTGTTCCGATAGGATACTTCCCTTCAGGTAGATCCACTAGCTCCCAAACCTTGAGCTTTCTAAACTGAGACAGCTCATCCTGCATGGCTTCAACCCAGCTTGCATCTCTGACAGCATCTTCAATGCTGAAGGGTACCGTCTGAGATATGAATGCTGAGAGTGCAATATTGAGCTTATCTGCCTGATTTCTAGTGAGAACACCCTCAGAGATTGGTCCGATGATGTTCTCAACAGGATGATTCTTAGATGATTTAAATCCCATGTTCGGCTCTTCTTGAACTTGGGAAGGCAGATTGGAGAGGTGATCTACAGGGATTGATGAGCTGGATGGATCATTTACAGATTGTTGTGCTGAAGATGTTTCTTCTGAAATTGGAGTACTTTCAGGAGATTGTGTAGACTCAACAGTTGCATCACCATTTGTGGATTGAAGAGGAACAATTGGATCAACTACTAATGGAGAGAATCGGGTGGTGAAGGGTGCGACATCGTCTTCAGAAGAGTAAAGAGTATCTTCGAGAGGAGAAGGAGCGGCTGCTTGATTGTCAGATGCTTGTTCTTCAATGATACTGAAATTGTTGAAAACAACATCCACGTCAAAGAACCAGTCAGGACCGGCTCCTGTGTTAGTGGAGTTGGATTCCTGCCAATCAACATAGAAAGATTCTAGAACCATCTTGGTGCGTTTGTTGTATACTCTATAGGCCTTTTGACTTGAAGAGTATCCAACAAAGAAGCACTCATCTCCAACTGCATCAAACTTCATTATGTTCTCATAGTTGTTTAGAAGAGTACATGAGCATCCAAACGGCCTGAAGTAATCAATCAGAGGTTTTCTTTTGAAAAGCAATTCATAACCTGTTTTCTCGCACGCCTTCACAATTAAGACTCTGTTTAGAACATAACAGGCGGTATTCACAGCTTCAGCCCAGAAGATGATCGGCAACTTGGAGTCGATTAGCATAGTTCTAGCAGCTTCAATAAGTGTACAATTCTTCCTTTCAGCAACTCCATTCTGTTGAGGAGTTCTCGTAGCACTGTACTGAAGATGAATTCCTTTGTTGTTGCAGAAAGTCACGAAGCTTTGATTTTTTAATTCAGTTCCGTGATCGCTTCTGATTGATCTAACTTTTGTCTTCACTATGTTCTCAATGAGAGGAACAAACAGCATCAATATCTCGGCAGCTTCACTTTTGTATTCTAAGAAGTACACCCATGTAAAACAAGAAAAGTCATCTGTTATCACTAAACAATAAGATTTTTTAGCTAAGATTTTAACACTAATAGGACCGAAAAGATCCATATGCAATAGTTGAAGAGGTGAGTCTATAGAGTTCACTGTTTTGGACTTGTGCGATTTCTTGTGTTGTTTTCCTTTGGCACACGCTAAACATTTTTCAGAAAAAGGGAATTCCTTGGAAGGAAGACCTCTGACAAGATTTAGTTTGGAAAGCTTGTTTATGTTTTAAAAATTTACATGTCCCAATCGCCTGTGCCATAACAATGACTCTGACTCGGATGCCTTTGAAAGTAAGCATGTCATTTGACATTCAGACTTGGCATCTCTCATATTTATCACATATGTGTTATTTTGTCTAGGAGCTTTTAGCATAATCATATTGGTGGGCGGTATGAATCCAGGCTTCAGAAAGATGCACTCCATGTCATTGAATAACACTGAGATTCCTTTGTCACAGACTTGTGATACGCTCAAAAGGTTGTAGCACAATTCTGAAACATAATTCACATCTTCTAAAGTTAGTGCGTCGGAGACCACATCTCCTATTCCAACTATCTTCCCGCCCTTTTCATTCCCGGCGAAGGCAACGAACTCTCCATCAATAAACCTATAGTTCTTGAGGAGTTCCTTTAGACCAGTCATGTGTCTTGAAACCCCGCTATCAACATGCCATAGATATCTCATGAGTGCGATCAACCATTTCTGTAACTTATTCTGAAATACAAAAGAAAACACAAGAAATACACATATAAATACAAGAGACTCTATGTACAATCACGACTCAAACCTTTACTTAATTAACTTTGGGAATCCAGGTCTGGTTTAGTTTTGATCTGTCGTGATTTTCACCCAAAATCGACTCTTGTCTTTTCAAAATTTTTGTGGTTTTATCAAAATTTTTTATTGTTTCTTGAAGGTTTTTAATCTGATCAGAATAACAGTTTAGTGTTTTGACGTCATTAGATTTCAAATGACATTTTTTAACCACATGACCCTCATTTCCACGTCTAAAGCATTTTGAGTGCTTTGGCTTGATCTTTGGAGAGGGTCTGGATGATGATGGTTGTGATGCTCTTTTCTTGATCTTGCTTGAGCATGAGCTTTCTGTAACACCCCAAAATTTCGTTTAGTCTATATACGCCTTTAGGCATAATTGATAAAATAACAAAGCGAGTTAAATGGTGGATGTTTTTAACAACCAAATAACAACAAACCCGAGACTAAACTTGAAGGGCCATAGTTGTTTATATGATAAAGTGGGTTTTATAAATAAAAATAAAATCATAAAAACACACACATATGTGTGTGTGTCGTATATATGGTAGGAGAATCATCTCCTTCATGAACCAAGCCCTAAACTCCAAGAACAAGGCCAAATTCAAGCTTAATCAAAGGGGTTTTTAGTGCATTAGCTAAAATCCAGATCATCTAAGCCTAACACACAACAAGGTATCTTTTTTTTTTGGTACTATTTGATGTTAAAATCCATTTTTGATTTGGATGATAAACTAGGGTTTTGATGAAAACGTGGAATTTGTGGTTAGTATAGGTTACCCTAGTCTTGGGGAGCCTTAAACATGTATAAATTGGTTACAAATCACACTTAGCATGTGTGTTTGATTATGTTCATATGAGTATGTTAATATGTGAAAATTGGGGTTTAACCTCTAGGTTGAAACCCTCTATGTTTAAATGATTTAGTTGACTCTTATGAGTTGTTATAATGAGGAATTTAGGCTAAAAAGTCTAAATTACATGATATGATGATTATTAGGTAGATGGGTATGTTTTGATAAACTTAAACTCATAAAAATCAAGTGAATTTGGTGGGTGCACACCAAGTGTTTGATTAAATGCCATATTGGTGAACACTAGTGAAACTATGAAGTTAGAATCATGTAAGAGCTATTAATCGTATGTGATATTGGTTTGTAATAAGCCAAGTTAATTGCATATTCTATATAAGAAAATGGCTATGGATTTAGCTATAAATGGGTAATGAATACATGATTTATGGATAGTGAATTAATTCCATGTTATGTATTCTAATAATCAAGTTTGACATATCCCTAAGTAGGTACAAGAACTAGGGATGCAAACGGGTCAAACGGATGCAAGCAATGCGTATGGAAGCAAGAACGGATATGAGGTAAGTTGTACTTACACCACTAGACTATAACATAGCTTAATTGTTGTATACATTCGTCTCGAATCTAGTGTATGTGATAATGGTAAATCCCAAGGGGTGGAATGTATTAAATGAGTTGCCTTATGTGCACTCAAAACAAAACGTGGTTTACGACTTTAATCGAGACAATGAGTTATGACCGAATGGTGAAATTTATCAAACGGGTCAATTAAGCAGGTATGTGAGAAATGATGTTTTAACCCAAATGGAATCAATTGAATGAAATCATTAAGCATGATGTTAAATGGGTCAAGTTGTGTCACTTGAACCATAGGTAAAAACTTGTGTAATATAGTAACTTGAACTATGGGTCCAAATGGGTCAAATGGTGAAGTCCTCATCATTTGAGTCCAACACTTGATGCTTGTATTTCAAGCATTAAGATTCATGAGGTTAAACGGATCAAATGGCAAGGTATTACCATTGGAGTTCCGAGGAATTAATGTGTATATTTAGAAAGCACGCAGGTAAATGCACTTGCGCATGCACGCTTGATGCTAGGAATCATGGAGGATACGCACAAGGTATGAGAATGGGTCAACACCACCCGGTAAGTCCGTAGCTAATTAAACACCTTCGGGCGAAGCAACATGGGTACTAAAACTACCCACATGAAGTGTGGGTGCAAATCAAGTAAGTTATTTCCCTAACTATGTCTAATGCGTGCAAACGCGCTTAGAATCTACTAAACAAGTGAAAACTTGAGAAAGGATGAAACTCTAAGTCCGGAAGGACTTAGAGGTTTTTAAACAAGACATTGAGTCAAAAACATTGGCTTTGAAACAAGAAGTTTCGCAACGAATGGCTAAATCGAAATATTTGACCATGAGGGGCATTTTGGGGATTTAAAGGATTTATAAAGGTTGATTCTAAGAAACTAAGTCATAATGAAACAAATCGGACAAACGCTTTTGTTGATCAAGTGTCTAATGACTTGACAACATAAACTATGCGCATTGCGTGTGGTGGAACGGTGTTTTGCTTAAGTTCAATGTCTAAATGGGTCGATTTGTGTAAAAGTCGCCATAAACATTCAAAACTAAGAACCGGATCGTGGCGACATAAACCGGGCAATGATTTCCGTCAAACAAAGGTTTATTTAGTCGGCAAGTCAATATTTAGGCTTCGGGAATCATCAAATGCGGTTGCGACATGATTCCCATGCTTAAAAATCACCAAAAAACGGTCAGAAGCTTTGCGCGGCCGCGCGCTTAAACCGACCGGCCGCGCGAATAGACCTGCATGTCAGCACGATCTTTAAAATTCCATATAAAATCGTAGAAAAATCGTTAGGAGGTATTCTTTATATGCCTGGAAAGCTCTCGGAGCGTAGAACAGTTCTCATTTGAAAGTCGAAGTCAGATTTTGGGTTTTAGAAGGGGTAAAAGCATAGTTGCAAAAGTCGTCCGAGTTGACCGATTACTCGCCGAGTACTCGCTACAGGGTGGGTCACCGAGTATAGCCGAGTTGGCCGAATATTCCGAGTACTCCCCTCATAGGCCGATTCGACCCCCGAGTACTCGCCCGACTAGGCCGAGTACTCGCAACTCCCCAGTCGGCCGAGTTGGTAGCGCCTAGCGAGTTCTGCAACCATGGGTAAAAGCGATCCGAATAGCTGCTGCGCATAAGTTGCAACAGTTTGTTCTCCTGATAAAGGGCCGTTTGGCCTGGTTCGTTCCGTTTCGACGTGTAACGACTATCGTACTAGTTAAATGTTTCATTTGACCACTCACTAACCATTCTTTGTGTAATGGTGCTAGGTAAACATGTGATGGAAGTCCCGAAGCAAGGATCAAGTCGCGATAAGAGCCGAACACACCCGATCACTCATACAAGCTTCCGCACTAGAATCTAAGGAACTCCCGTTAAAACGCAACATCTTAAAACATGTTTAAACTATTAAAATGTAAAAAAATCGTGTGAATCAAACATGTATTGATCTTAATGGGTTGACTTATAAAGAAAATTTCAAGGTTTTAATCGGGAGTGGTTTTTAGTTAAGGTCAAAACCCGTAAGATTAAGCAATAATCACGTGATTTCGGGTTAGGGTCTTACACTTTCACTGGAACATGATTCATCAATGTTGTTGTTGCTTGATTCTTCATTTGTGTTGCAGTCCGGCTCGCTGATGTCGCTTTCTGTATCACTCTGTGATTCTTCAGGAATTGAGTTATCTGTATCACTTTGTGATTCTTCAGAACATGACATATCTGTGGATGATGGAGTAAACTCTGGAATTTCTTTAGTGAGAAATTTCCCAAACCTGTTTCTTTTTAGTTCTGGTACAAACGGAGATGGTCTATATACATTTTCATTATCAGAGAATGCATCATTAAGATCAACACAAACTGGCATAACATTGTCAACACAAATATTTGAGCGTTTGATAGGATTCTTCCTATCATCAGGGGCCACAACGCCCTTTAAGTCAAGTTTAGAAATTAATGTAGTACAGTCATCCGGCCTAGATAAACTATTACAGTTATCCATCCTAGACAAACTATTACAATCATCCAGCTTAGTTAAGTTATTACATTCATCCGAATTCAAAATAGTTTTAGACTTATCATTACTCCAGATGAACCAATTCACTGTAGAGTAATTGGCACCTGGGTGACCTAACCCCATCGTTTGTCCACCACAACTCTCATCATCGTCCACCTGATCCTGTTGGGTCACATCTGCACTGCTTTTACTTATATTAGAGTTTGACTCAGATTTGACACATTCTTTTTCAAAAAGATCATTTTTTGGATGAGGTTTTGGAATGGGTATATATTCACTTTTGCTCAAAGGTAAAAACAGAGATTTTACAATTCTCTTTTTATCCTTATACCCAATTCCATCTTTGACGAATGATTGCCTTGAGCAATCTACGATATCTGTATGAGCATGTTTGCTTACATTCCATTTGTCCACAACAATTTGGAGATGATTTGTTTCATTTCTAGATTTTTCTAATTTTTTTGTTAAGTCATTTGGAGATGATTTGTTTGATAAGGCCATGGTAAGGGCACCATAAGCCTTATGGTCTCTCTGAAGTAGCTGTTTGTCGACATCAGTGTAGGTAGACGGATGAGGGTTAAACTCTTCTCATGTGGCAGTGGTTCTCATTGGAATGTGTGGACCTAGCTGGATAGAAGTCCATTGGGTGAAGTCTGTGACATAGAAGAACGACCTCATTCGATTTTTCCAAGTTCCATAATCTTCTACACCTTTTAACTTAGGAACTCTAGTTGTTGTTCCAGTTTCAAGTTCTTGTTGGGTGATAGGATTTACAGTTGAGTGGTTATCGTTACCGGCCATGATTTAAGTTAATTTTAAGAGTTTGGTTTTTCAGATTTTATAGTTAACACTCCAGAAAATTGTCCAATGTCCTTAAGTGCGCAACGAAGTACGCAGTAAGCCAGATCAAGTGCGCAGCAGCCTGTAACAATATAAACAACCTTGTCAAGATGTTTGTCTTCTGATAAGTGCGTAGATCAGTCAGCACTTGGGCATGGAAAGTGCTCAGTCTTGACTGATCAGTCTGCGTACTAAACGAAGTACGCAGACACTTAAACTCTCGTTTAAGATTTTAGTGCGCAGAAACCCTAGCCAAGTACTCAAAACTACACCTCTTCAATAAGTGTGCACAACACCAGAGATCTCTGTTTAAGTGCGCAGAAACCCTAGTTAAGTGCTCGTAGACAGTGAAAAACAATAAGTACGCAGAAACTTAGTTGCGTACTAACACAGAAAGATTTAAGTACTCAAAGAAGCACAAGTATGCAGTTTATGAGCTAAGTGCTCAAAACAAGAAATAAGTACTCAACGTATGAAATAAGTTCACAACTCAAGAAACAAGTGCGCAAAACAGGTTGTTGAAAAACACAAAAACTGAGCTGAATTCTATCCAAAACTTTTTCATTCCATTCTGAAATGCTTGGATGAAATTTCTACTTAAACCGAACCACTTTTAACTCTCAGAAACACATTTTCCACGAAATTTTGAAGCAAATACATAAGAAAAACACCCAAAAAAAATTTTATAAACACAAAAATTTAAAAAAAATCTTAATAATAAAAACTAACAAGATGAGGGTTTTGGTATCTTTAAATAAATACAATCTAGAGCACAAAGGCTCTGATACCAAATTGTAAGTCCCAAATACTAGATCTTGTTAAGTGCAAGAGATTGTTATCACTTAGAAACACCTATGAATTAGGTGTTTTAAGTGATTAATCTTCTACAAACAAAGAAACTAGATGAATGCTATAAGAACCGACACACAAGATGAATAATAAGATAATTCCATTGCTGATTTGTTACTGAAGAACCATGGAAATGATACAAGTATGCACCTATTCTTCTTGTGCTACAAAGATAATATCCAAAACCCTAACCCTAGAGCTGCACACAAGCTTTCTTTATATAGGAAGTCTGATGGGCCTACGCACTTAAGCTAAGTGCGCAGGGCCCGTGTATTAAGTGCGCAGCCTAGGGTTTCTAACATAAACTATGTCATAATTACATAAACATCCCTTTAACTTTCAAACTACACAACAAGCTATCAAAAGTCTTTGATCTGGTAACTGTGGTCTCAATATAACCCAACACAGGTTGATCAGCCACATAGGATCCCAGATTCTTATCTTCCTGCAAAGCTTTGGTGCATTGTCGAGTACGATCACTGCTTACGTCGTGATCGAATCATAGTGCCAGAACCAGAACTTCAGTGTGAAGTTCTGTTCTAATGGAGCGATTGATATCCTCGACATGCAATCTGGAGACTTGATCTTATGCTGCCATATTGGGTGCTTAGTGACAGGATGTAACTCTTTAGTATTGTATGATGATGGATACTGAGGCTTGAAGGTTTTCCACTAATTGTTGCTCTCTTTCTCTCTCTCTTTTCAGGATGTTCCCGAATGACTCAAAACCTGCACATTTCTCATAATAAAATTGGTGAAGACATGCAAGATCCCGAACATACCAGAGTGGTAGGCTCTTGATCTTCGTGTACCAATCAAAGTATAACAACCCTTCTTGCCACTTGATGCTAAGAACCTTAGAGTGTTCTATATAAGCCCAAGCAATGATGTTCCCACGCATCTTCGACAACCTCTTCTTAACCACAGTAGCTTGATCAGACCCTTTCTTCACTGTACGCACAGCCACTGATGGGTACCAATGAGAGCACAGTCTCAAAATATGTTCGGTTCTAGAGATTACCTCATCAGGGATAGTAGTTGGCTCAGACCGAAGCTTTTCCTCAGCCTTGTTCATCATGTCTTCATCAATATCTGGAATCCCGGTGGAATTATCATCAAAGCAGTATTCTGGATAGACTTCATGTGTGACGTCTTCCATTTCCACCTCATTATGTCTGGGATCCAGCTCTGGAGGAGTATGACTTGCACTAGAAGATTCTCCAAGTGTCAAGCTGTATATAGCCTTCATATCTTCCCGAGAGAGTTCTGGTGGCATCTCTCCCTCCTCCAGATCTTCCAATGGCAGAGGAATGGTTCTCGGATTTCCTTCATCATCGTAGAGAAACAGAATCAGTAACGATTCAACCACATCCAATGGAACTGATCTGGTCTGTATAAAATCCTTCAATCTCTTTAGAGCGTCAGCTGTGGACTCTCCCTCAGTGGATGATCCACCTTTGGGATCCTTGCCATGGGTGTCATGTACTCCTTTGGCGCTGCATTCTTGTGCACCAGACGATGAACCTGCACCCGGTTCACCTGTACCATCATTACCATCACCATCATCATCACCATCATCATCATCATCATCATCATCATCATCATTATCACTACCCTCATCATCATCGTCATCTTCTTCATCATTGTCATCCTTATCCTGTTCTTCTTCTTCATCATTGTTACCTGAACCAGAACCTGAGGCACCTGTTAATCTAGGGCGATCTTCAAACAGTTTATCAACCCTCCCCCTAAGCTTCTGATTCTCAGACTTGTATGCCTCAATCTGCCTCTCATTGTTCACATTCGTTAGCTGCAACTGGTTGTATTGAGACTCTAAACCTGTTAGCCTCCTTACTGTATCTTCATTAGTGCGCACCAGTTGCTTATTAGATTCCACAAGTTGCTGATTCGACAGTTGAAGTAATCTATTCGATGACTGCAGCTCCTTGTTAATATGAATGGTCTCAGCTAGCAGCTCAAGCATAGATTTCTCGTTCTCTTCTATTGTAGCTACTTTACCCCTTAGGAATTAGAGCTAGGAAAGACGAGGCACAATCGGCACCCACGACTGCCCCATGATAAAATTCCTCGCATAGACGAATGAAATCTCTGTGGAAGCCATTCCAACACCTCTTCATAAATTTGAAATTAAAGCCATCCGGCCCGGGCGCTTTGTACCCATCACATGACCAAACCGCGTCTTTTATTTCTTGAAGGGAAAAAGATCTACTCAACATATCCGCATCCGAGGCCGAGAGTTTGTCAATGTTGGAACAGATGAGTTTAGGTCTAATTAGCATCGGTTTTATCAATTTATCCTCAAAAAAGGAGAACGCCCTATCTTTTATAAAACTTGGATTAGAAATCCATTCACCATCCGACATCACCCCGTTAATTCTTCTATTAGACACGTTCGCGTTGATAATCCCATGGAAAAATTTGGAGTTCTCATCACCCTCCAACGCCCACTTTACCCTAGACTTTTGCTTTAAATCCATGTGTTTCCGCCTTTCGAAATCTAAGACAAAAGCCTTGGCTTCAATGCGGGATTCCAACTCTACATCGTTAAGGACTCTAGTATCTGCCACCCTGTCTAAATTATCCATGGCAGCCATGTTCCTTCGGTATGAGTCTTCTAACTTCCCTTTTTCAACACCAATCCACCGCGTAATCTTCTTCTTGAGAAACTTGAGTTTTGTGACAATCGGCAAGTCGGCTGGTCCGGGGAAGGAAAAATTATCACATAAATCAGCCACATACTTCATAAAACCCGGAATTTCAAGCCAGGAGTTGAAAAATCTAAATGGAATGTGGCCAAAATCGGATGCAACCACCGATATAATAACTGGACTATGGTCAGACAAGAACCTAGAAAAGGCGGTAACCGAAGCCTCCCCCTATTTGCCTTTGAAATCGCTACAAACCAAGAATCGGTCTAATTTACTCAATTTCTTACCATCGTCTGACATATAAATGAACTTGTGACCCCCATATTATACTCCTCTAGCTCCGCCCTTGTAATAAAATTGTTAAATGCATCAACGTTAGCAGCCACGAATTCAGAATTCAACCTTTCCGTGTGACACCTTACATCATTAAAATCCCCGAGAAAGACCCATAAACCAGACTGAGAATTCTTAAAGCTCAATAACTCCTCCCATAACCCACGCCTCACCACAGGATCGTTCGACGCATACACGTTAACCACGTTTACCCACTCCCTGGTCGTAATTAGTTCACCCGATGTAGCAAGGAAATATCTATTTTTAGTAACGGACGATACCTGAAACACAGAAGGGTCCTAGATGCTTATTAGGCCCCCTAATCTTCCCTCTGCTGGTACTTGTTCTGCACGAAATATCGACCTACCCCATATACTACTATGCTGAAAGAAAGCTCCGTCCCCCAACTTGGATTATTGAATACCCACGAAATGTGTACCATGACAAGTTTTTAAACCCATAACCCAAGAAGTCTTTCGATCATCCCTCACCCCCTTAAGTTTATGCTTAGGAAATTCATTGGAAAGCGTTGGCATCTCCTTCACCATTAATCAGATTCCTGACCTCTGACTCGAAGCCCCCAAGTTCAATTCAATTACCGAACCAGCTTGACATGGGAGGACAACTTCAGCAACAATACCATTACCATCGGGCATTGTGCAATTAATTGAATGACCAACTGCGTGATTTTGATGATCTTTGTGCAAAAAGTGGAATCATACATGAACTCACACCTCCTTACTCACCACAATCAAATGGCATGGCGGAACGGAAAAACCGAACCTTGAAAGAAATGATGAATGCCTTGTTGATAAGCTCTGGGGTGAGCGAGGAGATGTGGGGGGAAGCACTGTTATCAGCAAATTTTATTCTAAATCTAATTCCTCGTAAGAAGAAAGACGTAACACCGTATGAATTATGGATGGGAATCAAGCCGTCATACAAACACTTGCGAGTGTGGGGGTGCCTAGCTAAGGTGGTTGTAACACCACCAAAGCGTCTTGTGATAGGACTCAAAACTGTAGATTGTGTTCTCACTGGATATACTCGTTTGGGTGGTCCACTTCGTTTTCTTGTGCTTGACTCGAAGAATCCTAGAGTGTCTAACGGCACTATATTGGAATATAAGGATACTTCTTGGTTTGAGCACATATTCCCATGCTTGGATAGACCTAAATTGGATTCACCAAACCCATTTGATGAGAGTGCTCTAGATGATGAACTAGGGAAAGTGTTTCAAGAGAAGAGGTTGCAAATGACGAACCTCAAAGCGATGAAGGTCAATTCCGAAGGAGTAAAAGACAATGGGCTGAAAAATCCTTTGGTCCAGATTTCCTCACCTATGTGGTCGAGGAGGAACCACAAACTTACCAACAAGCGGTAAAGTCCTCTGATGGACCTTAGTGGAAGGAGGCCATAAAATGTGAAATAGATTCTATTTTACAAAACCACACCTGGGAACTAGTAGATTTTCCTGCGGGATGCAAACCACTAGGATATCGATGGATCTTCAAGAAAAAGTTGAAGACAGATGGTACCATTGATAAATACAAGGCAAGATTGGTGATCAATGGATATAAACAGTGAGAAGGCTTGGCTTATTTTGACACATATTCGCCTGTAACGCAAATAACATCCATCAGGATGGTCCTTGCCATTGCAGCCATTAGAAATTTGGAAGTTCACCAAATGAATAGGATCGAGGGTAGGGTTTCATAATTATGAAAAGGGAACCTGGTTGATTTTGTCGAAATGTTTTATATTTTCGAACCCGTTTAAAACACAAATGGATGCCCAGCTCAGTTGGTTACCCCTAATGTGTTAAGATCAAACCGGGATTTGACCCGGGTTCGACCCTCACCATATGTATTTTTTTATTTTTGTTGTTTATATATTTGATTTATATAATTATTCATTTAATCATTCAAATAATTATTTAAAGTACTTATATTAATCCTGAAAAATATATTATTTTTATATATTTAATATATTTTTTGTTTAATTCATAAAAAATTATTATAAATCCGATTTGAGTGATTCAAAAGTCCAAAAATTTTAAATAACTTTTTTATCATCTTATGACTCTGTAAAAATAATTACTTCAAAAAATATTATGTTTTAATATTATTTTAGTATTTTTATCAAGTTATTTATTATTAAGGAAAATAAATCTGTTTTGATTGAAATACAAATATATAATATTTTATAAAAATTATTTTCAACATTATATATCAGTAGCAATATGTTTCTAAAAAATATAATTTTTATAATTTTGTGCTAATTAAATAGAAATTACTGCATTTACGACACATATATTCATTTAAAAATACCAATAAATATTTTTGAGTTTTATAAAATTATTATAAATACTTCAGAATATCGTGCATCCAAAAACCTTAGTTTTATGTATCATGCACTCATACCATCATATCTTACATTTTGTTATTAATTAAGATATATCAAATTAATTTCAAAATAAATTAATAATTAAATTATTATTCCAAATCCTTTTAACATTTGATGGTATTTAATTTATAGAAATATTTCATATCAATTATTATTATATACTAACTTATATTTACGATTTATGGAATATCCAAAAGCTATTTAAATCAATAAATTATTTTCAAATTAATTTCATTTCGAAAACCAAGTTTCCCAAATTTAGTGTAGAAACCCTAATGCCTGATCAAAGAAAAACTTATTACTCTTTTAAGTTTAGACACTTATTTTGGGTACTTGAAACTTTAGGTTGAGTCTTTGGGATTCACCTCACATACATTCACGACAATTAGAGGTTTATACAGCTTAGCGAATGTGAGTATACTTTCCCTTTTTTCGTTTTCACACTTTTGGGGTGTTTCATGTACATTTATTTACTCACTCACTTAATTATGTTTAAGCACAATATTCAAAAATTCAATTCATATATGTGCCTTACGTGTTTGCCTTATGTTTATTTCTGTGTACTTATGCCTTGTCAAAATCATTGACTTATTTGTAAGCCGAACATAACAATGAATAGTACTATGATTTATATTCCTTGATTGATTTACCCTTTCAAGGGGAAGCCCTTGGTCATTATTATGTGATTCTTAACACTTAAATTTCTTGATTCTTGATTCTTGATTCTTATAGGTTTAATTTTGAACATTTGTACAACTTAGTTACATAATAACAAATTGTATAGCACATGAATTGCAAGCACTTTTAAATCTATTATATACATATACAAACAGGGTATGCTCACCAATACAATTAGTTGTATTGACAAATACTATTTTCGTACATTTTTCAGATTGATTTTAAGACACCTTCTTAGCCTTTTGGACTTAGAGTTTAGAATTGGATTTTTTTTATACATTTGTTTAGATTTGATAAGTTTTCTTTAGACATTTGTATCTTTTGTATCTCATTTCAATGTAATAAATTCAATTTAATGCAATCGTATTTACACTTTAGTACCATGAGCTATTTAACAATCTTCACTATCGTGCACCCCGATGATTCCGCCATCGGTTGGGGTGTTACAAAACGCGTTAGAGGATGATTGTTGGTAGTTCGCAAAGGAGGATGGCACTTCGGGTCGATGACACCCACTAAAACTTATCGGGAAGTTCGCGTTTTGATTCGCATTTGGATTAGGAGTTTGGTTCGGGTTATTTGGGTTATATTAGTTGAAGGGATCCATATTATTTTTTATAAAGTTTGAAAGAAATGAGAAGAGTAGAGAGTATTTGGTTTGATTGTAATGTGGTTTTTTTTTAAATAAATGGTATGGTTGTATGTTTAAATAGAGATTTGTTTTTTTTAATTAACAGTTATATGATCGTTAAGGGAATGTGTACAAATAAACAACCAATCACAAGCAACGGCTTCTACATCCAATTTTGGCCGTTTTGGCCGGGTGAGGGTCGGTCAGGGCGGTGTTGGCCGGCCCAAATCGGGGTCGACGAGCCCAAGTCGCCCCACACACCACATAGTCTTACAATTTACAATTAAAATATTACTCTTGTTTATCCTTTTTTAATAGTTTTCTAACTGAAATTGATTTTACCTTGGGATTCTTCTCGCTCTGAAGTGGCTTTTAAATTTTAACTGAAATTGTTGCCTTGAACTTAAGAATCCTCTAATTAAAAACAATAAAAAAATTCCAAGTGTTCTGCATTTTATCATTAAAATTCAGGAGGTGGTTTAAACACCAGTTCTCTGAACCAGTGAGGTGAAGACCCTCCATAAAGAAACTTGGCCTGCTAAAGTTATCTGATGTTCAAGCTGATGCGTTGATTGCGTCGTTTTCCAATAATGAAACATGGAAGGTAATAAGGGGCTGTGATGGAGGTAAGGCGCCAGGTCCGGATGGTTTCACCATGAAGTTTTTCAAACGATATTGGGATAAGCTTAAACCAGTGATCTGCAAGATGTTGGAGGATTTTTTTTTAATCCGGTGAGATTAGTAAAGGCTGTAATGCCTCGTTGGTGACGCTCATACCTAAAGTATCAGATCCCCAAGGAGTGTTAGATTATCGGCCCATCTCTCTTATTGGATCCATGTACAAGATTATCTCAAAGTTGCTGGCCACGCGATTGAAAGGTGTTTTGGGCAACATAATCAGTCCAACCCAATCGGCTTTTGTAGGTGGAAGAAACATCCTAGATAGTCCGATGATTGTTAGTGAAGTAGTTTCATGGGCCAAGAAGAGTAAGTACAAATTGTTAGTTTTTAAAGTCGATATTCAAAGGGCATACGATTCTCTAAACCGGAAATTTCTATTCAAAATGATGGAATTTACGAATTTCCCGGAAAAATGGATAGCTTGGGTCAAAGAATGTCTTAGATCCAGGAGAGGGTCGATATTGGTGAATGGTTCCCACTCACGCGAATTTTCGTTCAAAAGGGCTTTAAGGCAGGGAGACCCCTTATCCCCATTGTTTTGAAAACCGGACCGGACCGGCCGGTCGGACCGGGCTCCGGGGCCTGGACCGGTCCGGTTCGGGTAGTCGGACCGTTTTTGCAGCGAACCGGGGTTGAACCGGTGAACCGGCCGGTCGGACCGGAAACCGGCCGGTCGGACCGGATTTTTTATTTTATTTTTTATTTTTTATAATTTTTTTTTTTGTTTTTTGGGCCGGTTCGTCGAACTGGTCGAACCGGTCGGACCGGTCGGACCGGTCGAACCGGTGAACCGGCCGGGGTTCCGGTTCGACGTCCGGTCCGGTTCTGAAAACCTTGCTTATCCCCATTTCTCTTTATCATTGCTATGGAGGTGATCACTATGTTTATGAAGCAAGCTACTAACTTGGGCCTGTTTCATGGAGTCCAACTTCCAAACAATGGGCCACTGTTGACCCACTTATGTTATGCAGATGACATGATATTTATAGGAGAATGGACTGAGCATAATTTTATTAGTCTGAGAAGATTTCTCAGATGTCTTTTTCTGGTTTCTGGGATGAAGGTTAATCACAAGAAATGCCAAATTTATGGAGTAGGAGTTGATGCTTCGGAAGGCAATCGCTTCGCTAGTTTGTTGAATTGTGAAGCCGGGTCATTTCCCTTCTCGTACCTAGGGATTCCGATCGGGGCTAATATGAAGAGGGCCAAGTATTGGCAGCCAGTGATTGATGGATTTAAGTTAAAATTATCCAAATGGAAAGGGAGGCATTTGTCATTTGCTGGTAGAATGACTATCGCCAAGTCGGTTATGGGTAGCTTGTTGTCCTATTGTCTTTCGCTATTCTCGGCTCCTAAGTCTGTCATTAATAAGCTTGAGATGATTAGAATGGAATTTATTTGGGGAAGAGCTCAAAGAGGGAGTAAAAATAGATGGATATGATGGGAGAAAATGACTAGACCTAAAGTTTGTGGTAGTCTCGGGCTCGGTGGAATTAGTGAGTTCAATATATCTATGTTGTGTAAATGGTGGTGGAGGATAAGAACACATGCAAGTCAAACGTTGTTTTCGGGGCAAGATGACAAGGGATATTGATATGATCTCGGTTAAAAGATCAATCACGGGGATTTGGAAAGATATCGCAAACATGGAGAAGGTATTAGCCGATTTCAATATAAACATCAACGATAAGTTATATGTGCCTGTGAGGGATGGGGCAAATACTCGCTTTTGGAAGCACAAGTGGCTGGAACATTGGGCTCTAAAAGATATATATCCAGATTTATACCAGCTCGATGTTGACAAAAATGGAAGCATCAAGACACACTACACAAGAATGGGTGAGGTAATTCAATGGCATTGGAGGTGGACTAGAAATCTGGAGTCCACGGATGAGAGGAACCGGGTGGGGGAACTGTAGATGCATTTATGCGACTAGTGCTTCGGATTGTCCAATAAACTTGTTTTTGTTGATAGTCGAATGGGCGAAGGAGTTTTAGTTTGGTTGAAGGAAGAAATCAGAAGGTGCGAAGGAGAGGTTTTGGTCGAATGTAGAATAGGTTTCTTATGTATGGCTTGGTTCGACCGGATGAAGTGGTCGAACCTGCACATTCGCACTTACGAAGTGGGCGAATGTGCAGACTATATATATGTCAAGCTGAATTTTTTAATGTAACTTTGAGTCATTTTGTTCCCTCCACTTTCTGATTCTCTCTCTAGGATATTATTTAGCTTAATTCACGTTCATACCTTGTTGTTTTCACTTTATCAACGTGTAATTGAGTCTTGATTATTAATGAAAACGCTTTGAATGATGATTTACTTGTTTTGATCTGATTAATTATCATTTTGTGATTGGTTTAGGGTTTCCGCACCTAAATCAAACTTGTTTGATCATTTCTTTGTTGATTTGTCGATCCTTTTAGCACATACAGGAACTGACGTGCAGGCTACATAATTTCTCTTTCAAAGGAGGGACTGACAAATGGGGATGGGATATTGATGGTAACGGTTTTTCAGTTAAAGATCTTCGGATAAGTATCGCCAAGGCTAGTGGAGATCAGTTGAGTAACAGGGTGGTCAAATGGAATCTGTGGGCCCCATTAAAGTGCAATTATCTTCTTTGGAGATCCATGAACAGATGCATTGCTTATAAGATGGGCCTGCTTGATCGTGGAGTAGCGTTAAGAGATTCGTTATGTGATCGATGTGGGTACACTAATGAAGACTGTGACCACATTTTTGCTAAGTGCATTTGGGTGAGGTGTATTTGGTGGAATATATTTGTCTGGCTAAAAATCCCAGTGACGGATAACTTCGACTCCTTAGAATACATAATAGAGAAGACGATCAGTAACCCGAGGACAAAAAAGTGGAAGAGAATTGTTAATATGGTGGCTTTGACTACAGTGTGGAGAATCTGGAGGGATAGAAACTCAAATGTGTTCGAAGGCAAGTTCATTCCTGTCCGCAAAGCTGTGGAGCTGATAAAAAAGGAGGCATTTATTTGGGTATGTAATAGACAGAAAGGCCCGGTCCCGTCATGGGAGGATTGGGTCAAGTTTGATGTAAGTGTTATATGTAGTCGTGTGCGTTTTTCTTGGTGTTTGTATCTCCAGCCGCTTGCTGGCTCTTTATATTCATATATAAAGTGATTGTTGTTCAAAAAAAGTGAAAGTAGGTGTATTGATAAATTTCCTTTTTAAATTGATCACACCCCCCCCCCCCCCCCCCCTAAAAAAATCCTAACACCCGTGGACATGGACTCGGCAATTTGGTTGTTTATCTGATCTTGATATTTTGATTTCTAGACTTAATAAAAACTTATGTTTTTTCTAGACTTTATATATATATATATATATATATATATTATGTTCATATTCTTGTGATATTTTTGTTAGTTTTGGCGAGTAGGATGTATACATTTTGCAATTGATTAATGGATAATTATAGAAGAACCAAAACTGCCAGATTTTTTGTTCCTTTTTTTAAATCCAATAGGCATATACTCAATAGATAAGTCGTGTAATTACGTGCTAAATATTCAACAGTTATTAGACCAAGTATGAGGTTGGAATCACCAAACCCGTTCTGTTACCATCTCTACTAGCTGCTAGACCTGCGCTTCCAAGTCCTTTGTAAACCCGGATAATATTACAACATTAGCACTTGTAATTTCAAAATGTAGTCATGCCAGCCCAAAATAGCTGCTAGACCTGCGCTACCAAGTCCTTTGTAAACCGACCTAGTTGGCATCAATCCTCCTATCTTATTTTATATTCTTCTTCAATAATTTTACTTTATTCCGATATATGACTCTTGTTATTCAACTTAATAATTTGACTCTTGATTAATCAAAGTCAAGATTGAAAAATGATCTTATTGATAAGAATTGTATAGAAGAATTAGAGAGAAATTGAGAATGATGAGTATTATTTAATAAATGTTCTCAAAATACAATCACCATATATATATATATTGTACAAGTTTGGTAACTGCCAAACACTTTTAGGAGAGAGAGAGAGAGAGATATTTTAGAATAATATTTGTATATCTGATTTATAACACTTCCCGTCAGATATACATTACTATTCATTAAACACAAGTTCACAACATGCTTCAAGATGATGTTATATTGGTACTTCAGGACCTATGAGATAAATTGATACTGTTGGATCAGTTATGCTGCCTCGTTAAAAACCTTACTAAGAAAACCCATTGGGACAAAACTTAGTCAAGGAAAAGAGTACAGCGTGTATAATGCTCCCCCTCAATTTAACTAACGTCTTTCAATCTTCGAAGCCCGATCTTCAATGATAATTGCTTGAAACTGCTTCTAGGTAAAGATTTTGTGAACAAATCAGCTAGATTTTCACTTGATTAGATTTGACAAACATCGATTTCCCCTTCTTTTTGCAGGTCATACGTTGAGAAGAACTTTGGTGAGATATGCTTTGTTCTGTCACCCTTGATGTAGCCTTCCTTGATTTGTGATATGCAAGCAACTTTGTCTTCATAAATAATCGTTGGGTCCTTCTTGATTTGTTCAAATCCACATGCTTCTTGTATATGATTGATCATTGATCTCAACCACACGCATTCTCTACCAGCATCATACAATGCTATTAATTCGGCATGATTTGATGATGTTATTGTAAGTGTTTGCTTAGTTGACTTCCAAGAAATTGTTGTGCCACCATATGTGAATACGTAACCTGTTTGAGATTTTGCTTTATGAGGATCTGATAGATATCCGGCGTCAGCATACCCAACAAGCGGGGACTTGTTATCTTTTTTATAGAAAAGACCCAAGTCTTTTGTCCCGCAAAGATACCGAAATATGTGTTTTATTCCCTTCCAATGTCTGCGTGTTGGATTCGAGCTATATCTCGCTAGTACATGTACCGCGAAAGCAATATCAGGTTTAGTGTTATATGCGAGATACATAAGAGCACGGATCGCGCTTAAGTACGGTACTTCTGAACCAAGTACTTCTTCACCTTCTTCTTGAGGTCGATAAGGATCCTTATGTTGATCTAGTGGTCGGATAACCATAGGTACGCTAAACGGATGGGCTTTTTCCATATTAAAACGTACTAGCATCTTCTGGATGTAGTTTGACTAATGGACGAATGTGCCATTGTACAGATGCTTGAATTGTAAGCCGAGACATAGTTTTGTTATTCCAAGGTCTTTCATTTCAAATTCGTTCTTTAATAATTGAGCAGCTTTCTCTATCTCTTCAGGAGACCCGATGATGTTGATATCATCAACATAAACTGCTATTATAGTAAATTTTGAGTTTGATCTTTTTATAAAGACACATGGACTGATTAAATCAGACTTGTATCCTTCCTTTTCGAGATATTTACTTAGTCGATTGTACCACATTCGACCAGATTGTTTGAGACCGTATAAAGATCTCTGGAGTTTTATAGCACACATATCTCGAGGCGTTGATTTAAATGCTTCACGCAATTTTAATCCTTTAGGGATTTTCATGCAGATGTCATTTTCAAGTGTCCCGTATAAGTATGCGGTGACAACATCCATAAGTCTCATATGAAGTCCTTCAGAGATTGTTAGACCGACTAGAAACCTAAGGGTTACCGCATCCACTACGGGGGAATACGTTTCCTCACAATCAACTCCTGGGATTTGGGAAAACCCTTGTGCTACAAGCCGTGCTTTATATCGTACAATCTCATTCTTTTCATTTCTCTTTATTGCAAACACCCGTCTATAACCTACTGGTTTGACGTTTATGGGTGTTCGGACTACAGGGCCGAAAACATGTCGCTTTTTGAGTGAATTTAATTCAGCATTTATGGCTTCTTGCCATCTTGGCCAATCATTTCTGTGCATGCACTCTTCTAGAGATTTAGGTACGTAATCATTTTCATTTATTACATCCGTTGCTATAGCATATGCGAATATATCGTCAACACGTGTTTTATTTCGGTTCCACATTGTACTATTTTGTACATAATTGATAGAGATCTCATTTTCATTCGGTACCGTTGTTTCTTCTAAGCTTTCATTTTCCTCTCGAATCATATTTGTCTCTTATGGGACATTTACCACTACTGAGGTTTCATTTATAATATTTTGTGCGTTTTCACCAACTGTGTTATTTTGCTCTTTTCGTTTTCGTGGATTTTTGTCTTTGGAACCGATTGTTCTTCCACATTTTCTTTGTATTGCAATCTCTTTAGGGATTACCTCAATTCGAGCAGGTGTATTTGATGCTGGTACATGTGACTTTGTCACTCGATTTGTGTCTGTGAATGCATCAGGTAATTCATTTGCTATTCTTTGCAAGTGTATAATCTTTTGGACTTCATATTCACATTGACCACTTCGGGGGTTGAGATTTGATAGCGATGATGCATTCCATGTTTTTTCTTGTGTTACCAGTCTTTCTTTATTCTTATCTCCCCCTAAGACTAGGAACATTGTTTCATTAAAATGACAATCAGCATACCGTGCTATAAACATGTCCCCCGTCAATGGTTCTAAATATTTGATAATAGACAGGGAGTTAAAACTAATGTAAATTCCCAATCTTCTTTGGGGTCCCATTGTGGTACGATGTGGTGGCGATATCGGTACATATACCGCACAACCAAAAATTTTTAGGTGGGGCAAACTTGGTTCTCGTCCGGAGACCAGTTGTAATGGGGAGTATACGTGATCAGCAGTTGGCCTTAATCTGATCAGTGCAGTGGCATGCAAGATAGCATGGCCCCATGCAGAAGATAGTAGTTTACATCTCATGAGGAGCGGTCTAGCGATTATTTGTAATCGTTTAATTAAAGATTCAGCTAAACCGTTTTGTGTGTGAACATGAGGCACTGGATGTTCAACATTTATACCAATTGACATACAATAGTCGTTAAAAGCTTGGGATGTGAATTCTCCTGCATTATCCATTCGGATGTTTTTAATTTGACTGTCTGGGAAGTTAGCTCTTAATTGTATGATTTGGGCTAATAGCCGGGCAAATGCTACATTTCGGGTAGCTAGAAGACTCACATGTGACCACCTTGAGGATGCGTCAATTAAGACCATGGAATAGCGGAATGATCCACATGGAGGGTGTATGGGCCCACAAATATCCCCTTGGATTCGTTCTAAAAATGAGGGATTTTCATGTATCAATTTAGTTTGTGAGGGTCGAGTAATAAGTTTGCCCAAAGAGCATGCTGCACATGATAAATCGTCTGGTAGCAAAACCTTTAACATTTTAAGAGGGTGTCCAGTTGCACTTTTGATTATTCTTCTCATCATTATGCTACCGGGGTGACCTAAACGGTCATGCCGTATATTGAATGTATCTTTATCTAATAATTTCTGGTTAGTCACCATGTATGATTCGATAGGATTGATATTAGTGCAGTATAATCCAGAGGATAACCCTTGTAGTTGTTCAACAATGGTTTCTTGTCCATTTTTGTTGAAAATAATTTGAAGATATTCAATATTATTTACATCTTTAGTTTTTAGATGGTAACCATGTTTCCGAATATCTTTAAAACTCGGTAAATTTCTTCTGGATTTACTAGAATATAATGCATTTTCAATAGTTAGTTGGGTACCCAAAGGTAGGGTTATGTATGCTCTGCCAGAGCCTTCAATAAGGTTACAAACACCAGAGATAGTACCAATAGGTGTCTTTGCTGGAGACAACTCAGAGAAAAATTTCTTATGCTTGAGAATAGTGTTAGTACTACCGCTATCTGCCAGACATTTATCACCAATAATAGCTCTACTGGAGCTAGCATACATGTTTCTTCAGGAAATAAATGTAATAAAGATTAATGTAAAGTACGAATTTAAACCATTATATGAATTTAAATAAAATATTACAAGAGTTCATACTAAACCAAGTAAAAAGTCATAGTTTGAAAGTAAACATCGTAAAAGATACACACCATAATGTTTACACATCACAAACATTTTCAATGAAATCACATGCATCCAAATGAATGTCTGATATAGTAAATGCCAAATTAGATGTATCCTCAACCAGATTAGTTTCAACTTTCTTTCCTTGTTCTTTCATCATGCGTTGATATGCTTCAACGAGGTGTTTGGGGGTGCGACATGTGCGAGACCAGTGATTTGACATACCACATTTATAACAAATGTTGTTTTGGTTCCCGCTAGTTTTTCCCTTCGGGGGACGCCCCGTATTTCGTCGACTTGATTCACCACCATTATTTTTAGAGTTATGAGACTCCCGAAGCCATGTATATCCCCGTCCACGGCCACAACCTCTGCTGGGGCCGCGACCTTTGCCTCTCTCACGCCCGCTATGATAATTTGCCACATTCGCTTCAGGAAATGGCCTTGCACCTGTTGGTCGCGATTGATGATTTTGTAGTAGGAGCTTGTTGTTTTGCTCCGCGACCAAAAGACATGATATTAGTTCAGAATATTTAGTAAATTTACGTTCCCTGTATTGCTGCGAAAGGAGCATGTTTGAAGCATGGAACGTTGAGAAAGTCTTTTCGAGCATGTCTTCATCAGTTATATTTTCACCGCATAGTTTAAGTTCAGAAGTAATGCGGAACAAGGCTGATTTATATTCACTAACAGTTTTGAAATCCTGCAGTCTTAGATGAAGCCGTTCGTAACGGGATTTTGGGAGTAAGACCAACTTCTGGTGGTCAAAGCGTTCTTGAATGCTTTTTCATAATTCAAGGGGGTCCTCAACAGTTAAATATTCCCTCTTTAAATCTTCGTGAAGATGGCGACGAAGAAATATCATAGCTTTTGCTTTGTTTTGAGGTGAAGTCTAGTTACCATCAACAATTGTTTCCCCCAAATTATTTGCTATCAAGTGAATTTTAGCATCAAGTGTCCATGAGAGGTAGTTGTTACCCGAGATATCAAGGGCGGCGAATTCAAGTTTTGATAAATTTGACATTTTATCCGGAATATATACCGACGAATCTCAAGCGTACTGTGTGGCGTGAAACAACGCAAAACTACTTGTGACTGATGAGAAAGTGTCGACGATTAAGTGGGAATTTTCAATGAAGAGCGAAAAAGTGTTGATAACGTGATAAGAATTGTATAGAAGAATTAGAGAGAAATTGAGAATGATGAGTATTATTGAATAAATGTTCTCAAGATACAATCACCATATATATATATATATATATATATATATATATATATATATATATATAGGGGGCGGTTATTCTACAAAAACACACAATCGTGCGAAGCGTGCGAAGGAATATTAACCGTCGATCAATCAATAATCTTACGTCATTAATTAAAAAAGTACGCCATGTCAATTTCGTAAATAAGTGAGAGATTAGATAGTTAATAAGGGTATAATCGTCAATTTTTCTAAAATCAAATTATAAGAGACCGTTCAGTCTCATTAATTGCTCAAAACTTCTCCGCAAAATTACATAATAAACTCTGAAACCCTAGTTAAAATCATCAATAAACTCCATTTCTACAGAAGATTAACCATGAAATACTCAAAAGTATACGAAAGTAAGTACATTACGTTATTCTGTACTAAATTTTACAATGAAAACCTATATAATAACTTACATTATGCATGATACAGGAAGAAAAAGAGGAACAGAGTATGAAGGTGAAAAGAACGACGTTGATGAAGGTAAATAAGTATTACGTGAATTAATATTGTTAATATGTTGTGAAATTGTACTAAAATACGTATTTCTAATTATCAGGCCCTAGCAAAATTCAAAAAACCAAGGATAAAACTGACAAATCAGAGAGAAGAACAAAAGCAAACCATGACAGGCCTTCAAAGAAAAATGGTACAGAGAATTTTATTTTGTTATGTGTTACGTGATTTTAGTAATATAACTAGAAATGATTTTGTATATGTTACGTTATTTTAGTAATCGGAATGTATTGATTCTGTCAAAAATGTTACATGCTTTTAGAAAAATGATTATGTCTATGGTGCATCATAATTATGTCTATATTGCGTTATTTTGGTAATGGAAATGTAGTGATTATGTCAATGTTACATGATTTTAGTAATGGAAAGTATGTCTGTGTTACGTAATTTTATTAATAGAACTAGAAATGATTATGTCTATATTACTTTATTTTGGTAATGAAATTTGTAATGATTATGTCCTTGTTACGTTATTTTAGTAATGAAAATGTAGTTATTCTGTCATTGTTAAGCAATTGTGGTAAATGAAAACACTAGTTTATGATTATGTCTTTGTTACGTTATTTTGGTAATGAAAATGTAGTTATTCTGTCATTGTTAAGCAATTTTGTTAAATGAAAACGCTACTTTATGATTATGTCTATATTACGTTATTTTGGTAATGAAATTTGTAATGATTCTGGCCATAAATATATGATGATTATGTATATGTTACGTTATTTTAGTAATGAAAATGTAGTTATTCTGTCATTGTTAAGCAATTTTGTAAATGAAAACACTAGTTTATGATTATGTCTTTGTTACGTTATTTTAGTAATGAAAATTTAGTTATTCTGTCACTGTTAAGCAATTTTGGTAAATGAAAACACTAGTTTATGATTATGTCTATATTACGTTATTTTGGTAATGAAATTTGTAATGATTCTGGCCATAAATATATGATGATTATGTATATGTTACGTTATTTTAGTAATAAAAATGTAGTTATTCTGTCATTGTTAAGCAATTTTGTAAATGAAAACACTAGTTTATGATTATGTCTTTGTTACGTTATTTTAGTAATGAAAATGTAGTTATTCTGTCATTGTTAAGCAATTTTGGTAAATGAAAACACTAGTTATGATTATATGTCTATATTACGTTATTTTGGTAATGAAATTTGTAATTATTCTGTCATTGTTACGTAATTATAACATTTGATAATAACGCAGAGATCAATGAAAATGAATTACTACTACAACAACAGCCTGCAAATTCACCAGAAGAGCCTCAAAATTCACCACAGAGAAAGCAATTTGTTCTGTACTCGAATATAAAATTACAAGTAAGGGCGTCTGTTGATAACATGAATGAGGCGATGGCAAGCTTATCAAGTGCACAAAAAAAAGCAATCAAACAGATGGGATTTGAAGCTTTTTTATCAATGAACATTAAAACAGTGCCAACAAAGTTAGCAAGATGGTTATTAGTGAATTATGATGATAGACGAGATGAATTGAATGTAGGAAACCACATTATTCAAGTTACAAGCAACAAAGTTCAACAAGTCCTTGGTGTCCCAATGGGTAACCAGACAGTAAATGAAAAGAACAAACCAAGGAAGGGTTCATCTAACACGCTTACTGTATGGAAGTCCCAGTTTGAGCATAACATGATTTTAATCTCGGATGTGAAGAAGAAAATAATTGAAAGCAAAAGCGGAGACTGGATTTTCAAGTTGAACTTCCTTGTACTTTACAACTCTATATTTGGGCAAGTAACAAAGAGTTCAACAGTAAATCAAATGTTCTTGAAAGGAGTGACAGATGACAAATCAATCAAAAAATTGAATTGGTGTGAGTACTTAATTTTCTGTCTCAAAAGAACGAAGGCAAGCTGGAACGGAACTGAAATGTATAATGGACCTTTGCCTTTTCTTGCGGTATGTTTTTTATTCATAATTATGTAAATGTATAAGAAATACAAATTACGTAATGTGTTATTACTAATTACGTAATGATCAAATGTTAACTTTATTCACATGACAGATGCTTTATGTACATGAAAAGAGGTTATCACATGCTCCTGAAATAGCACAAACACCAGCAATTAAGTACATTAGCACCCAGAATTTGTCTGATGTTGATAAACATTTGTATGACAATGGGCCATTTTCAACTGATGAAGAAGATAATGATGAGGATGAAGAAGGAAATGATGAAGTAGAAAGTCCTAGAGATGAAGAAGGACATAATGATGAGGATGAAGAAGATGATGGTGGAAATGAAGATGCTGGTGGTGTTGGTGGAGATGATTATGATGGTGAAGAAGGTGATGCAGAAAAAATGGAAGAAGATGGTAAGAATGAAGATGCATACATTCAGCATGATGAACAACAAATCTTTCTTGAACAACAAATCCTTGTGGATAATCTTCAAAATCAAGATTCAGAAGAATTCAACAACGTCTTTGAAACAACAAAATCACTCTCTGACATTGATGAAATCTTGGAAAATTACAACACTCCACAAGTCCCTATTGTAAGTGCAATAACTGTATAAAAATTACATAACATGCATATGTATATAGGATTTTAAAAAATCACGTAATGTTTGCAGGCTGGTGATGCAAATAAGGCAACAACAACACCAAAAATACAAAAAGTTGCAACTCAAAAATCAACAGATGAGAGCATAAAAGGGTCAACAAGGAAAAAGACAATGGGAAAGAAGAAAAACAAAAGTCCTTACCCAGTTAATGAGAATGTAAGTAACTGTAATTTATTATGTCAAACATCAACAGAAATCATGTAATTTATTCACGTATTGTTTGCAGGAATGGATTTCAAAAATAGAAAACAAAATGGAGAAGTTTCAAACATATGTTGCTGAAATAGATGAAATTTTCGAAGAAGCCACTTCAAATTTTTTAGACATCAACATTATATGTGAGAAGCAAACAAAATGGAAGTCATGGGTAGCAAGTTACAAATCAAGTAATGAGAAAAACATAGAAGGTAAAAATTACGTAATGTATATTTAAATGATAAAAAAGTTAGTTAAAAATTACGTAATGGATATCAAAAAAGTATATTAGTAGTTGCAGGTGAAAAGGAAAACCAGAACAGTGTTAGCACAGGGATGCTAGATGCAATAGTGATTGCAGCTGAAACACTAGAAGGTAAAAAAAAAAAATCACGTAACACATTATTTGTCAAAAACTTATTAATGATCAGAATACGTAATTACAGGTGAAAGGGAAGATTTGAATGAAAAGACAACAACTTCACAGAGTGTTAGCACCGGAATGCTAAATGTAATGATCGCCGCAACTGAACAACTTGAGAAAACAAATGAAGAAGAAGCTGTGAACGACATAATGGATGCTTTGAACGATGCAACAAGAAATGAACCACCTGTCAATAAAGGTAAAAAATCACGTAACAGATTATTTGTCAAAACTTATTAATGATCATAATACGTAATTACAGGTGAAAAGAAAGATTTGAATGAAACGGCAACAACTTCGCAAAGTGTTAGCACAGGAATGCTAGATGCAATGATTTCCGCAATTGAACAGCTTGAAGAAACAAATAAAGAAGAAGCTTTGACAGATATAATGGATGCTTTGAAAGACGCAACAACAAATGAACCACCGGCCGATAAAGGTAAGAAAAATTACGTAATGTATATTAAAAATGTTTATACTAAATGGAACTTATATGAATATATATAAATTGTTAACTAAAATCAGGAAATGAGGCCCTAGAGAGTGACAGCACAGATATGATTGCTGAGATGATAAAAGCAGCCGACAAAGAAGAAAAAAATGCAGCTTTGCAAACTTCAACCACACAAACATCATCCGAAAATGTCAGTTCGCAATTCTTGAAAGAATTGAATGAGTTTGAAGAGAGATCTAGGAAAGGAAAACAGATCGAGACATCGGAAGGAAACAAAGTAGAAGAAATACAGAAAGAAACCTATGAAGGACCAAGTTTCGATCTGAATATCTCACAAGATGATACACCTACAGATGTAATTCCAGATCTACCATTCCTACAAAACTCTGAAGCTGATATCGAAACACCAAAAACAGTAGGGAGACTAATAGTTAGTCAATCACTGGAGTCAACCATAGCCAATAAACACGTTGAACGTGCAAAAAGAGGAAGGATGTTGGCTGGACCTCTGAAGTCTCCTTACATTCAACGGCAGGTGGTGATGAAGAACAAAATAACTGAAGATGAAAACATAGTTGCGCAGTTTATATTTGCAGCAACCGAGGCAACACAGTAAGAAAAACCTTATATTACTTTAATTTGTCATTAGAAAAATTACATAATGAATATTTTCAGAACATAGTTTATTACAAAAAATTACGTAATGTGTATTAAAACTTATCTTCCACAGTGACGTTGTATTCGAGCCAGCAGATGGGACTCCATTCTTCAAAGTGGTATTTGAATGCTTATACCCTGGGATAACATTATCATCTAATGTTTTGGATGCATGGTCACATGTGCTGAACCACAACGAGAAGAAAAGAGCCCCGGGTTCACCATTTAGATTGTTTGTTCAAACAAATATTCTGGTATGCTCCTTACCTTTTTCATGTAATACATAAATTATAATAACGTAATGGTTATGCTAAAATACGTAATGTATGCTAAATTTACAGCCAAGTGACTGCTTCACGCCTCAGTATGATGATTTAAAGCGAATGGACACCATGACATCGAACTTAAATCTTGCACTTAGCAAAAATGAAATAAAATCAATCAATGAGGTGGATTTGTTGTTCATGCCCATCGTATCTTCGGACCACATATATGTAATATGTTTCAACATGAAGAACCCGAAGATAGAAATACTAGACAACAGCAAGCTTGGAGCGAATAGCAAATATGACAACATCGTAGTGCCATTGGTAAAAAAAAATATTTTTACTTAATATTATTTTGATGTTAGTTAATTACGTAATGCTTATGATAAAATTACGTAATGTATGCAGAAAGAAGCTTTATGCAACTATATGATGGTCAATGAACACCCCATGACTCCTAAAATGGTAAGTAAAAATCCAGTGAGAGTCCAAATGGAATGGAGAACTTCACAGAACAAAATCGATTGTGGGGTGTTCACAATGAGACATATGGAGACTTTCATGAGCACATATAGAAGAAAATGGGTAACTGATTTTCAAAAAGAAGGAGCAGCTCAACAAGTGCAGATTGATGATCACCTTCGCTACAAATATCTATCAAAAATCCTACTCTCCGATGCCAACAAAAATAAAAATTTAATTGATCGTCTGGCTAGGGAGTTTCATCAAAAGGAATACAGTGAGAAAGCGAAGTACAAGAAGAACTTATTCCAAACTCTTGTGAAAAGACAAAATGATCATGTTTGAAATAGTTTTAATTCCACGTGTCGGAAAATGTCATGATACAATTTAACATTTGGTTTATGTATGACAAATGTCTTGATACAATTTAACATTTTGCTTGTCACATACTACATTATATGAATGATTATGTATGTTTCTGATTATGTTAAATGATAATGTATGAATGATCATGTATGAAACTGATAATGGTTACCTAACATACAATTACGTAACATACAAAAAAACATGTATGATAATGGTTATATGTTAATCATGTATGAAACTGATAATGGTTACCTAACATAAAATTACGTAACATGTGAAAAAAAATGTAAAGTAATGGTTATATGTGAATGATTATGCTATGTTTCTGATTATGTTGAATGATAATGTATGAATGATTATGTATGAAACTGATAATGGTTACCTAACATACAATTACGTAACATACAAAAAACATGTATGATAATGGTTATATGTTAATCATGTATGAAACTGATAATGGTTACCTAACATAAAATTACGTAACATGTGAAAAAAAATGTAAAGTAATGGTTATATGTGAATGATTATGCTATGATAGAATTACGTAACATGTCAACTAATTACGTAATGAAATGCAAAAAAACCATATGTGTACAAAAAAATCACGTAACAATGTAAAAAAAGAAAATGTTTCAATGTCAATTTAACAAAAAAAAACATAATCAATCATCGCAAACTTCATATTCCGAATCTAGACTATTATCCGCATCTGCTTCATTGACGAATTCTTTCCCTTTGTTGTTAGCTGTTGCAGTCCCTTTAAGAACTTCACAGGTGCGCCTATCATGACCACTACCCCCACATACTTTGCAATTTCTTGATCTCTTCCCTGCACGACTAATCGTTTGTTCACGTTTTGATTTAAACCTTTTGCGTGACCCACAACCCTTATTCCTAATACCATGAGGAACACGAACAGCAGCCTCAGTTTGATGTGGAGCCCCAATAATAGCTTGAATAATTTCTTTCTTCTTGGCTGATATCCTCTGAATACCAGCTTCATCTGTCTTCTCTTTCGTCGCTTTTAGCTCGTCTCTAAACAGCTTCAACTTTTCAAAATCAGTAATCAACTTATTAACTACATACTCACTCAAATGCATTATATCACGAACAACATCATTAACACTTTGATGGTCCCCATTTTCATCAGTATGCATCACCAACGACAAGCTCGACCGAGAGGGACTATTGCAAATAACATCACCCCTCCAGCGATCAAGAATGTATCTGCTGGGAATTTCATTTATATCACACAACCTTAAAACTAAAAAAGCATGTCGACACAATAAACCATATCGCTCAAAACGCTTGCAAGAACATAAAATTGTCAAATCTTCCAGGTTAAATTTAACCTACAATACAAAAAAGATCTCCATAAAAAAATAAAATACGTAATGAGGTATATGAAACTGAGAGACTAATGAAACAGGTAATTACGTAATGTCTGTTACAATGATATGTAAAAAATTACGTAACATAAAAAAATAAACTATACATACCTCTATCAAACCGGCACCATACGCAGAACGATCTTTTATTAGAAACGTCCCTATATCTCCTTCATGTGAAAGAAAGACATTTATGCATTTATGCACAGATCCGTAAATTTCTTCTTGGACATCAAAGAAAATACTTCTTGTATATAATTTCGCAGCTTGCACCTCAATAGCATAATCAGTCCAAAAATCCGGTGTTTTATACCTCGTCTCATGATCATTTTTCCTATGAGTATACCTTTGAGATTCCATGGCAGTATCAAAATGACTAATAAACTCAAGAAGCGTTAATTAAGCATTTGAAACTTGACCAAAAAAATGATTTTCACATTCAGATCTTGAAGTAGTACGCATAAGACCTGACATTGGCTCATCGCGATAAAAAGCAGGAATCCACATTGCTCTATTTGAATAAATGTCACACAACCAGTCGTGGTAAAAGAGATTAAAATCAAAAACAAGTTGCTCCCATCCCTTTTCAAACTCTTCTGGTGAAATAGAATTTGTCCAAACAATGTCGCAAATACGCTGTTTAAAATCATCATTGTTGCATAATGCAGGACCAACCTATAAAAATAACAAAAACACATATTGTTATGAATTTGAATAATCACGTAATAAAAATATGTTATGCAAATAAAAAGCCTTGAAAATCACGTAACATACACAAAATCAAAAAAATCATATCATAAAAAAAAAATCAAAAAATCACGTAATATACCTTATCAAAAATACGTAACATACAAAAAATCAAAAATCATAGCAAAAAATGACATATATCTTATCAGCAACCTTTTTCATGATGTGCCACATGCACAATCTATGCCTACTATTTGGTAAAACTGATGCAACTGCTTGTTTTATAGCAGGATCTTGATCGGTAACTACAACAAGCGGTTCTTTACCAAAACACTTCTTGAAACAAGTTAACAGCCATGAGTAGGATTCAATTGTCTCTGAACTCAGCAATCCAGCACCTAGAGTTATATTGTTGCAGTGATTATCGATACCGGTAAATGGAACAAATACCATCTTATATCTAAAAAAGAAAAAAAAAATTAATTAAATTGAAATAATTACGTAAAATGAATAACATAATTACGTAATGAACTTACTTGTTAGAATTGAAAGTAGCATCGAATGAAACAACATCACCAAAAACTTTATAACTTCTTTTTGCATGCTCATCAGCCCAAAATAATCCAGTTAACTGTCGTTTAGTGTCATGACTATACTCAAAATAAAAATCAGGAAGAAAGACCTGCTTCTTCTGCAGCATATTAACTACCATATCCGCATCATACTCACCAATATATAAGTTCAAATCCCTTTTAAAATTTTTGAAATCTGCAGCAGTAGCACCAACTTGTTCAAAACCACCATAAATTGTCCTCATTAGATTAAAAGCCTTAACAGGACCCATGTTTACTTTGGACATATTGCATAACACTTGCATTTGTTGATATGTCAAATTACGTGATGATGGAAGAAATTGCATATCTTCTGGAGAAACCAAATAATGGTTATGCTCTTCAACAAACTTTGAAACTTTAAAATTTTGTCCATTCTCTGACGAAAAAACTATATGAGCATTACAACCTGTTCTCTGCGATGGTTTATTCCTACTTTTACCATTTTGAAGACTATCAAACGCTTTACAAGATTTGAATCCTTCCTTTGAACAAACCAAATGCTTCAACTTAAGAATCTCACCATGAACATATTGACCTCCTTTGCGAACACTAAATCCAGCATTTTTTGCATATGTCACATAAAACTCATACGCATGATCAATCGATGGAAATACCATATCAACACATGGCGTCATAGAAGAGGCAACTTGTGGTTTATAAACTGTTGAAACAGCCTGAGTAGAACTACTTTCACCTCTATCATTGAAAATAAAACCTGAAATCACGTAATAACTATTAACACAGTAACATAAATGGCCTAATAAAAGCATAAAATATAATAACGTAATGAAATAACGTAATGAAAGTTGTGTAACATGAATATAATAAAACAAACAAAAAAAAACACGTAAAATTGTGACATTGTGATATGAAACAAACAAAAACACACAAAAAAAACGTAAAAACTATCATTAATACAAAGAAATCAAACAAAAAAAGATGAATTTAATAACAAAACTAAGAACAAATAACGTAATGCTTCCATAAAAATAGAAAAACAACGTACAATCAATAAAAAAAAGCTGAATTTAATTCAAATTCTACTAAACAGAAAACGAAATCATTAAAAAGAAAGCAATCGAACAACACATTACGTAATAGATAGCTCAAATTATACCTGCACAATCATTATTCACAGACATCTTTAATGAATGAATAAAGGAAAATCGTTTGGAGATATAATCGAAAGAGAATGAACTGATTTATGATTGAATGAACTGATTTATGATTGATTTATACTTAATTCAAAATCTAAAAACAGAGTACATACGAATTTGAAAAATCTGATCCTTTTATAAAAGATATGGGTTTTAAATATCGAGTAAAATGACGATACTACCCTTCATGAAAACGCGCGTAGAAGCCTTCGCACGCTTCGCATGTTTTTTAAACTTTTTATTTGAACCGATCCCTATATATATATATATATATATATATATATATATATATATATATTGTACAAGTTTGGTAACTTCCAAACACTTTTAGGAGAAATAGAGATATTTTAGAATAATATTTGTATATCTGATTTATAACACTTATAAAGTTTTTTTTTATTTGAACGACCAACTAAACAACGCCGGGTACTTCGTACGCGGCCCCCCAGTGACAAAGATGGGGGCACAGCCCGACCACTTATAAAGTTAACTATCGTTATTTCACGCATGTCAACCTGACAAACAATGGGAGGCGCCCTTTAGTCGGTCTATCTTTCACCTTCCTTATAGAAGTATTTCATTTTCTGATCGATGTACATTACTTTTATAACGTGAATGCAATTTTGGTTTTGAAGGAGGTGGAATATTAATACGACACACCATGCTTATAAAAATTGAGTCACACTTTTTTCAGTGTGTTGCTTTCTTTCTAACTACTCGTTAGCCGCTAGTTATGTGGACAAACATTGGGCCAACAGGTCCAAAACAATAAGTAGACAGTGACAAAGGCCTACTCTTTCAGGAAGCCCAATAGATTTGAGTTAATTAATTACGTGGCATGTTTTAGTTTTTTGTCCAATACTCCAATGGAATAACGTGTTGCTTTTTATATTGTTAATCGTTAACACACATGTATTTGTTAAATAGATTCAAATTAAGAACATTATCTTATCTTATCTATACATATAATAAACCAAAGCATTTTTAATGACATGTCATAATATTATGCAATCTCTCTTTTGAGAGATGCCACATAGGATGTGATGTGGCAACTCTAGACCAATTAAAAAAAAAGAATAAATATGGTTTAAATATGATTTAACATAATCTATTAAATACCTAATCTACTAAATGTAAATATTAAAACTTTATTATTTTCTCTCTCATGTTTCCTCTCATAACTTTTAAATGTTAATATCTTTTATATACGAGATTTTTTAAAGAAAAAAATTACACCAAATTAACGAGCGTTTTATTATCTTTCCAACGAGTACCATAGTGCTATATAAAAAACGGAGAAAAAACGACTATTTTTTGTAACCCGACAGGTATTTTGTCAGGTATGGAATTAGTTTAAAAAAATTGTGGGTTTGGGTCGGGCCTGGGATTAGGTGATAACCAACCCAATTACCCTTTTTTTTATATTAGAATATGATAACTTATGACAGAGATTTGTTTAAAATAATAATAATAATAATAATAATCATTAATCATATATTGGCAGATAACATTTTTATAGTTTAGATACTTCTAATTTTATTTGCTTTACTTGGATTTCTCAACCCGGGACGCTCCCGGGATATAAACTAGTTATTTAATATTTAATTATTCAACACATGAATATTATGCTAAATAACTATTCCCTTCTTTTAACGGCTAATCTGTTTTTTTATTGACAACGTTTTTCATAATGAATTTTTCGAGGACACTTTCTAAGATGAGTAAAAAGGTAACGTCATTTAAAAATTAAAATGTGACGATTTTATTAATCCAGCACACTCTTAAATCACTGGAAATATCTTACTAAACTATTAGTCTCTTTTAAACATGTAAGTTTTATTTACGATTATTTATATGATAAGTTTCTTAAAATACTTAAGGTGAAACATGATACCAACAGTATAACTCCCACAAATACTTCATAGTTTAGACAAGTCTAATATGAAGTGATAAAATGTGTGTTACGATGTAGCATAGAAATTAATGTAAAATAATATGAGAAATCAACAATTTTAATCATGTAAATAAGAATAAAAATGTATATTAAAGAGAGAATATACGTTTGGATGAAGAATATGCATATAGATACAAATGGTCCACTGGGAGCAATAATTTCCAGGAACATTTGGAACGTTTCGTTTCTGAGCAGAAGAGCCATTTTTAAGTAGTGTTCGATCGATTACGTATTAATCCATATTCAATTGATTGGTCTGAGGTTATCGATAAAAAAGATTTATCTAAGCCACTTCGTTTCTTTTTGTCCAAGTTGCTTCTTTTTTTGTCTAACTCACTTCCTTTTTTTTTTTTTTTTGTCAGTTTCAGGAATATCCCCATTCATAGGTCCGAGATCTACATCTATGAATTGAAAAGTCTTAACGATCCACAGTTTTTAGAATCAATAGGTCTTCAAATCGTTCATTTGAAAAAATTGAAACCCTTCTTATTGGATGATCATGAGACTTGCCAAAAATCGAAATTCCTCCTCAGGAGGATAGATGGGGCGATTCAGGTGAGATCCAATGTAGATCCAACTTTCGATTCACTCGTGGGATCCGGGCGGTCCGGGGGGACCACCATGGCTCCTCTCTTCTTGAGAATCCATACATCCCTTATCAGTGTATGGACAGCTATCTCTCAAGCACAGGTTTAGGTTTGGCCTCAATGGGAAAATAAAATGGAACACCTAACAACGCATCTTCACATACCGCCTATAGGTAGTTTTAAACAAGTTTCTTTTGAAGTATATACCCACATGCCAAGTATGGTTCGTAACAATCTATCTTCCGGGGCATACGACGATTATTTCACCATTTGGGGCCTTAATTTACCTACTAAAATATCACCTGTTTCCACCCAAGATCCCAACATTACAATTCCATTTTTGTCTAAATTTTGAAGTAAATGGACTTCTAAATGCGGTATTTCATTAGTGACCCTTTCGGGGCCTTCCATTCCAATTCCTTCCCGATACCTCTCAAGGAAAATATCGAATTGGATCCTAAATTGGCAGGTTAGTGTGAGCTTATCCATGCGGTTATGCACTCTTCGAATAGGAATCCATTTTCTGAAAGATCCTGGCTTTCGTGCTTTGGTGGGTCTCCGAGATCCTTTCGATGACCTATGTTGTGTTGAAGGGATATCTATATAATCCGATCGATTGTGTAAAGCCCGCGGTAGCAGCGGAACCGGGAAAAGTATACAGAAAAGACAGTTCTTTTCTATTATATTAGTCTATTAATTCATATTAGATTAGTCTTAGTTAGTAATCCCGGCTTAGTGAGTCCTTTCTGAGTCATCTCAGAAAAAATCTGCGTAATAAAGCATCAATACGGATTCATCATTAAATGAATCTGCTCATCGAACAAAAAATAAAGAGCTTCGAACCAATTAAAAACTAAGAATATTGACTCAAGAACTAATAGCTCCGTAAGAGTAGAGACAGAAACAACTGTTGCAAAGCGTGATCAAGGTGGTGGTCTTGAAAGTGTAGATTTTTTAGAAACGACTGGTTTAACATATTCTGCTATGGATGTAAACAGAACTCACATTACTGTTCCATTTAGTGTAAATAATTCATTAGAAACTTGTGTATTACACAGGTCTAACATTTTTTTTTGTTTGTTTATTTATATCAGGTTAAAAAAATAAATTTACATGGGGTAGGATTAATAAAATATTAAATGGTTTTTAATAAACGAAAACATAAAAAGAACTGGTTAAGAAAATAAATTTAAATAAATAAGAGATAAACGTGAAATTATATATTATAATAATAGTATTTTATATGAGGGAGAATTGAGATAATCATGAAATTTTATATATTGTATAGTAAAGTAATCATAAAACTAAAGATAAATATAAAGATTATAAATAAATAAATATTGGGTTAATTAACCTAATTTTTTTTGCAGTAATTCAAGGATGGGGATGTCTCACCAATTGACATGTGTTCCCACCTCAATCGCTTTATATTATATATATATATATATATATATATATATATATATATATATATAATGGAAGTGTACAATGAAAACTCTTGTTATATTGAAAACTATGGAAACTCTTACTTCCCGAGCTTTTTTTATGATAATTTTAGGGGAAGTAATATACATGATTCTAAGCATTTTGTGACAAAAAATAAAAAAAACACCGAGATTTTTTTTTAAATATAAGTTTTTGGGTAACACATGTGTAATATATGTTATTTTCATGAGACACACGCATTAACCATCAAGATGTTCCCTTGCAAAGTGTTGGGTCTGCTGACCTGGAGAAGAACAGATGATTGAAAAGCAAAAATATACTAACAGTTGATCCATATTAATAAACAACATTTACAACATACTCCTCCCAAAAGATTGTTGACCCTAACAACTGTTCTACCCAAACAACTGTTCTACCCAAACAACTGCTGTGACTACTGCTGCTACAAAGGACTGCTGGATAACAACTGATAGAGAACAACTGCTGACTAAAAGTCTGATGAAGAACAACTGCTGATCAAGTGCTGAAGACTAAAGGTCTGTTGGAGCCAACAACACTTAGGCTCCAACAGATGATACAAGACCATCAGAGTTTTCCTCAACAGTAGTTTACCTTACAGTGTTTTACAATGTAACAGTAGTTTGTATATAGCAGATGTTTTATGTTGTTATTCTGTTAAAGGTCACTATCTTAGGTGACGTCAGCTTAGATCATCAGTGGTTTAGATTTGTCTATAAATAGAACAGTGCTTGTACTGTTCTATTCATCACTCACAACATTCTCTCAGACAAACAATCACAGAGTGATCAGGCTGAGGGGGAGTACTTGTACAATTGAGTGTAATCATTCAATATTATGAAAGCATTCGATTAGAAAACATTTACTCTATTGTTTTGATTATAGTTTATTATTCCGCTGCACTTTCCATTTATATTCACTTCATTTTTCTCATCTTTACTTAAACAAATCAAAACAATTAAACTCAGATCCTAACATAAAGTCATATTAAATTTCATAAATTCGTATACTTTCTGAAATTTACTTTTAGCCTACTTAGGGGTTGTTTGGTTGATTAAGTGCTGAATCATTAAGAGATCTGAATGGTTAAGAGACTCTGAATGATTAAGTGCTAAATGGTTCAGTTATGCACCAAGTCTGAATGGTTCAGCTCTTAATCATTCCATTCAGAGTTTTTTTAGGTTGAAACAAACAGTCTGAATACTGAACCATTCAGAGCTGAATGGTTCATAGCCTTAGACAATTAACCAATTGGCCCTATTTGTTCTCTAAAAGCGGTTAACATATTTAGCATATTTGTAGTTAGAAAATATTTGTAGTTTTCTAATTCAAGAATTCATGCCGTGTATCTATGTCCAAATTCAAATACTATCCAATCCAAGGTCTTAAGGTTTCAAAATCTTATAGTCAAGATGGAAGTCTTAAACCATATTACTACTACTACCATATAAACAATTGACTCAAGCTGGACTAGTTCATAGTCAACATCGACATCCCATAATACGCATATTCCACAAAATTTAATAATGACTACATATCTTAAGCCCTAACATATGTTTAATTATCGTTAGTATTATAATAAACACGTTTCATAGATGATGTTAGTTTTAAGGTTTTCCACCAAGATTCATGCATGGTTAGGTAGGAGAAGGCAGTCCGAATTTTAAGATGTGAACCACATGGGATGATTTATTTTTGTTAATTAGTGGTTCATGACGACCCATTTGACAACTCTTTAAGTGGGGACAGGGGTGCTATATGATGTTGACCATAACGGTCTATGTGAACTGAAATGGAGGTGGACCATTTGTACCCCTTGGTCATACCAAAATAACATTGCCCAATTCAGTCACAAAGCTGGTTCTTCGATTCGGCGAAATTGACCGCAGATGGCTCATGGGAACTATTGGCTTCTGGCTGGCTGACTGGGTTATCACGGGGGCCGCCATATCACGTGGCGTGTGACATGGTAATTAACGTAATAGTAAACCTCTTAAAATATGGACTGATTATTTTGTGTGTGTATATATTATAATATTAAAAATTTAAAATTGAGGGAAACGAGCATTATACTATATAATAGTAATTTTTTTAATTTACAGTTTCACCTCTTATTATATATAGATACATTTGGTAAAAAATTCTGTGAGAGACAATCACTGTAGCTATGTCATTTTCATGCTACAGTAACCCATTTTTTTCCGGTTGTGTTGGCCTCTTTTTGGGGGCTTTTCTTTCTTTAGATATTTTAGTATTTTACTAATACTAATACTTCGCTTATTATCTTTAGCAATAAAATATTTAATAAACGTGTTTGTTATCATGTAATTTATACGGTGATCTTCAAATAGCTAAATGCTTACTTGGCTGTGATCAGCAGCGAAGTTTTGTTCTCGAATTAGTGGGGGTCGAACTCAATTTATTTCGATCAGTAGTGGCCGGAAAATGAAATCGGTGTACGCCGGACTCAACCCGGACCCAATTTACCTACGAAAATCGCAAGCTTCTACCATTTAGGATGCATTGTAATGCGCTTTGGCTATATTCAAATTCCATATGCTGTAGTGTTATTCTTTGTACAATGATGGTATGTTCACGTGTCACGCATATAACAAAGTCTTGCAAGCACCAGGTTGTCGCCGCAACGCGCGACACGCGTAAAATACTAGTTCTTATATAATATACACTTTTAGGGGCTGTTTGGTTAATTAAGTGCTTAATCATTAAGATGGTCTGAATAGTTAAGAGGTTCTGAATGGTTAAGAGCTGAATCATTCAGCATCTTTTATTAGCTTAACGGTTCAGCACTTAATCATTTCATTCAGATGCTGAAACAAACAGTCTGAATGCTTAATGATTCAGACCTGAATGGTTAAGAGGCTGATTAAGAGGCTACCAAACAGCCCCTTAATCTATTTATTTTTTATTTAACTTGAGTTTTCTATGACAACTTACGCTTATTATTTTTTTTAAAAACTAGATACGCAGTTGTGTTTAATATGTTTTCTCGACCGTTTAGGTATAAATTTTGTTGAAAACGAAGTTTTATTCAAAATAGCAACGTGACAAACCTATTCAATGCTAGTATCGGTATTATCGTAGATTTAGTATTTTATAGTTTTCAACGTAAAACACACGTCGATACTATTTTAGACATATTACGACTTTAAACCAAGTGTCCATTCTATAACTAACTGAACCGATATAACCTAAATCCCGCCACAAGGAATCCCACTAGTTGTGTATAAAATTAAAAGTTTTAATTTATATAACTCGTGAATTAGATGCGCGTGTTGCCATTCTTCTAGACTTGACCTTATTTTGATGGTGATGTTTATTTATAATTTTTTTATTTGTTTTAATAAATAACTCGTGTATTTTTGTTAGATATTGACTTTCCATTTGGGAAGTTTCGCTACCTACCGTCGGTTCTGTATCTCTGTGGGGTTCTATGCATCTTCAACCTTTTGCACATTCTCCATATTTTATTTGATTTTGTCTTCATTATTATACATATGTCTTTTTTTTTTTTTTTTTTTTTTTTTTTTTTTTTTTTTTTTTTGACATTTAGGGTATGATCGTCAATGAGCTTTTAAGAGCTTCAAGCTTTTTAAGAAAAAACTCTTAATCAATAAAAAGCCTTGTTTGGTTGAAAAGTCGAAAGCTTTTAGGTTAGGAGAAAAATCTCTATAGTGAAAAGGTACTACTACTAGCTTTTAAGAAAAAACTCTGCTAGCTACAAGTTTTAATTAGTAAATGACATAAATACTTATTCTATTTTAAAAACAAAATAAAAACCTTCCTTGCAATCTATTAATTATGTCCATTTTGGTCATTTTATACATTTTATTAAAAGCTCCAGCTACTCTACCAAACACCAAAATATATTTAAAAAACTTCCAGCTACCAGCTTGCCTATCAGCTACCAGCTACCAGCTTCCAGCTAGCTTTGCCAAACATACCCTTAATCTGTGAGGTATCTAAAAAATTACTTAGTTAAAAAACTAAGTTTCCGTAAGACCACCTGTAGTCGGGCCTTATCTTGGGCGTGAATCAAAAGATAACACCCCCAACACCATTACATGGGGGCGTTATCTTTCCAAAATCTTCTCTGGCGCTAGGATTATAACGCTGTGCAACAATTTGAAGAACCAATCAATGCTTGACACCTCATGCCTTCCAATGTTCCTTTCTTCCAATGCTTGACACCTCATGCCTTATCTTTTACCCACTACATGTAACATCGCAAAATTTTCCCCAAAATTTTAATACATAAAAAGCCCTTATATATATATATATATTTTTTTTATTACACCTTTATCATTAATATTATACAAATGTGCCTAAGTCTTTATTTATCCTAACTCGCAACTTATATACATACATAAATGTATATAAATAATAATAATAATAATATGATTCTAAATTCTTTTTTTTTTTTCACATACAAGATTTTTTTTTTTAAAGTCTTAGTCAAACAGTCAAAGTCCTAGTCAAAGTCTTAGTCAAATAGTCAATTCATCATAAAACCTTACTTTATGGTGTTGACCAATTTTAATGGCTAATTGACTCCAAAACTAGTATAAAAACCCACCTATGACCCATCATACTTTGCACCTCTAAATCGATTGTTTCAATCCGATTAAACTTTCCCTCATACCTTTCTTCTATAGTCTATTACTTCTACAATTGAAGCTTTGATTATAAGCTCTTGTAATTGGCGAATTGGAAGCTTGATATTCTTTCTTTTTCGTTTTCTTCAATTTGGACTAGCTACGTTGTTGAGTCTTTGGGATTCGCCTCGCATACATTCACAACACATTATTCTATTTTTTTTAAGAGACATAACATTTTGCTAAGGTGAGTTTTACATAGCCCCTTTTCTATTTATCACCATTTTTGGGGTGAAACATGTTACAACAATATTTATGCAATTTAATCATCAATGTGTCTATGTGTATTTCTATGTTGCATTATGCTTTGAACATGACTAGGGTAAGCACAATTCTAGCATAAACATTCATCAGCCAAACGGTATACATTGATAGATCTATTGGACTGGCAATCCCACCCGGATACGTGCCTCCTACAAAGGTTGCGTGGTTGTTTGTTACTGCAATATAAACGAGTGAACCATGAGCGTATGGGATGTACCACAATACAACAGTCACAAGGTTGATTATGCACTCGATTTACTTCTAGTATGTTTTCGCATATGGATTAGATTGCCATGACACATGAATTGCACAACAATTTTATTCGATTATCAAAACCTATGTAATTCTCACCAACTTTTGTTGACCCAAAATATTTTCAACTTAACATGTTTCAGGTTCTAGTTGCTTGAAGATTTAAATTGATGCTTGAAAATGTTTGCATAGTTTAATTCAGTTTGATGTACAAATTCTTAGAACAATTGTATGTAACGTATTTAAATTATTTAATGAAAATTTATTATTCACCATGAGCTACTGAACAATCATCAATACGTGACATCCCGATGTTTCCGCCATCGGTTGGGGTGTTACACTACACTCCATTTTTACTTCACATGAACCAATGAAAACTAAGGGTCTTATGATTTTCCCTTCCTCACTACACATGGTTTAAGGGAGTAAGGGACTTGGCATGGTGGTATCTAAAAAATTACTTAGTTAAAAAAGTAAGTTTCCGTAAGGGAGTAAGGGACCTGGGCACTTGGCATGGTGGTAATGTTTCTTCTCTCAAATAACCCTCCTCTTTTATTAAATAAAATAAAATGTGTATTTTTTTTTCAGATATTAACTCTCTGTTTGGGAAGTTTCGCTTCCCACCGCCGATTGTGTATCTCTGTGGGGATTTATAAATCTTCAACGTTTTACACATTCTCCGTATTTCCTTTGTTTTTGTCCTCATTATTATATTTTTTTTGTTTTCAATTAGTTTGTGTGGTATGTAATATGTTCTTCGTTTTTAAAAATTAAGTACTAGTGTTTGGTTCAACAAACATTTATTAGACTATAGAGTGTTTCAAAATAATTGTAATTTGAAGAATTGAATTTGGAAATCTTTGTTAATGACTTTGGAAATTAAAAAACAAAGAAAAAAGAAGAAGAATTTGTGATACATTTAAATTGACATAACAATCATGAATAAACTAAAATCGTTCATCACTGTAGCCACATACCAGTGATTGCTGGCAGGGGCGGACCTAGTAATAGGACTAGGTGCCGCGGACGTTGCGGCTCAACTTCGCGCGTGTAGTGAAAAATTTGAAAAACGTTCCTACTAAAATGAAAAAAATGAAAAACGTTACTACTTAAAAACATTTTTATATCCACCATTGATTGCTGGCTTCTTGTTGTCGTGTCGTTGCCACAAATTTCACCGCTACCACTTGTAATGTCAGCCCGCAAACTACTCCTAATTACTTCTATAAACCACCTATATTTTTACCGTGAAGGATTGAACACCTAACCTGTTGGATAGAGAGGATGCACCATACCCCTAGGTCTATAAGGGTCGCTAAGGAAAAAACGTGTTAAGTTTTACTTTACAATTAAAAGAGAAAAAATATAGGGTTGATAACTTTACTTACAAATTGAGTAAATAAGAAGTCATTGGGTCCATAAGGTCTATAAGGGTCACGCTCCTCTCAATCTGAGTTTTAACATTTATAGAATTGACAATTATAATGAGATGAAACAAAAATTGCTATGATTTTCTAGCGTTTAACAAAAACACTTAAATTTTGTGAAGGACAACAGAAAGTAGAGAATAATAGATCCGTGATTGCCATTGCACAATATTTTTATTCAACTATGCTTTTACGTAATTCAAGCATGAGTGATGGTCCCAAACACTAGTCCATTTGTTAACCTTGAAACTACCATGTGGGGCTAGAAAACGAACCGAAAACAACTAAACTAAAATAATGATACAAGTCAAGACAAGTATAACCACGGCTCATAGCGTATGATGTTATGGCGTTGGACCAGCGAATCTGGCTCTATCATAATTTTGTTATATTTCCAAGTGCTTTGGGGTACATATATTTCATCTAAAATGGGCAAATTATTAGATTCGTTGGTTTTTATATAAATACTAGATCTTTGCCCGCGTTACACGCGGTTCACCAACGTACAATTATTTCGAGTGGTAAAATATATAAAAAAATGTAGCAGAAATATTTTATTAAGATTTAAAAGAAACCAATACACATTCTATTCAAATATCATTAAATATTTCTTTATACACCACATTTTTTGTTTTAGTCTTCACTTGGCCATCAGCATCAAGTATAAGTAACTTCACTCCTGCCCTGCTTTTAACTCTTGACAATGCGACATAAAGCTGGCCATGTGAGAATACAGGGTCTCTTAAATACAACCCAACCTTGGATAGAGACTGTCCGTGGCTTTTATTGATGGTCATTGCGAAACATACGCTTATTGGGAATTGGCGCCTTTGGAACTTGACTGGAATCTTGTTATCAGATGGTATCATATTTATTCTAGGAATAAGAGTTTTGGTACCAATGTTACCACCTGATATGATTTCGGCTTCAATAACACGCTTCGCAAGTCTGGTGATACGTAATCTGGTGCCGTTGCACAGGCCATTTTGTTGATCAATGTTTCTCAACAACATAACGGGAACACCGATCTTTAGTGCTAATCGATGATTAAGAATTCCAGAAATTTTCAAACCATTAAGCACATCAGGAGAATATAAATCTTCCTGTGAACGGTTATTACCATTCTCAATCTGGCATATACTATCAGAGCTCAAATACTCGACTTCATCTCCAGGAAACAATGCAAGCAACCTGTCATTAATTTCATGTACCACTTCGTTTGTTGGTGCAAGTATTGCTCGTTCACCAAAGTAATCTTTATCTTTGTAAAGCTGAAGAAGTGAAGGGTAGACGAAGTCAATTAAGCTACAAATAGGATCTGATGAATGCTTTATAAGAAGATCATCTGGAATGTCGACATCTGCCTCATTTTCATCAACTGAAGCACCAACTTTACCCTCACCTAACTGTAGAAGCCAGTTTGCAAATTCCTTTATTTCTTCTGATTCAGATGTATTGTTACCCAATGTTAACCTCATGTTTTTAGTTAACGTACGGACTTTGCAAGTATTCCAAATCTTAGAGGAGGTTATTGAGGCACTTATAATATCTCTTTTACTACCATTGGGAACAACAGGAAGGATCTGTCTAAAATCACCACCCAAAACCATAACCTTACCTCCGAAAGGCAGCTCTGAATTAACCGAATCCTTTGATTTCAAGATGTCTTTCATCGTGTGATCAAGAGCTTCAAAAGCATGTTTGTGAATCATTGGAGCTTCATCCCAAATAATTAACTTAGTCTGCTTCAATAAATCTGCCTCATCGCTATTCGCCTTAATAGAACACACGGATTCTTCATTAACATTCAAAGGTATACGAAACCTAGAATGAGCGGTCCTTCCACCAGATAACAACAAAGAAGCAATACCGCTAGATGCAACGTTCAAAACAATTTGGCCTTTACATCTAATGGCAGCAGACAACGTTTTCCATAAAAAGGTTTTACCAGTGCCTCCAAACCCATAAACAAAAAAAAGCCCACCTTTGTTAAAATCAACCGCAACAATTATTTCATAAAAAATTAAACGCTGCTCATCTGTTAAAGAAGGTGCGTTGCTATGAAATTCCTCAGTCAGCGTATTTACTTGATAATTGAGTTCATCAAGTATTAAACGGTTATTTGCAGATGCAATCGAATCATTATTAGGAAAAGGCATAGAAGGAAACCTACGTAGGCTGGAGTTATTCCGAATTAACTGCTTCTCAATTTCAAGCAACGTAAGGTTCTTGATTTGATCATCAGGAAGAGACAAACCTGATAACGATAAAGATTGTAATTATTAATTAAAGAATTAATAATAACGTAAAATAAATAAAATGTTGAATTATAAATTTTTTTACCTTCAATTTGGAAAACGTCTTCGTGTCTACGCATAATACCGTCTGACAAGTACTTCCATGTGTTCTCCCAAACATGGTCAGGCCTAGATAAGCTGTTAGACAACAACATCATCGCGAATAAATTACGAAGACAGTATCCTGAACCGGTATAATGAGCTTCCTCAATAGCTTCTATATATTCCTTGTCATCTTCCAACAGGCCAAGAGCGTAACATGCATCTCGATATGTTGGTAAAACTTTTCCATTCACCGTTCTTATCTCAGCAAAAGATTTGGGACCTTTGACCTTATTAAGAAGAATTCTCAAGAAATAAGCCTCACCCATTGATGGATTAACCATATGAACACGACCAATTGCCTTACCTGTTTTTCGAAAATCCCATTTTTTTTCATCAGGTTTCCAAACAAATTTACTTGGGATTTCGATGTAGCTCAGTTCACGTGCCACAGGTTCATCCTGGTTTAGTTTCATCCATTGTAGAAACATTGTAGAAGACACTGATGGCTTGTTGAGTACGTTTTGAAGTTGCTCTTGTGGACCGTATACAACAGTTTGCTCACCAGGTAGATGAAAAGGAAGCCTAATCACTGGAGGGTATCTGTAATGCACTTCGTGTTTAAGTATCCTCCATGAAGCTTCACATGCTGAAAGGAACCTGCAATCATAATGTTTTTTGATTTCATCTCTTTGCTGTACTTCTTGACCTTCTCCATCATCTTCTACAAAAGCAATTTTAGCCCTGTCCGGTCCCTTGTTAATGTATTTGAATAGATACTTAATTGAAGCATCTTGGTTGCACCATTCAACATTAATATGAGCTTGATAACGCTTCAAAAGTGTTGGGTTATAAGGAACCACATTTTTGTTATCTAACTGAGCACCTCCTTTTTCAACAAATACTCCTGAGTCTCTTCTTTTATAAACCGAATATCCTTTTGAATCTATCATTGATGCCGGAGAAAACTTCTTTGGAAATTTCTTGGAGCACTTACCATCAATCATGCACGGGCAGTTGGGATATTCAGGTCCACATGGTCCATGAATCATAAAGTCACTCACAAGACTAAACAACTCAGGATCTAAATTCTTATCTGGGATTTCAGCAGAAACTAAACGATCAACATGATCAATCGTCGGAAGCTTGCTTTCATCTTTAAGAAAGAGACAGATATGAGCGTGAGGAAGACCACGCTTTTGGAACTCGATAGTATAAACAGCTGTAAAAATAAATGGTACTAAAATTAAAATTAAAATTTTGTAAATAAAAAAGTTGGTTCAAGATAAAACAAAAAATATATTCACTAACTTTATTAGTTTGTTACGGTAATAAAGAATGATTCAAAGTTATTAATGTATGTTACCTGCCGAAGTCTTCCCTAATATTGCTTTATCACGTAAATCTTTCATCAGTGAGTCTAGCTTCAGTTTGAATAATCTGGCTAAAATGTCTGGTCTGTCTTCAGGATTTGTCTTCTTATCCTTCAGAAACCTTCTAACTTCAGGCCATTTCGGATTACATGTGATTGTGATGAAAAAATCAAGGTATCCATGCTTTTTACAAATGGCCATTGCATCAAGATAATTTTCCCTCATGTAACGTGCACCACCAGTAAAAGAAGATGGTAGTATTATAGGTGTACCTATTGTTGCCAAATCTGTAGGTCCATTTTGATGCAAATTTTGAAGACTGGAATAAGAGTCACACCTAAGTTTTTGTTGCTGATAACGTACATAAAACAACCTCTCACTCTCGATCATAGTATAAACGTCAACCAAAAACTGTTGAAGAAGGCGCCTTGCATTCAAAATAAAAGAGAACTTACCAACTCTGTCCTGAATATGATAGGCAAAATACTCTCTCATTGAACACTTTAGTCTACTTTCTTTTTAGACTTCCTTTCTTCACGATGCGGTATATCAACCCTATAACAATCTTCTCCAAATGGAATAAGCAATGGATACTGAAGAGCTAAATATTTTGGATGAAGTTCACTTATCCGCTGAAGACCTTCTTTTCTTGATTCCACAACAATATCTCGATTGTCAATCTCATCATCATTGTCTGTAAGTATAAGTGCAGCGATTTCATTTGAAGTTGGTAAGTTGTATAGTCGACCATCTTTAGTTCGCCTCCCAATAAGACGTAACTTAAGGTTAACTTCAAAATTTTCATTAAATCGATCGCGTACACTCCTATAGCTTTTCACAAGCTGATTTTTAGAGTCTAACATCGACTTGAGGTACTGAATGATTTCAAGATCAAGTTGTTCATCAATTTTGTTAGACTCCCCTTTTTCCTTACTGTAATAAAATAGATTAAAATTTCAAAAATTGAACAGTTGTTTTATATGAAAAAAACAAACTATAAGTAAAAATTTATTTTAATAAACTGTAAAATATTACCTGAAAATTTTACTCCTGTTAGAGACTTCGTTTTCAGTGTCATAGATATACAACTGAGAAAATTTTGGTTTTGTCCCATCATTAGGAAGAAGACCACCCAGGGCATGATAATTTTCACCACTTATCCTGTATATGAAGGGAGCCTTGCCTTTATTAATATTTGAGTCGACCTTGCCTCCCAGTGAAGTAAAACAGAACATAGAATTGAATCTTCGAATGTGCTTTAAGAAATACTTGCTTCGGAAGTCTATGTTCTTAAAAAGATTCTGATAATCGACACTGCTTTCTTTGAAATCTGGAAGTTGCACCTTTCCATAACCACAACATAGATAGTAACATGTTCTACCACTAACTTGTAGTGATCTGCCAGCTTCCGATTTCCACAGTTTGGCGTTACACATCTCACATACAACCGTTTGATCACCGTGATCCAAATAATCTCGTGAATAGAATAAATTGAATTCATATTACGTTAAATTAAAAAATAATAAAATCGTAATTGGTTTATTAAAAATAACATTTACCTTTAGAGACACCCTTATATTGATAATTGAACATGGGTTGAGGATTCATATCTTCTTCGTCTGACAAACTAACCATGCGAACAGGTGAGATGCAACGTCGATTACTTCGTAATCCATTGCTGCAATTTTCTACGTTACTTAAAATTGAAGATTCTGGTAACATGGAATTATGACTTGATGTATTCATGCTTGTTGTCTGAACAGAAGATGTTGCATTTGAGCGTCTATCAAAGTTAATACCTGAACCTAAATATAATACTTTAAATTAATGTTTAACATTAATAAAAGTAACAACTTTATATAAGTAATGGATTTAAAGAAAGAGGTACCAGATGTAACAATGGATTGGTTCCGCAATCCTATAACAGAATTAAGTTTACGTCTTTTAGCATCAACTTGTGCTTTTCTAAAACTTCTAGCCTCGACAGAATTTGGTCTATTACTATCATGCACTGACACTATGAATACAAATAAAATTGTAATGTTTAGATAGTAAATAAACTTTTAGTTATAGAGTGTTATAACATTACAAAGACAAACGTAAGCAAGATAGAAATATGATACCGTTTGTAATATTAGACAAAGGAGTACGTTCTGTTGAACCTGTTTATAAATAAGTAAAAAAATAAGTTACGATTAGATAAAAAAAATTACGAAGTTAATAAAATGTTATAAATTACTGAATGGAAACGATAGCTATTACCGGAAAAAGATGCATTAAATTGGGTGTTGAAGGTTGAGCTAAAGGCAGATATATCAAGTGAAAATACATTGTTAGTGGATGTTGACGGATTAGTATTTCCAGATTGCTTAATATTCTGTCTCTTAGCATCAACTTGTAATTTTCCAAAAATTCGCCAATCACGGGAAAGGTTACTTTTGACTTCAACAATAGAAAAAATTTATTAAATAATAATAGTGTTATACCCAAAAAAATAACCAAATTAGTAATTTCGAGTAACATAAAATATGTCATGAAAATTATAAAAGATACCAGTTGAGATGTTAAACAGAGGAGTTTGTTGCACTTGACCTTAACAAAATAGAAAAATAATTTCGTATTATTAAATCTGATTATTAATAGGCATGTCAAGTTCAAACGGTATACAAAGATATAAAAATAATGAGTGGAGAAACAAAATTTTACCTGGTGTAGACAAATTGAAAGTTGATTGGACCAACGAACTTTGATGAATATAATTGTGTGAAGGTCCAATGGACTCACGGTTAAATTGTACGCTTGGTGGTACATTTTCTATTCCATTATTATGATTATTGATCTTGCCTCTCTTGGCATCTAGATATAACTTCCTAAGTTTACGACACTCAGCCGCATTCTTAATTTTTTGTTCATTGGAGATAACTGTGAAGAAAAATAAATTGTTTGCATGATATTATGTATACGATTCATAAAGATGAAAACATATGTTTATCGTTAGAGATATTAGATAACGGTGTTCGTTTATCATTTGAGGTGGTAGACAGTCTTTTACGTCCCATTTCACCTAAATAATAATGAAGTAGAACTAAATTATAAAGGAACATAACATAGAAATAATCAATGATTTTCTAGAAATTTTATAGATAATCAATGATTATCTACAAAAATTAGATATAATAACAATGTAAAGTACTAAAAAATGGACTGATAGAAGAAAAGAATGACATACAATCAACTTGTACAAAGCACATGTAATTCACATAAGCACGTACTTCATGTTCACCATAATTCAATTGTACGTATTACTGCTATGTATGCCACATAATTCACCAACGTTTGGGATACAGGACTCATGTGTGTGTTTAACAAGGACGTACTTCAAGTGCTTTGGGGTACATATATTTCATCTAAAATGGGCAAATTATTAGATTCGTTGGTTTTTATATAAATCTATCTATATAATAAATGAAAACACTAGGGTTGAATCCTAGATTTTGAGAGGGTCTTCAAGGATCCAAATCCTAAATGGAGCTCCATGAAAAAGTATTATATAAACCTCTTTTTTTTTTGTCAACATCCATTTGTATGTTACAACATCTTCCTCCTTCCTATCCTAATAATTCCTTTCTCATTCCTCATTCCTCTCTCATTATTCTTTTTGCAAGGCATGTTGTTCATCAATCTTACATCAATCCTCTATGAAATACAATCGGTTATTTGATATTGAAGAAAACGTTTTAGGATAAACATAACTCTCGAAATGTTTATGATAATTTTTCTGCATTTTGATTAGATTGATACATAATGCTTGCAATCATCTTACATAAAAGATAAACACAATCGGTTTCTATCATTATTTTTCTACAAAGATAAATCACAATCGTATAGCTATCAACCTTCTACAAAATACAATCTTTTTTGTTGTAATTATCAACACATTTTCTTATTAAAATAACTATCTAGTCTGTTTTCGATTATGTTTATGATTTGTATGAGATCCATACATAGCGGTTTACTATCATATTAAACAAACAGAAATACAATCGTTTTATTTCGGATTTATTTGTAATGATCAGAATCTTTTTTTATTAACACCATTTGATAATCTGTTTAGGATCAAGTCCCTGCTTTGGATGAAATCGACACACAAGTAATTCTGATCAGGTTTAATCATTGATGATATGATTGTCTTAGTTAATAACAGATTGCAACTGAAATCAGTTTCGAGTATGTGTGAATATAAAAAAGATTATAAAAAAAACACAAAATACAGGATTTCATAAAAAAAGATAATTGAAATCAGTTTCGAGTATTAGTGACTTTATGGATACTTTAACAAAAGTTTGTTTTGCAAACGAAGAACAAGATTTCATTAGGACAAATAACTTCATTATGGCTTATCACAAGGGTGACAAATTCTTCAAGGTTATTCATGACCCTTCCGCACGAGTTTTGGTATGACGTTTCTAATTTTTTTTAAGTAAAAAAAGTTTATTCGTTATTATAATGTTGTTTTTTACGTGTTTGTCCAGACATTGCCGAAATCCATGAACAGGTTTTTGTTATCTAAAAACTTACGAAACAACAACATTAAAGTTTTGACATACCATGGTCAATCTTGGTTTGTTTTGTTAGAATTTATAGATGATGAATTTGGTATGTTGTAATTGTAAGAATGTGTATACGTTAATCAGTGGTGGCAAGACGCGATTATTTAGGAATACATAATGTATATGAATTTACTCACGGCATTCATAAGGAATTGATACATGTTAAGGCGAAATTTATGGTTTCCTTCTACAATAACAAATTGACTTTGAATACGAATTTACGGGTCCAATTTTCAAGCATGTTAAGGCGAAATTGATGGTCTCCTTCTACTCCATTGTTGAATGTATAAGGAAAGTAATATGTTTACTGACCTTGACTTTGAATACGAATTTACAAAATTGTAAATATACATTCAATCAATACATAATGTTATAACAATAATAACAATGCTAATTCGGATGCTAATTACCCTCCACTCTTTCATCCATTTCTTATTATTGAATTGATTGAATACCTATATAATGCTTGACATAACATATAAAGAACATTTAGTTAAATAACATTGAATAGATCAAAAAAAAAATCACAACTAACTATAATGCTTGACATTCGGCATTTATGGTTTGAATGCTTGACTTTGACTAAATTCAATCAATACATAATGTTATAACAATAATAACAATGCTAATTCGGATGCTAATTACCCTCCACTCTTTCATCCATTTCTTATTGTTGAATTGATTGAATACCTATATAATGCTTGACATACGCCAGTTAATCAAGGAATGCTTGACGTTGACTAAATTCAATCAATACATAATGTTATAACAATAATAACAATGCTAATTCGAATGCTAATTAACCTCCACTATTTCATCCATTTCTTATTATTGAATTGATTGAATAACTATATAAACAAGTTTTGACTAACAATTTGTTAGAATATCGTATTGACATGCGGCAGTTATGGTTTGAATGCTTGACTTTGACTAAATTCAATCAATACATAATGTTATAACAATAATAACAATGCTAATTCGGATGCGAATTACCCTCCACTCTTTCATCCATTTCTTATTATTGAATTGATTGAATACCTATATAATGCTTGACATACGCCAGTTAATCAAGGAATGCTTGACGTTGACTAAATTCAATCAATACATAATGTTATAACAATAATAACAATGCTAATTCGAATGCTAATTAACCTCCACTATTTCATCCATTTCTTATTATTGAATTGATTGAATAACTATATAAACAAGTCAAATCAATTCACATACGATTGTAATAAGACACGTTGAATGCACTTTGAGTAATCGCAAAGATATATTATTAGGTTAATTTCTGTTTCTCATCTTTAAATACATAAACATTATTTATTTTGATTTTGATTTGTTATTGTTATTAACCAATCGACTATGCTGATGTTTTGCATACATTCTGGAGTGATCAATCCAGACATTTATGCTACAATACATTTGAAACTTATTAGCTAACTATAATATAAGTTTCAATATTTTTATGTTGTCTACAATTTGTGTTATTGAAGTCATCTATTGGTTTTTACATTATTTTTTTCCAGTTAACAAGATCAATGGCTGCTGTAGATGCAAATGAGTTTACCATGGTTAACCAAATTCATGTAAACTGAAACGGTGTGGCGTTAAAGCTAAAGATTATTCGGGTTTGGCGTCTACCCGATCGTCGCAATCCTAATGATGTGTACTCAATTGAAATGATCCTATGTGATGAAAATGTAAAACTCAGCAACACGTTTTTTTATATCCTATTATTTTTAAATTTCATAACTTTTTTTTTAGTTGTGATGTTTTTAATTTTAATGTATATGAATTTTCTTATTTCCGTACGTTAAAATACATCAATTACGTAGATACATATTTATAGTGTTTTCTTATTTTTTTTATAATTAACAGGGTGACAGGATTCAAGCGAATGTATTTAAGCGGTTGTTTTTTAGATTTGAGAGGTTTCTGACTGAAAATTCTTCTCTTATTATAAGAAATCCAGGAGTTGGGGTCAATTCCTCTAAATACAAGTATGCTCCAAACCCAAACAAACTCTGCTTGAATATGAATACTCAAGTTTCCGAATATGATGGTTTCCAAGGTCCAGATTTTGGTTTCTCTTTGGTGCCCTTTCAAAGAATTCTGGATAGGGAGGTTGATGAATATGTTACAATAGGTATATTTCGTTCTAATAGTCTTTTTTTCATCACAACCAAACCATAATAATAGTTTTATAAGTTATGTTTCATTAATGTTTATTTTATACTTGATCTTAGATGTTATAAGACATGTTAACAAGTTCTTCAGCAATGATGATAAAGATAAAAAGGTTGTCGCTGATAAAAAGAGGTTAACAATGGAATTCAAGATATCGAGTATGTATTCTTTATTTATTTATTTTTTTGTTTGCATTTTATATATAAAAAAAATTACGTAGCTTTATAAATTGTTTATTTATTTTTTACTAAAATAATTTGTACTTTTTTGAAGGGGCTTGCGCATCTATTTAACGTTGTGGGATAGTTATGCCATGGAGATGTCTAAATATGTTGCAACTCATCAAACGGAGAAAGAATTTATAATAATAATGCAGTTTGGCCGTTTGAAGTTTTATAATGGTTGTATAATGTTAATAAATATATATAGTTATATTTATATTTATATCTACATTATATTTTGCATTATAAATTAAGTTCTAACTTCTAAATTTTCTTATTATTAAATATTTCAAAAAAAAATTTCCTAATGTTTTTTTTTATATAGGAAAACCGTATGTTTCTAACTCTTTTGGAGATCGAGTTAGTCGACTGTTCATCAATGGAGATATTGAAGATATAAACCTGTACAAAAAAGGATATGTACTATTACGTTTTTCAATACGAATTACAAAACCTTTATAAAAAGTATTAATAAATATGTAATGTGTAAATCAAATTATTTTTATCAGGTTGGGTAAGAAAATCGCTGATAATCCTTCCTCTTCTCATCGACCATATGGAACTTTTATGTTCTGTTCTGATGAAGATGAATTTGTCCATAACACTCCTTTTAGTAACATTGGCGACATTTGTGAGATTCAAGAGGTAAGTATAATGTTGATACTTAAATACAATATTTATAATTAAATATAAAAAATTGTAATGTTATTAAAAAATTATTTTTATTTAATATTAATACCCATTGTATACCATATACTATCTTATTTCGGTAACAAATTATAATATTCATACAGGAGCAGGCTCTGGTATTATTGGGTACTATTAAAGACCTGTTTACCGAAATTGGCTGGTACTACATGGGATGCCCCAAATGCACCAGAAAATGTAGTATTGATTATATAATCAAACAAGTTGGTGAAGGAAGTTCAGATTTTGAGGAAGAAAAGGTTTACGAGTGTTTGAATGTTAGTTGTAGTGCCAAACAAGTTGAGCCTACACCAAGGTCGGATATATTTGTAACATCAATTTTAATATACACAAATATAGTTTGATTTCAACCCAACTTAGTTATAATTTTTTGTTCTATTTTTTAATTTTTTTTCTAGGTTTAAAATTCAGGTTCGTGTGCAAGACGTTAATGGTGCTGTATCTCTTACGTTGTTTCATCGTGACGTTGCACAACTTATTAGTAAAAGTGCTTCTGAATTGCTTGATTTGAATACGGTATTCCATATTTTTAACTAAATTTTAAATACAAAATTATTTTTAATAATTCCTTAATTATAGTTTTGTAATATTTATGTATTTGGTTATTCCTTTTAAATAGGTTGGTGATACAGTTGAATATCCTGAAGAGATTAAGACTTTGTTAGACAGAGAGTTTGCTTTTAAGATCTTTGTGTCTGGCTTCAATTTAAACAACAAATATGATGTTATGGTGTAACTAAGATAAGTGATGATCCAACAATTATCTCGCATCTTAAGAAAAAGTTGTACGTAGGACAGGTACATAATCGAATTCCATTTGCTATAACTTAGCAAATTTTATTTACGTAAGACTTTATTACATTACAAATTTTTTTTCATATTTTTTTTAAAAACAGCCTGCTGAATCAGAATCACTTCACACGTCTCTCCTAGCAATGCCGTCTAATGTTATTTTTGTTTCCAAGGTACCATTTTCACAAACACTTAATTTCATATTAATACATTTTACTCATTTTTTCTTTCAAACACAATCACTGATGAATTTGCAATTATTTTTTCTTTAGGAATCAGACACAGGCGATAATGATACGCCAATTTCCATTGCTGATAACTTTGTTGATAAGAAAGTTTATGCTGAAGGAGAACAATGTTCTATCAGTTCCAAGTATCAAATGGTTAAGCGTAAACTGATTGACACGATTTCTGATGATGAAAGCACACCAATTCCTTCAACTAAGATTGGAAGTGGTGGTAATATGGAGTAACTTAAAATTCCGTTGAGCCTCCCGTCTTCCTAAACCCAAAATGAAGAGGATTTGTTTGCTATGCTTATGGTCAACCGGTTTCATTGCTTTATGTTTTGTTTTTTTTTTTTTAATAAATTTGAACAATTTCTACTTTGTTATTTTCTCTTTATACCATGATATGGTTTACTGTTTTTATTAAGTTTCATAACGATGATAATTTTAATAAATGCGTTTGCTTGATTGATAAGTATGTTTTCATCCATTATATATTATGTTTAGTATATATAGATTCAACTAGATTGGTGGATGTAGTCATCAAACATAATAGTGAGTTTTAATTTTGTATGATTAGTATCTAATTATAACAAAAAAATTGTAACATAAATGTTGTCTATCATCTTAAATTGTTACCCAAATATGTTGTTATAATACAATCAACAATGGATCGGCCCACTAACTTACCAACACCAGTCCATATAAATTACAAAGCGTACATACTTAGATTACTTATTGGGTTGAATGTTTTTATTAAACAAAGGCCCGATTATTTAGTAGTTCAATTTTCTTTCAGCCCAACATCAATTTTTTCATTATATACATACCCCACATTGTTTCACTTTTTTCAGATTTCTTGGGTCTTCAAAAAAGCTACTTTACCAAAAGATAAGTAACTGTTCATCTTCTTCACTATTATGAAGATCTCGATAATATCAAACACTATCAGACATCATGTTAATAGTCGTGTATTTGTTAGGAATCGATGTATTTTGTTATTATCACTATGATTTTTTGATGATGCATGTGCTATCAATTCTCTCATTAACAGTATTAATCGTGTATCTTGATATGTAATTTGACTTATATGTATTGAGTAACAATCATTGTTTGATCTTTAATGTTAAGTAGATAAACAATCAAGAAAGATTGTTTTGAATGTTTCTTCGAGTGGTATCGCTTCTTTGCTATTGGCCGGTGGTAGGACAGCACATTCCAGGTTTCGTATTCCTATAAACCTAACTGAAGATTCTATGTGTTACATACCACCTAATAGTGATGTTGCACAGCTGGTTAAACAAACTGACTTGATTATATGGGATGAAGCACCCATGACTCATAAACATGCTTTTGAAGCACTAGATCGAAGTTTAAAAGATGTATTTGGTGTACATGCTGATGAGTCGTCTGATTTGTTATTTGGTGGAAAGGTTGTTGTGTTTGGGGGTGACTTTAGGCAAATTCTACCAGTTGTACCAAATGGAACTAGGCATGACATTGTTAATGCCTCTTTAAGTTCATCATACATTTGGCACAAATGCACTGTTTTAGAGTTAACAAAAAATATGAGGTTGCTTTCAGGAAGCTGCAGTTCTGATATTGAGGAAACTAAAAAGTTTGCATCTTGGCTTCTGGACATAGGAGAAGGAAAGGTTGATACAATAAGCGATGATCAGGATGTTATTTTGATACCTGATGACTTACTTATTTCTCAATCTTCGGATCCTGTTTCTGATTTGATAGCCTTTGTTTATCCGTCACTTTTGGATAACATCCACATTCCGACTTATTTTCAAGATCGAGCTATATTGGCACCGAAGAATGAAGTTGTTCATGAAATTAATGATATATTACTTTCAATGTTTCCCGGTGACGAAGTTGAGTATCTAAGTTCGGATAGTGTTTGCCAGTCCGAAGATGTTAACAAACAGGTTGATGAAAGATTAGTTTCTCCTGATGTCCTGAATGGTCTTAAGTTTTTTGGAATACCAAACCATCGTTTGGTTTTGAAAGTTGGCGTTCCCGTAATGTTACTCAGAAACATTGATCAGAAAAGCGGTTTGTGCAATGGGACAAGGTTACAAGTTGTTAAAATGAGAAAACGTGTCATTGAAGCGAAAATCATATCAGGAAGTAACATTGGAATGCGAACTTTTATTCCAAGAATTACTTTATCCCCCTCGGATAAGAAAATTCCTTTTAAATTTAACAGAAGGCAATTTCCACTTGCTGTTTCTTTCGCAATGACAATAAACAAAAGTCAAGGGCAATCCTTATCCAGAGTTGGGTTGTCTTTGAAGGATCCAGTTTTTTCACACGGGCAGTTGTATGTTGCGCTTTCAAGAGTCAGAAGTCGAGATGGACTGAAGATAGTTATAGTAGATGAAAATGGTGAATTGACGAACAAAACATCTAACGTTGTGTACAAAGAAGTCTTTCAGGATTTATGAATAATGTGAGTAATTTTGATGCAATTTTTTACTTATCTTTATTGACGTTATGTATATACAACTTCAATAATAAAGTATTATTTTAAACTTTTTTTGGTGCTTTGAACAGTGCGTTGCCATTTGTCAATAAAACAAGTTATGTACTAATTACAATTACATTAAAAATAAAAATATGATAAAAAGTAATTTACAAAAACACAATGTATTCATACCTTTTGTTATTTTTTGTTAAAGTTTATACTTTGGTTGAAGACTGATCATAATAGGTAATCGGTTTTCATTACGAACGTTACTTATAGCATACAAAAAATATCCACTTTGACATGAAAACCATAGTTATATACAGTGGCGGATCTAGAAACATTTTTCAGTAGTAACGTTTTTCATTTTTTTTCATTTTAGTAGCAACGTTTTTCAAATTTCGTAGAAAAAAACCAAATTTTCCACTAATTTTCCACTACGCGCGCGAAGTTGAGCCGCAACGTCCGCAACCCCTCCTCTTTAACTGGATCCGCCCCTGGTTATATATTAGTTTTAATTTTAATACCCATTTCATATCAACGCAACATTGAAACATGACGTTTATATAAGAAAAAAAATATCAGGCTAAGCGTTATTCTTAACACTTTACGTTGTAGCCACTAAACTTGAATAATACAACTCTTAATTTAATATATTTTTTTTATTTACTATGGTTTGCACCGTGGGTCCCCACGGGTCTCAAACCTAGTATTTAGGAAAACAAAATGAGGGGTGGAGAAAATGGAAGCATGTGGTGTAGAAAGTAAAGAATAAACAGACCCGAAACCGTGATTTAGGTAAATTGTCGTGATAAAAATGGTGATACGTCAAAGATGCGTATCCCATTTTATGGGATTGCTTGCTTGCTTGCTTCTTTCCTTTTGGGTTTCCTCAAGGTTGTTAAAGATTTGATAAATGAAATTGGATAATTAAAATAGTTTGGCCGAGAATATTATTAGTTTACTATTATTAATGCTAGCGTGAGGCCGTGACCCAGTTAAAACAACATAGTCTGTTCGGATGTGAGGTGGTAGGTCTGTCAAGAGGCAGGTGTGACCTACTTATCCCCATAAAGAAAAATGAAGGAAACACACCGTTCGCATTCACTGTTAGAGGTCTTTTGAATATTCACAAGAACGAGAACATGACCGAAACTAAGAGAAAACCGGTAATGAATATCATTCTAGCTACAGCTTGGGCAATATGGAAGGCACGGAACTAGGGATGGCAATCAAACCCGAACATGATAGGTAAACCCGAAACCCGACACATTTGGGACGGGTTTGGGGTCGGGTAATTGGGTATGGGTCCGGGTATGGGATTAGTTTTTTATTTTTTTCGCGGGTTTAGGATTTGATTATATACCCGTTTACCCGACCCGATTACCCAATAAAGCATACCCGTTTACCCGATTAGATACCCAATATAAATTCCTATATATCTTTTTAAATATGTATGCATAATATATCTAATTGTTCATCTAGATTGTCATCTTGTGCTAAAAAATACCAAAAATTAGTGTATACTATTTGTTATCAATAGCTTTGAGTGTTTTTATATGATTTAAGTATTTTATATTTATACATTGTAATCATTTACATATATATATTTAATGATGCTAAATGTAATTGGTTAGTAGTTATCCAATAGATACCCGACGGGTTTTTGGTTGGATATACTCAATGCGTAAGTTTTTAAAATTAATGGCCTTACCCGAAACCAACGGGTATACCCGATACCCGAAGGGTAATTACCCGACACAAACCCGACGGATTTTGGGACGGGTTTGGGACAAGCATACCTAATCGGGTATGGGGTTGGGATTACCTAAACCCGTCCCAAACCGACCCGTTGCTATCCCTACGCGGAACACATCAATTTTTCAAGGCAAAAGGGTGAACTTAGACGGACTATTTGGTGAAATACAAGCGATGTCTTTTAGTTGGGCGAAGCATAAATCAAAGCAAATGGGATGGACTTGGGAGAAGTGGAAATCCTTTGATGTTCCCATTACTTGATTTTGATGTTTAACATAAGTGTAATAGATTTTGAACAATGGGTGTATCGATGATGTAATTGGGTTGCGCAACACAAACAAAAACACAATCACATAATTACAAATTTACACCACTCGGCCCAAGATAAGGACTCTAACTTAGCTCAACTTCTAGCCCAAAGAAAACCCAAAGACTTGATCTCACCAATAACCTCTCCGATCCTAACCAACTTGTCTTCGAAAACACATTTGTTCCTAGCCTTCCAAATGCATCATCACGCAATGATGATGATACCCTGGAGAATGTCCCTTTTTCTTACCCTGCAAACCCGAAAACAGATGAAACTCTAGATGAAATTCAAGGAGATCTCTGACCGAAAAAACGAAAAAATTTTGGACCCCGTACCAACTACTAACATGAAGCAACACCATAGACGCAACCCAGCAAGAAGTAAGAAGGTGCTCTACCGACTCAGCTCCCGAGCGACAAAGCGGGCACGAGACATCCACAATAGGAATGTTTCTATGGCTAAGAGCTAAAGCAGTAGGGATCTTCCCCATCTCAGCTCTTCACATCATGATATTGCACTTCAATAGAACCCATTTGCACCAATCGAAGACGAATATGCTACTAGAATCCCGATCAGTGTCCAACATTTTAACCGCTCCCACACTAAAATCTTTCGTGCCTGCCCCTATCCACTTCCATTCATCCTTCCTAGCTGACAAGGCAACTGAATCCAAGACACCATTAATAAAATCCATCTCCACAAACGACGTCGGGCCTCGATTCCAACTCCAAACCCAACCGTTCCCATTCCACCTATCTCTGACCTGGCAGCGTTTGATCGATTTCAAGTTTTCAACATAAACAAGTTAGGACAGAGGTCCTTAAGGGGAGCAGTACAGATCCAGGGATCAATCCAGATGATAAAGCGTGGTGACGCGATTTGAAAGAAAATCTTTTTTGATACACATGAAAACTGAAACTGGTTTAAAAATTCATAGGTTCACCACCAGATGATTTAAATACAATAAGCATTCAAACATGCTTTGTGATATAATATTTTCACTAGTTTTTTAGCCATTTTCAATGAAATTAAATTTCTCTGTTTGGAATAGTTGTTAAAGATGAAAAACAAGGAACATGCGTAGTTGTGAAGGGTTGTAGTTTTGGTTGGCAACTTATCCATGTCGCCTCTTCCAAATCTTTCCAATTAATGCACATGCACGCTTAGCTTCTACATGACATCCTATCAAGTATCAATATCGCCACATATCTTTTACCATTTCATTTTTTTTTCCCCAAATGGCTTTGGTTACACTCAATCTCCAATTTTAACCTCTAAACCAAATATTGTCCACAGGTTGATCATTGTTGTGTGTTACAACATTTGGAAAGAGATGAATGAGAAGTTTTTTTCTTTTCCAACATATGATGCATCATTGCAGAGGATATCTAGGTAGGTTATTTGTGGCATAAACATGGATCCACACGTAAATCTCTTTAATGAAGAGATTGGTGTAGTTTTCCCTTGTATATATTGTAGTTTGTTATTGTTGTGGCTGTTGTTTAATTGAATTAAGTTTACAAAAAAAAAAAAAAAAAAACTATATTCCTATAAATATGTTTATTTTGTGTATGGAAAATTAATATGATTGTCTATTTGTGTTAATCCCTTTAGCGAGTCAGTCTATAAATCAAGAGAGCAGCTAACGTAAAGCGTTCTTAAAATATATACATGTGAGAGATGGAATCACACGTACGTTGTGATTTCTCGACAAGTGCACTATAGGACATGAGTCACGATTTTATTAAAATAATATTAATATAAATAATAGAGACACACTCTTTATACATTTGGGAAATTGTAGTACATGCACCGTGTACAAATCCAAACGAAAATAATATAAAATAAAACATAAAATGATTCAAACCGAAGTTTTCATCAAGAGCTTCAACCGCGTCTTCTTATGTGATTTCTGCTTCGTCTTTAACGAGGACTTGAACCACGTCCTTTTGTATGATCCTTCTTGGCTGCAAGAATTAACAAAATAATGTTGACGGTTGTGGCTGAGGCACGTGTTTAACACGCTTCCCTTAAAACAGATTTCGCGCCTCTACTAAAGACAACACGTCTATCTCCCAGGGTACAACAGCCGAAGCAGTCTGTACTGCCGGAGAAGGCTACGCGCCCGAGGTTACACCAGGTAAATTATAGTGTTAGATAAAGCATTATGGTTACCATGATTACCTACATCATTTACCATATATTATGCTTATCCTCACAATTTGTCACTGAATGTCATAGGAATGGACAAGGACTTATTTATACACCCTTTATAGTTTAGGGGGTATATATAACCATATATACTAGCTTACACATATTAGCCATGCCCCCACAGTGACCACCCTTAAGCGTATGAATTAGTTGTCCTATTGAACTTAGATATTGGGATCTCCAATTAACTAAGGTAGGTTTCCTTCACATGCCTTTTTCTATGGGCTTTAGTCTCATTCCACAACTTGATCTCTCATCAACCCTCAGGTTGTTGGATCCATAAGATTATCTTTGACTTCGTCAAGTCACTACAGATAATTTTGCAATTGAGATCAGTTGTACTAACATGATATTGACTTGCAAGTCGTTCATGACTTATTGTCAACTTGTAAGACTATAACTCATGATCTAAAGGTTATGGTTGTAACGAGCCATCTGGTTGTTTAGACTCATATGTCATCTAGAATACACAATGGTCATAAGGAGTTAATCTGGTTGATTAGACTCATATGCCAACTTGATAAGGAGTCAATCTAATTGATTAGACTCAGATGCCAACCGGTTTGATATTAATGCCTGATGATTGAGCATACCCCCCATATGCATAATAAATATGTGTTCATATTGAAATAAGATTTGTTTTAGTCTAAAAATATGACGTTATAACTAGATATCAAATGCAAGTTACCCCCCACATTTAAGCGTTATTAGATTGAAACAATCCAACACAAGATAAAAGGTAAAGAAATATCATCTTTTTATATGGATTGAGAGACTCCTCAAACACCATTTATACAAACCTATGGTTGTTCCTTAAATGGATCTCTCCCCCACATTACTTGCACTTTGATCAAGTTTAAGTAATACTACTCACGATGACTACTAGACACCTTGATTAGATCACAAATATCTACATCTTTGTACTATTGAAGTCATTCGAGTATACTGTTCACCTCGTATTCCACTTGTGCACAAGAGGTTTTAAAGCTAAACAAGGCAACATATGCCTTAGCATGAGATGCCAACACTTTTGCGTGTATGTGTTCTCCTCACTATCCATTAGACTGAAGGAAGTTATATATTTTTAGTGTTTGTTGGACACCAAATTCATTCTCATGCCATCTTATAATTTGAATGTTTAAAGTTAATTTAATCTTCACGGAGCATCTAAATTAACATGTACTAGTCTAGCATGCTTTAGACTACAATACTATAGCATGTGAACAAAAGATGCATCATTCTGATTCTTCCCAGCCTTAAGAGATATACGCATTATCTCTTACCAACATTCATTCTTATTTTATACATGACCATGAGATTTTTTTTTTCATATAGTCTCATATGTATGTTACATAAACATGCATTTTCCATTATTCAGTCTAAGAATATAACATTTTTGCCTTTGATCTCAAAGGCTTCACCATTAACTTATAAGTACTTGGCTATAAGTCTTATCTCGAGTAACTTTGGTGAACACATTCATCACCCACAAAAGGTATGAATAGTGTAAGTGTACAATTACTTTTATGTTGATATGAAATCACTTAGATTCACATTCAACAAAACGACTTCAAAAATGCGTCTTTAAGTGATATGCCTTGTCGTCTATATATATTTAGGACACTCTCCCAATTTTAAAGTCAAAACATTTACATACTTCCAACAACTTGAAGTGGTAGTCATATCAAAATGTCCTCTATTTCCAATCGTAAATCTTTTGGAACAAATCTTTCTTGATTCATTAAAGATTGGTATTAACATAAATTTCTTCCATATGTTAAAATTCACCCTTGCGAATTTTCACGACAATCTTTAATGAAATATATCGATATGTAATATACTTGTGTATTTCATCTCAATACACTCACCACTTTCTTTCATGATTCTCTCATGATGTGGTTAGACATTTGATGTCTCGTCTCCAACTTTTAGTCAATGCAACAACTCTTAAGTTGTTTATGTCCAATTCTTTCCGTATACTATCCGTTTATAACAGTGTTCTTTAACATTGTATATTTGACGTTATAGTTATTTATTAAAAAAAAATAACATTTCATATGTCACAAACCTTACGGATTTATTTCTTTGTAAATAAAAATTGCATGTGTTATCTAAAGATATTGAACACAAAACAATAAATAATATACATTCGAAACTAAATCATAAAGTGCAAAACACTTTTAAAAGTTTAAATGGATAAGTAGACATATCTACACATCAAATCTCATAGTGTTATTATCTTCAACACTTTTATCAGCCGATCAAAGTCATCACAACAATATCGTCTTGCAACATGTCTTGAGAACTCTATGCACTTATAAGTACAAGTTCCTCATTTGATCGTGAAATTCTAAAGTTGGACAGTCACAAATCTGTTCAAAACAACACCAAGTCGTTAAAAGACTACAATTAAGTAGTAAAGCTTGAACAATTGATCTTGTTCACAACAACACCAAATTGTTTTCCACCATATAGTGTCAACAAGAACACTACTTTGGTTCAACCTATGCTACATCTATCAAAAATAACGAACCGTTTAAATTATCAAAACTATGCAAAACTTGTTTTAAAATCATTCTAAAACATTTTCTTAGTTTTGCAATATATTATCTATACATCTAATATTTTAAAGCAATGTGGGACACTTGTCATTCCCACATTGCAACTTCAATTATCTCTCTTCACCTCAATATGCCACATGTCACCTTGTGGTTTTTTATAAAAAAATCATTTTTTAAATCAAAAAATTGAAGTAATAATTAATTATGGTCAAAATCCTCATTGAAGACTTTCCTAATTTCCTAATTTCCTAATACATTTGTAACCTATCTCGATCATTCATCTCACCATCTCTCCATAGGCGATCATCATCTATCATACAATCTGCTCTCCCTCGACGATCATCAAAACCATCTGTGGCACATCATCGTTCATCCATATCCTTCGTATTTTCTCCTTCAAGGTATCTCTCTATTCCATTTTTTTGTAACAGAAAGTCTATCAATCGGATCTGGTTTTTTTTTCTGAATAGACGCATCAATTTTGGACGGTGGCAGAGGCGGAGAGGTACGTCTTCGTTAACCTTTTGGCTTCTTAATTGCGATATTTTTGTAATTGGTCATGTATACGTTTTTGTTTGTTTTTGATGTATTTAGGGCTTTATTATTAGTGATTGATTATTGTTATTGTATGCGATGTTTTTTGCTGAGATGTTAATACTTCTATTGCTGAGATGTTTTTTGAAATGCAAGAGGTGATGTATGTTCTATCTCAGGTTGGCTTGATAGGTTCGGAAGATAGCTGGGCTTGGGGATTCAAAGATGGTGATTCTTTCTCGGTGGCTGATGTTAAAAGCTGACTGTTACAAGATAAATATGCTCAGCCAATGCAGCAGCAAATGCAATATATGCGATGGGAGGTATGGGTCTCAGCTCGTGAAGAGCATGAATTAATAATTAATTAATTCTTATGTGTTTCAATTGTGATTGTGAGGTAGCTAACCATTGAACATGATGGTATTAGATAGATATATTTGAACTAAAGCATCCAATTTCCACCAATCGATCCAATAAAATGACAATTATTCATCACGTATTTTTTCTTTCATGTTCATAACTTCTTATTCGACTAAGATTGTTTAAAGGGTTCAAGAATTTTCATCATTTGTTCTTGAGGATTTAATATAATTCGGATCTTCATATGCTTGAGATAATGTTTTTTTAGTGAAAATCTTTAGTTTGGTTGGTGATTGGATGGATCATGGATCTCGGATGTGGGTGCACCCGATTGCATCGTGTCAAAATCGGAAAGTGGTTTAATTTTTTTCAAAAGAATCTATGATCTTTCCTATTTTCAACCTTTTAATTTTATGGAATTATTTAAAACTTCCGATTTATGGGGATATAGAATTGAATGATATTATTTAATATGGATATAATTTTATGGTATGATTTAAAACTTCCGATTTAGTTGTATTATGTGTGTTTTATACATCTAATTTTAAGATCTTGAAGATTAATATACTATATCCTTTTCTTTTGAAACTAGATCGTTCTTCCAATCTGCCTTAAACGTAAAAGTGATGGGTCTTTCTTGAAACAAAATCAATTGTTGTAGACACGCCACTCAATCTGTTGTAAGTTTTCATTCTCCTTATTATTTTGTTCATTAATTGTTTCATTTCCTAGGTTACTTTTCTATATTGTTCAAATCTTTTTTATAATTATCCCAACTTTATTTTTTCAAAATTATGTTTTGTATATTAATCAAAACCTAATTTTTTTGTAAAAAAATTATATATTAGCTATATTTACGCCTATTCCAAATTCAAAGATTTTACCATATAAACAATTGTTCGACTTTTTAAAAAAATTTAAATTTGAAAATCACATATTTTTCGTAGATAATAAATACACATTAATAATAATTATATATATTAACTATTTACGCCCATTCTAAATTTAAAATTTTACCTTAATAAATAAGAATGAGAAAGGAAATTTACGTAAATTAGGAACTCATTAAATTTCCTTATTACATTTAAATTACTAACTTCCTAAATTTAGTGTAATTTATATTGGTATTAAGTTAAAATTTGAATTTTGAAATTCAAAATTTAAATTAAATTCAAAATGTTTAAATTCGAATTATACAAAATTTCAATTTTTTAGTTTTGATTAATAATGGTAATGAGAAAGGAAACTTACGTAAATTAGGAACTCATTAAATTTTCTTATTACATTTAAATTACTCACTTTCTAAATTTAGTGTAATTTATATTGGTAATAAGTTAAAATTTGAATTTTGAAATTCAAATTCTAAATTAAATTCAAAATATTTAAATTCGAATTATACAAAATTTCAATTTTGTTAGTTTTGATTAATAATGGTAACAAATTACACATGCTAATTATCCTTTTAATTACAAATTTAATAAGATTCAAAGTAATGTCAACTCTCCAATTAATACATTAATTGATCATATTAATTGTGCTATATTATTCTAATATTAGTTTAGCTTATATTGGTAATAAATTAAATATCGAATTTTTAATTCAAATTTCAAATTAAAGTTTGAAATGTTTAAATTCGAATTTGACAAAATTTAAAATTTTGGTTAATAATTGTAAGGAATTACACATACTAATTATCCTTTTATTTACACAGTTAATATGTTTCGAAGTCCCTACATAAGCTGTGTCAACTTTTATTAATACATTAATTGATCCTATTAATTTCCCTATATTATCCTAATATTAGTTTAACTTACATTGGTAATCAATTAAATAACGAATTATCAACTCAAATTTCAAATTAAAATTCGAAATATTTAATTTCGAATTAGACCCATTCTAAATTCAAAAATTTAGCTTAATAAATGAGAATGAGAAAGGAAACTTACGTAAATTAGGAACTTATTAAATTTTCTTATTACATTCAAATTACTCACTTCCTAAATTTAGTGTAATTTATATTGGTAATAAGTTAAATTTTGAATTTTGAAATTCAAAATTCAAATTAAGTTCAAAATATTTAAATTCGAATTATACAAAATTTCAATTTTTTAGCTTTGATTAATAATGGTAACAAATTACACATACTAATTATCCATTTAATTACAAATTTAATAAGATTCAAAGTAGTGTCAACTCTCCAATTAATACATTAATTGGAGATATTAATTGTGCTATATTATTATAATATTAGTTTAGCTTATATTGGTACTAATTATCCTTTTATTTACACAGTTAATATGATTCAAAGTCCCTACATAAATTATGTCAACTTTTATTAATACGTTAATTGATCTTATTAATTGCCCTGTATTATCCTAATATTAGTTTAACTTATATTGGTAATCAATTAAATAACGAATTATCAATTTCAAATTTCAAATTAAAATTCGAAATATTTAATTTCGAATTAGACAAAATTTCAAATTTCAAATTTTGTTTAATAATGGTAAGAATTTACACATATTATTTATCCTTTTAATTACACATTTTGAATGAATTAATCTTTAAAAAAATTAAACTTTTGAATTAAAGTTAATAATGGTAACCATTACATCTATTTATTATCTTTAAATTATGATTTCCTAATATATATAAAATATAACAATCAATAATTTTGGTTGTAACTTTCTCAAATTGATTACAAGTAAAAATTAAAATATTAAATACTAGAATTTGAAATTATATATTTCGGTTAAACTTTAAAAATATTTGAATACTAAATGTTTTATTTAAATACTTTTAACATTTTGTAAGAAATATTTTTCACTACTATTTATTTTTTACTAGATTTTTTTTTTTTTGGAAGGCAACTTTCATTAAAAACACCGGCCTATCTCCAAGGCAGAGATAGCCACACAACAATCACTTACATGACATCAAAATAAAAAGAACGCCAACCCTCCCACTTAACATAATTACCCTTACATCGACTAGAGAACCAAAGAAAACTAATAGCCTTCACATCCGCAATAATATGATTAATAGACGCCTTTGTCTTCTTAAAGATTCTATCATTCCTTTCCTTCCAAATCCTCCATAACGTGATCACCAAAATGCCTCGAAGAATATCTTTCTTTGGCTGAGAAAAACCGGAAGAATCCGCAACAGCATGGACATCAACAACCGAAAACAAATAGACCGGGGGAATGTTACACCACCTAGCGATACCACTCCACACACCATTAGAAAACAAACATCCCGCTACAATATGGTCTAAATTCTCCGCCGGCCCATCACATAAAGCACACCCATCCCTATCAACATTAATGTTCCTACGTCGAAGAGCCTCAATTGTCGGAAGCCGATCCATAACAGCCCTCCAAAAAAACAAATTGCATTTAGCGGGAACCCACTTCACCCATCGCACATCAGCAGCCACTCCAAACTCCGCGCCTCACTGACCCATAATTTGGTTTCTTGGACCGAAAGATTCTGCAAAGAATTAGCATTCCAAGTCCACGAGTCCGCTTCGTCTTTCAAAACCAAGTCCGCAACCATTCGAGAGCAGGTAATCAATTCAGCAGACTCTTGATCTGTAGCTGGATATCGCGTCCATTCCCAAACCATGACACCCGTTCTACCATTAAAATTAAGTCTATCCGCTACAACACACCACTTGTTCTTATCAAGACGAAATAGAGCCGGAAATAAAGCCTTTAATGGAACCCCATTCAACCAAGGATCAATCCAAAACTTTATCTCCTTTCCATTTCCAACCCTCCTTGAAGAAGACTATTAAAGGACGAACCATTAATAACGAGTCGCTCACCGCTAGAAACAATTTTTCCCCAAACTCCACACACGGACCTGTTATTTGGAACCGAACACCATCTACGTCTCGAACCATGAATGACGTCTATAACTCGCCTCCACAATGCTAACCCATCCGATCTATACCGCCATATCCATTTTAATAACATAGCATTATTACTAACATCCAGTTTTGTGAGACCAAGACCCCCGAACTTTTTAGCTCGCGTAACCACCTCCCACCTAACCCAATGAACCTTATTAAGATCCTCATTACCTCCCCATAAAAACTTTCTCACTAACTTCTCGAGCTTAGTCACAACCGCAACTGGAGCCTTGAACAAAGAAAAATAATAGGTCGGAAGACTCTCCAAAACCGATTTAATTAAAACCACCCTTCCTCCCATAGAAAGCGTCCTGGACTTCCATTTAGAAAGTCTTTTTTGAAACACCTCCACAATCGAATCCCAATTATTAGTTCTCCCTATATTAGCTCCAACTTGAATACCGAGATATTTAAAAGGAACAGCACCCGAGCTACAACCCAAAGCATTTGCTCGAACCGCAATCTCCTCACCATTCAACCCAACACCAAATAATGTGGACTTTTTAATATTAATCTTTAGACCCGAACAAAGATAAAAAATCCTCAAAACTCTTTTCAAAGTCTTGAAGTTAGAGTCCGACCACTCCCCGATTATCATAGCATCATCCGCATACAATAAATGAGAAATACAAGGACCATCATTAGGAAGCTGAACCCCCTTAAAATCCCCATCAACACACGATATTTTTACCAAACCCGAAAGCGCTTCCATAGCAATAATAAAAAGAAAAGGAGAAATAGGATCGCCTTGCCTCATACCTTTGCCGCAGGAAAACTCAAAAGTAGGCGCACCATTGACTAGAATAGAAGATCTAGCCGAACACAAAACCCCTGAAATCCAATCACACCAAATATCCGGGAAGTTCATTTGCCTCATAACCATCAACAAGAAACCCCAGTTCACATTATCATATGCCTTCTCAAAATCAATTTTAAACATAAAAAACCGTTTACCACTTTTCCTAGCCCATGCCAAAACCTCGCTAACAATCAAAGGACCATCAAGGATGTATCTACCCGCAACGAACGCTGACTGAGTCTCATGAATAATCAAGTTCATCACCTTCTTCATTCTTTTAGCAAGCACTTTAGAAATAACTTTACTCACAATTCCAATTAAGTTAATCGGCCTATATTCTCCCAAGGAAACCGGGTCGCTAACCTTGGGAATTAAAGTTATAAATGACGACCCAACTCCCCTACTAATAACACCCGTATCGTAAAAATCATTCACAATATTATAAAAGTCATCCGCTAACTGAGGCCAAAATTTTTTAACAAACCTGAAATTAAAACCATACGGACCGGGCGCTTTATCACTTCCAAAACCAAATACAGCCTCCTTTATTTCAATCTCAGAAAACCTCCCCACTAACAACCCCGCCTCAGTAGACGAGAGCTGTTTTAAATCAAAACACCTTAAAAACGGACGATCCACCAATTCTTTTTTAAACTTGTTCCTAAAAAAGGCCAAAACCTCTTTTTTCACTAGATTAGGACGAGTCTCCCAAACCCCATTTATCATCAACCCCGGGAACCCGTTACTCACCTTACGACTATTAATGAAACCATGGAAAAACGCCGAATTCTCATCACCCTCCTTCGCCCACTTGACACGGGATTTCTGTTTCAAATCCTTACTCTTCAAAAACTCCATAAATTTCACACGCTTATGACCTTCTTCAAATACCCACTGTTCTTCTTCATATAACTCCCTACTCTCCATGGACACCTCCAAAGACTCTAACTCTTCCATAATACCCACCATCTCCTCTGAATCTTTTTTACAAACCTCTTTGACCCATTCAAGAATGGCGGCTTTAACTCTTTTAAGTTTCCCCATAAGAATTAAATCCGGCTTCATATCTGCATACTGATCGCACACTAGCACATTAGTTACCACCTCATCAAAACCTTCCCTACTCATCCATGAATTGAAGAGTCTGAACGGTTTAGCGCCGTAATTCCTATCACCCAGCTTCAATATTAATGGGCTATGATCAGAGTGAAGTCTAGCTAACGCCCGATATTCCGCATTAGGCCAACGATCACAAATATTAGTCGAAACAAATATTCGGTCTATACGGCTTAACTTATTACCTGCACAAAATGTAAATTTACGATTACGCAAAATAAACTCACGAAGCTCCAAATCGTCTATAAATTCGTTAAATTCCGACGCATCAGCAGCCTTGAATCTCGAATTTCTTCTATCATCACGGTTTCTAACGCAATTGAAATCGCCTCCTATAATCCAAAGACCCATGTCCATATTCACGGCTGCTCTAATCTCGTTCCAAATTCGTCTCTTGTCAATCAATTTTTGCGGAATATAAGTGTTAACACAGGATAAAGTCATGCCAATCTCCTTCAACTCGCCTGAAACTATCATAAAATTATCATACTTCACAACATTAGTACTCGAAAACAACTTCGGATTCCACACGGAGACGAGAGCACCCGACCGGCCCGATGACGGCACCTAATCAAAATGATACTCGCCATAAACCCAGAATTTACCCACATCAATACCATCCAAAGAAACAAGTTGCGACTCTTGCAACATAATCATACCCACATCGTTCTCTTTCCTTAAACCCCGAACCCAATTAGCTTTGGCCTCGGACCCTATACCCCAGATATTAAGAGATAATACATTCATTGATCACCCGTTTGAAATCCTTCCTCCCTTACCATATTACCAGCCGTATCTTCAAAACGCTCAATATTATCGACCCCCCATTTCTTCGCAAAAGCCATTGTATCTTTCACTTCTTTCAACGAGACACTATCAATCTTTTCTGTAGCCGCTACTTCAAGAGGAACATTCAAATCAACTCTGTCCATAAAAGAATCACCATTGCCCTCATTCAAACCGGACTCGACCATCTCGTCAGAAACCACCAAACTAACATCGTCATTCGGCGTACTTGGCTCAGCATGGCAATCCACCTTCTCGTACATGGGACCCGAACTAACACAATAAATGAATCTGTCTATATCAAACAGATCCTCCCCTTCCCTTTGTCTCTTCTTCGGCCTATCATGACCAACCGGAGAACATGAGAGTTTCTTCCTCGCCTTTTTCCTATAAGCCTTCCCCCTCTTTTTACCCTCCTCTTTATCACAATTCACCCTTTCCGAGTTAACCTCCACAGGAGCATATATGTTGTCAGTGTTACCCATAGACCCGGCCCCGGGATCACCTTGTGAAGAATTGACCATCACTGCCTCCGTCTCCATTCCAACAACATTAACATCAGGCTCCATGCCCGAATTACCCTCCTCACCACCCTCGAAGTGTTCCTCATCTATCCCTTCCTCCTCTTCATTACCTCCCTCCTCCTCATCGTACAAGCAATCAGGCGACCACTCTTCACAATCTTCTTCAACTAGAACCGGGAACACCGAATCCTTCCAATGTAAATTAACATATTGGTTCACTCTACTGGTAGAATTCAATAACACCCCAACCAAGGCATGAGACAAATTCTCATGTCCACCAGTATCATCCGGTTTTTGAATCACCTCACCAAAATTAGACGCAATATCGTAGAACACACTATCCACATTTAAACACACTGGAATACCCAACAACTTAAGCCATGCGATTCTTTCATACTCCCATATCTGACCTTCCCATCCATCCAAAGAACCAAACACCTTATCCCACAACCCTTTTTTATCCAAGAACCACAGTTTCTCTTTAGCAGATTCAAATACGAGAATGACCGATAGAACACCCAAGTACTTGATACTAACCTTTGAGTTAACTGATTCCCGCAGCCAAGATCTCAACCTAGTTAAAGAAGGCAGATCTCGAACCTTCCCTAATAGTCCAAGTCCGTTCCATGGATTCTAAACCACTACGTCATCCTTAATAACGATATCCAACACATCCTTCCCATTATCGATGTTCAGCAGAGTGTCCCTAAAAGACTTATTTCCCACCCTTGATGGACCACTACTATCCTTAACCTTGTCCGGCTCTACGTTCACATCAGCAGGCACTTCGGTCCCTACATCGCTGACCGGTTTCCACACTTTAGTCTCCTTTCCTTTACCCTTCATGTCATTCACAAATCTAGCCAAAACCGCGTATAACTTGTAACTGCCAATCCAAACATCTTTCAGATCTTCTTCGAGTCGCAACGGATCATCAATATTAATGAACGACACAAACCCAAACCTCTTCCCAAGCTTATCGTACTTCCGGACAATTTACGTACCTTGAATCCGGCCAAAAACTTTCATAACATTACCTAGATCTGCCGAGGAACAGCCTTCTGGAAGGTTTGAAACAAACACCTTGGTAATCTTTACGTTCGAACTGGATTCCCCATGCTGCTTTGATCGTCTATTGTTCTTGAATGGTACATCATACCACGTATCGACCTTATAACGTTCATTTGCCGCCATGCAAAACCAATGAAACCCTAATCGCCCTTTTCGCCTCTCCGGAATACTCGGAGCTTTTGAAAAAGATGATTCCAGTCAATTTCCAAAGGCGCCAATTCCCAATATCCGTATGTTTCGCAATGACCATCAATAAAAGCCAAAGACAGTCTCTATCGAAGGTTGGATTGTATTTAAGAGACCCTGTATTCTCACATGGCCAGCTTTATGTCGCATTGTCAAGAGTTAAAAACAGGGCAGGTGTGAAGTTACTTATACTTGATGCTGATGGGAAGGTCAAGACTAAAACAAAAAATGTGGTGTATAAAGAAATATTTAGTGATATTTGAATAAAATGTGTATTGGTTTCTTTTAAATTTTAATAAAATATTGCTACTATATATATATATATATATATTACGTTTTACCACTCAAAATAATTGTACGTTGGTGAACCGCGTGTAAACGCGGGCAAAAGTCTAGTATTTATAATATCAATACGGGTTTATGAAACCGTATACCGAAACCCAAAATATCAAACTATTTTATATGGTTTCAGTTTAATACATCTACTATAACGGTTTCTAATCCATAAAAGAATCCATTTTTAATGAACATACTAGAAAAATAAACTGTTTACATAAAACATTTTCCTAGTTATTGTGGTTTACAAAATAAACCCGTTCTAACAAACATGTTAGAGCTTAAATGATTCTAATGCGCACGTTAGAGACATTTTTTTACATGAAATATTTCCAAATATTCCATTTCATAAAATATATCGTGTTTAAGCTCGTATCAACGATAAAAGTTTTCTAACACACATGTTAGAAAACTAAAACGAGTTCTAATGCGCACATTTAGAAGTATTAAAACTTCTATACGAAATATTTTAAACACACATGGTTCCTAATATTAAACCACTTGTAACACACAAGTTAGGGAAAAAAAACTATTATTGTCCCTTTTTTTTTTTTTTTATATCGGCGGTTTTTATGAACCATTTCTAACACACATGTTAGAAGACAAATGATTACAAAAATCATTTTAAACCTTTTTTAACCCAATCGATAGCAATAAACGGTTACAAAAATCGTTATAAAACTTATCAATAAATCAGTTCTAACATGCTTGTTAGAATTAAACGATTACACAATCGTTATGAACTTGACAATTTATATACAATAAACAATTTCTAACACCATCGTTAGAAGTAAATGATTACAAAAATCATTGTCATGCATATTGATTTATATATAAAAAACTGTTTCCAACACACTTGTTAGACATTATCGATTACAAAAATCGTTATAACACTTATCGGTTTGCATAAAACAAACCGGTTCTAACATGCTCGTTAGAAATAAATGATTACAAAAATCATTATAAGGCTTTTTAGTTTATCAAAATAAATTATTTCCAACACCCATTATAAGAAACGAGACGCTTAGACAAACTTCTCAAATCAATATATTTTTTCTAATATAATCATTTCTAACACACATGTTAGAAAATGAAACGTTTACAAAAAACGTATTTTTATAAAATAAACCAAGTCCTACGCGAATGTTGTGGAATTTAATGTTTACAAAGAAAACGTATGGTTTACACCAATAAACCCGGTATAACACACATGTTATAAAAAATCACGATTAAGATCGTTTAAAACCAAATGGTTGAATCAAAACCAATTGTTTTATATCACGGTGTAGGATTTAATATTATATCAAAATCTCTATAAATCCAAACCCAACAAGTTGTACTACATACATATTTCCCAAAACAAATATTTACAAGATTATACAAAAATCTCTAAAAACATTTTTTTAACCACTTCATGAACCCAAATTCCTTATGAATAAGGTTTTAAGATTGTAGCAACAATCTCACGAAATCTGTTTTATGATTGTAGGACATGGGTCACGATTTTATTAAAATAATATTAATATAAATAATAGAGACACGCTCTTTATACATTTGGGAAATTGTAGTTCATGCACCGTGTACAAATCCAAACGAAAATAATATAAAATAAAACATAAAATGATTCAAACCGAAGTTTTCATCAAGAGCTTCAACCGCGTCTTCTTATGTGATTTCTGCTTCGTCTTTAACGAGGACTTGAACCACGTCCTTTTATATGATCCTTCTTGGCTGCAAGAATTAACAAAATAATGTTGACGGTTGTGGCTGAGGCACGTGTTTAACACGCTTCCCTTAAAACAGATTTCGCGCCTCTACTAAAGACAACACGTCTATCTCCCAGGGTACAACAGCCGAAGCAGTCTGTACTGCCGGAGAAGGCTACGCGCCCGAGGTTACACCAGGTAAATTATAGTGTTAGAACTTATGAAACTTGGTAGAAAGTACTCATCTCTATGTACTCAATACATGAGTAAAGTCTTTATTCTTTTCAAGAACCCTCCATGTATTCAAGTATATTATTTCCTCTAGTATCAAATAAGACACATAGCCTACAATTATAAAGAGTTGAGGAAGAGTGAAGAGTCTTTCTCTTAATTAGAGACTTAATACTCTAATAAAAGTTAATTAAGTGAAATAAAAAACTCAACTCAAGAGTTTTTCTTCAATTCACATTATGAATACATTAATTAATAAATTTTATTAATTAAATATCCATTCATACTATTAAAATTCGAACATGCACCAAACTCGGCTAAAACTTTTTTCCAACATGTGTTGCTCCGGCCATGGCTACGACCACGACCGGTGCTAGTTGATGCACCATCGTTGGGGTATACGGTGTTATACGCGATAACGAGCGCAATTTCCCCTTCTACTATCCACGTAACCATTGTGTGTGATTTTTTTGTGAAGATGAGAAGAATTATTTGAATGTGTGTAAAAAAATAGGGTAAAAATCATGGGTGGACCCACACCCATCCTAAAGAGTGCGGGCGGACACCTTTAAAAAAAATTAGTGTTTATATATACGCGTTTATCCCGTCTGCACCCCATAAAATTTTTCTATCGCACCCCTTGGATTTTTGAAACCGAGGAAAAGCAAGGAAACAAACATTCCTCTCCCCTTTATAAGCCTTGAAGCTAAATCCAGGATCCCTACGCTTGGTAGAAAGATTGGTGTGTATATATTTTTCCCTGTTTTTTTCTTCGGCAAGCAAGGATTTGATGGAAAGGTTGCAGGTCTCTCTTAATTTGATGTGAAGAAGATGAGCTATTTGTTTTTTTTTAAGTGCAAGATGTTAAAATATGTAAAAGTATGATGACAGGCAAAGTCACGTTAACTTTTAATATGGTTTTCTTTTTATATAATTTTTTTTACTTTACTTTTTATAAAATGTAATAAGATTCCATGTCGATCAAGGTTGTAAAAATCCCGATTAATCAGTGATTAATCGCTAGTCCTCACTTTACTGATTAATTTTGGGCTAATCACTCAATTAATCAGTGTGCGATTAATCACCGATTAGTCGGACCTAAAAAACTCAAAATTAGGTAAAAATGAATTATAACGGATCAAAACTGGAGCTAATCGATCACATAAAACAAGTTCTTACATCAAAATTGGATGATAATCCATGTTTTAGAAGCAAAATCGATGAAACTCCATGAACCCTAGTTGCGTCTTATAGTTCCTTACGATGAAAGAAGGAACAAGGAGGAAAAAAACGGGATATGGTGAACGATAGAGGTGATTAGGGTTATTTAAGTTTAGATATTTTAATATTTAACCGCCCTTCCATATTCACTAGTTTATATTTGGTCCCTAAACTTCTAAATTTATACATATAAGGTATAAAATTAGCATTATATATGTATAAATTTTGAAAAATATATATAAAAATCCAATCCGATTAATCCCGATTAATCCCTAGTCGGTACCTCACCGGCCGACTAGCGCCTAGCGAGTTCTACAACACTGATGTAGATAAGATCAAGTACAATGAGAGAGACTATAGTCTAGTGTAGGTAAATCAAATGAATCTAACTATTCTGTTCGATTCTAGATCTGTAAATCCAAGAATTTGGAAACCGTTTTAACGAGGTAACATCTGAGTTACTTGTTTGTATTGATAGTTAGTCCCTGTGATAATTTTGGTGCGTTTGATGCCAAAACTACTACGATTAGCCGAGATGTATTCACAACTTTAGATTTTAAAATTTTGGTATGCTTATGTAACTATATTTAAATTACTTTTGGCTTTTGATTTACTTTTATTGATTATATAATTTTAGTATTATTATTTTTTGTATACGATTCGACCCGACCCTACACGGGCCACCTGATGGATAAACGACCTAGGGGCTTAGAGATTCTGCACCCCATGAAAAAAAATTCTAGGTCCGCCACTGGTAAATATGTGTATTTATAGTGGGGGAAATTAATTTTTGTTTTTTTTAATATTTAGCCCGTTGGCTAACGGCTAGCCACTAGCCAGCGGACTGTGATGAGCATCACATTATAAGTCTATCGATGTCGTGATTCAATGGGAGGGGCGGTGTTCGCGGTCATCACAGTGATCACGGGATGGTCATCACGGACCACCCCGTTCATTCTAAAAGGTTTATTAAAAAGCTAACAAACACCCCTTAATCTTTTTATTAGTAAGTATATAATATTAAATTTATTCGATTCGTGTAGTATGCAAGATTCTAATCCCGTCAACAGTAAACAATTAAAACTTCTTAGCAAGTAATATAATACTTTTAATTAGGTGCTTTACACAGTAAGTGTTGGCAACCATAACTTTCCACACTCTATTTTCCAAGTAAATTGATATGTTGAGAATAATAACAAAAGTTATAATAGTTAAATAATTAGGCTGCGAGAAAATACGACCGGTTTCAAGTTTCAACAATGGTCACCTTTTTGTTTAATTGTTTATAATATCGTAAGTGCAAATTGAAGTTTTCTTCGAAAAGAGGAATAGTATGTCCTGATATTGTAAACATGGAAAACTGAAAGTTGAGAAAAATATATTAAGGGTTAAAAGTGGGCAAGTTGAGCAAGTGGTGGATTATTATTATTTGCTATCCTATCACATGCTATGTTGCATCATACAGATATGAGATATCTACAACCAATTGAAACAATCTCCTTTACAACTTCCATAATAAAAATCTAAATTGTTTAAATAATTCTGTACGTGAAGTGTCGTGTAGCACTACAAGGAACGGGACCTTTAGCGGCGACGGTTGCCGCTAATGGTCTTGTCACCTTTTGTTTGTCGCTATTGCTTCTGTTGCCGCTAAAGGTGTCCCCGCTAAAGCTATTTATCCACGTGGCATTATCTTTTAACTTTATTTTTTTGCCACATGGCAGATTCCTGTGTAATCTGGGCAAGACTTTTAGCGGCGACGCGTCGCCGCTAAAGGTCTTTTTTTTTTTGCTGTTCGTTTACTACGCACACGCATAACCAAACTAAATAATAACAAAAATAATTAACCAACATCTACATATATATAAATAAACATACCAAGTTAAACCAACATTCGTGAAAACATATCAAACAAACTAAACTAACATACCAACCTAATATTTGATTCAAGCATACACCATCAAAACTAAACAAAAATACCAAAGCTGCCTAAAAGTCTTCGTCTTGGTCTTCGTCTTCATCGTCATGATCGTGATCGCTACTATTACCACTTCCGCCTTGATTTCCACGCCTTTGTTGGACCAATTGATTAGCCATTTGGAGCAATTGCGTTTGGAATTGAGGAGTCGCTATGATATCATTAAGTTACTCCTACAAAACATATTTATACCAAATGGGTCAACTATTAACAAATAACTACAAATATATACCAAATGGGTCAAATATCCTATTTACTAAACATATTTATACCAAATGGGTCAAATATCAACATTTAAACTACAAATATATACCAAATGGGTCAAATATCCTATTTACTAAACATATTTATACCAAATGGATCAAATATCAACATTTAAACTACAAATATATACCAAATGGGTCAAATATCCTATTTACTAAACATATTTATACCAAATGGGTCAAATATCCTATTTACTAAACATATTTATACTAAATGGGTCAACTATCAACATTTAAACTACAAATATATAGCAAATGGGTCAAATATCCTAGTGGGTATGCCCGCGCGCTGCCGCAGGTATTTATATTTTTTCCATACCGCAAAGGGTTTTCGTTAGTTAAAGCAAAGAAATGTACAACAACCGAGTAAGTGACTAAATGATTGAAAATTATCTAAAATATCTAGCACAAAAACTAACTTCACATAACACACATATGCTATTGTGATTGAGTTTTTAATCTCAAATGAGAAATATAAACTAAATAAGACTAAATTAACAATCTTACTAATATTAAACTGGATAATAAATGATCCTAGATATATTCCACTGTAATGCAAATACAAACTTAACCATATGGAATCATACGGTGGTATGTGGCTACAAATGAGGACTGAGGTGAAAGCCGTCGGATTAAAACCCAAATATTTTGTTTATATAGTAGATGGTTCAATTATTGTTGGTGAACAGGATTACCTTCTTGATGGATGATTAATGATTTTAACTTAGGCAAGTGGGCTTCCGAAACAAGTTTCTCACAACCTGAAAGTGAACCAATGCCTATGACTTCCTCTACACCATTCTTATCAAGACCTCCTATTCGTCTTTTTCCTTACCTTCTTGATGCTGTATAACAATCCCAAAAACAACCAAGATCAGCCCTGCCCTGCCCTCCATCGACCCTCCATCGACCCTCCATCGACCGACGCCCCAGACGGCGAAGGTTTCCTTCGATCTTCAAAACCACTTCCGCGCCTTACTTTTTCCTGGCAACAAACACCACAGCAAAAGTTATGTCGGAGTCGACAATAGACAAAGGGCACATAATACACATCAAACAATCTACTGAAGCTGGTGTGAGAAAAATCAGTAAAGATAATAAAAAACATACCAATTAAAAATCAAGTTTTTTTTTAATTCATGCGGCATATCAACCACCCCATTTATGGAAAGCAACAACTTTTTTAAGTATAGAAATGGATACTTGTCTTTTCTTTCTGAACCTGAAAATGATACATTGCAATCCATTAATTCAATAATTCTACTTAAGCGTGGCTGAATCTTACAGTCAAGAGTCAGGACCCAACTCATCATCCTCAACAAGCTCAGAACTCAGAAGCATATAACACCGCAAACTGCAGGAAATGCTTTGATTTAAGTTTAGCCGTTTGTTTTATACGACTTTTCAGAGACAACCTACAATTTTAGTAGATTTTAGTTTTCTCGACAATGCGTGTATTCTTTTTTATATCTAAACATGAAAGCATCAAATAGCCCTGGTTTCTTAACGAATAAAATATGATAGACGAACATGAAAGCATCAAAGTCTTGGTTCATATAGTCTGCGAAACCAAACTACAATTCTACACAAAAGTAAAAATAATTGTAATTAGACTCATTTAGTGATTGAATAAATAGTTTGGCGATTTGTGTAAAACCTAAAAGAACTAAAAAAGCTCAATTTTTCCCCGTAGCAATGTAATAATGCTAAAGTTAAGGTAGCATATAATTCAAGATAGTCACTTTACAAAAACCTAGAACTAAATTAACAAGAACCCAACCTTGTTCATCCATGTGCCATCTCAAGTATTATGTCTCTATAACCACATTAGCATTAAATTAAAAGGAACCCATTCATGTTCATCAATGGTGTAATTTATAATAGTATAACATAGTTTTCTAAATCCTTGAGAATACCCTCACTCTTTTTATTTCTTTTAACCATGTCTTTAGCATTTTCTGACTATCAAATATCGCTAACGTCAAAATCAAAAGAAGGAAAATCTAATTGTAGTATACAAAATTGTTACATACAAGCAAATCATAATCTACCTTCGGCATGCCGCTGCACCGTTACCCCCATCCTTACCGTCCCTTGCAATTGAGGCCTAGCTTGATATGTACCTATTCTCACGATGCTTTCTGACCTATGCCAGCAATTAAAGCAATCCTCTACAAATTAAACATTGTTCAGATATCTCAATTTATGGATTGAATATTATCATGCTAAAAATATCCCTTTTGCACAATTTAAACACTGATGCAAATCTGGGTGAAAAAAAAACTTCTATCTATCAAAATCAATGTAACTAGGATTGTTAAGTGACGCGCGTTGCGCGCCTTGCACCATGGTTATGTAATTTATCTAATATGCCAATTTATCAACCGTCAGACATGCATTGTTATCATATGTTCTAAAATTACAATTTAATATAGATATGCATTTCCACATGCAAAAAGTCGGGCCCTGGACCTGCTGTAACAGCTGCAGAACATGGGAATAGGGCGCCAGAAGTTGAATCTTCCCCCATTCGCATATATTCCACCATACCAATCTCGTCCAAACACATTCCAAACAAATATGCGACGTGGTTTCAGGATCAGAGCTGCACCTTCTGCACAGTCCGTTTCCATCTACAGGTTCATTTTGCAGGCTTCAGTAACATACTAACATAACAAACTAATAACCTAAGGAGACAAGGTAAAGTATCAAATGCCCAAACCTTAAGCTGGTAAGATATTTCGTTCCATTGTTCAACTGTGGGGTCGACTCCAGTAGGATTATGCGCACAAGCATGTAGCAAAAAGAACGACCCGTTTGGAGCATTCTGAGCAACAACCAAGTAAACATAAAAAAATAAGCAATTGTTTCCTTAAGAAATTCCATACATTAAAGTATTCTTGATAGTAGATACCTTAACATCATCCATCAGCGAGGCGAAAGCAAGCCCTTTTGATTCAGGATGATAATAATGAAATGCTCTTTGTGGTACATTAGTATCTCTCCAAATGTTATGGTGACTGATTCAGCAAAAAAACAGATCAGAACTGTAAATATAGCTGGTTAGCAGTCAAAGATACCAGACCAAATATTATCAATATTCTTACCAGGACCAAAACCATGGTTAAAGTTGTGCGCCTGTACTTGCTGGTTCAGATGTAAAATGGTGACTGATTTGTCGTGAGTCTGCTGATTCTGCACTTGCTGGTGCACAACATTAGCTTTTAGTTATAAACCATGGTTAAAACTGTGCGCCTTGCAGCCATAGACAGAACTGGTGGATAAAAATCAACAACATGGGGTATAAAGCCACATATCTAAACCTTCATAATTTGCTAATTACTAAAACATACAGGTAGAGGATTACTGAGGCATACTTTGGAGCGCAGGTTTGCACGACCATTTATTCGACTGAAACACTCGATGACCTCGTTTGTCAAGCGAGTCGGGACTTGTTCAACGTCAACAAAGGAAGCACCTTTGAAACAGCTGAAACTTGATGACTTTGTTGACTCCCTCCATATTTGCCCTTACTACCACTCATTTTATATATTTTATTAAAAAAAGGATCAGGAGCACAGTGGGCCGTATGAGTCGTACGCATCAGTGGCGTTTGTTATATATACCTACCAATGATAAGCAGTAAAAAGATCAAACAACATTGTATTTAACATGTTTACAAATTAAGTGTAAAAAAAATCAATTATCAATTGCTACCGTTTGATTAACAGGACGGACCACAAAATCTATCAAATACTCAACATCATCAAGATTCAATTCCCGTATAAACCAAATAAAATATAATCTATCTTTTTAATTACATCTAGGAATGTAGACAACTTGGTTATACCTTTCCAGCTTCCTACTCCAAGATTGACTAATGCTAACAAAGTCGAAAAAATTGTAGTTAAAAAAATACATATATAATTATACAATTCTAATTTACCTGACGAACGAACCCTTCGAGATTAGTAAGTTTTCCTAGCGCGACCGCCATATGGTGGACCCCATCGTTGATAGACCCGCTAGCGATGGTGTCGACCATCGATTGATGCAACTGATCCAACCCCTGAGTTAAGGCTTCCTCGGCTTGTTGTGAGGATTGCTGCAGACTATAAATCCCCACAACTTGTTGTTCTGTCAAAGGATCAAGTTGTATCGCCAACATCTGTCAGACAAAACCACACATAATAACAAAAACTGTTTCAACTTTTTCTAACAAAAAAACAAAAAAAAAATAAATAAACAAATGAAATATATTATTAATATTAATTAGTGATATATATGAAACGTACCTTGATAAGTTCTGATGGGCGAAACCACCCATCCAAAGGAAGCAGCGTTCAGCTGGAGTCGTCCACATGCCGGTTATCAAGTGGAACACGTCGGATTTGGCTGCTACAGCTTTTAACCGAAAGATTTCATCGTAATGTGCAACGAAGCTATCGACTATGATACGTAGATCAGTTTCGGATAAATGGGATTGTAATCCTTTACGCAACTCGGCCATATGTCTCTGATCATCATCTAGCCATCTTGAGTACTCCATGTCGAATATTGTTGCACCTGCACACGAAGGATTTCATCCTCTCTTAGAATTAGAAACAACTAATAAAAATAGTTTGAGTATGAAATATAACTTGGTGATCATATATATTATTTAGTTATTTATTTCCCTGTGTTGACTGGAGCAACAACACCTGACCCGCTTCTAGACCCAAACCTCAACGGCCAACGCCACCCACCATCTTCTAACTTAGTGACAACGCACTGCTGTCATGACCAGTAATCCCCTGTTAATCCGTCACCTAATATCAGAGCAAAATACCATGTCATCCATTATCATTATTATTATCCAAAATAAACAGAGGTCACTGATTTACCTTAGTTGCTAAAGATCGTGACTGATCAAGCTAGAAGCCTATCCTACCAAAATCATTATATTGTTGGCAAATCAGTTGACCTTATTGTTGCCTTTTTGTCAGCTGCACTATAGCTGCTGCTGCTGAAGCAGCCATTAGTAAACCCATAGCCAGCTAGAAACACAAACAAACATAATTAAGTTAGAACCATATCAAGTGGATTTGCGCCCGCAGCCGCGCGTTGCGGCAGCGTCGATCTGGTTTAGAAAATAAGTAACTAATGACATTAGCATTGCGACATTTCAAATTCCAAATCAAGCTTATATTAATTTTCAAGTCATCAATAATATACACGAATAATATAAAACAACTTGTTAGACCTGCTTAACAAAACATTATCTCAGTCATTACCATTTATAGACTCTGTTTCACCCCACGGCCATCGTTGTGAAGTGCTTACAACTGGATCTTGATGCGTGTCCTCGATCTGAACTGCAATAAACGACAAAAAACTAAGCTCATCTATGTGATTTCAGAATCACATAGATATGATGTTAATATAGTCCAAGTAACCCACTTGACCCATGGTATAAAAAAATGTGTCTTTAAATGCGTATAATGTCAACGAACAATTTCAACAAACGCTTAACCAAAACAATAAGTATAACAAATCACAATGTAGTCTATATGTTACCTACAATGCTCTTCTCCGGGAGAGGCGGAATAAAGACGCCTTTATACTTCTCAAAAAGCCGATCACGCAACCAAACAAAAGTCGTATACTGTCAAATAACAATCTTTTCTGTGCCATGATATTTTGGTAAATTTGTCTGCAAACATAAAACATAAGCATCTGACTGTAAATAACTAAACAGAAATAACTAAACATAATAGCACCATCATAATAAGTCATAAGTGATGAGTTTAACAATCCATGATATAATAATTAACTTTACCTATTAATTAAATTCTAAATTAGGTTTTATCTAAACAATCAATTAATAATTAAATTAATATTGAAATAACCTTAGTGATGACTTTATAGGAGATATAAGCTTGAACGCCGTTACTCATTTTAGCAGGATCAGTGACGGACACGGATAGGAACCCATATTGTGATGATGCAAAGGATCTAGGGTTTTGCATATCTCCCGCTCCTCCTGTAGTAGGGCTGTGGGTGACGACGATTGGGTGGTTATGGGTATATAGGTGATCGTATAGAGAAAAGGAGGAATACGGAGGAAGAGAGAGATTAGAGAGTGTGTGGCGCGAGGAGGAAGATGGATACAGGTGTTGATGACCAGTGGGAAGTAGATGGATACGTGTGGGTTTGTGGAGGAGAAATGGAGGTGGGTAGGTGATGTGTTCGGTGGAGGGTTTCAAAACAGAACACGTGGCCAGGGAGCAGAAGCAAAATTACCAAAAACAACCCCACCTGAGTTGATAATTACCATCAATTCTGATGTGAAAAAAAAAACTTGGCGATAAACGATTCGAACCCAGATAGTTTCTTTATAAAATAGATCATGCCACCACCACACCACTACCATAAGATGTTCTTATTATTGAAACAGAACATATTTAACAACATAGAATATTAAGACAAAATAAAAACACTGTTCAAATCACAAGGTGTATTATTATAGTTAAATTAGCATTTTACAGCAAATTTATAATTAATGAAGAACGCCTTATATATAGTAACAGTGTGCACAGATTTCATGTGAATATATAAACCCAAATTGAGAAAGTTACTCAATTGCACGTTTGATAAATACTGTAATGGTATCTATTATTCTCCATTTACTAAAACCCTTAATGATTGAGTAATACTAATACCTACCCACCACCATCAAATATAACCCAATCCTACAATACCATTCTCTGTTCCATCCCCTTCCATTACTTCACCTTCTTCCTTTCCTTCCTTCATTCATCCATCCATCCATATTAATTTCCATAGTTTAGATAAACAAATTTGTTGCTACTGATATATAAACAAATTATCAAAAAATAAAATAAAAAACTTAACCAAAAAACTGAAAATAAAGAAAAAAAAAACTGAAAAAAAAAATAAAAAAAAAACAGAAAATAAAAAAATAGAAAATAAACATAAAACAGAAAAAAAGAAAAAAAGCTGAAAAAATAAAATAAAAAACAGAAATAAACTGAAAAAAAAGAAAAAAACTGAAAAAAAAAATTCAGAAGACTTACGAGAGAGAGAGAGAGAGAGAGAGAGAGAGAGATAGAGAGCAGAGGGAGGGAGAGAGACCCGGTGGTGGTTGGTCCGGTAGTGGGTGGTCTGGTGGTTTGCTCCGTCGGGTGAAAAAGAAAGAGGGAAAGAGGTAGCTGCGAGAGAGACTGAGAGTGAGAGAGGGACTGCGAGGGAGATTAAGAGAGTGAGAGAGGGACTGCGAGAGAATTAAGAAAGAGGGAAACTTTTTGTGAGCTTTATAAATTTTGTTTAATTTTTAGTGAAAAAGAAAGAGGGAAATCTTGGCGGTTAGGTATAATTTTTTGTGACTTTTAGTGGCGAGGGGGTTGCCGCTAATAACATTAGTAGGATTAAATTTTGGCCCTCCATCACACTTTGATCAACGGTTTATAACTTTTTGACCTTTAGCGGCGACACTTTGGCGGGTCGCCGCTAAAGGTGTCGCCGCTAAAAACCAAAATTCTTGTAGTGTAGGTCACTAGAACCATAAATAGACGTGTGTATAAGTTACTATTTCATGCTTTATATAATTATATGTTTTTGGATAATGGTTTCTGGGTATTGAAAAAAGAAAGTAAGACATCTTTACAATTTGGTTTAATAAGACTGTTCGATATGAAGACGAAAAAGGGCCTGTCCCACCTCTTTTTTGTCATGTCTTCGTCTCCCACACCGCCCCCCTCATATGTCTTTGTCCCTCCCATCTTCAAAAAAACATGAGAGACGAACCAATCACAAACTTGTTGAAAGTTGAAGGAACAAAGTGAAAGATTGATTTAAATTAGTTATGGTAATATTAGTATAAATAGGGGTCTAGGTTAATGGTTTTATTTGTCCCTTGTTTGTAAATTTCTTTGATTGAATAGAAAGAGTCGCGGGTTCGTCTTCCCAAATATCTCGTGTTCGTGTTTGATCTAATTGTCTGGGCCAACAATTGGTATCAGAGCTTGGCCGTTTTGAGAGTCGTTTTCTGGGAAAGGGGAGCCGCCCCTCGCGGGGCTGCAACAACGGTGGCGGACACAACTTGGCGCACAAGACTATGAAGAACTCAATCATGTTTTGTGATCGGAATGGGGAACAAGCTACGGTTGGTTGTTATCCCGATCTTGAATCATAGGAATTTTGTTTAGCATGTTGTTTCAATCAAGCGATAAGGTGGTGGCTAATTTTTTGTTGAAGTGATCAAAAGGAGATTGTGGAATTAGTTCAAAGGTGTGGAAATAATTCACAAGTAATAATTTCAGAGGTGATCGAAGACGAAGATAGAGAAAAGAAGAGCCATCCGTACAATTGGTATCGAAGACGAAGAAGGAAAACTGAGGTTGGTGAAATTTGTTTCTAATATTTACATGCAACCAAAGGAATGTTGTACGGAAAACTTTGACAATAAAAATATAAAAATAAAATCATCGTTAACTTGTATCCATGAAGATGAATCATGGAACTTTTAGTGGGCAGATGATATACATATTGTCACAAGGGGTAGAGTTTGAACAAAAGAAAAAGGCTTTGTTGTGTTACGTTTTCGTGGACTAAGAAAAAAAATAAGTAAAGGGTTTGATCAATTAAGAGGATGGACGGTCATCTAGAGCATGTGGCTGCTATTTTATTGTCAACAAAAAGAAGCAGCAAAGAATTAATAGTATGGAGATTCTCACACCTAATTCAGTGTGATAATTTTGAATTGGGATGTCATCTGCAACTAATTTGCACTTAATGTTGGTGGAAAAATATAACTTGTGGTGATCCATTCGTAGAGAAAGGTAGGTTAAGAATCAAAGCACAACAACTATCAGATTTTGTTGTGGCGTTGACTAAAGAAGCGCATGTGGGTTGCGTCTTGTGTTGATCAGTAGTGGTGGCTTTGTTGCTAACGGGGTTATGAGTTGGTTCAGGTTAGCCGGCGACATGTCACATGTCACGAACAAGTGATCGCAAGGATGGCATGGGTTTGTAGCAAGTCTGGGAGAAAAAAAAGGATTGCGGGTTAGCTTTGTTGATCGGGTGATGTTCAACTAACCGTGAAGCAAATATTTCAGGTTTGCGAAATTGTTTCCGGATAAGTAGAATGAATTAAAGAAAGTTCATAAGTACAAAGATAAACAAGAACCTTCATTGGAAAGGAGGTTGTCAGGTTCGTTTATGAAAGAATGTGGTAAGTAATCAAGAACTGGTTTCTTGAAAAAAAAGTAATGTTGATTCTTTCTAGAAAGAGATGAGATGAGACGAGAAGAGAAGAAAGGTTTGTGGTATTTGGATATTGGTTTCGGGATCGTGAATCAATTCCAACTGAAAAAAGCAAATCTGTAGAATGAATGAATGTGCCTCCAAGAGCAGATCTTGATGAATGTGTCCCCAAGAGCAGATCTTGAAGAAAGAGCCCTCAAGAGCAGATATTGAAGAACGAAAGAAAGAATGCAGTTAAGAAACTCGTTTTTGAGTTGATGCTTGAAGATCAAGAACCTGCGTGGTTCGATCGAGAAAGAAGAGCAAAAAAGAAAGCTAGATACTAAGCAAGAAAGTGTGAACGATCAAGACCCGAGTGGTTAGATTGGAGAAGTGAGAAAAGCTTGAGTCGGGTTTTAGGAATAAGGGGGAATGTTAAAAGTTAATCCTAAAATGCGTATGAGTTGAAAGTTGAAAGACCAACGTGAAAGATTGGTTTAAATTAGTTTGAATGTTTTAGAATTATCTTATTTAAGAGATAATAATGTTTGGTTAGTATTAGATTATGATTGTTAGTAGTATTTGAGTAAGATTAGTATGGTAATATTAGTATAAATAGGGGTCTAGGTTAATGGTTTTATTTGTCCCTTGTTTGTAAATTTCTTTGGTTGAATAGAAAGAGTCGCGGGTTCGTCTCCCAAAATATCTCGTGTTCGTGTTTGATCTACTTGTCTGGGCCAACAAAACTAACCCATTTAATATTTAATGAATGGACCAATGGGAGGTTCATGTCTCCATATCTCATGTTCCAAACACCACCCCCTCTCATGTCTCATTTTTTGATATTTGCCCTCATTGACAAGTTTTCCTACGTGGGGGACTCTTCTCCCGTCTCCACACCCAACAGTCTAAGTTGTCAACTTGTGATTAAGCACACAATTTAAGAAAGTTATTTGTCAAAGTCAAATATTTTAAATTGTCTCATAAATGCATCATACGAAGAAAAAAAATTATAAAACTATATTTTGTGGCTCGTGAATGAGGGTTCGATTCACATGGCCACACAAAACTGCCAGCGAACGAGCATATGCTACCTAGCTCGCGTGGGCTAGCGTGAGGAAAACGATTGTTGGCTACTTGTTAACCATTGCTAATGGCTAGTTTTTTCGCTTATAAAAAAAATTTTAAGCCTGTGGATAATGCATGTGTTGAGCTTCATACATGCCTACCTTTTTTCACAATAAATTACATTTCAATTAGAAAGTTAGGGGATGTTTGTTTTTTGCTCAAAAGCACTTTTGATCTCTTTTGTCTGCACCGTGCAGACGCGCGCAGATGTTTGGGGTCTGCAGATTGTTTAATTTTTGGAAGACCTTTCACTCAAAATGGTCTTGCTGACCTCTTCTTGGTGTAGACTTATTCCAAGGTCTTCAAAGGTCTTCTCATCTTCTCTTCTTCTCACCCACCACCCACCACCACCACCACGGTCCACCACCGTCCACCACCACCACGGTCCAAAACCACCACCGTCCACCACTACCATGGTCCACCACCACCCAACACCACCACCGTCCACCACCACCACAGTCCACCACCAACACCGTCCACCACCACCACCCACCCACCACCCACCACCAACACCATCCACCACTACCGCCCATCACCACCACCACGTTCCACCACCACTGTTTACCACCACCGTCCACCACCACCACGGTCCACCACCAGACTGCTGTAAAAAAATAGTTTATTTAAATTTCAATTTGCTTCAGCAGCCTGCAGACGTTAACAAACAAACAGTCTTCTTCTTGCAGACTGCAGACTTTTGGTCCACCTCTTCTCCTGCAGATGTTTGCATGCAGATGTGGTCCGCAGACTGCAGATCTTTTCCTGCAGAAAAAACAAACAACACCTTCTTGTATCATTCCCTTTTGTTATTTTACCAAAAAATAAATAAATTATCATGTGTGTATACCTATATGTTTGTGTATGTTCGTTCGTGTGTATGAGTGGAAGGATTTCTATGACTGCTAGAAAATCTAAAGATTAACCATGGCTACTCATTTTAAATGGAAGACTATCAAAAATGGGTGCTTATTTTTTAACGGAGGTATCTTATTGCCTCTCGTTATTCTAAAGACGAGCGACTAGGAGTAGTTTTTGTAGTTCTTGAATATTTACTAGAAAAAAGGACGTGAATATGAAGAACCACAATATATGTATAGTTATAGATTCCTGTACAAAGTGCATTTTTCGAAAAAAAAATGTAAGAAGTTTATGTAGTCATTGTGTTTTAAGTTTTGGCTATGATGTTTTCGATTCCTTTTGTATTGTACTATATTAAAAAACACTAAGCATAACAATTTAAAACATACTGATTACTTTCTTCGTATGGTTTTAAGATTGCATGTCAAGAAATACATTAATTAGTATTTTAAATTGTTACGTTTTGTGTTTTTCTATATAATACCATGCCAAAAGAATATAAAACATCATGCCTAAAATTATATAAGAATACAATTACCAAATTTCTTTGTGAGAGCCGTTTACTGTTTCGCGTTGTACAATCGTTTGAGCCACTGGTACTATTCCCCTTTGCTCTCCTTTATGAACCCTCTGTTTCACTCCACATGTTCGTCCACGCTGCCTCAGGTATCGATGCATCCTCATCCGCTTTATGCTTTACCTTCTCAGTAGGTTACCGGTTTGTTCTCTCCCTCTCTTTAGATCTGGTATGTTTCCTCTATCTCTTTGCTGGATTTCTCTCTCTCTCTCTCTCTCTCTCTCTCGGTCGGACACCCGTCACCATCAACATCGCCACCGTCAACATACATCCTGTTGGTGGTGTTCACGAGTACGGTTGGATTTTCTTCCGTTCGTCTTTGGTTGGTCAGACCTCCATCACCACCAGCATCACCACCCGTGTTACCCCTTTGTTGCTAAACCCTAGCCGCCCCCGTGATGAAACCTTAGCAGCAAGGGCCGTCGTCGATGGTGATGGTGACTGAGGTTGGAGGCCGAGGGTGGTGTTATCTGGTGGTGGTTGTGTTTCCCCTATATTACGAAACTCTAGCCGCCACCATCGACGGTTGGATGATGGTGTCGGTTGTCTGGCGTTGGGTAGAGGGAGAGAGTGAGAGGGAGAGAGAGGAAGACAAATGGTTATTGGTTGTGTTTTCTTCCACTTCAATTTCTTTTCTGCCTCGGTTGGTTCCTGTCATTGTTGTCGGCTTCTATTGCGGAACCATAGCTAAGGATGACGGTGTCTGGCGCTGGGTACAAGGAATTGGTTTTTGCATTTCCTTTATCTTTTTAGCTGAAACTGTTCCGTGAATCGACATTGGGAATTCCAACAATTTGTTTAATCGATACAAATTGTGACCCGATCTCACAGATATTTCGAGTCTAGCGAATGATGACTGAACCTGTTTCTGGATCTCTACTTTATGGAAACAATATTATTTCAGGTTCCATGTCGAGTACGCCGCTTGACTGTATCTGTTGGTTCATGCGTTTCCACATCATGTTTATACGGGTTGCTTTCAATTTAGAGTCCATGTTTATTAGGAACCTATGATGATGGGTTTCGGTATCATCAAAGATACCATTTTGTTATGGCATTTCGATCATTATGTGCCCCTTTGTTTGTACGGTAAAGATCGTAAAAGTAATTTGATAAGGACTAATTAAGAAGTGCAGTTGGTATGATGTTATGATGTTATAGTTGTTAAAAAGCTACTGTATAGGATAGTCGGCCATATTGACCATTTTATCTTCATATTTAATTCTTGCATCAGCTACTTTTGTATGCACTACACGTATATTGTTTCCATTTAAATCTCTTACACATGTATATCTTGATAATCTTATTTGCGGCGTGTTAAGGATGTTTCTTCTGAATGTATCGCTACAAATAGGGGTGATTTCCTATAAATTGGTTGTCGGCTATGATGTTAGAGCATACGATGTGGATGTTGAGTGTGATGGCGCTACTGTAGTGCAACCGATGACTTTCTGTTGCGCCTGAGCCTCTTGATATTGTGAGAGAAATTTACTATTTCGCTTTGTGCATTGTTGTAACCTGCCTCGGGTGATGATGACGGCGCCCATTTACAGCATTTGCTGTGGCCGTCCACTGCGATGGTATTATCGTACAGCAAGCGGTTAACGTCGTACACGGCTTGCATTACATTGACTGAGCCCTATGGGGCTGTGATAGGTCCTCCATTAATGAACGATGATGACAGTGCATTTATGCGCTTGCGTGGCCTGTGTCCGCCGACTGTGATGGCATCCTAACGATGCAACCGGTTGACGTGTTGTACGGTACACTATATATCGTCTGAGCTCTAGGACATTCTGATATTCTATGCTACTCACAAAGAAATATGCTAAATGTATTCTTATATAATGCGACATTTAGGTATATATTGCCTTTTGCTAATTTCTATTGGTTTGCAATTATGTATGTCACTGCTTAATTGATTACCTTTTGTTCAGGTAAAGATGAGTGACTATGGTCATTGACCTTTGAACATGAATTAGGTTTTTGTGACGGTAATTAAGCCGGTTGATTGTATCTGTTGGTTCATATGTTTCCATCCTCTGTTTCGGCATTTTTGAAGCGTATTCATCCGGTATGTCTTTTCGCTAGCTTAAATGCAGGTCCGTGGGGCAACGCCTGCGGGTCAAAAAACTAATTTAAAACACAATGCATATTCTCACACTTTGTACGAAAAATGCATTTTGTACAGGAACCTTACCCATATATATAGGGTAGGGTTCCTGTACGAATGGTGTTTTTTTGTGAGAAGGGTAAGAAGTGTTTATAGCCCTTAGATCTATAGATCGATGGTTGAGATTGATTAGTAGCAAAATGGTAATATGTGTTATATATTTGATTTATTAATTATTGTTAAAAGGAGTATGATGGTCATTGTTGTGTTTAAAAGACGGAAACAATTCAATCTCCTCAAATCTCGTCCCCCCCTCTAACCGAAAAAACAATCTTTGTTTTTCTTCCCCAAATCAATCTACAAATGAGAATGGATGAAGAACAAGGCCAAGATTCAACGACAGTGTTGTATGTATGCTAAAATTTGTAGTAAAGATTTTATCATTTTTGATATTGTGGTGTTTTACTGTATGTAACTCTCAATCAGGTAACTTCTTTTTCTTTTGGGGAAAATATATGTTGGGGCTGGTGCATCACGTGTTTGAGCACTCTATCAACAAGCAAAGAGATAGCGTGAGATTCGGTTTCGTTTTTTTTACTTGCATTTACCTTCATACATTTTCATTTTGTTTAATCTTACCATGTTTATTACTAAATCTCCACATGCTCCATCTGTTGTGTTTATTGATGAATCATATGTTGTTGGAAGGGAGCGTGGTTTAAAAAAAAGGATCTGGTGGACAAGAACGTGATGCAACTCTCAATATGGTGTTTTACTGTAAATCCATTGTGTTTTATGTTGTTTTGTTATTTCAGCACATTGTAATACACCATGTTTCAAAATAAAACAACATACATATGAATAAAACATCATATATGCCTGTTGTCCCTATGTAACAAACAACAAACTCATGTGATATTCAAATCTCATATTGTCGTATAACAACATAACTACAACTATACTCATGTGACATAACATCATTTATGAAATAGAACACCCTAAACCCTTAAGACAACATTATATCATGTTGGAACATAAAACAGAATAATTATCAGACCAAGATTTTTTATTTTTTACTGACTAAGAATGCTTGATCGACAACAATATAGTCGTTTATAATGGTTAACCAAAATTCCAGAAATACCTCTTGAAAAATAATAATTGCATGATATGTTCCATAATTAACTATGACACAATTACCCTAATACCCTCCATAATTGATTTTAATTAGTGCCACTTGTTACCCTCTTATTCCTTCTTACACTTATCACATTTCCAGTCCTTTGTACAGGAACCTAAACCTATATATATATATATATATATATATATATATATATATATACACACACACACATACATACACACACACACACATAGGATCCTGCAGGAAAATTGGTTTTTGTGAGAAGTGTAAGAAAGATTAAGAATTGACATGTTGCCATCATGTTTTGGATTTAGGAATAATGTTTTGGGTTGTTTTGGCTTAAAAAACACTAAACACAACAATTTGAAAAACAATTCAATGTATTATAGTCATTAAATTTAAAACATGGATACAACACACTAGTAAAAACTTAAAACACACTGCTTAATGTTCTTGGCATAGTGTTTTTAAGTTTTAAGCCTAAAATACATATCAATTTTTAATCCTTCTCACCAATGTTTTCAGAACCGGACCGGACGTCGAACCGGAGTCGTCACCGGTCCACCGGTTCGACCGGTCCTACCGGTCCGGCCGTCCCAATGAACCGGCCCAAAAGTCGAACCAAAACATAAAAAAATAAAAATAAAAAAACCGGTCGAACCTCCCTAAAACCCGCTCCAACCGGCCAAAAATCCGGTCCAACCGCCGGTCCAACGGTTCAACCTCCGGTTCTATGCACGAGCGGTCCAATGTAGTGACCCGGACCGGCCGGGGGTCCGTTTCCCGGTCCGACCGGCCGGTCCGGTCCGGGTTTCAAAACCTTGCTTCTCACACTTATCACAAAAACCTATTTTCCTATAGGAACACTACCCTACACACACACACACACACACACACATATATATATATATAGGGGAATTCTAAAATGCAAACCACCTCTAGTTGTGCAAACCAAAGAAACCTCAATGTGTGGTCTTTAATTAGTCCACGTCTTATTCTTTTGACTAACCCAAAAGGGTATTTTAGGTAGTTTACTTCATTAAAAATCTCTCTCCTCTTACTAACTCTGACACTCTCTTTCTTATCTCTTTCTTTTTATACCATCTCCATCTTTCCATACCTAAATCAAACACACATAATTTACTTTCTCTCACCTCAAACATACATCCTCAGATCTAGATCTGGTGGAATATTTGACCTTTTTTCATCATGATTTTAGTATTTTGCAAATGATCCGAACAGGGGTTGGCAACAGAACTGACAAAACACCAGTCTCGATGGTGGTTCCTGATGGTATTTCGGTGGTTTCAAGCTTTCGATGGTTTCAAGATCTAGATCTGGGTTCAAGCTTCGCTCTACTGCAAGAAAGATTCAAACAACTGCAGAAACAATGAGTCCACCCAAGTACTATGAGCAATCAAGAAACTCATCGGTGCACCTTGAAAGGAACCATCATAAGCCAGCTATGACTGAGAAATCGCCTTGATGTTTATTGTCTTGGTCAATGTTTACTGTCTTTGAGAAATATATTCTCTCTGTTACCCCTACTTACTGATCACGTTCATTTGTGCAGGGCCATTCAGCTGTTCGTCCAGAGTTGGACCTTGTTGAGCTTGAAGATCAATTAACAAGAGTATAAGAAGTTTGAATTTTGAAAGATATTTCAAGCTTTTGCAAGAGTATAAGAAGTTGTATTCTCTTTTGCAATAAAACAAACAACCGACGATCAGATAAGTTTGTAGAATCTTTTTGTTCTTTATTTTTGATTTCAAGGGTTGTTGGTTTGATTGGTTTTGTGGATATAATGGGTTTCTTGTATTGGTGGTGAAGATAAGAGTTAATAAATTAATAGATCTATATATTTTTTTTTTGTATTTACATTTTATTTTTTCATTTGTTGGTTTGTTTTTTCGGTTGGTGCAGCCCCAGGTTTCGATAAAGGCGAAGATAATTTTGGTATTTTGATGTTCAAGATCTAAATCTGGGTTTTGATGAAGTTGGTGCTCAGTTGGAACAGGGGTGTCGAAGAAGAACTGTGTGTTTATTTATTTATTTTGTATATCAAAGCTTGTATTTTTGATATAAGGTTGTGAATATTTTTACTCAGATAAGTCAGTGGGTTTTATATTTTGAAATAAGGTTGTGAACGTTCGTTTTTATACATGTTCTAAATAATTGTTTATGGTTTTTTAATTATTTGAATATGTTTTTTTTCTTTTTAATTAACAAGTGTCATTTGGTTGTAAGTTTTGTGTTACGATTTGCTGTTTTTGTTTACGTGATTGTGAGTAGATACATTTGTTTGCATTTAAAAACATATGTTTTTGTGTCTTGGTTATAAATTATCATATGTTTTTGTCTCTCAAAGTTTGTTTTCAGCTAAAAACATATGTTTTTTTGTTGTTTGTATCTATAATTTGAATTTTTAATGAGATAAGTATGTGAAAACTTATGTTTTTTCTTGTTGGGTTATAATTTATTATATGTTTTTGGTGAAATAAGTTTGTGAAAACATGTGTTTTTGTTACAAAAAAAACATCTGTACATGAGACTTCTTTGATACACAAACATGTTACAAAAAAACATATGTTGATGTATGTATAGAGAATTCATCGAAAAAAGCAATAAAGTTATTTTTTACAAAAAAAAAAAAAAAAAAAAAAACATATGTGACGTTCGTTCTTACACTTGTAATATAATATTTACATATTTTAAAAATCCTGGAAAACATATGTTTTTTGTTCTTACTATGTACATAATTTAGTTATTTTTTACAAAAAACAAACATATGTTCGTTTTTACACTGGAAAACATATAAAAATCCTTGAAAACATAATATTTATATATTAAAATCTTAAAAAACGTATGTATTTGTTCTTTCTTACACCTAAAATAAAAATTAAATGTTTTTTTAAAGAAGGATCATTATAAAAAAAAAAACATAAACAACTTCAAGGTTTTACTGTTTTTATTATAAGGGCCACCATTATAAATTAATAAAATATAGAGCATTTTGTATTAAAAAGCATAAAGCTGATAGTATGTTTTGAAATTTGTGGGAGTATTCTCTCTCCTCTCTCTTGTATAAAATATTACAATAGGAAGTGAATAATATTGATTGGACTTGCATGTGTCAGCTTTTTTTTTTTTTTTGTCAAAAGTAAGAGAGGGGGTAAAAAGCAATGGACGATTATACCCTTTGATGACTAAAAGAACATCTTTGTTCTTGATCAAAAAGCAGAAAAAACAAGAACCGTAGATCAAAGTGAATGAATGGTTCAGATGGGGGTTTAAGGAGTTTTCTCAAGTGGGGAGGGTTTTCAAATTATCCCTCCCCTATATATATATATATATATATATATATATATATATATATATCCGAAAAGAATAATCCCGATCCACAACTTAAGAAAATTATAAACCAGATAAAAACATGCAAAGTGCATAGTCATATTCATATGTAAATGCGATCATGAACATATAAATATTTTTAACTGATAACATCTTTTCGATATGAATAAACTGCTAAAATGGCCCCTGAGGTTTGACCCAATATGCCACTTTAGACATAAAAGTTTTTTTGTATCACTGGAAACCCAGTGGTTTCCATGTGGTTTCCATATGGTGCCATTTTGAACCATTTTTCAAACGACGTTAAAAAAGTTAGTTAACCTCAGGGGCAAAATGGCCATTTCATGTCATAAGTTTTAAAAACCTCATTTAACCCATATCTCCCTCTTTCTCCCTGATTACTTTCCCCTCTTCTGTTAACGCAATAAAAAACCCTAATTCCCAAATTCAGCTATGAAATGCAACCATATTCATTCAAACCTCAATTATGTCATCTTCAAAGAATCAAATCAAACGTAACATCAATTATAGCATAAATATTCGACAATCAAGATCACGTTCTAACAGTATAATCTCGTCATCTTCCTTTGTTAACGCATCATCTATGTCGTATCTATTCAATCAGTTTTCAATCGATCATCGACACCTAACAAACACTTTAGCCGGTCGTCGTCGTTCAGTGACATCACCATCGTCTAAAGAAAAGAACCAGAGGATGTTTGAACCGTAATCTGAAATACTGAATCCTAGAAGAGGGTACACGTATTACCTAGTATAAACTTTACATATTAAAAAACAAGTGTAACATAACAGGGCCAGTAATTATGAGGATTTGGACTATGGAAGGTGAGTTAGTGAAGCGTGTGTTACCCTCGTTGATTCGTTTATTGTTGCACTGGCAAAGACCCTTTGGCGAGTTGTTATTGTTGATAGTAGTATGGATTTAACCAGAGATGTGGTGGTGTCTCGTGAGAGATGGTGATCGGAGCAAAAAGAGAGAGGGGAGAAAGATAGAGGGGGCGAGTGGTATTTTGATTATAACGAGGTTTGTATTAAAGAAAATTATTTTGATTATAACGAGGTTTGTATTAAAAAAAATTATTTTGATTGTTTTTTAATTGTTCTCACGGTTCTCATGATATTTAGCGTTCTCAAGATAACCCTCCCCTATATATATATATATATATATATATATATGGTAGGGTTCCTGTAGGAAAATAGTTTTGTGTAGGAAGAGTAGGAAGTGTTTTCAACCATTAGATTTAAAGATGGATGGTGGAGATTAAAAGATGGGATGGTGTTTAAAATCTAATTAATATATTATAGAATATAAGGATATGATCGCCAATATGTGTTTTAAATGAGGGTGTCAAGGTCATTTTATATCAATATTTTTAGAAACTCTTAGAATGATTTCTACATTTATGGCATCTCCTCCTTTTCTCTCTCTCTCTCCCTCTCCCTCTCTCTCTCTCTCTCTCCTAATTATTATTTTCATTAATATCATTCAAACTTAAACATTTATTTTCACAAAACAAAATCAATTGTGCACATATCTTCAACATTCATCTTCATCTTACGTGTAAGAAACACGTAACGGTGTTTTATTTGTTATAAAATCATAACATCAGAAGTGTTTTAAATAAGGCTTTTGTTAGTTGATTGTTCTATATGGATAAACATAAGAAGTGATTAAATGTTTATGTATATTAGGTGTAGTTGTTGTTGTGGATTAAAACATTTCAACGGTGTTTTGTTTGTTATAAAACACCTCCAGTTATAAAACACTCTTGATGTTATACTGTTATAAAACACTTACGGTGATATTATAAAACACTCCGTATTAATGCATACTAGTTTCTCTTTCATTATAAAACAATCCTAACGTTATTATAAAACACTCCTGATGTTAACCTTGTGCCATGACTAGATTAATCGAACAAGTGATAGAGATTGGTTATATGTATGAAGAATCGAACAAGTTTTTGGGTATTGATCAACTTATTTGATATGAATATCTTATGATTCTTATGAAAAATAATGAATAATTAGTTAATTTAGGATGATTAATCTCCATAAATATCCAGATGTTAGTTGCTAATTTAGTGGGTTTGTAATAAATAAAAGATGGATAAAAAGTCTATAATGCCTTTAATCTAAAGATTTAATCAGATTTGATCTAATGGTTGAAAATACTTCCTACACTTCCTACACAAAATAATTTTCCTACCGGATCCTCTACCTATATATATATATATATATATATATATATATATATATATATATATATATATATAGGTATAGGTTCCTGTACAAAGTACATTTTTCGTACAAAGTGGTTATCTTGAAAACGCTAAATATCGTGAGAACAAGTAAAAAAATCAATCAAAAAAAAAATCTTTTTAATACAAACCTCATTATAATCAAAATACAACATTAATAAATGGATTTTCTTTCTAAATAATTCATCTTTTCTTGCAAAAACACTTTAAAATTAACTTTTTACACATGTGTAAATGAAACAGTTTACACATGTGTAAAAACAATTTATTTCCGTATACGTTTGAATCAACAAGAAACTCGGTTGTTCCAAAACGATACGCTGATTTTGAGGTTGATAATATGTCGAAGCTCACACATATGTTGACAGAAGACGATCACTTACTACTATCATCGATAGACGACGAACCAATCGTGTTTAAAGAAGCCATCATAGATGATCAATGGAAGATGAAATAAAATCGATTGAGAACAACAACACGTGGAAACTCGTTGAACCACCACCGAAGACAAAGCCGATTGGAGTCAAATGGGTTTTCAAGATCAAGAAGGACGCACAAGGACATGTATCTAAGTTTAAAGATCGCCTCGCTGCAAAAGGGTATGTTCAAAAATATGGGATTGACTACGAGGGGGTGTTTGCTCCGGTGGCTAGAATTGAAACTATTTGATTGTTAATTGCATTAGCTGCTAGCTACGGGTGGGAGGTTCACCATTTGGATGTAAAGCCGGCCTTCTTGCATAACGAATTAAAGGAAGACGTGTTCGTTACTCAACCGGAAGGTTTCATATAAAAAGGACAAGAGCAACATGTTTACAAACTTACAAAAAGGCGGACATTCTCACAAAAGCATTGCCAAGAATAAAGTTTGTTGAGATGAGGAAACTTGTCGGTGTTACAAGATCAGGGGGGGTGAGTGATAAAGTAATCTTGTATGGTAAAGTTCGGTAACTAGAATGACTTAGTTTTCAAATCTTGTAATTTAGGTTTTAGGGATAGATTTTCTAGATAAGTCAAAGGTTTCTTAATTAATGTTCCTTGGTGAACAAGGAATATAGACTTACAAATAAAGGAAGGTTTTATAAGTCATGTATCAATTCAATAATAAAAAACAAAGTTTGCCTTAATATTTGTGCGCTTTTGATATCGATTTCTAACATACAACAGTTTTGTCAACTAGTAGAGTTGTTTCCATTTGTTTATAGTTATTTAAGGGGTGGAATCAAAACATATAGGACCCTTAAATTTTACGTTAGAAAGTCATGGGTAACTAGTAACTACCAACTAAAAAAAACTAGTAACTACCAACTAGAAGAAAGCTAGAAGTAAAGAGATCAGTAGGCCTATTGGAGTGTTGAGTCCAAGTTGATAGCATGACCATATCCCCCGCAATTTGCAGTTTGCAAATTGCACCCCTATCTTTATGGGCATTTATCAACTGCTTTTCTAGATTATTATATTCCAACGCTATTTTATTAGTATTTTATCTCCAAAAAAGTCATTACAATTACCAACATAACTTCACATGAAAAGAAAGGGCATTCATATGACAAAGTTCCAAGTTGGGTTCATCCTAGTTTTATATCCTTTTCTTCCACACCCCTTCCTTACTTCTGCGGTTTTAGCTTTCATATTGGTTTTGCATCTTGTTTTTTATATTGCTCGTTTATTAAATATACCAGCATACTTGTACATTAATTCTTGTGAATAAAATTTAATTCAACTAAAAGAGAAGTAAAAAAACACTAGATCATATATAAATTTTATACGATATATTACTTCTTGTATAGTCCCAGCTTTTGGTGACGCTTTGAAGGCTAAGCTGATGATTTTGGCGAAAGGTTGAGTTTTTTGTTTAATCTAATTTTGATTTTTAATATGGGGTCAAGTTATTCTACACATTGTAACAAAAATGAGAATGATACAAAAAACACAGTAATATAACACAGTGCCGAAAAATATAACACAATGCTGAAGAAAAAAGACACAATAAATTGAAAAAATGACACAATGATGAAAATAATAAAAAGACACAATGCTAAATAAAAGACACAATATAACATATATTCCAAAAATTACAAGCTAAAACCCCAAAAAACGAAGACCTAAAAACAAACATCGTAGAATTCGATGAGACGGTTCCAATGCCGCTTGAATGAGTTCAATCGGAGTTTATTTGATACCTTTCCTACGACCTCCTATTTTTCTTTTAATTTGTATTTGATCCTAACCCTTCTAATTTGTTATTTAGTTATTAAATAAACATGCAAAAGTTGTAAGTTGTAACAAAATTGATTTCGAAAATGTATTAAAAGTGGTATACATAAAGTCAACATACGGCTTTTATCTTTGTTAAAACTCTAGGCTTTGAACACATCCAAATACCACTTGGGGTTGTAATTTAATTATAGTTATTACTAGTCAAGTTAAAAAGAAGGGCAGCAGCCATCCATAAGAACCAAAAGATATTTGTAGTGAGGCATTTTATATATATCCGCGACTGTGCTGGATAGGATCGCAATCAGTTTCTTTAGATACTTTGAACTGGGATTATGCATGTCACTATCATTAAATAACTATTTAATTATTTATTACATTATAATCGTGCATAGGATCTTGAACTAGTAACTTTTGAATACTGATCTGTTTATTCTTCATATTCGAGGAGTCATAGTTATGTCTTTGAATTTTCATAAGGTCTTACTATTTAGGTTGAGTTTCATTTGTATTATTCGGTTTAGCTATTTGTTAAAAAAAATTAGCTTGTAGAGTTGTAGGTGTTGAGTATCTCTTTTACATTAAGGATTTATAATTTTTTTGTTATAATTCTAACTATAGTACTTAACTTTTTTGAAAGGCAAATTAGCATGGTTTCTTTTGGTCAATACCATTATTATATAGTGATAGAGACATTGGTGGGCAATAATAGAAGACCTAGGGGATTCTGGGTTCGATTCATGAGCCAGACGAGTTTTACTGGGAATTTCATTGTCGTGCATACGGGGAGGTGGGTGTGACACCCGGCAACTTCCGGTAACTAACTTTTGAAAACTTAGTAAGTCTACCTTAGCGAGTCGCGCATACGTTACACATAACAAGGTCGGTCGAGTCGAATCGCACATCATTAGGGTTTTAACATACGCAAGTCTCGGGTCCCGGGAATTGGTGATCGGGCGGGAACGTGTTATTTATCATGCATTATATGTTTACAATCATTATGTGGCTTGTCGGTATGTGAATATGTGTTAACATATGTTAAAACGGGGTTTAACGCGCAAAACACACGAACACAGAGGTTACAGGCGATTAGGCTTATGGGGAATAGCCTAATCGCCAATATAAGGGCGAGTAGGGAGTGGTTAAGGGCGATTAGGGGCTATTCGCCTGATGGTTCAGGCGAGTAGCAGCCCTACTCGCCTATACTGCTGCGTACTCGCCTGAAATGCATTGAACGATCAAAAACGCCTATAAATACCACCCTTGACCTCTAAAACATCATTTATACAACCCTAGCCGTCCCATAACCTATCTCAACCCACAAACACCCTCTGGAACCTATTTTTACATCAAAACAACCATTTCCAAGCTTATTCCATCATTTCCTCTTGAATACAAGGTGTGTTCTTCAAACCCAAACCTTTAAATGATTATGTTTTACTCCCTAAAAGTCCAGACCTGACTTATAAATGTTTTTGTCTTTGAAAATCCATTTAAAACTGTTTTTAAACAAACCCACACCTATACATGTGTTGTATGTGTTATATGTGATTAAAGATAGAATTTTTAGGATTGAATCATGATTGTTTTTGTGTTATTATGATGTTTATGGCTATTACAAGTTAGTATGATGATGTCCTAGGAGTTTGAATGGTTTTGGTTGTGTATTGTTGATACTTGATGTTTTGACCCATTTGAAGGATTTTGGATGATTAAGGATGATATGAGGTGTGTTGTTGATTGTATGTTGTTAGGGTTTGCTCTAGGATGATGCTAGAACAGTAGGATGCTATCGGATAACGTGGTTATGTGATTTAATCTGAATAATTGCTATTTAGGGCAAGTTCTTGCATGTTGATGTGATGTTTACATGCTAAGTTGCTATTTTGGGAAAACGCTCGCATTTCGGAACTGTTAGAACGATGAAAACTTAGGGGTTTTGCTTGAAATATGTTTGTTAATGTGTTAGGATGATTATTGGATGTTCCTACATGTTTCGGATCTGATTTGGAGTGTTCGGCGCGCGAAATTGCACTACAGAACAGTATAGGCGAGTAGGAACCTACTCGCATGAGGCTTTAGGCGAGTAGGCCCCTAATTGCCTGATGTTCAGGCGAGTACAAGCCCTATTCGCCTATATATAGGCGAGTAGAGGCCTATTCCCCTCAACTACTAGCAATTACAATCCTAATTGCCTATACAACTAGCAATTACAATCCTAAATGCCTATACTACTAGCAATTACAATCCTAATTGCCTATACTACTAGCAATTACAATCCTAATTGCCTATACAACTAGCAATTACAATCCTAAATGCCTATACTTAAGAAATTACAATCCTAAATGCTAGTTTGATTCCTAATCGCGTATAATGCTGCTGTATGTATATTTTAACATCCCGGAACATGATTTGATGCCTAGGAACATGATAGGAACCCCGGGATACACCCAATGACTTAGTAACACGTGTTCGGACCTGTTTACGCGTTAATCGGATATTATGCTAGACTAGGTGAACTGTTGCGCGTATTAAGTGTTTAATTGCATATGTGGCATGATGTTTTGTATTTATCTAACACGTGGAATGTCGGGTCACCAATGGGATGTCGAGTCTTGTCGTACGTAGTCTTGTTGTCGGTCAACACACTTTTCGGACACATAATGGTCATGGACTGGACTTAGGGACTAATGAACCCGATGGGTTATTAGTCTAACTTGACACATATCTTATGATAGGTCGCCAATAGTTGGGGCTATCATATCTTACAGACGGTTTACTCATATCACGCATACGGTTTACTCTTAAACGGAATACGCAACCTAAGGTGAGTTCACGGCCCCACATTTTACTGTTTAAGTTTTCGGGGGAGAAACATGCTTAAAACTCTTTTATGACTTATGACTTGTTAAACTCTTATGGCTCATGACTCTTTATCACGTTATACTATGGCTCACTTATCGTAATATACGGTTCATTGAAAATCCCTTGAAACCACTAACATGGGTATATGGCGGGGAAATATGGATAGCGCTATTGGGAACTGACAAACCCCACTCGACGGTTGGACCGGGCGGGTGCATATTGTCTCTAACAAAACAAGGTCTACCGGCGATGACGGTAGCCCATAGGAAACTAAGGGTAACACACGGCTCAGTCAGTAATGGTTTCACCCGTATGAGTATCTCATTCTGCGCCTGGCTGGCGTTCTCATAAGCATAGTAGTAATTGTGATGGTAACGGTTTTCGAAGGAACACTTTAACGTTTAATTAAAAACCTGTGAACTCACCAGCATTATATGTTGACTCTTTTAGCATGTTTTCTCAGGTCGCTAAGGTAGCAGCTGTCAGATAGGCGCACGAGGTCGCACTGGAGTCGTCTCGCGTCTAGGGTCTCATTCGCACGTTTTGGAATCATGAACTTTTGAACTTATGTTTACTTATGCATGACTTTTGTAAACTTTAAATGCTTCCGCACTGTTGAATGTTGGTTTTAAACTTATGCATGGTTCTTGTTTACGTATGTTTTTACATTTAGACGTCGTTTATTGTGACCGTTGACTTGGATCCTGGTGTGTCACACGCCTCGCGGTAGAACTCCGCAGGTGGAAATTTGAGGGTGTGACAGTGGGTTACCGGGTTTTCCCCGGAATTGATGTTTGATAACTCGAGTACTCGCGGAGTGCTTGAATTTGTTGAAAGAGTGCTCCGGGAGTGCTTGGTTTTGATTTGATAGCCGTTCAAAAAAAGCATGGTTTCTTTCAACTCCACTAACAAAATTTTATTGTATAAAAACAAATATATATCCTAAATATATAATTTAATATATATATATATATATATATATGTGTGTGTGTGTGTGTGTGTGTAACTTTTTAAAAAAAAAATCAGGTCCATTTGAGGATCGGGCTCTGAGCCGATGACCACCCGACCATACTCAGGGCCGACCGTGATCCCATTGGTAATTATAGCTTAACTATCATTTATCTTTTTAAATACAGTTATTTTAAATATCTCATATATGGATTTAAGTAAGAAGCATTTTAATTTAGGTTTTCTCCACTTTTAGCCGTTTTATGCCACAGTCAAAAGTCAATATTTGAGTAACTAATTACGAATTTGACAACAAATTAGGTGAGTAAATCAACATTGTAGCATAGTGTAAATCATTATAAAGCGCCTACTCAACATTGTAGCATAGTGTAAATCAAAATCTGTATAACATCAAAACAGTATCTCATGCCTAATGATGAATAAAATGTTGACCAATGAATAAGCTATTTAAAATAATACTTTAAAAGCAAAACAATATCTTATACGTTAATTAGTTGGGATTCATGACAGAGTCGAGGACATGGCTGTCTCATTCCCAAAGTCGAGAATTCTCATATCCATGTCCTCGACCCATCCTTATTCAACACACAAATTCTCCAAATCGGTGTCGAATCCCATCATATGGGAACATTTTTATAATAAAATATCTAACTCACTACTTGGTTAATAAAATATCTACTTTGATTTTTTTTTCCACAATTAAGCTCCATCGTTGGTTGAGTAGCTAGCTATTCATGAAATACAAAGGCCAAGATCATGAAATAGGTTAATAATAATAAATCATACGCGTAGTTTAAAAGATCTATATCGCAAGTAGACGTAGCGACAGTTACTCTAAAATGACACTTGTACCCCCAACCATATCAACCACATTCCAAACTGGTGTACGCTATTCCGCAGCCAAAATTTCCCAAATAAATATCCTTAATCATCACGTGCTCCCAATATTTCCGCCAACACTTATAATATTATTATTATTATTATTTCCTATACACAATTCCATTTCCAACTTGCATTCCATTCTCCACACACCCCCCCTATATATATATATTTATCAAATCTCCCAACCATCAATCAATCATCAACTTCAAATAACATTCACACTCACATTCACAAAACAAAAACATTCTTCCCTAACAAATACCAATTATTATTATTATTATGCCCATGGAGTGGGTTAGAGGCAAAACAATCGGTCACGGAAGCTTTGCTGCAGTCAGTTTAGCTAAACTCACAAACAATACTTCATGTCTTCCATCACTTATTGCAGTAAAATCATGTGGAGCATCTCATTCTTCATCATTAATAAACGAGCGAATAATCCTGGAGCAGCTAAACGATTGCCCGAATATTATTCGTTGTTTTGGCGACTCAATAACAGTAGAAAACGGTGAAAGGTTATATAATGTAGCATTAGAGTATGCTTCAGGTGGAGCTTTATCGGAAAAAGTACGGTCGCCGGAGAATAAAGTCCGTCAATACACGAATTCAATACTTAAAGGGTTGAAGTATATTCATGAGAATAATATTGTGCACTGTGATATTAAGGTTCAAAATATTTTATTAGTGTCTGACGGCGTTAAGGAAACCGTTAAGATAGCTGATTTCGGGTTAGCGAAAAAGATAACGGCGGTTAAAACCGGTGGGGCGAAGTTTGAAATTAGGGGGACGCCGATGTATTTGTCGCCTGAGACGGTGACCGGCGGCGAGCAGGAGTCACCGGCGGATATATGGGCGTTAGGGTGTTTGGTGACTGAGTTGATTACCGGTAAACCGGTTTGGAACTGTGCTGACGTCAGCGGTTTGTTGATGAAAATTGGTGTGGGAAACGAAATACCGGAAATTCCCGGGAAAATATCGGACGAAGGGAAAGATTTTCTTGGAAAATGTTTTTTGAAAGATCCTAGGAAAAGATGGACGGCTGAGATGTTGTTAGATCATCCGTTTGTTAACGCGGGTGCATTGGAAGAAAAAGCAGAGGATCAGAGCTCTCCTAGGGACCCATTTGGGTTTGTGGATTGGGAATTGGAGCAATCGGGTTTAATGACGCCGGAATTTGGTTGTCGGGTCGGGTCAGAAGGGTTTGGATCCGGGTCTTCGGATATTGTGCCTGAAAGAAGGTTGGGGCAGTTGATGACAGAGCAGAAGCCTGATTGGTCGGTTTCTGATAGTTGGGTTAACGTGAGGTAGATGCTAGTGGTAGCAGATTCAAAGAACCGAGGGATGAATATTATTTTTTTTATAAAATTTTGATAGGGATTTTTTTAGTTGAGTGTAGTTGGAGGATGAATTGTTTAAGGTGTAAATACAGATAGATAGATGTATGTGAAACTGTACATACACATGACTTTGTTAATATATGACTTCTTTAACAATATATTCTTTGGGTTTATTACAAACTCTAATTTTGCTTTTCTGATTTACATTTATTTTTTGGTTAAAGATTATGACAACTATGATCATTGGAACTACAAAACTTGTGTTAGACCAATCTAATTGTATGATCTTGAACGACTAACAGTATGTCAGTATGTTAGTAAAGACCTTTACTTTGACACGTTATTATCCTAGATTTTAAAATCTAGAAGTATATACGTCCTGTTTTAGTCTGGTTTTGGTTTTGTGATACGGTTTTAGTTATGTAGTCTTGAGTCTTGACTCGTTTTTAACCTAATTTGGCAAATTTTGTTGATACATATTATGCTTCAAAAGAAAAACCTAATTATTTGATCAAAGAATCTTGATTTAAAAAAAAAAAAGAAGAAAGAAAGAAAGAAAATTGTTTATTTTTTGGTTTTAAATATTAATTAAAAAAAGGTAGAGGTGTAGCTTGCAAGTATCATGTTAGGGTTTAAAGTTTTTAAAGCAAACCAAAGGATGAAAGCAATGATCTTTTTGCCACAAATTTGATGTCTTTTGCAGGACTGGATGGATCCTTTTATATATTTTTTAAATTGTCTTATTTTAATAGTTAAACAATATTCGGAGCACCTTGCTTTAGACTCATATTTACATTTTTCCACACAATTGTACGCTAAAAAGTTTTAAGATATTATTTAATATCAACTAACATTAAAATTGTTAAATTATTATAAGTCTTTTAAGTTGGGTACAAACCCCAAATGAACGTATGTCCGCCCAATTTGGTCAAAAATTGTCGACGATATCCTATGCTATTATTCCACCTACGTCTTTGCCTAACAAGCGACAGTGCGACACTGGACGTTTTTTTTAATTATTTTGTTGGTCTTACAATCCCAGTATCCCACACAATTTATTCTTGGCAAGCGCACTTCATTCATTGTGTGCCCAAAGAAAAATAACTACAGCCCATTAAACTTGACTTTGAATGGGCCTATTAGAGGAAACATGGAAATAAAAGTATCATTTATGGCCCTAAATAGCAACATAAGAGATTAAGAGTGGAGTAAAAAAAAATAATAATCCAGTGTAATATATATTTTATATATTCTGCTTTAAAAATCTTAAAAAAAAAACCCGAAAGTTTCACATATGATTCTTTATGATTGTAAGGTCTAAAATATATCTTTTCAATTTATAATAAAATTGAAATATTATTTCTTTCAAACGTATATCAGTCTTATTTATTAGGGGGACGGGGCGCTATCAGAATTGGTCATGGGTACCCCACTATCAGCACGGTAACACCGCCGTCACCCATGCTGGTAGTGGTCCCGTGAACCAAATTCGGGTGCTAGTCACCATGCTGGTTCACGGATTGTGGCACAAACTTTCACACAATTTTATTATTTTTTATTCTTTACTACAATAATTAAAATAAAAAAATAAAATGGAAAGCAAAAACCAACGTCACGCGGACCCGGGTTTTTTCGAGCTGCATTCGTGTCCGCTGATACGGGCGTCGCGTTGATTGAAGAATTTTTCCCGAACCAAAACCCATTTTTGCACCTCCTCTGCGCGCGGGTAGGTGTCAGAGTATAATGTAACACAAAGAATTTAATCTCTTCCATTTGGTTTCACCTTATAAAGTCATCCATTTTTCATCTCTCCACCAATATGGGACAAACTAAACTCACATTCACTTATAAATTTCCAACATGGTACATGTTGTGGCCGTGATAATGTTGTGGTTTCATCTCCCTCTTGTCGATAATACCTCCACGAAAATAATAATATGGCTCTCGATATATCCTGGAAACTTGATTCTTTTTTTTCTCCTTTGATGGCCTTGAGTGACACAAAGTCACGATTTCATTATTATTATTATTATTGATGACGTGTGTTCTAAAATGACAACGTTTAGACCCCTCGTCGAAAAGATAAGCAAAATAAAATTGATTAAGAGGTTGCCTGACTTAGTGGAGCTGATATAAGGCAGCTTACCTGTCATATGGAAGCCTCAGGGCAGAAAGTAAACAGTAAAAACCTTGGAAATACAAAAAGGGGATTTTGGCTTATTATCATGGCAAAGGACAAAACACCACACAGCTCCAAGCTTTGCATTGGAAATGATAAAAGCTGAAAATATCCTAAAAGGGTAAAGTCTCACTGCAGGGAACCAAAAGAGGGTCAAACACATCCAGGTATGGTAAGGAAACTACCCTGAGGGAGCTCCTGGACAGAATTCCATTGCCTATATAAGGAGGCCCTTGGGTAGACATTCCACACACACTTCTCACTTATTCTCTCTACTCTCATACTCTCTACTTCATTATTTCCCAACTCCAAATGAATACATACTTATTCTCACGCCGGAGTCCAAACGCAGGAGGCTCCCTCCTGCGTTAAGGCTAACGGTGTCTGCTACCTTTGTGCAGGTCCTTCCAGGAACTTGAAGACCCCTGATCCCACAACTAAATCTAAACCTAAACTTAAAACCTGAATCTCAACATAACATACCTTTAACCTATAATCCTAAGCATCTCCTAACCTAATACCGGTCATTTTCCTTGTTGTAGCAACAAGTGGCGCCCACCGTGGGGCTGTCGCTACTTTGAACAAAACTGTTGAGAGTTTCTACAGTCCCATTTGTTCCTAAGTAACCTCCTTTTGTGATGACTGGTGGAGATAACCGCCTAGGAGGGGGTCTTTCAGAAACTCCGGCCACTAGTCACACCTCAGGTGACGCTTCTGGTCATGAAACACCTGGAACGGACGGACATCAAGTCGAACCGTCTCTAGGAGACATGCTCAACTTCCAAACACCGCCGTCCTCAAGGGCTGTTAACTCATCTCCTAGGGACGACTTGTTGTTGCCGGTTGAACGAATGGACATCACCCCGGAGGGAGTACGAAAAAACTTCTTGCAACTCCGAGACCTCCTGAACGGTTACGTGCGAGAGGAAAGGTCCAGAGGAGTAAGAGTCAGGTTGTCTTACGACGAAGAGCCTGTTGTCACCCTCTCACCTAGTCCTCCGTTGTTGGGAACCACTACCTCACCAGCAACCCGACGTGCCAACACAAATCCTCATCCTTACCTTAACAGTCAGGGGGATATCTACTCAGGAGGAGGAGGTCCTAGCAATTCCGTGCTCTCCCCGGGGACCTCAACACTACTCCCCTATGAAGAAGCTTTGAGGTCATTACCTCTGGCCAGCAGTGCTGTGGCTGCCTCCCTTGCGGGAGCAGGAAGTCTTGCTGGAGGATCTGTTGTCCCTCCAGGAACGATGTGTCCTAACTACTCACAGCCTCAATACTCGCCCTATGTACCACCTTACTTCCCCACATGGCCGGGAGGGTATCCTTGGCAATATCCACCACCTCTGAACCAAGTGCCAGCAACCCCCCCTGCGGGAGGACAGGGTCTGGGAGCCTCCCAACCCATGGTTCAAACCCCCATGGCCGAAGCTAGGGGCGAGGCTACACCTTCGAAGCCATACCGACCTAAGTCGTTAGAATGCTTCGCCGAGCATATCGCTCATTTTGATTTCCCAAACAAGATCAAAATGCCAGCTAATGTGAAAACATACGACGGCACGGAGGACCCTGATGATCACTTGAATGTCTTCTCTGGGGCAGCAACTGTAGAAAAATGGAACGATGCCGAGTGCTGCCACATGTTCATGCAAACCCTGGTAGGACCAGCTCGTCTATGGTTCAGTGGCCTACCGGCTCGGAGCATTTCCTCGTTTGATGATTTAAGGAGAGGTTTCACCTCAAACTTTAACCCCCTCAGGAAGTGCACCAAAGATGCCGCCATATTGAACCAAATCCAACAAGGGGAGCATGAAAACCTCCGTAGTTTCATCGAAAGATACAAGAGGGAAGATCTGCAGTATAGTGGTGCCACCGAGAAGATCCGGGTGTCAGGATTCATGGGGGCCATCCGTCCCAAAAAGTTGCTAAGAAGGTTCCATGAAGATGTCCCCCAAACCATGGAGGAGGCATTCGAGAGGGCAGAAGCCTTCCTCAGGGGAGAAGAAACATTGACTCGACAGGATTCCAGGAAGAGGGATCGAGGGAGCTGGAGAGACAGCTCAACAAGCTCCCGAAGACCTCCCTTCCAACCTTACAATGAAAAACGATCAGGAAGATCATTCGACAATCAAAGGAACGAAGAGAGGAGACGATCCCCAAGGTCAGGAAGATACCACGAAAGAGAAAGACAAGTTTTCACTGTTCTCACCAAGACCCCTCAGGAGATACTCTTCACGGAGGAAGTCAAGTACACCTTTTGACCTCCCAGACCTTTGTCCAAGCCAGCTAACAAGAGGGATGCCAGCAAGCATTGTGCCTTTCATAATGATACAGGGCATCACACAAACGATTGCTACCAGCTGAAGAAGAGGATAGAATAGGCTGTTAAGTCCGGGGAGCTGGCTCACCTGATCAAAGACATCAAAGGAAGAAGGGATGAAGGAAAGAAAGACAAGGAGGTCAACATGGTCAGTCTTGGAGGGACCCAGCAGGCAAATAAGGCTCGCACCGAGCCTTGGAACAAACAATACATCTGTCTTCCTCCTGCTCCCGACGAACTGATCGTCACGCCGGTAATAGTGGAAGCTGAACTGGATGGCTTCCCTATAGATATGGTGTACATGGACTGCGGAGCCTCATCAGAGGTGATGTATGAACGGTGCTTCGAATCCTTGAGCCCGGAGATCAAATCCAAGCTCAAGCCATCGGACGCGTCCTTGGTGGGTTTCTCAGGGGAACGAGTACATCCCTTAGGAAAGCTCACACTTAGCGTCTGTTTCAGGGATGGAGACTTGTCAAGGACAGAAGAATTGACTTTCTCTGTTACCAGGTACCCTACAAGTTACATCGTCATCTTTTCTCTGTCAAGAACAGAAGAGTTGACTTTCTCTGTTGTCAGGTACCCTTCAAGTTACAACGTTCTTATTGGAAGAATGGGAATCGCCACCTTCGGCGCGGTAGTATCAACAACACATGGTTTAATGAAGCTCCCCACTCCTAATGGAGTTGCAACCCTGAAGCCGACAGCAGAGGCCCTTTTGATAGCCTCCGTGGAAGAAACCAAAGGCCCCAGGGGGCCAGAAACGCCAAGCAGCAGTCCCATCCGGGAAGTTAGCATAAACCATGCCTACCAGGAATAGACCATCAAAGTAAACAATCTGCTTCCTATTAAGATTACGTGCGAACTAATCAACCTTTTGCAGGATAATTAAGACATATTTGCTTGGTGCCCCGGGGACATGACTGGTGTCCCTATAAGTATGGCTGAACACTCTCTTAACATAGCCCCCTCATATAGGGATGGCAATCAAACCCGAACCCGACGGGAAAACCCGATACCCGACACATTTGGGACGAGTTTGGGGTCGGGTAAACGGGTATGGGTCCGGGTATGGGATTTGTTTTGAAAATTTGGGATGGGTATGGGATTTAATGTTAACCCCATTTACCCGCCCCGATTACCCGATTTTATATGCCCGTTTACCCGATTATATATACCCGTCTACCCGTCCCGATTACCCAATTTTATATGCCCGTTTACCCGTAATATACACTACATAAATATGTTTTTTACCTATCTATTATTTATTAACTCCCAAATCCCAATGATAAATTCCCGCCCATTTTTTTTACCCTTTAGTTAACCCCCCAATTTTCCCATTTGATTAACAAAAGTCTATTCATCTTCTCTTCTTTTACAAGCACCCAAACATGAAGCTTCTAAGGCACTGATTACAAAGATCAAACTTTGTCTTCTTCTCTAAGTGACCAAAGGACAAAAAAAAATCGGTAGTTTTTTTATTGTTCTCCTCTTCACTAATATCATAATAATTGAAAACAATAGTGTAACCTCTTGTTATGCAAAGTTACTCATTTATATTTGCTTTTGTTTTTATTAGATTTATGTCATGTTACTCATTTATATCATAATATTTGCTTTTGCTTCTGTTGAAAACAACAGTGTAACCTCTTCACTAATATCATAATATTTGCTTTTGTTTTATTAGAATTATGTCATGTTACTCATTTATCATTTTGTGTTGGTTTCAAACTTAACTCGTTGACGCCCGATAGTTATGCCTGAAACCTAAAACCCACTAGTATACCCGAAACCTGTGGGTATGCCCGCTACCCGACGGGTAATTACCCGTCCTATACCCGATGGGTTTTGGGCCGGGTATGGGACAAGTTTTTATAGCCGGGTACGGGGTTGGGATTAGCCATACCCGTCCCAAACCCGGCCCGTTGCCATCCCTACCCTCATACAAGCCAGACGTCCAAAAGAAAAGAAGTCTGGCCCCAGCCAGGAGCCAGGCTGCTTGTCAGGAGGTGGAGAAGCTGGTTGAGGCAGGAATCCTCAGAGAGGTCCAGTATCACTCTTGGGTAGCAAACCCAGTCATGGTTGCCAAACAAGACGGATCTTGGAGAATGTGTGTCGATTTCAAGGATCTCAACAAAGCCTGTCCTAAAGATTGCTACCCCTTGCCCGAGATCGATTGGAAGGTAGACTCTCACTGGCTTCCAATACAAGTGCTTCTTAGATGCCTACAAGGGGTATCACCAAATTCAAATGAAGCAAGAAGATGAGGAGAAGACGACCCTCCACACTGATAGGGGAATCTTTTGCTACAAAAAGATGCCCTTTGGTTTGAAAAATGCAGGGGCTACCTACCAGCGGTTAGTGGATCAAGCTTTCTCGAAGCAAATTGGAAGGAACATGGAAGCTTATGTAGATGACCTTGTCATCAAAAGCAAGTCTGGGGAAGCAATGATCCAGGACATCCGAGAAACGTTCGACAACCTCCGAAGAATAAACATGAAGCTCAATCTTGTCAAATGCTCCTTTGGGTTCGAGGAGGGGAAGTTTCTGGGCCATATTGTTGGAAAGCAAAGCATTAAGGCCAACCCGAGCAAGGTCCAAGCCGTCCTTGATATGAAGTCTCCTACCACAAAGAAGGAAGTGCAAAGCCTCAATGGTAAAATTGCTGCCTTAAAACGTTTCTTGCCTAAGTCCGCGGAAAAATCCTTGCCTTTCTTCAAAACGCTCAAAAATTGTGTTGACAAGAAGGATTTCCGCTGGACGACCGAGGCAGAGGCTGCCTTCCTGGAACTCAAGAAACACATAGCTTCCCTGCCCGAAGTGGCAGCCCCTGAGGAAGGGGAAGTAATAACAGTTTATTTGTCTGCAGGAATGGAAGCAGTAAGCTCAGTCCTCTTGGTAGACCGAGGTAAAGAACAAGTTCCTGTCTACTTTGTCAGCAGGGCCCTCAAAGATGCCGAGGTTAACTACACTCCCATAGAGAAGCTTGTGTTAGCACTTGTACACACTGCCAAGAGAGTAAGGCGGTACTTCCAAGCTCACCCAGTAAAGGTCATCACAGATCAACCCATGCGATCCGTCTTGGAAAAACCAGAAGATTCGGGGAGATTGGCAAAGTGGGCCATTGGTCTAGGGGAGCACAAAATAGAGTACCTGCCAAGAAGAGCTTACAAAGGACAAGTGTTTGCTGACTTTCTTGCTGAGTTACCCACCCTGCAGGCAGAAGAAGAGATGAACGAGGTCGAAGAACAGCCTGACCTCAAGGGGAAATGGTGTCTTTTTACTGATGGAGCCTCAAGTGTAGAAGGTTCCGGGGCCGGTCTTGTCATCAAGGACCCCTACAGAACCGAATACACTTATGCCCTCCGTCTAGACTTCCCCTGCACCAACAACGTTGCTGAATACAAGGCCCTCCTGGCCGGGTTAAGATTGGCATAAAGAATGAAGGTACAAGAGCTAAAAGTTTTCGTTGATTCGAATCTGGTGGTCAAACAAGTAAATGGAGGATACACAGCCAAAGAGCCCTCAGTGATTAGGTATAAAGACAAAGTCAAAGAGTTCATCAAGGAATTCAAAGTCTTCACACTAGAGCAGGTGTCAAGAACCAAGAACAAGCAGGCAGATGCCCTCAGCAAGCTGGCCTCCTTGACGTTCGCTCACCTAACCAAGAAGGTCCTAGTTGAGGTGCTGAAAGAACCATCCATTGATGACAAGGAAGTACAAGATGTTGTCACCGAAATAGACTCCACATGGATGACGCCCATTATGTCCTATTTGAAGGAAGGGAAACTACCAGAAAACGAACAAGAAGCTAAGCGGTTGGTTATGAAGGCAAGGCAATATGTAATTGAAGACGACAAGCTCTACAAGAAGGGATACTTGGCACCCCTACTGAGATGTGTAGGCCCCAATCAGAGTAACTACCTCATCAAGGAGGTACATGAGGGTATATGTGGCATGCATGTTGGGCCTCGCTCTGTGGTATCAAAGCTCATGAACTTGGGCTATTATTGGCCTACCATGCACAAGGATGCCTTTGAGACATTCCGAAGATGTGAAGCTTGTCAGCTGCAAACACCGGTGAAGACCAACCCCAAGCATGACCTTGTTCCCATCATCTTGGCATGGCCCTTCTACAAATGGGGGATGGACATTGTGGGCCCCTTCCCACAAGCTCCCGGAAGATTGAAGTTCCTCCTTGTAGCTGTCGACTATTTCATCAAATGGCCAGAGGTCAGGCCATTGGCTACCATCTCATGGAAACATGTGATAACTTTCGTATGGGAACAAATAGTCTGCCGATATGGGCTGCCAGGGGAGATGGTGACAGACAATGGGAAGCAGTTTGCCAACAAACCTTTCAGCAGCTGGTGCTCCGAGCTAGGAATCAAGCAAGTCTTCAGCTCAGTAGCCTACCCCCAGTCCAACGGACAAGTTGAGCGCATGAACAGAAGCATTGTCGAAGGTATTAAAGCAATGCTAGGAAGATGTGGCAAGAAATGGGTTGATGAGCTCCCGAGCGTCCTTTGGGCTATAAGGACCATGGAAAAGACAAGCCACCAAAGAACACCGTATAGCCTTGTCTTCGGAAGCGTAGCTGTCATACCAGCCGAGATAGGGGTAAGCTCAGGAAGAATTGCCCGTCAAGACGCTCAACACAACCAAAAGGAGGTCTTACTCAACCTGGACCTCCTCGAAGAGTCAAGAGATCAAGCCTCCATCAGGGAGGCCAGATACAAAAAGAAGCTTGAAGCCTACTATAACACAAGGGTGCGAAAAGAGGCTTTCAGGCCAGGGGACCTCGTGTTAAGATGTAATGAAGCCAGCAGGCAGCAAGACGTAGGCAAGCTAGGTCCCCGATGGGAGGGACCTTATGTTGTCAAGGAAGCACACAAAGGGGGATCCTACAAGCTAGCCGACCCTAATGGCAGAATGATCCCAAGGCATTGGAGTGACAAACACTTGAAACGTTTCTATGTTTAATAGTTGTAACGTCTCTTTGTATTCCAAAAATCATGATTAATGAATGAACTATGTTTCAAATTATTAACTTGTCGCTTATCTTATCAAAGGGTGAGCCCCTCCTAACTAGGCTCCATGGGATCCGGCGCTATACCTACCCATGAAACAGGGATGAGCTCCCAGGCCACAACTGCTCAACATGTAACAAGGCTAAGTAACCTTCCTGTATACAGGGTGAGTCCCTAATACAATCCACGACTCCATGGGACAAGTCCTTGGAAGGAATACCTAAACCCATGAAAGAGGGTGAGCTCCTCACACCAAGACAGCTCCCACATGTTCCCAATACACAAAAACGAACATACCACTGAAAAACCGTTTAAAAAAGGGTTAAACATAAACCAACAAGCTGATAGGGTAAGCATTGCATCGGTTCCTTAGCTAAGTATCCTAAGTCGGGTGACTGCAGCATCCAACTCAAGGAGAAATGTTAAAGACATTGCAAACACTATAAACGACAAGTAACAGAGTCAAGACAACAAAACATTAAACGTAACTAAGGCATCACCCCTAGAGGGGGAGCATTCCATTAAAAACCAACATTAAACGCCCCAAGGGCTAAGTACAGTAGAGTCTGATTACAAAAGACATTCTAAAAACTTGAAAAGTCTAAATAAGGCTGGATCATGGAGTAGCAGAGTCTTCGGCTTCATTGGTGGCATCATCCTCACCGGTGGAAGCCAAGGCTTGGTTACCAACATCGTCGTAAAGGCCATCAGTGTCAAGACCTACAAATGGATCATCTTCATTGGAAGGAGGTATGGACTCAACCTCAAGAGCTTGAAGGGGGGAAGGACTCTCAAATACCTGCTCCAGATTAGGAACCTTTGAAGAATCAGCAGGTTTTGCACGTTTAGAACTACCCTCCCCACCGTCAGCTCCATCCAACATGATCATGAGAGGCCTCTTTGACACATAGGAGCTAAACACTTGATTGGCCACATCCTTTTTCAAACCCTCTGGCTCCAAATCTTGCAGAAAAGAGAGAGGCTGCTCAGAAGCTTTAGCAATGGCAGAGATATAGGGGTAGGTGGCAAGCTCCATGGCCTTCACAGCATTCACAAACTCCTCACCAGATGAAGGCTTAAAGGAAGGCAGCTCCTCAAGCCCCTGACCCTCCTGAGCCGCTTTGAAACTAGCTTGAATCCCTCCATGGCGACCAAAAGATATGGCTTTTGCATAAATATCTGCCAGAGGGGCATTAAACTCTTGAGAGTGCAGGAGGTTGGTAACAAAATGGGCTACGCCCTTGGAGATTAGCCACTCCCTTTCTTCAGTTAAACGGTCCACCTGGACCCGGAGCTCCGTTCCCACCTTCTCCACCGTAGCCAACTCCTGTTTAACTGCCTTCCGTGCCAGAGCCAACCCTTCCCTCTCCTCAGCAACTTTCGCTTTCTCATCGTGCAGGCCTTTGAACATCTTCTCAAATTTCTCCTTCTCCAAGCCAAGCTGGGTCTTAGACACAGCCAATTCATGAACCAAATCTTTCTCCCGAGCAGCAAGCTTTGTCAGTTCTTCCTTTGCCTTAACCAACTCGGCCTCATGCTCCTTATAAAACTCCTCCACTTGTTCTCTTCTAGCCATCAATTCTCCCCACCTTGCCATACCATCGGGGAACAAAGACAGAAACTGCCCGAAGTGATAATACATCTTCTTCATAACATCCTTGTCCATCCATTCCTTGTGAAGCTCTCTTTCAGCATCAGGGACACAATGGTCAATCAGATCACGACAAACAGAAGCCTTCTTCAACAGATCAGTAGCTTTAATATCCCAGTCCGGCACAAACACTCCTTCACCGGGCTCTCTCTGGACAGGAACGTCGGAAACATCATCGACAGCAACTTTCGAACTCTCACCTCCTTCGGTTCGCAACAATTTCGGACTAGCACCCTTGACAACAACATCCTTTGGTTTCTTGAATACAACGTCGTCTTTCTTTGGGGAGGACAATGTGAGCTTGCCTTTCCCTGGGGCAGGAGTATACCCCAAGGCAGTAGATATCAAAGAAGAATCCTCGTCTTCATCTCCAAAGACCAAGGGAACAGCAGAAGAGCTCCCCTGACCCGAAGAAGCAGTCTGAAGTCGCTTACTGGAGCGACGAACGGTAACAGACTTCTCCCCTGATGGTTCCACAGCAGTAACAGACGACATAACTACACTTGTGTACTCCCCCTTGAAACGGACATACTCAGTTTTCACCACCACATTCTTACCCTCATCAACATTCCGGACCTTGAACTTCACATCAGCAATGTCATCTAAGGCCAAGAAGTCCAGAGTACTCATCTCTGCAAAAAAAGAAGAATGGTTAGATAACAAAAATAAGAAGGATACCAAAGAGGAGCCAGGGAGACACCTACCCTTCCCACCATGATATATCACCGGGTCAGTCCCAGGATCATCCCAGTTGACACTCAGGCCTACCATCACCAGGAAGTCCTCAGGGAAGGTACGAAGACGAGTAGGAAAACTACGGAGATTCTCCAACAATACTTGGTCAAGAGTGTCAGGATCAGGTTCCTTCTCGTTTAAAGGAGCATCCGAAGACCTCCGAGGAGTTTTAAAGGGTAGAAAATCGGAGTTTAAGAAAAAGAACTTGTCTTTCCAGGAAGAAACAAGCCCAATAACACTAGAAATGAGGGCTGGTTCACATTGAGTCTTCTCAATAGTAAACCAATTCCCATTTTTAGCCAACTTAAAAAACCGCCGGTACATAGCCAAGGAAGGCTTATGACCATGGCAACGACATACTATTTCGAAGTGCAAGATCCTAGCGACTCCGGAGGGGCATAGTTGGTCAAGAGAGAGTTGGTGATACTCTAAAACGTTCAGAAAAAATGTAGAAAAAGGATACCTAAGGTTACCCTGGTCAAACTGACGTGTATACACGGCCACCTTGCCAGGGGGAACAGAGGTCACAGGGGTTTTCCCCTTCGGAACAGAAGGATCAAAGGACAATGGAATTCCGATCTCGGTACAGAACCGTTCAGCATCGGACTTGGATAGGCGAGTGAACTGGGATGCAAGGTCAGTTTTCGACATAATGAAAAACAAGTGTGAAAAGAGAGAGGGTTGCTTACCAGGTTTTATAAGAGAAAATAGAGTTCGCCGGTTAAGGAGGAATCGTGGGAGAGAGAGAGAGAGTAGTTTTCCAAATAGGGAAGAAAATGAAGAATAAAAGAGGGATTACCCCCTTTTAAAAGAATTTAAAATTTGAATTAGTTGGCATTGGGCGGTTACCAAGGAGAACCGTCGCTCAGCTGTCCTATAGGGTGACGTCAGCCTAGCCCCTTGTCAAATCAACAGTCATCTCGGGCGGCTGATGGGACAGGCGTCTGCTCCCAAGGAAGTAATGATAGCCGATAATATTATTTAAAAAGAAGGCTATCATGACAAATACAAGGCCAGGAGCTTGCACGAAATTTGATGAAGGAAGAAATATGGAACCAACGCTCCCATGAGGGAGCTCGGGGTCTAGCAAATTACCCGGTACGAACATAAGCCTGAACAGCGTTGCCACCGGGGAAAACGACAATTTACAAGTCACAAGCACTTCTAACTTCTTTACAAATGCTTATGACTGGGGGGGCTGATGACGTGTGTCCTAAAACGACAACGTTTAGACCCCTCGTCGAAAAGATAAGCAAAATAAAATTGATTAAGAGGTTGCCTGACTTAGTGGAGCTGATATAAGGCAGCTTACCTGCCATATGGAAGCCTCAGGGCAGAAAGTAAACAGTAAAAAACCTTAGAAATGCAAAAAGGGGATTTTGGCTTATTATCATGGCAAAGGACAAAACACCACACAGCTCCAAGCTTTGCATTGGAAATGATAAAAGCTGAAAATATCCTAAAAGGGTAAAGTCTCACTACAGGGAACCAAAAGAGGGTCAAACACATCCATGTATGGTAAGGAAGCTACCCTGAGGGAGCTCCTGGGCAGAATTCCACTGCCTATATAAGGAGGCCCTTGGGTAGACATTCCACACACACTTCTCACTTATTCTCTCTACTCTCATACTCTCTACTTCATTATTTCCCAACTCCAAATGAATACATACTTATTCTCACGCCGGAGTCCAAACGCAGGAGGCTCCCTCCTGCGTTAAGGCTAACGGTGTCTGCTACCTTTGTGCAGGTCCTTCCAGGAACTTGAAGACCCCTGATCCCACAACTAAATCTAAACCTAAACTTAAAACCTGAATCTCAACATAACATACCTTTAACCTATAATCCTAAGCATCTCCTAACCTAATACCGGTCATTTTCCTTGTTGTAGCAACAATTATTATTATTATTATTATTATTATTATTATTATTATTATAAAGTCACGATTTTATTTTCTTTTTTTATTATTATTATAATATTATAATATTATGTGTGAAAACAATTGTTGGGTAAAGAATCAGTGGAGTGCTGCCTTCAAAAAACGGTTTCAGTGAAGTGATGTGGCAGTGCAGGATTGGTAGAAATCAGTGAAGTAAAAACATATTCAGTGGAGTAGGGATGAGCATTCAAGCCCGAATACCGATCCCGTCCCGTCCCGATCCCGATACCGTACCGAACCGATACCGAACCGAGGGGTTTCGGGATCGGTATCGGTATCCATATTTATGGATTTTCGGTTTCGGTATTATCGGTATCGGTACGGGATCGGTACGGTATCGGTATTTTAAGGCAAAATACCGATACCGTACCGTACCGTATGTGTTCGGTATCGGGATCGGTATTGGGTTTTTGGACTTTTCGGTATCGGTATTGTCAGGATCGGTATCGGTTCGGTACCGATCCCGTCCCGAGCTCATCCCTACAGTGGAGCACCCCTTTCCCCCTTATAGCGTTGAATTCTGAATTTGTATTTATTCATATTTAAACTACAAAATCTCGTAATGTGACCTATGCCAGCACCTTGCATAATTTAAACACTTCACCTTTCGGATAGATAGAAGATACCTTGCCAACATGCATGGTCGATCCTTTGTTTAATCTTTGTTTCAAATATTAGAAAAATAATAGTGAAAATGATTTTTAGCTAATTTTGGACTTAAATAATTGTATTTATATATGTGTTATATCAAAAATTAATTTCGAGTTTGTGTTCTACAATGTGACAGTATAACAAACCACACCATGTCTAAATAGAGCTAGGATGAAAGAGATATTAATACTCGAAAGTTGTATGGTTTTGAACAACCAAAGATGAGGAAAGTTGATTAAGTTTTGTCAACTTGTCCCACGTAGGTGGGGATGACAAAACTTAGAGTGGTATATAAGGAGAGCACTCGTTATAAATTGTTTACATCGTGTCAAACATTAGTTGGGACCCTATAGGGCAGCTGCACACGCTTGTGGGTAGGAGTTAGGTGCATTGTGGTGCTTTTATGGCGTACTTTGCATACTCGCAACGCCACGAGCCGTCTTTGTATTATTGACCGCGTACGCGTGGTTTAGTACAAAGGTGTGGCGCGAACCTGTAGGTTCAGCCAATCGCATGGCGGGACACCATTTAGCATAGGCGGTTCTTTTATACCATTGTCTGGGAGCCTACTTTAACCCATACAATGATCTTTGTAAAAGACACACCATATCCTCCTTCCCTTTTTCTTCTAAATTGCCATGAAGAAAGGTTGTCTTCACATCCAACTGCTCCAACTCCATATCAAACTTTGCAGTTAAAGACAATAATACCCTTATAGATGTATGTTTCACCATAGGAGAGAATGTCTCATTGTAATCCAAACTTTCTCTCTATGTGAACCCCTTAGCCACTAACCTGGCCGTGTATCTAGGTTTCTCAACCCCTTCAATGCCTTCTTTCAACTTATAAATCCACTTGCAAGGTATAACCTTCTGACCCTTCGGTCTTTCAACCAAACACCATGTTTTGTTTTGTTGTAAAGAGTTCATTTCATCTTTCATGGCCTCTTAACCATTTATCTGCATTTTCAGACATTGCTTCATTGAAAGTTAGTGGTTCAGTGGTACTTTTCATCTCAACAGCTGTAACAACCCCAGATTTTGAGGAATACTCGCTTTGAGAAACGAGTATACGAGCCATGATATTAAAATCTATAAATACCCTTACTTTGTAGTAATAGTTATAAACGCGAGAAAAAGGAAGATTATATTTTATATATTGTTAAACGGGTAATTAACGGATAACATGACTATTGGAGATGTGAGATCTAGATGAGTAATTAGTCTCATAGGAGACTGTTTAGTAATAATATAGCACATTATATTATATTTGACCCTCCTCCGTTTTGAATGAAACTTAGGTCAAATCGTAGAAAAAAAAAATAACTCATCTTAATAGTACATTGGAAAGTTTATAAAATGTTATCGATTAAAAGTTATACGAGAAAAACCAGTTGAAACAACAACAACAACAACAACAATAATAATAATAATAATAATAATAATAATAATAATAATAAACTAAAAATGGTGCATGTGTGCAGTGGACGTATGAGTAGGGCTAGCAATAGGTAACCTGTATAAGACACGATTAGACCTGTTAACTAAAAATTACACTATGTGAAATTTTACTTTTTAAAAAATATATATAATTAGGATGATATGATTCATCATATCTCTTTATTGGTACATAAAACATATAACTGTGTTATAAAAATACGATATAAAGTAGTTAAAAAAATTATGTTCAAGTTTAGAACTTATGTTGTTCGCGTCGTCAGCGACCTCTTAAATCTGTTAAGACACGATTTGTCAGCCTTACGTATGAGTTGAAAACAAAATAACAAAACATAATATAATAACAATGATAATACAAAAGCACATAGTATGCATGTACATGCGAGAATAAGATGTATATCTTCATACGAAGATTTGTTTTCCAAGGGTAGGTGTCATTAGGGTTTACTCCTTAACCCTTTTTTTCTAAAACAATAACTTACATTAAACCCTCTTGTTAAATATCTTAAAACTCCTTAATATTAATCTTATTAATATTAAGTCCCTCAAGTCTAAAACAATTATTATTTCATAAATAATAATCTATCTACTCATGAACTTATCTGATTCGTGTACCAACGTGTAACTCTTCGGATCGTACTGGGTCGGGTTACATTGACCTCCACTTTTAATTACATCGGACATACTATATATCCAACAATCTCCCACTTGGACGATTTTAATTAAATGAGTCAACGTGCGCAAAGTTGGACGCCTAGCTGCATCGCATTGCACCCAACACAGTATGACACTTTACAGTCGTCAACTAGTTCTTTAAGTTCAAGTAACACTTTACTTAACCAAATACTATAGCCCTGATAATTCTATCAATAAGTCCCTTCTGTATAGACATCCGTTGATCATAAGACATGGATCATTCATTCTTATATAGTGATCAACTATTCTCTATTCTCGTCTCTAATTCAAAATGGTCTAACGAACTACCTTAGTCCGAGCGTGGCCACGCGTTTATACCAGTTTGAGTTTTACGAGGGCGCCAGAATGTCTAGACTTCTAATCCCATAGAAGTACAGAATTCCATCAGCGTCATACAACTCCCACTTAATCTCGGATTTCTCCCAACGCTACCCTTATTGCTACCCATGTTTCAGGATAGTGTAAGATAACATCAAAGATAGTCCTTGATCAATGTAGTTAATATGTGCCTTAGGAAAAAGGACAGATTGAACATATCAATATCAAAACATCTCATGACATAGATCCATGGAGATCGTTTTGAAGCGAGTTACATCCAATATTATTCCCTAATAATATCTGTGAATTATGATCGTCAAACCCTTGAGCTAATCATCTCATGAATACAACCATCCCAATTCACAATAGTTCAAAATAACTGTCATAGTTCAAAATAAAACATCAATACTAATTACAGATCATGCCTATTGTCTAACAACTCTAAGCCCTATATTTCCAGCATGCTCCTCATGTCTAGCTTGAGGTAGAGGCTTAGTAAAGGGGTCAGCCAGATTTAGATCTGTATGAACTTTGTTCATCACGACGTCTCCACGCTCTACTATTTCTCTAATATAGTGAAACTTTCTGAGTATATGCCTTGCGGTTTGATGTGACCTTGATTCCTTTGCAAGAGCAATGGCACCAGTGTTGTCACACAGTATCTCGATTGGTTTCTTTATGCTAGGCACAACATCGAGATCAATAATGAACTTCTTCATCCAGGCAGCCTCCTTTGCAGCATCCGATGCAGCAATGTATTCTGATTCACAGGTGGATTGAGCAACCACACTTTGCGTAGAGTTCTTCCAAGTAATAGCCCCACCATTCAGAATGAAAACATATCCCGTTTGTGATCTTGAGTCATCACGATCAGTCTGGAAGCTTGCACCAGTATAACACTTAACTGACAGCTCCTCCTCCAGTCCTCCATATATTAAGAACATGTCCTTAGTCCTTCTCAGGTACTTAAGAATGTTCTTCACTGCAGCCCAGTGACTCTCTCCTGGATTCTGTTGATATCTACTCGTCATGCTAAGAGCATACGAGACATCAGGTCTAGTACATAACATGGCATACATGATGGAACCAATCGCAGAAGCATATGGAACACCTTCCATTTTCTTCATTTCCTCTTCAATATTTGCACACTGCTTGTTATTAAGAATGGTTCCATGTGCCATGGGCAAGAGCCCCCTTTTTGAGTCTTGCATTGAGAAGCGTCGTAAGACCTTATCAATATATGTACTTTGACTCAAACCCAATAACCGCTTTGATCTATCTCTATAAATCTTTATTCCCAGAATATAAGCGACTTCACCAAGATCTTTCATTGCGAAACATTTACCCAACCAGGTCTTAACATCTTTAAGCATAGAGATATTGTTTCCAATGATTAGTATGTCATCTACATACAGTATAAGAAAAGTGATATAGCTCCCACTAGATTTCTTGTAAACACACGGTTCATCTTCGTTCTTGATAAAACCAAACTCTTTGATTTTCTGATCAAACGGAGATTCCAGCTGCGAGATGCTTGCTTTAATCCATAGATGGATTTATTCAGCTTGCACACCTTATTAGGATTCGTTGGATCGACAAAACCTTCAGGTTGAACCATATAGACATCTTCCAGTAAGTGTCCATTAAGGAACGCGGTTTTGACATCCATCTGCCATATCTCATAGTCATAATATGCAGCAATGGCAAGTAGAATTCTAATTGACTTAAGCATGGCTACTGGCGAGAAAGTTTCCTCATAATCAATTCCTTGTGTCTGAGTAAAACCTTTCGCTACAAGCCTTGCTTTGTAGGTTTGCACATTCCCATCCATGTCAGTCTTCTTCTTGAAGATCCATTTGTTTCCCACAGTCCGACATTCGGTAGGAAGATCAACCAAATCCCAGACTTGGTTATCATACATGGATTGCATCTCTGCATTCATGGCTTCTTGCCATTTCTTGGATTCTGAATCTAAGATCGCAGCTTTGTAAGTAGCAGGCTCAGCTTCATCAATCATGAAGATATCGTCATACCTTACCGGTGCACGACGATCCCTAATACTTTTCCGAACACTTGGTGTTTCTGTTGTTTCTTGAGTCCTCTCAGGCTCAACTTCAACAATTGGATCAGTTACATCTGAATCTGTCTGAACAGCTGGTTCAGTCACTTGTGATTCTCGAATTTCTTCAAGATCCACATGGTTATCTCCAATCCCTCGCGCCAGAAGCTCTTCCTCTAAGAAAGTGCCTCTGCGTTTGGTGAAAATCTTATTTTCAGTGGGGTGGTAGAATAGGTAACCGATCTTCTTACCGTATCCAACGAAAACCACTTTTTCGCCTCTGGGATCTAGTTTATCCGAAGATTCTAGAGTGACATAAGCATTACATCCCCAGACTTTAAGGTAGGATACATGAGGTTTCTTTCCATGCCATATCTCATAAGGTGTTTTATCAACCTTTTTCGTTGGAGCTATATTCACAAGTCTTGCGGCAGTTTCCAAAGCATAACTCCAAAAGGATTTTGGAAGGTTTGTTCGACACATCATTGATCGAATCATATCTAATAGAGTTCGATTTCTCCCCTCAGACACACCATTATGTTGCGGTGTTCCAGGTGGAGTGAGTTGTGAAACTATTCCACAATCCTTTAGATGGTCGATGAATTCCTGACTAAGATATTCACCGCCTCGATCTGATCAAAGCATTTTAATAGTTCTATTTAGTTGATTTTCTACTTCGTTTTGGTACTCCTTGAACTTTTCAAGAGTTTCATGTTTATGCTTCATAAGATAAACATAACCATATCTACTGAAATCATCAGTAAATGTAACAAAGTATCTTTCTCCATGTCTTGACATTGTATGGACCACACACATCTGTATGTACAAGTCCTAACAGATCATTAGCTCTTTCTCCAACATTTGAAAAAGGTGCTTTTGTTAACTTTCCACTTAAGCATGATTCGCATTTTCCAAACGACTCTGAACCCTTGGAATCCAGGATTCCTGCGGTTTTGAGTTGTTTAACACGATTCTCACTTATGTGACCAAGTCTACAATGCCACGTATACGTATCATTAAAGTCCAACTTATTACGTTTATGGGAGATATTGCATAATATGTTATCGTTTTGGATTTCTATCTCATAGATCCCATTGTTGGGTTTTGCATCAAAGTAAAATATATCGTTAAAATAAGCAGAAATGAATTCACCATTAAAACGATAATCAAAACCTTGTCTACGCAAAGCATGAAATGAAACAATATTTCTAGTCACACTAGGAATGTAATAAACATTGTTCAAAACAAGTTCTAAACCAAAAGGAAGTAAAAGAACATATTCTCCTATTGCCTTCACTGCAACTCTTTGTCCATTGCCAACATGGACCTCCAAGTCACCTTGTTTCAGCTTTCTAATCTTTCTTAGTCCCTGCAAAACATTACAAATGTGGAAACCACATCCTGTGTCAAACACCCATGTTTTGCTAGAAAAAACAAAGATTTCAATAACATATATACCTGAGGACTCTCCTCCAGAAGCCTTAGCTTGCTTCAGTTCAGCTAAATACTTAGCACAGTTCCTTTTCCAGTGCCCAGTTTCATCACAATGAAAACATTTGGCATCTTTCAAAGGTTTCTTGTTGGCAACAGCTTTGCCCTTTCCCTTCCCTTTGCCTTGATAGCCCCCTCTTCTTGGTTTTAGGTTTCTTAATCTGACCCTCCCTGATCATTAGCATTGGTGCAGTTTTGCCAAGTATGTTTACCTCAGCAGTTTTAAGCATCTGATGCAGTTCTGCAAGTGTCTTCTCCATCCCATTCATATTATAGTTCATAATGAATTGGTAATATGACTTGGGCAATGAGTTCAGGATGATATCCCCAGCTAACTCATCGCTCAAGGGGGATTCCAGACGAGCCAAGTGATCAACATATGCCTTCATTTTTAGCACATGAGTGCCAACTGGTGTACCCTCTTGCATACGAGTGGTTATAAGTGATCGCATCACATCAAACCTCTCATGGCGAGCATTTTGTTGGAACATTTCCATCAGATTTTGATTCATGTCGAATGCATCCATGTCCTCCATGGTCCTTTGAAGTTCAGGGATCATGGAAGCCAGCATCAGACATGAGACTTTCAAAGAGTCATCAAAATGCTTAGCCCAGGTTTTATAAAGCTCACTCTTGGGATTTATGGGTTCATCAGGGACTGGTTCTTCAAGAACATACAATTTGTTCTCCGCTTTGAGAACAATTTTCAAGTTGCGGTGCCAGTCCATGAAGTTGGAGTGGTTCAGTTTGTCCTTCTCTAAGATGGACTTGAGAGAGAAATGGGAGGTGGAATTGTTTTCAGTTGACATCTACAAAGTTCAAAATTAATGTATTAGTATTTCTTGTTTTAAGCATCCTAATTATTTTATGACCCAAAACAGCAAAATTAATTAGGATGAGATCCCGATTCATCAATACACATTGATCTGGCTTAGCAATGTCCACTGGCACGATTAGGTAGGTAAACAACGATTGTTAATTGTGTCCACTACACAACTCTCCTTTTTGGGGTTATCGCAAAAAGCGATGTATGTTTAACCCCAACTATGCCCACTTGTCTAACAAGCGATGTTTGGTCCTTTACTGTTAACTGTAACACCGGCCTATGTTACACAGGAACCGCGATGATTACCTTCACTCATGATCAACGCCCAGATGCAGGGTCAGCACTAACATTTGGGTTCGATATAGAATGGAGTGTTAACTCGTTAAGGGTGGCATGAAACATCAATTTTAAAATTGGGATTTATTTTTTAATATTTACCATAAATATATTGAATGACTCGTTAGCATGATGTGAGTCACACAATAGTTTATAAAATCCAATTTTATATTGTTCGTGATTATTGAAACTCCTTTCAACACTCGACACGGTATAGTTTTAAATACCCTATTTAAACTACGTTGGTCGTATTATCGCGAATGGACTTGTTTTAATATTAATTAAACTCCTTTTATTAAATATGCTTTTCGGTTTTTATAAAACTTGTTTTAATAAAACCGTTGCCATGATTGTGAAAATTTTATTTATTTTGGGTTATCTAAATTATTTACAATAAATAAACCACAACCACAAAACATAATAATAAAATTAAACGAATCGAGCCCCTAATAGGTCGTCCGTTTTGTTTTAGCCAGAAACGAACTAGTCAAAAGGGTTTCAAAACTATTTTGATATAGCTCCCACTTGACCCAAGATCTCTATCTTCATGGAACCTGTTTGCCGTTTTATCTTCCTCTTGATCTTGTACTTGTAGGATTACAAATAAATTTGAAATACAAATAAATTTGAAATACAAATAAAACAAATCTATTCTAATCCTATCTATTACACCGGATCCAATATCCGTAATAAAAAAATACAAATCAATAAAATAAAACATCACAAACACAACCATGACAAGGGTCAAAATACATAGGGCTCGATTCACATCACAATCCATGAACAACAAAAAGCTTTTGATCTTTTGTCAAAAAAATATATTTTTGACAAATAAAACATAGATCAAAATTATAACTTTACCATCTATACGCGCGTAACCGTGGCTCTGATACCACTGTTGGGAATCATGGTATCGTATACACAGCGGAAGCGGTTTATATATTTAACGAAAACGGATTATATATACTATATATATAATAGCCGATTAGTATATATAAATTATTAGTTAATTTTATTAATCCGATTAATAAAATATTCCCAATCAGGATCTCAGATAAACGCGTATAAACAAATAAATAATAAACAACCATAGGGGGTTTAGTAATCAACCTTTGACGACTACACCGGAATTGTAACACGCGGGTTACAACGAATCCTCGCTAGTAGGAAGTTCACACCGTGCACGAACCAACCGGGAAGCAACACTTGCAAGAAGAAGATGGTGGTTTGTGGTGGTTGATCGCCGGACCAAAGAAGAAGCAGCGGCGGCCCTTCTTCTTCTTAAGGTGGCGGCCGCAAGTTGTTAGAGAGGAGGCAAGGGTATGTTGTTTTGATAAAAGGTGTCATTAGGGTTTACTCCTTAACCCTCCTTTTATAAAACAATAACTTACATTAAACCTCCTTGTTAAATATCTTAATACTCCTTAATATTAATCTTATTAATATTAAGTCCCTCAAGTCTAAAACAATTATTATTTCATAAATAATAATCCATCTACTCATGAACTTATCTGATTCGTGTACCAACGTGTAACTCTTCGGATCGTACCAGGTCGGGTTACATTGACCTCCACTTTTAATTACATCGGACATACTATATATCCAACAGTTTGGACTCATTAGAGTAGACATCTATAAAGCAAATGTAAGTTCCTCTTAACTGTTTTTAAAACGAGATGTGATGTTCTATTTAATTGGTAATAACTGTAAAATCGACTATGTTTAGCATCTAAGGTATGTGGCAATGATTGATAGGATGATTGAGGGTTGATTGTATGTCTCTGATTTAGCCAGTAGGACTTTGTATACCTAGCCTGGTAAGCATGCGGTGTAGCTAGTAGGACTTTGTATACATAGCCTGGTGAGCATGTGGTGTAGCCAGTAGAACTTTGTGTACATAGCCTGGTTATGTGAACATACTGTGCTTACTCTGTTCCTATCTGTTTGCCATGGATATATCTTCTTGATGCTATAGTCGATGAATCTGTGATTTTGAATACTGTGATGTTCATGAACTCACCAGTTTTATACTGAGTCCCAAATATTTTGCGGGCACACATCCTAGGTGCTATTATATGCAGGAGTGATGATAAGAATACTGGATGGCATCTGAAACGGCTAGCGAGGCCTAAGAAAGAGACTGGCATATAGATACAAACTGATGTAATAGATTAGATTGTTGTACAAAGCTTGACTTTTGATTTAAATTAAGATAAAGACTTCCGCTGTGTAGAACTCTGTGTATTGATAATCCAAAACGTGACACCCCGTGGGATCCAGTTCTAGTTGTGGGCCCATAACCCACAGGCATGCATGCAGGACCGTGGGCGCGGGTGTTACATTTTGGTATCAGAGCCTTAGTTTAAGGGATTTAGGTACTTGTAGTAGTATCTAGACTTAAACTGGAATTAGTAAGCTAAGTAGGAATGCCAGTCTTGGTAGCCGGATGCTAGTATGAGATAAAATACGATTGGTATGTCGAATTTTGTATGATAGAGGCACCATATGGTAGTTGGGGGTATCACGGTATGTATCATAGATTGCTTTCATACCTGGCCAGTATGAATGTTAATGAATGGCACTGCTATGATCTCGCAAACATGATATTGTACTGATATCAGCAGATAGTAGGCAAAAGGATAAGAATATTGTTGGTCTTTAGGATTGTGCTACTAATTCGTGTATTTACATTCTGTTTATATGAGCGTATATCTTAAGGCATGGCAACTGATTTTGTATAGCATAGATACAGATGAATATGCATACCTTTGATGAAATCCTAGACTGTTTTCAAGGGGTAGAACAAGGTAAGACCTAAATCAAATAGCCCATGTTTATTAGTCGGATAATTAAGTTAGGAGTTAAAACGAATTTGATGTCCCCTCATTCTCACACCCCATGATCTTATAACTTTAATATTACAAGCCTTCCATTGAATTGAAAAAGGGTTCTAAGATTCATACATCCTGTGATATCATATTTAGGGGTGTATAACATCACATTCTGAGTATGTGGCAGCTTTCTATTGGTGTGTGATGTGGGCCAGGGTGTATGAATCCTAATTTATAGGTAGGGGTGTAAATGACACGAAGTGGCTCGAGAGCTACCCGTGATCGGCTCAGTAAAAAGCCCGAACGAGCCGAGCCTTAACGAGCTCGAGCCCGGGCCTGAAATATGGCTCGTTTAGTTTTCGAGCCCGAGCTCGAGCCCTAGATACAAAGCTCGATTGGGCTCGCGAGCCTAAACGAGCCCAAACATAATTATAAGTTTTTTATATATATCTTATAATTTATAGCCCACATCTCCAAAGCCCAAGTCCTTATTTCATAGGCCCATTTAATTACACTCGCGAGCCGAGCTTTGAGCTCGTTTGAGATTGTTCTCAAATCACCTCGAGCCGAGCCGAGCTCGAGCTTCATAAAACTATAACGAGCCGAGCCCAAGCCCAGTCAGGCTCGGACTCGGCTCGGCTCGTTTACACCCCTAATTATAGGGTGTATGGTTCCTAAATACCATTGAAAAATAAATTAATGGTCCAAACGTCCAAGTGCCAATAATTTATCCATAAAATGTGCAAACAACATAAAGTCATAACATAGTTGTACTATAAAATTATATGTTTTTCATTAGATAGTTAGAAAATAAAATTAACAAAAAAAAAATATAACAATTACAGATCAGTTCACAACTTTCGAATTACCACCGACACCTACCATAATACCAGGTCATCAACTGCCCTACCAATTGACAGCTACCCGTAACACTCAGATCTGCCCGAACCCACCAACCATCCCATCTCCTCTCCTTCAAGTTTCTTATCCTCAAAAGAATTAAACAAAAATTAACTATAATAATAATAATAATTTACACACCCAAACTATTAAAACCTATAAGTTACTCAACGGTGCAAGAGTTCTTGAGTGAAATGGGCACATTGACTTTAGTTGGTTTGTAAACAATGGCACATGATATCTTTCTATGGAACTTCGGTTTAACCAATTTCCCTAGCACATAAGCCTTGGCTTTAACAGTGAAGTTCAGGTTCAGCGGCACGGGTGCGGTCAGTTTGCCGTTCAGGCTGCTCCAGTTTACGCCTCCACCGTATAATGGAACGCCGCGGCCCTGTAAATTTACGCTCACTAACCTGTGCCCTTTTCGTTTTTGGTAAAATTTCTTGACCTGCAAAATTAACCGATTCAGTTATAAAATTGAAGTCATATAAGCAATAAACAAGTGAAATTGAGATTAACTAGCAATGCCCATGTGAAATTGAGACCAAATTGGCATGACCCATGGAGAATTGAGATCAAATTGCAAGACTGATAGGAAATTGAGATGAAATTAAAGAGATTTAGGGCCTGTTTGGTAGCCTCTTAATAGGCTCTTTAAGACTGTTTGTTTCAACCTAAAAAAGACTCTGAATTGAATGGTTAAGAGCCGAACCATTAAGACCTCGTACATAGCTAACCCATTTAGCACGTAATCATTCAGAACTCCTTAACCATTCAGCACTTAATCATTCAGAACTCTTTAACCATTCAAACCTCTTAATGATACATCATTTAATCAACCAAACAGCCCCTAGTGACATTGCTGTCAAATTGTGATAAAATTAGACGAAATAACAAATGAGATCAAAGAAATGAAATTTAGACAAAATTAAATAGATTTAGTGAGACTAATGTGAAATTGAGACAAAATAAAGAGATTTAGCGAGTCCAATGCGAAACTGAGATCAAATTAGCAATACCCAAATGAAATTGGGATCAAAACTCTTTTTTAAACGTTCAACAAAGCCCAACCACCAGGGTACGCCCAAATTAGCAATACCCACATAAAATTGAGACAAAATTAAAGAGATTAGTGAATCTGATCTGAAATTGAGATCAAAGTAGAAATACCCAAATGATATGGAGATCAGTTTTTTTAACGTCCAACAAAGCCCGGCCGGCCAACAAGGTACACCCACAGGGAAATTTAGATCAAATTAGCAATACCAATATGAAATTGAGATGAAATTAAAGAGACTAAGTCAGAATGATGTGAAATTAGATCAAATTAACATCACTCAAGTGAAACTGAGACTAAATTAAACAGATTTATCACTAAAATAAAGATAAAGATCTGAGTGACTTACATTTCCAGAGGCTAGGGTGAGCTCAGTATAGGCGAGATCTAAGGGCGTGGAAGACACATGAACTCCAAAAAACGTACCACGATTACGAAAATTAAATCGAATAGTAGCATTCATGGTCACCATCTCAGTAGCCACTCCAGACGCATCTGCTCCAGCATTCACCACAAACTCATCAAACGAAATACTCTACACATCACCAAATTATATATTAATTATAAATATTAATATTAATATCAAATCACTTCCCTGTTAAATAATAAAATTAAAACAACAACACACAGCTTACCCTCATAATAATATCTGGTTTTTGAGGCTTAGCAGCTGCCCACAAAACAAGAGCAAAAAACGAAAACAAAACAAAAAAGCCAACAACAAACGCTAGAAAATAACACCGACGAGGAATCCCATGTCGGTGATCATCGTCTATTAACCCTTCTTCCTCAATAGCATCGAATTCTTTTCCGTGTTTTGGTGGTTGTAGTTGTTGGGATGCTTTTCTGGAACCGGGTCGGAGCGAACCGGAAAAGCGGGTGGAAGATGAGTTACGTGAGTGGCGACCGGGTGAACCGGTGGGGCTAAGAACCGGAGTTGAGTGGAATGAGTTGGTGGTTTTCTCGCCGTCGTGCGAGTCACGTGATGGGCTTTGGACGAAGTATACGGGTCGACGGGGTGATCGGGTTGGAGACGACGCCGTTTGGCTGGTGACTTCGGAATCGGTTTTTGCGTGCATTGACATTTTTGCCCTTTGTTTGAATGAAGGTTGAAGAATAATGGGTTGTTAGTGAGGAAGGGAAAGTATCGGTGGTGAAGGTTGGAAATAATATTGTGGGTTTATTATTAATATGGACAAAGTGACGGTGATAGTGGTGGTTCCAGCTATTAAACTTTTGGAGCAATAATTATTAAAGTCGTATACTTATTTAGTTATTTTATTATCTGTTATCTTATCACGTTAACGTATTCGGACATGGTGACATAGGATACGTAATTAAAGATTAAAACACAACACTTAAATAAACTTAAACAAAATTAAAGATTAAGGCAAAATAAGGCAACGAAAAACTAAAGTTAACTAACCAATTCGATAGAAAATAAAAGGACGATCAATGGACTGGACCGGAACAAACATAGGCAATCCGACCCAACATACACGATTCATGGACACAACGGATTGTACACCGGATAAAGGACACAAAGACCGTGGACCTTCGGACAAACTAAAGACGGCCTTATTTCGTCGGTCCTTGACCGTAACAGTGACCTACCTATAACCGATCCAATAAAATAATAATAAACACCATACCTTGTCAGGGGCTACAGTGACATCCGTCACTTTTCACGCCCCCCCCCCCCCCCCCGAATCATTACCCACCATTAATGCGCAGTCCAAGGCGAGGCTATAAATACCCGATACTTGCGAGCATTGATGGACACATTAATACTCATCGGAAGTAGCTCTGCTTCCGAACTATCACATTAACCCGACACGAACTAAACAACTTCAACATTTTGGCGTCCACCGTGGGGCTGGAGTAAATCCACTTGAGGATACTTTTTCTCCACAACAGATGTCATCATCCGATCCACCACCTACAAGTAACGTCACCCCGCCATCCGGAAGTGACGTCACTCCACCATCCATGAGTAACGTCCCTCCTAACGCGACTCTAGCCGTGTCGCCAGAGTTAGTACGGTCCAACTTCTTGCAGATACGCCAGTTAATGAACAATTACGTAAGAGAGGAAAGGGCTAAAGGTTTAGCGTTACGGTTGTCTTTTGACGAAGAGGAAGTCATCCCGGGAATCGGTAACCAACCCTTACCGAACCAAACTCAGGGACCATCGGGAACACCCATGACCAGAGCCGGCCCTTTAATGTTAACAGGTAAGGTCTGACACCCCGCATTTTCATGTTAACTCTTTTACTGAACTCTAGTTAATTTCCATAATCATACGTGGTTAAACACTTAGCTAGGGTTAGTTAAACAGGTCCTTCAGGATGTTATGTAACAATAACATATGTTGGGTGACATTAACGTACGTTATAGTTAGGAAAACCCTTGTCTTGACACACACGCGAGTCCTGTATCCCGAACGTTGGTGATTTGTTAGACATGCATGATTATATGAATGATTGGTGTTGATGAATGTGGAATAACACGTGTATGTGAATTGCATGCTTATGTGAACTACTGCGTGTTAGTTAACTTGTACGTAAACGTTATGAGATATGTGCACTTAGGGTAAATATAATATGAATTGATAAAACAGTAGTTTTATATGAGTTGGTAGGACTATTATTGTCGGGATTAATCTCGAGGGTTAGATAGGGCTATTGGGCTTGCTTATCAGATAAAAATTACTAGAGCCCGAAACCTTGGCCCATGATCCTAACCTTGGTGTATTGTTTATAAAAAAAAAAACACAAACCCTAATCCTACCCTTTGCGCCGTGGATTAGAGCACCCCCACAACCACTGAGCACCCCCCACAACCACCTTTCAATTCCAATCTTCATCAATTTTTCACTAGTTCAAGCAATTTCGGGTGCTATCTTGTGATTCTAGGGACTCTAGCAATTCAAGGTATGTGTTTTACATGTTGAATGATGTGATTTTAGGCTGGAAAAATTGTAAAACTTTAGGAAATATGCATGTTAGAATCGCAAATCAATGTATGTTGAATGTTTATGATGTTTGTTGAAATTGTTGATGAATATTGTTGATAGAAATCATATCTAGAGCATATGGTACGTAAAATCCTGAGATTAAACGTGATAATATGAATGTTATTGTGTTAATATGAGGTTATTGCATGATTATAGGGTATTGAGAATGATTAGGGTTTATAATAGTCATGTTGATAAAATTTTGATTTTCTGACAGATTCATTGTGACGAATTGTAGGGCTGTTATAGGGTGATTAACATGTGTAATCTGATTGTTTTCTGATGCTAAAACATAACTTATGATGTTAGCTTTTCAAAAAGTCCAAAATCATGCGTTTTGGACTTGTTTTGATATGTATTCATGTTTTATAAGTTTAAAGGTCATATCAGATTTTCGGAATTATAAATTGGGTCAACTTTAAATGGTCATAACTCGAGATTTATAAGGGGTTAAGTTATGAAATTTGGACAGTAGGTCAACATTGGGAAAACTTGGCTTTTCCAATTGGATTCACCTCGTTTGGGTGAATACACAATTTTTGGTAATTTTTCTACTAAATTGACCTGCTGTGGAAATTTTCTGGACATAGCTGTGTTGTACGAATTTTAATAATTTTTGTGTTTGGTTGTGAGACAAAAAAAAAATATGGGTTATCAAATGAATCCCAATGAATATTCAGTAAACATTTGGGAGTTTAATTCGTTTGTTAAGTATTTTAAATAATTCGTTTTTCACAGCGTACAATCTGCCCTGAAAACGCAGATTGTGTAAGGGATGTTTACGTGACTATTTGGAGTCTTATATGGTATGTATTTGACATGAACTTGCATGAATACTTATATGAGATGTGTATGAGGTATAAAACTGATAATAATCAATATGTTCACCAACGGGATACGTAGGACTTACTTGTGCATGTAGAGTCATTAGGTGTCACTACACGGTTTGAACTTTAAAAGTCTTGGACAAACGAGTTATATGGTGTGTTGATTATGCACATATACTCACCTAGTGACATTTGTAATAGGGAGTCGGTAGCTCATTTCTGTTTGAGGAATTTGGATTATTCACGTGCAACCTAAGGTGAGTTTCACTACTCTTTTCTCAAAAGCATGCGTCTCGGGTTGAGACAACGCACTTAACTTTTTCTAGTCCGGGTTGGGACTACTATTTTCTAGTCCGGTGTAACACCCCAACCGATGGCGGAAACATCGAGGTGTCACGTAGTGACGATTGTTCAATAGCACATGGACTAAATTGTAAATATTAATAGCAAACAAACTTTCATTATCCAAAAAGGAAATACAAAAGTCTTAATAGAAATCTAAAACATAGATAAATAAATATTCAATCTTTTATTTAAGCACTAGGTCCAGCCTAAACGTGAAAGCATGTAAGATCAAACGTCACCTGAAACATGTACAAAATAATTTCGTCAACACATATAATGTATTGGTGAGCATACCCTGTTTAAATAGATATAGTAGAAAAGTGTTTAGCAATTCATGTGCGGTACCATTTGCAATTATGTAATAAGTAATATCCGTTCAAAACCAAACCTGAGAATAATGACTAACACATGACTAACCAACTGAATAATGAATTAACAAGACAATGACCAAGATTCTCTCAACAGAGTCTCAAGGGGGTATACCATAGTACTATTCATTGAAATGCCAGGCCCTCAAAGGTTAATGATTTTGATAAGTCATAGACACACAAATTAACATAAGCAAACACACATGAGATTTGCTATTTTAGTAAGAGGAAATAGAAATTTGATAATAGGTACATGAGTCACCCCAAAATAGTAAAACAGTAAAAAGGGGATTAGATATACTCACAGTTTGCGAAAACGATCAAAATCCACTTAAGCGGTCGTGAGCTAAATAACGAGATTCAACCTATAATGTGTAAGAATACTAATAAGGAAGTGTCTAAAAATCTATGGTATCTAGGGTCTAAGGCATTAGGGTTTGCTAAGTCGATTTGGGGAATTAGAGTTTTTATGATAAATCGAATTAATATATAAAAGTTGTATATCAAAAGTAATACGTCAAATTTTGTAAATGTGGTGTAAGTAATATAATTATTACCTATTGACTAATTAGGTTAAAATATGTTTAAATAATTAATACAAAATAATTTAGTTAATTACAATTATTATAAATAAATGCAATAATCATAAATATTGAAATAAATAATTATGAGTTACACGGTGATCAAACAAATGATAATAAAGACTTTCAACCATAACCATAAGAATATTTCTATTTTTTTTAAAAAAAATATTTATAAAATAGATATTTAATAGTATAAATAATTAAATGATTACTTATATCTAATTAAACATAAATAAGACTATAAATACAAGACATGATCCAAAAATGTTGTTTTTATAGAAAATGAAAACTTTCTAATGTAAATCAATGTAAATAATTTTCCCATAGTTTTTATAAACTTGTTTATATTTAAAACTGATTTAACGATATTAAATCATGTTTAAACGATTAAAAATAATAAAATTAATAAAAATAAATGTTTTTCTGAACCAATAATTTTTATTTCAGTTCATGATGATGAGAAATAATTACTCAAAAAGTTTGAGATTAAAATCAGTAAAAATGAATTTTTAATCAATTAAATACGATTAAAACAGATAAATTCAATAAAAATATACATTTTCCAGAAAATAAAAATAGAATAATTATCTTTAGGGTGTCAAGATACCACACCTAAATTTTTATAATTTTTGGATCAAAAATGAATTTATTATGAATATTCTAAGTTTAGAACGTGTAATATGTAAATATATAAATAAAACAAAAGAAAGAAAAAGAAGTAACAAAACAAAAATAATCATCTTGCTTGCAACAGGTATCGAACCTGGACCCTTTTGTTGTACACAAACACAAACAACCACTAGACTAACTCCCATTTTGTTGAAATATTTGGTTAATGATTATATTTATTCATAATATAAAATGTCATCTTCTTCCCCAAATTGATCCTACATAAACCCTAACCCTAGCTTACACAATAATCCGATTAGAACATCATAACCGATCTGTAATAGAGGGTTTATGATCGGAATGTTAAGAATAACGCAATGGCATAAGAATTTGAGACTTACAATCACGAATTGTAGTTGAAACTGAAGCTTCACAACAGAAAGAAAAGGCTTCGATTTGCAGGTATAGGGACGAGTTTTTTTACACGTTTCTTGTGGGTTTGTGATGCTCAGAGATTTGGAAACGAGATGGAATCAACAATTTAAACGATTGTTAAGTAAAACGGATGATTTTGATTAGTATTTAAGTCCGATCGGTTATACACTTGAAGACCCGATTAAAACACGTTAAACTCGCGTTAATGGTCCATTTAAATGCTGGAAAACGTTGTAATATTAAGGAGAGACGTTTGGGATCCATCAAGACGAGTTAAGGACCCATGAAATTGGCATTAATATGTTTGTCGGAATATCTCGCCGGCCGGAACCAATGGTGGCCGGAAAAACGAGGTAGATGAAAAGAGGGAATCAGACTTTCAAAAGTTTCTCAATATGGCATAAATGGTCCTTCCTAATTAACCTAGTTATATTTAGGTATTATTTTTGGTTAACTTTTCTTTATAAAAACTTAACCAAATTAGCTAAACTAACTATAACACTTTTAAACTAAACTTTTTAAATTAAAATTTGAACTTTCATAAGATAACATGATGATTGTAGTACGTTTTATATGTCAAAAATGTATACATACACCATTTTAAAGAAAAAAAAATTAATAATAAAAATAAAATAAAATGATATTTGAAGAGGACTAGAGGTGAAGCTTCAAAATAGACAAAGGACTAAAATTGACGACTTCCTACAAGACGAGGGTGACGAATGCCACATCCGGGTTGGGACTACTACTTTCTAGTCCGGTTTGGGACTACTTACACATCCCGGGTTGGGATGCTATGCATCCTTGTGTGGGTCGGTTTTTGCTAGTTCGCAAACTGTGTCCTTGATGAACTAAACCAACTCTATCATCTGTAAGTCCTTCACATACCGAATGAGTTCCCGGGTTATGGCAAGCGGGTTATTAGTTGATAGCGCTATTAGGTCTGACAAACCTCACACCGGCTCGGGGAGTGCGGGAGTGAACTATAACTTAACAGATTTTATCATTGTTGATAGGCAATGATGTAAGGCATGCGGCTCACATTTGTGGCTACACGTACATCAGAAGTTCGGTATATGTAACACCCCAACCGATGGCGGAAACATCGGGGTGCCACGTATGATGATTGTTCAGTAGCTCATGGTGAATAATAAGTTTCATAAATGATTTAAATAAAGTACATACAATTGTTCTAGAATTTGTACATCAAATTGAATAAAACTATACACGTATCTTCAAGCATCAATTCAAATCTTCAAGCAAATAGAACCTGAAACATGTTAAGTTGAAAATGTTTTGGGTCAACAAAAGTTGGTGAGAATTACATAGGTTTTTGATAATTGAATAAAAATGATGTGCAATTCATGTGTCATGTCAATCTAGTCCATATGTGAGAACATACTAGAAATAAATCGAGTGCATAATCAACCCTGATGACTGTTATAAAATGATACATACCATACGCTCATGGTCCAATATGTTATACGATAACAAACACCCACGCAACCTTTGTAGGAGGCACGTATCCGGGTGGGATTGTCAGTCCAATAGATCTATCAATGTATACCGCCGGCTGATCAATGTTAATGATTATGCTAGAATGGTGCTTACTCTAATCATGCTCAAGACATAATGCAACATAGAAAACACATAGACACATTGATGATTGAATTGCAATGATGATGTTATAAACATGTTTCACCCCAAAAAATGGTGATAAATAGAAAAGGGGCTATGTAAAACTCACCTTGGTAAAATGTTATATCTGTTGAGAAATGTGTTGACCAAATGTATCAAGTATCACCCTAAAATGAGGTAATAAATATGTCTAAGTCTAACAAGTCTACAAATGTTTAAGTTCTAGGGCTTCGAATTGGGGATAGTTGCTTGTTTGATTATTATTAAAAATATTCGTCAATTGAGAGAAATTTAGTAAATAAATAACTAAAAATCTTTTTATGAAATTTAAATTTAGGATGATCACAATAATGTGTTTAAAGTATAAAAATAATTTTTGCAAAATTATTTCCTTTAAAATAGATTTTTTTTTCTCTATTTATAACAAATTGTCCAAATCTAACTTTAATATTTAAAAATATTAAAATTAAATAATTTTTAGTTTAAAATTCATATTTATGTTCTAAATGACCAGAAATAATTTGTATAAAATTTTGGTGCAAAAATAACAAAAATTGAATTTATTATGATTTAATTATGTTTAAAACTAACAAAAATTGATTAAAAATATTAAATAAATGATTTTTCTGAAATAAAAATCATTTCTGAAAAGTTTATTGTTATATAAACTTAGAATAATTTTTGTGGAAATTAATAAGATCGTTTTGATATTTTTATAGATTTTTATAAATAAAATAGAATAAACTTGATTTAATTATTATAAATATTAAATAAATAAATTTCAGAAAAATAAAAATTGTAGATAAAGCTTTGACATCAGATTTGTTAAAAATAATTTTTTTTAGAATTTATAAAAGGGTTTTGATATTAAAAAATGAATTTATAAGTTTAAATGTAATATATATAATTAGATGTGTTAAAAACTGAAAAAAAAAAAAGAAAAAGGCTTGCCACTGCCGGGACTCGAACCCGGGTGGCTCACGAGGCAACCATTAGTCACAACCACTTGGTCTAGACCAGTGGTTGTGATTATTTCTGTTTCTAATAAAATAAATACGCTATGTTCAATCGAGTTTATCCCCAAATCTAATTTCAAAGCCCTAGATTCTGCAATAACTTGATTCACACATCAATGGATCAATTGATCTTAGGGCTTTTGATGTGCGAATGCCGGAGATCAAAACCCACTAAAAACATTATACTTACAGTGGTTAATCGATCTCGTATGCTCGGTCAAACTTAAAAGTCAAACTGAAATCGTTTGATCAAGAACAGCGTATTATTGTGAAAAATTGAAGGTTAAGAGAGATGAAATGGCGTGTTTCGAATGTCCAGCATTGTTCAATTTATAGTGATGATGTTTAGATCGCTTAATTGGTAAGTTTGACCAAGTTTTAAATCGTGAGACGCGTTTTTGATTATAATGGAAACAATTGAACGATAATTGATAATCATAGGGTGTGTTGATGGCCGAAAATCACGTTATTAATCTCTATACAAATTTAGGCACACGAATTGAATGGTCAAAAATTGAAAAGAAAGAAAAATTAAAACACTTGTTCATATCTGCTGCTGTACAACGAAGGAGGAGGAAAAAGAGATAAAAAGTTGTATATTAATATAAAGTGAATCAGATTTAAATCAATATATGTGTGTGGAGTAGATGGTGTAAGCTTGTGTGTGTGAATGGGGGTGGTCCGGTTCGATACCCGGCACAAACAACCCCTTTTTTTGTTTTTTAATAGGCAGAAAGGACAAAAGGGCTGTTGGGCTTGGTTTGGGCCTGCTGTTGGGCCGAGCCTTTGTGTGGGCTTCAGAAGGTTATGGTTGGGTTTGGGCCGAGATTAAAGGAAAGGTGAGTTAATTTGTGGGCTTTAAACCATTCTTATAATTATTATTATTATTATTATTATTATATATGTGTATATAAATATATAAGTTGTGTGGTCGGGCAATAAAACTTAGGCATAATATGGAAATAATATACGTTTTTATAATTGAAAATTTGGCGATGTTACAGTCTCCCCTACTTTTAGGAACTTCGTCCCGAAGTTAAAGGAAGACACTAGATTAGCAAATGGTCGACTACCGACACTCTTGATAAAATTTCACACTACCTTAATGTACCTGTAAATTCATGATTACGTTCCGGACCGTAATTACCAATTTACCTTATATTAGGGTTTTGTGTCCTTTTATGACTTTACCGATTGTTGAGCAGGTCTGATAGTCCCCACCAGTCGTTGAGCAGGTGGTAGGGCCTCTCCCGACTGTTGGAAAGACATGATGACCTCTACCAATCGTTAAGTAGATTGTTTGGTAGTCAACTATTTGTTGTACAAGTAAGCACGTATGATCATAGATATAACAATCAGTTCACAAACAAACATGCACACAAATGTTATGATAATACTAGAATTTATTACTTGAATCAAAAAGCGTCATAGAATTAAAAGCAAACAACATTTAAATGGTGGGACTTGCTGTTAAGTAGCTGGAGGGTCTTGATCTCGGGTTAGTTTAGGGCATCGGTTACGGTAGTGATTTGGGTTTCCACATTCATAGCATTGACCATAGTTGTATCGATTAGGATTAGTAACCTGAGCAGGGTTGTGGATAATCGTAGCCAGTCGGGCATCAACACCTTTGTTGTTTTTGTTGTTGTTGTGGTTGGTGTTGTGGTTGTTGTTACTTTCCTCTTGGTTTTCATCACTGTTATTGCGAGTGCTACGACGTGGAGACATGATCCGTAAGGGACACAATGAAGGTTCAATGTGGCATGAAATGAATGAGGTGATATAAGGAATGTAATCATTTATTCATTAATTAAAACGAATAAACGAAAACGTTGACTTATCAAAGACTCCAGATTCTAATAACATATGAAGACATGCTTTAGCCTATAAGTGAACACTCATCCCGAGAATTCCCAGGTAGGCATCCGGGTCCCTCGTCTGATTGGGATATATGCGCAATGCCAGCCTAGACAGAAGACTCAGAATACAGGCGTTCACCCTTCCAGATTGCACGTGTTCGTTATTAAGATCTAGAACTTCGACGAGATTCCAAGGGGGTTCAGGTTGATTTTGTCCTATCAATCTTAAGAGTAGATCCACTGATGGAGAGCAACCTTCTCGTAGGAATGAAAGTAGGGATAAGAAGTAGGAGGGAGATAGAGAATAGCAAGTAAAAGAAGCAAGTACTTGTTAAATCCTATGGTTATAGACTAGATTATTTTTCTAATAACCTAATTCCCTATAACCATGGCTCTGATACCAATCTGTAACACCCGCCCCTCTCATCACCAATATTGTCCGCTTTGCCCATCCAGAGCTCACGGATTTGTTTTTGGTTGCCCAAGTGGAGACTTCCCAGGAGGTCACCCATCCTAAAATTTCTCCCACCTGAGCACGCTTAACTGTGGAGTTCTCCTCTCATCCACTAACATTAAGCCCCAAAACGCGTTGGTGATTTAAGAGGCTTTGGATTACTTATGATCCAAGGATCTCTCCTGGCCACGGCCGATGTGGGATTTGCCTAGGGTGTCATACAAAGGTCCATGTTAATCTCCCAGAAATCAGTACTGTTACAATCACCCCCCCTTAGGGACTCATCGTCCTCGATGAGGTTTGCCCCACCACCCCGAACGGCACAGGAGTGGCTCTGATACCAATCTGTAACACCCCAACCGATGGCGGAAACATCGGGGTGCCACGTATGATGATTGTTCAGTAGCTCATGGTGAATAATAAGTTTCATAAATGATTTAAATAAAGTACATACAATTGTTCTAGAATTTGTACATCAAATTGAATAAAACTATACACGTATCTTCAAGCATCAATTCAAATCTTCAAGCAAATAGAACCTGAAACATGTTAAGTTGAAAATGTTTTGGGTCAACAAAAGTTGGTGAGAATTACATAGGTTTTTGATAATTGAATAAAAATGATGTGCAATTCATGTGTCATGTCAATCTAGTCCATATGTGAGAACATACTAGAAATAAATCGAGTGCATAATCAACCCTGATGACTGTTATAAAATGATACATACCATACGCTCATGGTCCAATATGTTATACGATAACAAACACCCACGCAACCTTTGTAGGAGGCACGTATCCGGGTGGGATTGTCAGTCCAATAGATCTATCAATGTATACCGCCGGCTGATCAATGTTAATGATTATGCTAGAATGGTGCTTACTCTAATCATGCTCAAGACATAATGCAACATAGAAAACACATAGACACATTGATGATTGAATTGCAATGATGATGTTATAAACATGTTTCACCCCAAAAAATGGTGATAAATAGAAAAGGGGCTATGTAAAACTCACCTTGGTAAAATGTTATATCTGTTGAGAAATGTGTTGACCAAATGTATCAAGTATCACCCTAAAATGAGGTAATAAATATGTCTAAGTCTAACAATTCTACAAATGTTTAAGTTCTAGGGCTTCGAATTGGGGATAGTTGCTTGTTTGATTATTATTAAAAATATTCGTCAATTGAGAGAAATTTAGTAAATAAATAGCTAAAAATCTTTTTATGAAATTTAAATTTAGGATGATCACAATAATGTGTTTAAAGTATAAAAATAATTTTTGCAAAATTATTTCCTTTAAAATAGATTTTTTTTTCTCTATTTATAACAAATTGTCCAAATCTAACTTTAATATTTAAAAATATTAAAATTAAATAATTTTTAGTTTAAAATTCATATTTATGTTCTAAATGACCAGAAATAATTTGTATAAAATTTTGGTGCAAAAATAACAAAAATTGAATTTATTATGATTTAATTATGTTTAAAACTAACAAAAATTGATTAAAAATATTAAATAAATGATTTTTCTGAAATAAAAATCATTTCTGAAAAGTTTATTGTTATATAAACTTAGAATAATTTTTGTGGAAATTAATAAGATCGTTTTGATATTTTTATAGATTTTTATAAATAAAATAGAATAAACTTGATTTAATTATTATAAATATTAAATAAATAAATTTCAGAAAAATAAAAATTGTAGATAAAGCTTTGACATCAGATTTGTTAAAAATAATTTTTTTTAGAATTTATAAAAGGGTTTTGATATTAAAAAATGAATTTATAAGTTTAAATGTAATATATATAATTAGATGTGTTAAAAACTGAAAAAAAAAAAGAAAAAGGCTTGCCACTGCCGGGACTCGAACCCGGGTGGCTCACGAGGCAACCATTAGTCACAACCACTTGGTCTAGACCAGTGGTTGTGATTATTTCTGTTTCTAATAAAATAAATACGCTATGTTCAATCGAGTTTATCCCCAAATCTAATTTCAAAGCCCTAGATTCTGCAATAACTTGATTCACACATCAATGGATCAATTGATCTTAGGGCTTTTGATGTGCGAATGCCGGAGATCAAAACCCACTAAAAACATTATACTTACAGTGGTTAATCGATCTCGTATGCTCGGTCAAACTTAAAAGTCAAACTGAAATCGTTTGATCAAGAACAGCGTATTATTGTGAAAAATTGAAGGTTAAGAGAGATGAAATGGCGTGTTTCGAATGTCCAGCATTGTTCAATTTATAGTGATGATGTTTAGATCGCTTAATTGGTAAGTTTGACCAAGTTTTAAATCGTGAGACGCGTTTTTTATTATAATGGAAACAATTGAACGATAATTGATAATCATAGGGTGTGTTGATGGCCGAAAATCACGTTATTAATCTCTATACAAATTTAGGCACACGAATTGAATGGTCAAAAATTGAAAAGAAAGAAAAATTAAAACACTTGTTCATATCTGCTGCTGTACAACGAAGGAGGAGGAAAAAGAGATAAAAAGTTGTATATTAATATAAAGTGAATCAGATTTAAATCAATATATGTGTGTGGAGTAGATGGTGTAAGCTTGTGTGTGTGAATGGGGGTGGTCCGGTTCGATACCCGGCACAAACAACCCCTTTTTTTGTTTTTTAATAGGCAGAAAGGACAAAAGGGCTGTTGGGCTTGGTTTGGGCCTGCTGTTGGGCCGAGCCTTTGTGTGGGCTTCAGAAGGTTATGGTTGGGTTTGGGCCGAGATTAAAGGAAAGGTGAGTTAATTTGTGGGCTTTAAACCATTCTTATAATTATTATTATTATTATTATTATTATTATTATTATTATTATTATTATATATGTGTATATAAATATATAAGTTGTGTGGTCGGGCAATAAAACTTAGGCATAATATGGAAATAATATACGTTTTTATAATTGAAAATTTGGCGATGTTACAGTATATCGGTGTTAGTTATCATGAATGGGTTAGCTACCCTTGACATGCGATGAACTAGTGTTTACACGGTTCTTGGAACCAACTCAATTACTTGTGTACGTGGTTTTGGAAACCAGCGCATTTACATACTCATTTACTTTACTTAGTGAACTCACCAACATCGTTTGTTGACCCACGATATACATGCTTTTGCAGGTAGTTAGCTTCCGGTGCCAGGATTAGAAAGCACTGCACACTTCACTGCATTTGGGGTCTTGGGCATACACCTAAATTACATATTATGCTTTTATGTTTTCTTTCATATGGTTTTAAATTGGGCGCGTTGTTTTGCACATGGTTTTAAAAGGTTTAAATTTGGTTTACACTTCTGCAGCTTAACTAAACTTGATTTTTTTTAAAACGAACTAAGTGGTTTGGCCATTTAGAGTTCGTTCATATAACTTATGGCTATGGGATCCTGGTATGTCATGCGCCTCGCGGTAAAACCCCGCAGTGGAAATTTGAGGGGGGTTACACCAGGTGGTATTGGGATGGTTTTGGGCTTTGTAATAAATGGAAATCCACTAAAAAGGTAGCGAAGAATAGGGAGAATGAATGGAAATTAACCGTCTGATGGAAACAGAATGTTCGATTGATCAGTTTTAGATTTGTTTATTGGCTTTGCTTTATCTTCTTAATCTCCGCCATTATTATTATTATTCTTATTCTTATTATTCTTATTCTTATTATTATTATTATTATTATTATTATTCCAACTGTTTTTTATTACTTATCTAAATACTTGTTTGATTATTGTTATCATAATGTTTGCAATCAAATAAAAAAGTAGAACATAATGTTATAAGAATACAAAACGGAAAGCTTTGTTTGAATCGCATAAATGATTCCAGCAAAAAATTGTAACTTAGGGGCTGTTTAGTAGCCTCTTAATAAGGCCCTGAACCATTCAGTGCTGAATGATTCAGCATCCAGTGCGTTTGTTTCAATTTCTGAATGGAATGGTTAATGCTGAATCATTAAGACTTGGAATGTAGCTAAACCATTAAGCACTAAACTAGGCTGAACATTGATGAGGCTCTCCTACCAATGTGAGACAAGAAAACTAACCACTAAGAGGTCCAACTTAATGATTCAACACTTAATCAACCAAACAGCCACTTAGTTCAAAATCTAAAAACTTGACAAAGCCATGAACCGATAAGTAATGACTACCTACAACAAACACAACCTACAATGACAGGTTAAGGGGCCCCCGAAAAAAATCTGCTTAAGGCCCCCAATATGGTTGGGACGGCTCTACCCATGACCCTCGCGTCTTGGTTAGCTGATATGGTACACAGGAATGCCGGGGGTAGCTAGTGCCAACCAAACAATGGCTACGGCACCAACCGTCCACATTCCTGGGCCGATAATGCAAACTGAACCAATCATCACAGCAACTGATGAGAACGATTTAGCCAGGCCGTACCGACCACCCGAGGGATCGAAGTTCACTTCTCGGATAGCAGACTTTGTTCCTCCAGTCCGTATCAAGATGCCCTCCAACGTAAGAATCTACGATGGAATGGCAGATCCAGAGGATCACATATTGTTGTTCGATAGTGTGCCCGTATGGAAGGATGGCCGATGCCGACATGGTGCCATATGTTTGTACAAACACTATCAGGGGTGGCTCGGGTCTGGTTCAATGGCATTCCCCCGGGAAGCCTTGATAGATTCCATGACTTAAAGGTGAGATTTCTGGAACACTTCTGACAACAATGGAAACACATGAAGGACCCTGTGGAGCTGCACAACATCAAACAAAAGGAAGGAGAAACTTTAAAGGAGTTCGTAGCCCGCTTCAAAGAAGAGTCTTTACAAGTGAAAGATGCAGATGAAAGGATGAGAATATCTAGTTTCCTGCATGGATTAAGAACGAAACAGCTGGTGGAAAGTCTGAACGCCAGCGTCCCCATCACGATGGAAGAGGCAATAGAGAGAATTGAAGTTTTCGTATGAGGAAAAAAGGCTATCCAAGCCATTGACTTCAAGAAAAAGCTCGAGGATCACCCGCGAAAGGGACCCTACCAGAAAAAAGAAAATTCAACCAACGACGTTTCCACAGGGACAACGATAGAGGGTCATCGGGAGACAGAAAAGGCAGGGACGATCGGCCCCGGGGGACCGAAAGAAAGGAATACGTATTTACCGAGATAATCAAGACTCCGCAAGAAATCTAGGCAACTGAAACCAATTTCAAATTCTAGCCACCATACCCACTGCAGAAGACTGCCAAATAGCAAAGTTTTCGAAAGTACTTCGAGTTCCATGAAGATAAGGGCCACGGCACCAATGAGTGCTTTCAGCTAAAGAAGCAAATCGAGGAAGCCGTGCAGTCCGGGCAACTCGATCACTTAATAAAAGACATCCGGAACCGGAAGCGTAAGAAAGAAGCGAAAAATGATCAACATGTACTAAGGATCCGACCGACGATCACTCTCAAACGACCAAGGACTGTTTTCGAAGAAAAGGGGGAGTTCGTGCACTGGAGTGAGCTTCCGATCCACTTCCCATCTATTAAACCCCACGAAGCCAGGGAAGACCCACTCATCATTCAGGTTACTATTGGTGATCAGCTTGTGCATCGGGTTTACATCGACAAAGGAGCGGCTTCCAATATAATGTATGAGCATTGCTTCGTGCAGTTGCCCACACACATCCAGAAGGGAATCATACCAGTGTCCTACCCCTTGGTTGGTTTCTCGGGGGAACAAGTCTCCCCTAGAGGGCAGATACAGCTCTTCGTGGGGATAGGGGAGGAGCCCGAAAGGAGAGTAGAAGCGTCAAACTTCATTGTGGTCGCTGCTTGCACCCCGCATAACATGTTAATCGGAAGGCCCGGTATCCGGACTTTTGGGATGGTCACCTCAAGTAAACACGGTTTAATTAAGTTCCCAACATTGGGGGGAATTTCCACTCTGAGCACGATTTTTCGATATCAAGAGATCGGGTATTCGAGCACCGAAGAAGCCCCAGAGAAATGGTACATCAACCAGGATCATCCGGATCAGGCTATCACCGTTGGAAACACTCTTAGTCCTGAGTGTAAGGAACACTTGTATCGATACCTTAGACGCAACATGGATGTGTTCGCTTGGACGCCGAACGATATGACAGGGATTCCCCGGTACATTGTCAAACACCACCTAAACGTATACCCTCATTGCAAACCAATAGTTCAAAAGAAAAGATCATTGGCTCCAGATAGAAGCGTAGTTGTATCAGAAGAAGTCCAAGCATTGATGGAAGCTGAGATTATGAAGCCTGTCCAATACCCTTCTTGGGTTTCCAACCCTGTGATGGTAGAAAAAGCCAACAGATCATGGAGAATGTGCATAGATTACAGGGATTTAAACAAGGCATGCCCAAAGGACCACTATTCGCTCCCAAAGATTGATTCGAAGGTCGAATCGGTGGCAAGATTCCGATTCAAATGTTTTTTAGATGTGTATAAGGGGTATCACCAGATACAGATGGCAAGTGGCGATGAGGAAAAGATAACTTTCCACACGAATCAAAGATTGTTTTGCTACCGTAAAATGTCGTTCGGCCTAAAAATGCGGGAGCAACATACCAGAGGCAGGTAGACAAAGTGTTTCATGATCAGATCGGAAGGAACATGGAGGCTAATGTGGATGATCTGGTTATAAAAAGCTCGGATGAGGAGCAGCTACTGCTAGATATTCCCGAAACATTCAACAATCTAAGAAGAGTCAACATGAAGCTGAATCCGGTGAAATGTTTTTTCGGAATGGAATAAGGCCGGTTCCTCGGTCACATCGTCTAGAAGAATAAAATCTGGGCCAACCCAGATAAAGTCCGAGCAACTCAAGAAATGAGGTTTCCAAGAACGTTGAAAGAACTCCATAGCCTGAACGGACGATTGGGGGCTCTCAATAGGTTTCTCTCAAAGTTAGCAGAACGATCACTTCCTTTTTTCAAAGTACTCAAGAACCATACGAAGAGGACGAACTTCGGGTGGACAGATGAGGCAGAAATGGCCTTTCAACAAGTAAAGCAGCACCTCAGCAACCTTCCATCTCTAGTAGTCCCGGAAACGGGAGAGACTTTGTTTGTATATTTAATGGCCAGACAGGAGGCCATTAGTAGTGTCTTATGCGCTAGCCGAACGAATGGGTTTATGCCAATTTTTTTTGATAGCAGGTGCTTGCGAGACGCATAGATCCGCTACTCACCGATTGAAAAGTTGGCACTAGTACTAACCCACACGGCCCGATGCCTGCGAAGATACTTCCAAGCTCACCACATTGTGGTACTCACCAACTCAGTACTAAGAGAAGTCTTGAGCCGACCCGAAGTAGCTGGAAGGCTCACCAAGTGGGTTGTGGAGCTAAGGACGTTCGAGATTGAGTACAAGCCTAGACTGGCCATCAAAGGGTAGGTGTTGGCCGATTTCCTAGTGGAAAATACCAACCATCAAGAAGACCCAATGATCATTGACGTTGTACATGATTAGCCTGAATGCTCAGGAACCTATGAAGGCTGGTGTATGTATACCAATGGAGCGTCAAGCCGCGACGGAGCGGGAGCAGGGCTCATTCTCGTTGATCCTGATGGCATTGAAACTGCGTACGCTCTCCGATTCAACTTTAAATGAACTAACAATGTAGCTAAGTATGAAGCATTGAAACTGTGTACACTCTCCGATTCAACGTTAAATAGTAAACAAAGGAATTAGGAACATGTGAAAGTTATCAATTGTATGTAATGTTGGTTAGTAATAAGCCAAGTTAATTGCATACTCTATATAAGAAGATAGCTATGGATTTAACTAGAATTGATAATGAATACATGATGTTATGGATAGTTAAATAATTCCATATTATGTATTCTAACAAACAAGTTTGACTCATCCCTAAGTTAGGTACAACAAAGAGGGAGCAAACGGGTCAAACGGATGCAAGGTGGATACTTATGGAAACAAGAATGGATGCGAGGTAAGTAATACTTACATTATAACTCTTGCATTGATGTAACTCTTTAAACTTTGATGTGGGACAAAGGTATGACCCCAAGGGGTGAAACCTATTAAATGAGTAAATTATGCGAATTCATGTCAAAATAGGATTAGTGGTAATAAATGAATCAAAGTGTGTTAATCAAATGATGAAAATCGTCAATTGGGTCAATAAATAAAACTAGGTGGTAAAAAAGAGTCTAAACTTAAGATTTTAGATAAAATCACTTGAATAAGGAAGTTATGCAATGTGGCTAGATGGGTCAAGTGGGATTGCCATTTCCCCATAGTTAAAGGTTGGAATGTCATGGTGTTATGAACCATGAGCCTTAATGGTTCAAATGGTGATCTTCTTATGATTTGAACCCAACATTCAAAGCCGGTATTCTAAGCTTTAGGAATCTCGTGGCTAATGGGTCAAATAGTGGTCTTCTCATCATTCGGACCCGACATTCAAGGCTGGTATTATAAGCAATAGGAATCTTATGTTAAACGGTCAAATGGTGAATTATTACCATCTGGGTTCCGAGATATTGATGTTTGTCGATTTAGAAAGCACACAGGTAAACGCATTTGAGAATAGGCACTTGATGCCAAGAATCATGGAAAGGGAGCACATTGTATGCAAATGGTTCAAGGCCACCCGGTAAGCCCGTAGTGTAAAGTAGGACCATGCGTGAGTAAATGTGGATAAAAACCACCCACATGAAGTGTGGGTGCCAAATCGGTAAGTTATTTTCCACAAATGTGTCTAATGCGTGATAATGCGCTTAGATGCGATTAAAAATGGAGAATTCATGAAATTGGTAAAATGCTAAGTCCATAAAGGCTTAGAGGTTTTCAAACATGTTAATGAATAAAAAACAATAGATGGTAACCAAGTGGTGTAGCTCACGGGTGACTAAACGCGATATAGACCTCTAAGGGGTAGTTTGGGAATTTTAGAGTGTAACAACTCTAAACTTAAACGTAATTATAAAACGATTAATTAAATAGTATTAGGCCACCCTAAGGTATTAACTAATAACGTTACCCGGATAACAGACCAGCCCAATAGCCGGCCCATTAACCAAAGCCCGATAATTAGGAAAGACCATGGGCCGTAGTATGGACCCGGTAGAAGAATGGGCCTAAGATAAACCATTAGTGATGGACTAGAAACCATTGAACCAAGTTAGGCCCATAATGATAGAACAAATGCTTAACTTTTTGAAGCCCAATTACCCTCCCTCACAATTAATCGGCCCATCCTTGGAAGATGTGGATGCCGCCACTTTCCTCCACCTAATAAATTTAGATTCCACAATTACACTCAACATATCTCACACCACTCCACCACACTTGATCTACTAATAGGTAATGATTGTATGCATGCATTATAGAAGCTATAAGATCCTCCTTTAGATTGCATGAACTCTTGATAAACCACTCCTCCAATCCGCAAGAAACCAACAAAACCACTCAACTTCTTCTCTCTTTCTAAACCATGCAGCGATGATCTACCTTCCCCATTTACCATCACACTAAACCTTGACACTAATCTTAGAGTTCATATAAAGTTAATAGGCCAAGGTTGATAACCGGCCGATTATATTTATCAAGAACACGACCATCCGGGTAAGTACTCCTATCAAATCTTTAGGAACCAAGCGCCAAGCTGTGATGGCCAGCTTTAGTTAGGATAAACGCCTAAGCTGTAACGGCCAGCTATACGATTATATTTCTTGTTATAATATGGTTTGTCATTAACAGGAACTCGAAGGAACTAGCATCTCTACGGCTTGTGAAACACCACAATCGGAAGTAACAAACGTGAGTGTGTGTACCCCATTTTTGGTTATATTATTTTCGGGGTAAATGCATGTTGGTCGAGTAAAAGGATTTATCTTGTGTCATAGTTTGCATTGTGTCATGATTATGAAAAACCATAGAACTCGATCGTATAGAAATAACGAGAGTCGATCCATTCGGTATTTAAAAGGATGTATTCCGACCACTTAGAGGATCGGACCACATAACATATGTCAAAATGTTCCATCGATATACATCCTACCTTAGAAAAGATCGATCCATACGAAATTGCATGTTTATAAAAGGTGTAATCGGTCATTCTGGCACCACTCACTAGCATCGCTAATGTATTTTCGACATGCATTTCAGGTTGATGAATGAAAGGGAAACCCGAGCTCTAAGTAGGCTAAAATCGAGTCGATACAAGGTTGATAAATAACCGGCCCTGTGGGCCGGATTGCGTCCAAACAGGCTTCGGCCCAAGTAGTGTTTAAAAGTTGTTTGTTTAAAAATGATGTTTGTATTTTGGACTTGGAACTAATGGGTTGTAATATAAATTATGATGTTTTCTTAAATGAATATGATGGAAATTAAGTAAAGATTAGTGTCATGATTACCAATCCGTAATGACTCGGTAAATTTCGGGTCGTTACAGGTTGGTATCAGAGCTCGGGTTCGGATATAGTGGGTATAATTAGAACTAACTTGAATTAATTGTTTGAAAAATTTATGTGTAATAGAATGGCTAATGTGGAAGAACAAGTTGAAGTCATGGAAGTTGAAGAAGGAGAAATTCAAGAGGTAGTTATGGAAAATGACGCGCATGAGATTCCAAGCATGGAAGACTTGGTAAGAGAGATACCGGGATTAGAATGGAGTGAAAACGGGGTGGAGTTAAATCTAGGAACCATCGGCATTATCGGGCCACTACCCGAGCCGGTTTATGTTCCCTCCGAACCCGTCCACTCATACCCGTATGTCGAGCCAACTTCCCACTATTATCCCGACCCAACCTTCGGAGACTTTCTTAGCTCCTCTAGTAGCTTTTCGGCGGAAGGATCAAGCCAATCAAACCCGTACCTTTCTGCATATTACCCGATTTACCCTCCGATGACTCCTGCGATTGATCCCTACTTAGAAGCCACTATAGTTAATCGCACCAACTTGGCCTTGCAACCTCAAGATTTCGTAACCAAACAAGAACATATGGCATTGGTAGAAAAATACCACAAGGTGAAAGCTCAACGTGACCAAGCATGGGAAATGGTGGAAGAACTCAAGAGGGTGATAAGAAGGTTTGGACACCAAACTAGGCAAATCATGGAGGAACCGAAGTACCCTACGGTACTTTGAGGAGAAGGCCGAATGGTAGTAGCGGAAGTAGAATAAGAATCGTATGAAATAGTTGCTTAAGTAGTATGCATGAAGTGCATGAAGTAATGGTTGTAATGCAATCCAAATAAGATAAAAATTTGGATGTAACATCTAGACTTTTGTTATAATATATATATCTAGATGTTTTATTATTCATGTTTTAAATAGGATAATAATATAGTAAGTAATTTAAATAAAAGCAAAAAGAGATTACTAATTAAAATGAACTTGTATTTATAGAGACATGCCTCGACGATCCGAGCGAAAGACAAATACCACGCCAGAAGTTGAAATTGACTTAAAGACTAAACAGAAAAATCGTGCTTCTTCATCTAAACAACCTATCGAAGAACCAATCATAGAAGAACACCCTACCTCAACTGAAACATCCGAGTTAGAAGAAAAGATGAAAAAGTTAGTATTAGATGGAATTCATGACTCACTACCCTCTATAATGGACATGCTAGGAATAGAAAAACAACCTACTTCAAAAACTCCCATTTTTGATAGAGTAGAAGAATATGTTAATTCAGAAAATAACTCAGGAAAACCTTGTGACTATAAGTCTTTTATGGCGTGTAAACCCGAGTCTTTTGATGGTAGTTCAGGGGCCACCGGAGCCACTAGATGGCTAGAAGAAATAGAAGCAATTCTAGAAATAAGTAATTGTGCACCCCGTGATCAAGTAAAATTCGCCACTCATTCCCTAAAAGCAGAAGCTTTAAACTGGTGGAATATGATTGGACAAATAAGAGGGAAAAACATGGTAGCAAACATGTCTTGGGTAGAATTTAGAACCCTAATAACCGAAAAATATTGTCCTATTAATGAAATGGAGAAAATGGAGATGGAATTTTTAGGACTAGAAATGAAAGGGTTAGACTGTGTAAGCTATATCAACAAATTCAATCAACTCGCTCGCTTAGTACCACACCAGGTAACACCCGAACCTAAGCGAATAAGGAGATTCATTTGGGGTTTAAATCCACAAATCCAGGGCATAGTCAGAGGTGCTAAACCTACTAAGTACGATGTTGCATGTGAACTAGCTTTAAGCTTAACCGATGACATAATCCGCCATAGGGAAAAAGATAAGGTACAAGTAGGTAATAAAAGAAGCTGGAGTGAAACCTTCCGTCCCGCCAACTATAACACTTCAGGTAGAAGCCAAGAAAATCCCCGAGAAGAAGGAAACCCAGGAAAGAAACCATATAGGGGAAGCAACCCATTTTGCCAAAAATGTAAGTTTTACCATACGGGAGATTGTAGAAAAAGGTGTAGTCGATGTGGACGATTTCATTTTGGTGAGTGCAAAGGACCTCATTGTCAAAAATGTAACAAAGTAGGACATCAAACCAAGGAGTGTAGGTTCGATCCCGATCGCCCACGGGTATGTTATGAATGCAAAGAACCGGGTCATTACAAGGTTGATTGTCCAAAACTCAAGAATCCTCCACAGAAAGAGCAAGCACGAGGAAGAGCTTTTGTCATGAATGCGGACGAAGCACGGGAAGAACCAGATCTAGTGACGGGTATGTTCTATCTCGACCACTTACCCGTTTATGCTTTGTTCGATACTGGGGCTAATCTAAGTTTTATTTCAAAAACCTTTATAGATAAACTCAACGTTTCCCCAGAATCACTAAACCAACCCTATGATATTGAAATAGCTAATGGTAAAATTTTAAAGGCTACAGAAGTATTTAAAAATTTTACATTAACTATTGAAAACCAGGAATTCGAAATCAATCTTATACCTATGACGTTAGGAGAATTTGATATCGTAATAGGGATGGATTGGTTAGCTTCTAATCAGGCAGAAATTGTTTGCAAAGAGAAATTAGTGAAAATTCCATTACCTAATCAAGAAATCTTAACCATTTACGGAGAAAAACCTAAGGGAACGTTAAACATAATTCCGAGTGCTAAGATGATTAACTATTTAAAGAAAGGGCATCAAGCTTTCTTAGTTCACGTGAATCTAGGAAATGAGGAACAAGGGATAGAAATGGCAAAAATTAAGATTGTTTCGGAATTTAGAGATGTATTTCCAAACGAATTACCTGGTTTACCCCCACCTCGTCAAGTAGAATTCCAAATTAACCTAATTCCTGGAGCCGCACCCATTGCTAGAGCTCCATATAGGTTGGCCACAACGGAATTAAAAGAATTAACAAACCAATTGGAAGAACTTATGGAAAGAGGGTTTGTTAGACCAAGCACGTCCCCTTGGGGAGCACCTGTGCTTTTTGTTAAAAAGAAAGATGGGTCAATGAGAATGTGTATAGACTATCGGGAGCTAAATAAGTTAACTATTAAGAACCGATATTCGTTACCTAGAATAGATGATCTTTTTGACCAATTGCACAGGTCAAAATACTTTTCAAAAATCGATCTTAGATCAGGTTACCATCAAGTGAAAATAAGAGAGGAAGATGTACCAAAAACTGCTTTTAGAACAAGGTACGGACATTATGAATTTTTAGTCATGCCTTTTGGACTAACAAATGCTCCAGCAGCATTCATGGATTTAATGAATAGGATCTGCCGACCTTATTTGGATAAGTGTGTGATTGTGTTTTTAGATGATATATTAATTTATTCAAAATCTGAAGAAGAACACGAACAACATTTAAGAGAAGTTCTAGAAACCCTAAGGAAAGAGAAACTTTATGCTAAGTTTAGCAAATGTGAATTTTGGGTAAAAGAAATTAAGTTTCTAGGATATGTGATCAATGAGAACGGAATCCAAGTAGATCCTACAAAAGTAGAAGCCATTCAAAAATGGGAAACTCCCAAGAATCCTACAGAAATTAGACAATTTCTAGGATTAGCAGGATATTATAGAAGATTTATAGAAAACTTTGCTAGATTAGCATTACCTCTCACGTCCTTAACCCGAAAAGTTTCTAAGTTTGAATGGAAAGAAAAACAAGAACAGGCATTTCAAAGTTTGAAAGAAAAGTTATGTGAAGCTCCCGTGTTAACTCTACCAGAAGAAGGAAAAGCATTTACAGTGTACTGTGATGCTTCCCTACAGGGATTAGGTTGTGTATTAATGCAAGAAAATCATGTTATCGCATATGCTTCCCGACAGCTAAAAAGACATGAGCAAAATTATGTTACTCATGATTTGGAAATGGGAGCCATAATATTTGCATTGAAAATATGGAGACACTATTTATATGGGACCAAGTGTACCATCTACACGGACCATAAGGGTCTCCAACATATTTTTGATCAAAAACTCCTAAATATGCGACAAAGAAGGTGGGTAGAAATTCTGAGCGATTATGAGTGTGATATAAAATATCATCCAGGAAAAGCTAACATTGTAGCCGACGCTCTAAGCAGAAAGGATAGAACTTTAGGAGCAAAAGGTTATAAAATTTCCATAATCAATGAATTTTTGGCACAATTAAGAAATTTTCAAAGAGAAGCCTTAGAACCTACCATAGTGAGAACTGAATCACTCAACAGAGAAGAAGTAAGATTAATAGAAGGAATAGATGGGATATTAAGATACAATCAAAGAATTTGGGTACCTCAGCATGGAAATCAAAGAGAAATTGTTTTAAGAGAAATGCATGGTTCCAAATACTCTGTTCACCCAGGAAGCCATAAGATGTATCGAGATCTTAGGAGAAATTTTTGGTGGCCCGGTATGAAAAGAAATGTGGGCGAATTTGTAGCCAAATGTGTAATCTGCTCTAAGGTTAAGGCTGAACATCAGAAACCTAGTGGTTTGTTAATCCAACCAGAAATTCCAATCTAGAAATAGGACCAAATCACTATGGATTTTGTAACAAAGCTACCAAAAACCCAAAGAGGTTACGATACTATTTGGGTGATTGTAGATCGCCTAACCAAGTCTGCTCATTTTCTGCCTATACAAGAAGATTTTAAGATCGAAAAACTGTCTAGGATTTATCTGCATGAAATAGTATCTAGACACGGAATACCCCTCTCAATAATCTCAGATCGTGACAGTCGTTTCACATCTAGATTTTGGGAAGGCTTCCAGAATGCATTAGGATCTCAAATAAAAATGAGCACCGCATATCACCCACAGACAGATGGCCAAAGTGAAAGAACCATTCAGACACTAGAGGATATGCTAAGAGCTTGCATCCTGGAGTTTGGTGGCAGTTGGGACACTCATCTACCATTGATAGAATTTTCTTATAATAATAGTTATCACGCTTCCATTCAAGCTGCACCATATGAAGCTTTATATGGTAGAAAGTGTCGATCCCCGATATGCTGGAACGATATCGGAGAAACCCAACTCACGGGCCCACAAATTATCCAAGAAACAACAGATAAAATTGTGCAGATCAAGAAAAACTTAGAAACAGCAAGAAGTCGTCAAAAGAGTTACGCAGATAATCGGAGAAGGCCATTAGAATTCCAAGAGGGAGATTATGTCCTATTGAAAGTATCCCCCTGGAAAGGGGTAATAAGATTTCAAAAACGAGGAAAGTTAAATCCCCGTTTTATAGGACCTTATCAGGTGAAAGCTAGAATAGGACCAGTGGCCTATAGATTGGAATTACCCCCAGAATTAAGTGAAATTCATGATGTCTTCCATGTTTCTAACCTTAGGAAATGCGTGATCGATGCACAAGCTATTATTCCATTAGATCAGGTCAAGGTAAACCCTCAACTTCACTTTACCGAAGAACCCGTAGAAATTCTATCACGACAAGAAAGGAAGTTGAGAAGAGGCAAGATCCCTATAGTACAAGTTAAATGGAATGCCAAACAAGGACCTGAAATTACATTCGAAAGAGAAGACATCATGAAAACAAAGTACCCTCACTTTTTCAGAAATCAGGTAAAATTATTAAAATTTCGGGGACGAAATTTCCTAAGTGGGGGAGATTGTAACAACTCTAAACTTAAACGTAATTATAAAACGATTAATTAAATAGTATTAGGCCACCCTAAGGTATTAACTAATAACGTTACCCGGATAACAGACCAGCCCAATAGCCGGCCCATTAACCAAAGCCCGATAATTAGGAAAGACCATGGGCCGTAGTATGGACCCGGTAGAAGAATGGGCCTAAGATAAACCATTAGTGATGGACTAGAAACCATTGAACCAAGTTAGGCCCATAATGATAGAACAAATGCTTAACTTTTTGAAGCCCAATTACCCTCCCTCACAATTAATCGGCCCATCCTTGGAAGATGTGGATGCCGCCACTTTCCTCCACCTAATAAATTTAGATTCCACAATTACACTCAACATATCTCACACCACTCCACCTCACTTGATCTACTAATAGGTAATGATTGTATGCATGCATTATAGAAGCTATAAGATCCTCCTTTAGATTGCATGAACTCTTGATAAACCACTCCTCCAATCCGCAAGAAACCAACAAAACCACTCAACTTCTTCTCTCTTTCTAAACCATGCAGCGATGATCTACCTTCCCCATTTACCATCACACTAAACCTTGACACTAATCTTAGAGTTCATATAAAGTTAATAGGCCAAGGTTGATAACCGGCCGATTATATTTATCAAGAACACGACCATCCAGGTAAGTACTCCTATCAAATCTTTAGGAACCAAGCGCCAAGCTGTGATGGCCAGCTTTAGTTAGGATAAACGCCTAAGCTGTAACGGCCAGCTATACGATTATATTTCTTGTTATAATATGGTTTGTCATTAACAGGAACTCGAAGGAACTAGCATCTCTACGGCTTGTGAAACACCACAATCGGAAGTAACAAACGTGAGTGTGTGTACCCCATTTTTGGTTATATTATTTTCGGGGTAAATGCATGTTGGTCGAGTAAAAGGATTTATCTTGTGTCATAGTTTGCATTGTGTCATGATCATGAAAAACCATAGAACTCGATCGTATAGAAATAACGAGAGTGGGTCCATTCGGTATTTAAAAGGATGTATTCCGACCACTTAGAGGATCGGACCACATAACATATGTCAAAATGTTCCATCGATATACATCCTACCTTAGAAAAGATCGATCCATACGAAATTGCATGTTTATAAAAGGTGTAATCGGTCATTCTGGCACCACTCACTAGCATCGCTAACGTATTTTCGACATGCATTTCAGGTTGATGAATGAAAGGGAAACCCGAGCTCTAAGTAGGCTAAAATCGAGTCGATGCAAGGTTGATAAATAACCGGCCCTGTGGGCCGGATTGCGTCCAAACAGGCTTCGGCCCAAGTAGTGTTTAAAAGTTGTTTGTTTAAAAATGATGTTTGTATTTTGGACTTGGAACTAATGGGTTGTAATATAAATTATGATGTTTTCTTAAATGAATATGATGGAAATTAAGTAAAGATTAGTGTCATGATTACCAATCCGTAATGACTCGGTAAATTTCGGGTCGTTACATAGAGGTCTACTAAAGGCTAATCAATAAACCGAGTCATCATAAGCAAATCGGATAGTGTTGATTAGTTTAACAACTGTCCAATGAGTAGATGATATGGTTTTGAAGCCTTATGGGTGGTAAAATATTGCCTTGTATAGTCCAAGGCTTTAACGGGTCGATTTGGGTAAAAATCAACATAAACATTTAAAACTAAGAATCGGGCCATAGTGAAATAAACCGGATGATGTTTTTAGTTAAACAAGTGTCCAATGAGTCAACAATATGATTGATATGCTTTTTGAATGGCCAAAAAGTGTTTTGTATAGCCCATGGCCTTAATGGGTCGATTTGGGTAAAAATCACATAGTCTTTAGTTAAGCCGAAAAGAGTTTTTAAACATGATAAATGGGCATCATTCAAGATCATTAAATGGTATTAAACATGTCCCCAAACGTCCTTAGGAAGGGCATTGAATTGAGTTTTAAAAGTATACAAGAACTGGTAAAAATGGACAAAGGAAAATGACTAAGGCTGAGAAAAGCTGCAGGGACAGAACCTGCTGGCAGTAAGCTACAGCCAGCTAGTAGTAGCTTACGGCGGGTTCCATCCCAAAGTGTTGTTTTGTCTGTTTGATCTAGTTCGTTCCGTTTTTTACGTGCGTCGACACTTCCACTTTTCTAAAGACATTATTATCAATCCCACTAATCATTCTTTGTGTAATGGTGCTAGGCACACCTTCGTTGGAAGTTCCGGAGCAAGTATGAAGTCGCGAGGAGAGCCGAACACACCCAAACATACAAAAGATTCTACAACAAGAACTCTCGTTAAAACGCAAAAACTTAGTATATGTTTCTAATAGTTAAAATGTAAAATATGAGGGATCTAATAATGTAATTAATCACAGGGGTTTGGTTTTTTCATAAATATCAAAGTTTTAATCGGGGTGATTTTAATTAAGGCTAAAACTTGTAAGTTAAGTGCTAATCACCTGTTTACGGGTTAGGGTCTTACACAAAATTCATATGTGAAGAAGGTTCTTAGCAATTATGGAATGATGGATTGCAAGACTGTAAAGACACCATTGGCTCCTCATTTTAAATTGTCTAAAGAAGATTCTCCCAAGACAGAAGAAGAGAGGAAGTTTATGGAGAAAGTTCCTTATGCTAATACAGTTGGAAGTCTTATGTACTTGATGGTGTGTACAAGGCTAGATCTTGCTTATGCAGTGAGATTGGTAAGTAGGTTCATTTTTTATCCAGGGAAGAATCATTGGAATGCATCAAAATGGATCGTGAGATATTTGAAAGGGTCTCAAGATGTTAGTTTGGTCTTTAAGGTGTCTGAAGGAAGCATGGGTAAAGTTGTCCAAGGGTATGTGGATGCTGATTATGTCAAAGATTTAGATAATGGTAGGTCCATTTCAGGTTATGTGTTCCTTGTTTTAGGGAATGTGGTTAGTTGGAAAGCTCAACTGCAACATGTGGTTGCATTATCTTCAACAGAAGTAGAGTTAATATCATTGACACAGGGGGTAAATGAGTCAATGTGGTTGAAGGGGTTTGTGCCGGATTTAGGAATAAGGATTGATGATGCACTAGTGTTTTGTGATAATTCTAGTGCAGTACAATTGTCAAAAACAATGTATTCCATGAGAGGACTAAGCATATTAGGGTCAAATTGTACTTTATAAGGGACATAGTCAACTCAAAGGATGTGGTGGTGGATTGGATTTATACAAGAGAGAATCTTGCTGATATGTTAACTAAAGCTCTTCCTGATCCTAAGGTTGAATTCTGTTTGAGGTGTTTGGGATTGGATTAAAGCCAATTTGTGGCTTTTAAGGTGGAGATTGTTAAAGGTAAAGTCAAAATTGGCTGGTCAACAGAAGTCAATTATGGACATAATGTGTGATAATAAAGTCCAGGGGCCATTTGTGACAATACTGTAAAGTTTATAATGTTTTAATAAGTTTTGAGCTAAAGATGCTAAGTTAGAGAAGTTGAGGGACTGTTTGTGCTAAGATCTGAATTAGTTAACACACTATTAACGAACAAATTGGGGATTAGGGCTATATAGTCTCTTGATTGTAATCAGTAGAAATTAATCATTTTATTTCAATTCCTTTTGTAATTGTTATTTCGTTTGATCATTAATAAAGCTCGAAGCATTCGGTTGATGTTAGTGTTGTCAATTTCATAGTTTATTTTCTAACATTATCTTTATTTATACGATCTTGAGTTTCTTTATCAATTGTATTATTTTTCGTTGATCTCATTTCTATCTCAATCCATGTTTTAATTTAGCACTAATATTTCTCCAATCATTAATATATTGTTTTGCTAAGATATGTTTACAAGAATCATTAATATCTCACTTTCCTGCTTTATTTTTTAACCTAACCGTCTTGTCTGTTTCTAGAAACGAGCTACAATCCAAACTACACAAACATGCCAAATACAAATATAAAATAACATTTTATAATAGGACCACAAAAAGATAATACCCTAAGCCCATACTTAAGTAGACTTATACTTTAGCCAAAGTTTGGATCCGATTACTAACAAAATTAACTTAACCGGATTGAAAATCGATAATCTAATTAAATAAATGAACCGATTAAATGATTGGTTAATAAGATTATTGCTTGGACAACCACGAGATCAAAGCTTCCAAGGGTGATAGGTAGAATGTTGATGGCAAACGATTGCCCATCCAACTCGAGCTTACAGTCACGATGAATATGGGTTACCTCCACAGGCTTTCCATCAGCTAACTCTATGGTGTACGGGGTATCAAGAAGAGTATGAACCATCCCTAGTTGTTTGCTAAGTTTTGATGACACAAAACTATAGTCTGCACCAGTATCATATAAAATAGAAGCAAGAGTGTCGTACCCGTCACAACATTGTTATCAGTCCTAGCTTCCCCAGAGCCAATCACAATTGCTATTCCACGAGCCCCATTGTTGTTGCTACCGTTGTGGTAGTTTTTGTTGAAGGACTTATACCTCACACTATCCCACGTTCTCTTGCTATCACCAAAAGTAGAAGATGAAGCTCCATGCTTCGGAAAAGTACCATGCTCAACAGCCTAATCCGTGTGTTTACAAGCCAGAATGAACGATTTGTTAGATTCTGGGTAGGTGAGCTGCAGTGGCCAAGCCACGAATCTAAGGGACCCACCCTTTTGGTCTGAAATTCGATCCGCTGGCAAAGTTGGTTAATTAGATTCGAGCACAAAGTATCTAACTCCTGTAGCTTGGTAGTGTAGGCGTCGATCTCAGACCCATCCGTCAAATTTCTAGATTTCATCATAGGGTGCTACGTTCTCCATCCAAGTATCTGTAACTCATCGAGTGTGCATGTAGCATACATTACCCCATCCTGCCTGGGGCAAATGCACATGGAAATGACTTATACTATCGAAGCAATCAGACGGCCTCTTTTAGTTCTGTTGGAGTTATAGAGGTTTACAACCAATAAAAAGGCTTGAAAATATGATGGCAAGTTCTTATTGTGGCATGTGCGTTCAAGGTATAAGAAAGTTCAAATGTGGAAGTCAGGGGAAAAGAGTGATTTAGCAAATAGATCTTTAATAGGTTGGAAAGAGGCGAGGGCTTCAACCACCGTATCGTTGATCATAAAAACTCAGTCTTATTTAAGTTAACAAGGGAAAAGAAAAGAAAATACAGGTAAGAAAAGGTAAGAGCCAATCGTCGCCACGCTCTGTCTGGATAGTAGGGCCTTCATCATCACTTTCCATACGCTCGTCCTGCTCAGGTTCCCCTTCCATCCCTTCTTCCTCCTCTTTCTTGGTGTCAGTGTTATATGGTTCACCTCACGTACAGTCTCCTCCTCTAGTCCTATATAAGCCAGTTTAGTGGTAAGTTGTACCACTCGTTCCTCCAATCGTGGCTATCAGCCATTAGTAGGTTTGCACTACGTCGCAAGCTTTACATAACTCCCCAAGAGTGTGTGTAACAAGCCCCGATCTAATGTGTTCCCATGAACCTACCATATGCTCATGAGAGACAAGGATATGCAGTCATACGTTCACCCGCTCGCACTAGGCGTAAGGTACTAGAGTAAGAAATGAATTCTATATGTGTAACCCAGTCCCGTCTGAGTTTCGAATGAAGGTAAGAAAGATCAAGTAACAAGGAACATAAACTAATTGTCTCCTTGCTTGGTGAAAAGAATAAGTCTCAGTATTTGAATTTCTTCAATTTGATTTGGTTAAATGGTACCATGTCATGCGCATCGTGCAGCTTCCTGTGTATGTGCGCCACAACGCTCGTGTCACACCCCAACCGATGGCGGAATCATCGAGGTGAGACTTAGTGGTAGATTGTTCAAAGACTTCATGACACTAGAATTCGTGATAATATAATTTAAAGATAAAATTTCATTCATAGCATAATCATTGTCTAAAAAGATAACACAATACAAATTGTTTCACGAAAAGAAAAATAGAACATCAAAATATAGAACTTAAACTAGCATGAGTTTCTAGTCCAATCCTAAGTAGATTTCTTGATAAACCTGCATTAAACATTTCCTGCAACATGTATAAAATATCCGTCAACACATAAAGCATTGGTGAGCATACTAGTTTGAGTCTAAGTACATAGTATAGAAAAGTCTACTCGAATCATCATGTTATAGGCATATGCACGTAGAACCATACAAACGGCAACAACACTCGATAACACAAAAGACTTCATCTTATCATGACCCATAAAGGGGGCGGCGTGTCAACCTATAGCGCTATACATGTAAGGTGGGTTGTTAACTAATCGTACATTTGTATGTAAGACTTTGAATTCTAGCATGGCATAGCATAATAGCATTTAGATTGAGCATAATAGTTTTAAGAGTATGAAATTGTTTAAGTTTTGATAGTGATACATGCTGAGCCCCAAAGAATAAAGAATAAAAAGGGGGACAAGTATGAACTCACCTTTGGGTGCGTTTGATAGAGTTCCAAAAAGGTAAGTCTTGGTAGGTTTAGCTTTAGCCTTGGTTATCTAGAATTAAAGAATAAAGGGTCTTAGGTTCGGGTTTAGATTATAGATTCACGAGAGTCATGCAAGCCTTTTAGGCAAACCAAGCACAAATTGCCTTTTGGGCAATCCGGATGGTCATGAGATTAAGTTAGACTAAGCACAAAACCATCATAGATGATTCGGATGGTATAAAGTTAGAAATGTGAATCCATTTGATAGGTTCATGTCATAACCACTTCGCTTATGGAATAAACGTGGGTTTTGGACACGGGATTTCCCCTTTCTAGTGTGGATAAATCCGTAGCACAAGAAGGGTCAAGAGAGTTGGTAAGGTAGGGTGTAACCACAAACCTTCCAAAGATTAATAATAAACTAGTAATAAAGAAACTTGAAAGTATATGTTTATATTATTATATAGTATAATTAAGAAAACAACCACCTTTGGAACCTCTTTTAGGTGCTCTACCCTTATCACACTTTTGTGGATAAATATGGGGAAGATCTTAGAGGTTTCTCCAAGGGGTTAGAAAAAGAAAAGAAGTGAAGAAAGAAGAATAAAATTGGAGTTTATGAGAGAACTCACTTAGAAGTAGACTTCCACTCTTGGGATTTCTTTGGAGAGTTGGGAGGTTTAGAGAGGATTAGAAATGAGCAAGTGTTAGAATGGGTAGGAGTGGTGTATTTATAGTTGGGGTGAAGGGGTTGGGTATTTAATGAATTAATTAGGGTGGTTAGAAGTTAATTAGTGGGGATATATCTAAAAAAGAAAAAAAAATAAGATCATAAAAAAAACGGACGAACTAATTTTTGAAATTGTGAATTCACTTTGACTAAAGTCAAATGCCATTTTTTTTTCACATTATGTTTTTTTTAAATATTATATATATGTTTTATTAATAATAAGTATATATTAAGATCTTAACTAAATAAGTTCCTTGTTATAACGCCAAAATTGGATAGGGTAAAATATAATGGCGACTCGTCATGAATGGGTAGGAGTAACATAAAAGAAACGAGCAAAGGCGAACTTGAAATTTGTTAAATATAGAATTTAAAATACAAGAAAATTAAAAATCACGCGACGTTACATAAAGTTTGCGTCACGTAGAATTTATAGAATAAATGAAATAGATTAAGATTAGATGAAATTGAAAAAATACTTTTCCATTGATCATAAGCTCGAGATTACAAGGGTGTAAAAATGACAAGATACAAGAATACAAGGACTAGAATGGAAAATACGAAAAATACGAATGTTACAGCTCGCAAGGGCTCCCTCCCATGTACTTTTGTTGTTTCCTCATCCATGAGGTTTGTTAGGATGCTACTCCCAGTAATGCGTCACCTGGTGTAACCCTGGGTTCCCACCATTGACGTGTTCAGAATTAGATCTAGAACTAGAAGATAACATACCTCCTGAAATCATATGTTGTAGGTATGTGTAGCTAAAAGCTAGTTGTGCACTTAAGTTGTGAGTGTACTTATGCTATGATGATTATAGACTAGACTCAACATGCAGTCCTAGTTCACTATAACCTGGCTCTGATACCAATCTGTCACACCCTCAAATTTCCACTGCGGGGTTTATACCGCGAGGCGCATGACAAACCAGGATCCCATAGCCATAAGTCACATGAACGAACTCTAAATGCCCAAACCATTTAGTTCGTTTTCAAAAACCAAGTTTAGTTAAGCTGCGGAAGCGTAAACCAAATTTAAATCTTTTTAAAAACCATGCGCAAAACAACGCGCCCAAATTAAAACCATATGAGAGAAAAGGTAAACGCATAATATGTAATTTAGGTGTATGCCCAAGACCCCGAACGCAGTGAAGTGTGCAGTGCTTTCTAATCCTGGCACCGGAAGCTAACTACCTGCAAAAGCATGTAAATCGTGGATCAACAAACAATGTTGGTGAGTTCACTAAGTAAAGTAAATGAGTATGTAAATGCGCTGGTTTCCAAAACCACGTAGACAAGTAATTGAGTTGGTTCCTAGAACCGTGTAACCACTAGTTCGTCGCATGTCAAGGGTAGCTAGCCCATTCATGATAACTAACACCGAATATACCGAACTGCTATGTACGTGTAGCCACAAATGTGAGCTGCATGCCTGACATCATTGTCTATCCACAATGATAAAGTTCGTTAAGTTATAGTTCACGCCCGCGCTCCCCGAGCCGGTGTGAGGTTTGTAAGACCTAATAGCGCTATCAACTAATAACCCGCTTGCCAATCCCGGCAACTCATTCGGTACGTGAGGACTTACAGATGATAGAGGATTGTTTATTTCAATGTTATACATGTAAGGTGGGTTGTTAACTGTTAGGACAAAGAGGATTGGTGAAACCACTTTTGGAAACCTTAGTCTAATTCACTTCTGCAAATTTTGGCTAAGTATAGAAGTACTGAAGAGAAGACAAGAAACTGCTGAAGAGAAGATATGACAAGTGCTGAAGAAGGAACTTCATCAGAAGTTCTGAAGTCCAAACCAGACAAGTTCACTTCAGAAGTACTGAAGACAAACTACTCATCAGTAGTTTGTCATTCATCAGCACTTCGCATCAGATATTTTCCACCGCCTTTTGTATCAGTAGTTTATTGTTTATTATTACTTTTAACTGTAATTGTTTATTTCAATGTTGCAACTTGTGCAACTTGTTTCTGATATTTCTGTACTTGCTTTACCAGCAAGATACATGTATGCAAACGTCTATAAATAGGAGGCTTCAACCTTCTATTTTAGACATTGATTTTAAGAGAAAAATCCTTCAAACACTTTCACTGTTCTATTCCATTTCAGTATTTATTGTGAATCTGCCTAAGTATCTAATTCTCATTTACTGCTTAGATTCATAATAAATACTTGTCATTATTAGTTTCAATCATCAAGAGGGAGTAATAACTCCTCTTAAGTATAAAAAGTGTTGCTTTAACTTAAACAGAAATCTTGGTATTTTCAAAGAAAGTACTTCAGAAGTATTAACAAAGTCTGACAATGAGCCATCAGTAGTTTCATCTACATCAGGAGTTGAGACCCTGAAAACTACTGATGAGCAAAATCTTTTCACTAATGTCAGAAATTTGCCTTTAGATCAAAAACAAAAGGCAAAAGAGTGTGAAATTTGTGGTCTGTTCAACCACAAAACTGAGTTTTGTAGATACAGAAAAGGAATTCAGTTCAATCAAAAAATTAAACAACAGGTTGTGGGAAATCAAATCAGAAATGATTATGAAAGAATCTTTAATCCCAAGAAACAACAACCTGAAAACACCTTTTCTCAGAAAAAGATAAAATCTCAACTAAAATCTTTTTCTCAAAATTCTTTGTCAGTAGTTAGACCTGAATCATCAGCAGTTTCACAAACTGCTGAGATTCAAAATCTAATGAACTTGGTACAACTACTGATGACCAAGGTTGATGGTGGTCCTGAAAAGGATACCACCATGGCTCTTAATGAAAAATCCATTGCCAAAAAGACATGGATTTCTCAACCTGGTCAAGAACAAACTGTAACTGTTCTCAAGAGCAAACCCAAAGCCAAACAGGCTTGGGTTCTTAAATCTAACTAATTTGTTATTGTGTGCAGAGAGTTTCCAGGGGCTTAAACAGCATATGGTACGTTGATAGTGGAGGCTCTATGCACATGACTGGATGAAGATACCTGATAAACAATTTTATCAGCCAAAGAGAAGGATCTGTATCCTTTGGGAACAATGCTAAGGGATATGTGCTAGGACATGGCAATGTCTCCTCTGGCAAAATACAGTTTGACAAGGTCAATCTGGTTGAAAACCTTGAATACAACTTGCTAAGTGTGTCACAAATGTGTGATAAATGATATTCTTCCTTTTTCACAAAGACAGCATGCAAGATCATCTCACCAGAAGGCCAGAAGTTGATAGAGAAGATCATTGAAGATCATACTTTGTTGATTGTCAAAAGATGTGGCAATGTCTATGCAGTGGACATTGAGAAAGACAAGGTATTGAACAACACTGCCTGTTTCTTCTCAAGGGCATCAACTTTAGAAACTGATCTCTGGCACAGGAGACTTGGCCATGTGAACTTTAAAACCATAAATAAAGTCACAAAAATGGGCTTGGTCAGAGGTCTACCTTTGAAAGTATACCAGTGTCAAGAACACTATGTATCCTGTTTAAAGGGAAAACAGCATAAGTCCTCCTATAAGTCTATTGAAGAATAAAAAACAACTGCATGTCTTCAACTACTCCATATGGACTTATTTGGACCTGTCAAGATTATGAGCCTTGGTAAGAAGAAGTACTGCTTAGTCATCATTGATGACTACTCAAGATTCACATGGGTATTCTTCTTATTCTCCAAGGATGAGGCTGCTGAAATCATCAAGTTCTTCATTCTACAAGTGGAGAAACAATATTCTCTACCTGTCAAAACCATTAGAAGTGATAATGGGACAGAGTTCAGGAACAAAACTCTGGATGAATTCTGTTTGTCTAAAGGGATTATTAGACAATACAGTGTTCCCAGAACTCCTGAACAAAATGATGTAGTAGAAAGGAAGAACAGAACCTTAATAGAGGGAGCAAAAACAATGTTAGCTGATTCTGAGCTACCCTTGTACTTTTGGGCAGAAACAGTTAACACATCATGTTATGTTCAGAATAGAGTTCTTGTTGTCAAGAGACATTCCAAGACTGCCTATGAAGTTCTTCATGGCATGAAGCCCCTTATCTCCTTTTTCAGGGCTTTTGGGTGTCAATGTTTCATCTTGAACATCAAGGAATCTATTTCAATGTTTGCTGCCAAAGTTGACTCAGGTTACTTTCTTGGTTACTCTTCAACTAGAAAAGCCTACAAGATTTTTAATTCTCACACCAGGATAGTAAAAGAAACATTGAATGTCAAGTTCAATGAGTCAAAACACACTCTTATTCCAGCACATCCTGCTGAACTTTTTGACCTTGACAACTTCCATTTTGGACCTGAGAAGGCTGTTACTTCATCAAAGCCTACTTATTATGGTGACAAAAGGTTTGATGATGAGGATCCCACACCATGGACTCCTCAAACAGTTATCAAGTCAACTTCAAAATCATCAGAAGTTCCACAAACTTCTGATCAAACAAGTACTAAGGAACAAACTCAAACTTCTGGTTCAGTAGATCCAACTACTGAAGATCAAGGAACATCTGAACCAGATATTATAGACCTCAGTAGTTTGTTTGAAGAACATGAGCCACCTACACCTGTCAGTGGTTTACAACAACTGATTGAACACAGAGATCATCCACTTGATCAAATCATGGGTGATATAGCTTCAGGTGTTCTTACCAGAAACCAGCTCTCCAACTTTTGCCTATTTTCAGCCTTTATCTCACAGTTGGAACCAAAGAAGTACCAGGAAGCCCTCAAAGACAATAATTGGGTGCAAGCTATGCAAGATGAACTGCTTCAGTTCAACAAGCAACAGGTCTGGGAAATCTGTCCCTTACCTCCAAAAAAGCAACCAATTGGCACAAGATGGGTTTTCAGGAACAAACAAGATGAAGCTGGTATGATAATCAAGAACAAGGCACGACTGGTAGTTCAAGGGTACTCTCAAGAAGAGGGAATTGACTATGATGAAACCTTTGCTCCAGTTGCAAGGCTTGAGGCCATCAGGTTATTTCTGGCCTATGCCATTTCCAACAAAATTAAAGTTTATCAAATGGATGTAAAGAGTGCATTTTTGTATGGAAAGATAAAAGAGGAGGTGTATGTCTGTCAGCCACCTGGGTTTGAGGATCCTTCTCATCCTAAGTGGGTGTACAGACTGGACAAAGCTCTTTATGGGCTCAAACAGGCTCCAAGAGCCTGGTATGATACACTCTCCACCTTTTTACTCAAAAATAACTTTACAAGAGGTGCCATTGATAAAACTCTTTTCATTAAACATGTTGGAAATCATGTCCTACTTGTTCAAATTTATGTTGATGATATCATTTTTGGTTCAACAAACACAAAACTGTGTGATGATTTTAAGAAACTCATGCAATCAAAATTTGAGATGAGTACCATGGGAGAACTGCAGTACTTTCTGGGACTGCAGATCAAGCAACAAACAAATGGAACTTTTATACATCAATCAAAATATGTTAAAGAATTATTAAACAAATTTTCTTTACAAGACTGTAAATCATGTTCCACTCCTATGACACCAATCACACAAGTTGAACCTGGTGATCAAGGAAAATAGGTTGATCAAACCATGTACAAATGCATGATAGGTTCCCTTTTATATCTAACTACTTCTAGACCAGATATTATGTTTTCAACATGTGTTTGTGCTAGATATCAATCAGCACCAAGGGAATCACACCTTATAGCAGTCAAAAGAATTTTCAGATATCTGAAAGGAACTCCAACACTTGGAATTTGGTATCCTGCTTCAAGCAATACCAAGTTATCAGCTTTTTCAGATAGTGACTATGCAGGGTGTAAGATGACAAGAAAGTCAACATCTGGTGGTTGTCAATTCTTGGGTAACTGTCTAGTGTCATGGCAATCAAAGAAGCAAACATCTGTTGCAACTTCAACTGCTGAAGCTGAATACATTGCAGCTGCAAGTTGTACATCACAGATACAATGGCTCCAATATCAACTTCTTGATTATGGAATCAAATAAAACCAAGACACCTTTGTTTGTAGACAGCAAATCTGCCATTAGCATCATTCAAAATCCAGTACAGTTCTCAAAAACTAAACATACTGAGATCAGGTACCATTTCATAAGAGATTGCTATGAAAAAGGCAAGATTGAGGTGAAGCATGTAGCAATAGCTAATCAAATAGCTGACATCTTCACAAAACCCCTTGACACATCAACATTTCAGAAGTTAGTATCCATGCTTGGGATGCTAAATTTGTAAGTGTTTATTTTTATTGTTCTGCACATATTTTTCATTTTCCACTTACAAAAAGACAAAAAGTCTGAAACAAAACTTCTGAAAAGAGAGAAACTACTGATGAACAAAACATCAATATGGGGATAATTTCTGAAAAGTGAATAACTTCTGATAAAATAACCTTCAGAAGTTATGAATAAAAGTATTTATAAAACATTTCTCATCAGCTGTTAAAACTACTGAAGAGGAAATGGGAACTACTGATGAAGATAATCCTTCATCAGCAGTTTAGTCAAAAAGGGCAAATCTGACTTTTCCCATCATCAGAAGTTTTGACCTAGTCGGTTTAAAACTTCTGATAAAGAGATTTTTAACCTAGGCGGTTTAAAAACTTCTAATAAAGAAGATCCAAGCGGTTAAAAACTTCTGATAAATATCTTTTTTCAACACTTATCCTTTCAAACTCAAAAAATTCCCTCCTTCTCTCTCAAAAACTCTCTTAAAAACCTAAACCTGCAAATCAACTGTTCGATCAACAAAAACCCAAACCACATGGCTCTCGTTCTAAAACAAGGTCACAATCAAAGGGCCTTTCTTGAAAAACAAGAAGGCTGGTCTCAATACGATGAGATCATTGATCTTGTCGTAAAATCCCAATATTTTACTGCTCTCACAATCGACCCACCAATTCATACTGAAACTCTAAATGAGTTCTGGGCTAATGCTGAGACGGTGACGGCTGATGGTGAAATTATCTCCCTCAACTCAAGAATAAAAGGGAAACCACTGACCATCACACCGGCCACACTGGCAACAAGACTGGGCCTGAATGATGTAGTTGCCCCTGATCATGTTGCTAAGTCTGACATTCACTTAACCATGACAGAGTGTGGTTATCAAGGTACTCTCTCCCATGCTACTATCTTCAAAAAATATTTTGAACCAAAATACAAGCTTTTGTTTCATTATATTATTATGTGTTTGAGTCCAAAGACAGGGTCTTATGACCAGATGCCCTCTACTTTTCAACCAATATTTCATTCCATAGTGAATGAAACCAAATTCAGGGCGTCAAAATTATTTTTCAATGAGTTGGTGTTACATCATAATAATACCAAGAAAAAGTTTTTGTTATACCCAAGGTTCATTATGCAATGCATAATAGGGGAACTGGGTAATGAGGTGCTTGTGGGAAAAGTTTCAACTTTAAATCCATTAACCTCACAAGCATACTCTAGGCATAACAAACCGGCTACCTGGCCAGAAGATGATCAGGGAGAACAACAAAAAGTCCCCCTGAAACCCACATCTTCCAAACTCACACCATCAAAAGCCAAAAAGCCCAAGCCAACAAAGACAACAACCCACCAACCCAAAAGAAAAGCTGTTCAGGAGGTTGAGATGCCTGAACATACTCATGAGCAATCTGCTCTTCAAATAGGTGAGACTGAAACACCCTCTCAGCCTCATCCATCTCAAACCCCACCAAGAGCACCCATAAAAATCTTATTCAAAAGAAAAAGACTTAGAAAAACTGTTGTAACTGACACTTCTTTTGAAACTACTGACCAACCTATTGAACCTATTGCCCAAACTTCTGAACCAACCCCTCAAATTTCTGAACCAGAGGCAATAGAGATTGCCAAACTTCTCTCTGGGCTAAAAGAGATAGTCCCACCTGATAATGTCAGTCCCCTACAACCACAACAAACAGGGGACATAACCACAGAATCAGACATGGATGTGGACATCACTAGCCCTAACCCAAGAGATGAGGGTGGACCAGGGTCTTTAAGCCCAATCTTAGAGACTCTTGGGGCATCTGAGGCTGCTACTACTCAGTTACCACCCAGTGGTGGATCTGAGGATAGAAGTAAAACAGCTAAGACCTCAGATGTGGCAACTACTGATGGAGGCTTAATGCCTGAGGTAGGAAATCCTCAGAACTAAGAACAAGAGGTTCATGAGAGAACTGAGTTGGGCTCAGCTCATGATTTAACTGAGACAGTCCTCATTGAGGACAACATCAGGGATTCAGATGATTCCATTAATTTGGATGATGATTCAACAACCAAAACTACTGAATTGACGGCACTTTATGAAGGTCCTGTTTCAGGGGTATCCAAGCTCAAGAAGCTAGTCACCCCTAAACAGGTTAAAGTCCACTCAATCCCTAAAACCCCTAGAGTGGCATCCTCTGTACAACATGAGGATCTCCCAAAAACACACCCTTCATATCAAATGCCTACCCAATTTCCTGGGCCTTCAAGCATAGACATGAACCAACTATGCAGCCCAGGTGGTGACCTTTATCATATGATGAATGCCCTCATCAAGAATCACCTCCAAACCTATACAGCTAACTTGGAGCTGTCCATCAAGAACCAATTTGGGGTGATTCAGACGAAAATGAATGATCTGCAGACCAAGATTGACTTCAACAGCAAACAAATTTCCAATCTGACAGATCAGATCAAACCTCTGAAGACTATTGATGAATCCAAAAAGAGAGAGAATATGAAGGAACCAATGGATACAGTTAAAGCCAGAAGAAAGGCAAGACTTGCTATCCTAGAGAGAGATCAGAAAAACTAGGCCAGAAAAGAAGCATTGGCCAAACAGTTTGGTGTCTCAGTGGAAGATATTGAAGACACAGAAAAGGAAGATGAGACCCAAACCTCTGACAAATCCCTAAGGCATAATAAAGAAACCTCTGATGGTCAAAGTCCTGATGACTCAGAAGATACTGAAGACAATCCTTCAGTAGTTGACAAACCATCAGCAGTTGTCAACCCAGCAGAGGTTAACACTTCCAAATCTCAACAAACTAAACCTTCCAGATCCACTGAACAAATCAAACCAACTTCTGCTCCTCCAAGGCCTACAACAACCACTACTATGACTGTCCTAACCCCTGCTCCAATCTCTCAATCTACTGAACTTCTTGAGCAGAGGTTAAAGGCAGTTCAACAAAAAGCCAAGGAAGACCAGATTTGGAAAAATCTAGAACAAAGGGATGACTTAGAGTTTGAAGAGAAGCTCCAGGCTTATCAAGCTGAACTGGAAAGACAGGCTGAAATTGATCATGTTGCTGAAGAAGACAAAAGACAACAACTGGTGTCTTACATCACAAAGAATAGCAAGACAAAAGCCTACACACTCAAGGGACTCTCTATGCAAGAGCTGACAAGAAGGGCACAACTAATTGCAGACAAACTGGCCACAAGTAAAGAAGGAAAGGCCAAGAGAGCCCAGATGATAAATGAATTAGTAGCAGATGGCTATGGTTCAAAAGCCTTAGTATCCAGATGGAAAGAAGAAAGACTGGTGGATACTTATCGAAAATATAAGGCTGCCAAGGCTGCAAATCCAGAGAAGTTTCAAACTAATGAACCTTCAAGATCAGTAGTTAGAACATCTGGTATTTTAACAAGAAGGCCTGCTACTCAAAGGAAGAAATCAGAGGACAATGTCAAAACTGATTTCAAAATGGTACTACTTGATGGAAGTTCAGTAGTTCACTCAGATTTTGACATTGATGAGAAACCTCTGATAACACAATTCAGGGATCCTTCCACCTTTGCCTACCAAATCCAAAAGACTATCAAAGAAAAGATGCATACCAAGGTAGTGACTGAACACCATCTCCCAACTATTCAGATGCCTGATATGCAACAACAACAACAACAACAACAACAACAACAAGGAAGAGACTCCCACCTGAGGCTTACTGAAATAGAAAGCATCCAACACTCAGGATCATCAACCCAAGGGACAAGTCTGGTTCCCTATACCTCTGACTTTGACAAGTCAAAGGTACCTATCATCAGATGGTCACTTACTGCTAACAACTCAGTATTATTGACAAGAAGAGACCTTTCAAGCAGGGCTTACAAGAAGATCAGTGATCTAAAGAAACTGTCAACACAAGACCTGCTCACAATTCAACATCTGGAACCACAGAAAGGATCTCTATCTGATGGACAGTTAAACCAGCTAAAGAACACCATGTATAAAGAAATATGGAAGATTGTTCAAGACAGAAGAAGATCATAAGGAATTAGTAAGGTTTTGGGTTCATCAATCCAGGGGGAGATTGTTAGGACAAAGAGGATTGGTGAAACCACTTTTGGAAACCTTAGTCTAATTCACTTCTGCAAATTTTGGCTAAGTATAGAAGTACTGAAGAGAAGACAAGAAACTGCTGAAGAGAAGATATGACAAGTGCTGAAGAAGGAACTTCATCAGAAGTTCTGAAGTCCAAACCAGACAAGTTCACTTCAGAAGTACTGAAGACAAACTACTCATCAGTAGTTTGTCATTCATCAGCACTTCGCATCAGATATTTTCCACCGCCTTTTGTATCAGTAGTTTATTGTTTATTATTACTTTTAGCTGTAATTTTTTATTTCAATGTTGCAACTTGTGCAACTTGTTTCTGATATTTCTGTACTTGCTTTACCAGCAAGATACATGTATGCAAACGTCTATAAATAGGAGGCTTCAACCTTCTATTTTAGACATTGATTTTAAGAGAAAAATCCTTCAAACACTTTCACTGTTCTATTCCATTTCAGTATTTATTGTGAATCTGCCTAAGTATCTAATTCTCATTTACTGCTTAGATTCATAATAAATACTTGTCATTATTAGTTTCAATCATCAAGAGGGAGTAATAACTCCTCTTAAGTATAAAAAGTGTTGCTTTAACTTATACATTCCGCTGTGCTTACAATCTGATATACAAGAGCTTGCTAAGCACTTAAGTGTCAAAGATAGCAAGTTCTTACTTAAACAAAGAGCATACTGATCCAACATTAACTAATCGTACATTTGTATGTAAGACTTTGAATTCTAGCATGGCATAGCATAATAGCATTTAGATTGAGCATAATAGTTTTAAGAGTATGAAATCGTTTAAGTTTTGATAGTGATACATGCTGAGCCCCAAAGAATAAAGAATAAAAAGGGGGACAAGTATGAACTCACCTTTGGGTGCGTTTGATAGAGTTCCAAAAAGGTAAGTCTTGGTAGGTTTAGCTTTAGCCTTGGTTACTAGAATTAAAGAATAAAGGGTCTTAGGTTCGGGTTTAGATTATAGATTCACGAGAGTCATGCAAGCCTTTTAGGCAAACCAAGCACAAATTGCCTTTTGGGCAATCCGGATGGTCATGAGATTAAGTTAGACCAAGCACAAAACCATCATAGATGATTCGGATGGTATAAAGTTAGAAATGTGAATCCATTTGATAAGTTCATGTCATAACCACTTCGCTTATGGAATAAACGTGGGTTTTGGACACGGGATTTCCCCTTTCTAGTGTGGATAAATCCGTAGCACAAGAAGGGTCAAGAGAGTTGGTAAGGTAGGGTGTAACCACAAACCTTCCAAAGATTAAGAATAAACTAGTAATAAAGAAACTTGAAAGTATATGTTTATATTATTATATAGTATAATTAAGAAAACAACCACTTTTGGAACCACTTTTAGGTGCTCTACCCTTATCAATGAACACAATCACAAAACGATCCAAATAAGGTTTACATACTCGATTCATTAGATCCATGAATACTGCGGGTGCATTGGTTAAACCGAAAGGCATCACCATGAACTCGTAGTGACCATATCTTGTGCGAAAGGCGGTTTTTGGGATATCTTCTTCGTGGATTTGAAGTTGATGATATCCAGAACGAAGATCGATTTTTGAGAAACAAGTAGCTCCTTGAAGCTGGTCAAAGAGATCATCAATGCGTGGGAGAGGGTATCGGTTTTTAATAGTAAGCTTGTTTAGCTCACGATAATCGATGCACATACGGAAAGATCCGTCTTTCTTTTTGACAAATAAAACAGGAGCACCCCAGGGAGAAGTACTCGGGCGTATGAAGCCTTTTTCAAGCAATTCTTGGAGTTGACTAGCAAGTTCTTGCATTTCGGAAGGTGCAAGACGATAAGGAGCTTTTGCAACAGGTGTAGCACCGGGTATGAGGTCAATGCGAAGTTCAACAGAACGAGCAGGAGGAAGACCGGGTAGATCTTCGGGAAAAACCTCGGGAAAGTCACAAACGACAGGTATGTCTTTTATGCCTTTTTCCTTGTCTTTGGTTGTTACCACATGAGCCAAGAATGAAACATATTCCTTATGGAGATACTTTCGAGCTTTGGTACAAGACATGAGCTTGAGTCCTTTGGAGGCTTTTTCACCATAGATTTGTAAAGTGTCACCGCTAGGAAGCGGTATACGGATAAATTTTTCGAAACAAATAACTTCGGCACGATGTTTTGCAAGCCAATCCATGCCTACTATGATGTCAAAACTTGCCAATTGCATAGGATTTAGATCTATGGAGAAATCATGGTCATTAAGACTTAAGGTGCAGTTTTTGATAATGAAATCAATAGAGATGGGTTCACCATTTGCGACTTCAACGGTGAATGGTTCCGATAATTTAGATCGTGCACAAGCAAGTAAGGGTTCAAATTCTAGAGACACAAAGCTCTTATCCGCACCAGTATCAAAGAGTATAGAAGCATAAGATCCATTAACAAGGAACGTACCGTTCACAACATCATTTTCGGTTTGAGCTTGGGCCGCATTGAGGTTGAAAGCGCGACCCCTTGGTGGTTGATTTTGAGCCAGAGCTTGAACTTGAGCTTGGTTGTTGCGGGTACATTGAGGAGCAAAATGATTAGGATCACCACACTTGAAACATGCACGCCCATTGCCGATGGCTAGAGGAGGTTGGTTAGCAGCTCGGGGTTGGTTGGCAACTTGAGGTTGGTTGTTTTGGGTTCTAAGGGCAACCTTGCAGTTTTGGACAAAGTGTCCATAGTGGTTACAATTGGTGCATAGACGACAAGCTACATTAGTTGGGTGGTGAAAAGGGCATATGGCACATTTTGGGTGTACTCCAGTATAAGGTTTCTTGGCAGGCACTTGGTTAAGAGGGGTTGGAGCTTGAGCTTCGGTGGATGGAGTGGTAACGGCATAGTTTTGGTTTCGGGATTTGTGTTTGCGGTTATTGCTATGGGTTGATGGGGTTTTGGCTTCCTTTGGTTTGTCGGTGGGAATGGTGGTGGTTTTATTGACGGTTTTGGTGGTGTTTGGGATAGTTAAGGTTCCATCTTTCACTTGGTTATCCGAGATTTTGGAAGCTAAACGAATGGCTTTTTCTAGGGTGGTGGGTTCGGCTCCTTCAACGATATCACGAACACTCGTTGGCAGGCCTTTGAGATACTTAGCTATGATTCTCTCAGTGGTGTTGAATTGGTGGGGTACAAGGACAAGGAGTTGCTTGAAACGATTGGTATAGGAGAGGTTATCACCACTGTTTTGCTTGAGTTTCCAAAACTCTTCTTCAAGTCGCTCAATCTCTTGAGCGGGGCAGAACTCCTCAATCATGAGTTGCTTGAGTTCCTCCCACGGTAGAGCTAAAGCGACTTCGTTTCCACGGGTGACTCTCTCGCTTTTCCACCACTCGAGTGCCCTTGCTTTGAAGACACTAGTGGCATGACGAGTGCGGAGATTGTCAGGGCATTCGCTATTGATGAAGATTAGCTCGATGTGGTCGAACCATTCGAGCATAGCGGTAGCACCATCGTTTTCCGTGAAAGAGTCGGGTCGATGTAGGTTAAATTGCTTAAAGGTGAAGGAGGTAGTTTTGGAGGATTCGGCTTTTGAGTCAACAGAACCATGTGGGCTTGCGGAGGCTTGGATTTTGCTAACTACCTCGGGTATGACCTTGGCCATTTGCTTGGCCATGAAGGAGAGCATTTTCTTGTTGGTGCTTTGTTTTGAGCTTCTTCGGTTGGACATGGAAGACATCTAAAGGATAAACAAAAGGTTTATGAGCTTTGATCAATGGTTTATTTGTATAAAGTTTGCATTTTGTCTTTGTTTTTAGAAATAAATTAATTAAGCATAACAAGCACATAGTGTCAAATAGTTCAAGTAGCATGTAGTTTCACATTGTTTATAAAGCATAACATATAAGTATAAGCAAATATAGTGCATTTAGACAATATAAAGGAGCTTTGATTAGTGTTGGTTTGCGATTATTAGTATTGTTTGGAGGTTGCTAGAGTACTTGAGATGCGAGTCTTGAGAGCCTTTGCGAGTAGTAAAAAAACAAAATAAATCGAATATATGTAGTGAAAACATAGCATGAAAACAACATTGAAAATAATATTAGCATAAAATGAGGGGCTTGTTTTAAGCAAGCCATTGGAGTGTTCCGGAACGGAGCTTAGACTAACCAAAGTGGTTCGAATTTACCTTTGAGTTTGAAAACATGCTTTGGCCTAATAGGTGGAAATACTCTCGCCGACTTGCGGTTAACGGTATTCACCCTTCCAGTTACTACATGTTTCTTGTCATTAGTAAATTTGAGACTTTGGCGAGATTTTAAAAAAAAATATATCAAGGATTGAAACTAGTCGCTAAGTTGCGGATTTCACTCCTATCTTAGCGAGGTCGTTTCTTTGAGTGTGGTTTGTACACTTTGTCCAATGTGGTAAGAAAATTAATTCTAACCTTCAATTGGTAAGTGTCCACTAGAACGAGAATTGTGAAATTTCCACCAAGTTGAGGATATCACTCCTATCTTGATGTAGTTTCAAAAACACAAAGAATTTGCGCGGATTGAAAGTTATCACCAAAGTGAGGGTTTCACGCCTATTTCGGTGATTTCCTTTCGCTTGTGTTATACGAGCGTCTTCGAGTGTAGAGTAATCCACAAATAGGAAGGTAAATTTTAAGGACCAAGAGAATAGAGTAGAAGCAAGATAGGGAGAACATGTATATTAAGCATGATAAAAGGAATAGTCAAAAGGTTCTTAACTATAGTCTAGGTCAAACATGGCATTTTTTTCCTAATTCCCTATAGTCATGGCTCTGATACCAATCTGTCACACCCCAACCGATGGCGAAATCATCGAGGTGAGACTTAGTGGTAGATTGTTCAAAGACTTCATGACACTAGAATTCGTGATAATATAATTTAAAGATAAAATTTCATTCATAGCATAATCATTGTCTAAAAAGATAACATAATACAAATTGTTTCACGAAAAGAAAAATAGAACATCAAAATATAGAACTTAAACTAGCGTGAGTTTCTAGTCCAATCCTAAGTAGATTTCTTGATAAACCTGCATTAAACATTTCCTGCAACATGTATAAAATATCCGTCAACACATAAAGCATTGGTGAGCATACTAGTTTGAGTCTAAGTACATAGTATAGAAAAGTCTACTCGAATCATCATGTTATAGGCATATGCACGTAGAACCATACAAACGGCAACAACACTCGATAACACAAAAGACTTCATCTTATCATGACCCATAAAGGGGGCGGCGTGTCAACCTATAGCGCTATACATGTAAGGTGGGTTGTTAACTAATCGTACATTTGTATGTAAGACTTTGAATTCTAGCATGGCATAGCATAATAGCATTTAGATTGAGCATAATAGTTTTAAGAGTATGAAATCGTTTAAGTTTTGATAGTGATACATGCTGAGCCCCAAAGAATAAAGAATAAAAAGGGGGACAAGTATGAACTCACCTTTGGGTGCGTTTGATAGAGTTCCAAAAAGGTAAGTCTTGGTAGGTTTAGCTTTAGCCTTGGTTATCTAGAATTAAAGAATAAAGGGTCTTAGGTTCGGGTTTAGATTATAGATTCACGAGAGTCATGCAAGCCTTTTAGGCAAACCAAGCACAAATTGCCTTTTGGACAATCCGGATGGTCATGAGATTAAGTTAGACCAAGCACAAAACCATCATAGATGATTCGGATGGTATAAAGTTAGAAATGTGAATCCATTTGATAGGTTCATGTCATAACCACTTCGCTTATGGAATAAACGTGGGTTTTGGACACGGGATTTCCCCTTTCTAGTGTGGATAAATCCGTAGCACAAGAAGGGTCAAGAGAGTTGGTAAGGTAGGGTGTAACCACAAACCTTCCAAAGATTAATAATAAACTAGTAATAAAGAAACTTGAAAGTATATGTTTATATTATTATATAGTATAATTAAGAAAACAACCACCTTTGGAACCTCTTTTAGGTGCTCTACCCTTATCACACTTTTGTGGATAAATATGGGGAAGATCCTAGAGGTTTCTCCAAGGGGTTAGAAAAAGAAAAGAAGTGAAGAAAGAAGAATAAAATTGGAGTTTATGAGAAAACTCACTTAGAAGTAGACTTCCACTCTTGGGATTTCTTTGGAGAGTTGGGAGGTTTAGAGAGGATTAGAAATGAGCAAGTGTTAGAATGGGTAGGAGTGGTGTATTTATAGTTGGGGTGAAGGGGTTGGGTATTTAATGAATTAATTAGGGTGGTTAGAAGTTAATTAGTGGGGATATATCTAAAAAAGAAAAAAAAAATAAGATCATAAAAAAAACGGACGAACTAATTTTTGAAATTGTGAATTCACTTTGACTAAAGTCAAATGCCATTTTTTTTCACATTATGTTTTTTTTAAATATTATATATATGTTTTATTAATAATAAGTATATATTAAGATCTTAACTAAATAAGTTCCTTGTTATAACGCCAAAATTGGATAGGGTAAAATATAATGGCGACTCGTCATGAATGGGTAGGAGTAACATAAAAGAAACGAGCAAAGGCGAACTTGAAATTTGTTAAATATAGAATTTAAAATACAAGAAAATTAAAAATCACGCGACGTTACATAAAGTTTTCGTCACGTAGAATTTATAGAATAAATGAAATAGATTAAGATTAGATGAAATTGAAAAAATACTTTTCCATTGATCATAAGCTCGAGATTAGAAGGGTGTAAAAATGACAAGATACAAGAATACAAGGACTAGAATGGAAAATACGAAAAATACGAATGTTACAGCTCGCAAGGGCTCCCTCCCATGTACTTTTGTTGTTTCCTCATCCATGAGGTTTGTTAGGATGCTACTCCCAGTAATGTGTCACCTGGTGTAACCCTGGGTTCCCACCATTGACGTGTTCAGAATTAGATCTAGAACTAGAAGATAACATACCTCCTGAAATCATATGTTGTAGGTATGTGTAGCTAAAAGCTAGTTGTGCACTTAAGTTGTGAGTGTACTTATGCTATGATGATTATAGACTAGACTCAACATGCAGTCCTAGTTCACTATAACCTGGCTCTGATACCAATCTGTCACACCCTCAAATTTCCACTGCGGGGTTTATACCGCGAGGCGCATGACAAACCAGGATCCCATAGCCATAAGTCACATGAACGAACTCTAAATGCCCAAACCATTTAGTTCGTTTTCAAAAACCAAGTTTAGTTAAGCTGCGGAAGCGTAAACCAAATTTAAACCTTTTTAAAAACCATGCGCAAAACAACGCGCCCAAATTAAAACCATATGAGAGAAAAGGTAAACGCATAATATGTAATTTAGGTGTATGCCCAAGACCCCGAACGCAGTGAAGTGTGCAGTGCTTTCTAATCCTGGCACCGGAAGCTAACTACCTGCAAAATCATGTAAATCGTGGATCAACAAACAATGTTGGTGAGTTCACTAAGTAAAGTAAATGAGTATGTAAATGCGCTGGTTTCCAAAACCACGTAGACAAGTAATTGAGTTGGTTCCTAGAACCGTGTAACCACTAGTTCGTCGCATGTCAAGGGTAGCTAGCCCATTCATGATAACTAACACCGAATATACCGAACTGCTATGTACGTGTAGCCACAAATGTGAGCCGCATGCCTGACATCATTGTCTATCCACAATGATAAAGTTCGTTAAGTTATAGTTCACGCCCGCGCTCCCCGAGCCGGTGTGAGGTTTGTAAGACCTAATAGCGCTATCAACTAATAACCCGCTTGCCAATCCCGGCAACTCATTCGGTACGTGAGGACTTACAGATGATAGAGTTGGTTTAGTTCATCAAGGACACAGTTTGCGAACTAGCAAAGTAAACGACCCACACAAGGATCCATCAAAGTAAACGACCCACACAAGGATCCATAGCATCCCAACCAGGGATATGTAAGTAGTCCCAAACCGGACTAGAAAATGTTAAGTAAGTTGTCTCAACCCGAGACGCATGCTTTTGAGAAAAGAGTAGTGAAACTCACCTTAGAATGAAAGCAAATAAATCCAACTCCAAAGTAGGGTGTGCTACCGACTCCCTAGTACATGTGTCACTAAGTGAGTATATGTGTAATACCATTACACCATATAATCCGTTTGTCCAAGACGTTTAAATGTTCAAAAGCGTGTAAGTGACACCTAGTGATTCTACATGCATAAGTAAATCCTACGGACCCGTTGGTGAATGTGTTGGTTATAATTAGTTTTTACATTCCATATGCGTCTCATACAAGTGTCCGTTCAGTTACACATCAATTACATACCACCTAAGACCTCAATTAATCACATAAACACATAATACACAATCTGTGTTTTTAGGACAGATTGTGTGTCATCAAAACCAATTTATTTAAAATAGTTAATCAGTGAGTTAAACTCCCAAATTTTTACTGAATATTATTTGGGATTCATTTGATAACCCATATTTTTGTTTTGCCTCAAAACCAAGCACAAAAATCATGAAAAATCGTACATCACAGATATGTCCAGAAAGTTTCTACAGCAGGTCAGGTTAGTAGAAAAATTCCCAAAAATCGTGTATTCATCCAAACGGGATGAATCCACTTGAAAAGGCCAAGTTATTCCAATGTTAACCTACTGTCCAAATTTCATAACTTAATTCCTTGTAAAACTCGAGTTATGATTGTTTAAAGTTGACTCAGTTTGTTAATCCGAAAATCTGACATGACCTTTAATCAAAGAAAATTCCAAAAACATATCAAACAACATCCAAATCAGATGATTTTGCCCATTCTAAAAAGCTAAGACCATGTAAAATCTATTCATACAAAGAATCGATCAAAAAAATTATTTTCAAGCCACGAAACAGACCCTACAAGTCGACATTCAGATTCTGTCCAGATTCTAATCATGCAATATTATCAATTATATCAAACCCTAGTTGCATATTATCAATCACTAACACCTAATAATCATCAATAACCATTACCAAACATTCCTAATACCTATTTTGATCAGATTCTATCATTATTCATGCAAAGATTACAACTTTAATGATCAAAACTTCAACAACTTGCGCAACAAGTAACCTATGATATTACTAATCGCCTATCATCATGTTTAATTCGTTTAATCTTCAAAAACCTCAAGTTTTAATAATTATCAAAAGCTTTCAGACCTGGACAAACCTTGTTATATGATTTTTATAACATAAAAATAAGATTAAAGCGTAAAGGATCAAAGATTATACCCCTAGCTCTTTGATACAATCAACCGAACGCCTTTGGAGCTTCCCAATCGATGTTCTTGAGCCTTAGCAGGTTGTTTGGGGTTAATATTTCGTAGGTAGGGCAGTAGGGGCGATTAGGGTTTGAGTTTAGGTGATACAAGAGGCTTAGGGTTGCTTAAATAGTTGTTTAAGTCGGTTTGGTGGAGTCAGGTACCGGCGAGCGGGCGCTCGCTCCCTGTGAGCGGCCGCTCACAGGGCCTTGGCCCGCGTGGGTGGCCCGTTTCGTCACCCGACGTGTTTTCCTTCGACGTTTTCGCTATTTCGGACCGTAATAAGTGTAACCCCATGTGTTAAGACCCCAATCATCCTAATGGTCCACCTTTAACGATTCTTATTAACGTATTCGGTTTAAGTTCACATAATCACATATGGTTTGCACATAGTTTCACCGAGTATCACAAAAGCACGTAATCGCAATCAATCCAAATTAGTTAACTCACAATTATTAAACTTCATTATTCACCAACGTCCGAGGTTCACTAATCATGTATACAGTCTGGTAATTCCTCGAATTACCACCTTATGCAGTTATTAACATACAACTATGTAACGTGTGTCCTATCTAGCTAACCCTAGTTAAGTATAATGCAAGGAACGTAACTAGAGTTTAGTTAAAGTGAGAACCTGAAATTGCGGGGTATCACACTAAGAGGGGAAGGGGCGCTTGTAGGACTTTATATTCACTTCACTGATTTTAACAAATTATACACTGCCACATCAGTTCACTGATTTACTTTACTGAAATACATTTTTGGAGGCAACACTCCACTGATTTTTTTTTTTTTTTGTTTCTTTTAAAATAAAATGTAATCTTTGTTTTTTTTTTTAAATTCACACGGTTTTACCACCAAACGGCCAGACTTATCATAAACCGTTCTACCAACACGGTCAAAAATCATTATGTGCACTAAAATCGATTTCATCTAACCGTTAGAAAATATTGAATTTCACATGCAAAACCGTTGAGAATTTTTTGTATATAAACCACCATACCATGGTGGTGAAAACACACTTGAACATCAACAACAACCACACCTTCAAAATGACTTGCTAGACCGAAAACGAAGAAATGGCTTTGGTTGTGTGCGTTAAGGACGCACAAAATGACCCATCGTTGCAACGCCAATCTCGGAGGGGCTCAGGAGGTATCCAAACAGGCTTCTGGGACCGTGTCTTGGCTGACTTCAAACAACAAGTCGGCGAAAGCGACTGCACAATTGAGAGCATACAGAGAAAATGGACCGATCTAAACAACAAATGTGATCGGTGGACCACCTGCTATGATCGCACCATGAGCCGACACCCAGGCATTGTGCCGGAGTTGGCTGTGGAGTTTACCCAGTCGAGCTATGCGGGTCGTCACCGCGACAACTTTAAGCATCTCCAGGCCTGACAACTCATGCGTCAACTCTAAGCTTTATCTTCTATGTTTTTTTGTATTTTTGTTTAATATTAATAAATTATATTGTATGTTTTTTATTTACTTTTGGTTTCATTTATGTTTAAACCTAATGATTTACATAAAAAAATAAACAAAATATTGTTTGACAACGGTTATAGATAATAAAAAGGAATTATACTAAATTAAAAAATAAATATTTCACGGTTACCAGCCCGTTAGATAAAACCAGCAAAACGGTCCACGGGACCACTACCAGCGTGAGTGAGGGCAGTGTTACCATGCTGATAGTGGGTACCCGTGAACAATTCGGGTAACGCCCCGTCCCCCTAAATAATATTATACCTTTTTTATTATAAATGTTAATATTAACATACAACCAAACCTGGTCTTATACCGTCTATTTTTCTATCACCTTCATAACAAACATATTTTTTTATTTTATGTTTTAATGTAAGTTTTATTTAAAATCAAACCAACTCAATATATTATATTTTGAATTTTTACTCATCTTAAAATACAATTCTATGTTTTTTTACTAGTTTATTTATGTGTATAAAATTGGAGCGTGGGGCATTAATAATAACAACATTTAAACGTCTACATACGCACGCCCCTTCATTTTACAAAGCCATCTGTCAATTCAGTTCAATTGTCTCTCTCGTTACTTGTTCCTCCCTCATATCTTTGTCATCTTTTCTTCTATTTTATTATTAACCACTCTTTCTCCCTCATAAACCCCACTCCAAATAACTTCAAACACCACACCACTCTTTCTTCAATTCTTATTCACCAATATGCATCAATCCAATTACCATCTCCTCATCATCCTCCTCACCATAACTCTGCTCCATATCCTCCACCCATCTTCATCTCTCAAGGTCTGTCATACATTAACTCTCACTACTTTCCCACATACATATATATTCATACATACGTTAATTGTTCCATTTATGTTAACCAGATTGGAGAAACATGTTCCGCCAGTAGCAATAACTGTGATTCCGGCCTACGCTGTGGAACTTGTCCCGCGAGTGGCAACACGCGCCCCAGATGTGTTCGTCTTCAACCCTTTACCCCTACCTCTAAGGTTTTTTTTTTTTTTGAACGGCTAAATTATTTTGTCACCCACGGGATTTACCTCTAAGGTTATTATTATTATTATTATTACCATTACCACTACCATTACTAATTTACTACTGCTATTATTATTAGGGTGGTGATATTTAAACTCCCCAGCTTCTATTTACACCCCTCAGAAGCGCCTCGCTTAGGCCTAAGCGAGGCGCTTCTGGGGGGTAATTTATTTTGGTAGTTTTTTGGTGTTTTGAGTTGTTTTTTTTTTAATTTAATAATTATAAAAAGTTAAAAAAAAATTAAATGTCAATGACTTAAACTTGACATCATCTTCTTGTAATTACTTTTCAGTTGTTATCCGAGAGATAGCGGTCAACGATGAAGACAACCTGAAAGTGGATACCATGGATCAGAGAGATTCAAGCTAATTAAACTCATATCTCAAGCCGGTGCAAGTTATGTTGTAACGAAATCATTCTCACATGAATATCCTGCGTAAAGGACTAAAGCCACATATCTTGCCATTAATACCAACTGAATTTTACTTGCTTGCATGAAAAGTTCATTGTACGATGTCTTTTTCAGAGGACCTCGACTCTTGAGATGTTGCAGGTGTTTGAAAAGTTTGAACTGAAATTGAACTTTTCATGCAAGCAAGTAAAATTCAGTTGTTTTACTAATTTCATAGTCTTGATACTTTTAACAATCGGATCGGCGCTAAACAATAGAAAGTAATTACAAATATTGCAAGAGGATCACTATTCATATATAAAGAACATTAATCGGTTTCATCTTTGTTTTATTGAGTTCAACTTTCCATGATCTACCTTTATCATCTCAGAGAGATATCTGTCAAACGATGGAAGAGAACCCGAAACAATAAAAAGTAATTACAAAGAAGATGATCAAAGATGCTACAACATAACTTGCACCGGCTTGAGATATGAGTTTAGTTAGCTTGAATCTCTCTGATCCATGGTATCCGGTTGTTTTCAGGTTGTCTTCATCGTTGACCGCTATCTCTCGGATAACAACTGAAAAGTTGTCTCATTAATTCCAATTCCAATTCCAATTCCACCGGTGCAATCAGAATCTGAAGAGAAGCTATCACCTCAGAGAGATATCTGTCAACGATGATGGCGCAGCAGAGGTTAGCGGTAACTTTAAATTTTGAATGATCATCGGTTTGCTCTCTATATCTCAAGCCGGTGCAAGTTATGAAATGACACATGCAGAATGTAATGTCATGCACAAATGTGATTTTGTATTAATGGCAAAGTGATTTGTAAGGGAAGAAGAAGAGAATGTTATATATGTTTACCTTCCCATAGATATGAGTTTAATTAGCTTAAATCTCTCTAATCCATGATATGAGAGCATAAGAGAAGAGATAATAACATATGAGCTTCAACATAACTTGCACCGGATGATTGCCAATGAGATTGATAACTGGACAGGTTAGCCAGGTGTTTGTCAAAAAGGTAGAGCACACCACTAGAGCAAAAAGTTGTGTGTATGAGTAGTGACCCTCTGGCAAACCTGCCATTATTTAGCGTAAAAAGTTCATTGTACATATACCTCCTTATTTAAAAACAAATCACATCATTGTAGAGGTTACTAGGTTACTCATCCACAATGTTCTTACCTATGAGTTTAATTAGCTTGAATCTCTCTGATCCATGGTATCCACTTTCAGAATCTGAAGAGAAGCTATCATCTCAGAGAGATATCTGTCAAGTAATTACAAGAAGATGATCAAAGATGCTTCAACATAACTTGCACTGGCTTGAGATATGAGTTTAATTAGCTTGAATCTCTCTGATCCATGGTATCCACTTTCAGAATCTGAAGAGAAGCTATCATCTCAGAGAGATATCTGTCAAGTAATTACAAGAAGATGATCAAAGATGCTTCAACATAACTTGCACCGGCTTGAGATATGAGTTTAATTAGCTTGAATCTCTCTGATCCATGGTATCCACTTTCAGGCTGTCTTCATCGTTGACCGCTATCTCTCGGATAACAACTGAAAAGTTGTTTCATTAATCTATAAATAAATCCTTACAAAATATTTTTAACTTAAATCTTTGAGCATACCACACTTAGAGGGTCACTATTCATACATAAAAAGATCAAGAAGAACAGTACGGTCAACGATGAAGGTGTGTTGTATGTATAAAATTGTGAATAATTGTAGTGTGTTCGGTGCAGTCGACGAACATCATTCAAAATTTCAACTTCCCGTTCAGGTGCTTAAGTCCACCTTGAAGACTGGATACCATGGATCAAAGAGATTCAAGCTAATCAAACTCATATCTCAAGTTGGTCTAACAACTGAATTTGACTTGCTTGCATAGGAATCTTGAACGAAATTATACAGTTATTTGGAATGTTCCTGATCATTACAGTGAGATTGATAACTTCTCTATGGAAGCAACAAATTCAAAACAGAGGTAGGTTTGCCAGAGGGTCACTATTCATACATAAAAAGATCAAGAAGAACAGTACGGTCAACGATGAAGGTGTGTTGTATGTATAAAATTGTGAATAATTGTGAGAGTCGATATGAGAGCAATAATCCATCGAGAACTAGAGAAACAGAGAATAAGAGAAGAGATAATAACATATGAGCTACAACGACGTCGTATTTTGGAAGCTGAAGTTTGGAGAGAACTAAATATTCGGTTGTTGTTTTTCTTCTCTATACAGAGTGACGATAGGCGTTTTCGATTTCCAAATGAATCAACGACTTAAACTTGACATCATCAACCACGTATAGTCAAATATTTATTCTCCATATCCATACCTTGTTTCAAGTATCTTGTAAAATTCATTTCGTCTTCAAGACTCCTATGAGTCACAAAGGAGACATGGTGTTTGACTTTTTTGTGTTTGACCCATCCGGATGTGAAAGACAATATCCATATTTACCTGATTATAAGAGAGGTCGAAGATATTGCTCAATAAACATTATTATTATTATTATTATTTTATTATATTTGTAATTTAGTTCCTTTGTTTTATTATTATAATAATTTATTATTATCAAGAATCGGAAATTAGTAAAACGATTTATGAAAGTATCAAGAATCGGAAATTAGTAAAACGATTTAATAAATCATTGCTCAGACGTTAGGGTTTGATAAACACAAAACTTATTATTTATAAAGCAACAAAAACACAAATCGTACCGTGAAATAAAGAGAGGCCCATTAGGAGTGCCGTGGAGGAAGATCGTCGGTTTGCTGTAGTCGATGATGGCGCAGAGGTTAGCGGTAACTTTAAATTTTGAATGATCGTCGGTTTGCTCTCAATATACCAACCAACAGTCGATCCGACTGTTCATTTCTCTCTATAACAAAGTAAAATTCAGTTGTTATCGGAGAGATATCGGTCAACGATGAAGGCAACCTGAAACGACATGAACATTTATAACCTTTCTGTACCTGTGGCCAAAAGAACCTGATAAAGGCTGTACACGAGTTATTTGGACTGTTGCTAAAATAGTTAAACAAAAGCTGAGATTATACAGTTATTTGGAATATTCTTGATCATTACAGTGAGATTGACTGTTATCGGAGAGATATCGGTCAACGATGAAGGCAACCTGATCATTACTTTTCATGCAAGCAAGGTGGACTTAAGCACCTGAACGGGAATGAAGGATGAAAGCATGACGTGAAACATGGCGTAGTCACATTCAGTCTTCAAGGTGGACTTAAGCACCTGAACGGGAAGTTGAAATTTTGAATGATGTTCGTCGACTGCACCGAACACACTACAATTATTCACTATTTTATACATACAACACAACCCCCGGAGTTTGACCGTACTGTTATTTGGAATATTCTTGATCATTACAGTGAGATTGATAACTTCTCTATGGAAGTAACAAATTCAAAACAGATGTAGGTTTGCCAGAGGGTCACTATTCATACATAAAGAGTATAATCGTGATGTGATGGATTTTTATATTTGCAACGTAGTTCCTTTTTTACCTGGTTGCAAAGGAACTTCAGGTCAGCCAGACGTTTGTCAAAAGCAAGTGTGAAGATCAAGATCAAGAAGAACAGTAATGATCAGAAACATTCCAAATAACTGTTCAATTTCAGCTTTTGTTTAACTATTGTAGCAACTTCCATAGAGAAGTTATCAATCTCACTGTCCAGTTATATCCACTTTCAACTAAATCTTTCTCTGATATACTCTATATCAACCGGCTTGAGATATGAGTTTAATTAGCTTGAATCTCTCTGATCCATGGTATCCATACCTTGTTTCAAGTATCTTGTAAAATTCATTTCGTCTTCAAGACTCCTATGGAGTTATGTGCATTATCTAGTATTGAAACTTGCGATTAATAATATATTAATACATCAATGGACTACACTCACGGTATGTGCATCACGTATTTTCATTCTTTCCTTGATCTGCAATATTTGAAAATTATCATTTCTTGACATGCTTGGTAACACCTTGATCTACAATATTTGAAAATTATCATTTCTTGACATGCTTGGTAACACCTTGATCTGTAATATCTGAAAATTATCATTTCTCGAAAAGTAATTAAAAACACTTAAAAATGAATTAAAAACAATTGTTGCGAGTTAGGTTTACTCGGAGGACCACGTACAATGATTCATCAAAGTTGTACAAAGCTGGATGTTCGTACGGGAAAACCAAAACGAGCAATAAACGAAGAGAAACGGGGAGATATAATTTTCTTGGCTTGGAAACAACTTAAAAGAACCAAAAATGAATTAAAATTATTTTTTGGTGATTAACAGATAATTTTAAAGAATTAAAAGAAATTCATTTTTTTTTAAAAAAAAGTCCAAACGCCTCGCTTTGGTCAAAATGACCCATCATTGCAACGCCAATCTCGGAGGGGCTCAGGAGGTATCCAAACAGGCTTCTGGGACCGTGTCTTGGCTGACTTCAAACAACAAGTCGGCGAAAGCGACTGCACAATTGAGAGCCTACAGAGAAAATGGACCGATCTAAACAACAAATGTGATCGGTGGACCACCTGCTATGATCGCACCATGAGCCGACACCCAGGCATTGTGCCGGAGTTGGCTGTGGAGTTTACCCAGTCGAGCTATGCGGGTCGTCACCGCGACAACTTTAAGCATCTCCAGGCCCGACAACTCATGCGTCAACTCTAAGCTTTATCTTCTATGTTTTTTTGTATTTTTGTTTAATATTAATAAATTATATTGTATGTTTTTTATTTACTTTTGGTTTCATTTATGTTTAAACCTAATGATTTACATAAAAAAATAAACAAAATATTGTTTGACAACGGTTATAGATAATAAAAAGGAATTATACTAAATTAAAAAATAAATATTTCACGGTTACCAGCCCGTTAGATAAAACCAGCAAAACGGTCCACGGGACCACTACCAGCGTGAGTGAGGGCAGTGTTACCATGCTGATAGTGGGTACCCGTGAACAATTCGGGTAACGCCCCGTCCCCCTAAATAATATTATACCTTTTTTATTATAAATGTTAATATTAACATACAACCAAACCTGGTCTTATACCGTCTATTTTTCTATCACCTTCATAACAAACATATTTTTTTATTTTATGTTTTAATGTAAGTTTTATTTAAAATCAAACCAACTCAATATATTATATTTTGAATTTTTACTCATCTTAAAATACAATTCTATGTTTTTTTACTAGTTTATTTATGTGTATAAAATTGGAGCGTGGGGCATTAATAATAACAACATTTAAACGTCTACATACGCACGCCCCTTCATTTTACAAAGCCATCTGTCAATTCAGTTCAATTGTCTCTCTCGTTACTTGTTCCTCCCTCATATCTTTGTCATCTTTTCTTCTATTTTATTATTAACCACTCTTTCTCCCTCATAAACCCCACTCCAAATAACTTCAAACACCACACCACTCTTTCTTCAATTCTTATTCACCAATATGCATCAATCCAATTACCATCTCCTCATCATCCTCCTCACCATAACTCTGCTCCATATCCTCCACCCATCTTCATCTCTCAAGGTCTGTCATACATTAACTCTCACTACTTTCCCACATACATATATATTCATACATACGTTAATTGTTCCATTTATGTTAACCAGATTGGAGAAACATGTTCCGCCAGTAGCAATAACTGTGATTCCGGCCTACGCTGTGGAACTTGTCCCGCGAGTGGCAACACGCGCCCCAGATGTGTTCGTCTTCAACCCTTTACCCCTACCTCTAAGGTTATTATTATTATTATTATTACCATTACCACTACCATTACTACTACTATTATTATTGTTATTATTATTATTATTAATTATTTTTGGTTTATTTTTCTGGAGTAGGTTAATGGATTACCTTTCAACCGCTACACATGGCTGACAACTCACAATTCATTTGCGGTTTCGGGTACAAAATCACCAACCGGGTCCCCGGTTCTGGGCCCGGCTAACCAGGAAGATGATGTTGCATCACAATTGAAGGTATAGTAAAACTTATCTTTCAAGTTTTTTTAATAATCATTGAATATTTATTTAATTGTTTATTTATTTTTGAAATTAATTAATTGATTTGGACTCATTACGGGACCAGTTATAATATATTAGAACGTGTTGTTTAACAGTTTGTGTGGTTCTAGCAGTTTTCTATTTACAACCGGTTATATATTTAACTACACGTAAAGAGGATAAAGTTACTGTTTTTTTATAAAAGTTATTCTTTTGTTAAAAGGTGAAAATGTATTTAAAACTTTTTATGGTATCTTTTTCCAGTTGTCATGAGGAAACTTTATGAAAATGTATTTATTGGTTAGGTGTATTGAATTAGTAATTAATTAATTTATGGTGTTATCTTGTATGATAAGCATCTAATCTCTGTTATATTCCACTTGTCTGGATGGTTATAGATATTATTATGGGGAATTAAGTAGTTGATAAATTATAAATTAATTTATGATATTTTTTTAAACGGCTAATAAAATAGCATCTGACCTGCCAGTGGGTTAACACCAACACTTCAGCCCAAATCCACCAAGTCACCCGTTCTCTGGATCGGATTCGAACTTCAGACCAAATGACCTCAAGCTTTTATCTTTATTTCTCCATGCTAATCGAGCCTAATTATTAAAAGGTTCAATAACTCACTCAATTATTAAAAGTTATTTCACTAATTGAAGTAGCCCAACAACAAATTTAGCTTTATATTCACGATATATAGTCTTTTTGTTATATATCTTCACAAATATATCTTTGTTTCTTTAAAGGAAATTTTAGTATGTAACTTTTGATAATCACTACTAACTTATACTTTAAGCATTATTTTGTAATTCCCAAATTAACAAACTTGAATTAAAAGATCTACTAGTATTAAGCGGCGGCTAAGAACGGGAGCTGGCTACATAAATAGCCTGGTTGAGTCCATTTGAACCGCTTGGTTGGACCGACTTAAGTTACTGGTTAGTTTACTGCTAAAATGATAAGGTAGTTCCATATTATACATTAAGGGGGTGTTTGGGATTGATTATTCAAAACAGATTATGCGTTTTGGAAAAGCAGGGGTGAAGCTGCTTATAGATTATTGCGTTTTGGTAGCCTAAAAAACTGATTATCTGCGTTTTCAAAACGCAATCCAAACACTAAAAACTGATTATCTACGTTTTCAAAACGCAATAATCTAAAAATCAGATTCAAAACGCAATCCCAAACACCCTCTAAGTTAGTTATTATGTATACATTAAGGTAGTAAGAAGTTTAATCACACAAAAGAAAATGTGACATACATTCTGTACACAGCACGTGACGCGTTTAGAAATATGCGTATATGGTGTTGTATCATATCTATTAGTAAGATGATTTAATGAATGTTAATAAGTTGATACAGATAATGCCAGTCTTTGTGTTACATATTTTAATGTTAACTACAAACTTTATGATTTTAGAGAGTTAAAGAACAAACTCATAACTATGCATATAAGTCACAAAGATAAATGATGTAACAGCTTTATTGATATGTGATGTAGAATGGAGTTCGAGGGCTAATGTTGGATATGTACGATTTCAACAACGATATATGGTTATGTCACTCCTTCGGCGGTAAATGCTACAATATCACAGCATACGTAAGTTCGTCAGTTCTAAAGAATTTGTGTTAGTTAGACCAGTTACTGCTGTAACTCATCTTTTGTGTTTTGAACTCAATTTACAGCAACCTGCTATAAATGTGCTACGCGAGATCCAAAAGTTTTTGCAGGCGAATCCATCGGAAATTATCACCATCTTCATCGAGGATTATGTGACGTCCACAAGAGGTTTAACAAAGGTTTTTGATGCAGCTGGTCTCACTAAATACATGTTTCCTGTCAGCCGAATGCCTAAAAACGGCAGTGATTGGCCCTTGATCACTGACATGGTGAAGCAAAATCAACGATTAATCGTCTTCACTTCCAAATCCTCTAAAGAGGCCTCTGAAGGAATCGCTTATGAGTGGACATATGTTGTCGAAAATCAATGTAAGTTCGTTTTCACATAATTTTCAATATTTTGGCATAAACAGACAGAATTGATAATCCAGATGAATATTAACCTTCAAATTGAATCTGTAGATGGAAGTGAGGGGCAGATTGCCGGTTCTTGTCCAAGTCGGTCTGAATCATCCCCAATGAACACGACAACGCGATCATTGGTTCTTCAAAACTACTTTTCGACTAATCCCAATGTCACTGGAGCGTGTATTGATAACTCTGCTTCGATAATTGCCATGATGAACACATGTCAGATAGCCGCAGGCAATCGCTGGCCAAATTATATCGCTGTTGACTTTTACCAGGTATGGAATGCATTTTGACTTTTTAGGTCAATTCCGAGCTCAGACAATAATCAAGTGTTTTCGACTGCAGAGGAGTGATGGTGGAGGAGCGGCTGAAGCCGTGGATCAAGCCAATGGTCATTTGACGTGCGGATGTCCTAACGTTGCTTATTGCGGGGTATATTAATTCAATCAGTTTTGTGTGTATTTCTAGTTATTCATTTGATATATGTCTTGAATGAACAAATGGGCCTGCAGGTGAATGGAACATGCAACACGCCTGTGCTGTCGCCTCCCCCACCAGCACAATTGTCGCCTGGAAGTTCTAGTAGTTCGAGCCAGGGTTTCTCTGTTCGTGAAGTGGTTGGACTACAATGGTTTCTTGGTGCTCTATCGTCGACATTGGTTTTGCTATTGTTGTAAGTTTTAGTTAGCCGAAGAGTCCTCTCTTTGGTCAAATTCTTTTGCGGCTGACATACACGCACGCTTGTACATGTTCAACTACTTGATGCTTTTTGTTGTATTGAGGATGGATACTCATTTCTTGTACGAATTTGGTGGTCATTAGGCGTAAATATGCGTGACGCACCAACACTCTTCATTTCTTGAGGTTGAATTCCTAAAAAACGAATAAATACAATATGCATAAACCGACGCAACAAAATTCTGGCTTGAGAATTTAGAAAGGTTTCAAGTTTCTTGTCGGAGTTACAAACAAACGCCAATCTAATTGCGAAATCCATCAACGATTCTATTAGTTTTGATGGGCAACAACGATAAGGAAACTAACTAACTGGATATCTAAAAGTTGAAAACAACACAGAAACTAAGATGATCCGAGTTGAGTTCCAAATGAATAGTCTTGATTGTTTGTTCGTGAAAAGTTGAGTATTGGTGGCTGGTTTTGGCTAATCATCGGGTTCACAAGCGTTCCATAGTTTGTTGTCATGTTGATGGACTGGTTCCCATGGTTCATGCCGTAGGGTCTATGGTTCGGTTGGAGAACTCCATGTTGTGGTGCACACATGGAATACAAACTTATCCCATTTCTCATTGTTAACATCTGAAACAAAAATCAACATTTTATAAGTATAAACGGTATGATTTCTTTCTACCTTTTACATTAACTAGTTAAAATGGCCGGTGGCCGTACCTGCACCTGAAGCTGGAGCTGCTTCAGATATTCAATGGCTTCGTCCAACATAGAAGCCTTGTCGGTCTGATGAATCAATCCAGATTTATGGAAAAAAATTAGAAAGGTGGCAATTTCCGACAACATATAAACTGTGACATGAAAATAATCAGGTTTTGGGTTGTCATATCAAATATGTCATGTTCCGGTTGACATGTTTAATTAAATGGATCATGTTTGTGTTAACCTCTTTAGCCTGTTTAGTTAAAAGGTTTACCCGTCCAACACTTGTAGCTCAGTTGGTTGGTTGGCCTAAGTTTCCTTTGGGAGGCTTGGATTCAATCCCCACTAGCTACATTTGGAGGACATAATGAGAAATGAGGAATGACTCCTGGCCTATGGTCAGGAGTTCGAGTCCTGATCTCGCCCGGGTTTTACCGATTCTCCACAGCGAGTCTTCGGATGGGTGGGGGATCGGGTTTTCCCCGGTTCGGGAACCACTATCAGGCGGGGCTCCCAGAAAGGGAAGCCAATTTGCCCGAGCCCCCTTGGGGGAGTCTTGCGGTTGTTGCGTTGGCCGTTCTAAAAAAAAATTTAAAAGGTTTACCCACTAGCCTGTTTTTGACACATGTAACTCATTTTTTTTACAATCCAGCAAACTGATTAACACATTTTTAACTTCATTACTACCCGGGGACACGTTTAGACAAATGAGTTAAACATGCCGCATTCAGGTTACACAATTTTAAGTGTATCCATTTTACTATGTTAGAGTTGACGTTTTGACACAAATAAAAACAGGGGTCGTGTTTGGGTTGAGCTATTCAACCCTGCAACCTGAAGTCGCTAAGTTGAGACACGGGCAGACCGACCTTATTTGAATTAGGGATAAGTTTCTGCAAGGCCTTCATCTTCTCATTGATCCTGCTTCTCCTCCTCTGTCACAACCAAATTAATAATAAGTACTACAATAATCAAATGTGGTGCCACAACTTGCTGACTAAAAGTTGTTACCTTTTCCGACATGTTATGAACCTCGGCAGCTCGTGTTCGTTTGGATGGATTCCTAGGAGGGTCTGGTTTTGGAACCATTTCATCCATTAAGTGTCCCAACGCCTCCTGCATGAAGAGGAGGGAAAAGAAGATTATTTCAGTGGTTCAATAACAATATTGTTAAGAAGCTACATGATGTAACTAACATATTTATGTTTTAGTTAGACTGTACCTAATAATACAACATAGTTTTACCTTCTATATAATGTAGTTATGTACAATGGATAGTAAAATGTTAGCAGGTAACATTAGATAAATCATAAAAAAATGAAAGGAATATTATTTAGATATGATTAATTGTTTCTATTATGTGCATAATAATAATAATAATAATAATCAAACTATAATGGAAGTAACAAAAGCAATTATAAAACTTAATTTAACTAGATTTTTGTGTATACAAAACCAATGAATCAAACTATGGCTAAAAAGTAAGGCGTCTCTCTTGTTCAAAGGGCAGGGGTTTAAATCTTGTAAGGGGCATGTCTAGTTGATTTAATAGAAGTAGAGTAGGATTTAGAAACCATTCTATATATTAAAAAAAAAAAAAAAAAAAAAAAAAAAAAAAAAAAAAAACCTACTAAGTCCATTCTATAATTAAATTAAGGGGAAATGGAATTTAATAATCCCAACTTTAGAGGGTTGGAAGGCAGCAGTCCCAACTTGCAACTTGTACCACAGCAGTCCCAACTTATCAACTATTTAATTTGGTTGGTCCCAGACTAACTGGGGTTAACTTTTTCTGTTAAATGCCACGTGGGCATCCCACGTGGCAGTCCTACGTGGCAAAATCTGTCCAGTTGGCAAAAAAACGTGGGTCCCACTTGTTTTTAATTAAAAAAAATCTATTAATTATTTAAAAAAATCTTTAAATAATAATAAAAAAGAATTTATATATATATATATATATATATATATATATATATATACCCCTACATCTTCATCATCTTCACCACAACAACCACCTGCCACCACTGTCCACCACCACCATCTCCGACGACACCCACCAACACCACCACAAACACCACCACCACCCTCCCTCCTCCTCCTCCTCCTCTGTTCACCACCACAAACACCACCACCACCCTCCCTCCTCCTCCTCCTCTGTTGACCCGACCTCATGACCCCCGTCTCCTTGACCCGACTGAACCACAACCACCACCACAAACCACAAACACCACCACCACCCTCCCTCCTCTGTTTAACCTACTTCCCCCGTCACAATGCTGTTACTAGACCAAAAAGACGACGACCACGTTTCTCAACCTAACAATAATAATAATAATAGTAATAAACCTGAACCAGTTCCTACAGCAGTTGAACCAGGTGGTTGATGGTGACGAAGGCGGTGGTTTCAGGTTAGGGTTTCAGGTGGTTGATGGCGGCGGCGGTTTCAGACTAGGGTTTCAGGTGGTTGATGGCGGCGGTGGTTTCAGACTAGGGTTCAGGTGGTGACGATTGATGGGGTTTTAAGAAGAATGGTGGGTTCAGGCGGTGGAGGTGGTTGCAGATGGCGGCGGTGGCGGTGGTTGATGGTGGTGGGGTGAAGATGATGATGATGATGATGAAGAGATGATGATGAAGAAGATGTAGGGGTGAAGATGTATATATATTATATATATAATTCTTTATTATTATTATTATTAAATTTGTGGGCCCCTCTTTTTTTTTTAAAACATTAAAACATTATAAATATATGACGTGGACATGGCCCCACCCTTTTTTTTGACAGACCAGCATTTTTTGCCACGTAGGACTGCCACGTGGGATGCCCACGTGGCATTTAACAGAAAAAGTTAACCCCAGTTAGTCTGGGACCAACCAAATTAAATAGTTGACAAGTTGGGACTGCTGTGGTACAAGTTGCAAGTTGGGACTGCTGCCTTCCAACCCCCCAAAGTTGGGATTATTAGATTCCATTTCCCCTTAAATTAATCAATTAATTTAAAAACCCGACTAAGTTCCTATCCTTGTGGCGAAGCATCTTGGGGGTCAGAGGGGGCCCTGGCCCCCACCGATTTTTGACGCAGTGGTGGAATTTACGATTTTTGTAGGTAAATTGAGTCTGGGTTGAATCTGGTCCCCACCGATTTGATCTTCCAACCACTACGGATTGAAAAAAAAATTGAGTCCGACCCCACCGATTCGAGAACCAAACTTCGCAACTGGTACTTTGAGTCACCAAAATCCACCACCATATGAAATTATGAATACACATGTTATGTGTACACACATATTGCTATCAAAATGTTGTTTTTGATGTTCATATATGATATAATCATATTTTTCCCCTATCGAAGCAAATTTTTTTTTTTTTTTTTTTTTTTACAAGTGATACGTAGGTAAACGTTTTAAGCAACTAATTTTTTGTTCCTTAGGAGAATAGATTGAACTCAAAACCATAAAAGTGTATTAAAAGGCTTTGACTTGCTAGTGCGTAATGGTGTATTTTTAAACAACTAAACTTAATTTATGTAGTATATTAAATATTAAGTCATAATGTATTATCAATCCATGTCAGTCAAATGTCAAAATATGAAGATCAAAAAAATGTGTGTGAAAGAGAATTATAAAAATATATATATAATCATTAACATGTTTAACAGATTTTAGTAAAAAAAAATATTTACCAAATATCACAGAAAATAATATTATTAAAAATAACAATATGCGTAACATATAACTTGATGCTACACCATTATTAATGGCACAACATCGGTTAGGTGATATGCTGCTACAGCTAGTAACAAAAGAGTAATAATACTTTCACATAAAGCAAAACCTAAAAAGTATGTGTACCTGAGTACCTCGTTTAAAATATTTCTGGACATTCATATATGATTTTTTTTAAGTTTTTAACACGTTACCACTAATTCAAAATGGATAAAAGAAAAAATGAGAGAGATGAGTGACTGATTTAACATAGAAAAACGCATGGTATATTTAGTAAAACCACTAGAATAGTGATACGTTTAACACAACCCAACTAGGCAACTAGAAAGTCAAAATCGAGTATACCTCGCATTCGCTATCGTACTCATCGGGGTCATAATCAGCGATACCCGCGGAAGAAGACGCGGCATGTGCAACGGCATTAACGGGGACGGATGGATGAGAATGAGGCAAGTGTTGTGGTTGGAGTTGAAATTTGAGTTGTTTGGGAGTGGAAGAAGAAGGGAATGGTGATGATGATTTGGAGAGGATTTGATGTAGGAAAAGAGAAATGTCATCGGATGATTGATCATAAATGTTGGCCATGGATCTAACACAAGTGGAGAAAAAGATAGTATGAACTATGAACCAAAGAAAGAGATATGGGCAGCAGCAGGTTAAATAGATGTGCGGACTTTGTTGGCCAGTGAACTATTGTCACGCGCGCGTCAGTGTATACCACCTCACATTCCAAAAGATCCAAATGTTAGATCTATGTTTTATGGTTTTTATAACATACATAAATTAACCAAATGTTGGTCTTCTAATAAGATGCGGTATAAGCATAATCAAATCACGCTTATCTTCTAATATCTAATACCAACACTAATCGAATCACTTTAAACTCCGCTAGTCAATCAAATTACTTTAATTTCCTCTAGTCAATCAAATATTCGATAAGAATGCAAGAACATGCAAGAAATAAAGAACCCTAATGTTAGAAGTCTCGAAGTTGATTTATCATATGTTATCCAATTCAGCTTTAAACTTCAAAATTCGAATAACCTAATTCGATTAGCTTGGGAACCCAAAATTCTATTGATGAACATCCGTGGTTGTAATGTTGTATGTATATTGTTTCTGTTTTATTAATCATTATAAAAATATGTTTGGTGAAAAAGTATTTTTTTTATATGATGATTGCGGCGTTCTAGCTCGCTCGCTCTCTCTCTCTCTCTCTCTCCCTCCCTCCCTCTCTCTCATATGTAGTGTACCTTATACGATCTTTGAATCACTTTGTCTTTGCTCTCCCACAATTATTTGTCTAAGCTACATTCGAATTAGGCATCTCATTGTCGTCCCAGGGAATTGTGCTTCCCATTTGGCTAGAAGTCTAGACCGGCTTAGAAGGCATCCTAATCTCAACTTATTTGGCCACTAAACGACCCAGACCACTCAAACTTGTGGTTTTCTTCTTTTGGCTACCACGACCTTCTTTTATTTTAATTCAGCTCATCAATTAAGCTACGAGTGAACTCGAATTCCAAACAAGTCAAGTTCAAGCAAAAGTTTTAGCTCAATAGAGGGTTTTACGCCTATCCGAGCTGAATGAGATATTTTCAAACTCAAGACCGAGTCGAACTTAACTAGACTTGTGAACAACCTTAGACACGCACATGTAGATTATTAAGTGGTTTAGGTACTGAAGAAACAATAAGTAGCTCGGAGATTATCTCTAATCGCCGAGTGGTTGTACTTATGTTGCTATACGTACGTTCCTTTACCCAAACCTTTGGATTAACCCGAGAGTGTGATGTGAGTGAGTGTGTGTTGAGTAAGTGAAATAAGAACACAAAGATGTAAGTGGTTCGGTCGAGTATGACCTACGTCCACTGTAAGGAGCCGAGGATATTATTACTTGAGAGAGTACAAAGCGTATAAGTTATCCTAGCTTTATATTACAAGTGATTGATTTTCGATCCCTTTGAAAGGAGTTGATGTCTTCTATTTATAATGGAGGTCGTGGGCTTGAGAAGAAGCCTACAACGAGTCTTGTGATATTTGGGCCTTGGCTCGGCCCAACTCTCTTTGGCCTTTGAGAAAGGCGGGAAAAGGACGTCCACTGTAGATGACGTCAGCGGTGAGCTTACTGGTGGACACGTGGCGGCATGTGACTGGTCCTTGGCGGTATGTTGTTCTGAAGCAGCATGGTTGACTTAACTGCCGGCGTCTGATGTGGCCTCTGTCAGAAGGTGAGCATGCCTGGCCAGAACAGTAGTGGCAGCATGGTGGAAGCATGGAACCAGTCACGTCACTGTTAAACCTCAGTGGTTGTTGGGCAGCCGCAGACACGTGTCCTTATTCAATTGATGGTGTCAGTGATCCTCTGCAGGTAGATTACTGACTCTTGATCTTCCGTATATCGTACTTGGGAATGTCTGTGATGTGAAGTAGCTCGCACGTTGGTAGACGCGCGCGTGCTTGACACAGATGTGTAGTGTTGCAACCCAAGTCCTTTCCGCCGGAACTTTGTTACACGCCCGTTTCCGTGGATCTTCTGTTGAGCGGGGATAGGGAGGCTGTGTTCTGCCGGATTAAGATCCTATCCCTTCAGGTACAAATTAAACAAAAAATGATGTTTAAATTATATATGAAAAAAACCCTTGCAAAAGGCTGGTTGTATGTTACGATATAGTGGAGATCGATAGGCGTGGGGAACATTCATCCTCTTACTGAACTTACGACAAATTACAATGTCTCTGTAGTTTGGTCGCCACATGTGACCAACACTTAGTTGGGCATAACTCTCATGATATTATTAATCTTTAATAAGCAATTTAAACTTTTCCAAATATATTAACTAATAAGTAATAAACGGATTTTTTTGTACGGCGAATAAATGGATTGTTAGTGTTATGTTATTGCCAAATATAGTTTGTAATAATTTTTGCAAAATATTTTTATATATATATTTATTAAGTTATAGAAAAACATTTTACTTGTTTGTATAACTATTTTTACTTGATAAGCATGCACTATACATTTAAATGTATTATAAATCAGGGACCACGCTCCATTCTTCTCTTCATCTATTTATATTTTCAAATTTCAATAGATTTTAAATATTTATACTTGCTATATATATATATAGGGTAGGGATCATACGAGAACCAACTTTATTGTAAGAACCATGAGAACCAATGTGAACATGGGGCAATTTTGTAAATAACTCTCAACCCAAAATAAAACAATCTTATCATCTACCTCCCTTCTCTCTAATCTGTAAAAAAAAAACCCATCTTCAACCTTATCCTCTACATCCCTTCTCTTTTCTCTATTGCACCAACATCCATGAGAAGCTTTTTCTCTTAGAGTAACATGGGGCTGGGAAGGATTATCACCGTTTGAGAGATGAAAACATGCTCTAGAAAGAAGGTTCCTGAATAAGTCTTCTTCATCTCCACTGATTCCTTCACTGTCCTCTAAATAAATCAATTCATCAGGTCCAACTGGAAACGGTTATGGTTAAATCTTCACCAGGTGACTTCTATGAGCTTGGAACGACACTGTTTATTACAACCCTACTGATCGTTAAAGTTGGAAACGACCGGTGACTTCACCCGGTGTTGCCTCATGGGTTAACTCTTTACTCACTGAATTAAACCCCAATGTTACCGTACCCTACCAACACGATACTCTTATCAGGTATCCTTTTCGTGTGAGTATAATTCTTATTTCTGATCTATGTTTAAAATTAGGGCTTTTGGTTTGTATTAAATGATTTTAGCTTGTTCTTTTAGTTTCAGTTAGGTTTATGTTCTTATTTCAATTTAATTGTATTTTGGTTAATTATTGACGATGAGCTAACAACTTCATCAACTGTTAATTTGTATAAAAAACTAAACAATTTTTTATGTCAAATTCCTCTTTTTTTAGTCTCTTGTTTGTCTGGCTGATGGTAGACTAAGATTCCTCTACTATCAGTCCTTTCGGTAATTCGATCTATTTTAAGTGTTATGAATTTTTGTGGGTTATGTAGATAAACTGGTTGGATTATTGTTTTTTTACAGTATAGATATGTGTATTCATTGTATTACGTACCATTAAGATCATTTATATTGATGCACATGTGCATTAACATTAATTTTATCATTATATGTGTATTCATTGTTTTACGTACCATTAAGGTCATTTATATTGATGCACATGTGCATAATATATATGGTAATGATAAATTTAATGTTAATGCACATGTGCATTAAGATTTATAATGGTATTTCCACTGTTCCATGAATAATCAGGAATTGATCCGGTTGAAGAAACATTTTGGAAGGTGACTAAGATGGTGCATATTATATCTTGGTTGATGAGAGTTTGAATTAATCTGATTCTCAAATGTCGGAGGTGATAAAACTGGCTAGCTAAAGTTTTTCCTTATTGGCTTTCCTTTTGGTTTAGAATATGTTGTTCTCGAGGATCTTTGCAATGCAGGTTGGGGGAAGTTTCCATACCCATTGTGTGCTGCCTGAGGTGGTTTAGAAACTGGAGCATGTACTGTATTATTATCTGATTCAGTGATGTCTGTTAGATATGGTGAGATTGTTAGTTTGGTAAGGTTTGTTACTATTTGTGTTTTTTGAAAAATGTTTGATTGAAATTGTAGTTATTAAATGCATTAAGCGCACTTAGGGCGACAGGCGTTGTTTAAAAAGTGAACAAAGCACATTTGAATGATAAAAGTAGAATGTATTATGAATGGAAAATTAGAACTTTATTCAAATACTTGAGCAAAAGTTGAATGATGCTTTCAGAAGGTGTTTTCAGGTAGGGTTGTTTGTCATTGAGATAGGATAGGAAGTTATGTTCAGGTTGTTTATTAAATGAAGTAAATGGTCCTGCACGCACTCGGTTAGGAGGATAATTTGTGTTTTGGACGAGTTGCCATTTTCTGATATGCACATGTGCATTAAGATTGTTAAAGCATATGTGCAAAACGTAGTTTATAATCTTAAAAAGTAATGTTAAAGCACATACTATAATAATTAGGCCATTAACAATGATGCACGTGTGCATTTGTTTTGTTGTATTTAACAAAATAATGTTGTTGCACATGTGCAATCAGGTTGAAATATCGGGTTTCTTATGCATTTTTATTGATTGTAGCTAAGAGATGTGGAAAAACATCAAAGAAAGTAACATTTGTATTACAATCGAGGGATAAAGGAACAAAAGGTTACCGGATGCAAGTGAAGATAATGACACAATTGTTGATAAGAAAGTTGAATCAGGTTGGCATTATTTATTTAGTCCGAATGTATTTGGTATTACCTTGTTCCATGTATTTGTTATGTTCTTTATGTATTTTTATAATCGAGATCCATTTGATATCCCATAAGCGGAAGCTGATAATATCACGAATGTTTATCAGGAAGTTGAATCAAGTTGGTATTATTTTTTTAGTACATTTATATAGAGATACACATGTGCATATGTGCAGTTTTTCTTGTGAAATATTAAATGTTGATGGTTTAAACACGAAAATTATCCTATATGCAGATATAGATTCAAGAAGAAAGGTTCAAATGAGGTCAAATAAGCGAAAACATATTGTGACGGTGAAAAATGACGGTTAAAACGGTGGCAGTGAAGACAAATCTATACGAACACGCATTACGCCACGTCAACTTTGGTTGGGTATAAGGAAATTGTCAAACAAACAAAGTAGTTTGTATAACATTTTGTGTAATGTATGTTTGGTTTAACATGTTGTTATGTTGGTGAACGTGACGTTGTGAGATAATTAGAATTTTGTATGTAGGTGGTTAACAAAGTTGGTTTGTAATATGGATATTTTTTTTGTTATCGTTTGTTTTATTGAGTTAATACGTTTTGTAGAGACTACATGTAGTTGTATGATAAAGACAAATTGGTATAAAAAATTTGTTATTTGAAGAATGATGCATGCATATATGTATGTCTGAAAGTTAAACCACTAAAAAAATCTAACAATATTAGTGAAATGCACATGTGCATGCTGTACACGTTTCTTATTTTATAGGTCTTATATAGAGGTGTTTCAAGTTTATTCATGTTTGTTGTCATACACGTGTTTTATTTTCAATTTATGTTATAATATGCATGACTAAACACTTGACGAGTTCGAGTGTATTTTATATCTCACTTTGCGTCCATTTAATGACCATTGGATAGAATTTGTGACCCCTTATATATCTGTATCGCGTCCATTTTATAATCATTTAAGTATGGTAATTGACAATTCATTCAAAAGTGTGATTTAATAGTGAAATGCACATGTGCATCAGGATAACGTCATACGACGTCACAAGCCATTTTTTTTAATTTTTTTAATTTTTTTTTGAATTAATAATGCAAAATAATCATTTTGATGTTTTTACTTTTTTTATTTTTTTTATTTTTTTATTTATTTAGGTTATATAATTTTTTTTATTTTTTTTTATGGAGGGGTTTTTGTAGACATCTTCATATTTACAAAAATGTCACCTGTTCACACTGGTTCTTTGGTTCTCTCCCTAAATGGTGGTTCTCAAATGATCCAAATCCTATATATATATATATATATATATATATATATATATATATATATATATATATATATATATATATATATATAGTGTAAGTATCCACAAGAAACTCAAGTTATATGGTAAACCTTAGAAACCCAATATGTGGCTAGGATTAAGCCACATCATCATATTCAAAAATCATTTTAATAATATCAAAAGGGTAAAAAGGTCATTATACATATAGGATCTTTTCCCAAATCTGAATCAAGTACAATAAGAAGGTAATTGTACTATGCAACTAGGTTTTTTCACGTCTCCCAATTTTTGTACCATACAACCTTTTTCACCAACCCACAAATACACCATACAACCCACTTATCTTCATCCTTTTTACCATTTTTTCTTTTCCCTGCATGGATTTCCACCTTCAAGATCCACCTTTAAACATGGTTCCTCCATTTTCATCTCCTCCACGTGATGTGATTCTCAACAACTTTGCAGGCAATGTGACCGTTGCAGGTTTGTAGATGAAACAACTCATTCACACCTTCATTTTTCGTAATTTTACCATTTTTTTCTTACACATCTTGTGTTTTACTGATTTGTAAATGTATGTTTGCATATCCAGGCTTCGGTACAGGGGAACCTTCGTCGTGGGAAATAAACACAACTTCAAGTGATGAAGTTGAAGGTAGTTTTTTTTTTTTTTGTAATATTTTTTTTAACGTCACAGATTTGTATGTTTTCAAAGAAACAATCTGTATGTTTGCACACAGTCACTTGCAAAGAAAACAGTTCTTCATGTGTTTTTATGGTATACTTAAGTGTGTGTTTTTCTCTTCTTGTCTATTTATGTTATATGTCTTTTCTTTTAGGTGTTTTTTTTGTATATTTATGTTTCTTGAACAAGAAGAGACAAGCTTAATTGTGTGTTTTTTATGGTATATGTCTTTTTATCTTCTTGTGTTTTATGCAAACACGTTTGTTTGCAAGAAGAGATAGCCACATTTTGCCACAATCGGTAGTCTTTTTTACGTTTTTTAATCAATTACGTTTTTTTTTTTACATTTTTTAGTATAAAACTCAGTGGATTGTATTATTAATTACGTTTTTTATGTTATTATTTACAGAATGATTTTTTCTTGTGTTGATATTACATGTTAACAGTTAGGTTCTTTTTGTTATTAAACAGTTTTGTTAAAATTGTTAACATGTGTTAACATATCTTACCAACAGCTAACAAAGTTTTTATACTTCAACCTATTAACAAGTGTTAATAAAGTGCTAACAAAGTTTTATAGGGCAGATTTACTAAAACTATCCTATGTGTTTAACACATGTTAACACTTTTAATATATCAAACTTTGGTGTTTTGTTTTTTAGCACTAACTACCTGATGATTTGAGCCACAGTCAACACCATTAGATAACACATGTTATCACCTTTACTATCTGATGATTTCAGAGAAATTTTTTGAATTAACAAGCGTTAAAGCATACAACAGCTGATCATATTTGTAACAGTGGTGGAGACAGTCGATCGCTGACGGGTAGACTATAAGTTTAGTGGTAGCCGTTGTGACATCAAAGTCTCTTTTACAAAAGACCCCCACTGGTTAACATATGTTAACAAACGAAGACCCCCACTGGTTAACATATGTTAACAAACGAAGTCGAAGGAAGCCGGGAAAAATATGTAGAAAAACTTTTTAACAACGTTTTATTTTTTGTACTCAATGTATAGAGTTATTAGATTTATCTTGGGGTATTTTTATCTCTTGTTCAATAGTTTGTAATGATAGTTTGTAATAACACATGTTACCAAATAACATGTGTTAACCTAATGTGTTTTAATAGTTGTATGCTATGTTTACTTGTTTCTTTTTTGTAAACTTATGAAGTGAAAACAGGAGTGGTAAGAAAGACAAAAAGGTTGACAAATGATTCAGGTTTAACATATGTTACCACACCACTCATACTAACAAATGTTAGATCTTCTCACGGGTATATAGGGGCAACAGGTTTAACTTTATCAGATTAGATAACACATTATATTAATATTTTCTTAAACAAAAAGTATGAGAGAGGGTGTGACATGACCTATTATAATAATATTTTCTTAAAAAAAAGTAGGAGAGAGATGGTATGACATGACCCATTATAATAATATTTTCTTTATCAGATTAGATAACACATGTTAGCCCTTTATGACCAATTAACACATGTTAACCTTCCATGCAGTTCAATAGTGTAACATCCGGCCCCTTTTAACACCAATATTGTCCGCTTTGCCCCGATGGGTTACCCATCCAGAGCTCACGGATTTGTTTTTGGGTGCCCTGGTGGAGACTTCCCAGGAGGTCACCCATCCTGAAACTTCTCCCACCTGAGCACGCTTAACTTTGGAGTTCTCCTCTCATCCACTAATATTAAGCCCCAAAACGCGTTGGTGATTTAAGAGGCAAGACATTACTTATGAACCAAGGATCTCTTATAACACCCCAACCGATGGCGGAAACATCGAGGTGTCACGTAGTGACGATTGTTCAATAGCTCATGGACTAAAAGTGTAAATTTTGATATATTGATTAAGTAGTTTATTACATTGAAAGAAAAATACAAGATACAATAATTCTAAAGTGACAACTAAAACTGAAATACAATAAATCCGAAATCTAAGTAAAAATTCCAAAAGCTTAAAAGTCATCTCATAAATAACCTGAAACATGTACGAAAATAGTATATGTCAATACAAAAATGTATTGGTGAGCATACCCTGTTTGAATACATATAGTAGAAAAAGAGTTTCGCAATTCATGTGCTGTATACCGTTTGCAAATATGTAATTAGTAGTATCAGTCAAAACCAAGCCTTGATGAATAATGACTAACACATGAATAACCAACTGAATAATGAATTAACAAGACAATGACCAAGATTCTCTCAACAGAGTCTCAAGGGGGTATACCATAGTACTATTCATTGAAATGCTAGGCCGTAGAACGGTTAATGATTATGACTAAGAATACACACAAATTCACATAAAGCAAACACACATGAGAATTGCATTAAGTATAAGAATAACATTTGATAATAGTGTACATGAATAGCCCCAAAAGAGTAAAACATGAAAAAGGGGAAAGATATACTCACCTTGATTATGATGATGAATTTGCTCTAAAAATCAATGTGAATTACTGAATTATGCTTGAACATTAAACGCGTAGAGAAACTTGACAACCATTTCTAACGACACACTCTGAATTTAAAACAACCCATGTATAAATATATATTCGAGATAAATTTCACCATAGTTTTTGTTGACTCAATGATTGTTCGACGACAAAGACCTTTACAACTATTGATTAATTATTATAATGTGTTAAAATGGGTTTTCGTTCAAAAGAAATTTAGGCCTTACGATTTTATTTGCACTTCGATAACTAGTGATGTATACAATAAATAACCCTTCAATTACTAATTGATTTGTAAAGAAAAAAAAACTTGTTTTAATGACAATATCTTATTCATATGTACGTAGCTATGTAATGGGTATTGCTAAAAGACATACCTACACATTTACATACATGATTTAATATCATGATATTTTTCTTTTATTATTGTATGTATAATAGTGTGTGTATATATATATATAATATTGATTGATAACATTTACTAAAAACATTACATTGGTTAATTTATTTTACAAAAAGGTTTGACCATGAGGGTCAACATATCATCAACTACTCTAATTAATATATAAACATACAAATACTTCTTGGTACAATCAGATTTGTAATTTAACTAAATTCACATGATATCATGTATCAACTTAATATATTTATTTGAAAACTTTTCCATCCCGTGGTCGTCTACACCGTTCCATACGCAAGTTTAGGTTTCAATTTCTTAGTAAAGCTTCATGTTTAAGTTGTCTATTAAAAGAGTGAAGCGAGCTAAACGGTGTAGGACAAACAAACATGAGTCCATGAATGATATCTATAAAAATTAAAATTATGTTATTTTGACGCGGTCGCCGGATCCAAGGATCAAACAAATTTAAAATAAAATTCGTAGATGCCGTATTTTGAGTATTTAGACATCTACAGTGCTTAACAAAAGGATTAAACAATTACCTTACTTGCTAAGTGAGAAGAGGCAGAAATCAACGATTCAACGTTGAACCAAGTAATCGAACGGAAAACGAAAAAGAAAAAAAATAATAAGCAGCACTAGTGGTTTCCGGTTGAAGCTCTGTTCCGATTTGAGTGATTGTGATGGTTTCAAAGGTTGTGGTGGCTGTGAGGTGTGGTTATAGAGCTTATAATTTTGATGCCCTTTATAAATTGGTTGATTGTCAAGTTAATACCGATGCGTTTCATGTCTCACTCATTCATTTCGCTGAATGCTTTTAAATGTGTAACCGTAGTCGGTTACAAAAACAGAGATTGACCATTTAAATAATAGTAGAGGAGGATTGTGGTTTTTAAATAGTTTGACATACACCATTTATAATATTCCAATCATAATTATGGTGCGTTTCTTTCATACCACCATTACTAAATTTTTTTATTATAGAATAGTTGATTTAATTAATTCATGACATTAATTTTCATCAATTAATACAATAGTGACGTTTGGTTTTTTTTTAAGATATATTATGTAATGTTAAAATTACAGTTTAATAAACTATACTATGTTTAGATATCGTTTAAACATACGAATTCAATTAAAAATGTAAGAAGAATCCAAACAAAAATATAATGATCGAATGAAACCCAACTTTTATTAAAATTGAAAAACTATATAAAATATAAGGATTATAAACGACAACTTGCTATACGATGAGGGTGACGGTTGTCACAGTCTCCCCTACTTTAGAAAATTTCGTCTCGAAATTTCTTTCAAGTGGAGGTTTTATGAAACAAAAGGCGTTGTAAAAGTCAAGTAGGTTTTTTTTTTTAAAAAAAAAAATTCATTAGCCAAGCTTGACCAAATTTAAAGTTGTTGTCTAATATTCAAAGTATAAGTTTCAAAATCTTTGGTAGTTGACCCGAGGTTAGGAAGTTGAAAGTTTAAATGAGAAAGGTTTTGGGAATGTGTAACGGGTGAGGGCAGAGACACTAATGAAGCAGTCTCCCCTACTTTGGAAAGGTTTCTGACCGAACTTTATTAAGGACATGCAACAGGATTTCGACTAACAGAGAGTGTAAGAGTATACAAAGTTTAAAGTTTTCTGTAGAGATGGTCAACAAGGAAGGTTCCAACAAAACTAATTGAAGCTTATGTGAAATGTTCTTTATAAAAAATGCTAGCTATTAGTCAACGACCTAATGAAGAGGTAGTAATGGGTAGGTTCTTGGTCAGACTCCTAGTCCGCTCCCGCAGTATCGTTTATGCTTATATATAGGGTGTACCGCAGCTAACCCACCACACTCTCGATACTTTGGACTCATACTGATTGTCTACCAACAGCCTCAATAGAATTACACACCACCCTTATGTACCTGTAAATCCATGATTGCGTTCCGGACCGTAATCACCGATTTACCTTACCCTAGGGTGTTATGCTTTTCCATAACCCTAACCTAAGTAATACCATAAACAAATGCGTGCAATCAGGATATGCTAAGTAATTGATATTGCAATGAAATAATGACATGGTTAGAGGTTCTTCCCTTCCGGTTTTTTTCCTTTCACCGTAATAAGAGTAACATGTAAGTATAAGACATGTTTAGAGGTTCTTCCCTTTCGGGTTCACCCTTAACCGGTAACTTCTGTTCACATCGTTGGCTCTAAACACTCATATTGATAGACTCCGAGGTTTCCACCATTCCCCTCGGATTGAATAAATACTCTAATCCGAGTCGTACGTGGGCACTGGCTTAGATCTCATACGAGTCATCAACTAGAACGTTTGTTGGCCATGATGATGAACAAAATAATGTAAAGTATAACAGGGTTTTGCTCACAACAGAAAAAAAATATACATACTAAATATGCGTTCATGTAAGTATATAAGTATAGCATAAAATTTCGATTGAAATAACAGTATAACGTAAATCGAGTAAATCGCGCAATTTGCACAAAATGAAAGTAAACGAGTTGAATTAATGCTCAAAACCAGTGTTGTAAAAGTAACTGCTAATAATTAGTGTGAGTGTAATAAGATAAATTTTCGTTTATCAAAACGTGTTTGCTCAATATTTGTGATATAGTTGAAAGAATAGTAGTGATGCATGAGGATAACTTTTTAGAAATCAAAGTGTGTTTTAGATTCAAAATAGGTTCATTTGAAAAATCTTCGTAAATACACATTTTCATGTGTTTATGAGATGTCAAGTTTGAAAAGTGTTATAATGCTTATTATTAGTTGCAAATTTCTCCCGAAAACATATATTGGATACGTCATATGAAAACAAAAGGTTTACATCTGACCTTTAAAATATGCAATACAAGTTTGTAAAATGCAAAATGAAACCATTTCATGAAGTATGTGTAAATCTAATATGTTTCAAAAGACCAAGATTTGAAATGGTGTGAATGTTGTGAATGATCCCAGATGCTTTGACAAATTTCGGAAAATAGAATTTTCTGTATTTAAACATTTCTTTAACTTGTGGGTTGAAAAGTCGAAATTTTTAATTGTTATGAAATGTTTGAGAAAATCTAAGTGTTACCCGTTAGGACTGGGTAAACTTGAAACCTTTTAATTATCAAACTTTTACTAATTTTATACATTGAAAGATCGTTTGTTTATAAAGATCGTTAAGGCATCTCTTTGAGCTTATAGCGTGCTATTTGTTTCAAGACACGTGGTGTATGTAGGGTGTGTATTAATCTAGTGAATAGGCTTCCCTAAACTGGGTGTAAATTAGTTTTGTGTAAATGAGAATATTTTGTGTTGAGAGTATTGTGGATGCACAAGCGGATACAAAAGTCATAATTTAAGGATATACCGTGACTTCGATCCAGTAAATTTGTAAACATGAAGATATAAAACATATTAAATAATAAGTTTGGGAAACATTGTTCATTTTTAACTGTATGATGACGCAACATTCCTAAAATCAGAATGTGGTCGAATTTAAATAAAGAGTTTAAAACTTAAGTCGTGGGTAAAAATGTTTTAACGCAAAAAGAGTAATACTTTATAGTGTAAAAGTCTCAAAGCCTAAGTGAAATAGTGTAAACTTTAATGTGATAATATAATGAACAAAAAGTTTTAATAATGACCATAAGGAATCCAAAAGCAAATGATCAATGAATAATGGCATATGAAACATCAAGTGATTAAATTAAGTCTTCAAATGATAACTTTGACTAACTAAAGTAATTGAAATGTTATTAGTGACTTGTGGGGGCGTACTTTAGCCTATAAGTGAATGCTCATCCCGAGAGTTCCCCAGTCGGCATACGGGTCCCTCGTCTGATTGGGATTTATGCGAAATGCCAGGCCTAGACAGAAAACTTAGGATACAGGCGCTCACCCTTCCAGATTGCACGTGCCCTACCACTAGTAAATTCCAAAACTTTAGCGAGATTAAAAACGAGATGCAGAAATAGATCCTTGAGATATGGATTTCACTCCTAACTCAAAGATGTATTTCAAAATTGAAAATTATTGTGGAATGAAACCAATCACTAAGTTAAGGATATCACTCCCAGCTTAGTGGTTAAGTTCTTTTTTTAAGGAGATACTCTTTGAGGTGTGGATGTCACTCCTATCACAAAGACATATTCCTAAGATAAATAACATATAGAGGAGTGAAACTAATCACCAAAGTATGGATGTCACCCCTAACTTGGTGATATCGTTTTGCTTGTGAAATACGAATGTCTTCTACTCCAAGCAAAATACCAAAAGAATAACGATAAAGAATCATAGTGAAAATATTTTGAAAGAAAATATAATAACAAGAGAATATACACGAGAGGACTCGTGAAAGTAAGCTTAGTTATAGACTAGGCTAAAAGGCATTCTAATAACCTAATTCCCTATAACCATGGCTCTGATACCAATCTGTAACACCCCAACCGATGGCGGAAACATCGAGGTGTCACGTAGTGACGATTGTTCAATAGCTCATGGACTAAAAGTGTAAATTTTGATATATTGATTAAGTAGTTTATTACATTGAAAGAAAAATACAAGATACAATAATTCTAAAGTGACAACTAAAACTGAAATACAATAAATCCGAAATCTAAGTAAAAATTCCAAAAGCTTAAAAGTCATCTCATAAATAACCTGAAACATGTACGAAAATAGTATATGTCAATACAAAAATGTATTGGTGAGCATACCCTGTTTGAATACATATAGTAGAAAAAGAGTTTCGCAATTCATGTGCTGTATACCGTTTGCAAATATGTAATTAGTAGTATCAGTCAAAACCAAGCCTTGATGAATAATGACTAACACATGAATAACCAACTGAATAATGAATTAACAAGACAATGACCAAGATTCTCTCAACAGAGTCTCAAGGGGGTATACCATAGTACTATTCATTGAAATGCTAGGCCGTAGAACGGTTAATGATTATGACTAAGAATACACACAAATTCACATAAAGCAAACACACATGAGAATTGCATTAAGTATAAGAATAACATTTGATAATAGTGTACATGAATAGCCCCAAAAGAGTAAAACATGAAAAAGGGGAAAGATATACTCACCTTGATTATGATGATGAATTTGCTCTAAAAATCAATGTGAATTACTGAATTATGCTTGAACATTAAACGCGTAGAGAAACTTGACAACCATTTCTAACGACACACTCTGAATTTAAAACAACCCATGTATAAATATATATTCGAGATAAATTTCACCATAGTTTTTGTTGACTCAATGATTGTTCGACGACAAAGACCTTTACAACTATTGATTAATTATTATAATGTGTTAAAATGGGTTTTCGTTCAAAAGAAATTTAGGCCTTACGATTTTATTTGCACTTCGATAACTAGTGATGTATACAATAAATAACCCTTCAATTACTAATTGATTTGTAAAGAAAAAAAAACTTGTTTTAATGACAATATCTTATTCATATGTACGTAGCTATGTAATGGGTATTGCTAAAAGACATACCTACACATTTACATACATGATTTAATATCATGATATTTTTCTTTTATTATTGTATGTATAATAGTGTGTGTATATATATATATAATATTGATTGATAACATTTACTAAAAACATTACATTGGTTAATTTATTTTACAAAAAGGTTTGACCATGAGGGTCAACATATCATCAACTACTCTAATTAATATATAAACATACAAATACTTCTTGGTACAATCAGATTTGTAATTTAACTAAATTCACATGATATCATGTATCAACTTAATATATTTATTTGAAAACTTTTCCATCCCGTGGTCGTCTACACCGTTCCATACGCAAGTTTAGGTTTCAATTTCTTAGTAAAGCTTCATGTTTAAGTTGTCTATTAAAAGAGTGAAGCGAGCTAAACGGTGTAGGACAAACAAACATGAGTCCATGAATGATATCTATAAAAATTAAAATTATGTTATTTTGACGCGGTCGCCGGATCCAAGGATCAAACAAATTTAAAATAAAATTCGTAGATGCCGTATTTTGAGTATTTAGACATCTACAGTGCTTAACAAAAGGATTAAACAATTACCTTACTTGCTAAGTGAGAAGAGGCAGAAATCAACGATTCAACGTTGAACCAAGTAATCGAACGGAAAACGAAAAAGAAAAAAAATAATAAGCAGCACTAGTGGTTTCCGGTTGAAGCTCTGTTCCGATTTGAGTGATTGTGATGGTTTCAAAGGTTGTGGTGGCTGTGAGGTGTGGTTATAGAGCTTATAATTTTGATGCCCTTTATAAATTGGTTGATTGTCAAGTTAATACCGATGCGTTTCATGTCTCACTCATTCATTTCGCTGAATGCTTTTAAATGTGTAACCGTAGTCGGTTACAAAAACAGAGATTGACCATTTAAATAATAGTAGAGGAGGATTGTGGTTTTTAAATAGTTTGACATACACCATTTATAATATTCCAATCATAATTATGGTGCGTTTCTTTCATACCACCATTACTAAATTTTTTTATTATAGAATAGTTGATTTAATTAATTCATGACATTAATTTTCATCAATTAATACAATAGTGACGTTTGGCTTTTTTTTAAGATATATTATGTAATGTTAAAATTACAGTTTAATAAACTATACTATGTTTAGATATCGTTTAAACATACGAATTCAATTAAAAATGTAAGAAGAATCCAAACAAAAATATAATGATCGAATGAAACCCAACTTTTATTAAAATTGAAAAACTATATAAAATATAAGGATTATAAACGACAACTTGCTATACGATGAGGGTGACGGTTGTCACATCTCTCCTGGCCACGGCCGATGTGGGATTTTCCTGGGGTATCACATTCACCCCCTGTTAGAGTCTCATCGTCCCTGATGAGGTATGCACCCACCATCCCGAACGGCACAGGAGTGGCTCTGATACCATCTGTAACATCCGGCCCCTTTCAACACCAATATTGTCCGCTTTGTCCCGATGGGTTACCCATCCAGAGCTCACGGATTTGTTTTTGGGTGCCATGGTGGAGACTTCCCAGGAGGTCACCCATCCTGAAACTTCTCCCACCTGAGCACGCTTAACTGTGGAGTTCTCCTTTCATCCACTAATATTAAGCCCCAAAACGCGTTGGTGATTTAAGAGGCAAGACATTACTTATGAACCAAGGATCTCTCCTGGCCACGGCCGATGTGGGATTTTCCTAGGGTATCACAAATAGTCTGTAATGATACTTTGTAATAACATGTGTTAATAGTTTGGGTGCTTTATTTTCTTTGTAAACATAAGAAGTGAAAACTATAGGGGTATATGGGGGCAACAGGTTTAACATATGTTACCACACCACACATACTAACAAATGTTAGATCTTCTCATGGGTATATGAGGGCAACAGGTTAACTTTTATCAGATTAGATTAACACATGTTAGCCCTTTATGACCAACTAACACATGTTAACCTTCCATGCAGTTCAATAGTTTGTAATGATACTTTGTAATAACGTGTGTTAATAGTTTGTGTGCTTTATTTTCTTAGTAAACTTAAGAAGTGAAAACTATAGGGGTATATGGGGGCAACATGTTTAACATATGTTACCACACCACACATACCAACAAATGTTAGATCTTCTCATGAGTATATGGGGGCAACATGTTTAACTTTTATCAGATTAGATTAACACATGTTAGCCTTTTATGACCAACTAACACATGTTAACCTTGTATGCAACATTTAACACATTATTTGTACTTGCCCCATTATAATAATATTTCTTAAACTTGTTGTAGAACAGAGAGTGTGACATGACTCATTATAATAATATTTTTTAAAATAAAAAGTAGGGGAGAGGAGAGAGATAATAATGTGTTAACAAAGGTTGTTTTTAGGCGTTTATTAAGGTTTTGAAAAGGCTGGTAACATAGGTTAACACATGTTAACAGGTTTAATATCTCTACCAATGTTTTTTTTTTTCAATAAGGCTGGTAAGATATGTTAACACATGTACTTGCCCCATTATAATAATATTTCTTAAACAAAAAGTAGGAGAGAGAGTGTGACATGACTCATTATAATAATATTTTCTTAAACAAAAAGTAGGAAAGAGAAGAGAGATAATGTGACATGACCTATTATAATAATATTTTCTTAAAGAAAAAGTAGGAGAGAGGAGAGAGAATGGTAATGTTGACTTTGAAAAAGTAGGAGAGAGAGTGTGACATGACCCATTATAATAATATTTTTTAAAGAAAAAGTATGAGAGAGGGTGTGGCATGACCTTAGTACTTGAGAGAGAGAGCAATTTCTTGTGTCCCCAAAATGCCCCTAAATGTCCTTTTGTCTATTAAAATATTAATATATGCAAGTGGAAGTACAATGGTTGAATCTCAACCATAAATGGTATGAGATGGATGGCCATGATAGAGTTTTCATAGTTTACCAAATAACTAGGGTTTTCACTATATCCATTCCCTATATATATATATATATATATATATATATATATATATATATATATATATATATAAAATACATTCTATACTTACTATGTGAATCAGTCATATATAACTAAAGCTATTCATCACCCACCATTTGGTGGAGTGGTATGAGGAAATAAATATAAGAGCTTGAAGCCGTTTGGTCTCAAGTTCGAATCAAATTCAGAGGGGTTTTATCGTAGTGTGCCTTTGGGTGACGGGTTTTTTTTTCCAAATTGATGACTTGATAGACTTGGGTTGCCAGGTGGTTAGTCATTTGTCTAGTGCTAACCCACTAGCAGTTCAGATGATATTTAGTTGGTTGTTAAAAAAACCTAACTCGGGCAATTCGAGTCTAAGATTTTCCCAAATTTTGTTGATTCTGTCAAGCTGCCAAATCAGTTTTGAATTTAGTGTATCCTTATCTAGTCCAACCCCATCATCAATTTTGTTAAATTTTCAGTATCTCCATCATAGGATCACAACTGATGCTATTAATTTCTTTATCTTCTTCAATTGTGGTAATGTCTTCATGACTCTCTATCTTGCTTGCTAGCATCGTGCACCATTTTCAACGTTTGATGTGACACATTATCATCGTTTTGAGATTGGTCGGTTTTAGCCTCATTTATTACATTGACTTCATGAGTCTCAATCAGGTTGGCTTCGTCCTCTATATGTTGATGGGGCACCTCATCGCTACAAAATTTGCCAAATTTAAAACTGAAATTATCATTTAAATGAGCATACCATTTTGTCATCTTAGACATTGGGAAAAAAAAGGATGGACCTCTTCATGTTAACAAGCTGTCTATATATAGCTACATTAACATTACTAACACCTTTGCTAACTATAGAACGTCGAATAACAACATAAGAGCAACGAGGTTTTTACTCTAACGCAACATGCCATCAACATACTAACAAGCGATCATACAACTGATCCCATAAAAGTTGGTCGTCCGCCATATGAATAAGCGGTCTCTTACCATATGAACACCTTTATATTTAATACACATCTAATATTATGAGCAGGGACGAAGGATAAGAAGGGCCAGGGGTGGCCCTGGCCCCCCCTGTTTTCTGTAAATTTGCGATTTTCATAGGTAAATTGAGTCTGGGTTAAGTTCGGCCCCCATCGATTTGCCACTATCGATCGAAAAAAATTGAGTCCGGCCCCCACCGATTCCGAAACCAAGCTTCGTCACTGATTATTATGAGATCTTAACATAATATTTCCGCATATTTTTTAATTAGTTTCTTTGCATCATATTTCTGACACCAAAAGATCTTACTAATCTACAAAGTTTATGCGGAACGTCCTATTTGTCTGGATCAATCATCTCAACAAGAAAATGACACAACAATAGTTAAACAAACGTACACAAAAACAAAACAATGAATACTTTTAGTCGTAATCTTAATCTTTTGAATCTACACTTGGTTTTCTTAATTACAAGCTTCAAGATTCATTCATGTACAATCAAAAACTTTGAAATAACATCCTTTTATAAACCAAACGCATTTTTATTTTCCAAACGACCAATGTTTAATTACAAGCTTCATGTACAATAGAAAAACTTTAAAATAACATCCTTTTATAAACCAGACACATTTTCCTTGCTTTCTAAAAAGTCAATATGTGTCATAGGGGATGAATATTATGAAAACTCAATATTAGAGTGAAAACCGTGAAAATTTTGACTTCTCAAGCTTTTTAGTGTTTGAAAATTTTAGGGCATGTAATATACATAATTCTAAGCATTTTGAGCCAAAAAAATCAAAAAAGTGCCAAGCGGTTTTTTTTTTAAATAAAGTTTTCGGGTAACACATGTTACACGAAAATTACACATGTTATTTTCGTGTAACATGTGTTACCTGAAAACGTTTTTTTTTTAACGCTCAGCGCTTTTTAAATTTTTTTGGCTCAAAATGCTTAGAATCATGTATATTACATGCCCTAAAATTTTCATAAAAAAAACTCGAGAATTTAGAGTTTCTACAGTTTTCACTTTAAAAAGAGTTTTCTCCATATACTTACACGTGTGTCATATTCACAAATCAACAAATGGATGGTCAAAGTCAATCAACACGGCAAGCAAAATAAATTCTTTGAAAGAACGAGGGTGGTTCCTGGTATGACGGAGGTTCAATTCGCGGTCTTTGTGCCCCCAGCGGAGAGGGGGCTGGTATTCTTCGAAATGATAGGAACGAAGCCTTACCGATTCCTACTTGCAAACACTATTGGTGTATGTGAACTATATCGAACCCGAGTATTGTGAGTTTAAAAGTGTGCACGCTCCCACTTAATCTAACACCAACCCGTCAACTTAAGGCTAAAAGGTGTGGGGACGCGAGGAAGGGAGACTGGGGTGGGGGCGGTGGTTGAGACGGGGACGGGGGCGAGAGACGGTGGTGGTGGTGGTAACGAAAGGTGATTGGTGCTTTAAGGTGATTGGATCGTGCGTTACGTTTATAGGGAAGACGGAGGAGATGAGGGACGGGGGTTGCCCCGTCTGCACACCGGATGACTAACTCGTCAAACAAAAAATATGAAATAAATAAATAAATAAATTATTATCCTGTTAACACAAGTGGCAACTCCTCATTGGACCGAAGGATCATAATATCCTACATGAGGGACCACCGTAGTAATCAACGTTCTCATCATCTGACGTCACCACATCAAAGTAAGTAAATTCTTTCCCTTAACACGGCAAGCAAAGACCAACTACCTTTTTCTCGACACAGACGCATCAATCAAAATAAAATGTCATTGTTGATCTGACGGTTCAGATTTGTTTGAAACTTCTAAAGTGGATTCATTTGCTTTGCTTAACTTTGTTTGAAAACCTACGCGACGAGAAGTAACATGTATTTTACGATGGGGATGGAGTTCATGTAATTTTTTTTTTTTTTTAAATGAAACATTTTTTTTTTTTTTAGTTTTAAATTTTTTTTAATATAATTCATTCCAGGACAAAGAAAATTACATTAAGATAGCGGGCAGGCGGGCAACAAGCTGCGCCGCCACCCCTTTCTGGATAGCAAATCCTAATCTACTAAAAACATAACCATGTCCACCCGGAGCCGAGACACTACTGTGAATAACCCGCTGGACCCTGGTCAGGAAACAGGTAGCCTCCGGTGCCAATGAGCCAAAGGTATCAAAAGCCAAAGGTACAAAAACGTGTTGGTTCTCCTCGCAGGCTTTAGCATGTTTTTCTACCTTCTTTGCCTCTGCTTTCCGGACCGCTTGCCCTGCAACAAAGCCACTATCCCTCAACCCAACTAGGGGAGATACACCCGTCAGGTCAACACAAGCATGCTTCCCCCCGACCCACCCAAAGACAAGGAGATCTGCTGGTCGTATGGACATGTAGTGATTGATGTTTAAATTATATTAAGCATTTTAATAAAATCAGTGATGTTGAAAACTAACAAAAGAGTATATAAGCGAATGTTACCAGTTTACCACATAAAATATATATACTAAACTAGCCTATTACCTCGGGAGCGTCCCGGGGTTGAAAAAATCTAATATGACGTGATAAACCTATTGCGAATGGCTCAAGTTAACTAACCACAAAATCTCTCAATCACTACATGTCCATAGTATTCTAATCAGTAATAACTCATATTCCTTAACCTAAAACCTAATCAATAATCAGCTAAACAATCACTTAAGTAAGCTGCAACTATTCAAAAACTCATCACATCTCTTTAATCTCTCACATTCTAATGACTCCTATAATTCCTAACCTAATCAACTAAAAATCACTTAAGTTAGAAGTTGTAACCATTCAAAACCATGAATCCTTTTGAACCATCTAACTTGACCAACCCTTTTTCCAAAATGTTGTGTCCCTTGGATTAAACTGTAACCTCATGAACTGTGACACCCGGCATGTTCGGCTTAAACATAATAGTAACATCTAAGTCTACCTTAGCGAGAAACGTTTATAAACAAACTTAACTGGGTTAGTTGAGTCGGGTCAAATTAGGATTGTCCAGGGTTCAATGATCTGGAGGATCATTGGGAGTCGTTTTGGGAATACATTAGTACCGGGTTCCGTTGTTGGTGACATTACATGAACTAATTAAGTATATGTGTAGATTATGGGTCGTGTGGTGGATTGTATACTTATACTTGCTTAAACGATGTACAAATGATTATACGTGCCTAAACATGCTAAGTATAGACTAGGGATGCATGCTTACGTGTTAAGATGTGTTAGAATGCGTTAAACACGACAAACTGGAAAAAGGTTAACATGTGTTAAAGAGTGCTGTTAACATGTGTTAAAAAGTGCTGATGACCTGAAGGTGGAAATAGTGGGCGAATGTGGAAATGGAACTTGAGAAATGGGCGAATGTAGAAACAAAGTGGGCGAATGTGGAAAGATTCCACACTCGACCATTACAAATGGGCGAATGTGGAAAAGTTCCACATTCGACCACATAAAATGGGCGAACCTGGACCTGGTATAAATACCATCCTTAGCCATTTTTCACCATTTCACAAACCCTAAACGCCTCCAAACACTCTCTATCAGCTATTATCATTGGGGAAGGAGTTTTTGAGCTTGTTTTTCATAACCTAACTCTCTAAATCATTACAAGTGAAAATCTAAGGTGTGTTCTTCATTTCAAATCCTTTTTAAACAATTTTAACTTGTTTTCATCTAAACCCCAAGGGTCCAGATCTGATATCAACATGTTTTATGGGTAAAAACCTTCCTAATATCTTTCTAAATAAAACCTATTCATAAACAATGAGTTTTCATACAATTTAACATGTGTTTATGTGGTATTAAGCATTGTTTGATGATTACTTGCTATGTAGATGACATGACAACAACCTAGGGCTGTTATTAATGGAGGGTTATGATTGAAACATGTTACAATTGATTGTTGATGGTGTTTTGTCGATTAAAGGAATTTTTAGTTAGATTTAGGGCTTGTTTTTGGATGGTAATGATAAGGTTATGATAGGGGTTTCTTGTTCATGATGATTCGAGTATGATGAGCTGATTATTGATTGATTTCAGAAAGTTTCCTAATTGGGTAATATTTTCATGCATGATGATGTGACATCTCCATAATTTACTATTTTAGGAAACTTGTAAAACGGATAGATTTTGGGGTAAAATTGGTAGGGTTTCGTAGGAATATATTAATGATGCTTGACTGCTGTAACTCATGATGTTTCGTGATGTTTTCGGATGTTTTTGGACGCGTTTTTGAGTAAACAACACAGCAGGGTCGAACCTGAAACACCTTCGGCCAGTCGAACGGGCGAAGGTGGATTCCAGGGGTCGAACCTGGAAGCTAAAGGGGCGAAGGTGCCATAAATGGGCGAAGGTGGGAAGAAAAGGGGCGAAGGTGGAAGTTCAAAGCCACATTCGACCTTTTAGGGACACCTTCGACCACTTACAGCCACATTCGACCCTACGTTAACAAAAATGAGATTTTTGATACAAACTAAGTGTTTTATGCTTGAACCTTGCGTGTAATCTATGTGTACTTGATTAGTTAGGGTAATGGGTCACCAACGGGATGTCGGGTCGGTCTAGTGTGTCGGTTGAACATTTAAACACGTTTTAAAACATACTTGGTTATGATCTGGACAATCGGGGACTAGATAACCTTATGGTTATTAGTCGGAACACTTATGTGAACATTTTGATAGATCTCCGGTAGAGGGATTATCAAGGGCTAAACATCTTTACATATATTTGAGGAACGCTATCTAAGGTGAGTTCACGGCCCCACTTTTACTGCTTTAACTTTTGGGGGAGAAAACATGCGCTAAACTGTTTTGGTAATATATGTCATACTATGGTTTTGAACTTGTGTACTATGCGATCTTTTGAAAGTCCCGGGGGAAACCATGAATGTGCGGGGTTGCACAACGGGGGAAATGTGGATAGATCTATTGGGCGTGACCTGCCCCACTCGTCGGCTTGGAGGGCCGGGCGGGTGCATATTGTCTCGAACAGGAACATTATCGTGCTGAACATTACGGGCTGCTAAACATGCTAAACATTGCTAAACGTGTCCAGTAATGGTTTCCAATCGTAGTAGTAACAAACATACGCCTAGCTAGCGTACTTGGTAACATTGATATAGTATGGACATGGTAACACTTGGTAACTCTTTTGAACAAACCTGTGAACTCACCAGCATTATATGTTGACGTCTCTTTGGCATGTTTTTCTCAGGTCGCTAAGGTAGCAACAATTGGATCTAGGCGCACGAGTCGGCACGGGCGTCTAGGGTTTAGAGCACGGTTTTCATTAAACATTCGAATTATGTCTTTTGAGTTGTAAACAATTAAAGCTTCCGCTACAGTTTATGTCTTTATAACTATATCTTCTGAATATTGTGTTATGCATATAGTGTTGTTTATTGTGACCGTTGACTTGAATCCTGGTTTGTCATGCGCCTCGCGGTAAAACCCCGCAAGTGGGATTTGAGGGTGTGACAGATTGGTATCAGAGCCAATGGTTATAGTGAACTAGGACTGCATTTAGAGTCTAGTCTATAGCCGAGTCGCACACACTAGACGGTCACATACTTGAGTCGGTTTGGAACATGTACTAACTTTGTCGGGGTGTCTTTACATCATCATCGCACCTCTCTGTTACATCATCCGTCCTCACTTTTGGCTTTATACACTCTTATGTTCTTCTTCGGGGTTTGAAGGAGAAGGAGTTGACTCGTTGGTTTTTGCACGGCAGTGTCGTACGTTGGGGTAGTCTTACGTACTCTCGGGGTCTGTCTAGGATTCGGACATCTCCCTTTCATACCCCAATAGACGCACTTGCTTACACATTATCTTGTGCACTTATGCTTGTGATAGCATGATGCTAGATGCCGATATTTAGCGACTTGAGTTCAAGCTGCGGGAAAGCCTGGAGGACCATGTGGAGCAGTTTATCATTTCGGGTGCACACGAAATCATAAACTGAAATGCATGAGAATCCAAGTGGACTCTGAACTTGGATGCATAGTCCTGGATTGGGTCTAGGCGTAACTTTTCTAGCTACTAGTGGTTGACACTAGCAGTGAATCTGAATCTCTCGATTTCTGATTTGTCAGATCATGTCGGGCGCACGTGGTGGTGGACGTCGTGGTGGTGGTCGTGGCGGCGGTGGTCGTGGCGGTGGTCGTGGTAACATCAACATGACCCAAGCAGAGCTGAACAACTTGCTTCAACAGCAAGTGAACATAGCCTTGGCTGCTTTCCAGGCCGGGCACAATGCTATGGGTGGTAAGTTGGTTCTTACCTGCCTTGTTTCGTTCTTGGGTGTCATGTTTCCTTTGTGGTTTATCTTTGTGTCGTGTTTCAGGTGCTGCTGTCAACCCGCCTCCACCTCAGTGTTCTTACAAGAAGTTTAGGGACTGTCAGCCCCACAACTTCGCTGGAACTGAAGGGGCAGTGGGACTGCTCCGATGGTTGGAGAAGGTTGAATCTGTTTTCTTGATGTGTAACTGTCCTGTTGAGGACCGGGTTAAGTATGCCACTGCGACATTTGAGGGTCCTGCCTTGACATGGTGGAATGCTACGACGCAGAACATGGGCTTGGGGGAAGCTCATGCTATGCTTTGGGCGGATTTTGTTCAGTTATTGAAGAGCGAGTACTGTCCCAGGGAGGAAGTGCAGAAGTTGGAACATGAAGTCTGGAACTACAAGATGGTGGGGTCCGAGATTGAAGAGTATACTGTGCGACGCAATGAGCTGGCGGTGTTGTGTCCTGACATGCACACACCTGAGTACCGTAGGATTGAGCACTACATCTCTGGGTTGGTGCCGGAGATTGCTGGGTTAGTGGCTGCTGGGAACCTCCCTACACTGGCTGAGGTCGTCCGTTCTGCACACAAGATGACCAACATGAAGATTCTGGAAGGTGCTTTACCTCCCAAGGGCTCGACTGTGAAGGGTTCTGAGGGCAACAAGAGGAAATGGGAGAATGTGAGTAAGAGTGCAGTGCCGGCGCCGTCTCAACCGGCCAAGAAGATTGAAGGATCTGGGTCGTCTTCTTCGCAGAAGACAGGTGGATACATTGGGAAGCATCCCAAGTGTAACAAGTGTGGCTTTCACCATTCTGGGAATTGTGATCGGGCTCGTTGTCATCGGTGCCATCAGTTGGGGCACCATGCTAAGGATTGCAAGGTGGCGCTCACCCCAACCCAGACTCCTGCGGCTACTCCTGCTCCTGCTGCTCAGGGGACTCAGGGGAGGCAGGGGTGTTACAGCTGTGGTGACACGGGACATTTCAAGCGTGATTGTCCCAAACTGAAGCAGGGCGATAACGGGAGGGGCGGGAACGGTAACGGTAACGGGAATGGCGGCGGAGGCAGGACTGCGCGTGCTTTCGTCATTGGGTCTGCGGAGGCTAGGCAGGATCCAGACACAGTTACCGGTACGTTCCTTCTCAACAATCGCTATGTTTCTGTTTTATTTGATTCTGGTGCCGATAAGAGCTTCGTATCTGTGGATGTTAGTCAGTTGCTAGATATAATACCCACACCTTTAGAGGCTAAGTATTTGATAGAATTGGCTAACGGTAAGAACATCGAGGCGACTCATATCCTTAGGGAGTGTCACTTGGAACTGTCGGGTCTGTCATTCCCCATTGACCTTATGCCTGTACCTCTGGGTAGTTTCGATGTCGTTGTGGGCATGGATTGGTTATCGTTGTATCGCGCAGAGATTGTTTGCTTTGACAAGGTTATTCGGATCCCTCTCCCCGATGGAGAGATTCTTTCGGTTCATGGCGAGAAAAGCGGTGCTCCGCTGAGTATCATTTCTAGCATGAAAGCCCGTAGGTATCTTCGAAAGGGCTGTTCGGCCATTTTGGCACTTGTAAACGTTTCTACTAACGATGAGAAGAAGATCGAGGATATCCCGGTGGTTCGTGACTTTTCTGATGTGTTTCCTGACGATTTGCCTGGTCTTCCTCCCCATCGTCAGGTTGAGTTTGGTATTGATCTCGCTCCGGGCGCAGCTCCTATTGCCCGAGCCCCGTATCGTCTTGCACCACCCGAGATGCAAGAGTTATCCAGCCAATTACAGGAACTCTTGGAAAAGGGTTTCATTCGACCGAGCTCGTCCCCGTGGGGAGCTCCTATTTTGTTTGTGAAGAAAAAGGATGGGAGCCTTCGTATGTGTATCGATTACCGTGAGCTGAACAAAGTGACCATCAAGAATCGTTATCCTCTTCCTCGCATTGATGATCTCTTTGACCAGCTTCAGGGCTCCAGCTACTACTCGAAGATTGACTTGCGGTCCGGTTATCACCAGTTACGCGTCAGGGAAGCTGACATACAGAAGACTGCTTTTCGCACTCGTTATGGCCATTTTGAGTTCTTGGTCATGCCTTTCGGTCTCACTAACGCACCGGCAGTGTTCATGGATTTGATGAACCGTGTTTGTAAGCCGTACCTTGATAAGTTCGTTATCGTGTTCATTGATGACATTCTGATTTATTCCAAGAACAAGGCGGATCATGAGGAACATCTGCGGTTGGTCTTGGAACTTTTGAGACGGGAGCAGTTGTATGCTAAGTTCTCAAAGTGTGATTTTTGGTTACGCGAAGTTCAATTCCTAGGGCATGTGGTAAATGAACTGGGAATTCATGTCGATCCGGCTAAGATCGAAGCTATTAAAGACTGGGAAGCACCAAAGACGCCATCTGAGGTGCGGCAATTCCTGGGTCTTGCAGGTTACTATCGGCGTTTTATCGAGGGATTTTCGAAGATCGCTCAACCCCTCACTGCTCTCACCCAGAAGGATCGAAAGTTCGACTGGGACGAACCACAGGAATCAGCATTTCAGATGCTGAAGCTTAAACTTTGTTCTGCTCCTATCTTATCCTTGCCGGAGGGTACGGATGATTTCGTTGTGTACTGTGATGCTTCGATTCGGGGTCTCGGTTGCGTGTTAATGCAACGTGGGAAGGTTATCGCTTATGCTTCTCGTCAACTCAAGGTTCACGAGAAGAACTATACTACTCACGACTTGGAGCTGGGTGCAGTAGTCTTTGCGTTGAAAATCTGGAGACATTACTTGTACGGTACCAAGTGTGAAGTTTACACCGATCACAAGAGTCTCCAGCATATTTTCGACCAGAAGGTGCTAAACATGCGGCAGCGTCGTTGGGTTGAACTCTTGAACGATTACGACTGTGCGATTAAGTACCATCCTGGCAAGGCAAACGTCGTGGCGGATGCCTTGAGCAGGAAGGAGTCGGCGAAGCCTCGGCGTGTCCGAGCCTTGCAGCTTACCATTCATTCCTCCTTGCCTGACCGGATCCGTTCGGCTCAGGTGGATGCCTTAAAGGAGGAAAACCTTAAGGCCGAAACGATGCACAGTGCGGACAAACACCTTGAGCTTAGGTCTGATGGCCTACACTACTTCGCTGGGCGTGTTTGGGTTCCTTTACTCGGGGGATTACGGGAGCTTGTCTTGGACGAGGCTCACAAATCCCGGTATTCTATTCATCCAGGCTCTGATAAGATGTATCAGGATCTGAAGATACTTTATTGGTGGCCGAACATGAAGGCTGATATAGCCTCCTATGTGAACAAATGCTTGACCTGTGCTAAGGTCAAGGTGGAGTATCAGAAGCCGTCTGGTCTCCTACAGCAACCTGAGATTCCAGAATGGAAGTGGGAGCGGATCACGATGGATTTCGTCACCAAACTACCGAGATCACCAAGTGGTTGCGACATGATTTGGGTGATCGTCGACCGGTTGACGAAATCGGCACACTTCATACCTATTAAGGAAACGGATGGACTCGAGCGGTTAGCTCGACTCTACCTTAAGGAGGTGGTCTCCCGGCACGGGGTGCCTGTTTCTATCATTTCTGATCGTGATTCCCGCTTTGCTTCGCGTTTCTGGAAGGCTCTTCATAAGGCCTTGGGTACTCAGCTGGATATGAGTACGGCTTATCATCCGCAAACTGACGGTCAGAGTGAGCAGACGATACAAACACTGGAGGACATGCTGCGGGCATGTGTCATCGATTTTGGCAAGGGTTGGGAGACTCACCTGCCGTTGGTGGAGTTCTCCTACAACAACAGCTACCACTCCAGTATCGGGGCAGCTCCGTTCGAAGCTCTGTATGGACGGAAATGCCGATCTCCCTTGTGTTGGGCCGAGGTGGGCGAGAGTCAGCTCACTGGCCCGGAACTGGTGTACGAAACTTCGGAGAAAATCGTACAGATCCGTAACCGTTTGGCAGCTGCACGGGATCGTCAGAAGAGCTATGCCGATCGCCGTCGCAAACCGCTAGAGTTCCAGGTTGGGGAAAAGGTGCTTCTGAAAGTTTCACCATGGAAGGGCGTCATACGCTTTGGAAAGCGTGGCAAGCTTAACCCTCGTTACGTCGGACCGTTCGCAATCCTGGAACGGATTGGGCCGGTGGCGTACAGACTTGATTTACCGACGGAGCTCGGTAATGTTCACAACGTCTTCCATGTGTCTAACTTAAGGAAGTGTTTGGCTGATGAATCTCTTGTTGTGCCACTGGAAGAGATCAAGGTTGATGATCGTCTTCGCATTGTGGAGGAACCCGTGGAGATTCTGGACTACAAGATTCGTAGCCTTCGGCGGAGTAAAATCCGCATTGTTAAAGTTCGTTGGAACTCGGATCGTGGACCGGAGTTCACGTGGGAACGAGAGGACCAGATGAAGGCTAAGTACCCTCATCTCTTTCCAAAGCGCGCGTTCGAATCCAGGCATGTTACTGCTGAAGCAGAGTGAATCTCGGGGCGAGATTCCCTTTCAACGTGGGGATGATGTGACAACCGGTAACTTTTCTTTTCGTTTTCTTCCTTTTCGTCTTTTTCATTTTTGGGCTTCGTGCAATTTTCGGGACGAAAATTCTTTCAACGTGGGGATGATGTGACACCCGGCATGTTCGGCTTAAACATAATAGTAACATCTAAGTCTACCTTAGCGAGAAACGTTTATAAACAAACTTAACTGGGTTAGTTGAGTCGGGTCAAATTAGGATTGTCCAGGGTTCAATGATCTGGAGGATCATTGGGAGTCGTTTTGGGAATACATTAGTACCGGGTTCCGTTGTTGGTGACATTACATGAACTAATTAAGTATATGTGTAGATTATGGGTCGTGTGGTGGATTGTATACTTATACTTGCTTAAACGATGTACAAATGATTATACGTGCCTAAACATGCTAAGTATAGACTAGGGATGCATGCTTACGTGTTAAGATGTGTTAGAATGCGTTAAACACGACAAACTGGAAAAAGGTTAACATGTGTTAAAGAGTGCTGTTAACATTTGTTAAAAAGTGCTGATGACCTGAAGGTGGAAATAGTGGGCGAATGTGGAAATGGAACTTGAGAAATGGGCGAATGTAGAAACAAAGTGGGCGAATGTGGAAAGATTCCACACTCGACCATTACAAATGGGCGAATGTGGAAAAGTTCCACATTCGACCACATAAAATGGGCGAACCTGGACCTGGTATAAATACCATCCTTAGCCATTTTTCACCATTTCACAAACCCTAAACGCCTCCAAACACTCTCTATCAGCTATTATCATTGGGGAAGGAGTTTTTGAGCTTGTTTTTCATAACCTAACTCTCTAAATCATTACAAGTGAAAATCTAAGGTGTGTTCTTCATTTCAAATCCTTTTTAAACAATTTTAACTTGTTTTCATCTAAACCCCAAGGGTCCAGATCTGATATCAACATGTTTTATGGGTAAAAACCTTCCTAATATCTTTCTAAATAAAACCTATTCATAAACAATGAGTTTTCATACAATTTAACATGTGTTTATGTGGTATTAAGCATTGTTTGATGATTACTTGCTATGTAGATGACATGACAACAACCTAGGGCTGTTATTAATGGAGGGTTATGATTGAAACATGTTACAATTGATTGTTGATGGTGTTTTGTCGATTAAAGGAATTTTTAGTTAGATTTAGGGCTTGTTTTTGGATGGTAATGATAAGGTTATGATAGGGGTTTCTTGTTCATGATGATTCGAGTATGATGAGCTGATTATTGATTGATTTCAGAAAGTTTCCTAATTGGGTAATATTTTCATGCATGATGATGTGACATCTCCATAATTTACTATTTTAGGAAACTTGTAAAACGGATAGATTTTGGGGTAAAATTGGTAGGGTTTCGTAGGAATATATTAATGATGCTTGACTGCTGTAACTCATGATGTTTCGTGATGTTTTCGGATGTTTTTGGACGCGTTTTTGAGTAAACAACACAGCAGGGTCGAACCTGAAACACCTTCGGCCAGTCGAACGGGCGAAGGTGGATTCCAGGGGTCGAACCTGGAAGCTAAAGGGGCGAAGGTGCCATAAATGGGCGAAGGTGGGAAGAAAAGGGGCGAAGGTGGAAGTTCAAAGCCACATTCGACCTTTTAGGGACACCTTCGACCACTTACAGCCACATTCGACCCTACGTTAACAAAAATGAGATTTTTGATACAAACTAAGTGTTTTATGCTTGAACCTTGCGTGTAATCTATGTGTACTTGATTAGTTAGGGTAATGGGTCACCAACGGGATGTCGGGTCGGTCTAGTGTGTCGGTTGAACATTTAAACACGTTTTAAAACATACTTGGTTATGATCTGGACAATCGGGGACTAGATAACCTTATGGTTATTAGTCGGAACACTTATGTGAACATTTTGATAGATCTCCGGTAGAGGGATTATCAAGGGCTAAACATCTTTACATATATTTGAGGAACGCTATCTAAGGTGAGTTCACGGCCCCACTTTTACTGCTTTAACTTTTGGGGGAGAAAACATGCGCTAAACTGTTTTGGTAATATATGTCATACTATGGTTTTGAACTTGTGTACTATGCGATCTTTTGAAAGTCCCGGGGGAAACCATGAATGTGCGGGGTTGCACAACGGGGGAAATGTGGATAGATCTATTGGGCGTGACCTGCCCCACTCGTCGGCTTGGAGGGCCGGGCGGGTGCATATTGTCTCGAACAGGAACATTATCGTGCTGAACATTACGGGCTGCTAAACATGCTAAACATTGCTAAACGTGTCCAGTAATGGTTTCCAATCGTAGTAGTAACAAACATACGCCTAGCTAGCGTACTTGGTAACATTGATATAGTATGGACATGGTAACACTTGGTAACTCTTTTGAACAAACCTGTGAACTCACCAGCATTATATGTTGACGTCTCTTTGGCATGTTTTTCTCAGGTCGCTAAGGTAGCAACAATTGGATCTAGGCGCACGAGTCGGCACGGGCGTCTAGGGTTTAGAGCACGGTTTTCATTAAACATTCGAATTATGTCTTTTGAGTTGTAAACAATTAAAGCTTCCGCTACAGTTTATGTCTTTATAACTATATCTTCTGAATATTGTGTTATGCATATAGTGTTGTTTATTGTGACCGTTGACTTGAATCCTGGTTTGTCATGCGCCTCGCGGTAAAACCCCGCAAGTGGGATTTGAGGGTGTGAGGCGAACCAACTGACATGTTTCTGGATCATTATTTTCATGCGAATAGAGAGATAAAGGTTCGCTCGGATCTAGATGGCAAATCTTCGGTGATGGCGATGAATGATCCACCAAACCCGTCGATGTTGGTTCGCCTTGCACACAATAATCCATCAGATCTGGTGAATAAAGTGCGAAACAAACATATTTTTCTACTAAAAGAGCTTACTGAATCAAAAACAAAAATAAATAAAAAAAAAAACATATCAAATTAAACAAATAATCACCTAGTCCTTAGCTAACGCCAACCATCCCACTTATGATTAGATCAGATCAAATCAACTAAACCAGTTAAAGATCGAAGTAGGTTAGTTGGGAGAGCTATAAATTAAATGATACATATCGTGAGATGTGCCCCTTGTTTGCATCATGCACGAATCATATGCCCTTTAAGATTTCTTTTAGACTAATAAAACAACCTTTAATTCATAACCTACATCCTCATTCTCTCCCTATTTACAACATGCAAAACCACCGACTCTAGTAAAAGAAGAGTTTATCGAATGAATAAATTGAAGGAATTCTAAGTAATGAATTGCTAAACAACAAAAACAACAGTAGCACCAAAAAGTTTTGGATAATATATATTCTAATAAAAGAAGAGTTCCAAATCTATCTGACCATCTTCATAATTAATAAAACAATGGATCAATAACAATAATAAAACATGAATCAAGAATCGTGGGATTTACCTTGGGTGCCGGAGAGGAGTTTTAAGAATTTTAGGGTTTGGGGTGAGAAGATGGAGATTATATATGATGATAGATAGGGTTTTATGTGATTTAATTTTATTTAAAAAAGAAAATAAAAAAATAAAAAAGAATGCATTACATGATGCCACATGGCACATTCAAAGGGTTGAGGGTTGCCTCATTGAATGCCATGTCATCATAGTGCAATTCTTTTATATATAGATTACAGATGATCTATAAACTAAACAAATTTAATTAAATTAACTATATATTACTAGCTGATTACCCCGGGAAGGTCCCGGGGTTGAAAAATTTAATATGATTTAATAAAAAAATGATAAAAAATGATAAAAGAAGAAAACTCAAATCACGAAAAGCGTAAATAACTTAAACATAATCAATCTTAGTTAAAAAAAACATGTATTTAAAAAGTTAAAAAATAAAAAGAATAAACCATATTAAACATAATACAGTATTAAAAGGATAACCTTCAACATATAATCATCTTCACGTAATTTAAAATATGTTACAATTTGACTTTGACTTATATAGATGTAGAATTCATGATGGGGGTTGAAAAATATAACACTTCTAATAATATTAATACTAATAGTAATAATTATTACTCTTGTAATTAAATAAATAAAAAATAACCTTGTTATAAGATGACACCATGTGTTGCAGTGTTGCGTGATTCGTTCTCCTATCTTCTCTTGATGAAGTATACCTATCCATCTTTAGAAGAGTAAAATTCCAATGATAGCATGGCGATTGGGCTGAATTTCAACATCGTAGATAAGAACCTGGTTTAAAAGAAAAAACATGATTAATGAATAACCTGGACACTTTGTGTTTTTTTTTTCTGTATGAACATAACCCCACAAAAAATAGTCGTTTTTTTCTCTGTTTTTTATATAGCACTATGGTACTCGTTTGAAAGATAATAAAACGCTCGTTAATTTGGTGTAATTTTTTTATTTAAAAAATCTCGAATATAAAAGATATTAACGTTTAAAAATTATGGGAGGAACATAAGAGAGAAAATTTTAAATTTGTTTTTAAATTTTTTTTTTCCCTAAAATAACTCAATTTAATTTTAGTAATTGAGAATTAAGAGATAGAGAGATAAATTTAGGGTTTTATGTTTATCTTTTTTTTAATTAAAAAAGGAAATAATTCAAAAAACATTAAAATCTTTCAATTATGATGTCACGTGGTAGTTTCATGGAGAAGATGAAGGCACCATTGCACGCCACGTCAGCAGTGTTCAATTCTTTTATATATATTAATAGATATATTAATAGATTTTTCGATTTAATTACTTTATTTTGTTAGCTTTAGCTAGTCAACGAGGTTGATGCCTTGGTGGTTTATAGACGAAAGGAGAATCTCTAAAAGCCCTCTGATTAGAGATACTAGTGGTAATGCCCGCGCGTTGTCGCGGGTATTCATGTTTTTTAGTCGCACGAGGATATCATTTTTTGTTTGATAACATCTATGTTTTATACTTCAATTACGTATACTTCACCACTCACAAATTAATCAAATCTTCATACATTGTTGATTCAAAAATAAAAAGTAAATACAATCTATTTTTTTGTTACAAATTAATCATTAACCTATCATGTGTAAATTGATACTAACCTCCAATATACAAAGATCAATGCATCAATACAATGGTGTTGTAACTTGTAATTTGCTAGTTCTTCCAATGCTCGCTAAATCTTAAGAAAAAAAGTGGTTATGTTTGTTCCTTGGAAGCCCCGTCTACATCACCATTTAATATTTACTTAACCTTGCATATAAGTCTAAGAGGATCTCCAAGACTCACCAATAGGGCTGGCAATTTAGACACGAACACGATAACCTGACACAAACCTACACGATTTTAACAGGTTTCGTGTTTGGCCTTAACAGGTTTCGTGTCTATAACAGGTCGACACGTTAAGACCTGTTTATTTTTGTGTCGTGTTCGTGTTTACCTGTTTCGTGTTCGTGTCTTATCGTGTACGTGTCTTAACAGGTCTTATCGTGTTTTATCGTGTTTCTTATCATGTCTTGTCGTGTTTTGTCGTGTCTTGTCGTGTCTTATCGTGTCTTGTCGTGTTAACTTATTTTACTAGGTGTTCCTTATCGTGTCTTGTCGTGTCTTATCGAGTTAACCTGTTATACACAGGTTCGTGTTCGTGTTTGAAAAAAATGACACGATTAGATTTCGTGTCGTGTTCATGTTTACAAGTTTCGTGTTCGTGTCTTAATAGGTTCGTGTAACCTGTTATGCCAATTGCCAGCCCTACTCACCAATAGGTTTCACATTTGAGATAAAAATGAACATTTTTTAAATGCAGGTACTCCATGCCAATTGCACCATCTTGTGCAATAATGAGCTTTCTCCATCAATTAATTGCTTTACACCAATTTCTTTGTTATCATAAGCATACTTTAATAAGAAAAAAAATTAAGGAACAAAGGATCTTGATAACATTCACCTAATAATTAAAAAAAAAAACATGTTTATGTGGCGACATGTATCATATCTTTGTACTTGGAAGCCTCGTGCACATGACCATTCAATATGAAAAACAAACCAAGTGATGATTTCATACCTTCATGCGGCGGCATGTATCAAGAAAAGAACAGCCACCATAATTCATCAGCTTTTTTTGTTGCTTAATGTTTATTTGGACACGCCTGCGCTTCATGGTAGCATAGGAACTCGTTACAAGAATGTTAAAAAAATTGAAGACAAATGAGAAGGTTCGTAGTGAAATAAAGGTAGTTTTTTTTTACCTATTTTGCGACTTGGCGTGAGCGTGGTTTGTGGTCTTCAAAATAACAGATTATGCCATAATCAATGGCAGTGGTGAAACCAGAAGAGAATCATTGCCGCCGGTAGTACCCTCTCTCGCCCTCTCTGTCCCTCTTGATTTTTGTTTGTTTCCCTTTCTCTCTTAATTGCAAGAGAACTGAAAGAAAAATACATGGTGACCCTCCGGTCACGACCCCTCTCTTCCATCTACCTTTTCCCTATCTCTCTTATGGATACGGTGCAGGATTCAAAAGTGAAACTTGTAAAAGTAGGCCAACCTAATTTCTTGCGACCAACCATATTTTTAAGAAAACATATCCAAACAGAACATAAAGTAAACACATTTTGTAAAGTGCTAGTGATTAAGCTACAAATCTTCTCTTCCAAATAGTGGTTGAAGGGGTAGGAAAAAAAGTTATATGTTAGCATATACAATGACGAAAAAAATATATTAAGTCCACCGTTTAGGTAAGTCACCTCTTTTTTTTTTGTAAGATATAAAACAAATGGTTACAACTAACTAAATTAGTAGGGACCATTTTTCCAATTTTGACACACATATTCTTTTAAGAGGTGTGTAAAAACTCACATTTGTCCAAATTACCCTACAGAGCTGTTCACTTTGTAAGCTCTTAATTTATGAAATCAACACTTTACATGTCATTAAATATCTTTTGACATGCAAGTATACAACACCTTTTCACAACATAATGATAACCCATCACTCCCCAACCCATTTTGAATATGCAATCATAAGCTTATCCAATTGACCCATTGTAAATTTAACTATTTTCTACAACAGAGTGTCATTTATCCAATCTGATTCTTAGTCAATTTTTATTTGGGACCTTAAGTTAGGTCCACAAAAAGTAGGCCTAAGTTCTTTTTTTTTTTTGACCAACCATTTTTATTACGAATAGAAATGGACAAAGATTCTAACTTCTACCTAAACAATCTACAGCCGAAACTTGTCCAAGCAACCCATTTTTTCCCTCCAGAATACTTATTTTAGTCCTTTAATCACCTAAAATGAATTAAATATTACCTTGATAAAAGGATTTGTAATCCACATGTTGTTTCCATCTTGTTCACGTACAAGATATTTGTGGTAAATCTTCTCTGCATGTATTATTTGATCTTGTTGGAATAGATTTCTTGACACTTTCTTGGAGTACCAGTTGGGATGTTAGATGCAAATAATACATAGAGATAAAATAGCCATCAAAAGCAAGATATTTAACATTAGCTATATCAGTTAACCATGATGTTAACCATGATCCACATAGATCAAATAATGCATTGAAGTATCATGATGGTACTTTTCCTTGTATTGACGCTTTTTTATTAAGTAACCCTAACATCTGAAGAATACACATAAAAGATAAATACAGAAATTCATATTAGCAAAAGGTGCATGACCACTATCAAAGAAACGACAATAAATATATAAGTACCAATGAAAATAACTACATTCATTAATCATACAGAATATGCTAAAAGTTCATTCATTGTAAAATTTCTTTTCACATGATATTTGATTCCCACCAAGATAGTATTATAAATATCACATTGTAATTCATCTTGAAAATATCAATAAGGGTTAAGGTCAAACAAAAGCAACTAACTGTCACTTCTGTTACTAATGCTACGTGTAGTAATGTCAACAAACTTTCAGTTAATGTGATATGCTAGCACGCACACTATGATGCACCATTGATGCCTCCCTGCAACTATCCTGTCCCCTACCATTGCCACCGCCATCGTCGATGGTTGCGAAATCAAAGGGGAGAAACACAAATCAAAGCATCAAGGGGAGTTTAGCCGTTTAGGACCGTTTGCAGGTTATAAGGATGGTTTAGGGCCAAACTGCAGTGCATGTACAGCTTCAATTAAGAAAATTTCTGGATAGGGTTGTAGGGAGGGTGTTCAAGGCGGAGATGATGAGGAGGATCCGCTGCTGCGCCAGAAGATCAAAAACTTAAAAAATGCCACCAAACTACCTAAGCAATTACTATAGTGACCATGATGGAAACAAGAACTTGAAAATCTTAATATCACCATAATAATAAAAATTTGAAAACCTAAACTTCTACCAAAACTTAATTGATCATAAAAACTATAAAATATAATAAGTACTTCTAAAATTAAGCTACTCTGTTACAATTCTAATCAGTAAATTTATATAGATTATTAAGAACTTATAAGTTTATAGCCCAAACATTAATTAAAAACTAATAAACAATAATCACAAAAGCAAACAATTCCATCACCTTATTAATCTACAAACCTTGGATTTAAATTGACCCGATCGCCTTTATCACATCGAATATCACCCGATACACCCGAAGGCCGAAACATTAACTCCACCAGGAAGAACAATGTCTCTTTTCCAACTATACAAAAAAAGAAAAAACAAATAGTGTATGCATGTAACTAAAAAAACAATAATCTAGACCTTGAAAGACTTAGGATCAACCTGAACAGCCCTCTTGAAAGTCCTCGACGCTTGCTCATTCACTATACACGAAAACAAAACAGAGAAAACACAAACAGTCATGATCGGAAAATGACAGTCAACATCAAGATTGATTTAGCTTACCCTAAAAAGAATGGCTAGCATGATAAAGAGACTCAGTTTCTATTTAGCTAGCACCCATGGTTTAACAAATTTTGTTAGCCCATATATTTATAAACACACACACGCACACGCGTATATTATGGTATATTATAATGAATACAAATAAGAACACACGGGATTCGTAGTACTCAACCGAATACCGATTCTTTAAATATCATTAAGAACGAAAACCACACATACAATAGCCTAACCATCTATTTATACTAAATATAAAACTTGGTCCCTAAACCTAACCACCAAACATAAAACTTCTAAGTTCTAAGAATAAGCAAACACACAAAACAACCGATACGCATATCCGATCTGAAGACAAAAACAAACAAACAAAAAAAAATTTGGGGAAAATCATACCTTTGCTAGCAGCTTTTGACTTTTCCAAGTCCTGATTTCTCCCACCCATGCTTCCTAATCAGTCTCTCCCATCCAAATAACCCAACATCTGTAATTTGGTGGAGACGTGTGAATTTATTAGACGGGAAGGGTGACGTGTTTGAACTGACATATGTTTGCATCGATTTAACAATTGTATAAAATCAACACCGAGAGTATTGTACTCTATGCGATAAAACTTTAATTTCCTGAATTAAAATAGAAATTGAAATAGAACAAATATTAAATTGAAATTTGTTTCAAATGGAAAAGTTATACCTGAAATCGCATCACCATCACCATCCCCGCTATTAGGGTTCGTGGCGAAACCTTGCTACGGTGGTTTCTATGGAATTAGGGTATGGGAGGGGATGTAAACGGCGAGTTAGGGAAGATGAATCGCATGTCTTTTGAAGTTGTAATTGAATTGAGTCGATTAAGCTGGACATAAAGTGGGGTTTGAAGAAGGCAAAGTGAGGGTAGGGATGGAAAAGGAGGGTAGTATTGTAAAAGTCTTTTCACATTGTAAAGGATGAGACGGGTGAAATGTCTATATTACCTTTTTTAGTGTCTTAATTGTCACAATTATCCCCATAATACCCTTAAATTTCTTGTTTAAATATGTTGTACATGTTGCTTGTTAAGTTGTACGAAAATGAAATTGACTATGTTAGCCATCACTCCTCCTTAATAAGATAATATAGATTAGGTTGAAGTCTCATAAAAACTTGATTAAAGAAATATCAAATATGCTTTTAAAAAATTGCTATTAACTACTATTTTGATATGCTAGGAGTTGACCACAACCTAGTGATTCCAAACTTTTGATGGTCTTGTAATTTAATTGAGTTTATTTGTAACTAGCTGACTACCCGGGAACGTCCCGGGGTTGAATTATAAAATAATGATGGATGTTAAAGCTATGTTTGAGACATATGAATAATAATCCAAGAAAGTAGACACAAATTAAAAATTTGGATCTGCAAGAGACGCTTGTTAATGGCTCACCAAGAGCACATCAGCTGCTGATGAAAGCAACATCTGTTTGCAGAATCTGAATATGAGTTCTGGGGATGAAAATGCGACAAGGATTGACCCTGTTTGGCCATATGATGTTAGAGTAGTGAGGTTAGAGATAATGGAAAGAGTTGTGCATATTGCTTAGAAAGCATGAAGAGAACTTTCAAGGAGTGGTTTGATTTGGGGTTTGATCCATGTTGTGACACCTGGTGGTTTGACCCATGTGCAGTGCAACAGATGCACTGATGTATTAGCCTGCACCAGATGCAGTGATGTGTGCGCCTTAAGTCGTGTTTTGATGTACATTGAATGTTGCTTTTTATATCGAATATTGCATTACGAAACATATACTATCATAAAATATATACCTAATAAGCATAGTAATTATCCATTTCAAAGTTCAAAAGATAACATTGATATGCCTAAAATGTGTACAAAATATTAGGCGTAAAGTAAGATGCATTAATTTTGATTACATTTTGTAGTTAACATCTAATATTATTTAATAGCATCTACGCATTATATATTTCCAATAGATGGAGCCATAGTTATATTTATGTAAATTCATAAAACATGTTTCAATTAAATTCATCGTAAATCATTACACATATAGTTATATTTCTAGGTTTTTCCTCGCGCTACGAGGCAAGATTTTGATCGTTTTCCGTCGTGCTACGTGGCGTAACTTTAATCGTTACCAACTCAAATCATCGGAAACCACTAAAGCGAATATCGATACCTGTATTTTGGGTTGAATACTGTGTCGTATCGATACCCGGCCATACCGTACCGCACTTTTAGTACCGATACAATAGCGAGTTTAAAAGTCGCAATGGAATCAATTAAATTACAAAAACCACAACATCAAAACTAAAAAGTATGGAGTGTGGTCAATGTAAGATCATGGGTTAAAATTAACAAAAAAAAAATCAGAATAAGTTGAAGGTGAAGTCTGGCTTCACATGTCTGATAATGAATTAAAGTAGGATATACATATCTTCAAAATCTTATTCAGTTTCTAGGAAGAGGATCACAAAGTCAAGATTTTTGTTTATTTGGCAAACGAAGCTGTTTATCCAACACTAAAAATCATCTTCATATGCTAATATTCAAGGAAAAACTTATCAGCAAATAAGAGCTAATACCTATAATAAATTCACCTATATTTGGCTCAATTATACTCAGATTTAACTGACATTTTACAGGACTAAACACTCAAACTTCAACTGCAAATAAATCAAAATCAGCAAAGGAAAAATGAAATATACCCACAATTAGCGAAAACACATGCATCATGATCTTAAGGAAGTCAACAGAGAACAAAATAGGAGCGTGTTGATGACTCATTGAATACTATGACGTGTTGGGATGATGGGTACTACTAAGCCTTCAGGTTCGGGTGTCAAGCAATACTCCTCGGGCATCCTAAATGTGAACTGAGTGTTTTCGCGCGCTGTCTTCTTTGGTCCCTTAATGATTTGGGCTCCACGTTTGACAGCCGATACAATGCGTTGCAGCGATAATGAATGCGAGTAGCTCCTCGCTTGAAGTGATGCGGGTTGATCCGTATGCTCTGTATGCTCTGACAGATCATTTCTTCTAGCAATGTGGCTACTAAGCTATATATTTCTTTGGAAAGCTCATACTAAGATGGCAAATTCCCTGATAAAATAAACATATAAAACACTAATAGACACAAAATACATATCCAACTGGACCAATTGGCTAATTTAAGATGTAACTGGAAAAAAAATATATGACAAATTGGAAGTGCAAGAAAACTTTAAACACAGTCTAATATGTCAAATGCATAATTAATTATCACATATAGACCAATGATCTAACATATGATTCTAGGAGAAAGCTGGATTTCTAACATAAAAAAACCTAAAAAACATAGAGTCCACATGTTAATGCCATATATTTGTCTCTACAGTCTCTACACAACTTTATTATAAGTTATTAATCCATTCTTCTTCTTTTTAACTCGTTTGTTAGTATTCGTTTATTTAGTTGGTATAAAATTACTAAAAAAAAAAATTTCTTCATTCAGCTATTTTATCAAATGTGATACCCCGAAAATTCAGGTTCTCACTTTAACTAAACTCTAGTTACATTTCCTTGCATTATACTTAACTAGGGTTAGTTAGATAAGACATACGTGCATGGTTGTGAGTCAATGTGTGATTGCATGATTAGTGAACCTCGGACGTTGGTGAAAAACAAACTTATGTGAAAACCATACGTGATTATGTGAACCTAAACCGAACACGTTAATAGAAATCATTAAAAGTGGAGCATGAGGTTGATTAGGGTCTTAATGCATGGGGTTACACTTGTTACGGTCCGAAATAACGAAAACGTCGAAGGATAACGCGTCGGGAGACGAAACGAAGCAAGAGCGCGCCACCCGGACCTGTGAGCGGCCGCTCACAGGCACCGAGCGGCCGCTCGAAGTGACCTGACGGGTCTAAACCGCCTCAAACTTATATTTAAGCATCCTAAACTCCCATGCAACCCCCATACTCAACCCTAATCGCCCCCTTACTGCCCCACACGAATATTTCACTCAAACAACCTCTGCTAAGGCTCAAGATCATCAATTGGGAGGCTCCAAGGCGCGCGATTGATCGATTGAGAGAGCTAAGGGTATATCTTACGATTTCTTATGCTTCTATCTTGTGTTTTCATTAATAAAAATCATATAATAAGTTTGTCCAGGTCTGAATGAGTTTATAAAACATTAAAGCATGAATCTTTTTGAAGATTAAATGGATTAAACATACTCATAAACGCTTAGTAACATCGTAGGATACTTGTTGCGCAAGTAATTGGTGTTTTGATTCTTAAAGCTTTGATCTTGACATGTTTAATCATAGAATCTGATGAAATAGGTATTAGGAATGTTTTGTGTTGATGATTGATGAATGTTAATAGTTTTTGTGCACACGATAGGCGATTAAAGTATGATTTAGGCGAAACTAAAATCTGGACAGAATGGTTAGTCAAATTTGTAGGAGCTGTAACACGGCTCTAACATAATAATTTTAGTGTTTTCTTGGCATGGTTAGGTCACACCTGGTCTTAGCTTTTCATAATGGGTAAAATCATGTGTTTTGGACGTCGGATGAGTCGTTTTTGGAATTTTAATTGATTAGGGGTCATATCAGATTTTCGGATTTGTAAATTGGGCTAACTTTAAATGGGCATAACTTGAGATTTACAAGGAGTTAGGTTATGAAATTTTTACAGTAGGTCAATACTGGAAAAATAGAGCTTTTCCAAGTTGATTCATCTCGTTTGGATGAATACACAATTTTTAAGAATTTTCCTACTAAACTGACCTGTTGAGGAAATTTTCTGAATACTGCTGTGTTGTACGAATTTTTATAATTTTTGTGTTTGGAATTAAGACAAAACAAAAATAGGTATTGCCAAGTGAATCCCAAAGAAAATTCAGTAAAAATTTGGGAGGATAACTCACTGGTTTACTATTTTAAATAAATTCGTTTTGATGGCGCACAATCTGTCCTGAAAACACAGATTGTGTATTATGTGCTTATGTGATTACTTGAGGTCTTAGGTGATCTAAAATTGACATATAACGGAAGTACACATGTTTACGACACATACGGGCTGTAGAAACTAATTATAACCAACTCATTCACCAACGAGTCCGTAGGGTTTACTATTGCATGTAGAATCACTAGGCGTCGCATACACACTTTTGAATATTAAAACGCCTTGGACAAACGAGTTATATGGTGTAATGATGTTACGCCTATACTCACGTAGTGACACTGTTATTAGGGTGTCGGTAGCATATAATACTTGCTGTTCGGATTCTTTGCTTACGCGATAAGGTGAGTTTCACTACTCTTTTCTCAAAAGCATGCGTCTCGGGTTGAGACAACTACTTAACGTTTCTAGTCCGGTTCGGGACTACTTTTACACATCCCGGGTTTGGGGTGCATGGTTCACGTGGTGAATCTATTTTTACTAATTCATATATATGTCCTTGATGAACTAAACCAAACACATCGTTTAAGTCCTTCAAAATACCGAATCAATTGCCGGTTGGGCAAGCGGGTTAATTAGTTGATAGCGCTATTAGGTCTAACAAACCTCACATCGTGCTGGGAGCACGGATGTGAACTATTAGCTTCAAACATAGTCATTGTTGATGGGCAATGACGCAAGGCACTTTTATCCCGGTTATGGGAACTTGTTCATTAGTAGTTCGGTATTCGCCGGTTTTAGTTATCATGAGTGGGCTAGCTACCCCTGGCATATGAATTAGCTATTTACTTGTGGCCAAGGAGGCCGACGTTCTTACTTACTGTTATGTGGTCTGGGAGACCGACACTTTCATTTGGTTACATGGTTTGGGAAACCTACGCTTTTACTTACTCACCTACTTTACTTAGTGAACTCACCAACATTGTTTGTTGACCCACGATTTACATGCTTTTGCAGGTAGTTAGCTTCCGGTGCCAGGATTAGAAAGCACTGTACACTTCACTGCATCTGGGCTCTCGGGCATACACATAAATTATATATTATGCTTTCGTATGGTTTTAATTTGGGTGCGTTGTTTTGCGCAAGTTTTAAAAGGTTTTAAATTTGGTTTACGCTTCCGCAGCTTAACTAAACTTGGTTTTTGAAAACGAACTAAATGGTTTGGGCATTTAGAGTTCGTTCCTGTGACTTATGGCTATGGGATCCTGGTATGTCACGCGCCTCGCGGTATAAACCCCGCAGTGGAAATTTGAGGGTGTGACAGATTGGTATCAGAGCCATTGGTTATAGTGAACTAGGACTGCATGTTGAGTCTAGTCTATAATCATTATAGCATAAGTACACTCACAACTTAAGTGCACAACTAGCTATTAGCTACATATATCTACAACATATGATTTCGGGAGATATGTTATCTCCTAGTTCTAGACTAAATTCTTAACACGTCAATGGTGGGAACCTAGGGTTACACCAGGTGGCGCATTACTGGGAGTAATATCCTACCTAACCTCATGGACGAGGAGACAACTATAGTACAAGGGAGGGAGCCCTTGCGAGCGTTATGGCGCACGTACACAGGAAGCTGCACGATGCGCATGACGTGGTACCATTAAATCAACTATGAAGGAATTCGAATGCTGAGACTTATCTTTTGTCACTTAGCAAGGAGACAATTAGTTTCTGTTCCTTGCTACTTGATCTTTCTTACCCCCATTCGAAACTCAGACGGGACTGGGTTACGCATATAGAACTTATTTCTTACTTTAGTACCTTACGCCTAGTATGAGCGGGCGGACGTATGACTGCATATCCCTGTTACTCATAAGTATATGGTAGATTCATGGGAACACATTAGATCGGGACTTGTTACACACACTCTTGGGGAGTTACGTAAAGCCTGCGATGTAATGCAACATCACAAGGGAGGATGAAACCTACTAATGGCTGATAGCCACGATTGGAGGAACGAGTGGTACAGCTTACCACTAAACTGGTTCACATAGGACTAGAGAAGGAGATTGTACGTGAGGAGAACCATATAACACTGACATCGCAAAAGAGGAAGGATAAGAGATGGAAGGGGAACCTGAGCAGGACGAGCACATGGAAAGTGACGATGAAGGCTCTACTATCTAGACAGAGCATGGCGACGATTGGCTCTTACCTTTTCTTACCTATCTTTTCTTTCATTTTCCTTTGCTAACTTAGATAAGACTGAGTTCTTATGATCAACGATAGGGTGGTTGAGGCCCTCGCATCTTTCCAAACTAGTAAAGATCTATTGTGCTAAATCATTCTTTTCCCCTGACTTCCACATTTGAACTTTCTTATACCTTGAACGCACATTGTATTTCCAAGCCTTTTATTGGTTGTAAACCTCGATAACTCCAACGGAACTGAAGGAGACCGTCTGATTGCTTGGGTAGTATAAGTCTTTGCTCTGTGCATTTGCCCCCGGGCAGGATGAGGTAATGTATGCCACATGCACACTCGATGAGTTACAGATACTTGGGTGGAGAATGTAACCCCCATGACGAAATTTAGAAACTTGTTACCTAAAGACGGATGGGTCTGAAATCGACGCCTACACTACCAAGCTACAGGAGTTAGCTACTACATGCTCATACATATTTAACCTACATTACAAACGGATCGAGCTTCACACCAAAGGGGTTATCCCACAGGTTCGTAGCATGGCTACTACGGCTCACCTACCCAGAATATAACAAACCTTTCACCTGGCTCACAAACTCACCGACGAGGCTGTTGAGCATGGTACTTTTCCGAAGCAGGGTGCTTCATCTTCTACTTTTGGTGATAACAAGGGAACGTGGGATAGTATGCGGTATAAGTCCTTCAACAATAACCACAACAGTAACAACAACAATGGGGCTCGTGGAGGAGCATTTGTGATGGGCTCTGGGGAGGCCAGGACTGATAACAACGGCGTGACGGATACGTGTTCCTTAAACGCCACTCTCGCTTCTGTTTTATATGATGCTGGTGCAGACTATAGTTTTGTGTCATCAAAACTTAGCAAACAACTAGGGATAGTTCCTACACTTCTTGATACTCCGTACTTTATAGAGTTAGCTGATGGGAAGCCTGTTAAGGTAACCCACATCCATCGTGACTGTAAGCTCGAACTAGATGGACAGTTGTTTGCCATCGACCTCTTACCTATCACCCTAGGAAGCTTTGATCTCGTGGTTGGCATGGATTGGTTGTCCAAGTAACACGCTGAAAATTCTCTGTCAAGAGAAGATTGTTCGTATCCCTCTCCCTAGTGGAGAATTCTTATCTGTCCAGGGTGATCCTGGTGGTGCCATGATGGGCATCATCTCTTTCCTGAAAGCCTAGAAGTGTATTCGGAAGGGCTACCCAGCCATATTGGCTAACATTTCTGATACTCGAGCTGAAGTTGAAACAAAAAAATTGAGGATATCCCTGTAGTTCAGGATTTTCCAGATGTCTTCCCAGAGGAATTACCCGGACTTCCACCTGTTCGACAAGTGGAATTTCAAATTGACCGTGCACCAGGAGCCGCCCCAGTTGCGCGTGCACCATACCGCCTAGCACCAGGCGAACTTCAAGAACTATCCACCCAACTCCAAGAGCTATTGGACAGGGGTTTCATTAGACCTCGTTCTTCACCTTGGGGAACTCCAGTCTTATTTGTTAAGAAAAAGGATGGGAGTTCCCGTATGTGTATCGATTACCGAGAATTGAACAAGGTGACAATTAAAAACCGCTACCCTTTACTTCGTATTGATGATCTATTCGACCAGCTTCAGGGGTCGAGTTTCTATTCCAAGATTGACTTAAGGTCGGGGTATCATCAACTGAGAGTCCGAGAGGAGGATGTGCCAAAGACAGCCTTTCGAACTCGTTATGGGCACTATGAATTTTTGGTAATGCCCTTCGGGCTGACCAATGCACCAGCTGTGTTCATGGACCTCATGAACCGTGTGTGCAAACCCTATCTAGACAAATTTGTCATAGTGTTCATAGACGACATTCTGATCTATTCCAAGAGTAGGGGAGAGCACGAGCAACACCTACGACTGATCTTGGAACTTCTGAAAAGTGAGCAGTTATATGCAAAATTCTCCAAGTGCGACTTCTGGATTCGTGAGATCCAATTCTGGGGCCATGTGGTGAACAAGGCAGGAATACAGGTCGATCCCGCGAAGATTGATGCGATTAAAAGATGGGAGGCCCCTAAGACTCCCACGGAGGTCCGACAATTCCTCGGCCTTGCAGGTTATTATCGCAGATTCATTCAGGGATTCTCAAAAATCGCTCAACCCCTCACTGCTTTGACACAGAAGGGGATTACCTACAAGTGGGGAGATGCCCAAGAGGCTGCTTTTCAATTACTAAAGACTAAACTTTGCAGTGCTCCAATATTATCACTACCTGAGGGTACGGAGGACTTTGTGGTGTACTGTGATGCATCTATCCAAGGTCTAGGGTGTGTTTTGATGCAACGCGAAAAGGTGATCACATATGCTTCACGACAACTAAAAGTTCATGAGAAAAATTTCCCCACTCACGACTTGGAACTGGGAGCGAAGGTCTTCGCTCTCAAAATTTGGAGGCACTACCTCTACGGGACAGAGTGCACGATTTTCACAGATCATAAAAGTCTCCAGCATATATTTGATCAGAAGGTCCTAAACATACGGCAACGACGATGGGTCGAACTCTTGAATGATTATGACTGTGCTATCAAGTACCATCCAGGGAAAGCTAACGTAGTAGCTGATGCCCTGAGCCGTAAGGAAACGAAACCCAAACGTGTGCGAGCCTTACAACTTACCATACACTCTAATCTGCCTGATAAAATACGTGAAGCCCAAGGCGAGGCCTTGAAAAAGGAAAACATCGGGTTGGAAACATTGCATGGTGCTGACAAACACCTGGAACTGAAGTCGGATGGGCTTCAGTACTTTATGGATCAAGTCTGGATTCCACGTTCAGGGGATCTTAGACAACTAGTGCTCGATGAGGCTCACACATCTCGTTATTCGGTACATCCCGGTTCGGACAAAATGTACCAGGACCTCAAAACTCTCTACTGGTGGCCAAACATGAAAGCAGAGATAGCCACTTATGTTAGTAAGTGCTTGACTCGCGCGAAGGTTAAGATGGAATATCAGAAACCTTCAGGCCTACTTCAACAACCAGAGATTCCGATGTGGAAATGGGATGGGATTTCCATGGACTTCATTACGAAGCTTCCTAAAACGCCCAGCGGGCACGATATGATTTGGGTCATTATTGACCGTTTGACCAAATCAGCGCATTTCATGGCAATTAGAGAGGCGGACATGTTGGAACGTCTAGCCGCTTTTGTATTACGAAAATTGTCTCTAGGCATGGGATGCCTACTTCTATAATATCGGATCACGACGCGCGATCTACTTCCCATTTTTGGGAAACTCTCCAAATTGCTTTGGGAACTCATTTGGACATGAGCGCAGCCTATCACTCCCAGACGGATGGATAGAGTGAACGTACCATCCAAACACTGGAAGATCCACTGCGAGCGTGCGTGGTGGACTTTAGAAACAGTTGGGACAAGCACTTGCCTTTGATTGAATTCTCTTATAACAATAGTTATGACACTTCGATCCAGTGTGCACTTTTTGAGGCACTTTATGAACGGAAGTGCAAATTCCCCATATGTTGGACTGAAGTTGGGGATAGCCAACTGACAGGTTCCGAACTTGTGCACCAAACTTCTGAGAAGATAGTGCAATCAGAAAACGGATGGCTGCTACTCTTGAGCGACAGAAAAGCTACGCTGATAAGCGTAGGAAACTTTTAGAGCTCCGGAATGGGAACAAGGTACTATTAAAGGTGTCACCTTGAAAAGGTGTGACACGCTTTGGAAAACGGGGGAAGATGAACCCGTAAAACGTTGGACCATTCGAGATGGTTGATGGGATTGGTCTGGTAACTTACAGGTTAAACCTGCTTAACAAACTTAGTAGGATACACGATGTATCCCACATATCGTACCGAATCTATAAAAATGCCTGTTGGATACAACACTGATGGTGCCACTGGAGGAGATCCAGGTGGACGATCGGCTACGGTTCATGGAAGAACCAGTGGAGATTCTTGAGCGGGGCGTCAAGAAACTCAAACAGAACACTATACCTATTATTAACGTACAATGGAATTCCCGTCTAGGACCGGAATACACGTGGGAGCGCAGAGATCAGATGCGGCTCAAATATCCACACCTCTTTTCTGAACCTGAACCTGTGCATAGATCAAATACCGAACATAAAGCAGCTCGCTCAAAGTGAATTTCGGGGCGAAATTCCTTTCAACTTGGGGATGATGTGACATCCGGAAACCAAGCATACATTTTTTTTAGCTGGCTTTACTGTTTACTTGCTGAATTTCGGGACGAAATTCTTTTCAACTTGGGGATGATGTGATACCCCGAAAATTCAGGTTCTCACTTTAACTAAACTCTAGTTACATTTCCTTGCATTATACTTAACTAGGGTTAGTTAGATAAGACATACGTGCATGGTTGTGAGTCAATGTGTGATTGCATGATTAGTGAACCTCGGACGTTGGTGAAAAACAAACTTATGTGAAAACCATACGTGATTATGTGAACCTAAACCGAACACGTTAATAGAAATCATTAAAAGTGGAGCATGAGGTTGATTAGGGTCTTAATGCATGGGGTTACACTTGTTACGGTCCGAAATAACGAAAACGTCGAAGGATAACGCGTCGGGAGACGAAACGAAGCAAGAGCGCGCCACCCGGACCTGTGAGCGGCCGCTCACAGGCACCGAGCGGCCGCTCGAAGTGACCTGACGGGTCTAAACCGCCTCAAACTTATATTTAAGCATCCTAAACTCCCATGCAACCCCCATACTCAACCCTAATCGCCCCCTTACTGCCCCACACGAATATTTCACTCAAACAACCTCTGCTAAGGCTCAAGATCATCAATTGGGAGGCTCCAAGGCGCGCGATTGATCGATTGAGAGAGCTAAGGGTATATCTTACGATTTCTTATGCTTCTATCTTGTGTTTTCATTAATAAAAATCATATAATAAGTTTGTCCAGGTCTGAATGAGTTTATAAAACATTAAAGCATGAATCTTTTTGAAGATTAAATGGATTAAACATACTCATAAACGCTTAGTAACATCGTAGGATACTTGTTGCGCAAGTAATTGGTGTTTTGATTCTTAAAGCTTTGATCTTGACATGTTTAATCATAGAATCTGATGAAATAGGTATTAGGAATGTTTTGTGTTGATGATTGATGAATGTTAATAGTTTTTGTGCACACGATAGGCGATTAAAGTATGATTTAGGCGAAACTAAAATCTGGACAGAATGGTTAGTCAAATTTGTAGGAGCTGTAACACGGCTCTAACATAATAATTTTAGTGTTTTCTTGGCATGGTTAGGTCACACCTGGTCTTAGCTTTTCATAATGGGTAAAATCATGTGTTTTGGACGTCGGATGAGTCGTTTTTGGAATTTTAATTGATTAGGGGTCATATCAGATTTTCGGATTTGTAAATTGGGCTAACTTTAAATGGGCATAACTTGAGATTTACAAGGAGTTAGGTTATGAAATTTTTACAGTAGGTCAATACTGGAAAAATAGAGCTTTTCCAAGTGGATTCATCTCGTTTGGATGAATACACAATTTTTAAGAATTTTCCTACTAAACTGACCTGTTGAGGAAATTTTCTGAATACTGCTGTGTTGTACGAATTTTTATAATTTTTGTGTTTGGAATTAAGACAAAACAAAAATAGGTATTGCCAAGTGAATCCCAAAGAAAATTCAGTAAAAATTTGGGAGGATAACTCACTGGTTTACTATTTTAAATAAATTCGTTTTGATGGCGCACAATCTGTCCTGAAAACACAGATTGTGTATTATGTGCTTATGTGATTACTTGAGGTCTTAGGTGATCTAAAATTGACATATAACGGAAGTACACATGTTTACGACACATACGGGCTGTAGAAACTAATTATAACCAACTCATTCACCAACGAGTCCGTAGGGTTTACTATTGCATGTAGAATCACTAGGCGTCGCATACACACTTTTGAATATTAAAACGCCTTGGACAAACGAGTTATATGGTGTAATGATGTTACGCCTATACTCACGTAGTGACACTGTTATTAGGGTGTCGGTAGCATATAATACTTGCTGTTCGGATTCTTTGCTTACGCGATAAGGTGAGTTTCACTACTCTTTTCTCAAAAGCATGCGTCTCGGGTTGAGACAACTACTTAACGTTTCTAGTCCGGTTCGGGACTACTTTTACACATCCCGGGTTTGGGGTGCATGGTTCACGTGGTGAATCTATTTTTACTAATTCATATATATGTCCTTGATGAACTAAACCAAACACATCGTTTAAGTCCTTCAAAATACCGAATCAATTGCCGGTTGGGCAAGCGGGTTAATTAGTTGATAGCGCTATTAGGTCTAACAAACCTCACATCGTGCTGGGAGCACGGATGTGAACTATTAGCTTCAAACATAGTCATTGTTGATGGGCAATGACGCAAGGCACTTTTATCCCGGTTATGGGAACTTGTTCATTAGTAGTTCGGTATTCGCCGGTTTTAGTTATCATGAGTGGGCTAGCTACCCCTGGCATATGAATTAGCTATTTACTTGTGGCCAAGGAGGCCGACGTTCTTACTTACTGTTATGTGGTCTGGGAGACCGACACTTTCATTTGGTTACATGGTTTGGGAAACCTACGCTTTTACTTACTCACCTACTTTACTTAGTGAACTCACCAACATTGTTTGTTGACCCACGATTTACATGCTTTTGCAGGTAGTTAGCTTCCGGTGCCAGGATTAGAAAGCACTGTACACTTCACTGCATCTGGGCTCTCGGGCATACACATAAATTATATATTATGCTTTCGTATGGTTTTAATTTGGGTGCGTTGTTTTGCGCAAGTTTTAAAAGGTTTTAAATTTGGTTTACGCTTCCGCAGCTTAACTAAACTTGGTTTTTGAAAACGAACTAAATGGTTTGGGCATTTAGAGTTCGTTCCTGTGACTTATGGCTATGGGATCCTGGTATGTCACGCGCCTCGCGGTATAAACCCCGCAGTGGAAATTTGAGGGTGTGACATCAAATACTTGATTTCATATATTTAGCTCAAATTAATTCCATACAAACTTCTCATAATTCATCATCTTTAAGATTAATGATGTAATCATAGCATTTAACGACCAATTTTCATTAGTCATTTAGTTACCATTCCTCACATTGTATAACTAAAATTCATTATGTAATATATTTATTCACCACTATTACATATTACCACATCTTTATTGTTGAATATACGTACTTAACTGATATGTGGCTATGTTGTCAAAAGAACCGTAGGCGCGAGCCTAGGTGCAGAGGCATACCGCAGCGAGGCTGTAGCGCCTGCTGGTGACCTAGGCAACCAACTGCGACTATTTTGTAAAAGCGCTGGCCAAGCGCTCGCCTAGAGCCGGGTGCAAGCAAGGCAGAGGCGAGGGTTTATGTATAGCAGACGTTAAAGAAGAAGAAGACAGACCTGAACCTGCAAGAATCGTCGCCTGTTCTTTCTTTCCTTTATAATTCTCTTTGTACGCTACTTCTTTCTTCCTAACAGCTTTAATTTTTTCCTTTTTTTACGGATACATTCGATTTTTTGTGCCTTGCGCCTAGTCTCCGGGTGAGGCATATGTGCCTTGAATGCGCCTTGCGTCTTTGACAACATAGGTATGTGGGTACCTGGTTGTTTCCACGTTGTCATTCCAAGAGCTCAGAAATTGTTCTGTTCCTGTCTGCTACATGTAGGTGTCGTTCCTGTTAGTCATGGGCATGGGTTGTTGGCAGTAGTTGGTGTGCTCCTTCTTTGAACCTATGAATAAATATTCTTTTATGAACAAAAGTGAAAAAAGTATATGCTCTGCAAATATGATAAAACAATACCATATTATAAAGTGCTTAAATGTTTTGAGGCGCATTCAAGGCAAGGCAACAAAGTGACAGTTTATAACAATACTAAGAACAATATACACAGGAGAAGATAAATAATAAGAATATATAGAATGCATTAATCTTTATCAAACTACTTAACAATTGATAAGTTACCTTATAAATGATAAAAATCAATGTATCAACAAAAAAAGTCTATTTATTTGATTAGTACAGTCTAGTGTAACTAATAAGTACGAATTACTTACTTTCAAACTAAAATAAAAACTTACTTATCTTTGACTATAGAATCTTGGATCGTAACTCCTCTTCTTTTCCCGACCTGTTCATGCAAAGCTTCGTTATACATTCAAAACACACCATTTAGAATGCATAGTCTAAAAATCATCCTATCATATATCCATATATGAACCCACAATGCATTCCACGCTATGTTTCAAAGGCGCACTCAAAGCGCATAGGCTTCGCCCAGAGTGTAGGCGTAAGGTGCAAAAAAAAATGCACGCAGATGGTCGCCTTAGTCACCGTTGGGCGTTTTACTCTCGCCTCGCCTTGCATAAGCGCCTAGGCGCACGCCCAGAGCGCCTTTGACAACATAGAGTCCACATGTTAATGCCATATATTCGTCTCTACATAACTTTATTATAAGTTATTAATCCATTCTTCTTCTTCTCCTACTGTTACTATCCAGCATATTCATGGGAAGGATAATATGTATGCACAATAAAAAAATGCAAAAAACATCTCAAACAGTAGTTGTAAATTTCCAATCGGGTTTAAAAGACTTTAAAGTTTACATCAAATGGACATCAAGTTTCCATTTTATGGATTTCTAGCTAAATTGATGAACCACATATAAAAAAAGATAACGACAAAGTGGATCTGTACATAGAATTAGGCTACTTTTTTTTCAAAGACCATATCATATCTCAAGTTGAAATAGGGCGGTTCTAATGACAATATCAACTGTGTTGCAAATGAAATCAGGCGGTTCAACCGATATTATTCACCGATTTGAACCGTTTTTAAAACATTGACACCAATCAATACTCTTTCAAGTAAATTATCTCTATATGCATAATTTGAGATTTGACTACTTTTGTTTTGTCATATCTTCATAACCAAACTAAATCAATCTAATAATAATAATAACAATAACAATAATAATAGAAAAACAAATAATCAAACAAATATTTACAAACATACCTCATATAATCTAACAACATTAGGATGTTTCAAGAACTTTAATGTGACAATTTCCCTCTTTATCTGCACCAAGACACAATCTTTATTGCAAACCCAATTATATAAATACCTGATTCGTTAGTTAATTAAAAAGTACAAAAACAATATTTTAAAAAAGAATAATCTGAATATTAGAATAAAACCATATGGGGATAATTTCAACCTATTTGATTTGTTCAACCAATTCTCATTTTAACTTTTTTATTTGACCAGTTTGATTAAAAAAAAACTTTTAACTTGACCCATTAGTAGGTAATTGGTCAACATTCCCACATCTGACATTAGTTCAATAGACTTTAGGCCAAAATATACTTAAAAACATGCCTATGCACTCTAGTTTTTACCTAGAGACCCGTTAGCCAACCTATGATGAAACTTGTATCTAAACAGAATAATGATAACCTATAAAGCGAAGATAAGGATAATCACCATAGATGCTCTTAAGAACTTTGATGGAAAAAAAAGGAAGACAGAGATGATGAATACCTGGATGAATCGGAAGACGCCTTCTTCGTCCTCATTATCATAAGTGCCTCCACAACATTCCTTGCCGCTGCCATTATTATCTTTACTACTATTATTATCATTAAATAAAGGGGAATTGGATATTAATAACCTAAACTATTTGAAATTGGCCGTTGGCACCCCAAACTATAAAATTGGCCATATATAACCTATACTATTAACCTATTGGATTATGGGACCCAATTTAGGTTAAGTCACTAACCCAGTTAGTGTTTTGGCTGATGTGGCACCCCCAATCTAACATGGCATACTGATGTGGCACCCACAATCTGACGTGGCATGCTGACATGGCAACCCCAATCTATGTGGGTTAGTGACTTAACTCAAATTAGGTGCCAGAATCCAATAGGTTAATAGTACAGGTTATATATGACCAATATTTTAGTTTAGGGTGCCAACGGCCAATTTGGAATAGTTTAGGTTATTAAAATCCAATTCCCCTTAAATAAAATACGATTATAATTGCAAATCTGAAGTAAAACATAATTACGAAACAAATTATTGAACAACAAATCAATCCACCATACCTAAAACTATCATCTAAAGGTAGTAACAGCAAAGAATGAATGAAAGTAAGAAAAAACATAAAGTGAGAGAACCTTTCGTAATTGTGAGCTTCAGATTTAGCTCTTGCAACAATCTGTCTCCCATCGGCAGCTAATCCTGCTACACCCTGTATCATCATTATCATCATCATGTAATGTAATGTAACAACAATTTCAATATTTGTAGTTACTGAGTACTGACTGAAACCATAAAAACAGCTGCAAATAAGCAAGAAAGCAAAAGATAATTAACAATTACCATTCCAGAATGACGGTGAACAGAGTAGATTCTATGATTGGATCCAGGCAACATCATCTTGGAGGCAATCGGCTTCTCTACACCCTATTATTATTATTATTATTATTATTATTATTATTATTATTATTATTATAAATCATATATCAATGAGGGAATAAGATAAAAAAAATAAATTGAGAAAGAGAGATGGAAAGAAAATACTATAACGATGCCATCTTTGCATTTGATGCCGACGAGGTGCCGCTGTTGTCGACGGCTTTAGCGGCGTAGTTGATCTGGAAAACCCTACCGTCGAGAGAGAAGGTCGTCACCGACAGTCGTAACCTGTTCCTATGCTACTTATCTTCCTTCTTGATTTCTCTTTACACCGTCAACAAAGAGGGAAAACTCAAGGATCGAATGATTGTAAACGAAAAGGAAAATAATAATCGAGAGAGAGAGAGAGAGAGAGAGAGGCGCTGAGATATGAGATAAGAATAGGGTTTTGTGATCGCAGTAATTTTAGGGTTTTATATTCCTCCTTTTTTTTAGTTAAAAACGAAAACAGTCAAAAACACCAAAAACACTCAATTATTAAGCCACGTGGCACTCTCAAATGGAGGTTGAGGCGTTCATTGCACGCCACGTCAGCATATACATTTTCTTTTATATATATTAATAGATAATAGATAATAGATGTTTTACACTTATACTAGTTTTGGGTTGTAAAATATTTATTTATAGCCAATGTTTTGTCGTTCATCTCATATTTACGTTTATATAGTTTTCTCTATAATTATTTTCTTCACCTAGTTAAAATTAAAACATATGTTTAAAATAAAATGTTCGATTATTCCGAAGGCATTTTTTTAAGTAATTCACAATTTGTAAGTATTAATCAGAAATTTCTAAACGTATAATTTACATATTTTATTTTTTGCGGTGAGTATGTACTAATTATGAAAATTAATTATAATTTTATATGAATATAAAATAAGTATACTAATTCATTGAGTTTTTTAAGGCAATTCAAAGAGCCTAAAATGAGAATTTCTGAGTTTCTGTTCAAGTTTATAACTTTTTATATTAAACTAGTGGTTTACGGTTTAGCTTGCGCTTGCGCATGGCGGTGTACCTGTTTTAGACAATGAAACGTAGAGAAACAAACCATGTAACGAGGGTAAAAATGTAACATAACGTTTTGTGCAAATAAACGTTAAGGAACACAAAAACGAATGTAAAAACAAAAGAAAAAAAATTTACATCGTATTAAATATTAAAGTAACAAGTCTATCTGTAAAAAAGAACATATAAATTATCTAGTTAACTGAAACATTTATTTAGCTTAGAATCTAAAATTATATTAAGTTAAATAATTTAAAAAAAATAGTTACACAATAAGGGAAAAGAATATTATAAAACGAAAATTTAAATATGAAATAAAAAAAAAGTTAAATAATAAAATAACTATTCTTAGATTATATAGTTTCAAGTCCAAAATCAGCACGACTGACATCACAGACCTTATATTCGGCGAGAAAGAACTTCCTATTTACTACAGAGTTCTTGGGCCTAAACCAGAATGGGTTTGTTTATTATTGGGCTTATTGGACTAGGCCCAATCTGAACCTGTCAAACTTGTTGAGCCTCTTGTCCAGTACTGAGTGTAGCGTGACATATAGTTTAAATTAAAGGTTCACAACAAAACTCAAACCGGAATTAGAACCGAAAGAAAACCGGAACCGGGTAGTAAAGAAACCGTTTTTTTATATCCGGACCCGAACTTGACCCTACCCGTCGGGTACGCATAAGGTTTAGATTTCTATGTAGAAGCCTGCACTTGGAACCGAACCCGAGTTATACCCGGTTGTACCTGTTTTTTAATACATGGAACCAGGTTGTACCCGTACCCGGGTTTTTGTATACTCGGAACTGGGTTTTCCGAATACCATATGTCAAGCGAGGGACTATTTAGCATTTTGATGTTGAGGCGGTCCACGAAGGAATGGGTCACTTCGTGATTCAAGAGAGGTAGTCATTTGACCACTTCGACAACCCAAGATGGATGCATCTTATCCAAAGAACTCTACAACCGCGTTATAATCATCTAAGTCGCACTACCCTTTAACATGATTGTATAAAAAGAATTCAATAAGCCGCATACCAGGTTTTTTTCAATACCCGATATACCCGGGTATTGAAAAAACCGGAACCGGTGTACCGGGTATGGTTTTTATACCCGGAACCAAAACCAATTATTTCAATACCCGATCGAAATGATAGTCGACCCTACCCGGAACCAGTTCCATACTATACCGGGTATTGAAAAAACCGGAACCGGTGTACCGGGTATGGTTTTTATACCCGGAACCAAAACCAATTATTTCAATACCTGATCGAAATGATAGTCGACCCTACCCGGAACTAGTTCCATACCTGAAACCAGGTATTAAAAAAAACTCGGTGTGTGCCCTTCTAGTTTGAATCAAATTTCCAAATAAATGGATTTTGAATAAAAATCCGTAAGTGGATTCGAGACAATCTTGTTTTTAGAGCACCCGGAGTGGGGCGGGGAAAGGGGCGGGGGGGGGGGGGGGGGAGGGCGGAGAGAATTACCTTGGCGTGGGGGCACTTGCTTTTGTTTTGATTGGCTGAATATTTTTTTTTTTAATTTTAACACACACATAATAATAATAATAATAATAATATTCCTCCCCCTCTCTTCCACTCCCCACAATTTTCATCCCCTTCACGTGGAACTCAAAAGTGTCACATGACGTTTCATCCCTCTCTTTCCCTCACCACTCTTTATGGTCTTATTAGCTGCTCAATACAAATTGACTTTAAACTCAATAAAGGTTTAAAAAAAGCATAATGAACCGGCAAAGGGAAGGGAAGTCGTGTCTTGTACAAGTGGCATTAGACTATTGGGTGCGGCAATTTTCTGGGTTATGATTAAATACACAGTAGCAAATGAAGTCATAAGAATGGTATCACACGGACCCCAATTGAACTCATTCAAACGGCATTGGAACCGTCTAATCGAACCATACGTTCTTAGTTTTTATGTTTTCGCTTTATTTTTTAGGATTTTTAGGTTGTAGTTTTTAGAATTTATGTTAGATTATTATGTCTTTTATGTGACATTGTGTTTTTTTTTATCTTTGTCATTATTTCTTATTTTCTCGGCTTTGTATTGTTATATTTTGTGACCCATTGTATTATATTTTGTAATCCATTATATTTTCAGTATCCTTCTCGCCCTTCTCATTTATCTTACTAACTTACACTTTTATTTTAGTTTAACACTTAAATAGTATAAAAATTTATAGTTAGTAATATCGTTGAGCGTTAATTATTTTTTCTTGAAAATAAACATCCATACCATAGATCATGATACATACATTAGCCCTTTGGGTAAGAGTCAATTACTTAACTACCTGACATGGCATCGTTACCCGTCTTAATCCTATTTCAATTTTGTAATTTCTTTGTGATATTTCCTTGAGATGTTCTTCCCATGTGCCTTATCATACTTTATTTGGAAAGAATTTTTTTTTTTTTTTTTTTTTTTTTTTTTTTTAAGAAAAATTTCATTAACACCAACCAAAACTGACATCTATCTCCAAGACAGAGACAGAAGCCGAAAACCAAAGAAAACCACAACAATCAAAACGTTACGTTACATCAAAAGAACACCAACGATTCCAATCCACCACCCCACCCTTAAATCTATGCTTGTACCAAAGAAACCCCAAAGCCTTGATATCCGCCACCAAGTTCACCACGTTCGGGTCTTTATTGTCAAACCGCTTCTCGTTCCTGGCTCTCCATAGTCTCCAACAAGTAATGATATTAATACCTTGAATCACCGCTTTTTTTACAGACGTACCACTATACTGCTCGTGCATCAGCACCACGTCTCTAACATGAAAAACGAACGGTCGCGGGATCATACACCAAGAAGCAACCTTGTCCCAAACCCCATGCGCCACGCCACAACCAGTGATAATATGTTCTATAGATTCTTCATACGCATCACACCACACACAAAAAGGGTTGTCGATTACCATATTTCTATGAGCCAGCGCCGCCTTTGTAGGAAGACGATCCAAAAACGCTCGCCACATAAAAATATTACATTTATTTGGCACCCATGAACTCCAACTGAACTCGAAAGGAACATCACTAACCATAGAACCACGAAGCCATTGCTTGGCCGCTGCAACCTCGAAACCACATGAATTCCCATACGACCACGACCAAGTATCGGCTAAATCATCTAATACCACCCCTTGTAACATATTTTCCAGCGTCAACTTGGCAGCAACCTCTTCATCGCTGAGCGGGGCTCGGGTCCAATCCCATCTAATCAAACGACTGCTCCCTTCAATCAACAACCGGTCATGTACCATGACCTGTTTTGATTTTTCAATAGCGTACAAAGCCGGATAAGCGTCTCTAAGCGGTTCACTCCCCAACCAAGTGTCTAACCAAAACCGAATACATCTACCATTCCCGGGGTTCCCACGAAGGATATTTATAATCCCCTTCCCCTCAACCTTGTGCTTATTCCAAAACGTGACGCAATTTTTCCAAACCCCCGTAAAAGCATTGTTACAAGGCGCCACACCCCAACTCCTAGATGAACCATGAATAGCGCTAATGACTCTTCTCCATAGCGCACTTGGTTCGTTACGAAACCTCCACAACCACTTGATTAACAACGCATTATTACTTACTTCAAGAGACGCTACCCCCAACCCCCCATCTTTGACCTGTTTAGTGACAGTCTCCCATTCAACCCAATTCATTTTTCGAACCTCATCCGAACCACCCCATAAAAACCGCCTCATTAAACCTTCCAGCTCACCAATAATCTTCTTCGGCGCCTTGAATAAGGAAAAATAATACGTAGGCAAACTATCCAACACCGATTTTATTAAAGTCAACCGACCGGCTATGGATAGAGTATTAGCTTTCCACTTTGAAAGACGGCTCTTGAACTTAGAAACCACAGGATCCCAACTTGTAACTCTATTCATGTTGGCCCCAACCTTATACCCAGGTACGTGAATGGCAAAGACCCTGTTTTACACCCAAGCTCTTCAGCCATGCCCACGACCTCAACATCGTCAACGCCAGTACCATAGATTACCGATTTGTGAAGATTAATCTTCAAACCGGAACATAAATAAAAAATACACAGAACACGCCTCATATTACTAAAGTTAAACGTCGACCACTCCCCCATAATCATAGCGTCGTCCGCGTATAAAAGGTGTGAAAGATATTCGTTCTTGCAGAATTGAAACTTTATATGCAAAGGGATTTGAATATTTTTAGCGTGCACTTAAATCAGCAGAAAAAAAACACACAATGTTATTTCGTCTATCTATTATGTTATTGACTTATTTCAGTCTGTTCATTGTGTTTTTTTTGTCCCATTCATTGTGTTTTCAGTTCTGATCATTGTGTTTTTTTCCTGTAGATTAGATTGTGTTTTTTCTTCGAATACGCTGTTTTTGTACTGTGCTCATGTGTTTTTTTATGCCTGTTGTGGTGCATTTTCGGTACCAATTTGGTATCAAGTTTTGGCGAAAATCGATAACGGTATTTTTGCTTCAGTATCAGTGGGTATCAGTTCGGTATCGACATTTGACCTTAAAATATTGATACTGGACCGATACCTACCGTAATGTATGTTTTCGGTATCGGTACCAAGTTTTGACAAAAATCAGTATCGGTATCGGTTCGGTACCACCTCACCCCTACCCACCACTTATTGGTTGCACAACCACCAATAACGCCACCACACACCTCTATCCTCTCGCCTTAGGCACGCTGACCAAAATCACATACAGGTCACCGCCTCCTCCACCATTGCCTCCAACCTACCAAGTGTCACCACCACTACCATCGACCACCACCACAACCCTTGGCCCTGCCCCCCGGAGTCAGTGAAAGCTAGGGTTGACCAGGATGGTTAGAGACGGCTTTCTCAATGGATTCCCCTACTAGCACCAATGCTAATACAATAATTCTCACCACCAAAGCTATCACTATCGCCTTCACCCACCGCCACTAGCCGTTATAAAACAAATAGCGGGTGAGCCTACTTTATTACTATTTTCCCCTAAAGCTACCTATTTCAAACGAAGTCTATTTTTGTCTGAACTCAATCTAACACGCAACATGTAATTATTTTTTTGTAACAACTCATTTGACCTGAACTTAACTCGAGTCAAACCCGTTCCAAACCCAGTTTGACCCAAACCCGTTATTACCCGTTACTACGGAGTCACGGAGAGGTGGTTTCCCCATCATACGCCATCCTAAACGTGGCCACGGATTAAGCATGAAGCATATTGTTAACTTTAAAACGGCTTTTCACATGCGGGAGGGTATTATATCATAGTATCATATTTATCATCGCCGGTTATTAACGTTTTGCAAAACTTTATTTTAAACTATTCACATTTTTATAATAATATTCAGTTGTACACCAATTAAACCAACACATGTAAAAGTTACATAAAGTGGTCTCACTTTTCATGTCACACATACAACTTAACATACAAAACGTACAACCATATAAAGCATGAAATAGGTTCCATGTAGAATATTCAACAACCGTCACGTGTAAAGAAGAGAATCTGATGGCGCAACCATGACCACATTCTTCCGCCATTTCTCTTCTACACCTCATTACGAAAACCCCTTTAAACCACGACTCTTCTCCTCTTCTCTCTCTAGAATTTTGTCTGTTTTTTCTCTCTCTAAGATCGTTGTTATGGAAGGAGGGGAAAAAGAAGAAGCAGAGATTGAGCTGCTTCCTATGGACCTACTTGCTCACATATTCATGTTCATCACTTGTTTTAAGGATTTAGCTCAGTAAGACTTATAAAAATTACGATACTGTTTTTTTTTTTTTGATGATTGGAAATTTTGAAGGAAGATTTATGGATGGATTATGATATTGTTTTGTTGTTGGGGTTTTTTGATGATTGGAATTTAGATGGAACATGTTTTATGGTTTTGTAGGATTGTGAGTTGACTTGTTTTGTTTTTGTTGGTTGTTTGTGAAATATTAAAGGACGAGTAGTGTGTGTAAAAAATGGAGGGAAGGGGTGAAGCAATCGATAGGGAGAAAGGAGAAGCTGAGTTTTGCTGGTTGGAAAATGGATGATGACTCCACTTCTCGTCTTGTTCGTTATGCTTATGGTCTCAAGGACCTTGATATGTATGTCTTCTTCTTATTATTATTTACTCACTCACAAAATAATTGGTATTATTAGTTTAATTATTGCAATTCACGATGTTGATCAGCGTTTAATAATGGGGAATTGGATTTTAGTAATCTAAATTTTGCCTCGTTGACCGACAATAATCTGTGTTTAAAAATTTTTCTCACAACACTCCCAACTTTCAAAGTATTGGCCGGCGATTAACTTTTGTTAACTGAAAACTAACCCAATTTCAAAACTTAAAGAGTTTGAAAGTTAAAAAGTTCATTGTCGGCCAATACGTTGAAAATTGGGACTGTTGTACGGAATTTTTTAAATATACATTATTGCCGGCCAACGAGGCAAAGTATGGATTATTAAAATCCAATTCCCCTTTAATATTTGAATCAGATTTGATTTAGGAGTAGTTTGTTTTAATGGAAATATTGAATTTACCCAAAAAAAAATAAAAATTTAGGAGTAGTTTAGAGGGTGTGTGAGTTGCGGTTAAAAAAAGTTGTTATTGTGTGAGCAGGGGGTATTATTGTCTTTTTGTATAGTTTGTGGCAAATTATGATGTCAATCAGTGTTTGTTTAGTCTTTTGAATCAAAATTTAATTTTGTGGCTGTTGGAAAAGTTGTTAGTGTATGAGCAGGTAGGGGTGTTATTGTCTTTTTTGTGAAGAGTTTGTTAGAGATATGGTGTGTATAGTTTCTGTTTCCTAAGCCTCTGTGTATGATGGATTGCATAATGCATTGTACACATAATAATCATGGAGGTTTGCAGTGGATGTTTCATTATGTGTTGTCTCGTCTTTGTAATTCTTGTTTTTGTTTCGGTTTTAGATCAAAAAGCCGTTGGGGTTGCCAAATTACGGATAACGGACTGTACCAATTATCCACAGCAAAATGTATCGTCAATCTGTCCTCGATATCCTTATGGGGTATGACAGGGATCACTGACAAAGGCGTCGTTCAACTGGTATGAGATCACCGTCTTTTTATTTAACGGACAATACATTTTATTTTATTTAGAATTAACTGGAGTCATTTTCGGTATCACAATGATTGATCCTACAGATTTCAAGGGCCAATTCGTTGCAACACCTAAACATTGGGGGTACTTTCATTACAGACGAGAGTGTGGTCGCGATTGCTAACAGCTGCCCGAATTTGAAGGTTGGTTTCTTTTTTGTTTATATTGTTTTTGACCTTTTGTAAATGTGCATTGCTAACCAATGTGGCGTGCTGGATTTGAACCTGAGACCTCTGCAAAAGGGAATCAAGTGCTTACCACTACGCCTGTTAACTTGTTTACATAACAATAATAATATTATTTGTATGGGCAAATTGCAGAGTGTGGTATTGTGGGGATGTCGTCATGTAACTGAAAACGGACTTGTGGTTCTGGTAAACAAGTGTCCTAAACTGACGACGATAAACGTATGGGGGATGAGAGTACCTTTTGACTTTTTCTTGACCCTCTTGACTATTCGTCCAGCTCTTCAGATCGTACCCCAGTCGATCCTCAATATGGGAACTATACCTCTGTTGCCTGTATTTTAAGGTGGTTCGGATGCATTGTGTACAGATTTGTTAATTATCCCTTTTATTATGTGTACATATGTTGTTATTGTATTTGATTTATCGACGAAATAAACTGGACACTTTGTGAATGAACCTGTAATTATGTGGCTTTGTGCGTAGAGAATGGTTAAAACTTAAAACGACTGTGTAGTTATTGTTGATCTTGTTATCATTCGTTGTTAATAATCCCTTTGGGGCCGGGCGCCAGGTTCGAGTCCGGGTTTGCCTCCATGTAGGTTATCCTACAGCGCTTTACGTGTACATGCCGTCCAAAATAAAAGATCTTCTGGCGGGCGGAAAAAATTTAAAGCCCCCCTTAGTGATTGGTCCACGTGGGAGCTGAGTCAGCATGAGGCTTTAATTCAAAATAGGGGTGTAGTGGGGGGCGCGAATTTGTTTATATTTTTTAAATTAAAAAAAATAATAAAAAAAATAAGAAAATGAGAGAGTAAGAGAGAGAAGCTGAGGTGTCGAAAAATGATTGGTTGATATTTGTGATCTTCGGCGCTAAAACCATAACGCCTTGGCTCATTTTTAGCACATAGCGCCCCCCCTGTAGTGGTGTTGGGGGCGCTATGTTAGTTTTCACGCTCCGAATCGCGCTCCAGTACACATGTTCTTAAAAGTCTTTTTTTTTTTTTTTCTAAAAAAAGAAAAATGTATAAGGAAAAATGAATAGTTTTAACACCATTTTAGATTACTACTTCACTAGATTTTACATTTTTTACCTTTTAATTTACCTTGTAAAGTTTGAGCTCTGGGACAGGGATGAGATCCGTACAATAAATATTCAAAACCAAAGATGAGTAAAAACACAAACTGAATACCATAGCGATTATTAAGGTACGTTACGTATAGCGCAAAATGCCAAGAGTCAACTTGAGGATATGAATATCTGTTGATGCATATTTGCAACACCTGGCCCAACATGTGTCCAGATTGTTGACTAGTTTAAGCTTATGACTTTGACTCCATCCAACTTACAGGAAAGTGGCTAGAAATTTCATTTATAGACTTTTAATAGCAGTATTTTGTTTACTTTCAAACAAACATAACTTATTTCTTCTATGTCTTGAATTCTTGCATACATATTGCTGTTCTCTTCAAGACATATACCCTACTGACATATTATCATATATTATTTCCTAGCAAGAAGACCATAATCATGGGTTCCAACTCACTGTTTGAGTATAACCAAATATTGAACCAACTCAAGACTTACACCAACATTCCACAACATCTCATATCATCCTTTAACCGATTTACCGTGTTAATCTACCAATCGGATCAGCAAAATAGGTTTAGCCAACCTATGCTGTGGATTGGTATCTATATCGCGTTAGCTTCACTTCTTTGCACCGTTGCTATGTTGGCGGATTTGGTACATGGTATTCGAGACAGAAAACTATGGTTTCCATGTAAATACTTCACTCTTAATGCCGCGTCTCTCTCAGTCATAGCCGTTGCAATCAAACTACCAATGGATTTACACAATCCAATGCCGGGTCATGTGGACATGGATGCAAAGGTCGGAAGCTTGGCCTTTATGTGCACCATGATGGCTAATGTGTTGCCTTCTCTAGCAACCATGGATAACAAGGAGCTTCTCACAAACATCGTAGCGTTGGGCGTTTTGGTCATCACGTTGGTTGTGAATGTTTGCATTCAAATAAACACAGGTCTTCTTTCCTTGCATCATCATGAGGAACTGTTGGTGACTAACGCGGAAGCTAAAGATCAATTACCATACATGTATGCATACGCACATCGTTATGGCATCGTAGCAAGCATTTACGTCGGTTTGTTACTCATGTTGCTGATAATATATACATCTTCTTCTATCGCGATTGTAAAGACCAAACATATTCTAAATTCCAAATACCAAGGTGCTCATGAAACAACTTTAAACGAACTACAATCAGATTCAACCGGAATATTAAATGTTGACAAGCTAAAGCAGCATGTGAGAAACTACTGGATTATGGCCGGAACAAGTAGCCCCCAATTCGTGACAGCTTGCTCTGCTACAACCTCTGCTTCCGGAGTAATATGTGCTTGTAGTGCCGCCTTCCCTATTTATATGATGTATATTGGATTCCTAAGGGACTATAAGTCAGATTATAAGTGGTCCATGTTAGTCATTTTCATTATACAATTCACTGGAGTCATATTAGGTTCGGTTGCGCCACTTTTCAGATGTTTTGCAGATTTAAGCTTTAGCATGTCCATAAAATGGATGTGGAACCATATAAATGTCTTCAAAGTAGAAAGCTACTGGACTCAAGAGTTGTTTGATTGGAGACATAGCAGTGTACCATTCTCAGTAAGTAGCCGCAAAAGCAAGATCGTCGTACAAAATTTAATAAATGTAATTCTGAGTATTTGTATAGGATTACAGAAAACGGTTGTTGTAGCATGTAAGGTGATAGCTTTCGTCCCAATTTTCTTTGTGGTCGGCGTCTTGTATTGTATACGCGGTTGGAAATGGATGAAAGCCTTGTTTGGTTCCGAGGATACTCATGTGTTGGTAACAAACACAGCGGGACAACTAGTAAAGTTTAAAGATCTCCGGTGCTATATTTTAACGCTTGAAGATGATATTGAGCTTGCCGAGAGAACGTTAAAAGGCATTACAAAATCTGTAAACCTCGCGATTGGAAAGGCAGAGAAGCAACAACCTAATAATCTCATGAAGCTTCTAGAGGAATGTAGCGGTTTTAAAGGAGATGGAGATGTAACACCGTTGCAGGAAGATGATTATCTTAGCTGTTGGAGTTTAACGTTGGTAAGTCTCGCAACTGTTGCTGTTTCTCTTCCCAACATCCCAAAAGAAGCAACTGATAGGCTGATAAGCAGTGTGAGTGAAGGTCTTGTATATGTGACACTTGTGGAAGAAACCTTCAACGTTAGCGATGAATATGTAAGCATGCGCAAGGCAGCTAAATCGTTGTGGCTAGACGTTGAAGTACATCACAAGTGGTTAGGCAACAAGCTGAATAAACTTGCGTCCCAAATCAAAACAACAAAACAAATTCTTGAAAGTTTCAGGGATACGGCTGAAAACATGACTACTGAGGTGGATAGTTTGAATATTTGCGCGAATTCAATGTCTCGTATGACCAAAACTATCTTGTTTTCTTACTGCACCACCATTGATATGATGAGCCAAGAGGAGTTATTCACTAAACTGTCATCAATGATTGCTGACATATTGGCTGCTTGCCTCACCAACTTACCTCAAGTCATAGCGACAAAATGCCATACGGATGTGATAGAGAAAAGGGAGGCGAGTGTACATGCAGCAGCTCGACTTCTTGGTGAGACTATGCAGATAATCAACGCGCTTCAAGATCACCAACTTCCAAACTTGGATATGGATGAGCTGCCGTTTATTGACAAATGGCGCGTTTATCTAACACGTCCATTTCCTTGAAAGCAATTATGTTCTTAAACTCAAAAGAGTGATTTGATTTTGAGGACATACTGATTGTAGAAATCATTGAGTAATTTGAATATATGTACAGCTACTTTTGTAACCACTAACCAGTACCTTACTACCTTGTATACAGATGCAATAACAAAGTGATCTGTAGTGTTTTTGCTTCATAAGACCAACAAGGATCTTTATTATTATTATTATTATTTTTTTTTGTTTTGTTTTTTTTTTTTTTTTTGTCAGACCTACATTGTAAAAAATCAACAAATGTCCAAAAAGTACATCCCATGTATATAAATTGTGATAGCTTAAAAAAAATAGTAAACAAGTAAGGTGGATAACCCTAAAACAGCTTAAAAATATGCTTAGTTTATTCAGTTTACAATTTATTTATATGGCTTAACTTGTTTTCCTTATATTTTTTTGAACAAGTAAGGTGGATCTTCTAAAAAACCTTTTTAATCCATAAACACCCCTCACCTCACCAATGTTTTAAAAACCGGTTTTTTAACCATACCGGATTGGACTTAAAAATGGTTCAACCGGTTGAATCGGGCTATATCGGGTGGTTTAACCGGATTGACTAGTTAACCCTACAAATTTATAAATACAACTTTAACTCAAAAATAATCTAATAGTACATGATTTCGTAATAAAACAATAATAATTTAAAAGTGAATCAATACTAAAAAAATTCAGAATTACTCAATTTTGAACAAAATTGTTTTCATATAAAAGGGTATAATTGTTTTATGCCATTAGAATGTTGAATCATGAAAGAATCAAGTTCATGATCGCTTAAAAGATAAAATTCGTTTTCATCGCCATACTCATCACTAAAAGTATAACTATTTTTATTTTTCACATTCTTTAATAAGAAGCTTTATTTATCAATAATCAAAATATACTAAAATTACTAAGGGGCTGTTTGGTTCATTAAGTGCTGAATCATTAAGATGGTCTGAATAGTTAAGAGGCTCTGAATGGTTAAGAGCTGAATCATTCAGCATCTCTTATTAGCTTAATGATTCAGCACTTAATCATTCCATTCAGATGTTGAAACAAACAGTCTGAATGCTGAATGATTCAGACCTGAATGATTAAGAGGCTGATTAAGAGGCTACCAAACAGCCCCTAAGATAAGCAACATATAGACCAAGTAACCTTGTCTTTTAAAAAACCGGTTCATGTTCTTTCTCACTAAACATGATATCTATATCATCATTATGGGTCGATAAATCCAAAAATTAACGTTGTACCAGTACCGGTATAGCGGTATAAACCGGTATACCGGAATTTAACGGTGGTTCAAATCCTTTACCGTTTCCCCAAATTACCGGACTGATTTGTGCCGGTCAAGACATAGGTAAGCGGTATAACCGGTTCAACCGGCCGGTATAAACCGGTTTTTAAAACATTTCCCCTCACACTAAATCTCCTTGATGCAATACATTAGAGTGGAAAATAAATATAGGGTAGCGTTTGGTATGGTGGAATGTAAGGGGGAATGGAATGGACCATTACGAGGTAATAAAAAATAGTGTGTTTGGTTGGTTAAAGGAATGGAATCACCCATTCCACAAGGTATTCCATTCCCTCAAAACCATTCCATCCACCCCCCATGTTTTTTTTTTCATTCCATCCCTCATTCATCATTTACTAACAACACTATAACCCACCACCACCACCCACCACTCACCACCATCGTCACCACCCCCCACCGTTGTCGCCACCACCCACCACCACCACCTTCACCACCCACCACCGCTGCCGCCACCACCCACCACCGTCGCCCACCATCGCTACCGCCACCCGTTACCTTCACCCGCCTACCCACCACTGTCGCCGCCACCCACCACCGTCGCCGCCATCCAACACCACCTACCGCCGCCTACCACTATCACCCACCCACCGCCGCCACCCACCACTCACCACCATCGTCACCACCCACCACTCACCACCATCGTCACCACCCACCACCGCTGTAGCCACCACCTACCACCACCGTCACCACCCACCATTGTCACCACCCACCATTGTCACCACCCACCACCGCTGCCGCCACCACCCACCACTGTCACCACCCACCACCGTCGCCCACCACCACCGCTGCCGCCACCACCCACCACTGTCACCACCCACCACCGTCGCCCACCACCACTGCTGCCGCCACCACCCACCACTGTCACCACCCACCACCGTCACCTACCACCGCTACCGCCACCACCCAACACTGTCACCACCCACCCATCGCCGCCACCCACCACCACGCTACCGCCACACACCACCACCTACCATTACTACCACCAACCACTACCCACCACCGACACGACTCACCACCGTCGCTACCGCCACATATCACCACCACCATCATCGCCACTGACCACCACCCACCACCGCCACTAACCACCGATTTTATTCCCTCGTCTTTTCATGCATATCCAACAACACAAAATAATGTTTTGTTTTATTCCCACATGGCAACCAAACAAGACATGGAATGGTAATGATCCATTCCATTACCTTGTCCATTCCATTACCTCATCCATTCCATTCCCTCTTCCATTCCATTACCCCATACCAAACAGACCCTAGGGGAATTAGCATTAAATAATCTCGACTTTGTTGGGGTGGAATACAATAATCCCAACTTTAAAATTGAAATCTAGCAGGCCTAACGTCTGGTTAGGAAACTTATGTACTCGTTAATGTGTTTAGCTTTTTCATGTAGAATAAAATTATCTCCATCTCCGTTTAAAAAAAATTGAAATCTAACAGGCATAACTTGTCTTGGTTTTTATTTCACTGGACCAAAACTAATAAGCAGTTAGTTTTCTACCTACGTGGCATGCTACGTTGATAGATGGCGTGTAAAAAATGTCCTGGTTGGCAAAAAAAATCAGGTAGAAAACTAACCGGGTTAACCTCCGTTAGTTTTTATTTTGGTCAAGTGAAATAAAAACCAAAACAAATTAGATTTTTTAAATTTCAATTTTCAAGTTAGGATTATTATTTATTTAATTTGAATTCCTTACCTATAAAAGGTTGCTAGTTACTCTGCCGTCCCCTGGTTTTAGGTTAAAATTAAAATTAAAAGGTAGAAAACCTTCTCCTGCTACTAACTTCCAGTTGGTGATTACAGTTACAGGTGCTCTCTTTTTCCATCTGCTTTCAGATATTATTCTATTCATTTGTCTGCCCTGCTTAATATCATTCATTTGTGTATCTTTGCTATATCACTAGTCTTAATCTTTTGCTATTAGTTGAACAAACAAAAAAATAATTATCTTTTTTGATAAACCCAAATCCCCTAAACAATATTATTTGGTTGGAACATAGTGCTAATTTCTGTAGTTATATCCATAAAGTTTTTAGCTTTAAGTAATGTTTTAGAAAATATTGTATATATTAATATAATGGTGATAGTTTTCTCCAAATAAACATTTGCAGCAGATTTTCTGTGGGTATGATTAGAGGGAAAATAACACAACTAGGATGGTTTAATGGATCTTCTTTCACAACAAATGTTACAGGGAAGAAGTGTCTTGTTCCTGTGCTTAAAACCGTCGTTAAATTAAACAGCCCGCGTTTTCTGTTTCCGAAAACTCAGGTCTTGCAACGGTGTTGCAGCGCAATGTCGAAGACAAACGGAACTTGTTCAGCGAACTTACCGGTTGTTGTGAAGGAAAATATTGATCTGACTGATAAAGAACAACAGATATTTGATCGTTTGCTTCAAGTTCTTCGTCATTTTAGTCTTGAAACGAAGCTTCGTGTTGCTGGAGGGTGGGTTCGAGACAAGCTGTTAGGGAAAGAGTGTTATGATATTGATATTGCTATTGATAATTTGTTGGGGAGGGAGTTTTGTGAGAAGGTGAATGAGTATTTGACGTCTACAGGGGAAGAAACGCACGGAATTGGTGTTATTCAAAGCAATCCGGATCAGTCCAAGCATTTGGAAACTGCAAGGATGCGCCTTTTTGACGTTTGGATTGATTTTGTGAACTTGAGATCTGAAGATTACGCTGAAAACAGCAGAATCCCGACTATGCAGTTTGGGTCGGCAGAGCAGGATGCTTATCGTCGGGATTTGACCATTAACAGCTTGTTTTATAATATTAATACGTCCTCGGTTGAAGATTTTACAGGGAGAGGGTTAGATGATTTAAAGTCTGGAAAAATTGTGACGCCTTTGCCGCCGAAAGAGACGTTTTTGGATGACCCGCTTAGAGTTCTACGAGCAATTCGTTTTAGTGCTAGGTTTGAGTTTGAAATGGTGGACGAATTAAAGGTTGCGGCTGCAGATAGTGATGTGAAATCTGCTATTGCTGATAAAATTAGCAGAGAGCGTATTGGTCATGAGATTGATCTTATGGTAAGCGGGAATCAACCGGCTAAAGCAATGGCTTGTGTATCCGAGTTAGGGTTACTTTGGGTTGTCTTCACACCACACAAAAATTGTGAGCCGTTGATCTCAGAGGAACATGATAACGTTTGTGTTGGATATATGGATGCTGCATGGAGACACATGCATGAAGCGGGATGTACTTTCAGTGATGAACAACGAAGGTTGTATTTGTACGCGTCGTTGTTTATTCCACTTAGGAAAACCGTTTACATAGATAACAAAAAGAAAAGGGTACCCGTTGTGAACTATATATTTAGAAATTCTCTTAAGTTGAAAGCTAGTGATGCTGATGATGTCATGCGGCTGCACAACGCGGTTGAGAAGTTTTTGACTTTGATTCCTTTCGTGTTGTGTAAAGAAGATGAGAAAATTGGTGAAATCGATTGGGAAACAGACGTTATTGATGTTCATGTGTCATTGAAATTACGAATCTTGTTGGGTTTGCTTATTAGGGAAATCAAAGATTTTTGGAGGCCGGCGTTAATGATTTCCACTCTTTTACATAACAGTGATTCGTCCGTTGAGGGTATCATGGGTGAATTAGATAAAAGAAGACGCGTGTTTAGGGAGGTTGAGCAAGAAATATTGAAATTAGGTTTGGAGAAAGTGTGGGAAGTTAAACCTTTGATTAATGGTAAAGAAATTATAAAAATTTTGGAGCTTGGAAAAGGAGGTCCAGTAGTTAGCGAATGGCAACGGAAACTGTTACAGTGGCAGCTCGCTTATCCTTCTGGAACTGCTGAGGAATGCGTTGATTGGATGACGAGGCAAACACAGTCAAAACGAGCTAGAACATGAAGTGACGACAGTTGCAATCTTGTAGCTAGTGAGTCGATTCATTGTTACAGGTTTATTTAGAATTCAGTTTGCATTGCTAAAATGCATAGAATCATAGGTCATTGTACTGTTATTGCTCGGACTTGAATCTTTCTGGTTAGGGGTTTTCTTTGAAGTTTTGAATGGGATTGAAATGCAATGGTTTGTACAAGTTATGAAATATGATAACATAAAAGATTATGGTCAATTTATGTGCCTTGAGCCATAATGTCATCTAAGTATGACTAGAATATCTACAAAACAAATATAAATGGCATAGTTTGAGACTTTTGAGTATTCAAAATAATCTTGAATAGGGATGAGCTCGGGACGGTATCGGTACCGAACCGATACCGATCATGACAATACCGACACCGAAAAGTCCAAAAAACCAATACCGATACCGAACTCATACGGCACGGTATTGGTTCGGTATCGGTACGGTACCGGTATGGTATCGGTATTTTGCCTTAAAATACCGATACCATACCGATACCGATAATACCGAAACCAAAAATCTATAAATATGGGTACCGATACCGATCCCGAAACCCCTCGGTTCGGTATCGGTTCGGTACGGTATCGGGATCGGGACGGGACAGGACGGGACGGGATCGGTATTCGGCCTTGTATGCTCATCCCTAATCTTGAATGGCCGTATGTGGATCATATTGTAGGTATAGGTTCTTGTACAAATGCATTTTTCGTACAAAGTGTTAGAAGTCTATATAGTCATTGTGTTTTAAATTTTTACTATGATGTTTTCGATTCCTTTTGCATTGTATTATATTGAAAAACACCAAACGCAACAATTTAAAACACTATCAAATCTATTCTAGGCAAGAAATTTAAAACACACTGATTACTTTCTTCGCATGGTATTTTAGATTGCATGTTGAGAAATACATTAATTAGTGTTTTAAATTGTTATGTTTTATGTTTTTCTATATAATACCATGCCAAAAGAATATAAAACATCATGCCTAAAATTTAAAACACAATGCCTATATAGACTTCTCACACTTTGTACGAAAAATGCATTTTGTACCGGAACCACACCCTCATATTGGATCCAAGAAAACAAAGTATAATCGACGAATAAGTTACAACGGAAGAATGAGTTACTAGACGAACGTGGACTCATGCTATTACCACCTATTTGTGGGTGAAGCGCGCTAACCCAACCCAACCTGAACCGAATTTCTTTTGCCCTGTTACACGATCTGACCAACGCCAGTTTTGCGCTTCTATCCACGTAATATATTAATGACCAAGTTCCAAGAAGAAAGATCGTACATAACACCTTAAAATAAACCAGACAAAAAGGAGGAATATAAAAAGAAAACAAGACAACAAGAGCCATCTCCCACATGCTGCATCTTGATTTACCAAAAAACCTGCAAAACAGAAGAAAATGGTGATTTTGAAGCTGAAGTTTGTCTGTTTGGCATCTACAAGTCGCTGCATAATTTATGATGTCTATGAAATTAATAAAACTTACATACCCGATAACCCGAATCATAAGTTGGTCATATTCTCGACATCAAACCAATGTAAGCTGGGCATCAATATACGTATTCTAAATTTAACATAATATATAACATACAATAGCCAAGCCTCAATGAAGTCGCTCACAAAGGTTCGAATATACATTATCTATTTAAAGCAAAATACCAACCATATTCATCAAAAAATAAAATCCGTAAACGGCTAATAGACTTGTAAAATCTATTCGCGAGGCAGATGAGGTCATTTGTACACTTCCTGAAAAACTTCCAGAAGGGCCCCTTGGCGAAGTGGAATTATTGGATAACGCATTGTTTCTGCAAGTTCCAAAAGGTGCCCCGGCCTGCAAATATATATATGTAGACGCATATATAAATATAACATTTTTATAAGATTATTAAGTAGATAAACTGAAGACAAACCTGGCAAGAAGCGACGGAAGCACAGCCACATAACGTTTGGCCATTCATTCTATCCAAAGCATCAAAAACACCTCCTCCGTCACTTCGCTGTAAAATTCATAAGTTAGCATATGGTAGGATCAATTTACCATTATACCCTTGTGTTTTAAAGGAAAGTATGAATATCGAATACCATATAGAAATTGACGGCTAAGAAGTTGGGCATTGTGTTCCCAGCTGCCTTGTAACAGGTGGCAACCATATCCATCAATGGAGTTGAATTCTCTTTGCAAGCTTCAGCTTGTACCGGCATGGTTGGAAAGTAGTTTTGAAGAAAAAGAGATGCAGTTTTGGACGTGAGCGGTTTTGATTCTTTTCTATTTGGGCATGACCCTTGTTGTACTCCAGGATCCCCAGCTGAAACATCATCAAATTTTGGTTTCATAATTATAAAATACAAATAATATCTTCACTATGCATTATTAGGTAATTTCTAAAAGCAACACTTTGGGTGACTTTTAACCCGTCGGAGATAATATAGTAATATACAACCGAAATCACCTCATTTGAGGGCAAACGGGTCAAAATTGCCACAGCTACAAAGACTAGTGGGTAAGTGATACTTACGCGCATTTTCCACCATGTATCTCCATTGATAAGCAATACCTTCGGTGGCTTCCTTTGAAGAATCAGAAGTGAAAACCAATAACCTATGATTATCCTCTGCCATACTGGTAACAGTTGGCCAGTCCTCGCCCTTTTTAGGCATCTGGGAAACTGGAAACCAATACTTGTCCAAACCAGCATCGGTGAATACTTTATTCAACCCTTTAGGCGTATGCACATAATCCTCGATTATAATTGTCACAATCTCAGTTGGATTTGAACTCAAGAACGCTTCTACTTCCCTCAACGTGTTAATCGCAGGTTGCTAATCAAAATATAAATGCGTTAACTGCTAAGCACATTATGAACTAGTAGTCTTGCTGATCCAAAGTTAGACATGGAGTTGACTTTAAAGGTCAAACATATGTTACATTGTTGCATAGGGAAGGGTTATCTTGAGAACGTTAAATATCGCGAGAACCGTGAGAACAAATGAGAAAACCAATCAAAATCAATTTTTTTCAATACAAACCTAATTATAATTAAAATATAACATTAAAAAACAAATTTTCTTTCCAAATAATTCATCTTTTCTTGCAAAAACAATCTAAAATTAACTTTTTACACATGTGTAAATGAAACAGTTTACACATGTAAAAAGAGTAAATTTACACATGTGTAAAAGCAATTTATTTTCGTATACATTTAAATTTTTAAGCGTAAATTGTGTTTTTGAGACTGTATTTTAATAATAAAGACAATTGTAAAAAGAAATTTTGAATTTGAATGGTTTTAGATAGCGTTCTCGCGGTTCGCACGAAATATATGTGTTCTCAAATTAGCCTTTCTCTTGTTACATATACGATATACGACAACAAATATAAAAGTAGAAAAGATGCTTACAAAGGCGGTGATGTTGTAACACTGGCCACGGAACGAGTGACAGAGCCAGATATCATTCTCAAAGTCATACATATCCAACATCAATCCTCTAACTCCATTCTACCACAAATCAAACAAAAATTATTAAAACATAAACGAAAAAATAAAAAAAGGAGAGTATACAAAAATACAAAAACAAACATACTCTCAACTGGTTAGTGACAGAGTCTTCCTGATTGTAAAATGTGATCCTTTGAGGACCAGTCAAGAGCGGAGCATCCACAATCGAAAACGCATTATGCGTTACAAGCCACGTGTACTTGTTAAACGGCAAACCATTAACCTAACCTCCATTAGTTACCAAAATCAATCAGATTCATAATTAGAATCCAAAACTTCATCAAACTAACAAAACTGTAAAAAGTAAAAAATAAAAAGTAAAAAAATAAAATAAAAACAAATCAAAGCATCATCATTAATCATTAGAGTGTAACTTCTACATCATAATGCAACAACTAACTAAAAGACAAATCAATATCTCAACCGATTAACCGAAACAGACAAACCATTGAAATAACCTCCATTAATTACCAAAATGCAATCAAATCAAAAGGCAAGCAATAAACAGAAAGACTTACAATGGCAGTAGGAATAATAGATTGGCCTCTAGTACAAAAGGGCTGCGTTTTACCCAGCTCAGGACAATTACCACAGTAAAGACCAGGAGCACAATCAGTAGCAGCAGAGCATGATTCTAGTATCTGTTTCAAACTTATTATTATTATTAATTAAAAATAACAATTGGTGTGAAATCAAACTGAAATTCAACAGATCTAAATGAGAAAATGTTGTAAACCTGACAATCGCCGTTGGAGCAAGCAGAAGTGGTTAGGGAAAAGGTGAAGAGAATAATAATAATAATAATAATATGAAGAAGAAGGAATGAGGATATGTTGTTGTTGTTCTTCATGAGGTATGTAATGTAGACACTTAACTGAGAAGGTAAAGTTAGTTATGATATGATGATGGTGGTTCTAGTTTATTATTATTGAGTCAAGTGAAATAAATAAATATAGGGTAAGGTTAGTATTTTATGTGTTGGGTTCACATGGTGATGGTGGGTTGAAAACATTATTGATTACAGTGAATGTTTGTGTTTATTTTTCTAAAGTCAAAATAGGTAGGAACTAGGAGGCTCGGTAATTAATAATCGGATGAAATGTGTATATATATAACTTAAGAAATACGAAAACATAAAAAAAGATTATTAAATAAACAAGTTTTAGATTAGTTAAATACTTGAAGTTATATTGTGGTTGTTCAATCGTTTTTGTATATTTATTTATAGTTACTAGCAGGAACCCGCGCGTTGCAGCGGAGCTGCACGTTGTTTAGCTGTTGCATTTGGTTAATCGCCTCGATATTGTTTTCTGTTTGATTCGAAGCGCCGTCAAAATGGTGAGGAAAGTAAAGTGACAATCTATGCCGGTTAGTTTGAGTACCTAATTAATAATATGTTACGCGTGAGCCCCTACGTATGTGTCTGGTAGAACATTTGTTTATGCGAGCGAGATATTATACTGTGAACCTGTGCATGGCAACGGAATCGACAATTTACAGCGATGGGAATCATTGATGCTCTTTTGGTGAGCGTAATATAACCAGACAAGCCTTAAACACCTAATATATTTGTGTATTACGAAAGTCGTAAGAAAAAACATAAACTGTAACAACCGGCAAAAATAAGGTAATTCCGTACAAATTAATTAATATATGATTAACATAATTAAATGCAATTATGTGTGATTCAATTATCAAGGCCTTAGGAGATAGCAATTTCCAAATAATGCATAGGAATGCATACGTTTAATGGTAAAACATGATTGGATCATGTGCGAATAAACTATCCGGTATGGACGTTGGCAATTACCCGGTAATAATTAAATAAACGAAAAGGATCCCGGACACCCAGGATATAAAATAAAGGGTAATTTCACAAAATATAATGAGTTTTGGAACTCCAAAACCATAAGTGGAAACGTCTTGTACAAATCTCCCGGTAACGAATAAAATGCGCGTACCGCACCCGATACGCGTATAACTCATAATTTCACCCGGCAAAAGCCTAAATAGCCAATCAACGCTTAAATTAGACTATATTTAAGGGTTATTAAAGGTATTTTTAATGTCCGAATAACGCGTGATTAAAACCCGAAAAATACCCGAACGACACCCGAACGACGAGGAATTAAACTTAACTTAATGTTAGTAAATAAATTGTGTTGTGGACCCCACCCAAGCCACACAAGGGCCGGCCTAAAGGGCCATATTATATCCATGCAATATGTATAATAATAATCTACTAAAGCTAGGTGAAAAGCATGCATGAACAAAAAGCCAAAAGGTGTAAGATCTCTCAAGGACAAAAGCATGCAACATCTTGTCTCCCCTTGTAAAATTTCGGCCCTATGGCCATAAGATCCAAGACAAGAACCAACTAATGATGCACTAAGTACACACATGCAAGTATAATATCTAGTGAAAGGTTATGATGGGTCACAAATACTTACCAAGATTTGCAAGCAACCCCTCACCCCTCACCAAAAACTTACGGCCAAACACCCTCATACACAATCTCCCAAGATCATTTTAGCACAATACATATCTCTTAAATCTTTAGTAATGATCACATGCAATCCATGGAAGATATGGTGAGCTTATATATAACATGTGTTAGATACATGAGTTAACAAAGCAAAAACTCTTCTTCTTCTTTCTTCTTTGAGCCGTGAGTTTCACCCCTCCACCATACACATTTCTTTCAAGTTTTTACATCTCCAAATCACTCAAAACAATCCATCATCCAAACCCCTATTGTGTGTTTCAAGCTTGGAGCTTAACCATTAAGGAAGAACACACTAAACCCCTCTCAAAATCCAAGGTTTTGTCTTCCCTAGCCTTGTGCTAGTAGTAAGCTTCTTAACCTTGTTTTTGATCATTATTATTCATGTATGTGTTCTTAGAAGCAAGTTGTACATGAAGGGTTTAAAATGTGGTTTGAAACATAATCTTTAATAGGTTTTACATGAGTAAAATAAATGATTAAAGACATGTAAATAAATCATGGATTTGATGATGATAGAGTAGTGATCTTGAAAATGTATAAAATCTACACATACACTAATGTGATGATGATTTGATTAAGATTTATAGAATAAACTTAAATGTGTTAAAAAGTAACTTTAATCATCTTTATATGATCATCTAAGACATAATAAATGATGGAACATGTTAGAGGTTCATGAATAAAGAAGTTGAAAAATTAAAGTTTACTTACTTAGAAGAATGATATTTTGATATAATGGACAAATACATAAAACACACATACAAGTAGCCTTATATATGAAATATAAGACTAATAAAAGTGTTTTGATACAAAAATAACTTACCAATAAAAAGATGAATCTTCAAAGTCCACTATTTTGAGTGAAAAATGCTAACTTTGGAAGTTAGAGTGGAAAAATGCAACATTTGAAAGTTAAGGGACTAATATTGCAACTTTGAAAGTTAGAGGACTAAAATGAACATTTTAGAAACTATTAGTCCAAAAGTGCAATAATGGAAAGTTTGGTGTCAAAAGTATAAGTAATAATTTTCCAAGGTTGATTTGGTAAATACTAGTAGATATACTTGGGTATTTTTGTATAAAAAGTATATTTTTGAAAGTTTAAAAATATGGATTGTAGTAACATAAGGATTTTTATAAAACAAAGATTTTATAAAAATATTAAACAAACTTGAGAAACTTATACAAAAATGAATACTTTTATATAAATGGGAATATAAAAGTATTGGAAACATTTTTGTAGTTAAGTTAACAAGTTGGGTTAAAAATACATAAGTATTTTAAACCTTCCAAGTAACATGTGTTAGGAGGAAGAAATATGAATAATATTCTATAAAACACATGTTGGGAAAAACTTGGAAAAATTAACTATTCGAGCTAAGATATCGAACTAAGACGCGTTAACGAACCGTACACGGACAAAACATGAGAAAAATGTCATTGCGGCAAGATGAGAAAATATATATTTTTAGGAAGTAAAATATATATATACATCATGGGTGAAAACTAATAAACACTTTCCTAAGTGTTGAAGGAATTATTCGTGGGAGAAAAACATGACGTAAACAAGTAAGACGTTAAACAAACGTATATACTTAACAAGAAAAATTACGCATTTATATATATGTACGCTCGTCTCGGCAAAATTCTAGTATATCTACTTAATGGGAAAGTAGATATGTGGGAAGGAAAACGAGACGAGTAGACAAAGATATATATATGCGTATGCCGTGCCGACAAGATCCTAGTATAATTATTTGAATGGGAAAATAAATATACGGTATGGTGAGTTGAATCGAGTGTTGAGAATATACAATCGAACGACAAGATCTTAGCATAATTGTTTAAATGGGAAAACAAATGTGCGGCAAAGTGAGTCGGGTCGAGTGTTGAAATATATATTATGTCGAGCGATGCGATCTTAAGTATAATTATTTAAATGGGAAAATAATTATACGTTAAGTGAAGTCGAGTCGATAATAATAAGGTACAAGTTAAGGAAATATTAACAAGAGTAATATATAACTTGTAACGCAAAGGGTAATCTAACGCCAACGAAACCTAGGATACGCGCTCAATTAAATGGGATTTGGAATAACTTGTGGTCGGGAGTTGGGTGTACAACTTGCCAAGGCACATGCACTATAGGGATAGTGACTTATACGTCTAGGACGTTTGTAGGTGCGAGACCCTTTTTGCTATCTGCTTAGTACGCCGGACAGTGATTCAGGTGAGTTTCACGGCCCCATTTTAAACTATTTTTACGTTTTCGGGGGAAAGATATGTTAGGGAAAATGTTTGACGGATTTATTACTTGAGGTGTGACCGCCACTCGGGGTTGAGTCCTCGCCTCTATAATCATTTATTCAGGGAAATGAAACCGGTGGAATATTGAATAGTACTATTGGTGCCTGACAAGGCCCACCCCTAATCGATAGCGTCGATTATGCATTAGTGTATGCCTGGGGTGCATATATTCTGAACTTAAGTCGTAGGATACCGAGTAACGACTTGGAGCGGGGCATATTTATTATACGTCTTGGTTTGATTATAGCCTCAAGTAGATTTATAGGAATTTGCAACTCCTATATATTGTCATAACATGGTATTTCCCAAGTATTCAAGTTTTGGAAACTAAAAACCTGTGAACTCACCAATATATCTATATTGACGAAATTTTAAACATATCTTTCAGGTAATTAGATGAAGGCAAACCGGGGCAAGCTGGGTCATGGAATCCTCCGATGCGGCGTTAAATATTTTGCGGGGTTTCACCTTTATTTCCCAAGACTATGGGATATATTTGAGAAACCTCTCCATTGTGTTATAAAACAATTTACTTTTATGTAATATTTCGAACAAGATTTGACGCCTTAATAAATGACCCATTTTCTTAAAATTTCTTGTGATTTGCGTTAGCCTTGACTTTATGCTCTTGAACCGTCGCGCCACGTGTTTCCGCCATTGTCGTGGTGTGACATAAACTATGTAGACATAAAGGCATTTCCTACTTGTTAAACAATCAAAATCATTAACTAATTGTCAATGAAGCCGACAAAAGTTAAACAACTAAAATCATTCCAACAAAAGTTAAGCTATGAACGATCTCTACTTGTTTGTTATTAAAGCTTTTTTTTTTTTAATCATATCAAGCATCAATTCTCTTATAAGCCTTTGTGCATCATCCTTTAATTTTAAAGCCCTTTTAACAACTCTCATGAATAGCTAAGCTTCATCGTGGAAGTCATTTTCTGCTACACATTTGATATTGTTAATTTGTTGAAACCTCAAGTCACCAATATTAAACATGAAAGATTGGATCTAACACTCGGATTTCTGGAAGATAATCCCTTTCTATTCTAACTTCTTCAGTAGAAACATCATAGTACCAAATTCTAAAAGTTTGCAGGCACAGAGAGGGTTTGTTGGGAATATTAATCCTCCTGACAACTTTTTCTGGTAGTTGTACTATGGGTCGGAACAGAGGTGGTTGTGGTTTTGTTGCTGGACTTAGGTCTGCAAGAACGTGGTCATAAATAGAGAGGGTTGAGGGAAACAAGTTTGGGTCGTGGCTTTTTGGGTCTTAAAACAAATGTGTTCCGATATATTGGTTTCAAATTAATTGCTTTGATGATGATTGAATCACATAGAATGTGTTGAATTAAGTGGTTAGTTACAAGTTAACGATTGGCCGACTACTTCTCTTTTCTACGTCTATTCCATTTTCTGTGATGATGTTCAAATATATGGGTAGAAGATGAATGTCATGTTTCTTCTCTTATCTTATTCGCATTTTATATTTCTATTATTATTATTATTATTATTATTATTATTATTATTGATTTATTATTATGGTCATTATTATTTGTTTATTCATTTGAATGTGTAAAATATCATATAAACTCTTATTTTTTTTGTCTTTTTGTGTATTTAATCATTTTTTTTTGACAACCATTAAATTTGTGTTGCCAATTTAATAGAATTACAATTTTATCCATGTAGATAAATATGAATGACTATTTTGCCCGTTCAGCACCTATTATATAGTAGTATAGATAGATAATGTTATTATATAGGTTATGATGTATCAAATTGGATTACATTTTTTTTAGATTATTGATGTTTGTAAACTATCACTCATAAACCAAGATGTGCCGACATTGTACTTAAATAGTTTATTAACTTAGCTAAAGTATATCATAAAATTGCAATTATAAAACTTTAAATTTGTTTTAAAAGCTTCAACATAATACAATTTGTTTTGAGTTAAATTAAAAGAAGTTACTGTTAATAGCATAACAATAGACTCTGCAATTTGGTTTGATGTAGAACTTTGGTTCCATCATCAACCCCTTTGGTAATTTGGCCTACAAATTAATCGTAGTGATTTTAAATAAAGACATCATGGATGGATGATGTGGAGCTACAATGGACATAAGAGGCCCCTACACTATCCAATGTAGGATCTCATATGGGGATAGGATGTGAGGGAAGGTGACTACGGCCACATAAATGTCAATGATCCCGCACCCGGTTCAAGAGCTCACAAACATGAGTCATGTGATGCTTAGAATTGATAACTAGAGTTGTTTAGAGGAGATCATGGGTGTGTAATCAATGGTTGTCATGAATAGTGTACTGTGTATTGATGAACTTGGTTGTCTAAGTGTATAAACAAAATACGGTAAGTGTAATCTAACACATGTTATCTTCCAATGGAATTAGAAAAGAAATGAGTAGTGTACTCCTCTATGATGAAATTACTTATTTTTTGTTTGAAACTATTCACTTGTATGATTTTTAGGAAAGCAAGGAAACGATAAACGATAAATATTGAGTCTATACCAACACGATAAGATAAACGATAAATATTGAATCTATACCAACACGATAAGATAATGTTTATAAAAACCTTGTGCCACCAAAAGGCCTGTGTCTTGGATTCTAAGTTGTATATAATCTTTCTAAATGTTGGTCACTCGTAATCTGGACAATAATGTTTTGTGTGGCTACTAGGAAAACGACTGACTTGTAGGTCGAAACTTACGAGATTGTGTATGCTAGGGTTTTATTTTATATTCTTTTCTTGTTACCATTCTTTCCATCTTCGTTTTTGTTTTGTTTTTCGTCTCTCATATACGCATAGATCTTATGTTCTTCCTCTTAGTGAAGCTCATAGCATGATAACAATCTTTCTACATAGACTTGGGATTAAAACTCGAGTTAAGGATTTGTTGCATTTTCATTTGCGTGCATATATCTCACAGGTTGTCAAATGCTATGAACATGCACATCCTCAATCTATTAAATGCTCATGTCTTAATTAGATTCAATATCCATGGCTTTGTTTGGGGGTTTTCATGACATTCTGCGTATCTTGTCTCGTCGTTGACATAATATATTGTGTAGTTTTAACGTTTATTCACCTTATATTTACATAATAACAAAACCACATCAAGTAGCATATTATATTAAGATAAAAATAATAATAATGAAGATTTAATATCAAGAGGAAAGATCCGGTACAAAGTGTTTTTTCGGTAAGAACTGTGAGAATCAAAGGATGGTATTTTTTTTATTTTTTTTTTCAATTTTTTCCCCATATTGTTAAACATGTATTATAGTATTGAAAACTAAAAAAAAATTGTGTAAAGTAATTACGTGTAGAGTAATTACATAATTACTTTAGTGTAAACTAATGTATTTACTTTAATGTGTTCATGCTATTTGACCTTAATCATTTGATATTAATTTTTTTTTTGTATTATTCATCTAGAAAGAATGTTTAAGCACATGGGAAAAAAAATTCTAAAAAAAAAATAATTTTTTTACCACCTTTGATTCTCACAGTTCTTACCGAAAAACCCTTTGTATTTGATCTTTACTCTAATATCAAATGATTAAGGTCAAATAGCATGAACACAAAAGGTGTTCATCACCCTCACCTTTACTTGAAGATCGCATCAATTTCGGATGGGAATTCTCAACCAGGCTATGACCCGTTGCATAGCATGGTAGATACGCTCTCGTTTGCATACGCCAAATATCTATCATCTATTTAAGAGCTAAATTAGGTATTGCAATAAAAAAATTGGGTTCAAACCCATCACCAAGGTGTCACACCCTCAAATTTTCACATGCGGGGTTTTACCGCGAGGCGCGTGACACACCAGGATCCAAGTCAACGGTCACAATAAACGACATCTATATGATATGAAAACAACGTAAATTGCCCATCAAGTTTCAAAAATTCGACCATCGCTTGCGGAAGCGTAAAACTTTATTACAACTCAGAAGTAAAACATGAAAGTCTGATAATACTCAAAATGAAATGCAAATGGTTCATAGACGCCGTGAGACTCCGTGCGCCTAAACTCAATGATGCTACCTTTGCGACCAGAGAAAACATGCCAAAAAAACGTCAACATATAATACTGGTGAGTTCACAGGTTTTAAGTTCACAAAGTGTTTCAAGCGTAAAGAGTTTCATCTCAAAAGTACCAAGTATGCAAAACCTTAAGTAAATAACAAGCGTTTCCTTACTACTACGATTGTGTTGCCGAAACCATTACTGACAAGCGTTGCATGTGTTGCCACCCGTGTTTGAGTTGCCGAAAATAGAAACAATATGCACCCGCTCGGCTCCCAGCCGTCGGGTGGGGTTCGTCAAGCCCAATAGATCTATCACATTTCCCCCGTTGTGCCCCGCACATTCATGGTTTCCCCAGGGACTTAGCGTTGCATTGCGTCGTATAGTAATTTAAAACAAGCGTTACATTTCCAAAAGCGTTGCGTTTCCAATAGCGTTGTGTTTCAAAAGCGTTGCGTTTCAAAAGCGTTGCGTTTCATAAGCGTTGCGTTTCAAAAGCGTTACGTTTCAAAAGTGTTGTGTTTCAAAAGCGTTGTGTTTCAAAAGCGTTGCGTTGCAAAAGCGTTTTGTTTCAAAACATAAACGTTGTATTTGTAAAAACATGTGGCATTGTAACACCCCAACCGATGGCGGAAATATCGAGGTGTCACATAGTGACGATTGTTCAATAGCTCATGGTACTAAAGTGTAAATATATTATTGAATAATTTAAATTGTCTTACATGGATGAAATGGGAAAAATACAAAAGTTTGAACAAACATGAAATTTGAAATAAATTATTAAAAGCAAGCACTAAAATCCAATGCTATGGAACTAAGATTAAACTGCACCTGAAACATGTACAAAATAAGTTTTGTCAACATATGAAATGTTGGTGAGCATTCCTAGTTTTAATATATATAGTAAGTTGGAAAATGTTATACAATTCAAGTGCAAAGCTACAGTGCATTTATGTAAACTATGTATCATACAAATGAGCGAAATCAATCATGTGACTGTATAAATGTACTAGAATGAACGGCGGTGTACTTATCCAAATAAGTGGATAATAACTTAACAATGACCACGGATTCTCCGATGAAAAAGGGGGAGAATCAACCTAGGCGGGTTGTCAATCCAATAGCGCTATCCAATGTTAAGGTCGGCTTGTACAATGTTAATGATTTCACTAAGTACAAATGTATTCTACATGTAATGTCTAAGCATAAAGCACGTTTGTAAGCTAATGCACATAGTACTAGAATTGTATTGTAAAAATGTGAACTTGTATTTGTAATTTGTATAAGTGTACATGTAACACCCCAAAAATGAATAAAAGCAAAAAGGGGATAGGAAATACTCACTTTCGCCAAATGACTAGACGACTAAGCGAGCGTGAAAATGCGAGCAATCCAAAGATTCAACAACGAAACTAGTCCAATTTAGAAGAAAAGAAACCGAATAGTAAAAAAAATATCAAGCTTCCAATTCGCCAATTACAAGAGCTTATAATCAAAGCTTCAAATGTAGAAGTAATATACTCTAGAAGAAAGGTATGAGGGAGAGTTTAATCGAATTGAAACAATCGATTTAGAGGTGCAAAGTGTAATGGGTCATAGGTGGGTTTTTATACTAGTTTTGGATTCAATTAGGCTTTAAAATTGGTCAACACAATAAAGTAAGGTTTTAAGATGAATTGACTATTTGACTAGGACTTTGACCAGGATTTTGACTGAGACTTTGACTAGGACTTTTGACTAGGACTTTGACTGGAACTTTGACTGTCTTAGCGGACCGCAAGGGCTAAAAAAATAATTTTTCTAATTTAATCAATTTTTAAGTTATAGACTTGTTTCCTTCTATTTCTAATTTGTTTTAGGACCGAACATTAAGGGCTTTGAGTATCAAGGTCTGAAACATACGTGCTCGGGTATAGATGTGAGTATAAAACGTGCATACTTTTACTTATAAAAATTATAAGTTTTATTAAATTGCGAATTTTGGTCCTATTAAAATACGAGGGTTAAAAATGAAAATTTTGAAATAGTTGAGGAACCAATTATGCACATTTATGAAAAGTGAAGGGTGCAGGTCGTCACAGGCATGCTTCTCCCCCGAGAGAAAAGTGTATAAAAGAGGGGCCGTGAAACTCACCTTAGAGTGCGCCTTCAGATACTTAGAATTCCAACACGTGTATGATGACCCAACTTAGTTACAACCTATCAATGAGTTTGAATAAGTGTATTGGACTACTAACCCGAAGGTTAACTAGTCCCCGATTGTCCAGATCTTGACTACGTGTGTTAAAAAGTGCGTTTAAACGTTAACCGGACATACCAGACAGACCCGACATCCCGTTGGTGACCCATTACATCAATTAGTCATGCACATAAGGTTAACACATAAGTTTCAAGCATAAAACACTTAGTTTGCATCAAAAATCGCATATACGAAGTCGTAAGGTCGAATCGGGAGTTTCCTGTGTTTGGTTCGCCCCCAAGGACTTCTGGTTCGACCCATGGACCCTTGGTTTAACCCTCATGATGTTCATTCAACCTATTCACAAGTTCATTTGACTTAACACATGTTTATTTGACCCTAACATATGTTTATTCGACTTTAACGTATGTTAATTCGACCCTAACACGTTTTAATTCGCCCCCGGGCACCCAGATTCGACCCCAGGCACCCACATTCGACCCCCAGACACCCACATTCGACCCATTTGAGCCACGTTCGACCCTTTTGAGCCACGTTCGACCCTTTTGAGCCACGTTCGCCCCCTTTGAGCCACGTTCGACCCTTTTGAGCCACGTTCAACCCTATTGAGCCACGTTCGACCACACGAAGGGTCGAATGAGTTCCACGTTCGACCCTTTGCTGCAGAACTTCATAAAGCGCACCAAAACGCATCTAAACGGTCCGGAAACATCACGAAACATCACCAATCACAGCAGTCAACTATCATTAACATATTCCTACAAAACCCTACCAATTTTATCCCAAAATCCGTCCGTTTTACAAGTTACCCGAAATAGCAAATTATGGAGATGTCACATCAAACGCATGCAATCCTTACCCAATTAGGAAACTTTCTGAAATCAATCAATAATCAACTTAATATACTCAGATTATCATGAACAAGCCCTAGATCTAACCCAAAATCCCCAAAATGAGCAAAACATCATCCATAATCAATTGTAACCTATCTCAATCATAAATCATCATCAATAACAGTCCTAGATCGTTGTTATAGCATCTATACAGCAATTAATCACCAAACAATACATAACACCACATAAAACACCATTAACACATGTTAATTTGTATGAAAACTCATTGTTTATGAATAGGTTTTGTTTAGAAAGATGTTAGGAAGGTTTTTATCCATGAAAACATGTTTGAATCAGATCTGGACTCTTGGGGTTTAATGAAAACGAATCAAAATGCTTTAAAAAGGATTTAGGATGAAGAACACACCTTAGATCTTTGTTTAGAAGATGTTTGTAGGTTAGATTATGGAAAACAAGAGCAAAAACTCCTTTCTCAATGATTAAAGTTGCTAGAGAGTGTTTAGAGGCGTTTAGGGTTTGTGAAATGGTGAAAAATGACAAATTGTGGTATTTATACTAGTCCACATTCGCCCCTTTCACATGGTCGAATGTACCCACATTCGCCCCTTTCTCAGGGTCGAATGTACCTTAACTGGTCGAATGAACTCCTATTGTTTTCACATCCCAGGTTCGCCCCTTCATTAAGGGTCGAACCAAGATCATTTCCCAGGTTCGCCCCCACGCTATGGGTCGAACCTGGACCTATGTTTTCTAGTCTTTCCAGTTTGTCGTGTTTAACGCATTTTAACGCATCCTAACACATGTGTAAGATGGTAAAACTTATTGCATTCCATTCAATAGAGGGTTACATTATATAGAGATAAATTAGGCCCGTGGGCTTAATGCTCAAACCCTAAATACTATAGGTTCCAATACTCCCCCGCAGCCAGAGCAGTAGAGAATCGAACACTCAGACTGGAAAACAATAAAAAAAACATAAAGCACAGAAATAAGAGAAAACTAGTCTTGATCTCGGTTCTTGACTTGTAGGTATAATATTCTGCAATCTTCTTGACTTTGCCAAAAAAAAAGGAATTGAACGGGGATGAAACCAATTTAGTGGGGGTGATTTGAGTGGAAACGATGAAATATCAACACATAAAAAACAAAAACTGTTTATAGATGTAAAAAAGATTTGCAACAAGCAAAAATCAGTTATGATTTGCAACCCCATAGAGTGGCTCACGTAATTGATAATTTGATACGTATGTGGATTTCCTCTTGGGTGATGTCATAATCCACTAGAAACCTTTTGAGTAGGAAACAATTATAGGGGTCAATCAACATCAAATGTTTATCGGTGGCGGCTCACAATTAGAAACGTGGGACGATATACTTTGTAAAAGGAACCGATCACATAAAGTGATGAATTTAGGAATAATGGCCGGAGTCTAGAACCAAAACCAGGACTAATCTAGAATGGAAATAAGAAAAGTGAACAGAAATATGAAAAAAAGAAAAGGAACGGTGTTGGACAGGGCGGCGATGGCAGTGGCGGCACGCCACCCTGTCTAGGGTTTTTCTCAAGTGGTGACAGTTAGGGTTTGTAATTTATGGTGATGCAGCGGAAACGGTGTAGAGCCTTGGCTGGCTCTGATACCATATAAGATGGTAAAACTGATTGCATTCCATTCAATAGAGGGTTACATTATATAGAGATAAATTAGGCCTGTAGGCTTAATGCTCAAACCCTAAATACTATAGGTTCCAATAACATGAACATGCAATCTTAATCTATGTTTAACATATATAAGCATGGATAATTATCTACACATCGTTTAAACACATATTTGCATATAATCCACCATATAAGAATCAATCTACGCGTAACACCTAATTTAGTTTATGTAATTCACCAACAACGGGACTCGTAACGTGTGTGTGTGTGTGTGTGTGTGTGACTAACCCAATGATCCTCCAAATCATTGAACCCTGGACAATACGGACTGTGTTCCGACTCGACTGACCCCGTCAAGTATGTTTAATAAATGTTTCTCGCTAAGGTAGACTTTTTGTGTTTATGAAATGTTGATCTAAACATGCCGGGTGTCACATCATCCCCCTGTTGAAAGAATTTTCGTCCCGAAAATTTCCCGAAGTCAAAGAGAACGAAGCGATAAAAAGAAAAATTTTCCCGGTCGTCACACAAGGCATGTGAACATTAGAAGCAGATTTAGAGAGTTTGAGTTAGCCGTTCAAGCTAGGAAGAAATCCGATGGTCGACATGGAAAATGAAAGTTAACAAATTGATTGTTCATTTGTGTGAAGGTTAAACAACATTACAAGGTGGCAAAATGAGTCATTGACAACAAAATACAACGTACTTACAATTAAATTGTGTCCTAAGAATCCATTCCGCAAAAGCTCTCTCTCTCTCTCTCTCTCCCTCTCTCTCTCTCTCTCTCGAATGGATATGATAATGTACCAATGAAAAGCACAACAAAAGGAATTTTACTTATAAATGGTAAAGAATGATCCGAAATGTCGGTGAGTTTAAATAGAACAACTCTGCAAGTCAAGCAACCTTCTTTGCATGACCACTAGAAGGAGCCGTGTCGTCTTTTTTTGAACCAGAGGACTCAGGCTTCTTTGCCCATGCAGGTGCCCTATCTGGTTCATAACGGTAGTCATAAAACAGTTCTTCCCCAGCACATATTCTTTCTTTAGCAAATATCCCTACCCTGTTATCTCCAGCTACCATAATAACCTGACCAAACAATTGTTATATACATAACTGCGCTAGTTATACAATTTTTTTAGCAAACCAAAGGGCGCATTCCAATCAGTCCTGCGCCCAGACTAATAAAAGTCCAGGACCGAATGAGCCTGTAGGCCGGGGTGTCCAGTCCTGAAGACCCAATACCTAATATTGTGTTTTTCACATTTAGTTTTCCAAAATATTGTGTGCTATTTACCCGTTTTTAGTTAAAAAATTTACAAGCAAAATATATGCAAATTTCAATATTTTCATTTATGTTATATATCAGATGAACCTTTATTCTGTATGTAGTTGTTATGGTTCTTATTTTATAAAAATTCTATAACTACAACTCATATACAACAACAACAACAACCATACCCAGTAAATCCCACAAATAGCACGCTACAAGTAGGGTCTGGGGAGGGTGGGATGTAGGCAAACCTTACCTCTATCCTGAGAATAGAGAGGCTGCTTCCATAGAGACCCCCGGCTCAAAAAAAAAAAAAAAAAAAAAAAAAAAAGATGTGACTAATAATCAATGACAATAGGGAGAGTTCTCTGGACTAAAAACAACGTTAAACATCAAACATCATTATATATGCGCACAAACATGAAGGAAGTCACCTATAGAGTCGCTCTAAAGTGTAAGCAAGGCTAAGTCCCTGGGGCACGACTAAAGCTTTAATGTACCCTCCCTAGTGGTCCCTGACCTTAATCCTACGCCTCCATGAAGCCCTATCTTGGACCATGTCCTCAGACAGGTGCAAATCTAATAAATCATGCTAATCCGCTCATCCCACGTCAATTTGGGCCTCCCTCTACCTCTCCTCCCCTCGACGGTAAGGGTTTCAACTGCCCTTACCGGTGCTGATGACCCCCTCCGCTTCACATGCCCATACCATCTACTCTGCCACCTCTATTTTGCGCGCTTGTGTCTTCTTGATGGCCCAACATTCTGACCCATACAGCATAGCGGGTCTAACTGCTACCATATCAAATTTCCTCTTTAGTTTAACTGGGAATCTCCTGTCACACGTGACAGGACTCCACTAGCTGCTCTCCACTTAACCCAGCCACTTTGAATGGGGTGGGCTACGTCACTATCAATCTCACCATCATGTTATACATAGGTTCTCAAATACTTGAACTTAGTCAGTTGCGGGACCACTACAACTCATATATGCGACTTTAATACGGTTGTCCAACAGGCCCAAATAACATGTAAAAGCTCCATTTGGATGACTCTTGAACGTATTGAAGGTGGATTATTTCCAACAAATAAGACCACTCAAAATTTCTAATACGTTCACAACACTCTTAGGTAGCGTTTGGTATGATGGAATGGAAGGGGGAATGGAATGGACCATTACAAGGTAATGAAAAATAGTGTGTTTGGTTGGTTAAAGGAATGGAATCACTCATTCCACAAGGCATTCCATTCCCTCAAAACCATTCCATCCACCCCCCATGTTTTTTTTTTCATTCCATCCCTCATTCACATTTTACTAACAACACCATAACCCACCACCCACCACCACCACCACCACCACCCTCCACCATCATCACCACCCACCACCGATGTTGCCACCACCCACCACCGATGCTGCCACCACCCACCACCGCCGTCACCACCCACCTCCGTCGCCCACCACCGATGCCGCTACCACCCACCACCGTCGTCACCACTTACCACCGTCATCGTCGTCGCTGCCACGAACCACCGCTACCACCCACCACCGCCGCTATCCAACACCACCCAACGCCGGCCACCACCGTCACCCACCCACCACCTGCCACCGCCACTCACCACAATTTCCTTTACCCACCACTACAACCGCTACCCACCACCACCCATCACCGCCACTATTCACCATCGTCACCCATCCACCATCACCTCCATCCACCTCCACCTCCACCCATCGCCATTGTTGCCACCACCACAACCGTCGTCGCCACCACCCACCATCGCCGTCGCCACCCACCACCATGCTACCACCACACACCGCCACCAACCACCACTGCCACTACTCACCATCGTCGCCCACCCACCATCACGACCGTCCACCTCCACCTCCACCTTCCACCGCCGCTACCACCGCCGCCACCACTGTCGCTATCGCCACATATCACCACCCACCGTCACCGCCACTGACCACCACCCACCACCCACTACAACCACTCACCTCCGATTTTATTCATTCGTCTTTTACTGCCTATCTAACAACACAAAGTAATGTTTTGTTTCATTCCCACATGGCAACCAAACAAGACATGGAATGGTAATGATCCATTCCATTACCTTGTCCATTCCATTACCTCATCCATTCCATTCCCCCTCCATTCCATTACTTCATACCAAACACACCCTTAGCTATATGTTGAAACTGGGATTCCAGGAATATACCTTCGCATAGCAGTTTGGAACCGGAGAATGATTAGCAAACTTCAATTTATCACCCTTACGGTAAGCATCAAGAACATACTGCATGTTGCAACAAAAACCAATGTCTCTTATGTGTCTTGCAAAGGCAAAAGTGAAAATTGACTATAAAAAAAGAAGTATGTGTTTTACTTACTTGATCATTTAGGTTGAAGAGGAAGGATGAATTTTCACGATCATAGATCTTTTCACGTTTGTCAGCTTCACCAAGGCCGGCCCTAAGGGAGTGCGGGGAGGACTCCCGGCCCGGACCTAATTTCTAAGGGGGCACTTTGAGCGGCGACGAGTGTTTTCTTCCTGCAAGTATTTTCTTTCTGTTTTCGACCCAAAATTTTTTTTTCATATTAAACATCACTGGTTATAAACACAAGAAGGTGAAGAGTATATAAGAAATAAGATGAGTCATACATGATAATCTAAATTGGAAGGATACGACAAAATTTAAAAAAAAAAGTCGAAGTGTGTTACTTGAGATTTATGTTGTGGTACAGTAATTGTGCAGCCTTTACAGTAAATTTTAATAAATAGTAGTACTACAAAATAGTAATTGTCTCACGCTTTTCACATGATACAAGTCAAATTTATTTTATTAAAAAACTTTTGAACTCTAAACATAAAATAATGGCCCTTCAAATTATTATGGAATTTTAAGAAATTGTGGTTTTTTTATGAGCCAATTAGCCAAACATATTAATTTTTATAATTATTACGACACTTTCAGTTCTATATCCGGTTCAACCAGTCCGACTAGGGAACCGGTAAGGACACCGGTTCAACGTCCGCTTCAGTTATAAAAAAAAAACATTGCTTAAAAGACCTAAGACTAAGGGGCACATATTTCGTGACTCGGCCTGAACACCTGAATTTTCAGGGCCGGCCCTGAGGTTCACGATGTGAGATCAATTCTCCAGTGTACTCACCCAGATATTCATGTTTAGGTACACTGTTCTGAAGATCATCAGCTAAATGTGAGTTGCTTAAAATAAACAACATTAATACACCACTAGTCCTAATTCTTACCTTTTAGAACTTTTAGCAAAAATTTGACTTTCCTAAGAGTATGCGTAGTCGAGCGTCATGGGAGGGCGTTTGGGATATTTTATTCCCCCATAGCGCCCGGCACACCGCCCCCGCCGGCGCTATGGGGGCGTTTTGGCAGCGCCCGCCATGGATATAACTAGCGTTGTGGATGGAGAGTTTCATATTTATTATTATTATTATTATTATTATTATTATTATTATTATTATTATTATGATTATGAAGATGAAAATGTTGATGATGAAGATGATGATGAATATGTTGATGATGAAGACGGTGGTGGGAGCAGCGCCGGAGGGTTTCATCGGAGCTCCGCATGGTGGCCGGCTTTTTTCTGCTTCTCTCTAAATTCTCTGGTCTCTGTCTTCCTCTCTCCATACTTGGTGTGTGTGTGTGAGAGAGAGATTCATCAGGAAAAATGAGGGTGGTCTCAGGGGTTTTATAGGGAGGTGGGTTTGATGGTTAGGATAAAAATTTAGAGAGGAGTGAGAGTGAAGAAGAATAAGATAACAGAGAGAATAGAATAGATGGTGAGAGGAGTTGTATTTTATAAAAGTGTGAATGAATCTAACATTAGTTGTATAATAATAATAATAATAATAATAATAATAATAATAATAATAATAATAATAATAATAATAATAATAATAATAAGGCTCCGTCTATTCCCACCCCCCACCTTCTATTTCCACCCCCTTAAAGCGCCTCGCTTAGGCCTAAGCGAGGCGCTTTGAATTCAATCAGAGGAGGTCAGTACGAGGGGGCAGAAAAAGCTGATTTTTAATTCGAAGCGCCTCGCTTAGGCCTAAGCGAGGCTCTTCGGATCAAAAAAAAATTTTTTTTTGATCTTTTGAGTTAGTTTTTTGTTTTTTTAATATAATTATTATAAAAAATGTTCTTTTTTGACAAACGTCTGGCTAACCTGAATTTCCTTTGGATCAAAATGTCAACTTTTTCCTGCCACCCTCGTATGGTTTGGCTAACCTGTCCAGTTATCAATCTCACTGTCCAACAACTGAATTTTACTTGCTTGCATGAAAAGTAATGATCTGAATTTTACTTGCTTGCATGAAAAGTAATGATCAGAAACATTCCAAATAACCGTCCAATTTCAGCTTTTGTTTAACTCATGATTTATCCACCAAATCATTTCTTCAAGTTCATTTCACCAAAAAAGGCATAACTGTAATGATTAGAAACATTCCAAATAACTGTTCAATTTCAGCTTTTGTTTAACTATTGTAGCAACTTCCATAGAGAAGTTATCAATCTCACTGAGATGATATCTTCTCTTTAGGTTTTGGAATTAATGAGAAAACTTTTTAGTTGTTATCCGAGAGATAGCGGTCAACGATGAAGACAACCTGAAAACAACCGGATACCATGGATCAGAGAGATTCAAGCTAATTAAACTCTATATCTCAAGTCGGTGCAAGTTATGTTGTAGCTCATATGTTATTATCTCTTCTCTTATTCTCTCTTTCTCAAGTTCTCGATGGATTATTTGCTCTCATATCATGGATCAGAGAGATTTAAGCTAATTAAACTCATATCTCACTGTAATGATCAATAATATTCCAAATAACTGTATAATTTAAGCTTTCGTTTAACTAATTTAGCAACAGTCCAAATAACTGTAATGATCGCTACGGTTAGTGGATACCATGGATCAGAGAGATTCAAGCTAATCAAACTCCGGGCAACCCTGGTTTAATTATACTCGTGTACAACCTTTATCTCTTTATGTATGAATAGTGACCCTCTGACAATGATCAGAAACATTCCAAATAACTGTAATGATCGCTACTGTTGATTGGTATATAGAGAGCAAACCGACGATCATTCAAAATTTAAAGTTACCGCTAACCTCTGCACCATCATCGTTGACAGATATCTCTCTGAGATGATAGCTTCTCTTCAGATTCTGATTGCACCGGTGGAATTGGAATTAATGAGACAACTTTTCAGTTGTTATCCGAGAGATAGTGGTCAACGATGAAGACAACCTGAAAACAACCGGATACCATGGATCAGAGAGATTCAAGCTAATTAAACTCATATCTCAAGGTGGACTTAAGCACCTGAACGGGAAGTTGAAATTTTGAATGATGTTCGTCGACTGCACCGAACACACTACAATTATTCACTATTTTATACATACAACACAACTTCATCGTTGAACGTACTGTCTTCTTTGATCTTGATCTTCACACTTGCTTTTGACAAATCCATTGTTGTTTCCATAGACATTCAAAGCAAACAAACAAACAAAAAGATGTTCGATCGGTCTTTGGCAATCCCTTAACTAGTACTACCTAAATTCAAAAGGAGGCAAATCGTTTGAAATGGTGAATACATCTTCTTTTTGACAGAATTGGGTTAGAGAAGGGGAAGAGAGAAAGTTAAGGAATATTATATAGGAATTGGAGAAGTATTTAATATATAATGTGAAAGTATTTAATATATAATGTGAAAGTATTTAATGCTTATTTAAAGGGTGGGAAATGTGCCTAGGGAGTTACGTGCATTATCTAGTATTGAAACTTGCGATTAAATAATATATTAATACATCAATGGACTACACTCACGGTATGTGCATCACGTATTTTCATTCTTTCCTTGATCTGCAATATTTGAAAATTATCATTTCTTGACATGCTTGGTAACACCTTGATCTGTAATATCTGAAAATTATAATTTCTCGAAAAGTAATTAAAAACACTTAAAAATGAATTAAAAACAATTGTTGCGAGTTAGGTTTTAGTCGGAGGACCACGTACAATGATTCATCAAAGTTGTACAAAGCTGGATGTTTTTACTGGAAAACCAAAACGAGCAATTAACGAAGCGAAACGGAGAGTTATAATTTTCTTGGCTTGGAAACAACTTAAAAGAACCAAAAATGAATTAAAATTATTTTTTGGTGATTAACAGATAATTTTAAAGAATTAAAAGAAATTCAAATTTTTTTAAAAAAAGGCCAAAGCACCTCGCTTTGGTCAAAGCGAGGCGCCTGTGGTCTAATCAAACCACTAAAGCACCTCACTTTGGCCTTTTTTTAAAAAACTTTGAATTTATTTTAATTCTTTAAAATTATCTGTTATTCACCAAAAAATAATTTTAATTCATTTTTGGTTCTTTTAAGTTGTTTCCAAGCCAAGAAAATTATATCTCTCCGTTTCGCTTCGTTAATTGCTCGTTTTGGTTTTCCAGTAAAAACATCCAGCTTTGTACAACTTTGATGAATCATTGTATGTGGTCCTCCGACTAAACCTAACTCGCAACAATTGTTTTTAATTCATTTTTAAGTGTTTTAATTACTTTTCGAGAAATTATAATTTTCAGATATTACAGATCAAGGTGTTACCAAGCATGTCAAGAAATGATAATTTTCAAATATTGCAGATCAAACATTTAAAAATAACTTTTCATGCAAAGCAGGTAAAATTCATTGTACAAACCGACGATCATTCAAAATTTAAAGTTACCGCTAACCTCTGTGCCATCATCGACTACAGCAAACCGACGATCTTCCTCCACGGCACTCCTAATGGGCCTCTCTTTATTTCACGGTACGATTTGTGTTTTTGTTGCTTTATAAATAATAAGTTTTGTGTTTATCAAACCCTAACGTCTGAGCAATGATTTATTAAATCGTTTTACTAATTTCCGATTCTTGATACTTTCATAAATCGTTTTACTAATTTCCGATTCTTGATAATAACAAATTATTATAATAATAAAACAAAGGAACTAAATTACAAATATAATAAAATAATAATAATAATAATGTAATATAGTCATTGTTAATGCTCAAAAAAGTCAACCTTTGTTGACTCATAGGAGTCTTGAAGACGAAATGAATTTTACAAGATACTTGAAACAAGGTATGGATATGGAGAATAAATATTTGACTATACGTGGTTGATGATGTCAAGTTTAAGTCGTTGATTCATTTAGAAATCGAAAACGCCTATCGTTGTAGCTCATATGTTATTATATCTTCTTTTATTCTCTGTTTCTCTAGTTCTCGATGGATTATTGCTCTCGTATCGACTCTCACAATTATTCACAATTTTATACATACAACACACCTTCATCGTTGACCGTAATGATCAGGAACATTCCAAATAACTGTATAATTTCGTACAAGATTCCTATGCAAGCAAGTCAAATTCAATTGTTAGACCAACTTGAGATATGAGTTTGATTAGCTTGAATCTCTTTGATCCATGGTATCCAGTCTTCTTGATTTTGATCTTCACACTTGCTTTTGACAAACGTCTGGCTGACCTGAAGTTCCTTTGCAACCAGGTAAAAAGGAACTACGTTGCAAATATAAAAATCCATCACATCACGATTATACTCTTTATGTATGAATAGTGACCCTCTGGCAAACCTACCTCTGTTTTGAATTTGTTACTTCCATAGAGAAGTTATCAATCTCACTGTAATAATCAATAATATTCCAAATAACTGTATAATTTAAGCTTTTGTTTAACTAATTTAGCAACAGTCCAAATAACTGTAATGATCGCTACGGTTAGTGGATACCATGGATCAGAGAGATTCAAGCTAATCAAACTCCGGGCAACCCTTGTTTGATTATACTCGTGTACAGCCTTTATCAGGTTCTTTTGGCCACAGGTACAGAAAGGTTATAAATGTTCATGTCGTTTCAAGTTGCCTTCATCGTTGACCGATATCTCTCCGATAACAACCCTTGTTTGATTATGCTCTTTATGTATGAATAGTGACCCTCTGACAATGATCAGAAACATTCCAAATAACTGTAATGATCGCTACTGTTGATTGGTATATAGAGAGCAAACCGACGATCATTCAAAATTTAAAGGTACCGCTAACCTCTGCGTCATCATCGTTGACAGATATCTCTCTGAGATGATAGCTTCTCTTCAGATTCTGATTGCACCAGTGGAATTGGAATTAATGAGACAACTTTTCAGTTGTTATCCGAGAGATAGCGGTCAACGATGAAGACAACCTGAAAGTGGATACCATGGATCAGAGAGATTCAAGCTAATTAAACTCATATCTCAAGCCGGTGCAAGTTATGTTGTAGCATCTTTGATCATCTTCTTTGTAATTACTTTTTATTGTTTCGGGTTCCCTTCCATCGTTGACAGATATCTCTCTGAGATGATAAAGGTAGATCATGGAAAGTTGAACTCAAGAAAACAAAGATGAAACCGATTAATGTTCTTTATATATGAATAGTGACCCTCTAGCAATATTTGTAATTACTTTCTATTGTTTAGCGCCGATCCGATTGTTAAACGTATCAAGACTATGAAATTAGTAAAACAACTGAATTTTACTTGCTTGCATGAAAAGTTCAATTTCAGTTCAAACTTTTCAAACACCTGCAACATCTCAAGAGTCGAGGTCCTCTGAAAAAGACATCGTACAATGATTTGGACTTGCAATATTTGGACTTGACAGATATCTCTCTGAGATGATAGCTTCTCTTCAGATTCTGAAAGTGGATACCATGGATCAGAGAGATTCAAGCTAATTAAACTCATAGGTAAGAACATTGTGGATGAGGATTGTTTTATCTTCCCATTGATTTCAAGTATGTTGCCAAATAACTGTTCAATTTCAGCTTTTGTTTAACTATTTTAGCAACTTCCATAGAGAAGTTATCAATCTCACTTCTCACTGTCCATGTTTACCTTCAACGTCCAACGGTAATGAGTAACCTATACACCTCTACAATGATGTGATTTGTTTTTAGATAAGGAGGTATATGTACAATGAACTTTTTACGCTAAATAAAACCGATTAATGGCAGGTTTGCCAGAGGGTCACTATTCATACACACAACTTTTTGCTCTAGTGGTGTGCTCTACCTTTTTGACAAACACCTGGCTAACCTGTCCAGTTATCAATCTCACTGGCAATCATATCTCTGATCGGTCTAACAACTGAATTTGACTTGCTTGCATAGGAATCTTGTACGAAATCATTCTCACATGAATATCCTTTGATGAATGTATTAGGGGTTGGAAACTCTGAAGACCAATGACCCTCTAGCAAACCTCCGTTAAGGTCTTCAGAGTTTCCATGGGAAGGTAAACATATATAACATTCTCTTCTTCTTCCCTTACAAATCACTTTGCCATTAATACAAATCACATTGTGCATGACATTACATTCTGCATGTGTCATTTCATAACTTGCACCGGCTTGAGATATGAGTTTAATTAGCTTAAATCTCTCTGATCCATTGTATCCACTTTCAACTAAATCTTTCTCTGATATACTCTATATCAACCGAAATTGAGTATCATCAATCTGGTATTAGTGGTTGGAAACTGTGATGAAAAATCTGGTGTGTGTTGAACAAGAAGATGATCAAGGATGCTACAACATAACTTGCACCGGCTTGAGATATGAGTTTAATTAGCTTGAATCTCTCTGATCCATGATATGAGAGCAATAACCCATCGAGAACTAGAGAAACAGAGAATAAGAGAAGAGATAATAACATATGAGCAACAACGGGGCCGATTGGTTTTGGAAGCTACAACATAACTTGCACCGGCTACTTTTCAGTTGTTATCAGACGAGGACTTGCCTGTGTTGCCGCATTTAATGAAATTTAACGCGCATACCGCATTCATTGACTTTACGTGGTTGATGATGTCAAGTTTAAGTCAATGACAATGTTGAGGGTTATTACTTTGTTTTTTAATTTTTTTTAAACTTTTTATAATTATTAAATTAAAAAAAAACAACTCAAAACATAAAAAAACTACCAAAATAAATTACCCCCTCCAAGCGCCTCGCTTAGGCCTAAGCGAGACGCTTTGAGGGGGTGAAAATAGAAGCTGGGGGGTTTAAATATAACCACCCTAATAATAATAATAATAATAATAATAATAATAATAATAATAATAATAATAATAATAATTAGGCCTGTAAACGAACCGAACGTTCATGAACTGTTCGTGAACTGTTCGGCGGGAAGTTCGTTTATGTTCGTTTATTTAAATAAATGAACAAACACGAACACAATTTTTTGTTCATTTAATTAAACGAACGAACATGAACACACGTTGTGTTCGTTCATTTATGTTCATGAACGTTCGTTTATGTTCGTTCATTTATGTTCGTTTATTTTGTTCGTTTATGTTCGTTTAATTAAACTTAGCTTTATTTTTTATTATTATTTATTTCTTTTTGTTAAGTAACCTTAATTCATATGTTCTAAACACTTAACCCTAATCCTAACATTCTAAACGTATCACTTATTAGCCGCTCTCCACCCCAACCCTAACGTTCATTTATGTTCATGAATCATTATTAATTTGTTTTTGTTTATGTTCGTATATGTTCATTTGTGTTCGTTTATATTGATCATTTGTGTTCGTTTATGTTCATGAACTGTTCGTTTAGGTTTAAATGAACGAACATAAACGAACACGAACACGACAAATTTCTTAATGAACGAACACGAACACAAAAATGTGTTCGATTATGTGTTCGTGTTCGTGTTCGGTTAAAGTTAAATGAACAAACACGAACACGCCTGTGTTCGTGTTCGTTCGGTTCGTTTACAGGCCTAATAATAATAATAATAATAATAAACAATGATTACCCAATCATTTATAACCCCCTCATAACCCCCCTTCTAACTACACCCTCTTTTTCCATAACCCCTAATAACCCCATTCTATTACTTTTTAATATTTTAATACCATAGCCCTCACATAACCTCCCACCACTACACACAACCTAATGTGTTGGTAAATAAGCCATATATATACGCTGATACGAATTTAGAAACCATTTGTCTTATTGAGTAGATTAATGTAGTATATTTGTATGGTCTAGTAAAGTCAATAATTCATCAAAAAGTAATGTTTTGTGACTTTTGAAAAATGAATCAACTTTTAAAAAGCTAACAAATCAACAAGTCATTTACAATCTCAATCCCAATTCCCAAACACCCTCTACATATAGTCTAGTGCTATAGAATCATGACTCTCATGATTCTCAAATAACATACAAATATAAAATCTTCATTCAAAAAGCAAACCCATTTCTTTATGTTACAGTTATATATACACATCACATTAGCACAAAATACCATCTTTCCCTCTCTAGAAATTTCAGTCAAAACCAAATCACATTATTCCCACACAACTAACTATTACAAGGACCACACTTATTTTCACTTGTTACTTTTTTTCTTTCTCCAAAGTAATTTCCTCAGCAATCCACCTTTTTTCTTCTTACTAGGTACAATAGACAGGAAATTTACCAAAGCTTCTTCATCTTCTTGATGTTTAATTCCATTTACACTCAAAAACCTTTGTGGGGATATCACTTTCACATTCTTAGCATTGCCATCCATGACAGCCGGTGATGTTATGGTACGCGTAATCTCTTTGGGTTTTGATGATTGTGCTTCGTCATCCGCCATCATTTTATCCAGCAGAGAGACCCGCTGGTGGTTTGTTTTAGCGGGTACGGGAGGTGGCGTTGACGGTGGGGATTCGTAAGTTGGGTTGGAAATAAGTCTTTCTGGGACGGATGTGTTTTTTGGTGAAGCTAACGCCTTTAACTGTTTACCGAGGTTTAAGATGGTTTCTTGGCACTCGGCTAGCTTTTCTGAAGCGGCTATTATTTCACGATCCTGCATCAGTATTCGAGTACCATAATGTCATTATTGTAAAGAAATGAAAGACGCGCGAGTCATGAAATGAGATAGAACTTACACTTTGAAGCCTCTTTTCATCATTGTCTAACTCGCCGTGTTGTGTATCTTCATCGTTGTCTAACTCGCCGTGTTGTATATCTTCTTTTATGGTGCTGAAAGTATAGCAATGTAACTATTCAGATTAAAGTAAAATATATGTTTCAAATTATGTGCAGTCTGAAAACAATTTTGGAGAAGTTTGGAGAAGTTAACAAGTTTCCTAATGGATAGAACTTAGACGATAAGTTATTACCTTTCTGGCACGATCAGCACGGGTTCATCAAGATATCTGGTCTCCATATCTTCACTAGATTTTAATATATTGCAGGCATCATTGTAATCACCAATGGCCTCAATGAGTTGTTCATCAAGATCTTCTTTAGCCGTCATCTCTACATTCATTTGATCTTCAATTATATCCTTCTGTTGCTTTAGCAATTCAATCTCGGTTTTCAAACCTTCAATCATTTTCTCCGATTCCTCAAGTTCAACAGCCATAGTCTCGCTTTTACTAATTTCAGACTCGAGTTTATGTTCCAAATCCATTTTTGCAAGTTCCATTCTTTCCAGATCGTCTTTCAGATTCTTCGTTTCTTCCTTCAGTTGCAACTTATCTGCTTCATTCTCGTTCTGAGCTTCGTCCCAATCAAAACGCTTCTCCATTTCATTCCTCATACTGGATACATCTTGAAGCGAAAAACAGTGGTTGACTATCCATTCAAGAGTCAAAGTCAACTCTTTGGCAAAACTTTCCAATTCCGCCTTCCCGCTAAGCAAATTAGTACAGCTCTGAAGAAACGTCTCTAACACAGCACCAAGCTCGCTAGTCTTCCACTGCAGAACACGAACCGTGTAGCCTGTTGGCGTTTCTGAGCTATCATCCTTTCCACACAATCTGAGCCCTTCAATTAGCTGAATTAACCTCTCGATCGATCTGTTCATATCAGAACTGAACGCTTCATTGCTCAAAGATTTACGGGGATTTTCATCACTTTTTTGTGTGAGAGCAACTGTGATATCTTCCAGCACGTTGTTAGAATGTCGTCGTGTGATTCTAGAATGTTCCGAAATAATTTTTGATATATTTTCAACCCAGTCAGAGTGATTTTCTGTATCGAGATTAGAAGTTGTTAACGGTTTCTCAACAGAAACTATTGCCAACTTCTCCATCTCAACAAAATCATCCATCAGATCAATATCTGAAGCCTCGACCGTCTTGCAAGATGGCGCCCATGAGTCAGCCATACTAGCCTTTTCATCACTACCTATGTCAGAAGATGAAGCAAATATAGGAAAATCATGGCAAGTAATGAGATTCCTAGGAGTCTGACTTTTTGACTGATCGTTTGTTTTTCGGTTGAGGAATTCCTTAAGAACTCTGTTCTCGTCTTCTAGTGAACACAATTGTTCAGTTAGAAAGTTAATCTGTTTCTCAGAAGTTTGGTCAAACGAAGAATCCTTTGAAGCAACTGGAAACGGGTTAGACTTTCTTCTAGAAGTTTCCGTTGGACCTCTTCCCAACATTTCAACTTCATTCTTCATTTTTGCCAGTGCAGCAGGGCCAGGCAGCCGTTTTCTTACAAGAATCCGTAGTCGTTGTGCTTCTGTTTCCAACTTCGCAATCCTTCTCACACTCTCTAGGTGTTGTTTGTGCGCCACGTCAGCAGTTCGTCGATTGAAATCTCTCTCTTCATTCCTGATCTCAAGCTCCTTCTCCAGTACTCTAACTTCATAACTTAAAGAAGCATTATCTCTCTGTGTCGACTCCAATTTACTCATAACAGCACTTAAATCAGAATCCAATTGACACCTGCCTGCATGCAGTTCATCAATTGTTTTTTCTTTTGTTAAAAGTGCGTTGGATAACTGAGTATTCTCAGATGTTAATTTGGAAAGCCTTTTATTAGATTCTGATAACTTCTCTTCTAAAGTTTTTCTTGTTTTTTCATATTCTCGTGACGTTTTCATCACGGCGTCATGAATCCTTTTTTCCTGTTCTTCACGAACAAAACGAAGCTGCTGCATACACTCCTTCAATGCTGCATCCACACCATGTAATCTCTCCTCACTGGCTATCATCTGCTGTGTCGTCTTCTCTAGCTCTTGTTTTAGTGCTAACACTTCTGCTTCCGCCTTCTCCCATCCTGTGTATTGTTCAGCCGAAATCAAAAGTCACATCATTTGTATAAATTCAGATATTTATATACATGTTAAAATCCAAATAAACCATAAATGACCTAGAATGGCTTCTCGTGCAATGTTTGTCTGTTTCTTTGCCATGTCGTCTTTAGCATTTATTTCAGCAAGCGCTTTTGAAAGCTTCTCGTTTGAAATATTCAAGTTTCTCTCCAGTTCAGCTTCATAGGCTAGAATTCCCTGTAACTAAACATGAGACTACCATTAAAACAAATATAAAGCCATTCTAAGTGAAACTAACAACAGATGGAAGTACAAAAATAACCAGCATTAAAAGCAAGTATTTCCATTTAAATTCAAAGTATACAGGAATAGGTTTGAAGTTAGAAATAGAATGTATCGTAACTACCTCATCTTCGTTCCCTCTGCCCGCCTTATCGGCTGTAATCATAGTCTTCTCAATTGATTTTTTCTTCCAAAGCCATGATTTATGTTCCATCATTTAAAACGAAAGACTTAGTGCTAAATTACGTATTAGTAAAACTTCAGTCATGTGAGACCTGCAAAAATACAAGGTAAAACACACAAACTCAGAGTCTATTATTTGCTTTTTTATATGTTATGCTATAGTTTAAAAAAAAAAATCATATGTTAATTATAGAATGGTAGTTACATCACATGTTAGGTTAGATGGCTATCTTCTTTATCTGGCAACTCTATGTTAAGTCTCTTTAATGCGTATAGATAAAAAGTTAGTATGTTTGAGCATGTGATGCTCATAATATGCGTTATCCTCGTCTAAATTCCTAAAAGAAATTTAATCCTGATTAATCATTAAAGATTAATGCTAAAAAAAAAAAAAAAGACGATGCCAGATTACCAATGTAAGATCTACCTCATATCACATTCTGAACTTATGATTTATGAAGTGGTAAATACGGACTCAATTCAATCGTAGGCAAGCTTTACCGTTCGCACATAACCTTCCCTTCAATCTAAATATCCAATATTACTTTTCACATATCACAAACTATAGCTGGTACCTTATTCATTTTCTTACAATCAAAACAAATATTTATTGTTCTCAAACAATAGTTTCAATTTGTAAACTTAATTGCAGGAGCAAAAGTCAAATAGAGAAGGCTACTTTATAAATGCTTAACTCAATAATGATCAAACAGAAAAGCTTGAAAGAGACGATTTTAATTTACTACCATGTAGTTATAAGCGAGTTTATAACTACAAAGACCAAAAAAATTGTATAGACTATAGATGCATCTACTCATCATTAATCATTATTGTTATAATTATAAAATCTCACATTATAATTTATGATACACATTCATGACTTGTTGACTTAAATTCATGTCATGTGTGGACGTCTACAGGTCAATTGCACACAGCAATTACAACTCATATGACCCCCACAAGATCCGTTCACATTAATAATAATAATAATAATAATAATAACAATAATAATAATTCAGGCAGAAGAGGTGAAATTAGTCCAAATCACAAGTCAAAAAAGTGTTCCTAACATATAAAATTTAAGCAAAATCAATATAAAATAATAATAATAAAAATAATAATAATAATAATAATAATAATAATAATAACTACACGAGGTGACACTATTAAAAAATAAAAAGTAGAATATATATGATAAAATTATCTGAAAACTTGAAACTATTAACAAAGTAAAATAATGATAATAAAAGCACAGCAGATCATTAGATCAAAAACCCGAAACGATTAATGATCACAACTACTTTAATAATAACTAAACAGTTTATGGTTCGCTCATTCTATCGATCGTCATTTCCCCTAAAATAAGATTCAAAACAAGGAGCATGCACATTGGAATGATAATAATAACAATAATAACAATAATAATAATAATAATAATAAGGAAAAAACATGAACAAAAAATGAAAGGAAAAAATGAGTTTCGATCTTACTTACCGACAGTCAACAGAACATTAAGTGAAGGGAAATAATAAAAGAGTAGAATAATGGAGAAGAAGAAGAAGCCACAAGTGGAGGTAGTAACTAGTTTCTAAAGAGAGAGAGAGAGAGAGAGAGTGTAAATGTAGTGTTGCAAGCTGTATATAACAGAGTCACACAGATATGTTTGTGTGTGTGTATATATATAGAGAGAATTATTTATATGTATAGTATATTATATACGTTGTGAGTGGGGGAAGAGAGAGATTTGCGAATCTGTCAGGTACGTGACCAGTCGGGCCGGGTTGATCGGTTCGGGTGAAGATAACTTTTTACGCGTATGTTTCTGTTTGCTTTACGTCATTTTTTTTATAATAATAAATTTACTCACATAGGGACAAATGAAATAATGCCAATAATATACTATATTTGGGTTAAAACTCAAATGTGTTGAAAATTATTTATTCATACTGTTACGCATTTACTTTTACTGCTTTATCCTTATACTTCAATACTTCAAATAAGTGTATGCCATACAGTGTGTAATACTTTTGTTCAAAAATTATTTAAAGTAGAAAAAACATGCTAAAGCGTATGAGGATAATCAGCATGTTTTCATTCTCTTGGCTTTCGACACGTTCGGTTCTTTGGCACCGGAGGCGGTGCGGTTTTTGGCTCGGGTTCAACGAGTAGTGCACAACAACTTTTCCACCCCCAAGGGTGGGGTTTTGTTTTTAGCAGATTGGGATTTTCTATTCAAAAAGGGGTGGCGGCGCAGCTTGTTGCCCGCTTACCTACCATCCTTATGTAATTTACCCCTTTTTGTCAATGAAAATTGTTTCTCTCAAAAAAAAAAAAGTAGGAAAGTCTAGAAGATTGATGAAATCGGAGCTTAAATCAAGGAACTCGGGCCTAACGGCTAGGCCAAACCGCTTAAATAAAAAAATACGATGGTTTGCCATGTCATCTGGCTCGTCGAGATCTTTTCGTCGCATGTTTGTGGGCCTCGTAACTCCAATCGTATTTAAGTTATGTTCGTTTATAGTTTAAGCTATTTATGTTCGTTTTCCTTATCTAGGTGAGTTTGACAAATTTGTAAGATCATTATTATAATTTATTTTCAAAGTTAGCTTCGTAAAAATAAAATATTTTTAAAAAGTTATCTTTTGGAGGATTATTTAAATAAACTATATAAGAATTATGAAGCATGGTGTCATAAATTAAAAAAAAAATAGAAATCAATAGATACGGAGTATTTAATAATTAATATTATAAGGAATAGCAATAAATTCTTTCGAGACGAAGGCCGGCTATAGCTCAACCGGACGGTTATCGGGGTTTGTGGGTGAGAGCATCAAATGTACGGAGTTGTATCGGTACCAAAGAAGAGTCGACGACTAAGGTTATGATTCACGTGTCAATGTCCTTACTTTACTAAACTACCTACACTTTGTTACTTCATTAATTACCACCTTCCTACGTTTGGGACTATTCTTTATATTTAATCCAAACTACATAACTTTTATAGTATATATAATTTAGAGAATATGATTTGAGTGGATACGTGTTGAAACATAGTGACGATAAATGGGAATGGAATGATAGTAAAAATGTGGTTTTTTTGGTTTCTGGGACAAAGAAATGGATGTGTGGACAGTTAAATAATACGGATCAGTTCGGTTTTAAATGGAGCAAGTGGGTACCTAATAATAAGTGTAACATTTTCATGTGGCGCGCCTTCTTGGATCGGCTACCAACGAAGACGGCACTAATTAAAAGAAATGTTAATGTGCAGAATATGGTTTGCGAGTGGTGCGAAGAAGCTGCAGAATCTATTGATCATATCATAACAGGTTGTAGCGTTTCTGCAGGCGTCTGGCATAGCATTTCTGTATGGTGTCGTATTCCAGCGATCTTTGTTTTCAGTGTAAAGGATGTCGCTGTTCTGCACGACTTATCGCTAGCTGGAGGTTATGGAGGGCCAGAAACGAGAAGTTGTTTTCCGGAAAGAACTCGAGTGTCGCGGACATTGTAGCGGATGTTAAGTCGTTGGCTTTCTTATGGCATAAACATAGATATAAAGATGAAATTGTAGAGTGGGAGAGATTGCGTTCTTTTGATGTAATTTAAGGATTGGTTTGTTGGTGATAGCTTGTGCGCTTTTTTGGTGTTGGATGAAATTTGCATTTCAAAAAAAATATATATATAATTTAGAGAATATATCTTCGGTTATTACAAAATTCTCAGACTATCTTTAGCGCATCCGAAATCCGGCGCCCGTAGCTTCATTCTCCAACGTGGACGGTGAGTGGAAGAGAGAGGGACGGGAGCCGCCCGTCGCCAAAGGCACGCCTGTGAAGGAGAGAGACGGTGATTGTGAGAGGGAATGATGGGCCATGGCTTCAGCGCCCGTTGCAGAGGAGGAGGAGAGCGGATGGACAGTCTAACTTGGCACCGAACATGGGGAGAACGGGTGGATCTCCGTTGCAGATAGTCTCATTATCATACTTCTTTACTTTAGTAAACAACTCTTTTGACTTAGTTCCTCCTTTCAACAAAATGTTAGAATACTATAGTGGAACATTGTCACATGATAATGGATCAAATTAAAGAAAAAATAACTTAAACTAGGGTGTGAATGTGTAATTCATTTCTACAAACGAGGAAAGTGAAGCTCGTGTTGGTCTTGGACCATTTAAGATTATAGCTCGGATAAAGGGCATTTTGGTTGGAATTGTTGGATGAACTAAATGGGATTCATAACACTTTTACATGTATTTGCGGAAGGATTTAGCCAGGGCCGGCTCAATGCTTTAAGAAGCCTAAAGTGAACTCTAAATGTGAGGTCTTTCTACTTTTTAGTTGATATGTTTTTATTGCTTTAAATCAAGTATATAGTGATAAACTTATATAATATACTTGATGTTTTGTAAAAGAAACTAGATTATGTTATAATTATGCTAGGTTATGTACTCATGTGATACATGGGTTGAACAAATTAAATTTAGTATGTATAATTATATAAATGTAACTAAAACAAATTAAATTACATGTTAGATTAAAAAATAATTTCTGGTAAACAACCAAAAAAAATATAAATTATTCATCAACTTAACTAAAAAATATCATTTAGTACGGAAGTAACTAATATTTTGGAGCTTGACATAAGGTTTCTTTCAAAACATATTTAATTTGGTGTTAAATCAAATATTAAAAACTAATATGGTTTGATTTATTTTATTTTATTTGTTTAGAAAAATATGATTGTCTCACAAAAGCTTAACTAATTACATTGTGTTATTACTAAATTGTTTATTTTTACTTTTGAACTAATGTTAACATCTAAAATTAATTTATATTGTTGAGCATATTCAACATCTAAAAATAATAACCAAATCCAGTAATAATAAAACTTAATAATCATTTATCAAACATTGTAACAAATATAGTTTACAACTGAGAGTGAATGACCAAATTATTATAATAGGTTAATAAAGGTGCACTATTTAAATTCAAATTAATAACATAGAAATACGTTATTTAAAAAGAATCAATATTTTTTTTATAATGTTTACTTCGTTTAGTTAATAAACATTTTTAGCTATGTCCAATAATTTATTTATAATTTTGTGTTTAAATATAATTGTGTTAGTTGATTTATAAAAACATAGCATAAATATATTATATTAGTAAAATTACCCCGCGCTACGCGGTGGGAACACGGTCATAGCGGCACATTAAACCGAAACGTTAACATATGTACATTAGTTTTCTACATGATTCAAAATACAAAGTTGTTCACATTAGTTCCAAGTACAAACAGCGGATTTTTGCTGGATGGTAATCATAAGCATTCACTAATTATAAAACATGCAAAAGGGGGCGGATGGGTAGTACCATTGGGATTTCATATTATAATCTAGGCACCCTTGTGCGAGCTCACATTTTAAGGTTTTTGTCCCTTATCTTCCAAATCCTTAAGCTTCCGCACGATTTCTAGTTGCCTTTCATTGATATCAAAGACACAATCATGCAAGCATAATAAAAGCTAATGCATGGTAGGCGCGATGGTGAGAGTATTTGATTCTGTTCCTATTATTTGCAAGTATATGCGGAAACTTAGACAACAATAGTAATGTGTAGGCTATAAACAAATTCACATCTTACATTATGTAAAAAAATGACAGCTTATAGAACATGTTGCGATGTGACGACAACCTCTAATTAATTCAACTAAAACATCAAACATGACGCTTAAGCTATGTTTTTTTCAAGATTCTGTCGATCAAAGAATAAAGCCTATACTAAAATGAAAATAATTAAAATAGTGAAGTTGATATAATATCGCAAGCATCATTCTTTGTCACATAAAGAGACTTATCTCTTTACATGTATAATTAAAACATGAATCTTGAACTCTTTTTTGTTTAAATCGATTCTATACAAAATAACCAAGCTTGATGAATACATTGTAATTTGCAAAACATGAACAAAATGTACACACCTAAGTTATTCCACACCCAAATCTTGATCACTGGGTAAAAAAAGAGCACGTTTCTTTTCATTTCAACATCATCAACCTAATAAGTTAGCAACGGTTAAAGGATCAAATAGAAACCATGACTAATGCTAATTATGTTTAGTGTTATGCAACAATAGACCCATGATCTGAGCAATACCTAATTAACCCTAAAAAAATCCAATGGCTAGTGGACTCATAATTTAGCTTCAACACAGTTATATCCCTAGTTTACAACTGAATGAACCCTAGAAAAACATAAAGCGGATGATGATCATACATAATAGACAACGAAATTGAAACTTCGACACCCTAGAAAAATGTAAAACGAATGGCAGTAACATGTGTATCTATATGAAATGGGACTGCTTTTATTGAATCCATCATCGAGTAAGAGGTCTTTTGTGCTTCCTTTGTAAGTATTCTTCCTAGCTTATATACACTCTCGTATATATTATTTTGTCACACCCCGCCAAGGCGGAAACGCGAGGTGCGACTTCGAAAGATTTCCAAGCACAAAGGTCACACGACCATTGATTAAAGTAAAGCGGGAACTTTCATTAAACAACCAAATTGTTCAACATAGAGTTAATTGTTTAAAAATCAAAACCATTGTATGTAAATGTCTAGTATTAAAACAACACAACGGTCCAAAAGAAGGTATCCCACAAATGCTTGCACGCGACCCCCGTAAGTTCCATTATCCATGCTAATTTCCTGAAAAACATGCATTAAAGGAAATATGGGTCAACATAAAGTTGGTGAGTTCACGGGTTTTCTTTATGGTGGACATGTAATCCAAAACCGACTAAATTATTTCCTAGCTAGGGCAATAATCAATATGTGATCTGACATGAGCCCATAACCAAACCTTGACATGTTGTGCCTCGCCCATTGTACACTAAAGACAATGAAATAGTGTGAAATACAAGCAATCTTTTGATATCTGTCATCCGGTCAGAGCGACTGACCAAGAGTGGGGGTGTCAACCCAACAGATCTATCCTGGTGTTTCATGGCTAAGTCCATAGTTAATAGTTATGGTATGATGTATGACACGAGGGCTTAATGGATCCTGAACCGTGATTTCTCATGTTCACATAATAGTCATGAATTGTAACTGAAAACTGTACGCATGTTTTCCCCTGGAAAAATGTAAAAACTGTAAAAAGGGGTCGTGAATACTCACTTGGTGTCTGCATGCTACACTGAACTGAATCTGGCACTGTGTGTCCGGTCTGGGATGCCCTAAGTTCATTTAAAGGCAACGTTAAGTCTATGTTTTGTTCTAACTACCATGCAACTGTTCACCCCACTGGGACACCTATGGACTAGAGGCTTCTGTACCACCATCTACATGTGTCACACATTGTATGTGTCAGAAATGTTCGTTTTGTTGTTAAGGTGACGATATTTAGTCTATTTTTGGGTAAGACAAATGCCTTGACTTACTAAATATTACCGAGTGTTACTTATGTCTTAGTTATGTAAGTCTAGGGTGGGATATGGACATATCCTTCAACAGTTTTGTATAAAAATGACATTTTTGGATATTTTGTCCTTGAATATACACACATGTTAGTGTTTATCATAGATTCTTGAGAAAACTCTTGTGTTAAGCTTATTAACACATGCTTTTAGTGTCTCCGACACATGTTTATAAAGTAAGCTTTTGTATAAGTTGCAAAACTAAACAAGTTTGGCTTAGCTTGGGCCGGCCTCGACCCCATACTCTCACACATACTTTCACATGTATGTGTGGGGGTACGGAAATGTCCATATACGAGTTCCAATGTGTATATACTCGCATATATGTGGGTGAGTATGTATAAACTTTAGTATCGAACCTTTAACATAAAACTTAAGTAGTTAAGTTAGTTAATCTTGAAAAACTCATTGTTAATGTAGTGTGTGAGTGTGTGTATGTCTCGGGTGAGCACTGCATGTAGTCGAATGATGTATAAATAGGGATAAAGGTTCGGATGTTATACCTTAAGTGTATAGCCAAGAATATAAGAAAATAATAAGCTAACTCCTCACGAGAAAGCTCCTAGATGCTAGATAAAGACTTGAAACTCCCTAGTGGTGGTGTGGATCGATCGAAACAAGCTTCTTGGATACCTTGTTCTTCGGCCGAGTGGTCACAAGAAAGAAGTGAGAGGTTTTCAAGTGTTAGTGCAAAGAATGGTGTTGTGGTGTGATTAAAATGACTTCTATGGATCCCTTTATATAGCCAAAGGTGGGAGGTGATCAAGAGTTCATTGGTGAACAAATATAGAAGGTTAAAGGGCTACTTTCATGGAGTGAAAAGATAAGATGGCTTGCTTGAGTAAGGAGTTGACCTTGGAGTCTTGTTTGGTTGTGTAGGGGTGGTGTTCGGCCGCTAATTGTATGGGGAAAGGGCGTTTTATTTGTTGCAAGGTTGACAAAAAAATCATACTCATATGTTTTATGTTTTGTTATTCTAATGCAAAGAGTTGACCTTGTGTAGTGTGTAGTTTGTCTAGGGAATGCCATAGCCGAAATCTTGGAGGGTTTTGTGTGTCTTGGGTAGTCAACATTTCCTCATCCATGTTGTAAGTTCAAATGCTTGGCTATGTTGGTGAAACATCTTGGAAATGATAAGCATGAGGTGGTGTGTTCATGTGGTTTTTGTTGGATCATGTAGACCGATTCTTGGAAGGAGATATGTCTACTCATGGAAGGTAAAATGTCATGGGGAGTGTTAGTGGGAAAAGCTTGCTTCTATGTTGGTGTATCTATGTTGGTGTATATCCAAGGTTTAAGTGCTTTCTAGATAAGAATTGTGACTAGGAAATAAGAGGGCATGTGTATGCATATATATATATATATATATATATATATATATATGTGTGTGTGTGTGATCGTGTACATGTATGTGTGAGTGGTATTTGTCATTTTCTCACCATATGATTGTGTGTGTATGTAGCCATGTGTGTGTGTGTGTGTGTGTATATATATATAGAGAGAGAGAGAGGTGTGAGTGTGTATTGTACAAGTTAGATAATGTCCAAACATTGCACACACTATTGCCTTGGAAATATGTGAGCCAAAAATGCATAGGGAAAGAACAAGGTATTCTTGGCAAGTCAACTTGTGTAAGGTTGGTTGACTAAGGTGGACTATGATCCCATTTAGTTAAATGTCTTGAATTTGGTGGGATTGTGTTGTGAATGACAAGGTTTTAGAGTGAATAGGGAGACATCCCTTGCACAATCACTTGAATAACTAACTCTGTTTATATATTCCACGTGCTGTTTTCCAGTCATTGCCAAATCTATGCTGCTGTATCCAGGGTCAAAAGTAGGAAGAGCTTGAAGATTTTGATTTGTGATAAGCAAAAACAAATTTGTACAAACACCCCTAATGTGGTATACAAACAAGTTTTTCAAAATGTTTGAATAACTAACTCCGTCATTTTGTTTTGTTTATAAATGTTTACATATCATTATCTTTGGTTTATTTATTTTTCTTGTGGTTTTGTAAGTTAAATTCTTTATGTTGTTTCTTACCAAACAAGTTAAATTGTTTATGTTGTTTGACAAATTTGATGACAAGTCAACATATGTGGTAAAATAAAACATGATATATAATAAAATGAGGATATTTTAAACACTGAGAGACTTTTGTGTGAGAACATCCGTTGACAAGTCAACAGATGTTATAAAATAGAGTATACAACAAAATGAGGATATCTTTCAATACTGTAGAATGGGTCAAAGAGATTCTTATTTTATCTCAACAGAGGTTCCAACGACAAACTTAATGATTACGATTTTGAACTTAGTTTAATAAAGTGACAAAAAATTCAAATTATAAAAAATATTATTTTATTATTTTTGTGTTCCAATTGTCTTTCACTCTATAAAAGGCCCCAAAAGTGAGGAAGTCATAATAGTCATTTTCCAACTTTATATCCATTGAACTATTTTCACTTTCCAACCCTCCATCCCATATGCACAATGATATTCCGTTCAAATGTCCTTCCACTAGTCTTCTAAAAGATTCTTACACTCAAAGAAAAATGGATTACCAACAATCCATTGGTAATGAAGTTGGGATTGGTGTTTTGCGAAGATTCTTACAATCAAAGAAAAACATCAATCTATTATTACAACATCCAGAGCCTGTTTAGAAAGTTTAGGCCGGGTTTTCGAACTTGATGATGTTTAGCTATGAAGGGTTGTCGACGTTTGTTGTGATTACATTTAATGCAAGTGCGTCCGAAGTTGAAAACCATACTTTGTTTATTTGTGTTTTTGTTCCAATCACAATGGCAAGGAAGATCATTCTATAGGGTTTGTTTGTTAGAATACTTCTTTTATGTTTGCTTGTATTTTGTATGTAGTTTGTTAACTCGGATATTGTAAATGTGTTACTTGGCATTAAAGCAGTTTTTTAGAGATATTTGGATTTGTTCTTTTAAAAGTCTTCCATTTTGTATATAGTTTTGTTAACTCGAATATTTAATTGAAATTATGTAATTTCAATAATAAGTTTGAATCCTATAACAGCTGTTTGACAAATTTGTTTGTAAGTCAACAGATATTGGTAAACAGAGTAATGAAATCTCAGTTGAAGATTAAGATTGTCTGTTTCTTTTTAATATCTGTTCTCCCAACAGAGCTTTCCATGCATTTGTTGATTTATCTCTTTTTATATGACATTGTTTTGGAAAACAATTACACCAAATTAACGAGCATTTTAATATCTTTCCAACGAGTACCATAGTGCTATACAAAAAATGAAAAAAGAAAACGACTTTTTATGTGGTGATTATTGAAATAGATACTTAAATTATGTATGAGTGAAGAAAATAGTCAGGAAACATGAAAAGATGATTGATTGTGTATCGATAATAAAGATAGAACATGTATGTCATTCTTTAACAAATGCTCACTTTACACATTAGAATCGCTTATCAACATCAGGACATATCATTTGATACCAAATTCTTTACAATTTTTTTCTGAAAAAAAAAGCTTATTACTTTTGTAGTACACATATTTTATGACATCATATTGAAATTGTTTATCCTGAGACTCTCCTGGGAATAACCTTTGAATGATTTATAAGAACATAGAATAACCAAGATGGTAACAAGTATAGGAAATTTAAAAATAAAAATGATACCCTAACTTTTTTTTTGAACAGCCAACGAATCAATTTCGAGCACTCTCGGGCACCCTTTTGGCGAATCAGGTACTCGAGAGTACCCGGGCCACCAATTGCCACCAATTCCCGGGAAAACCCGACCACTCACCCGCCCGAAGGCACGACGGTGAAATAGTTGGTAAAACCGGTCGGGATCAGGACTCGAACCCAAGCCAATGGCCGGGTCATCCCTCATTTCCCATCCACCAATGTCCTCCAAATGTAGCTAGTGGGAATTGAACCCAAGGCTCCCATAGAAAACTTTAGGCCCTCAACCAACTAGGCTACAAGTGTTGGACGATACCCTAACTTCATTACCATTTTAAATCCATAATATCCATTTATTACGTCCAATTCACGAAAATATATGTCACCAAATTACTTCTTTTCATTGATAATACTTGTAGTTGTTAAAAAAAGAGTGGAGCTTTTTAATTTAACCTTTTGAGACCTGATTTAATGTTCTTGGTCTAATATTTAAGACACCGGTTTCTTCTAGACTCAAAAGCGATAACTCACCTTGGATTGGACCACTAATTTAGTGTCACAGTGGTTGAAGAAGTGACATGAAATTGGAACTTTCTCATTAACATTATCCAACACAACAAAACATTATGAACATATGATGCGTGATTGTCTGATTATACCATGAAGTGTGTTGTGGATATGTACAACTTTGTGTTGTATAATACACTCATACAATCTACACATACTAATAAAATAAAACATATGAGGGACACATGACACTCCCTCATGAATTCTCTAATTTTATTATTTAATATAATAAATTCAAATATAATTATATTAATTGATTTGAAAAATCATCTACACATCTGCACATCTACACATCTACATCTACACATCTACACATCTACACATACTAATAAAAGAAAGCACATGAGGGACACATGTCACTCCCTCATGAATTCTCTAATTTGACTATTTAATATAATAAATTCAAATATAATTATATTAATTGATTTGCAAAATCATAATATAAATACATTAATAATCATAGTTGTAACAGAAATCATTAAAAACGGATTTAATGATTTTTGTTATTAATATAAATCACATACTAACGCGACGCCACGGCTTCCTCCTCTATCACCCGTAGCTGCTCTACGACGCTAGGATTCAACTTCACTGGCCGAAAAACGCATGGCGGATACTGCTGGGCCTGAGGGTCGGGCACGGGCCTCGGGATCTCCACCTATACACCGCCCTCCACCTCTGGCTCTACCACGTCCACCATCTCAACCTCAACATGCCCCTCCTGAAGACCACGATGTACCAAAGGTTGTGGCACATACTCCTCCAGGTCACCTGACGGGTGGTTCAAGGAACAACCCTTTATATTGGTAAAACGCCTATTTTATCCACGTTTGATCATGTTATTACTTGAAATTGGGTGACTACGAGTGCTTTGGTTGTAGGTGTAATAAGGAGCTAAAAATGACGAAATATGAGCTTTGGAATGGACCGGAACGGATCGGAACGAGGTGGAATGCAAGAAAGAAAAATGAAGATTTTTAAGGGTTCCACCGTACCCTTACGGTAGCCACCGTAAGGGTACGGTGGCTTCAGGACATTTATTTTCCACCGTATGGCAGCGTGTAATGGCCGTCCAGATTTTATAACCCACCGTACCCATACGGTGGCACCGTAAGGGTACGGTGGCCCCTGCACCAAAAGTGTAACTCCCTTATTTAAAGACTACTTGATGGTGTCTTTTCATCATCTCTTTCATTGTGAACGTTTCTAAGACTCTTGGGGGCGATTTTGGCTGAAACTAATCATGGGAGAACTATTCTAATCATTGGGTTTATGTTTGTAATCCTTATGAACAATTATTTGAAGATTATGATGATTCACCAAGCTATGTTAGGCTAAACAATTGGTGACCATTCGTGGTGAAGGTTTTTCTAAAACTCTTGTGTGTGTTTTTCTTACATTTCTAGAATAATAATTTGGTACTTTGCTTGATTATTATGGTGTATGAACAATTGCTTGTAGTGTGTTGATTAATTTACTAATTCTTAGTCTTTATCGTACGTTTTTAGTGTTGCTAACAATCGAGATATCACGGGAAGGATTGGGGGTCGGTTATTGATTAATTGGTCATCGGGAAACAACCTCGCGTTAATACAATCCGAGTACTTTGTTCCCTTTTATCACAACAATTGGTTATACATGAGTTATGTCTATGTAACTCTTTCTAGTTGAAATTCACACACGTGTTTAGAGAAACCGGATCCTTGAATGGTCATTATCTCATAATTTGAAGAAACGCTTCTAAGTTTGAATTGATAATTAGTCGTTATTTTAGTTGAAACCAAAACAATCAAAAATCATAATCATTTACTTTTTGTTGAGTAGTTTAATTTTAGTTAATTAACAAAGCTAGAATTTACACATTTTCCACAAACTCCCTGTGTTCGATACCTTCTTGCCACTATTCAATAGTTGTAATTGGGAAATTTTACGTGTACCACGACAAGCACGTCAAATTTTGGCGCTTTTGCCGGGGAGTTGTGCGCAACGTGTGTTAATTTTTAGTTGTCTTTATTTTTAAAAAAAAAATCTTAAAAAAAATTGGTATATAAAAGTTTTATTTATTTTTATTAGATTTCACTTTGGGTGTTCTAGTTGTGCAGGTTTTTCCTTTACAGATGTAGAACACTATGGATTGGGTTGATGAAGACAATGAACCATGCTATAGTTGTGGAAGTTTCGTTCACTGGACCGAAGATTGTAAAGATTGTCCAAAACCCTTACCGCCAGTAGATCCTCATTGTTTTTGTTGCGGACAAATACATAGGGATGAAGACTGCACAATATTTTGGAGTGATCCAGAATATTGGAATGAAATGTGTAAGTCGGGGTACCGTGCAACTCCATGTCGAGAAGACTATCATAGTTACTCTAACTATGAACTCGAAGAGGCACCTTTCTCAGGTAACCAGGAGGATTATTTTTATTACTCTGAAAACATACAATCATGTTTTTCTCCAGGTTACTATCAAGATCAATATCAAATTCCTCCCGATGAAGACAAATGTGTAGAGATGACATATCAAAGCGAGGAGGAAAATAACCTTGCTCGAGCAGAAATGATATTATCCAAGCTCGAGGAATTTTTATCAACACCCAACCTCTCAATTCAACAACGAATTGAGTACTTAAGTTTGAAATGTGAGGTCTTATCGTCAAGGATAGATATAGCAGAGTCTGTGTCTCTGTGACACCCGGCAAATTCTGGTTAACAACGTTGTCTAGATGAAAGTCTACCTTAGCGAGTCACGCGTATATTGTACTTAACTGGGTTAGTTAAGTCGGGTTATAGTTCGGGAACTATTGGTTTAGTCTAGAGGATCATTGGATGTTGGTCTAGAGGTTCGTTAGATGCCAGTCCTTAACCAAGTGTACAAACGGTGACGATTGGTAGGATCGTCAGGGCATACGGAACATACGAGTCTCGAGTCCCGGGAATTGGTGAACGAGTGTAAATATGTGTATTTACTTGTGTTATGTGTTTACAATCATTATGTGACTTGTCGGTACATTAATATGTGTTAACATATGTTAAAACGGGGTTTAACGCGCAAAACACACGAAAAAGGCACATATAGGCGATCAGGATAACCAAATCGCCTATATGTGGGGCGACTGGGAACCTTAGGGGCGATCAGGGTACTGATCGCATGACTGTTCATGCGATTAGGCCCCGGTCGCATGAATAGTTACGCGATTAGGTTTCCTGATCGCGTGTAAAGCTGCATAATCGCAAGTTACGTGCTGGACGACTAGAAACGCCTATAAATACAATGCTTAACCTCCTAAACTTCCTAATATCAACCCTAGTCGTCCCATAACCGCCCCAAACACATAAACAACCTCTGGAAGGCGATTTTGATCAAAAACACAAGGTTTCAAGGTCTAACCATCATTCTTTCATAACCCTAAGGTTTGATTCTCATCCATAACACTTTGTAAACGTTTTTAATCAATCCCTAATGGTCCAGACCTGTTCATAAACGAAAAAGCTTTCTGAAAATCATTAATAAGGATTATTAATCGGATTATAACCAATATACATGCGTTGTGGGTGTGTATGATTAGAAAGCTAGGATTTTTATGATTCATGATGCTTGATTGATATGTTATTTGGTTAGATCAGAATTGGTATTGATAGTATGATGATAGAAGTCTGATTAATTGATTATTAGGGTTATTGTTATGCATGTTAGTATGATGATTGCATGCTATGTGTATATGTTTGGATTACTTGGTTGCATGCAGGACTGATTATACGAGGTTAAACGAGGGATTTTGGTTGAAACATGTTTAGGATAGTGATTGGGATGATATTGGGTAGTTACACACGTTCTGGATCTGATTTAGAGCATTAAACGCGCGAAAAACTGGAACAGCAAGGTTACAGGCGATTAGGATTCCTAATCGCCACTTTTACATGCAATCAGGGCCAAATCGCATGAACAGTCATGCGATCAGCCCCAAATCGCGTGAACAGTAGTGCAATCAGCCCTGATCGCGTGAACAGTAATGCAATCAGCCCTGATCACGTGAACTTACATGCAATCAGCCCTGATCACGTGAACAGTAATGCAATCAGCCCTAATCACATGAACTTATACGCAATCAGTCCTAATTGCTAGTTTACGTTTCCTAATCGCGTGTACTACTATTGTAAGTGTAAATTAGCATTCCGAGACCCGATTGGACATATAGTAACATGCTAGGAACCTCGTAACATATATGGTAACTTGGTAACATATGTTTGGATGTAATTCGGTGATACGTGAACTATGTGCTATAACTTGTTGTGCGTTAACGTATGTTAAGTGTACTTGCGTTATTGTATGTTTTGGAGCGTAAACATAACACGGGGAGTCTCGGGTCACCAATGGGATGTCGAGTCTCGTACTTTGGGTCGGTTAAACAGTCACGGTGTTTTCAAACGAACTTGGTTATGGTCTGGACATCTAGGGACTAATTAACCTGCGGGTTATTAGTCTAAGTACTTGTAACTGTCGTATGTTAGGTCGCCGCTTTACGGGACTAGCATAGCAGCTGAGTTTACTCGGGTTAAGGAGTAACGGAACTTAAGGTGAGTTTACGGCCCCTCTTTTAAACTGGTTTCATGCTTTCGGGGGAGAAAACATGTGTAAAACGATTATTTGGTAACTACTGTCATACTATGGGTTTCTATTGTGTACTACACGATCTTTGGAAGTCCCGGGGGGAACCATGAATGTGCGGGTTTGCACAACGGGGAAATGTGAATAGCGCTATTGGGAGTGACCAACCCCGCTCGTCGACTTGGAGGGTCGGCGGGTGCATATTGTCTCAAACAGGAACAACAGGAACAACAGGAACATACATCGGGCATACTTTTGGTATTCGCGTTAGTAATGGTTTTCCAATCGTGGTAGTAACAAAACGTACGCCTAGCTAGCGTATACTGGTTTTCTATTTGTTATAGTATGGACAGGTGGACTTGGTACTTGGATACAAAACCTGTAAACTCACCAGCATTTTTTTGTGCTGACGTAAACTTTTACATGTTTTCTCAGGTCGCTAAGGTAGCACGACTGGACTAGGGCGCACGCGTCTGCACGGCGTCTAACTAGGGTTGCATGGTCTTTTGAACATTGAACTATCATTTCGTTGTTGAGTACTGTTTTTGAATAAGCTTCCGCTGTAAACGGGATTTTAAACTATGTTTTGAAATTGCATTTATTTTCATTTAGACTTGTTTATTGTGATCGGTGGTTTGGATCCTGGTTTGTCATGCGCCTCGCGGTAAAACTCCGCAAGTGGATTTTGAGGGTGTGACAGATTGGTATCAGAGCCAATGGTTATAGTGAACTAGGACTGCATGTAGAGTCTAGTCTATAGCCGAGTCGCACACACTAGACGATCACATGGTACTAAACGTTATAGTGATTTACGTATGGTCTTGTCGGGGTGTCTCTAGATCGTTGGTCTTTCTACGTTACATCATCCGTTCTATCTTAGGTTGGGTTACTTGTTTTCTAGGCAATGTAGTCTATTGGAGTAACTCGTGTGCTCTTGAGATTTGTCCAAGGCTCGGACATCTCCCTTTCGCACTCCAATAGAAACATTTGTCATGAACTACTGTAGTATTACGGTATGTAGCTAAGAGTCTATGTTCGGTGATTTGAACTTTGAACTAGGAGAACACTAGGAGGACCATGTAGAGCGTTTTATCATTTTGGGTGCACACAAAATCATAAAACGAAATGCATGGAAGCACTAGTGAGCTCTGGGTTTGAGGAGATAGTCCTGGATTGGATCTAGCTTTGATCTTGTGAACATTAGTGGTTACCTTTAACTGCGAAACTAAATTTTCTCGTTCTTTCTGCCAGAATCATGTCTGGAGTGCGTGGAGGACGTGGAGGTGGTCGCAATGGTGGACGTGGTGGTGGTCGTGGTGGTGCTGGTGGTCGTGGTGGAGGTATTAATCTATCACAGGCTGATCTGAACAACTTGCTCCAAGCTGCCTTTCAGTTAGGGCACAACGGTGGTGGTAAGTTGTTTTATCCATTTTCTTTGCCTCATTGGAGAGCCTTGTTTACGTTATTCGTGGTTTCTCATACGTTTCATTTCAGGTGGTCCTGTTGACCCACCCCCACCCATGTGCACCTACAAGATGTTCCGGGACTGCAAGCCCCAGGAATTCTCTGGCACTGAGGGTGCGGTCAGTTTGCTTAGGTGGTTGGAGAAAGTGGAGTCGGTATTTCTGATGTGTAACTGTCTCCCAGAAGATCGGGTGAAGTATTCTGCTGCGTTGTTTCAGGACGTGGCATTGACTTGGTGGAATGGTATCACCCAGAACATGGGTATTGGGGAGGCATATGCTATGCCATGGGAGAACTTTGTACAGTTGCTGAAGCGGGAGTATTGCCCGAGAGAAGAGGTACAGAAACTGGAGCATGAGGTGTGGAACCTCAAGATGACTGGATCGGAAATCGAGAAGTATACTGTGAGGAGGAATGAGTTGGCAGTGTTGTGTCCCGATCTGCACGTGCCAGAGTATCGGAAGATTGAACATTATGTCTCAGGGTTAGTGCCGGAAATTGCAGGGTTGGTGGCTGCTGGAAATCATCCTACTTATGCGGAGGTAGTTCGATCGGCCCATAGGATGACCAACTTAAAGGTGAATGAGGGGATTTTGCCTGCGAAAGGTTCGACTGCTAAGGCTCCAGAGAACAACAAGCGCAAGTGGGAGAACGACGGGAAAGGATCTGGGTCTACACAGCAGGGTAAAAGGTTTGATAATGGGGGTTCATCTTCTTCGGGTAACAAGCAGGGTGGTTATGCGGGAAAACTGCCCAAATGCAACAAGTGTGGACGCCATCACCAAGGGAACTGCGACAGTAACCGTTGTCACCGCTGCCAGCGAACTGGCCACTATGCTAAAGATTGTCGGGCTACACTTCCATCGACTCAGGCCCCGACCAACAGTTCAGCTCCGACTACTCAGGGGACTACAGGGAAACAAGGATGCTATAACTGTGGTGACACTGGACATTACAAGAAGGATTGTCCAAAACTGAAACAGGGTGGAAACAACGGGAATGGGAACAACGGGGGCGGCGGCAGAAACGCACGTGCCTTCGTCATCGGAGCCGCTGAGGCTAGACAGGACCCTGATACAGTCACCGGTACGTTTCTTCTCAATAATCATTCTGTTAGCGTGTTATTTGATTCTGGTGCCGACAAGAGTTTTGTATCCAAGGATGTTAGTCGACTGCTAGATGTAGCACCCGTACCATTAGAAACCAAGTATATTATTGAGTTGGCTGACGGTAAAACGATTGAAGCTACTAGTGTTCTTCGGGAGTGTCAGTTAGAGTTGTCGGGTCTATCGTTCCCCATCGACCTTATGCCGGTACCATTGGGTAGTTTTGACGTTGTGGTAGGAATGGATTGGTTATCTTTGTATCGCGCGGAGATTGTCTGTTACGATAAGGTTATTCGGATTCCTCTCCCTGATGGAGAATTTCTTTCCGTGTACGGTATCAAGGGTGGTGTTCCGCTAAACATCATCTCTAGCATGAAAGCCCTTAAGTGTCTTCGAAAGGGTTATCCAGCTGTTTTGGCACTCTTATCTGTTTCCTCTGTTGATGAGAAGAAGATCGACGACATTCCGGTGGTACGCGAGTTCCTTGATGTTTTTCCCGATGATTTATCTGGTCTTCCTCCTCATCGTCAAGTCGAGTTCGGTATTGACCTTGTACCAGGGGCTGCTCCTATTGCTCGGGCCCCCTACCGTCTTGCACCTCCCGAGATGCAGGAATTGTCTAGTCAGTTACAGGAACTCTTGGACAAGGGTTTCATCCGACCAAGTTCTTCCCCTTGGGGAGCCCCGATTTTATTTGTTAAGAAGAAGGATGGGAGTTTCCGATTGTGTGTTGACTACAGAGAGCTGAACAAATTGACCGTCAAGAACCGTTATCCTCTCCCACGTATTGATGATCTATTCGACCAGCTTCAGGGTTCTAGTTATTATTCCAAGATCGATTTGAGGTCCGGTTATCACCAGCTGCGCGTCAGGGAGGCTGACGTCGCGAAGACTGCTTTTCGAACACGTTATGGCCATTTCGAATTCTTGGTCATGCCTTTCGGTCTCACGAACGCACCGGCGGTTTTCATGGACTTGATGAACCGCGTCTGTAAACCATATTTGGACAAGTTCGTCATTGTGTTTATTGATGACATTCTGATCTACTCCAAGAACGAGACCGAACACGGGGAACATCTGCGGTTAGTTTTGGAACTTTTACGACGGGAGCAACTTTACGCCAAGTTCTCAAAGTGTGACTTTTGGTTACGCGAAGTTCAATTCCTAGGACATGTGGTCAATGAACTAGGAATTCATGTCGATCCAGCTAAGATCGAAGCGATCAAGGACTGGGGAGCACCAAAGACGCCAACTGAGGTGCGGCAATTCCTAGGCCTTGCGGGCTATTATCGTCGTTTCATTCAGGGGTGTTCGAAGATTGCTCAACCCCTCACCACTCTCACTCAGAAGGATAGGAAGTTCGACTGGGGTGAATCACAAGAGTCCGCGTTTGAAGAACTGAAGTCTAAACTGTGTTCTGCTCCTATTTTATCTTTACCTGAGGGTCCTGATGATTTTGTTGTCTACTGTGATGCTTCCATTCATGGGCTCGGTTGCGTGTTGATGCAACGCGAGAAAGTGATTGCGTATGCTTCTCGTCAACTCAAAGTGCACGAGAAGAACTACACAACTCATGACTTGGAGTTGGGTGCCGTGGTATTCGCGTTGAAAATTTGGAGACATTACTTGTACGGTACCAAATGCACCATCTACACCGATCACAAGAGTCTCCAACACATTTTCGACCAACAACACTTGAACATACGGCAGCGTCGCTGGATTGAACTTTTGAACGACTATGATTGTGCTATTAAGTACCATCCTGGCAAGGCGAATGTTGTAGCAGACGCCTTGAGCAGGAAGGAATCAACTAAACCTCGTCGCGTTCGGGCGTTGCAGCTCACCATCCATTCGTCGTTACCTGATCAACTCCGTTCTGCCCAGTTGGAAGCTTTGAAGGAGGAAAACCTTAAAGCTGAAACTATGCACGGTGCCGACAAGCACCTAGAGCGAAGGCCTGATGGCTTGCACTATTTCGCAGAACGCATATGGGTTCCTTTATTCGGGGGACTACGGGAGCTTGTTCTGGATGAAGCTCATAAGTCCCGATATTCTATTCATCCTGGATCGGATAAGATGTACCAAGATCTGAAGGTGCTCTACTGGTGGCCAAACATGAGGTCGGACATAGCCTCATATGTGAGCAAATGCTTGACCTGTGCTAAGGTCAAGGTAGAATACCAGAAACCGTCGGGTCTCCTGCAACAACCTGAAATTCCGGAATGGAAATGGGAACGGATTACTATGGACTTTGTCACACAACTTCCTAAATCACCAAGCGGGAATGACAAGATATGGGTGATTGTCGATCGGTTGACGAAATCAGCTCATTTTCTTGCCATTAAGGAGACCGACACTATGGATCGTTTGGCTCGTCTTTACTTGAAGGAAGTTGTTTCTAAGCACGGGGTACCAGTTTCTATTATCTCGGATCGTGACTCCCATTTTACTTCTCACTTCTGGAAGTCTTTACACAAGGCTTTGGGTACCCAACTAGACATGAGTACGGCTTACCATCCACAGACTGACGGTCAGAGTGAGCGTACGATTCAAACTTTAGAAGACATGCTGCGGGCGTGTGTGATCGATTTTGGCAAGGGTTGGGAAGCTCATCTGCCGTTGGTAGAATTCTCGTACAATAACAGTTATCACACGAGCATCAAGGCTGCTCCGTTCGAAGCACTGTACGGACGGAAATGTCGTTCTCCTCTTTGCTGGGCTGAAGTGGGTGAGAGTCAACTCACTGGGCCTGAACTAGTGTACGAAACTTCGGAAAAGATCGTACAGATTCGTAATCGGTTGGCGGCGGCACGGGACCGGCAAAAGAGTTATGCTGATCAGCGTCGCAAACCACTGGAATTCCAAGTCAATGACAAGGTACTTCTAAAAGTCTCACCGTGGAAGGGCGTCATACGCTTTGGGAAGCGTGGCAAACTCAATCCACGATATGTCGGCCCATTTACGATCCTGGAACGGATTGGGCCGGTGGCATATCGACTTGATCTACCGACGGAGCTCGGTAACGTACATAACGTCTTTCACGTGTCAAACTTGAAGAAGTGTCTGGCTGACGAGTCTCTCATCGTTCCACTAGAAGAGATCAAGGTTGATGATCGTCTTCGGATTGTGGAAGAACCTGTGGAGATCCTTGATTACAAGATTCGTAGCCTGCGTCACAGCAAGATTCGTATCGTTAAGGTTCGGTGGAACTCGGACCGGGGACCGGAATATACGTGGGAACGGGAGGATCAGATGAAGTCTAAGTATCCTCATCTCTTTCCTAAGGAAGCGTTCGAGTCGAGACATGTCTCTTCGGCAGCTGAATGAATCTCGGGTCGAGATTCCTTTTTACGTGGGGATGATGTGACAACTCGGGTAAATCTCTCTCTTCTGGTTTCTATCTTTTCTTGTTTCCTTCGTTATTTCCTTTGTTCTTTCTGTACTTGTGCAATTTTCGGGACGAAAATTCTTTTAACGTGGGGATGATGTGACACCCGGCAAATTCTGGTTAACAACGTTGTCTAGATGAAAGTCTACCTTAGCGAGTCACGCGTATATTGTACTTAACTGGGTTAGTTAAGTCGGGTTATAGTTCGGGAACTATTGGTTTAGTCTAGAGGATCATTGGATGTTGGTCTAGAGGTTCGTTAGATGCCAGTCCTTAACCAAGTGTACAAACGGTGACGATTGGTAGGATCGTCAGGGCATACGGAACATACGAGTCTCGAGTCCCGGGAATTGGTGAACGAGTGTAAATATGTGTATTTACTTGTGTTATGTGTTTACAATCATTATGTGACTTGTCGGTACATTAATATGTGTTAACATATGTTAAAACGGGGTTTAACGCGCAAAACACACGAAAAAGGCACATATAGGCGATCAGGATAACCAAATCGCCTATATGTGGGGCGACTGGGAACCTTAGGGGCGATCAGGGTACTGATCGCATGACTGTTCATGCGATTAGGCCCCGATCGCATGAATAGTTACGCGATTAGGCTTCCTGATCGCGTGTAAAGCTGCATAATCGCAAGTTACGTGCTGGACGACTAGAAACGCCTATAAATACAATGCTTAACCTCCTAAACTTCCTAATATCAACCCTAGTCGTCCCATAACCGCCCCAAACACATAAACAACCTCTGGAAGGCGATTTTGATCAAAAACACAAGGTTTCAAGGTCTAACCATCATTCTTTCATAACCCTAAGGTTTGATTCTCATCCATAACACTTTGTAAACGTTTTTAATCAATCCCTAATGGTCCAGACCTGTTCATAAACGAAAAAGCTTTCTGAAAATCATTAATAAGGATTATTAATCGGATTATAACCAATATACATGCGTTGTGGGTGTGTATGATTAGAAAGCTAGGATTTTTATGATTCATGATGCTTGATTGATATGTTATTTGGTTAGATCAGAATTGGTATTGATAGTATGATGATAGAAGTCTGATTAATTGATTATTAGGGTTATTGTTATGCATGTTAGTATGATGATTGCATGCTATGTGTATATGTTTGGATTACTTGGTTGCATGCAGGACTGATTATACGAGGTTAAACGAGGGATTTTGGTTGAAACATGTTTAGGATAGTGATTGGGATGATATTGGGTAGTTACACACGTTCTGGATCTGATTTGGAGCATTAAACGCGTGAAAAACTGGAACAGCAAGGTTACAGGCGATTAGGATTCCTAATCGCCACTTTTACATGCAATCAGGGCCAAATCGCATGAACAGTCATGCGATCAGCCCCAAATCGCGTGAACAGTAGTGCAATCAGCCCTGATCGCGTGAACAGTAATGCAATCAGCCCTGATCACGTGAACTTACATGCAATCAGCCCTGATCACGTGAACAGTAATGCAATCAGCCCTAATCACATGAACTTATACGCAATCAGTCCTAATTGCTAGTTTACGTTTCCTAATCGCGTGTACTACTATTGTAAGTGTAAATTAGCATTCCGAGACCCGATTGGACATATAGTAACATGCTAGGAACCTCGTAACATATATGGTAACTTGGTAACATATGTTTGGATGTAATTCGGTGATACGTGAACTATGTGCTATAACTTGTTGTGCGTTAACGTATGTTAAGTGTACTTGCGTTATTGTATGTTTTGGAGCGTAAACATAACACGGGGAGTCTCGGGTCACCAATGGGATGTCGAGTCTCGTACTTTGGGTCGGTTAAACAGTCACGGTGTTTTCAAACGAACTTGGTTATGGTCTGGACATCTAGGGACTAATTAACCTGCGGGTTATTAGTCTAAGTACTTGTAACTGTCGTATGTTAGGTCGCCGCTTTACGGGACTAGCATAGCAGCTGAGTTTACTCGGGTTAAGGAGTAACGGAACTTAAGGTGAGTTTACGGCCCCTCTTTTAAACTGGTTTCATGCTTTCGGGGGAGAAAACATGTGTAAAACGATTATTTGGTAACTACTGTCATACTATGGGTTTCTATTGTGTACTACACGATCTTTGGAAGTCCCGGTGGGAACCATGAATGTGCGGGTTTGCACAACGGGGAAATGTGAATAGCGCTATTGGGAGTGACCAACCCCGCTCGTCGACTTGGAGGGTCGGCGGGTGCATATTGTCTCAAACAGGAACAACAGGAACAACAGGAACATACATCGGGCATACTTTTGGTATTCGCGTTAGTAATGGTTTTCCAATCGTGGTAGTAACAAAACGTACGCCTAGCTAGCGTATACTGGTTTTCTATTTGTTATAGTATGGACAGGTGGACTTGGTACTTGGATACAAAACCTGTAAACTCACCAGCATTTTTTTGTGCTGACGTAAACTTTTACATGTTTTCTCAGGTCGCTAAGGTAGCACGACTGGACTAGGGCGCACGCGTCTGCACGGCGTCTAACTAGGGTTGCATGGTCTTTTGAACATTGAACTATCATTTCGTTGTTGAGTACTGTTTTTGAATAAGCTTCCGCTGTAAACGGGATTTTAAACTATGTTTTGAAATTGCATTTATTTTCATTTAGACTTGTTTATTGTGATCGTTGGTTTGGATCCTGGTTTGTCATGCGCCTCGCGGTAAAACTCCGCAAGTGGATTTTGAGGGTGTGACAGTCTCCCTTACTTGATGATATCAGAAACTATTCTCGAGTTAAGGATGAGGTTGTGGAGACTAATACCACACCAAATCCTTCACTTGTTGAAGAGTTACAAGTAGAAAAGGTTGTTGTTATTATTGATGCAGGTGTCACCAGTCTTTCTCAAGATTCTCACAACTCTCATCCCGCACTGATTACCTTCATAAACAAGGTTCGGGATGAAGATCCAAAGACAAATATTAGGAATGTGAGATTACAAGACATCGGGAAAAGGCGAGTGAGACGGTTCTTCCACAATGACAAAAAGCGCCCAATTCACATGTCAATCTTTAGACATCTGTTTATTTGGCATGTAAACTACCGAGCATACTTCGGAAATTCGGTAGGAAAATGTTCTTTGAGACCACCATGAATGAACATTAGGTATGAGTCTTGTACATTTTGTATATATATATATATTGTTTTATTTTGTTTTATTTTTAGATTGTATTTTAAGTCTCTTTTGATTTCTGGGAATGCTTGGAGTTTACCTTGCAATCAGATAATTTCGCCTGTACTCAATCCCCATTCAGGCAGGGTAAATATGTACACCATCGGTGTATAAGGCATCCCAGAATTTTATATTTTTATTTTTCTTTTGAGTCTTAGTTTCAGGTTTGTTTATCGGCCGTGAAAGAAATGCTATACGGCTCGATTGGGAGGAACTGCAGGGACTCATACACGTGTTTGATATATGGTAAAAAAACAAACAAACAAACAACAGTAGGCCCCAGATCAAGGTGGAAGCAGTAGCGAGGCATTTGGATTCGGAGAGTGGAATGATTTGATGACCTCCGTGTTTGGACCGCCTCAGCCTCGCTATTATTGACCAGGTTGTTTTCTTTTGTACATAGTTGTATGTTTGTTTTCTTTTCCTTATGTTTTTGGGATCGGGTGGTTGGGTGGTGTTATGATTGATGATGATTAGTTCGGGTTGTGGTAGTAGGAGGTGTGTTGTTTAAAAATTAAAAATCTAAAAAAAATTATAAAATGAAAAAATCCAAAAAGAAGTTTGTGGTTTGAGTATTGGAGCGTTTCCTTCCAAAAACCGCACATTGGGGACAATGTACCCCAAGTGTGGGGATGGGGGAAAATTTTGAAGAAATTAAAAAAAAAATTTGAAAAAAAAAATCAAGCGTAGCGTTGTGAGAATTGGAACACCTTGGACTAACCTCGAGGGGCACACCGGCAACCCTTAACCCATTTTTATTCTTGGTGAGATTTGAGCCACAGTTATAGAACACTTGTATATAAATAATACCTTTCTTTGAAAGAATGGCAACGGGTGGGGGTGCACTAGAACTTGTGCTTGGATGCAACTTGAGTCTTTAGGTGAACATGAGTGTAGAAATGATAAAGGCATTAGGTAGCCTCGTCATGTTGAGTGAGAGTGTGGGAATTGGGGGGTTGGACCTCATGCATTATATATATGAGCTTGGTAGCGAGAGGGGCGGGGGTTTGGACATTTAGTTGCCCATTTTTGAGCCTAAAAGCCTATCGATTGTTAACCCTTTAGCTAGTTCCCTAAATAAATACCCAACTTGACCCGGTCTTGTGTGTTTAAACAAAGTGTTAGTGTGTTATTTTAGTATTACAAGTTGAAGTTTTAGTTGAGTGTGTTCATATGTGTATGTATTAGTGTTTCTTGATGTATTGAAAAAAAAAAGAAGAAATTGAGAAAAATGATGAAAAGAAAAAAGAAAAAAAAAAGCAAAAGAGAAAAAGAAAAAAAAGAGAGGAAGAAAAAGAAAAGAAAAGAAAAAAAAAACGGGGAAGTTTATGTGTGATATCTATTATAGTTGTGTTAGTATTTGTGTTTGCGTGTGTTAGTTATGTGTGTGTGTCGTTGTGTAATAAAAGACCGGGTAAAGTTATGCGCTACTAAAAATATACCTCATTTCCTACCTTTACACTTAGCCACATTACAACCCGACAAGACCCTTTGATTTGCACTTATGTTTAGCGTTGTAAGAGGAGGGTTGATTCAGGTACAAGCTTATGGTTGCGCACTCATTTATTTGCCTTTTGTGTGCCTAGCTTCGAATTGCTAGTTTTCAGTTGTCACCGAGAGGAGAGAAACTGTGAGGGGTGTGTTGATTCGGGTGTTAAGGACGGATTAGTATATGGATTGCACGTTAATGCTTGATTTAAAAATGATCGTTTTGCGTAAAAGTGATTTTGATATATTGCTTGGGACAAGCAATGGTCAAGTGTGGGGATGTGACGGGTGGTTCAAGGAACAACCCTTTATATTGGTAAAACGCCTATTTTATCCACGTTTGATCATGTTATTACTTGAAATTGGGTGACTACGAGTGCTTTGGTTGTAGGTGTAATAAGGAGCTAAAAATGACGAAATATGGGCTTTGGAATGGACTGGAACGGATCGGAACGAGGTGGAATGCAAGAATGAAAAATGAAGATTTTTAAGGGTTCCACCGTACCCTTACGGTAGCCACCGTAAGGGTACGGTGGCTTCAGGACATTTATTTTCCACCGTATGGCAGCGTGTAATGGCCGTCCAGATTTTATAACCCACCGTACCCATACGGTGGCACCGTAAGGGTACGGTGGCCCCTGCACCAAAAGTGTAACTCCCTTATTTAAAGACTACTTGATGGTGTCTTTTCATCATCTCTTTCATTGTGAACGTTTCTAAGACTCTTGGGGGCGATTTTGGCTGAAACTAATCATGGGAGAACTATTCTAATCATTGGGTTTATGTTTGTAATCCTTATGAACAATTATTTGAAGATTACGATGATTCACCAAGCTATGTTAGGCTAAACAATTGGTGACCATTCGTGGTGAAGGTTTTTCTAAAACTCTTGTGTGTGTTTTTCTTACATTTCTAGAATAATAATTTGGTACTTTGCTTGATTATTATGGTGTATGAACAATTGCTTGTAGTGTGTTGATTAATTTACTAATTCTTAGTCTTTATCGTACGTTCTTGGTGTTGCTAACAATCGAGATATCACGGGAAGGATTGGGGGTCGGTTATTGATTAATTGGTCATCGGGAAACAACCTCGCGTTAATACAATCCGAGTACTTTGTTCCCTTTTATCACAACAATTGGTTATACATGAGTTATGTCTATGTAACTCTTTCTAGTTGAAATTCACACACGTGTTTAGAGAAACCGGATCCTTGAATGGTCATTATCTCATAATTTGAAGAAACGCTTCTAAGTTTGAATTGATAATTAGTCGTTATTTTAGTTGAAACCAAAACAATCAAAAATCATAATCATTTACTTTTTGTTGAGTAGTTTAATTTTAGTTAATTAACAAAGCTAGAATTTACACATTTTCCACAAACTCCCTGTGTTCGATACCTTCTTGCCACTATTCAATAGTTGTAATTGGGAAATTTTACGTGTACCACGACAAGCACGTCATCACCCTTCTTCGCAACAAAATAGTATCTGGCGGGGCAATCCTTCGTCTTCTTCGTCTTCTCCACCATCTGCATACTTCTCATCGATTCCAGATTTAGCGGTCTGCAACACAAAATTTTATTGTTATTAACAATTATAATATCAATAATAATAACAATAAAATAATAAATATATAAATAAATAAATAACGGAATTACTTAGGCGGCATGAAGCGTCCCCGTAATATATCAGGATCGGTGGTATAGAGTTGGTAGTCGGGACCTGCGACATGCTCCGCTAAGGCGCAGATGATACCCCCGCAGGCTATGGCCGAAGTATCAATCTTGTGCGGGAGCAACGAAAACAACTCGGCGAGGCAACGACGGATAGCACACGATCTGCCCCTGAACATGCAATATAGAAAAAAAAGGTCGCCCTGGGTGACCTTATCGTTACCCTGATACCGCGCCGTGATAGAGAAAGTCAGGCAGCGGTGCAGGTAACGAATCAACAGGTCACCGATCTCAGACGCCTTGCCAACCCTGCACTGTTGATATAATGAGTAAAACAATAACAATATTTTATAATAATAATAATAATAATAATAATAATAATAATTAAAACAATACCTATCTTTCGATCCTGGGACACCGTATATCTCACTACCAATGGTGGGCCACCATGCAGCCATCTCGTCCGGGTCCTCCTCCTCACCGGCCACGCGTGGGTTGAAGCGAAATGTCGACAAAAACTGAATAACTATCGGCCTATAATCCTCCCCACCGCACATGCTAAACAAACGATCCCAAACACTACCCTCTGGAACCTACTGCCTCGCCCTCTCCTCCGCGCCTAACTCCCTCAGCGCGCTCCAGTCGATTCCACGCTGTCCAGGGACCGGGCGGTCACGTAACCTCATAAAGCGCTCGAGCACGGTCGACTTCTTTGGGAAGTTACAGAAGGGTCAGTTTTCGAGGTTCCCTACCCCCCACAGTGGCGAACGACTCTCGTCTGCCATACCTGCAAGAAACATTAAATGTTATAAACTAAATTCAGCGTGATTTCATCGCGATTCAGCGCAGTTTCAGAGCGCGATTCAGCGCTGTTTCAGCGCGATTCAGCGCAGTTTCAGCGCGATTTCATCGCGATTCGGCGTAGTTTCAGAGCGTGATTCAGCGCGATTCAGCGCTGTTTCGATTTAGAACTAATGCATATAGAGGCGTAGAAAGTCTAGGAAATTAATTAGATATGAAAATAGTTAAAAGATAAAAAAATTACAGAAATAGAATAAACAAAGTTATTTAAATACTAATTGAATACAAGCATCAAAATACACACACAAGTCTCAAACATCAGCCAAGAAAGAAAAACCCATACAAAAAGTGACATTTTAGATATCTAACACAAACTCAAAACATCCGGGAAAACACATAAGCCTCAAAGTTTAGCCAGGGAAGGAAAACCCATATCAATAATTGGTGTTTTTTTTATCACAACAAAAAGCTTAAGATAGCATAAAGACAGATAAAATTGAACTTTTTATCACAACAGATAAAATCGACCGTATACCAACCCCACCTTGAGTACATCCCTTGCCACATAGTATAGCGTCCAAGTAGTTCGTTCATCAAATCCTGACGGATCGTAGCCCAGTCATTCTCATGACCCCCTAAAGACACAGATACGGATCGAAACCCACAGTTACAGTCTCCCCGAACATTTTGGATATGTGTAATAAACCGGTGATACTCTCTAGGAAGCTCGCACTTCCAATGCATGATTTCCAGTTTATACCTGTTAACGCCAAAATTAAGAAATCATGATTAGGGTGTATCTACGTATTTGCGTGAATAAAAAACCATGTATGCATGAAACTTTTTATGTACCTGTTACCCACCAACAATGGAAAATGTTTATCACAAATGATCTTTTTGTCTTTTCCTGGATCTGCCGGCCTGCGTCTTCTAACAGGCTCTTCCTGTTTTATATAATAATAATAATAGTAGTAGTAATAATAATAATAATAATAACCTTTTTTTCATCATCATCATCATCATCATCATCATCCTCCTCCTGTTTTACTCCTTTACATTTTCCTTTCGGGCGCCCGCGAATTTTAGTTTGCACCTCTGGAAGTTGATGGTCAGTCATACTTGGATTCACCACCGACTTTATTTTTGACATCATATTTTTAATAATGTGCGGTGGTCGAGACTTTAGTATCTCTTTCAGTCCATCAATCTCCGTAACAAGGTCAACATTGCTTTCCCCGCTACCTTTCTCCACACTGTAATTCAACTTTCTCCAGAAAGAGTCTATATCGGACAAAGGTATTTTTATTCCTGTAATAATATTAATTAATACACAACAACACTAATAATAATAAGAATAAATAAATAAATAAATAAAGTAATTTTCTTACCTTGAGCTATATAAGAATCTAAACGACATGCACACGGTATCCCACAACTCATTAAAAGCCAGTGACTGCAACCCGTTCCACTTTGCTTGAAGTGGTTTATCTTTATTATCTCTCTTAATAACAAATCAAGGGCTTTATGGGAAATCTGACCTCGCAAGAGATCAAACATAGGTATGTTATGATGTTGCATTATCTTCCTTTGACTGGTCTCAAAGGAGTGGTTTATGGCCCTCTCTTGTGAAATCACAATTTCTTCTACAAGCCCAACAAGTTTGTGGAGGGAGCTGTTAGGCCCTTTAATTTGCAGCTTAATCCTTGCATGCTGACTCTCAGCTCTGTTGGTCGTATACTCACCAAAGTTGTAGTTTTTGTCTGTCCATGCACGAACAAACTTTTCTTTATGTTTATCAAACCACACCTTGTTCAAGTATACCATAACATCTGTCAAAAAAAGAATAAAGATATTGTTAAGGTGTGTACTTAGATACTGAAGAAACAAATAGCCTAACCTCCTTATAAGGATGATAGCCTAGATGCAACCACAAGATTGATCCTTCACTAGCACTTCCTGGATTGGAGTAACCTGCAAATAAAGATTAAGTGGGTAGGGAGACGACTACACAAGGTAGTAGTTTATAACAAAAACGTGGGTGAATGAGGATACTATCAAGTGTGATAGCTCTTAGGGTTAGCCAAAAGTGTCCTCTCTATTAAGGTTGTCTCCACTACCCAAGGAATATATTAGTAAAGTAGTTAAGAGATACCCATAAATAAGGAAACATGGAACGATTACCGCTTTTACCGCTTACGCGCGCGGGCATTGCTCCGTAATTACAGGATAGCCGTTAATGCTTTGCTTGCTGGCGAAGTTTACTTTGCGCTTGAGAAGCCTCTCCGCGATATTGTAATCCGGGTTTGGGTATGCTTGCGCAGTGATGAGCACCCAATCCCATCAGATACGTATGTATGTATGCGTGCTTTTAATATGTACCATTTCGATCTTGCTGATTAAGTTTAATGTGGAGTCGGGATAACGAGTGCCGGTAATTTTGCTCATTCTCAGATGCACACACTCGCTTAAAAGACCCGATAAATGATTCCCATTCTTCATTGTTAGGAAACGATTGTTTGTAGTGTTTTACAATATTTTGTGAAATGTGAAACCTGCATAGCAATAATAATCATAATAATGATTAATAAAAAACAACAACACCAACAACAATATTATGTACTACCTGCATAACAACTTTGAAGCAGCTGGGAATACTGTGTCGCATGCATTCATCAATGCCTGGTCAGCGTCGATTACTATAACACGCGGCTCCATTTGAAGTTATCCATCTTTTCATGTATGATAAATGCTTGGGCGGCAATAAACGACTTGGATGTTGATGTGACACCCACTATTTGAACAAACGGGATCCTATACTCGTTCGTATTGTATGTCGCATCAATCAACAACACATGCGGGAACGCACGCCACATTTTTAGAGATGTATCATGAACAAAGAAAATATCTTCAATCGCATTTGTCTTTGGATTCACTCCGGTGAAGAAAGTAAAATCTTTATCAACGAGTAAACTTTCGAGTATCTGCATAGCAACAATAACAATAACAATAACAATAACAATAACAACAACAACAACAATAATAATAATACCTGCATTTGAGTCTTGCCGTTATACAACTCCCGTTTAATCTTGGTTAATGCGTTATGGATGTCTTGTAAAATAACGGGGCACTCTGGGTATTGATTTCTAACGGCCGAAAAAATCTGTATTGGTAAAACGTTTTGTAAATAAAGCGAGTTCACCAATTTTAAACAGTCCTCGTGCATCCTCTGAGCATATGCGTAACCCTCAATAAATTCAAACGGTGGGTGGTTATGAGTTGGGTTGATGACCCTCAAACGCCAACCACCGTATCCCAAGTTGTATTTCGCCTTAACTTCAAACGGGCATTCACACTTTTTACTACCCGTCTTCCGAAGTGTGGCTACACTACGAGGTTTGCCATGTAAGGTACAAACTATAGTAGCCGAATCTGGTCTCTTATTCTCCCCAGTTCCTTTGTTTTTAGTACGTTTATATACAATGACGTAATCAAGAGCTCTTGCTCTGAGGGAAACCCAATCTGTCACCTCTTTAAGATTTGCAAATACCTGAAAGTTTATATACGAGTCTAGTCAAATTTTTATATATTAACAATATAAATTACGCATACCCATAAACAAACATACATGCATACATACCTACATATATACATACATACAACCATACATACATGCATACATGCATACATGCATACACACATACAAACATACATACATACATGGATACACATATACATACGGGGCAACATATATACATGTGTAAATTATAAACAGGCGTAAATAAATAAACACACCTGAGTTGTTTCAAACGAAATATCCGGGTTCGGTTCCACGCTACAGTCACCCGCCTCGTGTGCGTATCGTGGAGCGCTTGGAGGCACGTAACATGTGTAACATTTCGCATTAAATTCATGTACGTTACGACTATTATTGAATAAAACGTCGAATTTTATCATTATCGTCCCTTTTAAAAAATATTTCGTGACGCATTTGGACCCCTAGTACCATACTATAAACATATATTAGTGTTAAAGTGGTGTTATAATTGTAAAAAAATTATTGCCTGGGCCGGGGTTCGAACCCGTGCCCAAGGCCGGTTCAACCCATTCACACACACAGCATAACCAGCTGGTCTACAGCTTCTATTTGTTATAACTCTAATTTATATTATATATATATATATATATATATATATATATATTATGTTTAGAATTGCAGTTGACTTACAAGAAGTCAATCTGCGATCCAATCTTCCTAAAATACTCGATCAATCCGCGTTTATAATCATGAATGTTGATTGATATGATTGACTCGCGTCTTATACACGCCAATTAGCAGTTATAACATTCCAAATCAGTATCAATCACGCGTTTATAATCAATGCCTTGAGTCAACTTTCCAATTCGTCCAATACGTGTGCAATACTATAAATTGAGGCCTTCGCTACGACCTACACTCGCCGATTAACAAACCCCCACAACAAATTCATCCTAACACACCTTAAATTCTGCAAAATACCTCGGTTTTGACTTTCTCGTTGACTACTTCAAATCACACGAGATTCACACTGTAAGTCTAATTTATTTGGATGGTTTTGATGATCGGCCATTATCAAACAAAAGCCCCAACATTACAGAGGCTATCGTTTCATATTTTGGTCGATTAAAAAAACTAGGGTTTCGTATGCCACGATTTGGGGATAATTGTTCTGCAGACTTGGTTATTTAATTATTTCAGAACCATATTCATCACCAACTGATCAACAGATCAGTTGGTGTGGTCCCTTTTCATAAAACACGAACCGGCCTGATGTCCCGGGTTCGAGTCTCGCCTTACACACTCTTTTCTTTTTCTTTTAAAATGAGTATATAACTGAATCAGTTAGACTATATAATTAATTTCAACCATGGTTTAATCGTTCTCAGGGTCTAGACCAGACGGTCTAGGCTTGTGATTTAAAAACTTTGACCCGGGTTTGACGCGGGTTCGAGCCTCACCATATGCAAACTTTTTTTTTAAAAAAAAAACCTTTATTACTTATATATTCATTATTATTTATAAAATTGGTTTTAAAATACTAAAAACGCTTTATAAATTCTACAAAAATTATTTTATGATATTCTAATAGAAAAGTTTAACATACATTTTTTAGTTTTCCAAAAATTATTTATTTATTATATATAATAAATATTACAAGTTTATTCTATTATAATTATAAAATTCTATAAAAATATCAAAACAATTATATAAATTTTCACAAAAATTATCCTAAGTTTATAAAACAATAGACATTCCAGAAATGATTTTTATTTCTGAAAAATCATTTATTTAATATTTGTAATCGATTTTTGTTATTTTAATCATAAATAAATCATAATAAATTCATTTTTCAATATTTTTGCACCAAAATTTTATATAAATTATTTCTGTCCATTTAGAACAGAAATACAAATTTTAATTTAAAAATTCCTTAATTTTAATATTTTTAGATATTAAAGTTATATTTTGGCAAAATAGAAATAAATAGACAAAATATTCTATTTTTAAGAAAACAATTTTATATCGGTGGCCTACCTATGCAAATTCAGGACACGGTATGGGGAAGGAATCCTGCCACCTTGGAGGAAGCCAAACGCCTTGCGGCTACTCTCACCGATAATCATGTGAAAAACGGTACTCTTTTTTCGCAAGAACACCAAGAAGGCTGCTGCAAAGGACACTCCTCAGCCCGCTATTGAGGTTAAGCCTGAGACCTCAACCAACAGGAAGCGCAGGGCTAAGAACTACATGGTTGCTACCACCCCACCCGCAGTGCAAACCCCAGCTAAGAAACCGTATGTTGTGAACAACCCTTTTTGTAACACTTGCCATTATCACCATGCTGCTAACAGACCATGCCGCCAATGTAATAACTGCAAGCGGTATGGACACTTTGCTAATACTTGCCAAGCTCCTGCCACTCAAAACAACCCTGCCAGAAATAATCCAGCTCCCAATGCTCAAAATGGTAGGCCTGTTCGTGGCCAGTGCTTTGAATGTGGTAGTACGGAACATTATAGGGATGCTTGCCCTAGACTTGGAAACCAGAACCAGAACCAAAACCGCAATCAAAACCAGAACCGCAACCAGAACCAAGGTGCTCGAGGTCGCGCATACAACCTCAATGCTAATCAGGCCCGCGACAACAACGAGGTGGTTAATGGTACGTTTCTCGTTAATAACCATTATGCTTCTATATTATTTGATTCGGGTGCTGATAAGTCATTTGTATCACTAAAGTTTGAACCCTTACTTAACGTACCCCAAACTAACCTAGAGGAACCTTTAGTGGTAGAGGTAGCTAATGGGAAGTCTATCTCGATCGATTCTATTATACGTAACTGTGTGTTGAACCTTGATGAACACACTTTCTCTATCGATCTCATTCCTATGCATCTTGGAAGCTTTGATGTCATAGTAGGCATGGATTGGTTGTCAACCCATCGTGCTGAAATCCTATGCTTTGAGAAAGTTATTCGCATTCCTCTCGAATCTGGTGATATTTTGAAGATCTATGGTGAGAAGCCTTGTGGTGAGCTTAAACTCATGTCTTGTACTACTGCTAAAAAATACTTACGAAAGGGGTATATGGATTTCTTGGCTAACGTGATAGAAAAGAAAGACAAGGGCAAAAGTATCCAAGACATCCCAATCATTCGGGACTATCCTGAAGTCTTTCCAGAAGATTTACCTGGTTTGCCTCCTGCTCGACAAGTTGAATTTAGGATCGATCTTGTTCCTGGTGCAAATCCTGTCGCCAAAGATCCTTATCGTCTTGCACCCTCTGAGATGCAAGAACTTGCCAGTCAACTACAGGAACTTTCTGATAAAGGTTTCATTCGCCCCAGTTCTTCTACATGGGGAGCCCCTGTTTTGTTCGTTAAGAAGAAAGATGGATCTCTCAGGATGTGTATCGACTATCGTGAACTCAACAAACTTACCATCAAAAATCGTTATCCCTTGCCTAGGATTGACGATCTTTTCGATCAACTACAAGGAGCAACTCATTTCTCGAATATTGATCTTCGTTCTGGTTATCATCAGCTTAGAGTCCACGAAGAAGATTTTCCCAAGACAGCCTTTCGTACACGTTATGGTCATTACGAATTCATGGTCATGCCGTTTGGATTGACCAACGCTCCCGCAGTGTTTATGGATCTAATGAATCGGGTTTGTAGACCCTACCTTGACAAATTCGTGATCGTCTTCATCCACGGCATTTTGATTTACTCGAAATCAAAATCCGATCACGAACAACATCTTCACTCAATCTTGGATCTCCTAAAGAAAGAACAACTGTATGCCAAGTTCTCGAAATGTGAATTTTGGCTTAAGGAAGTTCAATTTTTAGGACACGTCATCAATGAGGACGGAATTCATGTTGATCCTGCGAAGATTGAAGCTGTTAAAAATTGGAGTGTTCTTAAAACTCCAACAGAAGTCTGTTCCTTCCTTGGTTTGGCTGGTTATTATCGTCGATTCATTGCCAACTTCTCCAAGATCGATGTTCCTCTCACTGCCTTAACTCACAAGGGTAAACCTTATGAGTGGGGACCAAAACAAGAGGAAGCATTTGAAACTCTTAAGCTGAAACTCTGTGAAGCTCCTATCCTGTCTCTACCTGATGGTAATGATGACTTCGTGGTCTATTGTGATGCATCAAACCAAGGTCTTGGTTGTGTTCTCATGCAACGAGGCAAGGTTATTGCTTATGCGTCTAGACAGCTTAAGACCCACGAAAAGAATTATACCACCCATGATCTTGAATTGGGCACTGTCGTCTTTGCTCTTAATATTTGGAGACACTATCTTTATGGAACCAAATGTGTGGTTTTCACAGACCACAAAAGTCTCCAACATGTCTTCGACCAGAAAAATCTTAACATGAGGCAACGGCGTTGGGTTGAGTTACTTAACGACTATGATTGCGAGATTCGCTACCATCCTGGCAAAGCGAATGTTGTGGCTGACGCACTCAGTCGTAAAGAGCACATCAAACTTCATTTTGCGAGAGTTCGTACTGATCTTCAGGATCATGTCCTCCAGGCTCAACATACTTCAGTCACCCAAGGTAACATGTACGAGGAAATGTCTTGTGGTGCTGAGACTCAACTTGAAACCAAACCTGATGGTCTACTTTATTTTCTCAATCGACTTTGGATTCTTGACCGTGATGATCTTCGTACCTTCCTTATGAACGAGGCTCATAAGTCTCGTTATATTCATCCTGGTGCTGACAAGATGTACCAAGATCTTCGTTATTCGTATTGGTGGCCTGGTATGAAGAAAGATATCGCTCTTTTCGTTGCAAAATGCCTTACTTGTTCAAAGGTCAAGGCTGAACATCAACGACCATCTGGTATGCTTGAACAACCAGAAATTCCTGTATGGAAATGGGAGAGCATAGCAATGGACTTCATCACTAAACTCCCTCGTACACCCAAAGGTTTTGACAGCATTTGGGTAATCGTCGATCGTTTGACCAAGTCAGCCCATTTCTTACCAATTCGTGTGAAATATTCAGTGGAAAGGTTAGCAAAGATGTACGTAAGTGAAATCGTATGCCGCCATGGTATACCTTTGGACATTATCTCTGATCGTGATGGTCGTTTCACCTCTCACTTTTGGGATTCTTTACAAGACGCTTTGGATACCAAGCTAAACCTGAGTACTGCTTATCACCCTCAGACAGATGGTCAGACCGAACGAACCATCCAGACACTTGAGGATATGCTCAGGGCATGTGTCATCGATTTTGGTGGCGCATGGGATTCTCATCTTCCCTTGGTCGAGTTTTCATACAACAACAGCTATCATGCTAGCATTAACATGGCTCCTTTCGAGGCACTCTATGGTCGTAAGTGTCGTTCACCTGTCTGTTGGACTGAGGTTGGTGAAGCCCAGATCACTGAACCTGAACTGATCCAGGAAACCACAGATAAAATCCAACTCATTGAGGATAATCTTCTCAAGGCTAGAAGTCGTCAGAAGAGCTATGCTGATAAACGTCGTAAGCCCTTGGAATTTCAAGTCGGGGACCTTGTACTTCTTAAGGTATCCCCTTGGAAGGGAGTAATTCGCTTCGGTAGAAAGGGAAAACTAGCTCCTCGATACGTAGGCCCATTCAAAGTGCTTGACAGGATTGGAAAAGTGGCTTACAAACTTGATCTTCCACCTGAGTTAAGCAATGTTCACCCAACTTTTCACGTTTTGAATCTCAAGAAATGCTTAGCAGATGAGAACCTCCATGTCCCTCTTGAAGATGTGCAGATCGATGAAACTATGCACATTTTCGAAAAACCTATTGAGATCGTGGATACTGGAGTCAAGAAACTCAAGCGCAGTCGCATTCCGATCGTTAAGGTTCATTGGGAATCTAAACGAGGTCCATAGTTCACTTGGGAACGCAAGGACCAGATGAAGTCTAAATACCCACACCTTTTCCCACTAGACTCTCCAACTCCAACTTCGGGACGAAGTTCCTAAAAGTAGGGGAGACTGTAACATTTCGCATTAAATTCTATGTACGTTACGACTATTATTGAATAAAACGTCGAATTTTATCATTATCGTCCCTTTTAAAAAATATTTCGTGACGCATTTGGACCCCTAGTACCATACTATAACCATATATTAGTGTTAAAGTGGTGTTATAATTGTAAAAAAATTATTGCCTGGGCCGGGGTTCAAACCCGTGCCCAAGGCCGGTTCAACCCATTCACACACACAGCATAACCAGCTGGTCTACAGCTTCTATTTGGTATAACTCTGATTTATATTATATATATATATATATATATTATGTTTAGAATTGCAGTTGACTTACAAGAAGTCAATTTGCGATCCAATCTTCCTAAAATACTCGATCAATCCGCGTTTATAATCATGAATGTTGATTGATATGATTGACTCGCGTCTTATACACGCCAATTAGCAGTTATAACATTCCAAATCAGTATCAATCACGCGTTTATAATCAATGCCTTGAGTCAACTTTCCAATTCGTCCAATACGTGTGCAATACTATAAATTGAGGCCTTCGCTACGACCTACACTCGCCGATTAACAAACCCCCACAACAAATTCATCCTAACACACCTTAAATTCTGCAAAATACCTCGGTTTTGACTTTCTCGTTGACTACTTCAAATCACACGAGATTCACACTGTAAGTCTAATTTATTTGGATGGTTTTGATGATCGGCCATTATCAAACAAAAGCCCCAACATTACAGAGGCTATCGTTTCATATTTTGGTCGATTAAAAACACTAGGGTTTCGTATGCCACGATTTGGGGATAATTGTTCTGCAGACTTGGTTATTTAATTATTTCAGAACCATATTCATCACCAACTGATCAACAGATCAGTTGGTGTGGTCCCTTTTCATAAAACACGAACCGGCCTGATGGCCCGGGTTCGAGTCCCGCCTTACACACTCTTTTCTTTTTCTTTTAAAATGAGTATATAACTGAATCAGTTAGACTATATAATTAATTTCAACCATGGTTTAATCGTTCTCAGGGTCTAGACCAGATGGTCTAGGCTTGTGATTTAAAAACTTTGACCCGGGTTTGACGCGGGTTCGAGCCTCACCATATGCAAACTTTTTTTTAAAAAACCTTTATTACTTATATATTCATTATTATTTATAAAAATGGTTTTAAAATACTAAAAACGCTTTATAAATTCTACAAAAATTATTTTATGATATTCTAATAGAAAAGTTTAACATACAATTTTTAGTTTTCCAAAAATTATTTATTTATTATATATAATAAATATTACAAGTTTATTCTATTATAATTATAAAATTCTATAAAAATATCAAAACGATTATAGAAATTTTCACAAAAATTATCCTAAGTTTATAAAACAATAGACATTTCCGAAAAGATTTTTATTTCTGAAAAATCATTTATTTAATATTTGTAATCGATTTTTGTTATTTTAATCATAAATAAATCATAATAAATTTTTTTCAATATTTTTGCACCAAAATTTTATATAAATTATTTCTGTCCATTTAGAACAGAAATACAAATTTTAATTTAAAAATTCCTTAATTTTAATATTTTTAGATATTAAAGTTATATTTTGGCAAAATAGAAATAAATAGACAAAATATTCTATTTTTAAGAAAACAATTTTATAAAAATTATTTTCATACTTAAAACCTAATAATGTGACCATCTTTAATCTAAAGCCTACATTAAGACTTTTGTTTATTTATTTCTCGAATTTCTTTTATTTATTTAACAATTTATTTAATAATTAAACGAATCCTTATCCCCAAATTAGGAACCCTAGAAAATACTTGTAGACTAGAAAGACTTAGACTTATTTATTACCTTAAACATAGGGTAATACTTGGCAACGTTAGGCTACACATATTCTATTTCACGAGACTTAACACTTTGCTAAGGTGAGTTTACGTAACCATGTTTATGCAATTCTTTATACTTGAAACTTTATACTTAAGCAATTCTACATACATGTCTAAGTTGTAAACTTTAATGCCTCATGACTTAGACAAATACTATTAGACTTAAACTTAAACTTACATAATCATTAGCTATGGCCAAGCCGGCGATATTCAATGATAGATCTATTGGATTGACAATCCCACCTAGATTCGTTGACCATCTTTTATGGGGAGCGCGGGTGATTGTTATCGTTCCAACGTGATATTAAGGTAAACCGTGGATGACGGGATGGACCTAAACTTGTCGGAGGTTTGATTATGTGCATATTATACTTCATGTTTAATCATGTAGACTTAAACTTACGATAGACATATGAATTGCTAAACTTTATTTATTCTAAAACTTAATTGCTTGACATGGCTTATGTATTCTCACCAACTTCTAGTTGACCCCCCCATTTTTCCAAACTCAACAGGAAATAATGATGCTTGAGGTCTAGAGCTAGCATGAGGAGACAAATTGAAGTTATGCTTTGTTTGGTTGTTTGATGTACTAGAATTTCATTCAAGACTTTGTTATGTAGTTTCAAATTTTGGATATTTTACTTTAAATAAATTTCAATTAAAACTTGAATACCATGTGCTACTGTATACTCATTCTTACGTGACACCTCGATGTTTCCGTCATCGGTTGGGGTGTTACAACATGACTCCGGTTCTTCTACATACTCCTCGTTTAAATCGGGCAGCTGTGGTTATTCATTTAAATCCGGCAACGCTGCTTTCCCAGATATAACCTCTGGCTCACCACGCTCACTATCGCTTTCCGGGACGCAACATACGTCAAACCATTCACCCGAAGACATTGTGTTATGAACTGGAGGTATTTTCGCCAGAGAAATTTCGAAACCGTCGGAGAAAAAAATTTGAAATTTTGATGTTTGGACTGAAAATCGTGCATGGTTGATGGTTTAAAGTGCTGATTGAAAACTCTGCGGCTCGCAGAGGTCTCTACGGGCCACAGAGGTATTTAATTGTTCTCAACAACCAGATCTCTGTGGCCCGCAGAGGTCTCTGCGGCTCGCAGAGGGATTATTTGACCAGAATTGTCAGTCTGATACTCGAATACCTCGTACTTTCTAACCCTATATGACCTCTGCGGCTTGCAGAGACCTCTGTGGGCCACATAGCTCACTGACAAAAGCTGTTTTGCAGCCTGGACATTGAATGTTCTGTGGGCACCCACCTCTGCGGCCCGCAGAGGGCTCTGCGAGCCACAAAAAGGTTGTGAAACCCTAAAAAACCCTAATGTGTAAATAACATGACCCATCCAATATATGTATATATATAAATTATTAATTATTTTCTAAGTAAATCTTTAAAAATAAAAATATAAATTTCTTCAGATTTTTAGATATCTGTTTCACTTTCTAAATACAAAATTTCAAATACGGGTTTAGATATCTGAAATTTGGATATCTTAATTTTTGGATATCCGATTTTGAATATCCTTAGTTGTCCTTATTTCATAACATTCCTTATGTTTGTCTAGTGTGTTCTTAAAATTTCTTTGACATGTTGGTAAGGTTGCTTAACGTGTTTAAACAATTTCTTTCACATGTTGGTTAGTCAACTTTATTCATTTTTTTTTCCTTTTATGGTTGTCGTCATATCCTTTATTTTAGTTAAAAGGTTAAGCTCCGATTAGAACATTTGAACTTGCTTAATGATATATAAAAAATATATGTAGTGGTTTAAACTTAACCATCAAAAGATTAAAGCAAGTGATTAGCAAAGCTACCTACTTTGAGTGGTACATCATTCAATTAATTTCATGTTGTTGTACTTGTTAAGTATCCCTATAAAAAGAAGTTGGTAGGTCCATATAGTGAACTAGCATAAAGGTGACGTGGTACTTTATTCATTCACAAATCCATATCCATTTATAAAGCAAACATAAACTGTTACATTCATGCTTTATTGTTAAAATCATGTGATATAGCCTCGTGAGTTAGAACTCTTTTAAGTTTTCTAAATTAGTTATTATTTTATTTGTGTAACATCTCCATCACGAGCTAGGGTGTTCATGGCTCAGTCTAAAACCGTAAAACCGCCTAAACTGGTCATTCGTTTGGTTTCACTGACATGGGTGGAGCTTTTAAGGGGCCGGGGGTGCCCCGACCCCTTTATTTTGTTACTCAATAGTGTAATCTTACCTGTATTCCGCCCGAAAAATTTATACGTATTGAGTCTTCTCCTAACTTAAGGGTCCCGTGACTTTCGATCTCCCCGATATAATTGTTCAAGCTCTATTACTTTCACCGTTGGTTATCTTTTATAATAGTTTCAAAAATTTAACACTGTATCAAACGATTTAGTTTACGGTTATATCAAAGACCAGAGCGGACCGTAACATTAGCATTTATTTTGTTTTTTAGATATTTTATATTTGGTATGATTTCTTTTATTGTGTATTAAGCCTTTATTGAACTAAAATATTAACCTAGACTAACTGGGTTATGTACTTATATAGGCCATCTATATACATCGACAGTTGCATGTAACTGCTTTTTAGATGGTTCACCCATGAAAGAAATAAAAATCCTTCCCTTTCTTTTACGAAACAACTTCAGTAGCAATAACAGATATAATTAAATCATCATTCCTTTTTAGAGATGGTCTATCACAAAAGCCCGTAACAAAAAAAATGACGGTTTGGTTCGGTTCGGTTTAGTGCAGTGGCGAAGGATAAGAAGGGCCAGGAGTGGCCCTGGCCCCCCTGTTTTCTGGCGCAGTGGTATAAATTTGCGATTTTCATAGGTAATTTGAGTCCGGGTTGAGTTCGGGCCCCACCGATTTGCCACTACCGATCGAAAAAAATTGAGCCCGGCCCCCACCAATTCCGAAACCAAGCTTCGCCACTGGTTCAGTGTTAATTTAAATGGCTCATTTTGGTTTATCAAAAACCGAACACGAACACCCTTATGAGCTACCAGTTGAACTTGTTAAGTTTTAATTTTAGATGACAAAACCAAATCTCTAAGAATTTAACATTAAGTTATGGAGTAAAACTAAATAAATAAACTCCCCGATTAAATGATACGAAATTCAAATATGAAAACCAAAAAACTCAGTATTCTCTTTTAAAACAAGTTCCCACATCGGTAGCTTAATTAACTTATAGCCACTTTGTAAAAGAGGCTCGGAGGCCAACATTCACTTGCACTTGGTAGTGCTTGCGTATAAGACTATCCGTTATAGCTCGCTCGCGAGCAGCCGCGAGCCACAACTTTGTACACGTGCATAGCCTGGACCATAACACCCTCAAGCCGTCATGCGCGCGAGCGAGCCCAGGCTACCACACTCGTGTGTGGTAGTGGGTTAAAAAGAGTCGTGTACAAAATTGTGGCTCGCGTGAGGTGAGTGAGCAGAAGCTTTATTACCCTGCCAACTGGACGCTGACAAGACGCAATATAAGAGGATAAAGCTTGTGCTCACCTCTAGCCACAACGCATAGTCTAACTCAAGTGAGGTTATTAAAGATCGGCTTTGCCTGTTCCAAGTTGCGAGTTGGGCCTTAGGACCCCTCGTTTGTGACAGTGGGAGGATAACAGGTCAGAGCTGGGTTAGGACCACCCCAACCTCCTGGAATGTCTCAATCGAACAGCCGTGTGTTTTTACTTATTTTAATGATGACAACTCGAATATTTTCTGATGTTTCTCAGATGACTAAAACCCAGAGACCGGGACAACGGAGTGTCGGTCAGGCTTTGGTAGACAAGTTTTTAAATCACTGTTATTCATGTGCTCTTTCTTTTTTCTAAATAATAAAAACACTTATTAATGAAATTGTTAAATGCATTACTCATCTGCCATGATTCTTTGTGTAGCTTCTGTTAAACGACACATTGAGCTCAGTTTTAATGACTAAGCAGGCTCTTAAACACTGCCGAACTCGGTTAAAAGAAAGTCTAAACCGGTTTTTGCCCAAACCTTTATTTTGGGTTGAGAGGGAAAGGATCGGGTTTTAACCCGCGATTTGGGTTGGGTCCAAACCGATTTCCAAATTGGGTTCAGCTCGGTCCGGGTTTGGTTCCCAACCCAACTTTTTACACCTCTACATAGTGAGCTTGGTTTCAACAAATAATCAATTTCTGTTATTTTGGTTCAACAAGTTTTTTTTTTTTTTTTTTTTTTTTTTTTTTTTTTATAATATTATTATTACTATTCTAATAATAACCAATGGCAGCAGGTTATTATGGACACTACTGGATTTAACAATTATTTATACATTATCCAATCTCTTATCGTAATCACGGACTATTTATCAAGTTCTGCCAGAAGCATCAAGTTTTGTCACCTATTGTTATTGTTATTATTATCTGACGTTAATATTTTGTGGGCTTATTTAGTTTTATCAAGGTTTTGGATGGACAGACAGAAAACCGTAAAATCTGGAAACTACAAAACCCAGGGCCAGAACATGAAGCAGTAATCGGGCTAGTACTGGGTCGGTCACGGGTCAGGCCCGATTGAGTTTCATTTATATCTTAGTACAAAAATATGTTCTCTAACTATATAATAAATTGAGTTATTGTATCTATATTCGGATTTACTGATTTAGGATATTATAGCTTTAGTATTATGACGATCTTGGGCTAACTTTTGATAAACAAACTGTAATTCTGAATGTTTAGTGTTTTTATTCTATACTTTCAGATGTTGGACATTTTGGTAAAGTTTAAGGCTAAGTAATTTATTGGGTTATGCATATCTTGGAAATAAATCATAGATGTTGGACGGTGTTCGTAATCCTCTTCAGCCTTTCTCCCTCTCCCGGTTATCTCTCTCTATCTAAATGGGTGTGCTTTTGTGAGCAGGTGAAATGAGGATCATAAGAGTGTTTTGGGGGGTTTTTATAAAGGGGTTCTTCTATGGTTTTTTTTTTTTTTTAAAACACCTAGTATTTTAGTCTGGGTGGTTTATAGTTTGATGGTAATAATAATAATAACTAGGATTCTATTACCCCGCGCTTCGTGGTGGAAGCTCCTGTTGCGTTGACGATTTGGTGGACGTTAAAGATCGCACGTCGCTGTGGGAGCTCCTGTTGCGTGGAGGGTTTCGTGGACATAAAAGATAATATTAAGTGACTGTTATTCTCGTGTAGGCTTCAAAAAAACACTCGCAGCTGAAAGCTAAAAGTTTAGGGGTCAAAGTTTGAAATCCTAAAAGCTAAAAGTTTGGTGGTCAAATTAGAAGAAATTAAAGTACATAAGTTAGCAAGAAAGTTATAGCCAAATAATTGAGTTACAAGCTTTACATATGTATGGGCCGCTGATAATACCACAATGGGCCTGAGATGTAACAGATTGCAGATAAGCTTTTAGATGGGCCAAAGTCCAATTTGATTTAAAGAATATGGGCATGATGTGCACAACCATATTTGCAGCCAATCAAGTTGAGGCAGCCAAATTTGTAGCCAATCAATTTGAGTCATTGTAGAAGTGTGCCTTCTTTAATAATAATAATAATAATAATAATAATAATAATAATAATAATAATAATAATAATAATAATAATAATAATCTATCTATATATATATATAAAAGAAAACGTATATGCTGACGTGACGTGCAATGAGGGCCTTAACCTTTCTTTGAAAGTGTCACGTGGCATCATAATGGAGAGTTTTTGATATTTTTGAATTGTTTCATTTTTTTAATTAAATTGAGTTATTTTAGGAAAAAAGAATTTAAAAATAAATTTAAAATTTTCTCTCTCATATTTCCTCCCATAATTTTTAAACATTTATATCTTTTATATACGAGATTTTTTAAAGAAAAAAATTACACCAAATTAACGAGCGTTTTATTATCTTTCCAACGAGTACCATAGTGCTATATAAAAAACAGAGAAAAAATCGACTATTTTTTGTGGGGTTTCGTTCATACAGGAAAAAAACACACAAAGTGTTCATGTTATCATGTAAAATTAGATTTTGTGGGGAATATGAGTTACTAGTTTTTATCCCGGGAGCGTCCCGGGTTGAAATATCTAATATAACATAATAAAATATATTATTATTATTATTATTATTATTATTTTAAACAAATCTCTGCCATAAGTTATCATATTCAAATATAAAAAAAAATGAATCTCTGCGCAGGGGTATAAATCTAGTGCCATTACAAATGAAATCGGAAGTTTGTAATCGATCATTCTAAAAAGAACTAACATGAAATAAGAAAAAAAAAAGTTAATTATTGAAATATCAAACGCATTAGTCTAAGGGTTATGTGATGCGTTAAAAAATTCATGGGTATATGATCGGGTATTTGGGTATGTTGTTTCGGGTAATCGGGTCAGGTATCACCTAATCTCAGACCCGACCCAAACCCACAATTTATTTTTAAACTAATCCGAAACCCGACACAATACCTGTCGGGTTACAAAAAATAGTCATTTTTTCTCCGATTTTTATATAGCACTATGGTACTCGTTGGAAAGATAATAAAACGCTCGTTAATTTGGTGTAATTTTTTTCTTTAAAAAATCTTGTATATAAAAGATATTCACGTTTAAAAGTTATGGGAGGAAACATAAGAGAAAAAATAGTAAAGATTTAATATTTAGATTTAGTAGATTAGTTATTTAATAGATTAGGTTAAATCATATTTATTTCTTTTTTTTAATTGGTTTACACTTGCCACATCACATCCTATGTGGCATCTCTCAAAGGAGAGATTGCATAAGAGTATGACATGTAGGATTAATCCCTTTGCAATATATATATATATATATATAGATATAGATTACTGATTAGAATACTATGAACATGCAATGATTGAGTGATTTTGTGGTTAGTTAACTTGAGCCATTTGCAATAGGTTATCACGTAAAATTAGATTTTTCAACCCCGGGACCCTTCCGGGGTAATCAGCTAGTAATAATAATAATAATAATTGTTAGTATATGAAATTATTCAGTATGGTTATTTATGAAAATAACTATCTTTGTAGAAAGTTTATCTTTATATGTCCTATATTATTGATACTGTTTTGTACGCTTACGTAAATTTTATAACTTTCTATTTTTGCGTTTACTTTTTTTTCTTATTTATTTCACGCCTAACTTTATCATGTAAACTTTCTCGATACACATGGTTTGCTGCCGCAACGTGTGGGCGGGGTAAAACCTATTTCCCGCAGCAACGTGTGGACGGGGTAAAACCTAGTTATATATATATATATATCATATAAAATATTCTTAATCTATATATATTATCCTATATGTTTAAATGTGGATGCCCATGAATAGTGTAGGTTTCGTTTTTCTAATATGTTATATAGTAGCTGGTTTGATTATGGTATGAAAGGATCATGTGGTGCAGTTGGTTAGTCTGTTGTTGTGTGTGTCACGTTGCTTCGATTCGAGTCTCTTTAGGTCCCATATTGTGCAACGTTTTTTTTCCTGTTTAAAAAAATAAAAAAAGAAAAAGAAAAACATAGTGGGTTAACAGGTGTTGGTCTGTTAGTAAAGCCACGTATTTGGGTTGCGTAGTCACTAATCCACTGACTTAAATTGGGGTATATAAAGCGTTTTTTCAGAGGGAAGCTTTTTGTTCTCGCTGGTTTCTTTCTCGCAGCAGCAGAGACGTGTTCACCAAAGGTAGATATAATATCTATTATGCATGAATTAAAGCCTGCATGTTTGTTTTTCTTAACGTTTTAATGTTTCTTTCAAATGTAAACCTTTTTATAATTTTTTTTTTTGATTTTGAGACATGGATTCTTGGTTACCACAATGGTTGTCTATCAGGTTGTTCTTGTTCTTGTGTTGCTGTTGTTCTTTTTTGTAAACAAAATGTGGTTTACAAAGTGTTATTTTTAGTTTATTAAAATGTGATGTATGTTTTGGAGTTGTGATGGAAGTATGGATGAAGCAAGGTTGTGATGTGATTTCCGGTTGTTTTGTGAGGTTTACAAAGTCTTATTTTTAGTTAATTAAAATGTAACGTCCATATAAAAAAGTTAATATGCTTTGGAGTTGTGATGGAAGTATGGATCAAGCAAGGTTGTTTTTAAAAAGTATTCTGTTAGTAATTGTACGGTTTTTCATTTGTAAATTATTGTTGTTGTTAGTGTCTGTATTGGTTTGTAATGTGTTGTTGGATGGTGAACCTGGGATCTTGGTTAGCACAATGGTTGTTATTTTGAGTTTTTTTAAAATGTGATATTAAAATGTGACGTCCATATAAAAAGTTAATATGTTATGGAGTTGCGGAGGAAGTATGATTTAAACAAGGTTGTGATGTGATTTCCGGTTGTTTTGGTTACTATGTTTTTTGGAGGTTGTTTACATGGAATAGTGCTTGATGCAGTTTTTATAGATTTCTTTCGTGATCATGTATGTTGCTATGGGATTATGCTATTTGGTTGTTTATGTGTTGTTTCAGAAATAATTTGAAATGTTGGAATACATGGTCTGTGATATATGAGTTTGTTTATGTTTTCGTGTTTTTTTATATGTTAAAGGTAGACACTTTAGGCGCTTAGGTGTTTTTTGATGCTTGAATATTTTGTTGTGTTGTGTTATTTTTACACTTAGTTTTTGGTTAAAAATCTGTTAATTTGATATAGGTTGTATAATAGGCTGTTTTTGTTAAATGTCTATTCTATTGTTTATGGTTTTTCACATATATTGAATAGTTTGTATTCTATTGTTTATGGTTTTTCACATATACTGAATTGTTTATTGTGTCGTTCTTTGCTGCTGTCACCTGGATATAGAAATTAAACAGTGACTTTTCAGCTGCAGATTAGTTTGAGTAATAGAATAATTATTATGTTTTTGTTGTGTAGCTTTCGTACACATCCCGTCTGATCATGCGGCCCAAATTTGATTGAATTGCTTGCCAAACTTTGTATTACACAAATTGTAATGTTTTTGTTGTGTAGCTTTCGTACACATCCCGTCTGATCATGCGGCCCAAATTTGATTGAATTGCTTGCCAAAGTTTGTATTACACAAATTGTAGCATAGGTGGTTTATGATAATTTTATAATAACATATTGTTAGTTTTAGTTGAAAACTGCATCAGTTCATAAACAGTCTCTGTGCTACAAGACTCGTAAACACAGCAGTGCAAAAAAAAAAAAGAAGTAAACCTAAAAGTTGAAAAAGCAGAAAAAGCCTCAGATTTGCATTAAAGTTATTTACTTTCAGATTTGGTACTGATTGAAATAATTCAAAGGTTTTATAGTGAATCAGTTTAAGTTTCAGTTCTTGCAATTGGCACACCATGCATCAAATTGTTACACACTCTATAAACCTGTAAGAAATAGCCTATACTTACTTATCTGTATGCCAAATCTATGTTCATGTGCATCAGCATCAACCAACGGAATCATGATATGTGCGCTTTGTAACTTTGTTCTTGTGTGTTGAGTTTTTAGTTTGTTGAAAGGAGACAGTTTAGGCGATTTGGCGAAATGTATTGAAAAAAATTTGTACAGTAATGGGTCTTTTTGACGTTTTCTTGAAGCGCCTAAAGTGTTGAGTATTAGCGGTTCAAATCAAATTCTTTAACTGTTTTCTGTATTCCATTATGTGACAACCTGCACCCTTCACTTTTCATAAATGTGCATAATTGGTTCCTCAACTATTTCAAAATTTTCATTTTTAACCCTCGTATTTTAATAGGAACAAAATTCACAATTTAATAAAACTTATAATTTTTATAAGTAAAAGTATGCACGTTTTATACTCACATCTACACCCGAGCACGTATGTTTCAGACCTTGATACTCAAAGCCCTTAATTTTCGGTCCTAAAACAGCTTAGAAACAGAAGGAAACAAGTCTAGAATTTAAAATTGATTAAATTAGAAAAATTATTTTTTAGCCCCCGCGGTCCGCTGAGACAGTCAAACAGTCAAAGTCCTAGTCAAAGTCTCAGTCAAAATCCTAATCAAAGTCCTAGTCAAATAGTCAATTCATCATAAAACCTTACTTTATTGTGTTGACCAATTTTAAAGCCTAATTGAATCCAAAACTAGTATGAAAACCCACCTATGACCCATTACACTTTGCACCTCTAAATCGACTGTTTCAATTCGATTAAACTCTCCCTCATACCTTTCTTCTAGAGTATATTACTTCTACATTTGAAGCTTTGATTGTAGGCTCTTGTAATTGGCGAATTGGAAGCTTGATATTTTTTCCTATTCGGTTTCTTTTCTTCTAAATTGGACTAGTTTCGTTGTTGAATCTTTGGATTGCTCGCATTTTCACGCTCGCTTAGTCATCTAGTCATTTAGCGAAAGCGAGTATATCTTTCCCCTTTTTCATGTTTTACACTTTTGGGGTGACTCATGTACGCTTATTACTTCACACACTTAATAATGCTTTAATCTATATTCACAATCGCAATTCTTGTATGTGTTTTACTTGTTGATTCGCTGATAGTGTGTACTTATGACCTTAATCATTAACCCGGTGTGGGCCTAGCATAGCAATAAATAGTACTTGACTATTGTTATGTGTAAACTACTTGCTTTGACGCATACTATATATAATCATACTATTGGACGACTACTATACATATATACTAGATATCCCATTATTCATGGATATCATTTCTACTCTAAAGGTTTGATTTTGGGTGACATTTGTACATAGCTTGAACACTAAATTGTAGACAGTATAACACGTGAATTGCGAAACTCTTTATCTACTATATGTATTCAAAACAGGGTATGCTCACCAATACATTTTGTATTGACAAAATTATTTTCGTACATGTTTCAGGTTATTTATGAGACGACTTTTTAGCTTTTGGAATTTTTACTTAGATGTTGAGTTCATTGTATTTCAGTTTTAGTTTTCGCTTTAGAATTTTGTATCTTGTAATTTCTTTCAATGTAATAAACTATTCAATACAATCTATTTCAAATTTACACTTTAGTACCATGAGCTATTGAGCAATCGTCACTATGTGACACCTCGATGTTTCTGCCATCGGTTGGGGTGTTACACATTAGGCCTGTTACTGTTTGATATAATCACTACAATTACTGCTTTGTTACTAATTTGTTACTGAAATGCGTAAGCTGATATATTGTAGGTGTTTGAGGATAAGTGGTTACAGCCTATTGTTTAGGCTGTTTAAATAAAACTATACTCTATAAACCTGTAAGAAATAGCCTATACTTACTTATCTACATGCCAAATCTATGAGGTATGGTTTTCATTTGTAGGCACTACATATACACTTTCACTACTTTCAAGCAGTTTGTTTATTAGTTGAATAACCTGTTTTTAGCGTATGGAGAAACAAAGCATCAAGGAAAAACCATCCAATCAATTGCCAGTTTGTGATATTCAAGGTAACTGATGGTGTAATTACTTTCATTATTGATAAACTATGTAGAGCCTTCATATCGTTTTTACTGACTAATTTGATTAAAGTGGGGGCTTTTTATCTAAATAGACCTTTTCAGTTAGCCGCGATTTTTTTCCCTTTAAATACGGTTTTCAAATTTGGTTTGAACAAAAGAAAGAAGTTGAGAACTTTCTTAAGAATAAATACTCGAAAGCTCGCCTCCAACAGGTCAAAGAGGTCTATGTAATAATCATTGAATGCATATTTTGTTTTAGATACACTTATACAAAAAGTCAAAAATTTTAAAAAGTGAGATTTTTTAAAATAAATTCTACCTTTTTATGCAGCTTGACAACGGCGCTGGTAAGCTTTGATGAAAATTTTACTTTTATCCATCCAACCTTCATACTTTTTTTTATTTGGCAAGTATATTGTTCAATCAAAGTTTTATCATCTGGGACTGTTGTTTGCATTTCTGTTGTTGGACTGTTTTGATAATTTATGTTCAAAGTACCCGACGTAGGATTTCATGATCTTGACTCACGATGTTTTTCAAGCTTTTAAGATGAATAGTACTTTAAAAAGGTTTAAAATTGTGTAGATTAAACAATAAAAGTGTTTTCGTCTTCCTCTTTCCTTTTTGACTGCTGTCATTAGCTCCCATGTGTTCATTACTTTATTGAATAACATATTTATTCTTGGTGAGGAAAATGATTAAAATATGGGGGGGGGGGGTAAGGTCATTACAATGAATCAATGATTGGAAAATTTATTTGGGATTTTGGTTGGTCATTTGAGTTTATGTACACTGTTTTGGATGTTTTGAAACTAGACAAACAATGGGTATATTGGGGAGAATGGAAAGCTTTATGAGCATAGAGGGAATGCACAATATTGCCAGAATTGTTGGTTAATAAGGGACAAAGAGAAAAAAAATTAACACATAGGTTATTGTGTAGAAAACTTCTAACATAGATTATGATTCTGTTATTTTTGTTTGTAGCATTTCTACAAATGCTAATGCTAGAGAAAGCTAAGGGCCTTGATGTATTGAAGAACAAAGGTGTTATTTATGTTCATAGCTATTAGCTTTCACTTTGTTTCATATATGCCTTTCATTTTGATCTCAGATGATTTTTTGATATGTGAACTAAAAAAATAGCGTGTGTGTTCGATTTCATGATTAGTTGCAGCTGCTCAGAGGCGATGCGGCTAGAGGTTTGTGGATCTGCAACGTTAGTTGGACGTGAAGACATAGAGAGAAATTATCTTGGTCAAAAGTGATTGCAAGTGTGTGGAAGCATTCTTTCATATTATGGTTGTAAAGAAGCTCATTTTTCTTCAAATTCATTTTCTTCACAATGGTATGGATCTGAAATTACTTTACTCTGCAAGTTATAATATGGGTTTCGATGATCATGTGCATGCTACTGGAAAAGCGACGCCATTAGCTTCTAGAATATAGATCTTGATTCTTGAGAACTAATTAAAAAAAAATATTCATAGGGTTAAAAGGGCAAGAAACTTCATTTAAAAAAAAACTCGGGTTTTTCCTAAACAGATGTTATTGAATATTCGAGGATCATAATTTAGGGTATGAAGTTAACACTGTTTACATGTAAGTAGAAGAAGCTCACTTTAAGAAGAAAAAAAGGATGTTCAATACTGTTATTCCCACGTCATTATCAATCTATTAATATTTGAAGATTGGGAATGGTTCTATCATTGTGAATAGTTCTATCTTAGTAATAGTGCCACCATCACGGCCTTTTTAACGACGTTCTTTTCTCTTTCTTTTTACCTACCATCCGTCTCACCCCCACTGCCTACCTTTCTTTTGTGTTTTTTCCTTTC